>JAUMJM010000036.1:7500-1339404 GCA_033558235.1 Neomorphus geoffroyi | reverse complement strand
TCCCACAGCAGGGTAATCGGCTCGGAAATGGTGGAAAGTGCCTGGTGTGCTCCTGTTTCAGAGAGTCACAGAATGGTTCAGTTGGAATGGACCTCAAAGCCCACCCAGTGCCACCCCCTGCCATGGGCAGGGACACCTCCCACTGGGTCAGGGGGCTCCAAGCCCCATCCAACCTGGCCTGGAACACCTCCAGGGATGGGGCAGCCACCACTGCTCCCCACCTTCACAGCAACACATTTCTCCCCAAGATCTCACCTCAATCTCCCCTCTCTCAGTTCAAGAGCTTTCTTAGAGTTTCTTTATAGGTCTTTTAAAACTTGCGATCACAGTGTGAGTTCTTCTCCTTTGTGGGCTGGGCTTCTCCCAGCTGCAGTCGGCTCTGCTGTGTTGATAGAACAAACAGCTTGGACTTGCATCCTGCTCACAAATATAAGTAAACAAACTGTTCCTCTGACCTCAGTGGAGCACGAAATGACCCAGCTGTCCCTGGAGCAGCGTTCTTTCTCATTGTTCAGAGAAGAGCTGAGGTGAAGCTGGTGGTCCCTGTTCCAAGCCCTTTGTGTGTGTGGGAGCAGGACGGCAGCTCGCTCTTCCCATTGTTCTGGAGTACGGGATGGCTGTGGGGAGCCCGGAGCCTGCTGTCCTCAAAGCTTCCCACGCGTCTGCTGGAAATGTAGATTTGGTGTCTCTGTGCCACAGAGGACCAGGATGTAAAAGCTGAAGTCTGTTCTCTATCCACTGCGCGCAGGTCGAGCTTAAACTGCAGGAGAAACAAGGTCAGGCCTAGACGTCAAGAAAATACGTGTGTTTACATCCGCACTGCCATAGAATTTTTCTGAGGCTGCTTAAATGCTCTTCAGGTGATTCCAAGAGTTCTGGTTTCCATGCACTGGTTGGTGTTGAAGACACTTGAACAGATTTATTCAATATCATAAAATCATAGAGTTACCTGGGTTGGAAGGGACCCAAAAGGATGATGGAGTCCAACTCCCATCCCTACACAGGACACTCCGAACACCCACCCTGTGTGACTGAGGGTGTTGGCCAAATGCTTCTTGAATGCTGGCAGACTGGGTCCATTGACTGCTTATCTGGGGAGCCGTTCCAGTGCTCCACCACGGGCTGGGTGAAGAACCTCTTCGTAACGTCCAATCTGACCCTCCCCGGCACATCCTCCTGCTCATCTTGCAGGGATGAGCTGCTGGGCATCATCCAACAGGTTTTCTCTCATGCAGAATGCTCAGCGTGGTTCAGATGGTAACTTCAGCTATCAAGGACCTCTCACGAGTAGAGCACAAACCAAAGCGTCCAAAACCACGGTCCTTGTGGGACTCAACTAAAGACGTGGGAGAAGAGACTTTCAGATAAATGGCTGTTCTCACAATTCTCACCCCCAGGTGAGGGGACCGAGCAAAGAGCCCTTTTCTCAGCCAGCCCTCCTGCCCTCAGCATCCTTGCTGGCCGCCTCCAGGCTCAGAAAGGCAAAGCTATGGAAATTACATTTTTAGGTGGAAGCTCAGTTTATGGGTTTTTTTTCTATGTGAATTCAGGATTAAAAAGATGCTTAACATAAAATAGGTTCTGAATTTCCATCAGTGAGCAATGATTGTTGATTTTACTTTAAAAACAGTGCTCGCATTGCTGCTTAGTCACTGCAGAGCCTGAGATTTCAGTTACCACATTGCCATATTCAGGAAGCTGAATATTTAATCAAGTGATTCATGTCTCCTGGTGGTGGTGGTGGCAAGGAAGGAGGGGGGGAAATGGACATAAAAAGGCTTGAGAAGTTTAGCAAATTGCTTGATAGACTTATTTAAAAAAGAAAGAAAAGTCTGGAATATTGAAAAAGTGCAGTGGCAGCGGTCCAAAACAGAAGGGTTTTTATTTACATGGCTCACTGGATTATTAGAAATTCAATCATTTATTGGGCTAATGGTAGGTGTTGAAAATTCAGAGCACATAATATAGTACAAAAGTGCGCTGGGGAATGTGGGTAGGACTTCCAGCTTGTTTTAATTAGCCGCGTGCCTTTCTGAGTCTCTGTAATGTAGCTCCTCCTTTTTCTTGGAGACAGCAAGGCAGCATTGGGTTTGTAAAGAAAAATAACCTTGAGAAGTTGGTGGTGCGAGTGTTGCGTGCACGGTGTCCCAGCACAGTCAGCATCCTCTCCACGAGCTCGTTGCAGGCGTTTTCAGCTGCCGTCAGTCTGCCCGCAGGTCCAGCGGTGCCAACTGGCGCTGCCTGGTTCTCGCCAGGCGCAGAGGAGTCGGTGGGGGCTCCTGCAGGAGATTTGGGGGCTTTCTCTGTTTTTTTGTGATTGCTGTTGGCTCTTGCCTGCTGAGCACCCTTCCCATTTCATTTGAGATTCATAAGCTGCAGCCAGGGCATTTGCATGCAAAGACCACGCAGCTGCTTTAGTTCAACTGTGTTTATCTGTAATTAAATATTCCATTATCAATTAACCATTAACGCTTCATAATGATTCTTTTAAACCTGTGGGAGCCTTATGGTGAGAAGCTGGTAGTTAACTGCAGGTGAGCATGGTGTGTTCCATTAAATGCGTAGCTCTAGGCATGTTATTTCTTACCCATCAGAACATTTCTGCCCTCAACCCATCCAGTCTGGTGCTGGACGGGCTGCATTTCAGTGGGGGTGAATGCTTCATCCTGCGGTTGTCCACCTGCAGACTGGGTTGTGGCAGCTGGGGAAGAGGGATTGAAGTCCAGGATGGCTTTTTTCTGGTTGTGCGAGGTGCCTGCCTGCTGGCTGAATCCTCTGGAATAGAAGTTGCAGCTTTGGGATTGAAGTGTGCACCTTCTAGGATGTCCTCACCTTCAGCACTGAAGAAAGGCTGGTGGGGTTGTTTCTCCATTAAGTGTAGGTTTACGACTGCCGTGGGGCTGGGAGGAACAGTAGCAATCACAGAGTAAATACTCTGATACATTTTCCATTGTCCAGGGATTTTCCTCCTTGGGGTGCGTGAGAGGGCTGGGGGCTCAGTGCGGACTCAGAGCCTGAAGTTGTGTCTCTGGAAACAATTAAGCTAATAAAAAAATTGAAGCCTTTGCCCTCGTTGTTGGTTTCGAGCTCTTCAGTCAACGCACAGCTCTGAGCTGAGTGCCAATGACCAGCAGGACCTGGGACCTAAACCAGCTCCAAATACCCCAACCTGGCATTCAGGACGATCCACGTAACTTCTGAAATAAAAGGGTAGGAGATAAAAGGGAAAAAAAGGGCGAACAAGAACGAGCCCCAGAGAATCAGTCTGTGTACACGGGGAGAAGGAGCCGTGGTGTGTATGGAAACAAGGACCCGGTAGTGGTTTCTTGGCCGACTTATTCCTTTCCAAAAGTTGTTGATGCCTTAAGCCCGTGACATTTGCGGCTGACGAGAATTTCCATGCAGGAAATCCAGGGAAGCATTTTCCTTCACCCTAAATCTGTATTTTTTTACAGTGGTGCAAAGCACTGTGGTTATGATTAATTGTTTTTCTCTACTCCTGCTTTTGCCTTCAGTAATTCTTCACACTGTTGCAAAGGTAGCAAGAAGAGCAATCCATTAATTTATTTATTAATTGATTTTCATAGCGTTAATTCACTCAGCTGGTAGAATCCTGGCATTTCATGTATGCGGGATCCGTGGAAGTTCATAGTGGACCATTCACAGAGCTGAAAGAAAGTGTAGTGTAAGTAAATCACTGCCTTGCAGAATACTGAATCCTCTGCTCACAAGGATATGGGATGAGGGGACAGGAGGAGGAAATTCTGCCTCATTCAGGCACGTTATTTTATTATTTTCTAGTTCTTATATCAGGCAATTGAGTTACTTGGCTCTCCATGGTTATGAAAGTAAAATTTGGGTCTGCATAGCTAAAGATTATTTATGAGGTTTGACTATTGATTCAGAATGAGTAATAAAACAGCCCTTGGGGTGGGAGAGCGGATTAAGTTTAACCATGTTGTCATAACAACCAGCCACAGTAACTTTCTCAGAATTGGGTTTAGGCATCCCTTGTTTGATCTCAGCCCAAAATGTGTTTCTTTGAACTTAGTTATTTGCAAAAGTTAGAAATGAAATTGGTTCAGCTGTCTTTGAGTTATCCAAGGGTGGCAGGATGCCATGTAGAATGCATTTTTATAACACCTTGCATTTCAAAAGGGTCTGCAAAATTGAGATGAAAATAATCAATAGGGAAATGATCAGGAGCAATCTGAAGCAATTTTATAGTGTAAAGAATGTTTTCAGTCATGCTTCCTAATTATGCAGAATTCAGCCAGGAGATAATAGGAGGTTTAAAGTCTGTACTGTAGGTGGCAGAGATGCGTTAGTTATGCAGCATAATCAGCCCTGCTATTTCATTAACGAGGGGAGCTGGGTTACGTTGCAGCTCAGCTGCCATCAGAAATGCAGCGCCAGGGACCATCCTGGCACCCCTTTGTTTGAGTTAGAGGTAAATTCACCTTTGGAGGTGTTAGTGGAGTGAAGAACTTCTAAAACGTCGTCGGGGCTATCAGTTCTGCTGGTGAAAACATGTAGTAATCAAATCAGAAGTGTATTTTTAAATGGAATAGATTTCCAGGATCCTTTTAGCTTCATCTAAAAAACTGTAGGTACTGCAATGCCGATGGGTTTTACATAAGTGACAGCCCATGATTAGAAAATTAAATGGCTTTTCATTAACAGTAATAATGCCATAATGCCTTTTGTCATGGTAGTGCTGTTCTCCTGGCCGAGGTTGATGTTACCATTACCTACCTCAATTCAAAGGTGCTGTGACTTAGGTAAACGTTGGGGACTAAGATCTGGCATGTGACAACTCTGCCAGGAACTGTGATCTGGAGTTTAATAAAGCAAACAGTAATACTTTTTACAAAAAAAAAGAAAGTATGAAGAGGTACGAAGAGAACGGGTGCTGAGGGACTGCTAATGGGCTGTAGAGCTTTCCACCTCGTGGTTGATGGCTGTAATCTTCTCCAGGTTGGGATGGATCATAAATCTTTGCCTCTCCGTGGCTGTTTCCAGTAAAGGGGAATCGTTATTGTGATCCTTTCTCTTCCTTGGTTAAACATCCTTTTTCTTTAAAGCAGCGTTCATCAAATATAAAGAGAGGAACTGAGTAAGCTTGAGAGTCAAATTCCTCGTGCGTACCTTGGGTGTAGTGCATCCCCTGAGGTGATTTTAGCATTTCTGTGTGGTATCTATAAGATGCAAAAGGTGACAGAGCTACGGGGCGCGGTTACTCTGGGAAACGCGTTTGGAGCAGTTCTGTACCTTCTGCTCAGCCTGTGGTGCAGGAGGAGACTGGAGCCTCTGGGCTGTCCAGCTTGGACCCGGTTTGTGTGTCTGGTACCACAGGCACAGTGGTACCAGCTCGGTGCCACCTGACCTTTGCTTTGAAGGAAGGAACGGGAGCCAAATGTGGAACCTGTAGGTGGGAAGACAAAGGGACGCACACGTGGAAACGACCAGGGAGCACGGGGCGGTTTCTTTGGGCATGGGGCACTCATCCAGGGTTTTCTGTATTCACGCAGGAGAAGGATTGCCCTGGTATTTGAGGTGTAATTCACAATCAGAATAACACTTGGCTGTTCTCGGTTGGTTTCTTGCAGGTTTACTGGAATGAACTTGCCCGCCCCGGTTATCAGCAGTAAAAATTGGCTGCGGCTTCACTTCACGTCGGATGGCAACCACAGGCAGAAGGGCTTCAGTGCCCAGTACCAAGGTAAGTGCTCGCTGCCCAGTCTCTATTCACCGTGCGGGTTAGCCAGACTTCTCTTTTTAATAGGAATATGCAATTAACTTCCTGCATGATCCTTCTGTATCCTATTAACATTAATTTTCCAGCTGGGTATCCAGACATTGTCATGTGGAGAGCAACTGTTTGGGGGAGTACAAACACTTGTGAGCTGCAGGGAAATTCATTTGCACCGTGTGCTTCGTGAGTAGAAGCAGATGTTCCTTTACCTGTGGCTTTACCTGTGGCTTTTCACATGTAAGGGCTCTGCGTGGGATGTGAGAGCAGACGGGGCCACCAGGCAAAGGGCAGCACGAGTCCCACCAGGGCTGTGTCTGTGTTTACACTGAGCCTCTTTGTAGTGAAGTTGGGGTTGTTCACCTGGAGAAGAGAAGGCTCCAGGGGCACCTTAGAGCAGCTTCCAGTACTGAAAGGGGCTCCAGAAAAGCTGGGGAGGGGCTCTGGATCAGGGAGTGCAGGGATGGGATGAGAGGGAATGGTTTTCAGCTGCAAGAGGGGAGACTGAGGTGAGATCTTAGGCAGAAATGTTTTGCTGTGAGGGTGGGGAGGCCCTGGCCCAGGGTTGCCCAGAGCAGTGGTGGCTGCCCCATCCCTGGAGGGGTTCCAGGCCAGGTTGGATGGGGCTTGGAGCCCCCTGACCCAGTGGGAGGTGTCCCTGCCCATGGCAGGGGTGGGGCTGGGTGGGCTTTGAGGTCCTCCCAAACCATTCCATGGTTCCATAAGTGTAAGCTGTCTGATGTTTACTGGTCATTTCTAGAAGGATGGATTGCAGGATTGGGATCTTCAGGTGCTGTTGAGGGACAGGAAATGGTTTTCCGCACAGGATGAAGATCCTGTTGTGTTCTGCAGTTTGTAGGCAGCCGTGGTTCCCGGCGGTTCAGCTCGCCCTCTTTGAGTCCAGGTGGTCGTTGCAGCACTGGGTTGGAGTGGGTTCCTTGGAAATGTTCACAAAGCCTCTTGGAGGACTCTGAAGAACTTTGTGGGTGGTGGTGGAGCTGCTTCAGGCAGCCGATGCTGGAGGCAGGATCCAGGGAGAGGGAAGGAGCAGAAATGACATCCAGTCCCGTGTCCGCGTGCTGAAGGTTGTGTCAGCGCAGTTCAGCAGCTTCCATCAAGAGGTGGGGACGAAACTTGGATGAGAAAAAGCACTGTAGCCCCAAACAAACAGGAACAAAGCGAGAAAGGGAGAGGAGTTTCCTTTTGATCAATCTGCAAAATCCCTTTGTTCGTTTTTTCTGCTTATTGAGCCTCAGCAATGCTGTCAAGGCCCCAACGTGCGTTTTGGTTTATCAGTCACCGTTGTTGACTTCCCTTGCTTTCCTTTAACATATAAATTACTTTAAATTATAAGAAGAAAACCCCCTTTGTTTTTCCTGTGTAACACAAATGGCTGCGTGGAGCTGATGGCTTTTGATATGACATTTTCCTTTGCTGTCATGATTGCTGCTTTCTATTAAAACACCTGTCTGAATCATCCTTTTTTCTTAAATAGAAAAGTAAAGATTAATGTTATAATTTCCTCTGATTAGATAAATGTCAGGGGATTCTAATCTACCACACTCCTTAGAAACTGTTTTGTTAGATATAATGAACTGTGCTTTTGTGTATTGAGGGTTTAAAAGATGAACTTAAAGTGTGCTCTTGAAATGGCATTGAAGCAGGACCTCTGTCTCACTGGGAAAGGGATTCTGACACTCATTGCTCACATGTTTGCTGTTGTTTTGTGGAGTTTGTCAGGTTCTTTCCGTCTGTTAGGGAAGATTTCAGTACTTGAACAAAAATAAAACAAGAAACAAAGCAAAAAATACCTTAGGGATAAAGGCAGGGTTTGGCAGTCAGTGGAGTCTGTGGCCGTAGAACGTTATTCATGCCAATCCAATGTCAAAAAACCTCAGTGGAGCCCTTTTCAGAGGAACATAAATATTGTGAGAAATAAATACATACATACAAAATCAGATAGGTGATGCCTTATAAAGCAGAGCAGCTAAAACGTGTGTGTCGGCAGTGGGGGTGTACGCAGACCCCAGCGTTGTCCCGGAGAAGGAAGAGAGGGTTAGGTTGAATCTATCTTGTCCGTTTTCTGAAGACGTGTACATCCATCATTTATTAACATCTCTGTCCTCTGAGACAGTATCTGGCTTTGCTGATAATCTGTAAGAAAGTAATTTCTCTTCCAGCTTGTCTAACAGCGACACTTGGTTTCAGCAGAGCGGTGCCTTTGTGTGTTCCACCGCAGCTCTTCCTAATCCATGCCCTACTTTGAAAATCTCCTTATGAATAAAAGCAAAGTTAGATGTAATCAGCCTGCACGCAGGTTTTATGTTGAACACAGTAAATTTGTTCCCTTCCAGGCAGAGTTAAAATATTTTCCCCTTCCCTTTTCCCTTTGATGTAAGGTGAATCTTGCATTCTTGCAAATACTTCCCCCCCCACGCGCTGTAAAAGCAAATAAAAGGGTCTGTAGAGAAATTGGTGCATCGATCTTTTTATCTTCCTCCCACTCCTCCTGCCTTCCCTCCCCAAAAGGTGCTGGGTACCTGCAGGGGGGAAGGAAATGGGCTCTGAGTCCCCACCTGGGGAGAGGAGACAGGTGGGGGACCAGGAGCCAGGCATCCCCTGGGATGCTCTTTGTCAGGGCAGCCAAGAGGCAATGAAAAGGTGCTGAACTCAAGGTGATGCTGAGCAGATGTAAATAACGCTCTGGCTGCTCTGGTCCCTCTCTCCACATATTTTATTGCAGAAGTTGGATCCCAAATTGCTTTTTAGCTGATTGTTACCAACACGTAATTGCATCTTTTATTGATCTTCCCACCTCATTCCATCCTCCAGCCTCAGGTAGAAAGATAAATGGGGCGAGTGGCACCGTACAGAGAGCAGCGACCCCCCAGCCTTCACTAACGGGCTGCCGAGCCGTCTCCTGCGCACAACGCGCCGCATAAATGGCTCTACATGTGTATTTATAAATATGGATGCATAATTTTTGTCAGGTCTTTATCTTGGGTCGCGCCCTTGGGCTGCAGCAGGGTTACAGCTTTCACTGTGCAGCCTGTTGAGTCTCCTGACAAAGAAGCAGGGACAGGGCAGTTCTGGTGCTTCTTGCAGCCTCTGGTTCCTAAAGAACTGTTGCGTCGGCGGGCTGACGGAGGGCATGTTGGGTGCTGTGCAACCACAGATGAGCTTCACAATTCCATGGAATCACAGAGTGGTTTGGGTTGGAAGGGACCCCAAAACCCACCCAGTGCCACCCCCTGCCGTGGGCAGGGACACCTCCCACTGGGTCAGGGGGCTCCAAGCCCCATCCAACCTGGCCTGGAACACCTCCAGGGATGGGGCAGCCGCCACTGCTCTGGGCACCCTGGGCCAGGGCCTCCCCACCCTCACAGCAAAACATTTCTCCCTAAGTTCTTATCTCAATCTCCCCTCTTCCAGCTGGAAACCGTTGCCCTCATCCCATCCCTGCACTCCCTGATCCAGAGCCCCTCCCCAGCTTTCCTGGAGCCCTTTCAGTACTGGGAGGCTGCTCTAAGGTCTCCCCAGAGCCTTCTCCTCTCCAGGCTGAACAGCCCCAACTCTCTCAGCCTGATGGTGTTTCTCTTCACCTCCAGCTCAAGTAAGAATCCCTATGAGCAACGTGCCGTAGTGTCCCAGATGATGCTAAACCACCCCAGCAGGAGGAAGAGCGATCCAGCAGCTCCGTATTTAATAGCCATCCCTCAGCAAGGGGAGCAGAGGTGCACGGAATAGGTTTTTGCTGAAATGCTGTTTTTCAAATTAAAAATGAATAAGTGTCTCCTTAAATTCTCACTTAGAGCAACATGAAATGGTTTAAAAGAAACACCCCAGACTTGCCTGCTTGCTGGAAAGGCTTTGTAATGTCATCTTTCAAATCTGACAGGACACTGAGTATTCCATTAGATCTATCAGATACGTGTGAGCAGCAAAACCCTCCAGAAAACAGAGGAATTTCTGTTCCTCCAATTATCCTGACACAGCCCTTTGTAGTACTGTTCCACATTCAAATTGATAAACAAAATAGATTTTTATACACCAGATTTTTGAGGGCACAGAGCGGGAGAACTGTTCTTATTTATTTATTTTTTAAACAACGAGGTGTATTGTGCTCTGACTCGTTCCAATCTAAATTGATTAATTGGTAAAGCTTGGCTTTCATCATTAAGTCTCGGTGTCGCAAACAAAATGAAAGATTAAGAGGAGAGTATAGAGTGATCTCTCTTTATCAATTATTGTTGAGAGAGACATGATGCAATTAAGGGATTGTATCCTTCATGGGTAACGCAGTTTAGTCTCTGTCTGAGGATTGGTCCTTAGTAATGACTGTCTGGTCTCTGCTGCTTGTCTTCATTACAGCAGCCTCCCCGTACTGAAAGGGGCTCCAGGAAAGCTGGGGAGGGGCTCTGGATCAGGGAGTGCAGGGATGGGATGAGGGGCAGCGTTTTCCAGCTGCAAGAGGGGAGACTGAGATGAGATCTGGGGCAGAAATGTTTTGCTGTGAGGGTGGGGAGGCCCTGGCCCAGGGTGCCCAGAGCAGTGGTGGCTGCCCCATCCCTGGAGGTGTTCCAGGCCAGGTTGGATGGGGCTTGGAGCCCCCTGACCCAGTGGGAGGTGTCCCTGCCCATGGCAGGGGGTGGCACTGGGTGGGCTTCGGGGTGTCTTCTGATCGAAACCATTCTGCGATTACTTTTGGGTGATTTGGAGCCAGTTTTTCCATCAGTCAGATTTGGAGCGAGGCTCTGTCTGTCAGCGAGGTTTTGGAAGGCAGGAATGAATCATGGAATCATAGAACGCTTAGGGATGGAAGGGAGCTTTACAGGTGATGCAGTCCGACCCCCCTGCAGGAGCAGGGACATCTTTAACTCCATCAGGTTGCTCAGAGCCTCATCCAACCTGACCTGGAACGTCTCCAGGGATGGGTGAACCTTTGTTCTTAAGGGTGTCCTGTTAAAATTTGCAGTTGTGTGCAGGTCCTGGCTGTGCTGAGGGTGGGAACTCTCTGTACTGGTGCCTTCTGCTGGGCTTTGAGATGTTCCACAGCCCTGTGAAATCATTGCAGGTGGCTGCAGCTCAGGGTGCCCTGATGGCCGTGCAGACCCGCCCAGGGATGCATCATCCTGTCCGTGGTGTCAGCATCAATTCTGGGTGTGTAGGGCTTTCCCTGGTGATTGGAAAGCTCTGCTTGTGCTTTAGGGCTGCTTTATCATGCAGAAATCAGCAGAGCTGCGCTTTTCTGCGCGTGGCTGGGGGAACCATTCCCTGGTAATTGTATAAAGTAGCTCGGAATGGGAAGTTGCGGAGAATATAAAAATGGAAATGATTTTTATAAAGCTGCTCTCTCACTCACGGTGCCCCAGAGCACTTTACGAAGCAATGAATTAGATACTGCAAAGTCATGAGGCACCGTGCATCCTGCAGCAGCTCGAGTTCAGCCTCAGCTACTTGGGCTTGGCTGTGTTTTATTGACTGGGAGGGAACGTTGGCTGTGACTCTGAGGGTGTCCCTGGGCTCACTTGGAAAGTGCCAGAGCATCGTTAACTGCAGCTTGATCGAGGGTGAGTGGAACAGGGCCTCCTCCGCCTTGTATTCCGCTGCAACGCTGCGCTGCCCCATCCCTGGAGGTGTTCCAGGCCAGGCTGGATGGAGCTCGGAGCCCCCTGACCCAGTGGGAGGTGTCCCTGCCCATGGCAGGGGGTGGCACTGGGTGGGCTTTGAGGTCCCTTCCAACCCAAACCATTCTAACCAGAACAAAAATGAGTTCTAACCATTCTACAAATACTCCAGAATTATCCAGCTGGGATCTGGAGGAGCACGTGGCTGTCCGGGGCGTTCTCTGACCGACTGCCCTCTTCCTTATGCGATTGCAGGTGGATTGCACTAAAAAAGAAGCACGTCCGTGTTAGGTTTGCTTTTAAAGAGGCGTATTGTTAATTATTTTTCTCCCCCTTTGAAAAATAAGGCAACCCCCTCCCACCCCAGCAGACTAAAGATACCAATAAGAAATACACAAACAACAAAAGCTTCTCCTCATGAATATTTTTGAAGCTAATGTGGACTCGGTTTGAAGTTATCGCTGCTTTATTTAAAGAGAAAGCAGAAAACTGTAACCAAACGATGAACAAAAAGCTCCAAGCCAGCATCCAGCTCTGAAAAAGCACTACTTTAGGTGAGCGTCAAGGAATAAGACTTGACATCCCCCTGTCTGAAGCTTCTGCAAGCAGATGTTACAAACAGATTCTTCTCTTTCTAAAGCCAGAAAAGCATGATTAAAAAAACCTTGTTAGTTATATCAGTAATTTTTCCTGACAACTTTGTCTTAGAAATGTGCTAATTTAAGGATGAAAGTACGACAAGATAAAGAACAAGAACAGAACAGTTTGAAGTGGAAGATGGACTGGTTTTCTCCGTAGATAAGGACTGGCTCGTCAGAAGAAGGATCCTATAAAGTGGTTTGAACATCGTGCTTCCTGATGGGAAGTTGTTCTTCAACCACATTAACTTCAAATATGCCAGTGAAAATTCTGCTGTGTTTCAGAGCAGAGTATCTGTGTGTGCCGCAGGAAGCCGTTGTCTCTCCTGGCATCCACATGGTTTTGGCAGTGTGGGCTCTGTGCAGAACCCTCGTGTGCCGAGCGCGCCTCAGTAATAGCCGAGCCCAGATCATAAAACCAAATAGCGGCTCGGTTCCGTGGGGGGTGTTCGTATTGTAAGGACGGGTAGGACTCCTGGAGACAAAGGGGTAGAAATCTTGTTGCTGCTCAGAGCAGGGGCGGTGGATGTGGTCATACAGGACCTCTGACAGGGTCTCCGTGCAGGTTTTATTATCCACCTGCCTGTGGCTGTTAATAGTGGGGCTGTGCATTTATGTTTCACTTTGCCAGTAATAGAATTTGAATATGGCCCCCTTTTCTGTATTTTACTGCCTTTTTGAGTCCACTATTTATGCAAATGTACAATTTTTAGGTTGAGGGGTGTTTGAGGGGTTTATTCTCGTAGAAGCAGAGCAAGGCTTTATTGTGGAACATACTGACGGAATAACTGCATCAGTAAAACTGGGTGAAATTACCTCAGCGTTTCTCTTCAGGGATCCTGAGGGTTCCTTACAGCTTCTTTTTGCCTGCTTCCCACTTCTAGTACGTTAAGCAAAACGGCCTGGCTACAGAGGGACGGGGGGCGTGTGCCCCGTTTTTATATTCCAGCTGGGTCAGTTTGGCTCAGGTCCTCAAAGAAGACTTTGTGAGGTGAAGGAAGAGGGGGTCCTGGTGGTTTTGAGGGATCAGGATAAGCTGTAAGGGCAGGGGATCCTGCAGTGTGGGTACTCCACACCTGCTGCTTGGTTTTCTTTTTTGAATGATCTCTGATGCTTGACTAAACCCTTCCCTTGTCTCTGCTTTGTTTTAAATCTCTCTCCAGTCAAAAAGCAAATGGAACTCAAGTCCAGAGGGGTGAAGCTCATGCCCAGCAAGGACAACAACCAGAAGACATCAGTGTGTAAGTTGCTTGGCTCCTCCTTACGCTCTCTCTGTATAACGATCTTCTTGAACATTTCATTTGACTCTCCAGTAATCTCTAAAACTTTGTCACTCTTGAAAGTTTTACTGCTTTCCCCCCTCTCCCCCCGCATTCCTGCATCACCTCCTTCCAGTGCTCTATTCACAAGCGTGTACTAACTCGTTAGAGCGGGGCTGAGGGGATCGCTCTGTGGTTAATATATACTGTATGCCTGACAGACCCGCGGCCACTCTTCTTTTCTCTTCTAGAGTGGGAAGTGTCAACCTAAACGGTTTGGAATACTGCATTAATGCTACTGTGGTGAAATTAGGAGTAGGGATGAGGAACCACACCAAGACCAATTGGAGAGTCTGCGGAGGCAATAGCAGTCTCTCTTGTCTTCCCTTTGTGTTTTATTTAATTGTCCCTGCAGAAAAATCACAGCCCTGCTGTGCAAGAGCTTGCAATCCTGATTTTTGTGGTCTCCCGATAAGTTATTTTCAGGGTATCTGGTGGTTGATATGCTAGAGGCGTGCTAAGAATGTCACTTTGTCACTGGTGGGTTCTCCTCCTGCACTAATGGAATTGATTAGGTCCATTCCATGTTTACATTAGGTTCTTCTCACATCAGGAGTGAGACTTGGAGTTTGTGTACGTGTGTGACTCTGGACAGACAACCGGGCTCTTACGGGGACTCTGAACAGGAGGGACCCGAACTGACTCGAGTTTCTATTTTATATAAATTCAAATAGGAGCAGAATGTAGCATTTTCTAAAATAGTTTTTAGAGGAGAGGATGTAATTGCTCATTTTGTTGCATAGTCCATTACGCCCATCACAGAGGTACCCTTTGGACATTGCACTCGCCTGCATTTTGGATGCAAAATTCACTTAAGAAAAATGGATAAACTAAATTTAAACCATCACTCATCGTCTGTCTGAAATGAAAACAACTCACTTGTAGTGTCCAGCCTTTCAGGAGCAAAGCCCAACAAGGTAACTAAAACACAGGATGTAAATTGCCCAGAATCTCCAGAGTAGAAAATGGTGGGGCATGGTTAGAGGAAATTAATTCAATTTTAAGAAAAATCCTGTATGAGATGTCCCCGGTCCTGTATTATATTCTTGCCAAGGAGAATTTAATTGTAATAAACGTTTCAGTTTGCTTAAATGAGAATGAATTCTGTGGGGAGAATACCACTGGCTTTGGTTGTGTGGGCGCTGGAGGTAAAAGGGTGTGTTTGGAGTGGGATATTGGCTGGCTGGGACATCAGGGGATGTGGGGAAGGGAGTCCCCGGAGCGATGGGACACGGTCAGCCTGGTTTGGGGTCGTTGCTGTGTACAGTTAGAGCTCATAGTATAGTATATAGTTTATAAACTGAAGTATATGTAGCTTGTAGTATACAGTTGACTGTAAATAAGCATTCTGATATTGAGAATATATAGGATTCCCATTTCTCCTTCCTGGGAATGCTGGGCTGTAGTTCTGCCTGTTGCTACCGAGTGTTGCTAATGACCGCTGTCAGCCCCATCCTCCAAAGGCTGAGACACAACAGCAGTGAACTTGCCTTCCCCAAGGCAAGTTTGTCACCTTGCCTGATCTATCCCGATCGTGCTCCGCTTCCGAGGACAGAAGTGCAGGAAGTTCTTGTTGCCTCTGCCCGGTTTGTCCTCACCCAACGGGAGGGCAGGCTCTGGTCTTCAAAGCTGTCGATTCAGCATCTCGTGCAGGGCTAATCTTGTCGTAGTCGATAAGGCAAAACAGAGCGCAGGAAGGCAGCTTAGCCGGAAAGCTATTAAGCTGTAATAATAATATAGATGGTGATAGCACCGCGGCCTGAATTCCTCTCCATGACCAGCGTGGTGCCCACCACAACCCTTGTGCCTCCTGCTCCTTCCGCGGGCACCGCGCTCAGCAAGGTCTGCATTGCAAACCCAGATTAACCTCTATCTTGCGCAGCCTTCTGCTGTCACACGTCTCATACAGTGAATTTTCGACTTCAGAAATGCTGATTCTGGAGAAGATGTCTCCAGAAAACAGTTCCTTTTCAGAAAATGGAGCCCAAAATGTTATCTTCTCTTCCCTTGCGTTTTTGGTTTGCACGGCTGGCCGTGCCCCTTCTTCTCGCTGGCTTCCCTGAGCTTACGAGTCTGCATAAGCATCAGAGATAATTATACAGGTGGGACAGGCTGATTAAGGATCAGTGCCGTTTGCTGGCGTTGCTTTCATTTCATCTGGCTTGAATATCAGAAATTTAGAGATTTTTGTGTCTCTCGGTAAGAACCAGAGCTTTGCCATGCTGGCTTCTCTTTGTTACCAGCAGTGTTTTCTAGTGCTCTTTGTACCTGTCCTAAAATTCTCCCTTGATGAATCCAAGGCCACTAAAGGCAGTTTGTGGCTACGAGCTTAATCCCCTGCAGGTCTTTCCGAGGGTTTCTGTTCTGCTGGACACATGCTGTGGTTTGCTGCCAGATCCTGCCCGGCCAGATGAAAGCCCGTGTGTTTCATGTGTCTGAATGGAGGCAAAACGCAGCCCCACCGCAGCTATCGGTGCTATTGCAGAGAAAGAATATATAAAAATACAGGATGTGGGGGGGGAGGTGCTGATTGTGTTTGGTTTCAGTCAAATGTGTTTGTGTGAAATTGAAATCAAGTGCCTCGTACTGTTCCCCATCCCCCAAATTAATTGGGTATCTTGCTTTAATCATTTTTAGAGGAAAAATGATACAGCTTTGGAGAATAAGATGTAAGAAATGGCTTTCAATTTGCAATTGCATTTAGGAGATTATTTCTTTTACTGCATGCAGTGTGTAAACGTGGCTATTCCATGTTCACATAGTGGGAAAAACATGGTACTTTGCTCTTATGAAACAGCATCAAAGCTGCTTTTCTGTCCGTGGAATGAGGCGCACCTGGGATTGCGCTGCTGGATAGTGCTGGAAGGGGTTGTGTGAAGCACTGCAGGTTTGCTCTGTATTCAGACTTCTCAAAATCCATTTGATGCCCAAATGCAGAGTCATTTTGGAGGTGTTGACTGGTTGTAAGTCTCAGCCAGGTGTATGGAACCTTCTAGATCTTGAACCTTGCAGCGAGCCTGCTTTCTGCAGATGCTGTTGGGGTTCGGATGCATGTTTGTGAGTCCCCTCTGGACAGGACAAAGTGAGCCCTGGGTTCCCAGCGTTGGGCAGCACGGCTTGGAGAGGAGCTGTGTTTGCCTTAAGTAGGGCGTGCTGCAAACACAGCCTTTGTGAAAGGTCTTTAAAGTCTGAAAGTCTGTAAGTGTGTTTGAAGTCTCGAACTGCTGAACTATTCTGAGCTAAAAACAAGCTGCACAATATGGGTTCAGAATTCCCCCAGCAAAAAGTTTCCAGCTGGAAGTAGTCTTCTGCAGGGTTGGGGCCTCGCAGCTCGAGTCTGTACCCTCCGACACTTGCTTGTTGCTAGAGATGTGAGTATTTAAGGTCTGGAGCAGCATCGCCGAGGTTCTGCAAATGCTGAAGGACCTTCCTGGATTGAAAAGGCAGCGAACGCTCCACGGGGGTGAGCACGTTACCCATAGGTCAACTCATCATCCATAGGTCAGCTGCCCTGCTTTTATGACTGCATTTTGTAACTCATGAAGTTGTCCAGGTGGTTGCAAGGAGTTACTCCAAGCCTTAGCGCAACCACAGAGATCAACTGCTAAACCCCTTCCTTCCCTCGCCTCCGTGCCGGTAGAAGAGCTCCCTTGCTTGCTGAGAAGTTTTGAGTCTTCATAAAATCCTTCTTTGGATGCTGCTTTATTTTGTAGTTCATATTTTACATTCCTAAATTCAATAAAAACTTGTCCCTTGGGAATCCATCAGTGAACTTCCTTTATTAGCGCGGGGAGAAGAAGCTGAAGAAGCTCCCAGTTCTTTGAACAGATGGAGTAAATTACTGTGGCAAACAGAGCGATCGTAACTGGCTGTTACTGAATACACGATGAGAAGGAGGCTGTTGAATAAAACCAGGAGGAGAGTGAAGGGGTGGAAAACGAGTTCCATGGTTTGGGAGAGAGAATCCTTGAGCCTGTAATGTAGAAATTGATCAGTTCATCGCAGTTTCAGGTCTATTGTTTTCTTAGTAACCTTGAGGAGTTCATTTTGGAGTGCTGCAGCCCAGACATAGATCAGTCAGACCTTCAGGAAAATGAAGCCGGTGCTGACAGCAGGTTCTGTGGTAACAAATGTGGTTGTAACCTTTGGGTTAGTTGTGTTCATCCCTGTGTTTAAACCAAAAGGCAGACGAACAAAAGTTTCTGTAAGTGACCATTTAATCCATCCTCTCCTTCATGTTTACAAAATAAAATGTCCCAACTGTCATGCTGTGGAGATTTCTTTCCCCCTTACTCTGTTTTATCTTATCTGCTCTCTGGTTTATCTGCACGTGTTATAACAATAACAAGGTAGCTACCAAGAGAACTGGTTTTAGTCTCCAGAAGTGGGATTGATAACCTGCCTGTTGGTGCCTGCAGGTTTGGTTGGTCATCTGTAACCTCCTTCCTCCTGAAGCTTCGAGGTTCACTGTCACTGATGTGGAACGCCATAAGTGGATGTCGTACCAGGGCAAAGTAACCGGTGTGGGGACAAATGCTGTTGTCTCTATAGTCTTTGGACCATGGGAGCAAGAATGTAATGGGAAGGCAGTTGGTAATCTGCAAGGGCGAGCTTACAAGTGGTTGAATGGAGACACATCTGCAGGCGCTGTCTCTGTCCACGTGTACATTACGGGCACGTCGTGTTTAGTGTGGTTTTACCCTGGAGAAGATTTAGAAGTAAGATCTTCTTAGAACTTTTCCTTAAATACCATGTGGGTTGGTGACACACAGCCCGAGTTTGTACACTGTTTCCTAAGCGCTAATATTGGTGATGTCTGTACAGTCAGCGTGTTTGCGTAGGCAGGTAGTGGTGTTAGAAACCCTGAGGAGGGTGACGTCACCCATGTGCTGTGTTCAGCCAACCTTCCGTTTCTCAGAAGCAGCGCATCATCTCAAGCAGCAGCAGAAGGGCTCTTGGGAGCCGATGATTTCATTTGCAGAAGAATCACCAAATTACGTTGTGTCTCCTGCTGGAGGTACCCACTCCTGGAGCAGGGTTTTGTCGTGGCTGACTCACTTACCAGGGCAGGGCTGCTGAAAATATGAGATGAATCAATGTGACTCTGTTGTGTTGAGGATCATCAAGATCTGTGAAATGTGGTAGTCAAGCTTTGTAGGTACCAAACGCAGCCGTCAAAAGAGACCATGTGCCGCTCTCATGCGTCTGTCTCATGCTGCTGTCTCTGCTTGTCCACGTGAGCGAGGGTATGGTATGAAAAGAGAGGAAACAATCTCACAGCAGCCTGGTTTTCCATAGAGCCCTTTCTCTATTGCTTTTATGCCCTCAAGCACATGGAGGAGACCTCAGAGCACCCAAGCGTTGTGCTGAAACACCGAGCCCTGTGTGGTGGCCAGGACAGCCGTGTCTCCAGGACCTGCAGGCTCAGCGGTCGCACTCAGTGCAGGAGGTTGGCTCCAGCACGGTGGGGTGGAAAGGGAAGCCAAGGAGAGACAAAGGGGGTCCTTTCAGAGCTGAGGAGGAGTTTGGAAGCTGTTGTGTTCTCTCGGTCACCTGCTGATAGGTGTGAGTGTTGGGATGAGAGCCCAAAAGAAGAGCGATCCTTCCATCCTTTTAGGAACAATCTTGCATCTTCCACCGTAGTGCCTGGTTACACAAGGTGGAATTACCTGATGAATAACCACCAGATTTGATGGTCTTGCCTTTCTGTGTGTTCACGCTGCGCAGTCTGTGTGTGTGTAAATACTCCATGTGCTTATCTTGCCATTTCAATATTTATGTGCAAGCACCTCCACATCTTCCACAGCGCTCAGTGCCATGCAGAGCTCAAATTGTTGAGCCAACATGTCTGTTGTTGGAAACATGCTTTTATCACCGCACCGTCATCCATTTGGCGATGGTCTGTGGGGCACTGTGCTAACACAGTCTTGTTTTGAAGTATAATTGAGATTTCTCCTTTAATCCAGCGATAGGCAGACGTAGGATGGAAACACGCTCGCCTGAGATTCAGTCTTCGCTGCTTCAGCAACACTGCCAAGAAACATTGCGTTTTCTTTGCATCCTTCCATTGGTGATATGAGAAAACCGAGTCATAGATTCGGTTTGTGTCAGAAGGGACCTTAAAGATCACCCAGTTCCAACCCCCCCTGCCACAGGGTCACGTAAACTTGTACAGCTCTGGGAGAAAATCACCCTTTTTGCCCCATATTGTTGTGCATTTTGGTAGATGCTGCAATTCAGCATTGGAACCAGTATTTTGGCAGACCTCATCTCAGTCTTGCCAGGAGTCACCTCAGTTATTTCCACCCCACGTCAGTGCTTGAATGCTGGTTTGCGCCACTGGACAGGCTGGAGGGGGAAGGTGGAAACGGGGAGATAGACACTGGAGTCTGAAGGTGTTTATTCAGCGCTGCTCACCACTTCATAGATTTCATGTTTGTTGGCAGTTACATTAAGATTGCTCCATAAAATTGTTCATACTCAAACTAAATTACTTGCTTTCAGACGCTAGATTGCATTTCCCTCTCCTTTCTCCCTTTTGTTCTGTGCTTGGTTTTTTTCCCCGGGATCATTCACCTGCCTTTTCACGGAGTTGTTTTCTCTCCCCGGCACCACTGGGGTGGGTTTGGAGGGCGGCAGGCTGTCACCTTGTCGTGGCGCAGGTGGCCGTTTTAATCACAGGCTTCGGAAATGGGCTGCTTAATTGGTGTAATTTTGCAGAATGAAAAACCTCTTTTGAGAGGTCCTTGTGTAGTGGAACGGAGGGAAAACTGCGTCCCTAGCTGGCATTTCCTAGACAACACTTTGGTGTATGAACTGAGCTGAAATGATTCCAGTTACATTTGTTTCCAAAGCTGTTTTTTCCCTCTAAACCAAATGGAACACGTTCAGGTTTTCGAGCTACCGGTTGCCATTTTTCTCTCCACATCCACCAAGACAGTTGATGAAAGAATGTTTCTTTTGCTATTCTGTCTCTGTATGTGCTGTTTTTGCTTTGTAGTAACTCAGGTTGGTGTGTCCCAGGGACATAATATGTGTCCAGACCCTGGGATTCCAGAGAGAGGCAAAAGAATAGGCAACGATTTTAGGTAAGAACCTTTCCGTGTGTTTCTGCATGCTGCACAGCCCCTGTTTGTACCCATTGTGTGTGCTCCTTGGCATCACGTAGCGTGTTTTTAGAGACCCATCTGCACACCTCTCGCTGTGTGGTGTCTGAAGAGCTTGCTGAGACTGGCGATGTAGAAGAACAAGTGTGTGTAAACGTGCGCGTGTGCCTGGGGGATGGCGTCCCAGATGAGCATCTGGAGCAACCTCTCTCTCCGAGCGTTTCTCTTTTTACAATGCGGGCGCTTGGCCAGGCTTGTAGAATCGATGTTTGTTGTCGTTCCCCCTCTCAGTTAAGCGCAGAAAGAGCTGTCTTAAACAGCAAAAATATCACTTCCCAAATTAGCTGGAGTCCCAGCGTGGTCCGGCCCACAGTGGGTTTGGGGTGACTTCCCGAAGCACTGGTGCGGTTCCTTGTCGATAAGTGGATGTGGTGCTGGATAATTGTTTTCTTATAAAGTTTAAAACGATGCTGTTATTCCCTCGTAGTCAGTAGCGTTCACTTAAAGTGTGCGGGAACGAACCAGCCTGCTGTTGGCAATGATGAGTCAATATTTAATCTTATTTTGCTGTCGATGGCTGTTTTGTTCACTCAAAATGTCTTTCAATTTAACCTGAGTCTATGAAATTCTCCTGAAATCCAGAAAATGGATTGGAGTGGTGAGAGTGGGAGAGAGGGAATTCCCAATAGTCCCTAAATGCTATAGGATAAATTCTCAGCTGCTGTAAACCAGCCTTGTGTCGCTTCAGTGAATAAGGCAGCGTTGGCTTAAACCAGCGAAGGATCTGAATCCAAAGTGGTAGAATAAAGGACAGATCTTTCGGCAGTAGATAAAGATATATTTTGTCTTTATAAGAACACGGAGCACGTCATCTCTTGGGGCTGAGCCTGTGCTCCCGCACAGAATAAAATTCCCACTGACGTTGCAGTGAAAGACTCAAATCTGTTCCTGGACTCTCACCACCTCAGGCAAACAGCGCCCGGCACAAGCGAACACGCGAGGCAAACGCTTGCACCTCCTTCATTTCTGCTGTTGCCTGGAGGGGCCGGGGAACTCACTCTTCTGTTCACAATTCGGAGACTCACCGGGGTGGTTGGGAGGAGGTGACAAACCTGTGGCTGCGGTGCTGACTTCACCCTCTGTTCTCCCTGCTAGGTTAGGCTCCAGCATCCAGTTCACCTGTAACGAGGGCTACGATTTACAAGGGTCCAAAAGCATCACCTGTAAGAGAGTGAGCGACATAATCGTGGCGTGGAGCGACCACAGGCCAGTGTGCAGAGGTGAGAAGACACAATAATTCTTCTGAGTTATTAGGACTGCTGAGAAAACCCATCTGCTTAATGACCCCTTCACGCATCGTCCATTCTGTCCTCAAGTTTGTCATCACTTGGTTGGGATCTCTTGGGTGGTTCCTGACCTCAGTGCGCTGTGTGACCCCTGGTCCAGCTCTGCGTTCAGAACCCTGCCCAGGCAAGGGGCACAGCTGGAAGAGCCCCTTCCCGATGCTCCGAGTCCACTGGGAAAACGCAACTCTTGGCTGCTGCGCGATCAGCACCACCCTGAGTGCATTTGTGCTCTGGGAACTGTGAGCTTGGTCTGGCCGGCTTCATGGCCAGAAGTCAATAGGATCTTTATTCTTTTCTAACGGTGATTCTTGTTTTCTGGCTGAGCGAGAGGGAGTGAGATGGGTTTGATTCTTTCAGTCTTTTCAGCGCCAGCCTGAGAAAGGCACCTTTGCTTGGTTCTCACATCCAGAAATTCAAGTTTTAAGAAAAACACCAGTTCCCGTTGCATAATGGGACTAATAAAGCTGTTTCCATTATCTGCAGAGATTGATAAGCTAGTATCCGTAATAATATGAATAATATTATTAGCTATTCGCTCTGGACCATGTGGATTATGGTTGGGTCCCTCATACCTACGTACAACATCCTCATCTCTTCCCAGTGCTTTCCATCCCTGTCTGTTCTCTCTATTCCAGGTATTTCTTTTCATAAGATAAGGAGGAGACGGGAGAAAAGATGAAAGCCTTGAAACAATATCTGGAAAAGCTGAGATGGAGGGAGATTCTCTTAAAAGGAACTTGCTGCTAGCAGGCAGCAGGGTGGGATTACCGAGGCTGGGGTTCCTAACTGCATGATCCCGATTATCATGAGCGGATGGTGGTGTCTTAGAGCCAAAAAAAATAAAAAAATCCTAATGCCCATTTTGCCCTTGGCCATTTTGTTTTCATTTCCCCTCTCTCTCCAAAAAGTGGCATGCATAATTGTGATATTTGTAATGCTAATAATGAACAAGTTGTAATATTTTTAATTAAATCCCTCTAAAGCTCCTAAAGTCATAAATTGGTATTTTTGCAGCTCTTTTTTCTTTAATTTCATCTGCAGTTTTTTTTTCAAAGCTTTGGAATCCCATCTAATTCTTGAAACAAGCCTGGAATAAATTGAATCACTGTAAGAGGATATTTGGCATAAATATGTGACACTATAGAGGAAATTTATGGTGTCCTCCTGCAAGAGATAAGAAAGGATTTGCCTGCATTATTCTATGAATCAACTTAATTTTTTTTAACAACTTTTTGGACTTTTTTCTTTATAAAAGTTTTCCATTTGCCTTTTATTTCAGTTTTATACCACTTTTTCTCTATATTCCATTTTGTTATTGGGTGTTGAGTCTCTCAGCGTTTAACCTCCAAGACAGTACCAGTTTCTAATACGCAGTGATCAAACCTCTCGCCACTGGTGGGAGACTGGTTTCCAGCTTCCCCGTCTGCAGCAGATCCCTCTTGGTCCTGGGGAGACTGATTTAATCCCTTTGTGCTCCTGTTGCCCACTTGAAAATGGGAATAATGGGATGTACCTTCTTCTGTATGGTAGGATGGGATGCGTGTGACAGACTCCAGGATGGACTCCAATGGGGAATGTGGTTTAGGCATCGTGGGTAGATGCCCTCAGCTTCTTCCTGAGCCACTTTTCAGTGTTGTTCATGTTCCCTCGTGACCACCCACGTAGTCAGTTTGGCCAGGAGATAATTTTTCCGTGCTTTCCTGTTATTTGGAGAGGAAAAAAAAAAAAACCTTTCAGATGCCACATGTGCAAATACGGCTCCTTTGGGACTTGAGAGAAATTAATTTTGTGGATCCCTCACAACAGCAGAGGCCGTTACAAAACCAGGACACAGTTCTTTGTATTTTCTGGTTAAATATTGTATCAAAGCAGGCAAACATTTCCCTGCTTAAGCACTTTTCAGCTTCTGCTTTACTTAAGGTGTTTTTAAGGTACAAGGTAGAGCTGCCAGTTTGGAGTCCAGGGTCGGGTCAGAATGAAGCCCGTAGCTAATCAATACTTGCTCTGCAGTGCTGGTTTTGACCTGCAGTGGAGAATGGAAATAAAACGTTCTGGGGATGATAAAAAGGAACTGCATCTTGGCTGGTGTCCTCCACGTAGTTGCTTTCATTGTCCTGGACATGAAAGTAATTCTGTGAGGGCTTTAATGTAGTAAAAAATAAATAAAATCAGTCTGAGCAGCAGATAATGGGGTGGTTTGAGTAGGTCTGGTGGTCCATCTGTTTGGTAGCCCCTGGGAACACCCCACTCATCTATTCATCATGGATAAATCCTTCATCTCTGATGTTACATGGAACAAAACGGATCTTTTTGGCTGGTGGGAAGAACACAGTGATTTTCAGTTCCCACACTTCCATACTGAATGCATCCCTACTGCGCTCTCCTCCATAAACAAAGAGCACCACGGACGTCCCAAAGCTAAGAGACCTCACCCCCCCATCTGTCTTGTTTTCCTCTTCGCAGCTAGGATGTGCGATATGTACCTTCGTGGTCCCAGCGGTGTGATAACTTCTCCCAACTACCCTGTGCAGTACGATAACAATGCCTACTGCGTGTGGGTCATCACTGCGCTCAACCCGGCCAAGGTAGGTCTTGGAGATGCATCTCCATGTCATTACTTCAGTGCCTCAGTTAACGTGTTGTATCCCTGTGCTCCTCCAGAGGACTCCTCTCCGATATTTAGCCATGGGGTTCCTATTTGTGATGTTGTGCCCCCCTCTCCCTCAGCAGGCTTCTTCCACACGATTCTCAACTGTCTTTAAAGACCACAACACTCACGTTCCCTCTCTGCTGAAAATTCATTGTGTTAAAGGATGTAATTAAAAGTGAATGTAATTATTTTTAATCGGAACCTCTTTGATATCTTGGTGTGAATAGTGGTGAAATGCCAAACAGCTTAGCAAAGCCTCTCATTAAGCCGGCTCTCCGGTGGGGCAGGACGGCAGTGCCAGGAATGCTGATCACTTCCTTTTGCCTGGTAGCTGGCCCTTATCCAACAGGGATTTTGGCCCCCAAAGGGCAGAGAGCGAGTGAGTTATGGTTCATCTCCTGCTGTTTGTCCAATATTGTAAATGTATAAACAAGTTATTCCTGTATTTGCTGAGTGTTGGAAGAGAGGAGGTTGGTGGGGCTTTTCTGTCGCCACTGGTCTGCATGTGTGACTCAGGTCTGGTGTCGCTGACCATGGAGAGAGCAAAGCTTGGCTGTCTGGGCCTCCGCAAGATCTTTCTATTTTCCACTGGCTCAGGGAGGGAAGCGTCCAGCGCCCCGCAGCTTTTCCCAGCCCTACAAACTCCGTTGTTCCTCTTCTCCAGATCTGGGGGGGGAACAGAATAACCACAGTTACTTTGCTCTGTAGCTCAAAATTCACTTTTTGAGGTGTTGCTCGCCATCATCTGCTCTTGGAAGGTGACGAGTTTCATTCTTTTCAGTGTCTGGGTTCCTACTAACATCATCTCCGTTAGCTCATGAGCACATCTTGCGTGCCAAGTCACTGAGCTCATGTGCTTGTTCTGACAATTACGCCGTGGTCCTTGCCCCTAAACAGTCCTGCGTCTGGTGCCCTGCCTTTTGCCGCTGATCCAAGGAAGGCATTTCACAAACACGTTAATATCCTAGGATCTCATGTTTTGCTAGGAATTGTGGCACCCATCCACAGTTGTAACCTTCTTGCTGCCACTGGTGGGATGGCAACTCCCCTCCAGCACTTTGCTGGCCGTGCAGGGCAGCTGGAGCTGGTGCTGGCTGGAGAGCCTCTCCAGTTCTGCTTCTCTACTCAGTTCAGGTCTTTAATAAGCCGAGATTGCTGGTGAATTATGATTTTAATGAGGAGTATTTCTGTGTTCCGATTCCAGAATGAGTCTGTATTTACAGGGCTGTCATTATCCAGTCGTTTCATCCAGCGGATGTCTTGGTTTGGCTGCACAGGAGCGTAGTAATGACCTGAATTCTGGGAAACGAGGGTGGAATCAGGATAGTTTCTGATCTATTAAAGTGATTTACTGGTTAATCAGACCCAGGAGGTTCTCCTTCATCAGGGTAATGTGCAAGTGGAGAACAGACCACGTGTAACAGCAGCTCTTACTGCTCAAGTGTCAGCTGTGTTGTTCAGCCTCTGGCCTGCAGACCCGTGGGTGTGCGCTGCCTGGGCACGGACAGGGCACTGACTGCATCCCAGGCTGTCATTTGCATCCTACGTGTATCTTTATTTTCGTGCATCTTTGTCTTTCAAAGTTCAGCAAAATCCAATATTTGTATATGTAAAATAAATAATTTGGAAGGAAGCTGTAGGGAGTTAGCAACCGCGCCCCGGGTGTTGCGAAGGCTAACACAGTTCCATTTGGGTGTTTCAGTACAAATTAAGAAGGAAGAGGTGGCAATCAGTTATCGGGAGATGCTTATTGGCCATGCCCACTCTTTCATTGACCCTTTGTCATGTTGCTTTCTTGTTCCATATTGAGTCCAATCTTCAGCTCTGGTCGTTTGCTTTTCTACCAGCCTCGGGCACAAATTTTTCCTGCTTCTCCATCAGCAGTGTGATGGGATGAGCTGCTCTTTTTGTGAGCTTCCTGGGCAGACTGGCTTGTGTTTCAAAAACTGAACTGTCTTTGTGAGCTCCTACTTGGGGAAGGTTTCTCCTCTTCCCCTGATGAGTTTTCTTCCTCAGCTTTTAAACCTGTGTAATAATAAACTTGGATTAGAAAACAGAATCTGCAAGTCCTGATCCTCAGCTTTCAAAAAACACAAAGGGGGCTGGAATTGGTAAAATCTGTTCATTTCAATACTTGCCAGCTCTGAGCAGAGATTCAATAGCAAAACCCCCCTGTAGTTTATGCTCCAAGGGCTCCACACGCTGCAAAGAGGTGCAGCACAGCTGAAATAAGGAAGGATTGGTCAAAGCAGCAGCTTGTGTTAACTGTGTAAAGAGACTGCTGTTGCCTTTCTCTTTGAAGTGATAAACAGTTAATTAGTAATATCAGATTATAAAAGATTCCTGGCATTTGGATGTTTCATCCTGGAAGCATAATTTACAGGTAGGGAACAGCTCCCCATCCCTTTGAAGCAGGGAGGGTTGAGAGGAATGCACTGATTGTTTTGGGAAAGCCACTGCTGTGCCTGCTTGTTCCTCCCCTGCTCGTTTCCACGTGAGCTGCTGGTCAGGGCTGCGTCCCGACGCTCCTGCTCTGCGGGAACGAACGGCAGCGGAGGCTCTGCGTGGCCTCGAGGTGCAGGGTTCCTTCTGGCGCTCGTCAGCAAGATGGGAAGCAATGGAAACGAGTAATTGTGCCCTTGGTGTTTCCTGCTGTTCAAAGAAGTCATTAGGGCTCCAGACACCAAAGTTGTGCCAACAGGACTGTATTTGATTGGTGAAAATACAAAAAGGCGATCAGGTCCCTGGCACGCGCAGGTCCTGTTGTGCAGCACCGTTCCCGAGGTGGATGCTTAGAACCGTGGAACCGTTAAGGTTGGAAAAGGCCTCTCAGCTCACCCAGTCCAACTGTCAGCCCAGCCCCACCCTGCCTGCTAAACCCTGTCCCCAAGTGCCACAGCCACACATTTTTTTTAACACCTTCAGGATGGAGTCTCCACCACTGCCCTGGGCACCCTCTGCCAGGGCTTCACCACTATTTGAGTAAAGAAATGTTTCTTAATATCTTGTCTGAAGCTCCCCTGGTACAACTTGAAGCCATTTCCTCCCGTCGTATCGCTTGTTGCTTGGGAGAAGCTACATGTGCAATACCCAGCCTGGCACTGACCCAGCCTGGCACTGGGAGAGGCTGCTGTGTGGGTTTTAATGCCAGCTCGGTCACTGGGATCCCTTCCTAACGTGTCACATAGTGCAGCCTCCGAGAAGTCCACCCAGAACTCCTGCTGACGTAAAGCACGGCCCATGTTAGGAACTCGTTGCTAAATCGGAGAATTCCCTTCCCCGAGTCGCGTTGCCGTTGGGTGCAGAGGGGATGATCTCATCGCTGCGCATCCCCCAGCTCGGGCGAGGGAAGGAGGTGAAGATGAATTAATTAAAATGCCTGTAAAATACTTGAAGATAAAAGCATTACGGGCCTGAGCTGACGCCTGCTGAAGTCAGTGGTAATCTTTTTATTGACTCTAGTGGTCGTTGGATCAGGTCCTGTTATATGGAGCTTTTAACATGAGCAATGGGAAAACCACTGAGTTGAGTTCAGAGCTCATTTGCAAGTCATCTGTTCTATATTTGGAAACGAACTGTGAGCCAGATTCACTGAGCTACGTAATCCCCTCCAAGTTTGTTCAGAACCCTCCATAAACAGTATTAAGGGCGTAGTGCTCTTCAGTTGACAACTTGGAATTATTTCCTACACTGAGGGTGACATTAAACCCGTGTGTGGGCTATTCGGGGTGTGTAGGTTTTTTGCTGGTTGCCAGCGCCATGGGAATTAATTTCAACCACAGCAGAGAAATAAATCACCTGGGAACTGAGAAATGCATATGGTAATTGGTGAATTTGCATTAAAACTATTTCTGAACCTTCTTGACATAATGGGTGTTGCTGGATGATATTTCTGCGGGGTTGTTCTCACCTGGAATAGCTCAACAAATAAATCCAGGCTTCTTGTGTCCTTGACGGAGAGGGATGGGCCCCTCCACAGAGTAATTCATCCCAAATGAAGAGAGATGAGCACAGGCTGGGAGAGTTGGGGCTGTTCAGCCTGGAAAGGAGAAAGTTCTGGGGAGACCTTGGAGCAGCCTCCCAGGACTGAAAGGGGCTCCAGGAAAGCTGGGGAGGGGCTCTGGATCAGGGAGTGCAGGGATGGGATGAGGGGCAGCGTTTTCCAGCTGCAAGAGGGGAGACTGAGATGAGATCTGGGGCAGAAATGTTTTGCTGTGAGGGTGGGGAGGCCCTGGCCCAGGGTGCCCAGAGCAGTGGTGGCTGCCCCATCCCTGGAGGTGTTCCAGGCCAGGTTGGATGGGGCTTGGAGCCCCCTGACCCAGTGGGAGGTGTCACTGGATGGGCTTTGAGGTCCCTTCCCACCCAGACCATTCCATGATTCTGTGTGTTCAAGATGGGGAGAAGTTGGAGGTTGAGTAACGTGTGCTTGTAGAGCCCTGGAATGAACGACAAGAAGTGCCGTTCTCCCTGGAGAATTATTGGGTTTTTTTTTCCTCTGAATGTGTCTGCGCTTCAGATCACTTCGCAGCCCCAGAATCGGGTGTCACATTCCAACCTGTTCTCTTGACTTTGCTAATTGCTTCCTATCACTTCAGCAGCTTAAAATTGAGCTTTTGTGTCATCCATGTACTCGTGTGTCCTGGTAGGGCTCTTGTTTAATGAGTCGTTAAATAATTTTCAGCCTTCAGACCGTAAAGAAAATAGGAAAATGGATAAATAAATATTGTATTCAGCATCCTGTTCCTGTGCCACTGGGTTAGAGTCTTCCCTGTACTAGAATGTAATTAGTTATTTAATTAGGGTCATACTCCTTGGAATGCCGTTTACTTGACTGACTGGTTTAACTAACGACGTGTGCCATTTTACAGCAGGGTGTTCTTTGTATTAATTACGTTATTCCATCGTTACATGGTTTAATAATAATCTGCATAGGTTAATATTTCAGTACTACGACTAAATTTAATGGTTCCAGACTTTTGTGAAGGATCACACAGGCCCCTCTTTCACTGTCATGGAGCTTTTGGGGAATACCTGATTTTTCAGAACGCCACGGCTAAAATATCTGATTGGCTTTTCTGGGCACTTGAAAAATATTAATTGCATGCGTGAGTAGAAGATGGTAGCACGTGACAGTTCCTTCTCAATTACATATACACCTTCTGTTTTTAAAGACCTCTCAAGGCATTTGGCATCCAACTTAACCCATGTTTTCTTACTGAAGAACGTTGAAGTTGAGTAGCTTTTGTTGTCATCTTCCTGGAAAGTCCATACCGGCACGAAGAGACAGCACGCTTGTATTGAGCGTTGTGCTCTGAATTGTTGCAGTTGGCTTTAACTTTGGAACCTCTGTGACTGCACCTGTGCTCAGGTGTTTGCAGGAGATGCTGCTTTGATAACAGGCAAGGGACTGCATGACAAGATTTGTTTCCCTTGGGTCCTCGCCCCAAGGCGAGAGGTGTAGGGTGGCTCCACGTGTCTGTGGGGCTTGGCACACATGTTAGTTCTTGTTCATTATTTTTGATAACTTCTATATTGTGTGAAATAGCTTAGCGTGAACTTGAATTTAACAATTTAGTCTGTTAAAAGTTAGGAAATTTAATACGTTTACAGGCACAAGGACTAAGATCTGAATGCATTCATATGTGTAAGTACTTTCCTGGATCCCATCAGTCCAAAAGCTCTAAGAAACAAAGTTCCTGTTGATTTCTTCTGGTGATGTGGGTGTAGAGCCCTCCTGTAAATTAAGCTCTCTTCCTCTTCCGTTTGTTTGTGCTGTCCAAGGCTGGATTAGTAGCTCTGTCCCCTACATCACATTGTAATTTTCAGTTATTTGAGAACAGTAGATGACAAAAACATCCAAGAGAGTCGGAGCACAAACCTCAGCTTCTGAGGGCCCTGTGCTCCGAGGTGGTACCTGGAGGAGCCTGCAAAATCGAGTGGGGTGGAAGGTTGGGATGGAACAGGAGAGCAAACACAGGAGGCAAACATTTGTGGACAGGTTTGATGCTGATTGTGTTTGCAGACAGCTTGAGACCGTTTCCTTGAGCAGGAATTCACACAAAGCATTTCCTCGTCAGACAGAAGGGTCTGAAAACCAGGGGCGCTTTCTGAGCAACATCAAGCAAAAGAAAGACTCACACCATATGTAATAAACACATTCAAATCCATCACCATAATCACAGGTTTATGAAAGAAACAGAAGCAGAACCTGCTGAAAAGTCCTGCTGAAATCCCAACACACACGTCTTTATCAATAAAGTCATCTAGAAAATCAATAGATAAAGCAGAAAAATCTGAGAGGTAATTTCAGTAAGAGCTCAATCTGTCTGGGAAGAAGTGCTCCAGCGCTGTAAACAGCGAGGACGGTCACCTCTGGTGATGTCCTGGAGATATTAATGCTCTTAGAAATTGCTCCTCGATAGGCAAACAGATAAATACAGGAGACGAGGATCCGCCGGCTGCAGTGGCAGTTGACTCATATTAATGTGCTGCATCTTTGCCAGGTTATCAAACTCACCTTTGAAGAATTTGAACTAGAAAGAGGATATGACACTCTGACAGTGGGGGATGGAGGACAAGTCGGAGACCAGAAAACTGTGCTTTACGTGTAAGTAACGTGTCCTTTGTCCCCGTGAGACCCACCCCCCCCACCTCGCTTTGCCGGGCGAGTTGGCGCTCGCTGTGCCTCGCTGGGTGGTTCATGCGCTGTTCGGCATTTCTGGTGGAGCTGCCTGTTCGTGCCGTGTTCTTCCCTCATTGCATTCTCTTTGGCTTCAGCTCTTGCCTTTTCGTTTCTCTTGAGCTCCCTCTGTCAGAGCCCTTTCCAGGCTGAGGCTGCCCACGGAGCCGAGCAAACTCCGAGTTCGGAACAAATGTAAATGCAAATCAGCCAGAAACTGAGAACCCTTTGGGTTGTTCCCTCCTGTGCTGGCCTTGTTCAGTCATTTCTAACACTGCAAAGTGGCTGTAAATCCATTATCTTTGAGTGACACCCTGAGCATTTTACACTCTGTGTGTGTACGACGTGTGCTGCTTCAAGGCTGAGAACTGGAACCCTCCGTTTATACCCTTTATTTTGCAGACGTGATGTTCTGTGGAGGTTTCTGCAGTAGAGGAAACCTTGTAGATAGTCTTGTTTTCCTTCCAGGTCTTTCTGTACTTGTGTTTCCTATCTAAATATGGATGGTTTTGAGGAGTTTTGGTTGTTTGGGTTTATTTTTTAGTTTGGGGTTTGGGGGTTTTTTTGCAATTTTAATTATGACCAAAGGACACTGGACCAGTGCAGGGCCAGTCCAGCTGAGCTGAACGAGGAGGTGACATCTCTGGTGCTGCCAGTTTTTAGAATAAAGAATTGCTGTGTTGTCGATTTGTTGTTTTTAGAGGATTTGAAGACCGAGTGATTTGTGTTCCAGTGGGGACGAAAGGGAGATCGGCGCTGGGTTGGGGTTTGCAGTCTCAGTTTTGTTTCCAGTTGGAGGGAGCTGGAATGATACAAAGGAACGTGTGGGTTGGTGGACTGAAGGCAAAGATTGTCCCTGACCCGTGTGTTTTACACAATGCATCCGTTGCTGGTGGCTGCTGGTTTTAGGCAGTTTTGAGGCTGGCACGTGCTGGCACCTCGTGTGCACTGCCCAGAGAGGGTTTTTTTCTCCTTCAAGCTTTCCCGTCTCTCTGAATTTGTTTTACGTACACCATGCCAAGGACGTGGTTGTGGTGGGAGTGGATCCCTCTGTAGCACAGGAGTAGGTCAGGGTCTCTCACTGTAATCCCTAGGAAATGCCATGGTTGGAAAAGAGCCTTGGTGGCCTTTCCGAAGGCTACTTGTTCTCATTAACCCGCTGATGCTGGTGGTTTCTGTTCACCTTTTTTCCAGTAAAGTCTCTCTGTCCCTTTTCTGAAGGGTCAGTGGGAAAGCAGCTTGTCATCATTGAGGTGTAATTGTGATAACTGTGTCATTCACCCCCCTTCGCTGACGGAACAAGGGTTCTGCTATAGCTCGCTGCATCGTTGAAGTGAAATACTCTGTAGCTTTAGGGAAATTCAGAATTTCAAAGCTGTTGTAGACCTCGGGGTACCTTTCAGTACTTGAGGGAACCTGTCTCGCCCTTGAGCGCGGCGGTTCAGCACTGCAGGCACAGCCAGAGCAGCTGCCAAGTCACGCGTGGCACCGGGCTGTGGCAAAGCTGTGCTCTTGCCTGACCTTCCTGACTTCAGGGCAGCTTTGAGCAGCTGCAGGGATTTTGATCCGTATTCCTGACTGTGTCTCCAGGTCCTGAGCACTGCTGGAAGCACAGCTGCTCCGTGGGGGCATCACGTGCCTTTGCTGAGTGAAGACATAAGCCAGTGGTGTTTGTCAACATCTCGGATGTCCTGAGGGCACTTGCAAGGCCAGGAGCAGGGGAAAGTCACCTTTTGGAAGGAATATTTGAAGTGATGAACGAGGTGTTGAAGCCAGGGCCACCAGCATCCAGTTTTAATGTCTCAGCTCAAGAGACTCCCTTCTTTTCCATCTAATGAAAAATGTATAAGAGCAAACAGCTCTCCAGAAGCCACTCTAGCAAGGCTGCTGTACTCTTTCCAACTGGAAGAGAGTATTTCATATTGTGTTTTTTAATTCCTCCTCTTCACTTGTTTTGCCACATGAATCAGCCTCCCACTCCATTTTCACTTATCTTGATGTTTGCTTGTCTTTCCAAAAATCGCTCTTTCTCTGAGCTTCATTTTCCTGTGCATTTATTTTCAGAACACGAAGGCCGGTGATGCTTAGGGCAGGAACCCCAACCTGCAATGTATGTAAATGTAAAGTCTGGTTATTGCAGAAGTGTTTGTAATTAAAGTGTCACAGAACATTTCACAACTGATTGGTCAAAATGTGCGAATTACCGCCAGGGGAGTAGTTTGTAATGACTCGCTGAAATGATTTCTCATTCCATCCCTTCCTGTTTGCCTGAAGCCCATGAAGATTTTCCTAGGTTTGGTTTTAATCATTCCACGTTTTCTCACTCTACATTAGCTACTCGACACCTTGTTAATGCAGATTTGGGGGAGCTGAAACGGTCTGCGTGAGGTGTGCTGTGTGATTTCTCCCAGTGCGGGAGAACTTCCCGTTAAATCACCAGTGCTAATCTGAACACATTCATTTGTTTTCATTTTTAATCTGGGAGGATAAATTGAAAACGAGTGAAGTGGGAAGGACCAGAGAAATACTGCATTTGTGATGAATGTGGATGAAAGTCCATGGACAACTTTCTCAGCAGTTGCTGCCCTCTTGCCTGCTGACAGCTGAGGTCACATGTCAGGTTGGAGATCCGTTGGGTGCAGGCTGTAGGGGGTTTCAGGAGGTTTTCTGGGGGATGCTGATGGATGAGAAGCTCGTTGTGAGCTGGCAGTGTGAGCTCACAGCCCAGAAGGCCAACCGTGTCCTGGGCTGTGTCAAAAGAGACGTGGCCAGCAGGTCAAGGGAGGGGCTTCTCCCCTCTGCTCTGCTCTGGTGAGGCCCCACCTGGAGTCCTGGGTCACATTCTGAAATCCCTGCCATAAGGACATGGAACTGTTGGAATGAGTCCAGAGGAGGCCACGGAGATGATCTGAGGGCTTGGAGCACCTCCTGTACGAGGCCAGGCTGAGAGAGTTGGCGTTGTTCTACCTGGAGAGGAGAAGGCTCTGGGGAGACCTTAGAGCAGCTCCCAGTACTGAAAGGGGCTCCAGGAAAGCTGGGGAGGGGCTTTTTACAAGGGCCTGGAGTGATGGGACAAAGGGGAACGGCTTTAAATTGGAAGGGTGAGATTGAGATTAGATCTGAGGAAGAAATTCTTCATCATGAGGGTGGGGAGGCCCCGGCCCAGGTTGCCCAGAGCAGTGGTGGCTGCCCCATCCCTGGAGGTGTTGAAGGCCAGGTTGGATGGGGCTTGGAGCCCCCTGACCCAGTGGGAGGTGTCCCTGCCCATGGCAGGGGGTGGCACTGGATGGGCTTTGAGGTCCCTTCCAACACAAACCATTCCATGATTCTGTGATTAATCAGGATGCAGGAACCTAACTCTGTCAAAGGCAGAAGATCCAGTTTTCTTACTGCTAAAGAAGCTGAGATAAATGTTCTCGGCTCTTCAAGAGGCGCTCAGTCCTGCACCCTTTCAATCCAAGAAATACATTTGCATCAACTTGCGTAGCAGCAGACGGTTTTCCCAAACTGGGGTACGAGGGACCATTTGTTTCCAGTCTCACTCACATCCCTGTAAAATGCATCTTGGAGAACATAACAGATTGTTAGGCTGAGCTTTCTGACTTGCAGAAAGGATTTTATTCCCTGAAGTAACAAGCACCCAAATCAATCATTCGGCTTGTTAAAGCGGGATGGGAGAACAGGCAGAAACCTTTGAAGCGCCTTTTTCTGAAGGTTTGTCTCTTGGTCTGTTCCTCATTCCTGCTCGTCTGCTGCTTCAATAACTTGAGAAGAATCAACAAAAGAGCTTTTTCTGTGTTGCCCATTGAACTCTCCGGATGCAGAACAGTCATTAAAACAAGATTACTTCTTAATTTACCAACCCCCTGGGATGAGTGCGACTTTGGGTGCAGGTCAGAGCAAGAACAGAGCGAAGGTGGGGCAGAACTGGGAGAGCTTTGATGGCCATGGGAGACCGGGATATGATTTCAGGACACACCACACTCTGAATTCCACAGCCAGCGCTTGAGCCCGGACTGATTTCAGGTGTTCCGTAGTCCCTGGTGGGTATGGGAGTGGTGACAGTCCCTGGGGTGGGGAGGAGACGTGTGTAGCAATGTGGTCCCATTTTCCTTAGATACCTGTGAGGCTGTTGGAAAGAATCTGGCACTTGCAGCCAGTGTTAAGGATGTCAAGCAATCGGAATGAGTAACACAACCCTTCAGGCAATCATTGGGTTTCGCTGTAAACCACCGGTAACTGGCGGATCAGCCAAAACAGCCTCCGATTACCCAGGAAAGTGGGAACTGCAACCATTACGCCTGGAGGTTGTGAGTTCCATTTATTCGCGGGATGATCCTCACGCAGCTGCTGGGTTCGTTCCCTCGCTGTATCGGTTTGCAATAACTCTGCCGTGAGAGCTCGGGGATCAATTTTATCCAGAAGCCTTTCAGGTGTTGCTGTTGTGCTGGAGAACGGTGCCAGGCAGGAGCCGTTCCCATCCATATGGATGTGTTTAGATTTAAGCAAACATTGCAGGAATAAAAAAAAACCCCAAACACCGATCCACTCGCAGTGGTTGCACTTCGGGTAATTTGTAAATTTATCACAGATGATACCTTAGCAGAAATGGTGTAACAACAACGCTAAACGCCGCCACCGAGACAGGCAACACCGCACTCCTGCTCCCGTAGTAATGATCCCAGCCCACGCTGTTCCTCTGTTTGCAGAAGCGGAGGGGAGGGAAGGAGCCGCGCTCCAAGCGGGCGTTTGCACGCGTGTGAGCGCCGGCACTGGCGCGTGTGTGGGTGGGGGATGAAACTCTCAAGCTGTGTTGAACCGCAGCGAGGTGATTAATCCCAAGGGCTGGATGAGCCACACACAGCTCATTAATACCAGTATATTGGTGACATTTTTATAAATCTTTTCAGCTCTCCTAGGAGCATCCTGGAGGGGGGGGCGGTGTCCTGGGCGTCTCCTACTGCCCGGATTAGCAGCACTTTTCAAGGGCTCACAGGGCATTCAGCAGAATTTGAGCCTCGTGCCTTTGTATTCCAGGGCTTTTTCGAGATCCTCGTGGAAACTTCTCAGTCAGGATAGAAATGTGGTGGAGGAAGTGCTGAAAGTAATTTTTTGTAATTCCAGAAAGTACCTCTTGAGGCAGTTCAGAGGACTCAGTCACCGGTGGGGGTTCTGGGAATTCTATTTGTTTGCTTATGTTTTGCTTCAGTTAGAAAGGAAATTATTACTATTGATGCTGGATAATATATTGTAATAACGGTTCCAAATTATACTTATTATAGTGATGATGGTAATAACTCGCAGGCTCTCAGCTATGGCAGAAGAATCGCTGTTTAGGGAGCGTGCAGAAACTCACCGAGAGGCTCATCAGTCTTGAAAATCCATCAGGTTTTTGGGCAGTATTCTGGTTTGGGGTTATTCTTAGTTTTGTTGGCATTGCTCTCATTTTCTGCTCCTACGGAGGCCTTAATTTTGGTGGGAAAATAAATTCTGGGAGAGATGCAGGCTTTTTACTTGTTCTCACTTATTTTTACAGCTTGACAGGCACCACAGTCCCTGATCTCATCGTTAGCACCCACCACCAGATGTGGCTCCTCTTCCAGACAGACAGCGTCAGCAACTTGCTGGGATTCAAAGCAACCTACGAAGGTAATCCAAGCATCTCTTGCAGAATTTACCTCTTTTCAAAGCATCAGGGAGGAGCCGGGTACACTTGTTTGGGAGAAATGAGAGAAAGAAGCTTCTCTAAATGTATTGAAGCTCTGCAGATTCTTCCTTACCGCTGGAGCTTTGCTCCAGTTAGGACAGGTTTCATGATTTTTGATCCACGCGACCCGGCTGGGTGGGTGATGTTTCCCTGGCATTTTGTTGGAAAAGAGTTGGTGGGTTTCAGCTGAGGCAACAGGCTGTGTCTGCGGGAGGGAACGGAGTCGAGTAATCCATGGTTCCAGTAGATTAGAGGTACCAACTACTGTAAACTCTGACTCGTCTGGAGTGTTACCCATGGAACCAAAGTTAATGCTGGATTTTTTTCAGAGGAAACTCATGGAATGCGTTAGGATGTGGATACTGAGCTCTCTCTCAAGCCTCCATGTTTACTCTTGTTGAGGTATTTGCAAAGTTAGAGAAAGCACGATGGAAAAGTATTCCTTCTAACTCTTGCAAGTCACTGGTGGTTCTGGCTGAAGCTTTTCTTGGGTTCCTGGTTTGAGTTGGTTTTGGATGTTTCCAGAAAGCTCCATCTGGTGTCTCCACATTTTCTATGAGCTCCTTGGCTTCCTCTGCAGGCGCTGCTCTGAAGAACCTGCTCCCCAGCCTCCATCCGAAAGTGTCGCACTGGCGGAGGGGGAGCTTGTTTCTGTGATGCAGCCAGCAGTGCCGACACAGAGGAGCTCTTCCACTTCGATTTCAACTTCTTTTTGGTATTATTGTCATCTCGAGTCTCTTTTCAAGGCACTGGAATGCCTTTCTGTTTTCCCTCTGACCCGCTGATACCAGCAGTGATGCACTCTTCTTGGCTCCGATGCCCAAAAGCAGCCGCACAATCTTCATCCAGGCAAGAGAGCTGCTCCGGAAACATCTGAGTCACAGCAGCTTCCACTGACATCAGCAGGACCATTTAAATCTGATTCTTTCCAGGGCCCTAAATGCACATTAGCATTCATTCATTTTTAAAAGTGTTTCCCTGAGACTTGGTGTGTTTCAGGGAAGTGTCAGATAGTGTTCAGGGCAGGACCTCCCTGTAGTGCTGCTGATTGATGCTGAAATAACAGCACTTGGGAGCCCTAAGGGACCTGACCTGCCATAAAACCTGGCTGGACCAAATGCCAGCGTGTCCGGGCAGGCTGAGCCATACCTGGGGAGGGGACTGGGTCGTGATGCTGAGTATTTACGGGATCGCAGGACCAGGTCAGCGGAAAAGTTATTAGAGGAGCATGGATAAAAGATAATGAAATTGAAAGAAGGCAAAGGCAAATCCAACCTGAGTGTCTTGGGAGCATCTTAATGGTCCTATTTCACTGGCTGTGACTGTTCCAGCCTGAAAGCTTCTCTCTGCAGTGCTGGGATGTCTCCTGCCACGTTTGTCTGCGACTGGTGCTTGGCAGCCTGGCAGCGCCCCTCCCTGCCAGCTGTGGGTGGGTGAAAGCGTTCTCCTGCTCCTCTTTGAGATCCTGTTTGCTTTGTTGATCTCATCCAAAGGGCGATGTGGATGCATCCTTTCAGTCTCTTGATCAATCTTACATTTACCCTACAGCACAGCACATAAAGTTGCAAAGCTCATGATATAGGGACTTCCTTACACTGTTGTTCATCTTCTGTGAACTTTGGGTCTGCAAGGAGTTTGACTTGTTCCTCCTCTGACTTGCTTGGACATCATTGGTAGCTTGATCTATAGTGAGGCTGGGCTGCTCTTGCTCCCTGTGCCCTCACCAGTCGGTTTGGGGATCACCGTTATCGTTCATGCTCGGCGTCCTCTTCTGTTGGAGCCTCCAATGTCACATGTGCTTCTCCCTTCCCTACTCCTCAGCTTTACCTGCAGAGCTCCTGCCTATTTTGCTGCGCTCTTTGTCCGTAACCTCCTACAGGTGGTGTTGTGGCTCTGCTGTCCTTGCTGAGCCGTGAAGGAGGGGCCCTGCCCTGGGGTCCTTTGCAGATGTTGGGAGTAGAGGCTGCTCTCTGCCTCTCCTTCAAATCTCTGCTGGTTTTTAGGCATCTTTGCAGTTTTTCTAGAGCAGCTTCTTGACCTTGCAAGATGGATTTGTGCGTGAACAAAGAGCTCCGTTCCGTGCCGGAGGTCTGTGCTGATGCTCTCCTGAGGTTACGCTAACCTCCGCCCAGCCAGCTCCATAAAACTCTTCCAGTTTTTGCAAATGCTTTGAGTTACAGAGCAAGAGACAGTTAAGTAAGAGGCAATTAGCACTTGCCAAATGCATTATGAAATTATATGCAACTTACTAACAAGTTTCAGTATCGGTTTTATGGCCACGCCGCTTCCTAATTGCGAGCGGAAAATTACAGATAATGGAGCTGTAGAAAGACAGGACCAAAAATCTGCCGAAGAGAAGGGCAGAGTACTGCTTAGAGAGGACGTTTAAAAAGCCATCAATCCTGAAACGTGTACGTTTTAGCGTGCATTTGAAGTGTAATGCAATCATAAAGCCTGGTGCTGGTGCTGGAACAGCTACGCCAAAGAGATTTATGGGTGCACAGATTGAAGGACCTGTTGGAAGGAACGTGCTGAGGAGGGCAAGGTGCCATCGGATTTTTAATGTAGGGTTCTTGAGGAGGGGGAGCCAACCAGGGCCTTTCACTTCACTTTGTGAGGAAAGAGAAAGCACGATTGCACCAGGCAGAGCACAGAAAACACAAGGGATCTGGATTTGGGGTTTCCAAATCTACACTGCAACACTGGATGAGTTTGGAACCGCACGCTCAGTGGGTGTAAATCAGTGTGACAGCATGGATTTTCAATTAAGCTGTGTCAGTCGTTACCAGCTGAGGATCTGGCTCATTAATGTTCATGAAGATTATTTCTAAATCTCCAGTGTCTCCACTGCAGCCACTTTTATCCTTTTAAACAGACACTCTCTCATAATAGAGAACAATATTTTTGGACTTCCAGTGCTTGTCAGAAGAAATTTGTATTAAGCTCCACGTTGCTGGAAAAGTCTTTTCTTTCTCACAACCGTAGCGAGCTGATTGATACCACAATTTAGTGCTTGACTTGTGAGAGAGCTTACAGCCTCCTGGGAGCTGGGTCTGATCTTCTCCCTTCTTCCCTTTAATCTCGGATGACTTTTTCTGAGAATACCTTCCCCTTAGAGTCGCCGGGTGCCTCCTGCAGCCATCGAAATGGTGCTTTGAAAGTTGCCCGGTCAACCTCTTGTAATCATTGGGAGTAAATAATGCCTTCAGGTGATGATTTCAACAGTTCTTCAGAAATCTAGGGTTATCATGGAATGATTTGGATTGGAAGAGACTCCAAAGCCCACCCAGTGCCACCCCCTGCCATGGGCAGGGACACCTCCCACTGGGTCAGGGGGCTCCAAGCCCCATCCAACCTGGCCTGGAACACCTCCAGGGATGGGGCAGCCACATGAAACATGTTTCCGCTACTGATGAGTTTGAGGTTTGACAAGCAATAGTATAAAAGTAAATCAAAAGCATAAAATTCCGTGGTAAGAGACAAAAATATTGAAACTGGAAAAAAATTAGAATAAAACTGGATTTTAATTTAGTCTTACCATTATATGTTTTTAATATAAAGTAATAAATTAAAATTGAGACTAGATTTTTCAGACACAGACGCTAATTTTGTTTGGATTTCTGTTGGAATTGGCTTACTTCGGGTAGAGCTGACTAAGGTCTGCGTTCTGAACTACCCGCGTGCTGCAGGCAGGGGGTGATTAAACAATATTTATTGTTGTTGAAATGCTGACTAAGTGTTTGGCTCCGGAGAGCTTAGAGCTGAAATTTAGCCCCATGGTGCTAAGAGGCTTAGGAGCTCAGCAGAGCTGGAGCCGGAAGATTTCCTCTACTGACCTTTCTGGTTTAATCAAATCAGCGCTGCCCAGGGTGTTTGGGCGGGTGAGCTCGCTGGGTTTCCACATAGAAGTTCGTATGTAGAAATTATATGTAAATACGGCACTCTCTGTGGAGATGCAAGCTGCATGTCAAGGTGTTCCTACACCTGTACGTATGTCACATCAAGAACAATCAATTACGGCTTAGTTTGCCTGATCCTAGGAGATTTAGGGAAAAAATACACCTACCTGAAACTAGTTCTGCTGCGCTGCTGTTCACACTGAGCTCTCGAAGCAGCGGTTGTGCTCCTTGACAAGGAGTGTGTTCCTTGGTTTCTGTCCAGTGGAACATGCTTGGGTTTCCCTCACGCCCAGGTAGCGTGCATTAGTTTTCATTATTTATATCTGTATATATATTTTTAGGTCCCTGCCCATGGCAGGGGGGTTGGAACTGGATGATGTTTAAGGTGCCTTCCAACCTAAACCATTCTGTGATTCTATTACCTAATCCCTCAAAATTGGCGATGCTCTCGGAAAACTTTGTGTTTGTTTCTTTCCTGCTCTGCTTTTCCATTAAGTGTGTTGACTCACGTCCTAAAACACTGGTGCTGAAATGCTGCTGAACCAACAGACACAAAGGCTTTTAGCTTATGATGTGTTGACCTGAACTGCTTTCAGGGTCGTGTTACTCGTGCTTTGAGTCTCGCATAAACCGTAGCAGGAGTGGTTTGATGTTTTGCCACTGGGTTTTAATGAGCCTGCAGGACTGGGTCTCTGCGTTTGCCCTGCAACAGTGGTTTAGGTGGGAAGGATGCAGTGAAGATGCGCAGAAAAGCCTTCCCTTCTTAGTTTACCCCCTCCTCCTCATCGTGGTTCCCTTTAGATCCTTTTTTCGTCGTTGTTGGAATAAGTAGATAATGGAAGCCCCCTGGTCCTGGTTCCCTCAATTCCCTACTAAAGGAGCCGGCAACCTGCGCCTGTGTCCCAGAAAGCCACCAGTGTCCTGGGCTGCACCCAGAGCAGTGGGACCATGCACGGCAAGGGAGGAGATTCTGCCCCTCTGCTCCGCTCTGGTGAGACCCCACCTGCAGCCCTGGGTCCAGTTCTGGAGTCCTGAGCACAGGAAGGACCTGGAGCTGTTGGAGCGAGTCCAGAGGAGGCCACGGAGATGATCCAAGGGCTGGAGCAGCTCCTGTACAAGGACAGGCTGAGAGAGTTGGGGTTGTTCAGCCTGGAGAGGAGAAGGATCTGGGGAGACCTTAGAGCAGCTCCCAGTGCTGAAAGGGGCTCCAGGAAAGCTGGGGAGGGGCTCTGGATCAGGGAGTGCAGGGACAGGATGAGGGAACGGTTTTGAGCTGCAAGAGGGGAGACTGAGATGAGATCTTGGGGAGAAGTGTTTTGCTGTGAGGGTGGGGAGGCCCTGGCCCAGGGTGCCCAGAGCAGTGGTGGCTGCCCCATCCCTGGAGGTGTTCCAGGCCAGGTTGGATGGGGCTTGGAGCCCCCTGATGCAGTGGGAGTTGTCCCTGCCCATGGCAGGGGGTGGCACTGGATGGGCTTTGAGGTCCGTTCCGACCCAACCATTCTGTGATCCTGTACACTGTCAGCCTTCAGCAGTTCAAGCAAAGTCAGTTGGTGTTTGAAGCAGTGGGTGTGATATTCACTGTATTCTTGAGGGTCTTTTCTAAGTGGTGTGATTTCCTCCCATCAGTGCTCACAAATCCGGCATCGTGTGGGTATGAGTTTTTTTTGGCAGAAAGGGGAATTTTGCTTGCTTGCAGCTCTGAAATCCTCAGTTCCCAGACCTGAGGCAGGCAGGAGCAGAGATTCCCAGCAGAACCCCAGGAGAGGAGTGGCCCAAATCTCAGGTGTTCCTGTGCAGCCGTGGAACGGAGCAGGGACCCAGCCCGCTCCGTGCCCACGTGTGCGGAGGCTCTCGTTCCCGTTAGTCACTCTGGAAGCGTGGGCTGCATCTCTGCGCCGAGCAAAGGGACCCAGCTTCCCCACCCACCACCAGCAGACAAATAGCATAAATAGCTGATGAAAAATGTCTGGTGAAACAGGTTTTTTTTCTGTTAGAAACTGCTGTTTTGTCAAAATCTTATCTGCATGATATAATATTTGATGGAGAAGTTTTGAAAGATTCATTTCAACTTGTTTCATTTAAATAATGTCAAAACACTTGATTTAGATGTTCTTGTTTAGTTTTGACTTTTATTATTCTAATGTGGAAGTGATTTTACTTAAACATTCATCAGGAGAAATGTTTCAGTCTCATCGAAGTAACATGTTTTGATATTTCTAAAGCACTCATTTTTAGGTTTTCTGCCCTGCTAAATATTTCATGCTTTCCAGTGTGTGTGAGAAGAAATGTAGGAACCGGAGGATTTTTCTCAGGACAGAAATTCCATTTTCTGACCCCTCTCGTGTAACGAAACGCGCTGGCTTTGTTTGCCTGTGGCTAACAGGGAGCTCGTGTACGCGGTGGCAATTCTGAGCTTGAATTCTTCGTTTCTTTCCATTCTAAAAGCTGTGATTCCTCTCTGTCTGTGGAGATGTTCCAGGTGGGTTCATGCAGTGTGGCAGAGGGAGGAGGAGGGAGGAGGCCGTTCAATCAGCGCTTCAAGAGCCTCTGCCTTACCTTTATTCTTTCTCAGCAGAGGTCAAAAGGGACTTACTTTTCTCCGCTTGGCTGTGTTTTTTTGAGTGTCTGTAGCCCGAGCATGTCCTCATTTCACAAAAGCGATGAACATGCTGAACGCTTGTGACTCCCTTTGGCTTCTGCAGTAGCTGGAGCTGCTCAGCTTGTCTGCCTGCAGGTCCTGTGGCCACCGTCCCTCCAGAGGCACAGCCGCGCGGTGGGAAGCTCTTTGGGTCCGTGGTGAAACCTTAGCCTTGCTGAACCTCCTGGCAAAACTCCCATGGGCTTTAGGAGGACAGAACTCCCTCTCTGGAGTCTCGTGGAGCAGGACCGTTGTGTGTCCGTGCTGAAGAGCTTCGCTGCTTCTCTGCAGAAGAACCTCTGAGCGTGGAGGAGTGGCTGTGCTCCCCGTGGCCCCATCGGTGCTGGGTACAGCCTGGGCTCGGAGGTGTAGGAAGGAAAGGGATAACAAAAACTCATTTTTAAAGACTGTTCCCTTGTAGCAGAAAGCGTTCCGGGTTTCCCCTGTCTCTGTCAGGTCACGGTGGTCCATATTTAATACACACATGCTATGCTTTGATCTTCTTACTGTTCCTTGGATATCAGAGCTGAACTTCCTCACCGTGATTTGCACTATTTGTTTTTTGCTTTTTATTTGGAGACCCGTGTCCAGTTCAGTGCTGCTTTTATATCTGCACTGTTCTATTTTTTGATCGCTCGTATGCAAGCACAAATCTTAAACATTTGGATTTTCCGAGTCTGTAGGAAGATGCATAAATCCTGGCAAATTGTTTTCACTGATGGGGGAAAAAAAGCCAAACCTATTTCTTGAAAACTTTGATATTAATTTATGTTAAATTAGTTTTCAGATACTGCATTACCTGGCAGTGACTTTTCAGTCTGGGATGCGCAGAGCAGTAGCAGAAGCTGGGTACCTTGTTGTGACTTCTATTCAAAACACACCTGTATCTCAGTTGCCCGGAGTCTGCATAATAATGAGGTGCTTGTTGTTATTCGAACCAAATTGGAATATTAGATGGAGTAATGAAAATCTCGGATTATGCGATTTTCCCCCGTAAAGAAAATGTCATAAAAGAAGTTTCCAATTTGGTGTAAGAAATGGAAAACGGGGAGAAAAGACAGCGAGGCTGATCAGAGATGATGGGGATAAAACCGAGAGAACGTGGAGGACAAGGTGAATGTGAAGCAGCTGAACGGTGTGGGAGGCTGCGAAGGAAGGGGGTGTTGTGGTTCACAGCGACACAGAGCAGGAGGCCCCTTTGGAAGGAAATTGTACCCAACAGAAGGTTGTGTCTGTGATTTACTTGACGTCAGACTGCCCGCGTGGCACGAGATGAACCGCGTGGTCCTGTGCACGGAGGTGTTGGCGTTGGCACCGCACGAAGAGGTGGAGATGGGGGTAGGAAGGGAGGGAGAGGTGCAGCCCAACAGCGTCCTTCTTGCTCAAGATCCTGTTTAGTGACACATGGTCTCCCTGCTTCAGAAGACGTCCTTGAAGCAGGTGAGGATCTCCTTGGGCGTCGCCGTGTGTTCCCTTTAGCTGTGGTTAATTCAAGAATGAGGAGGCAAGGTAGGAGAGCTTGTTGGGACCTTTCACTGACAGCAGTCCAATTCCTGTGTTAAAGGCAGATCTGGGCTCTGTTCTGGGCTGGGTTTGCCCTGATCCTATGTGAGACACTGTGGAGGGGACTGGCGCATCCTCAAGGCTGTGGTGTCTTTGCCGGAGCGCTGACGACCACCGCGCAGCGCAGGTATCGCCCCAGCTTGGCCTCAGAGCCTGCGCCCCATGCAACTTCTGTTTTCTTTCTTTCAGAGATTGACCAAGGGAGCTGCGGCGATCCCGGGATCCCGGCCTACGGCAGGAGAGAAGGATCCACGTTTCGCCACGGGGACAGTTTGAAGTTTGAGTGCCAGCCTGCCTTTGAGTTGAAGGGACAGAAAACAATTACCTGCCAAAAGAGTAGCCAGTGGTCTGCTCAGAAACCAGTTTGTGTTTGTAAGTCAGTGAGGAGACGGCTCTAAACTCGCTCTGTGCTGTGGTGAGGTGGTCACGTACACGCTGTGGTTGTGCTCTGTGCCTGGTACCCAGGGTAGGACAGGTTTTCCTGGTGGCAGAGATAGCACCAAGCCGCGGCTGCGCTTACCTGAAGCCCTGAGGAGAGTTTGATCTGGCTCTTCTCTCCGCAGAGAAGGGATGGGCAGCAGGGAGCCGCGTCCGGGTGCAGATCTAGGTTTGTGCTGGGACCGTGTGCTCTCTCTGCTCTTCCCCTCTGCCCTCCTGGCGTTCTGGTCCACATCCCTCTGGAGAGAAAACAGGGCTTTGGTGTCCGAGGCAGGAGGCACAGCCACAAAAACCCCAAGAATTTAAAACTTTCTATTTTCTATCATTTAATTTTCCTTCATTTTCTGACAATGTGCAGGCTCCCTGCTGCTGGACCTTGGTTTTTAATTTGTTGCATGAGTTCTCAGCAGAAGGAGGATATTATGCTCTCAGTAGTGACTCAGGATAAGAGCTCCAGCTCTAAGTGGGAGTGACGTGCACAGTCCCCGTGGGGTTTAATGGTCTTGCTGTCCTTTGAAGATGCAGTGGGCAGTCTGTGCCGTTACATTGACCGAACCTTCACTCGGAAGCAATGTTGTATTTGGACATGACTGAAACTCACAGAAGTGTCTGTTTTCCCCAACTGGTGACAAGCAAACTCTTCTTTTTGTGTCATTTCTGCTTAGTTGGATACGTTCCAGTCTGTGCCTTTGAGCAGGTGCTGTGGGATAGGGGAGTGAGGCTGAACCAACCTAACGAGAAAATAGGAAAGAGGAATTCTGTCGAGTGATGGACAGAGGGGAGAGGTGTGGGGAAAAGGTAAAGAGATAAAACAGAGATGTTAATTTTTACAAGTGTGCCTAAACCTTGCAGATAAATAGATATTTTGGTGTTAGATACTCCAGTACAAAGCGCTCATTGACTTGATCCGTATCGAAGGGATCGGCACAGCGGGGAGAGCAAACCCTGGTGCTGCAGAGCTGAGCCCAGGCTCTTCGGGAGCTGTGGGAGAAGCGGGGGCTTCAGCGTCCCCACACTGGCAATTTATGGGAGAGTGTGGGAAACCACATTCAAGTAAGTGCCTTTCTTTTCAGACACCAATTTAAGCTCTGAGCATTTGAGAAGTTCTATTTGGGGAAAGGAAGCAGTCGCTTTGTGAGTTTGGCCTTTTCCAGATGCCACGACTCCCTTCCTACTCAGTTTTCTCTATAGCGAATCGGCTGAAGGTGCTGATGAGGAAAATGGAGTTTCCCTGGGTATCTTTGGAGTGGGAAGTGTTAGACTGATTCTGCGCTCAGATCCAGGAGCTTTTTCTGTTCCATCTCCCAGAAGTTCAGATGAGTTTGAGCAGCTGATGGTTCAGTCGAGGTTCTTGCTGACAGTTTGCAGTGAGAATAAACCTGTAATTTGCGCCCATTATGAGAGGATTGGAGACTTTCCAGTGAATTAGGATTATATTTTGTAGGTAGATACCGAACAGGGGTGTCACCGCAAGCCCCAGCCAGCCCTGCAGCCAAAGCACAGCACAGGCAGCAATCTCTTGGTTAAACTAATCCCATTGTGTCCTGTTCCCTGTGCCTTCCAGCTCTGGGTATTTATGAATCGCCAAGCCAACGTGTAGGCAGGGGAAGAAGTCTTTCATAGCCCTCTGTGCACCTTTACTCCCCTGCCTTTATTCTAGACGGTATCGTATTACCGTGCATGAATCAGAAGAGGTTACATGACAAAGTGAGTAACCTGGCATGAAATCTGCAGTGGGATTAGTAGCGACTCTGGAAGTGTTGGGAGGCCATTAAATGCCTGGGCATGAGGTGGGAAAATGAGGTAAACCCGATTTATGTGCTGTTAGTTGGAATAGGCAAACAAGTCAGTGCTGCTGGTTCTGGCTGCAAATTCTAGCGTGACAAATGCAGACGGAGATTAAACAGCACACTGTGGTGCATCCTGCTGTCCTGACTGAGTGATTTATGAGCAGACAGGATTTATTGTGGAGAACTCATTTCCTGGGGGCTTCGATGACAAAGCAACACAAACCATTTAAGTAATGCATCTGCTTATTGCAACGGGTTCTTAATTCGTGACTGTCTGCGCCTTCCTGATAACAGTCCTTCCACTTCATCCTCTTTGTTGGTGTTACATCCCTTAACTATCGCGGATGAGCACGCAGGGCACGTGAGAATCTTGGCAGGGCTTTCTTAGCACGTCTTCTGCAAGCACCTTATCGAGCAAGGTATCCCTCACCTTGCTGCGTGTTCAGATGACCTCTGTGGATCTGAGATACTTGAAACAGCTGCCCTGGATCCTGGAAACCTGGGGTGCTGTGGCTGGATGGGGCAGCACAATCGTCTGCCTGTGCTCTGAGCACTTTGTGGGTGTGTGGGTGTCGGTGATGACTGGATACCGAAGACCTCTCTTTCTCCTGATTCTGGAGCACATCGTAATGCGCAAATCAGCTTTGTAGTTCCTGTTGTTCGCTCTGACACTCGCATTTTCAAAGTTACGGACCTGTGCTATCTGTCAAAGGCTGAGGCGGTTCTCATAGCCCAGGGTAAGCCAAGTCATCGCTTTCATACAGAGCTGTGTTCAATTCCCTTGAATTCTTGAAGGACAGCAAAATCGGCTTAGGAGATGTCATGCGGATAAATGTTACCTAAGGAAAACCACTGTGCTATTTAGATGAAGTTTGTGCACTGATGGTGGGGACTCAGAAGGGAGATAATATTCAAAGTGAAGTCTACGGTACCTGTGGCTGAGGAGGTTATTAAGCTTATGAATGGGGAACCAGCCCATAATTACAGCTATAACGGGAAGCCGGCGAGTTGTTTAGTTACTGCAGCGAGAATGGTGATGAAAGTCTTCGCAGACATCACCAGGGAGCAGGGCGTTCCAGGAGTGCCGTAACTTTCAGATGCGTGCTTGGAATTACTGTTTAAACATATTCGTGTATAGGAGGGAAAAACTCATTATTGGAGTTTTATGTGAACGATTGCAGTGGAAGGCTCTGCTAAAAACATTTTCTAGGACCAAGAGCTGTTTCTCAAGGTTATTTTCCGTGCTAAGGAAAGGAAGAGCTGACGACCTCTCTGTAGGGGGATGATGCTCTCAGAGGGGTTCAGTGTTACAAGGTTTTTGCAGCAGTTCCTGATCCCTCCCCTCCACCTCCTCCTGCCTGCAACCCTCCCCCCGTGGACGTGACCTGTAACTCCCAAGTTTTCCCGCACCTTCAGCTGAATGGTTGACTTGCGCCAAGCAATGCCGTCATTTTACGTGATAGGTTATGGCATAAACAGTCACCACAACGTCCTTTGTAGCTGCCTCACTGGGTAAAGGCGGAGGTTTTGCTGTATTTTTACCGTCCCCTGCCCGTTGCTCTGTGAGAGTCCTTTCTGAAAAAAAGCTTATTTTCTGATTCGAGTTCAGTTCTTTGACCTCACACTCACAAAATTCAAGTTTTCTGGACCCGTCGTGTGTTCTAAAGGTAAATGAAACAGTGAAGTGAAGCAGTGCCTGCGTTCTGATGGTGAAGAATCAGGCAGACCCTGGGGGTGGAGGTCTCTGCACTCAACGGTTTTGTTTGGCGTCGGTTGATTACAGCTCCACAGGGGCTGGGGATTGGATGTGCATGTGTGGGGATGTTTGAATCGGAGGGGCAGTGTTTGAGCTGTGCTGTTTGCGTACTTCTGGGCTCCAAACACTTCACATCTGTTGACCTGATAGTCATTACAGGGGTTCTGGTGTTGCTCTGGTCTGGCTTTAGGATCTTCGTTATTTTCCAGTGGATTTCCTTTTGTTGTGTTACCGTAAACCCTGTTGGCATTGCAGACCTGCTCAGAGCAGCAGTCACGCGTTCTGTTCCTCTAAACGGAGCAGAAAGCATTTTCCAAAGCATTGCCAATTGAAATTATGTTAAACCATGTGTTTTCTTTTCTGGCTTTGGAGTTGATGTTATGCTTTCTTCCTCTCTTGTTCACTTGAAAGCCTCAGCCAAGCCTGTTTCTCCTCACCACTTTGTTCCTGGGATGTGCAGGAACGCTGGAAGGAAGCAGCGCTGCACCCGCTGACCCTGGAGGTCTGCGCTGTCTTGTTGTGAGTGGGGCATTGACTCTCTCGGACCAAACCGGGCACCAACAGCATTCTTTGCGTTGTTGAGAGTTGTCTTTGCGTTGGCTCCATTGGGAGGTCAAGGCAGCCCAGGATCCCCATCCTTCCGCCAAGTGTACGGCACAAACCCGTCGCCCTCTTTGGAGGCGTTACGTTTTTGTGCATTTTTCCAGTCTTTTAAACATCTGATTTTCCTTAATAGCGGCATAAAATCTCTCTTCTCCTAAGTTGTAATTACTCCTGCTTTTTCTTAATCCCATATTGGCCCATTACACCTGCCGAACAATCTTTGCTCCTCTTGTAACGATTGCAAGTCTTCATTTCCAGCCAAATGGCTCCCCTTTTGTTTGCACAAACCTGCAGCATTAGGAGCTGGAAATGCAAAGTGCAGTAGTTATTTTGCCAGCAATGTGCTGAACAGAACCATGTAATCTCATATCACTTGACGGGTTTTTCATTTGGCTCTAAATTAAATTGTCAATTGGTCGTTATTTTCCTTCTTTTCCTTTCCTTTTTCTTCTTTTCCTGCCCAATATTCGCCGCAACCTATGAAGCCTGCGCTGGTCCGGGCAGTTTGGAGGAAAGCATCTCTCAAGTTAGCGGTGGTGAAAGTGTGGTTTGCTGTACTAAACATAACAGCTTTGTAGCAGAGAGAGCAGTTAACCCTTGGAGCCCTGGGCTGACGACGGGGGTGGGTTCTCCCTACCTGAACATTTATAAATGGAGATTAGATACGTCTTTCTGGAGAAAGCAGGTCTTGTTTCATAGTTTGTATTGAGGAGGTGGATGAGTGAGATTATCAGAATGATCCTTTATTGCCCAGTAACTCTTCAATCAGAAATTTCGGGAAGTTTGCTGTGAAAGGAATTGAGTTTTTCTCATTATAAGGGAGATTTCTGAACTGCAGCACAGGCTCTCATTCTTCCAATGAAACCAGATCCATTGTGTGCTCTCCATATTTCTTTTATCCTTAAATTCCTCTTCCTTTTTGCAGTGCTGATGGAGCAGTTGATGTTAACTCACAGAACATTTCTCCCTCCTGCTGGAAGCAGGTTTCTAGCTGGTGTTGGACTTGTTTCCTGCTTTTTGATGCAGTTGCTTTGCGTGGATTTTGGAAGAAGTGTAGGAATTCTATTAATTTTTATTTCCACCCTGGTTTACCATGTGGGGTTTTTTATTCTTTTGATTGATGCTTTTATGAAGCATCCTGATAGGCTTTTCCTGATACGATGGCAGAGACTCTAATTATCTCCACCAGCCAAGCTGGGAGAGGGAACTGGTAGCTAACCTTAACCTGCCAACCCCCGCCAGCTCTGACCTCTGCCGAGCAGCCGGTCGCAGGCTGGGTCTGTGCAGCTGAGAGCCTGCCAAGAGCTGGGCTCATTCCCTGCTGAGGCTGCTTCCAAGGCTTAGATGGCTTCTGCGTCTGTGCAACAGATGTGTGTCCTTCAGGACCCATTACCACCTTCTGCTCGCCCTTCATCTGAGTTGGGTTGGGAGCAGCAAATTGGTGGTGAAATGCTCCTTATCCTTCAGCCGGTTCCCCTGAGCCGCTGCGATCCCGTCTTTCCCTGGCAGTAAGGGAAGCAAATTAAATGAAGGCAGGATTACCATGATCTCTGTATACATGTGGGATTTGTAGCTTTTGTTAACAACCTTGTTTCACGGTTGCAGCCATGTAAGACCATTCCCTTCTTAAAATTAAGCAGGGCACTTTCCCTCAAAGCCCGTGTTCTGCATTGCAGCCCTGGTTTATCAAAGCACTGAGATTTGAACGTTTGCTTGAGTAGACACACACGCTTCAGCGCTGTGCTGGGCAGGAATGCACTTAAGCACCTTCTTAATTACAGTTACTTGTGTTCTGATTGTCCCCCAGGTGGGTTTTTTTGGTGTAACCTATATGAAAATTTTACGTTGTCCTTTCTCCGACTTTAAAAACCGTCTGCTTAACCGATCCCTGCTGCTCTTCCTTGGGAGTTGTCTTGAACAAGCTGCACATCTTCCATCGTGCCGCTTGGCCATTGGTGGTGTCTGTGCCCTAGGAAAGCTGATGTTCTCCTAGGTTAAACCAGGGTTTCTCCTTGGAGTTGCTTTATCAGTGACTTCTGTCTGGCAGTTGCAGAGCCAGAGGAAACCACCTCCTGCTGAGCTGCTACTCCCTGCATTCTAATGAATCAGCAGGGGCTTGGGGTTCTGGTGTTGAGTGAGAAGGATGCAGCAATACGGGTGGAGGTGGGAGATGAGGTGGTTGTGGTCCCACAGATGTGCCCAGCTCTCCTGTCCCCAGCAGGGATGTTCCTCCTGCAGAGAGAAGCCTGCACGTGGGGAGAGCCGGAGCGGAGGACTTCACAGCGGTGTCGGGCCGCGTCACTGCGCACGCCGCTCACCAGAGGTGCTCCCAGCTGCTCTCTCAGCGCTGAGCAGGGGGATGTGGTTTGTTGGGCTGTCTCCATGCTTGTTACTGCACTGATTGAATCAGTCGAACTGTTACCCTGATAGGGTCTCATGCTGCTATAAATGAGCTGTGCCAAAGCATCTGTCCACATTCCTGACAGCAATTGCTCAGCGTGATGAGTTGCTTCTCTTTACATGAGTCCGAATCTGAAATGACATTTACTGCGAGGACGTTGTCTCTGTCCCCTTCCCCTGTCTCTACAGCCAGAAAACGGGAATGTGGCATCCGTTGCATTGCCGTGCTCAGTCAGGTCTGCAGAGAAGCTCCCTTATTCCTGCCTTATTATGTGTTAATGTTTTACTTGTGGGGATGGTGTTTGACAAAGCTGCAGTGGGACGTTTCCAGTTTGATGGGGTCGATGTGTGCGAGTTTATCATTACGGCTCTTCCTGTTGCTCCCCACGAGCAGAACTGCACATGGGGCTGACCCTGCCCACGCACCCTCTGCGCTCTATCACCAGTGTGCAGCCACCGTCACCCCGGTTGCGGTTGCGCGCTCCGCAGGTGCCGTACCCATTGCGGTGTTCCAACCATCATCCTCCACGCGCTCGGAGTGCCAAGACCACGGGACTGCGTGGAGAGTGTCAAGTCCCTGCCTGTTGTGTGAACAACTCCCAGCCCACGGGAGACAAATGTGTTGCAGCAGTTGGCAGACGGCTCTGAGCGCTAAAACCACGGAGGAGCAAAGCGGGAAAGGTGCATCTATAACAAGACCACCAGACTGATTTGGGGCTTTTGCCAAGAACTGACAGTGTAACTTCCGTTGCCGTGTGGACACCGTCATGATTCCCAAGTGAAGCTGCAGGGAGGGGGAGAGTTCCCTTAAAATAAACAGGGGCACGCAGGAAAGGAGCCTGTCTTTGTACAGAAATCTTGGAGCACCTCCTGAATAGCAGATGGCTGCTGAAACCCTGGCAGACAGGCAACCCAACACTGTCCTAACGGGGATCAGCATCTTCCAGTAAGTCTAAGAAACTTATATTATTCCCAGTCACCCAATCACTGTTTTGAGTGAGTAGAAGTGAAACCTGCTTTGGTGTCTTAGCGCTCTTCCCCGTGCACGGAGGCTCCTGTACAGCCTGTTTTAAGTTCGCTGATGATGTTTCCCTCAAGATCTGGTACCCAAACTCTGCCTGTTTTCCATTATTCTTAACACACCTGCTCTCCCGCCCCCGTTTGCCGCATGCTGGCAGCGACAGCCACTCCATCAGAAAAGAACTGAAGAGTTCGTAGCTCTGAAACACAAGAAAGTTCTCCTGGTTAATATTTGCTCCAGACTCCTTTCCCTCACCTCCCACTTGCCCTGTTGCTGCCGCAGGGTTTTAAGAAAGAAAATGCATTGTGATGCAGATGTGTTTATTGAAACAGCAGAGACGGAGAGATGAAAATACGGAATGTAAAGCACTTTGCTTCGCAGCTTGAGCAGTGCTCTGAGCTCCAGCACTGTTCACTCGTCGGGATGTGCGCTTCCCCGAGCGAGGTGTGCCAGTTATTAACCAGGCTCCTGCTGAGGTCCTGTTTTTCCAGTCCATCACCAAGCTATGCCTAGAGGAGGGATCTTCTTAAAAAGGAAAAAGTAAGGCAGAAAATCCGTTGCTGTCTTCAAGCTGTCTCCCAAGTGGTCAGAGTCTGTGGGAATGGTATCTAAAAGCTGAGAGAGAGAAGTCAGGGGGGTTTATTGTTTCCATGGAGACTGAAATTATTTCAGCGATGCCCTGCTTGGTGTTCAGCTCCTGAACCTGGGGCCTTTCCCGTTCCCGTGCGTTGCAGGTGTGCCCTCTCCCCGGGACCAGCCCGGGATTCTCGCCTGCAGGATGATCCCTCGCAGGAGGAGCGGGGCCGTCTGCAGGAAGGCAGAATCTTCTGAAGGCAGAAGGAAAGAGAAGCAGGTTGTGCTTAAACTGACCAAAGAAACACAGAAATTGCCCCTGGCTGGAAGCGCAGGAGCGAGCGGCTGCGCTGGGGAATGGTTGTCGGCTGTTTCCATGCTCAGCTTGGCCAAGCGCATGGCACGCTGGCGCTGTGGGGCGGTGCCCTCCTCCCACAGCTGTGTGTCCCACTCGACTTCCAAAGACAAGGAGCAACCAGCTGTTTCTTCACTGTTTTACTGCTCTAAATGAAGGCGGAATCCTGATAATGTTTGTGGTAACTTGAATAAATACCTTGTGCCCGCTCGTTAGTGACGTGGGTCTCGCTGCCTCCCATGGGTGCTCTGTTTCTGCTGAGGTTTGCTGTGATTTATTCTGCTGTATTTAATAAAGGGATTTTTTTTTTATTGCTTTTGCAATACTTTGTCAGTAATCATCATTATTGACAAAGCTCAGGGTAGGCTTGTAAATCCGAACCTATGCTAATGCCCAGAACAAAATGCCCTCTCGTAACATTTAACGATGGTAATGAATATTAATTTCAATCACTTAGCTCAGGGCTTCGGCGTGATGGATATTCCTGACTCGGTGGTCCTGTCGGGCAGGCAGCAGGGCTGCCCCCTGTCCGTCTGTCACGTCTCAAGTGGCTGCTTTGTTCTTGATGGTCTTGGCTGCACTAACCAGCGTGAGACAGGTGTCGCTCACCTGTCTTCCACCTTTCCTGGGTGCTATCATTTTCATTCGATAGCACGTTTTGCTCTCTGTGATGCATTGTTCAACGCCTCCTGCCTTTATCTGAGTGTCCAGCAAAGCCCATGTGAGTAGAGGCAGGCGTGGATCTCAGCACCAACTCTGTCCCAGCCCCAAACTCCCGTTCCTGCTGAAGAAAAACCTCTCCTGCTTAAGAAGATAAAGCAGTTATTCCTGTCACAGACACAGGGATCTCGATAACCAACCTTCTGGTTTGGTGGTCGTTTCCTGGCTTGGATGTGCCCCTCTGGGAGGTGAAGCCCAGTTCTGCTCTGCCCCGAGGAGAGCTCGTGCCGTGGTGCCCGGCCCTGGACTTGGGACAGGGATGCGTTGGACTTGGCCGTTGTCCCCAGCGGGCGGCTCGGCTGTCTGCTGCGCTTGTTTGATGGAGAATGGAAGTTGTCATTTAATTCCCTGCAGTGGAGATTTTTGGTGTTTTTATCTGTTACTTTTTCATCTGTCATTTTGTTTTATCTAGCAGAGGTTAATTTTCTATTCTCCCCTCACCCTGCTCCTCTGCCTTTTGTCAGCGAGTTCTTTGTTGTTGTTATTTCCCGGAATGAGGCGCCAGCCTGTGCCGCGCTCGCAACCGTACCCCTCGCTGGCGGTGCGATACCACAGTGCTGTATGAATGCTGATTTACCACTTTGAGTTTAAAAATTAATAGGAGATACCTCGCTGCTGTGAGGGGTTCCTGCAGCCGAGATGTTCCTCTGGGTGTGAGCGCGGTTGTGTTCAGTAACTATTCCTGGGCAGATTATCCTGAGCTTATTCTGACAGAATTATTTGACAGCATCCCTTGATATTTCAGCATCTCGTAAAAAGCCAAAATCCTGAGGATATTTTGCAGTTTGTTTTCTCTTTAATCTGTTCTCATTGTTGCTGAGAGCAGGGAACAGATTGTGTAGCTCTCAGCCTTGATAACGTCATGGTAACGTCCATCTTATTTGATCCGAAACCATTAAGTGTTGAAGGGAGACAGAGGGAAAATAACAGAGGGAGGGTGAGCAGTGAACCAAATAATTGTATAAATGCCAAACTAAAACCAGTCTCATCCTTTGTGCGATGTCCTTTTTCCAGGAATTAGGGCAAAGTATGTTCCAAGTAATGGATTTTACCAAGGGTGATGGTGGGGAAAAAGCTGAGTAAAGCACACATACATAAAATATCAAAACATTGGGTAGGCACCACTTAAAAGGCAGCCTTGCTTTTCCAAATTAATGGACCTTGTCAGCTGAAATACAGTATATATTCAAACCCCTTGAGAGCTGAAGATGATTTTCATATGCGCTCTTCCCCTCAGCTTCATTTCAGATGAGCGTTAATTATTTCCATGGGAATGGCAGTCTGGTTTGATGCCTTTTCTTGGTAACAGGCGAACACAGAAGTCAGTGATTTATTTGTTATGGGAAAGGGAGCTGCCTCTGTACCTGGGCTGCAGCTCCAGCCTGCTGGTGCTTCCTTGGAGTTGTCCCAAGCCCCTGGCACTTGGGAGAAGCTTGGGGAGGTTCTTGAGCCGTTCCTCGCCCAGTGCAGCAACGTCATTGCCAAAGCCAACCGGTAGCCTTGGGTTTGCAGTGCTCACGCGGAACAGGTACGAAGAGTTGCCCAAGGAGATGGAGAAAGGCAAATCCACTCAGCTCCTTGGCAAAGGAGTTGGCAATTTATTGCTGTATCATATGAATAGTGAATACAGGAAGGGATGGTCTGAACGCCGTGGGGCTGCTGGGGCGCGGTTCCCTCTGCTGAGGAGCACGGGTGGAAATCGCCTTTAGCCAACAGAAAGGTGAACTGGAAGTGCAGATCTTTAAGCAACTCTTGAGAAGTCTGCACTGCACTCAAGTGCATCTTTACCCAGCGCTGGAGACTGCAAAGCTTGGGTAGCAGAGGGCATGGGCCAACAGCCAAGATGGTTCCTTACCCAGGGGTTTGTGCTGAGCTCTGCCCACAGCAGAGGAGGTGTTATTGTGATTAAGGTTAATTTATTTGATGCCAATTTTATTTTCACTAGCTGCAGTCACATGTTTGCTTCTCCTGTAGGTTTCCTCTCAGGGATGTGGATAATTCTTTGCAAAATACTGAGTCCCCACCTGGCTGAGTGACCTTTTCTTTGTGCAATATGAAAGAAACCCGTGCTCCACGGTGCACGGCCCAAAGCCTGCGCAAATCCAAGGAAGCACAGTATAGGGAAAAGGGGCAGGGCTGGAAAACTGCAAACCAGCCAAACCCAGGGCTGGAGACCACTTTGAAGTCACTTCTTCCCCATGCAAATAAATCACTGACCTCTCACAGTGAATGGAGCACTGAGCCCTTCCTCTCTTTAATCGTCTCTGAGAAGCAAAGCAGTTGGGAATTTGCGGGATGGCCCAGCTCAAGGGATAGGAGGGGGGGGACACATGGCAGAGCAGCTCGTGGGAGCACCGTGCTGTGTGATTGATGGTGATTTCTTATTGCAGTTTCCTGCTTTTTCAACTTCACCACCCCATCTGGGATTGTGCTGTCACCAAATTACCCTGAAGAATACGGAAGCAGCTTGCACTGTGTTTGGTTAATTATAGCTAAACCCGAGAGCCGAATTCACTTGGCTTTCAATGATTTTGATGTGGAGCCTCAGTTTGATTTCCTAGCCGTGAAGGATGGCGGGACTGCTGAATCTCCGGTGCTGGGGACCTTCTCAGGAAACCAGATCCCCTCCTCTCTGACCAGCAGCGGTCACATCGCCAGGCTGGAGTTCCAGACTGACCACTCCATGGAGAAGAGAGGCTTCAACATAACCTTCACCAGTAAGTGCCCTTCCTTCCTTCTGGTTTTCATTTCAAGCTCTAAATTCTTGTTGGAGATGACTGTGCAAAGGTCTGATCTCACTGTAACTCCAGAGTAAGTGAAAATTGAGGATTACTTTGGATTTGCAGTTGGGTGATTGTGGATTGGTTTCAGGCTTAGAGCTGGATGCACAAGTTCTTCTGGCTATGAAGCTTAAGTGTTGTCCAGTGGTGAAAGAAACAGTTTGGCTCTGGATTGTTTGTCTGTGGAACAGGGTTTCTGTTCTCCCATCTGCCCGTAGCATGGTGTGCGAGGTGGGCTTTCTGTTCTCCTCTCCATGCCTCTGTTCAGCTCACTGGGGTGAGACAGCGCTTTGTGGACAGCTCGGTGCAGATCAGGCAGACCTCTTAGATCTCAGGTGGTTGTGTTCATCCGTCAATACCGTTACCGGTTGCTGACACCTAAAAGCATGCAAGGCTTTGAAGATAAAGGAAAACACGTAGCAGTGTCTTGTAGCATAAAGCATTGAATCTTCCACAGATGTATTTGGCTTCACGTAAGTCCAGTCTTCAAATCTCACATGAATGCTGTGGTAATTCCATCCTCGTATTGTCCTATAATTTTCTAAAGAGCGTTATTAAACCTATTCAGCAGAACTGATAAATGACTTTGTTATAATAGCCTTTAGTGGCACAGCTAAATTAACAGCCTTTCTAGCTATGATTGCAAATCCTCTATTTAAAAAAAAAACAGAGGTCTTAAGAAATGATTTGCCACACTACAGCGGGCTGAGGGCTCATCAGATGGAGTGGCTTGTGTGTGGTTCTATCTCACATCCAGATTGAGCCCTGGCTCCTGCAAGCAGGGAGCCAGCTCACCCAGAAACGCTAGCGGTGCCCCCAGCGCAGCTCTCCGATGCGTTACAGTCCCGTGGTGAGTCCTGCCTTTCACCTGGGTGAAGATGTTTTTAAGCCAAAATTTTTATTGCTGTAAATGACCCTTAAATACTTGTGAGTTAATCTGTTCTGACTACCTGAACGACAAATAGGGAGCTCTGGAGTCTTAAGACACCTCCGTGTCCTCTCCTTCTGTTGGGGTATGAGAGACAAGACAACATTTTGCTGCAAGGAACAGAGACAGGAGCACGAGGAACAGACTCAGCCCGTGTTTCCCCCTTGAGCCGTGCATGTAGCAGGATTTTATAGGAGTAAGGATGCTCTGTAGGAAATCCAGAACTCATCTGAACGTGGTCAAGTGCATTAAAGACGCTAAAAGCGTGTGCGTAATTAATCCGGAGGCTTTAATCTTTCATTTGCTGCTCATCTCTGAAGACCACCTCCCAGCACAGGAAGACAGAGTACGTAATTATGCACTTAATGAGGAATCGAGGCTACAGACTTCCTTTCTCATTGGTTGCCTGGCTTGGTTTTTAACTGCTGGAAAAGGGCAGGTGCTTAAACTGAGCTCTGTGTCTGTGCGGTTCAAACACACCTTTGCAGCACCTGGAGAGGTAACGGCTGCATGTCCTTCGTTTTATCCTGGTGATGATGACAAGCAAGGTCGGGGGCTGTGTGGCAGTCACAGAACACGCTGAGAGGACCTTGACTTGTAACCGCAGGGCCTTAAAGCTTTAGTTTGTTCTCATTAACGTCTGACTGATGTCCCCTCTATGCAGGTGCAGGTACTGCAGTGTTCTTAGAGCTTTAAAAGTCTTCCCCTATCTTGAGTATTTGTTCGTTTTCGTATGTGAAATGTTACTAAGTTGGTTTGGTTCTGCAGGCCCTTCTCTGGCCCCTGCGTCTCAGCGCCGCTTGGATGGTTTTAGTCCCACCCTTCCTCTCTCAGTTTGCAAATGAGCTCTTGCAGTAGAGGCAGGGGTAGGAAAAGTGTAAATGACTCCTGAGAGAAGAAGTTGGGCAGTGGGACCACATACTGGGGTGTCTGCCGCAACCTGGGTTCTCTGTGTGGAACACAGCAGCATCGTTGGGCCAAATTCAAGTCCGTGCTGTTTGGTCTTCCCTGTCCAGGGGCAGCATCTCACGCCCAGAATCACACAGAACTGCTCCTGTCTCGGTGGGAAAGACATGAAGCTACTGCTTCATCCTAGGTTTCTGTCCAGCGTACTTATTTTTGAGTGGGACAGAGGTGGGGAAACCAGTCGCTCACTCTTCTCTTGTGTTTCCCTGCCAGCGTTCAGGCACAACGAGTGCCCCGACCCCGGCGTGCCCGTGAACGGCAAGCGGTTTGGTGACAGCCTCCAGCTGGGCAGCTCCGTGTCCTTCCTTTGCGACGAGGGCTTCATTCGGACCCACGGCTCGGAAACCATCACCTGCATCTTGAAGGAAGGAAATGTCGTCTGGAACAACGCGGTGCTCAGATGCGAAGGTGAATTTTATCGTCTTTTCTTACCAGTCTGCCCACGCACCCTACGGGGACGACGATCGGGGAAAGGGCCACGGCTCTGGGTGTTGAGGTCCCAGTGAGATCGCCCAGTGTTGGGCTCGTGGGAGGCCTTTTGGCCATCGTGTAGGCAGAGGTGGTCGTTGTTAAGGGCTGAAGAACTCCTGGCCTTTATTTCTAACCCTCAGCTTCTCAGTTCTGGCCAGGATTTCACGTAGCTCTGGAAGGTGATGTCTGCACAGAAGAGTTGGCTGAGGAGGAAGCGCCCGCCCAGGAATCGCTGAGCACTGAACTCAGTTTGTTCTCTAATTTTTTTGTGCAGTGAGTGATGGGGATTATTTTTATTAGCTCAGTTCTTGTTACAACCGGTGTTTTTCTAATAACAATAATAAAAGGCTTTGGTTTGCTGATGACTAAAAGCTTCCCTGCTACTCTTGTCACAAAGGAAATTAAAGAACAGAGAATGGAAGATACATGGTGATATTTTTTCTGGGCTGCTTTTTGGTATGAGTAAAATATGTATTATTTGTATAATGAAAGAACCACAAAGTGCACATCTTTACTGTGGAAAGTGAACCCATTGCTCAGCCGTTTACAAGCACACGCTTACCTTCGGTGTGTCTGCCGGTGCATTGGTCCCATCTGATGGACTCTGGCAGCTGAGAGCCAGAAATTTTGTGTTTATATCTCTGCCACATCAGCCAACCTAGAAATGAGGGAGGTGGGTTTAATTAAAGGCTTTAATACAGATTTCAAAGCTTTTTCGTAGTCCTTTAAAGCTCCTGCTATGGAAAGGAGAAGTGAAGAAAGGGCTCCTTAGACATGAAAAGGCCTCCTCTGCCCTCTGTTCTGGGGAAGTGGTGCCCTGCGCTGGTGTTTACAGCGATTTGAATAACAAGCCCTGCACTGGTGAGAATAGCTGCAATATTGAGAGGTAACGGCAGGAATTGCTCATTCATTGCTCAAGTGGATGAGCAGCAGAGAGCGCACAATTTAGCCCCTTGTCTTTCAGACTGAAGGAAGAAGGTATCCTTTGTGCTCAGTAACTTTTATGTAATAAGACGCTGGACTTCTTTATTTTCATGTATAACCTTGAGCAAACAGCTGACAGTAAAATGTCTGTAGGGTTGAGTCGTCACTTACAGAAGTGTGAGCCTTTACGTTTGTGCATTTCCAAGTGTAGAAGGGAAACAAATAATACAGTTTTAATCAGCTTTCATCTTTGGAAGCTTTGATAACTTGTGCTTTCCTCTCTGTGATCGCAGCGGTGATTTCTGTGACTCAATATACACTCAAATTAAGTGCACGTTTTAATTAGTCTTTTAAACAAGGAGGAACTCCAGAAATCTAAAGTGCTGGTTACGACTTGAAAAAAACTGATGGAGTTGAAAAAGATGGAGTCGAAAGATGGATACAAGTCCTGGCAGGAAATGATGGAGCTTTCGGGCAAAAATGAGCCTCTTGTTCAAAAATAATTGGTTGGGGACCCAGCTGAGATCGATTGATTTTCAACCTCAGGTCAGCAGGGAAGGTTTTAGGCCCAGACTTATGTAGGTATTTAAGGTCATATCAGGTGTGACATTCCATAGCCCTCATCCCAAGCTTGCCCGGTGGCTGCTCTTGGAGGAGCAGGGTCCCCATGGTCCATGAGAACTCAGCTAGCATTGAGTACATGGGATGGTGGGTACCACGCGTGACCAGCACCAGTGGCAACTCAGCAGGATGTGGAGGGACATTTGGGTGATGGATCTTGCAGAGGGGTAACCCAGACTCTCAGGAACAGTCACACTTTTCCATCCTGAAGTTCTTAAGGGCTGTAGGATTTTGTATCTCTGGTCCATCGGATCCAGTGTCCCTTTTTCCAGGAAAGATGGTAATTTGCCTTCAGCTTCTCCTGATGGCACAAGGGACCCGATGTGGAATAAATGCCATAGTCTTGTGACATCCCTTATGGAAGAAAAGACATGACTCAATTACCAGAGATATGAAAGATTTTCTGGCACCTGCAGCTCCTGGAATGCAAACTGACCTTGCAGTTTTCTCTGGTTTTATATCTAATAATAATTATTATACCCTGTCCCCTTGGAGCCACTGCACAAGGTCAGGATGCTGACGCCCACAGATACGGTAGCAGGCTGCTACATCTTCAGTTTAGGCTGAAAAGGCAATTTCTTACCAGCCAGTGTGGTGATTTCATCTGGTTCTGATTATTTTTAACACGTGAGAAACAATAATACATGAAAACTGAGGGCCCTGGGGCTGTTTAGTCTGGAGAGGAGGAGGCTGAGGGGAGACCTCATCGCTCTCTGCAGCTCCTGAAAGGAGGTTGTGGTGAGGTGGGTGCTGGGCTCTTCTCCCAGGTAACAAGGGATGGGATGAGAGGAAATGGCCTCAGGTTGCACCAGGGGAGCTTTGAATTGGATATTAGGAAAAATGTCTTTACTGACAGAGTGGTGAAGCATTGGCAGAGGCTGCCCAGGGCAGTGGTGGGGTCTCCATTCCTGGAGGTGTTTAACAAACGGTGTGGATGTGGCGCTTTGGGACAGGGTTTAGTCAGCACTGTGGGGTTGGGCTGACGGTTGGACTGGGTGCGCTGAGAGGTCTTTTCCAATCTTGATGTTTCCATGATTCCATGAAAGCTGTTGCAGGGCAGGACAATACTGCCTGACAGGGAGGGGTCCATCCAATCGTGCTGCAGCTTCCGTGATGCTCTTCACTTGAATTGTGCCATTTTCCTTGTCCCCAGCACCGTGCGGGGGCCACCTGACGTCGCCCAGCGGAACCATCCTGTCCCCGGGCTGGCCTGGCTTCTACAAGGACTCGCTGAGCTGTGCGTGGGTCATCGAGGCCCAGCCGGGCTACCCCATCAAGATCACGTTTGACAGGTGCTGGACTTCTCGAAAGATTTTCTACTTGCAGTTGGTTTAGGTGGTTCCAACGGTGTTGGGTTGTAGCCACCCTCGAGGAAAAGGGAACAAACTTCTCAGCGTTGCGGTTGGCAGGGAGGTTCTCTCTTTTTCTCCTTTTTAAGTAACTCCTGACAAGACATTAAAATTCACCGAACATCCAAGAAGAAAAGGTGGAAAGTGGTGATTTTTCCCTTCTTGTTTTGACTAACTCCTGCTAATTTGCAGAGCTATTTTAGACACGCGTAGGACGCGTTTTTGGAGGCTGAGCTCCCAGGTGCTCAACCTCGCAGGGAGAAGCAGCAGTGAGGACCTGGAGTGCTGAGTCTCTTGACTTGCCCTGGATTTCACTGTTTGAAGAGGGCTGTGCTTTCTTGAACCTTGGGTCTCAGAGGTGCTGCTCGTGTAGCGTAAGCCGCTCACCGCTGCGCAGACTGGTTGGTGTCGGTAGATGAAGCAGGTGAAGGATCAGAAAGAACCCAGAATGTATAGGACGGGAACAACGTGTCCTCAGTGAGGTGCTCAGGCAGTAGGAACGGACCCACGTGTTGCCCCGCGGCCTGTGCTGCCTTCGAGTCGTTAGCATATTCAGGGCTGGAAGGGAGGGCCATGAGCCGTGCTGGCTGCTCACAAGCCTATTCTTGTGTCCCTTTCAGGTTTAAGACAGAGGTGAATTACGACACCCTGGAAGTGCGAGATGGCCGGTCCTATTCTTCCCCGTTGATAGGTGTCTATGATGGGACTCAGGTGCCCCAGTTCCTCATCAGCACCAGCAACTACCTCTACCTCCTCTTCACCACTGACAAAAGCCACTCTGACATAGGCTTTCAGATCCGATATGAAAGTAAGTGCCCGTTATTTACGTAATTACGCGCTCTCCAGCAGCACAATGGGCTCAATCAGGCCCATTGGACTCGCTTCTCCCCTCTGCCAGGCAGTCAGCGCTGCCGCAGTGATTGGAAAACGTGGAGCTATTGCAAAGGATGCGGCAGCTTCTGCCTTTTGACCATCTTGGTTTTTCAGAGCTCTTTATTTTAGCATCTACAGGACTTTATTGATTTTTGGGACGTGGAGTTGAGTCCCTCTGTCCATTTCATTGTCTTACTTTGGGGATAATCCATAGGACTTCTCCCAAGGACAAGTCTTCTCCCAAGTAACAGATCATAGGGTGAGAGGAAGCGGCCTCAAGTTGCGCCAGGGGAGGTTTAGATTGGATATTAGGAAAAATTTCTTTACCAAGAGGGTGGTGAAACCCTGGCAGAGGCTGCCCAGGGCAGTGGGGGAGTCTCCATCCCCAGAGGGGTTCAAAAACCCTGTGGATGTGGCACTTCAGGACGTGGCTTAGGAGTGATGTTGGTGTTGTGTTGGTGGTTGGACTGGATGGTCTTAGAAGTCTTTTCCAACCTTAACGATTCTATGACTCTCTGACTTTGAACGGGCTCCTAGGAGGAGCTGACCATTCCCCCAGGCTGATCACCACGCCTTGCAGCAGGCTCTGCAGCCGCCAAGTGGTCTGACATGGGGGGTTTGTTTTGCCACAGCTGTGAAGCTCCAGTCAGACCACTGCTTGGATCCGGGGATCCCGGTAAATGGCCAGCGCCACGGGAATGATTTCTACGTGGGAGCACTGGTGACGTTCAGCTGCGATTCAGGCTACACCCTGAGCGACAGCGAAGCCCTGGAGTGTGAGCCGAACTTCCAGTGGAGCCGACCACTGCCCAGCTGTGAGGGTAAGGGGTGCAGGAGGCAACATCGGCAGGAGATGACAAACGTGTCGTTGCAGAATCTACAGCAAAAGCAAAGCAGCGATTGTGAGCTTTGCGATAACATTTCGACTGTGTATTTTGTTTGATTTTGATGGGGTGGGCTCTGTTTTGACATTCAGAAGAACTGATGTTCTCCCAGCTGATGACGGGGTTTGCATTATCCTTTTTCTTTTCTTTGCAGCTCTCTGCGGAGGTTACATCCGTGGTTCCAGTGGTACCATCTTATCCCCAGGCTTCCCTGATTTTTATCCAAATAACCTGAACTGCACGTGGACCATAGAAACATCGCATGGAAAAGGTGAGGAACCTTGAGCTCGGAGCGGTTTTAGAGACAGACTGGAGGACGGCAGTTGGTGGGAGACGAGGGCTCCCTATGTAAACCAGGAAATTCTCTCTCAGTAATGGTGGGTTCCCACATGCCTGGACTGTTGCCACTCCCAAAATATTAGATTTAAAAAAGATGTGTTTTCCTGTGCTGGTACTGGGGCACCGGAGAAGTCACAACTGCCCCACCCCTGGAGGTGTTCCAGGCCAGGTTGGATGGGGCTTGGAGCCCCCTGACCCACTGGGAGGTGTCCCTGCCCATGGCAGGGGGTGACACTGGGTGGGCTTTGAGGTCCCTTCCAACCCGAACCAGTCCATGATTCTATTCTTTAATTGTCTCTGGACAAGATGCTGAGGTTTTTGGGGTCACGTCTCTTAGTCCTTTTAAAGTTGAGAGGATTTAGAGGGAAAGGGGGTCCCATATCAGACCCACAGATCTGAGAGCCTGTGCCAGGCGTTCTCGTTGGTTTCTCACCCTCGTGGCAGTATCCTCTGGAAACCCAGCTGGTGTTTGGATCCCTGCTAGGGATGCCGCACGGAGGAAGGGTGAGCGGCCACTGGCACGGCTGAGGTAGCGCGTGGTACTCAGTAGCACTTCCAACCTTACTTTTGGTTCCAGTGTTGGATCACCCTCTATGTAACGTTTTACAGATGGAGAAATGGAAGCGTGTAGTGCAGCATTTCCAGACACTGGGCAGAGCTCAGGCTCTCAGTTCCCAGCTCGGTCCTATTTCTGCAGCTCTCATTTCCCCACGAGCTAGGAGTATTGCCAGCACAAAGCACAGCTCTGTTCAGTCCAATCTCCTGGGCAGCACAAGCCAATCTTTTTGTCTTGGGGGGAAAAATTTCAAGAAAATGTATCACTGACAATTAGAGAGCAAAGTTTTATGTGCAAAGGCGGGAGGTAATTTCTCCTGATCCGGTCAGGATCAGCCTGGGGTAAGCACAGAGGGTATAAACCCTTTATGTAATTTTATGCACTGTTGTATAACTGTCTGCTCGTACCGGATATCAGCTCGACGGGAGCTATCATGAGCCAATTTTGCAAATACCATTTGTATTACAGCAAATAAACTTGTCAATGAACAGCACAGTGCATTAAGGGAGCCATCGCATGCTGTGAAAAGTATTCTGTTGAGTAGCAGCAATCCACTCTTCATTAATCCACTCTGCCTTGGATTCGGCTCTCCGATGAGACACTGCATTATCCCGTAGCTCAGCTCAGCACAGCAAACTGACACTCTTATATGAGAAAGTGCGGCTCTAATGGCCTGTACAGTGCTTTTATGCCAACATCAGAAGAAAGTCTGCTAACCAAGCTAAGCAAGCCTTAAAAAAACACTGCCTTGTCAAATGGAGGAGGTGCGTCTACACAAGTCGAGGGGCTTTTTGTCCTCTGTTCTGTAAAAGATCCTGCTGTGGCCAGTTCAGTATTAACAGTGCATCCCATAGAGCAGGTCGGTGTGAGGCTGTTCTGCATCATCTAAAGAATTCAGCCCTGGATCTGACCAGCTGGAACTGGACCGTGTTTGTCACTCTAGGCGAAGCTGGATATTGAGCTCTCTGGAAAGCTGACCCTACCTTTAACAGGCTGAAGCCCATGAGGTTCTTTGGAATTCCAGCCTTAGCGGCAGGTAATGAATGCTAGAAAATCAAACCGTGAGCTGTGCTGTAAATCCAGCTGGTTGTAGGGAAAATTTATAGCTCTCCAGAGTGAAAACGTATAGGTCTCCAAGCCTTTGACAAGGGTTTTAGCTCTTCTTACCTATCGGGCTCTGCGGGAAATGTGAGGTTTAAGATTCTGAGAAAAGAGGGTGAGTGTTTAAAGAGGCTCCTCTGTAGCAGTGACAGGACCGTGCTCGTGGTGAGTTTTGTTTGGTACTTTTGTCCCTTTCCTTACCCACTGCTGGTACCCTTCCTTCAAGGTTGTTCTCCAGGAGCCCATTAGAGATGACCTGCAGCGTGCGGTGGGGTCGCTGTCCTTGCACAGGTGCCCTTCGCCCGGGCATCGGGCTGCGCCTGTTGGCAGCTGCACTTCGTCTTCAGGCAGGATCCCCCGTCTTGTGCTTGTGGGGCTTTCTGGGCTGGGAAAGCGTCACCCAGGCAGCTGCTTGGATGCAGGAAATCTCCAAATCCAGTTAGAGATTGGGGTGAGAGGGACAGATGGATGGATGGATAGATGGGTGGGTGGGTGAGTGGGTGGATGGAGGACATTGTACATTTACAGTAAGCTGGCGTATAGCCAAGTTACGTGTTGGAAGAACCCTCTCCTTCCTTGTCCGTGTGGCTCAGGTGTGTTGTTTATTTGCCAGCGCAATGAAAGGAGGAGGTGAACAAAGATATCCTGTTCTCTGATGTTTTGTGGAAGGTGCTGAAATGTCTTTAGATGCTGGGCTGTGTTGGTGGGAGTGTGCATACACATACGTACACATCCTTTATCTCGCAGCGATAGTCTTGTCTTTCCTGGTGATCTATTTTCCGTGCTGTCGCTGTGTTCAGCTGCTGTGTAACGCATTGCAATGAGCTTCTCCCAGCTCTTTTCAGCATTCCTGCAGCGTTTCTTCTCGTTCTTCAGTGAAGAGCAGTGGAACAGAGTGATCCTGAGTCAGAATAGGAGCTGCTGAGGTGGAATGGATTTAGTCCTTGGAAAACAGGACAGCCTTTAATAAAAGGTGTAACCAAACCCTGTTCTTGGCTGACTTCATCAACAGGGCACTCGCAGGGCAGAGCCTTCTCTCGGTGCTTTGTCCTTGCCTTCCAGTTCCCAGTTCTTGGAGACCACCGGGTGCATCAGTACCATTTACCATCCCTGGGTAAATTGGTGCTGGTTAAACCCAGCAGCTTTAACAATTCTGCGTGCAGGGAATATATTTACATGACTGAAGTGTTTGCCATTGTACCTGATTTTTCTCGTTGTCATTTTAAACCTCCCACACCCACCTCTACCAACGCCATCCTGCTTGGGCTTGCGGCACCGCTGCCGTCTCAGTCAGACCTGGGGAGCCTTTTGGTTCCCACAAAAGAGGTGAATAATGAACTTGTGCTTCCCACTCTACCACGCTGTTCCCTGCCGAGCCCGAGCCCGAGCACGGATGTTCTGTATCATAAAAGCCAGTCTCAAGTTTCTCACTCCCGGGTCTTTATGAACATCTCACATGTGGCCAGCACGCGAGTCCCCTAATTGAAACAAGTTGGATGTTGTAATCGCTATTTTTATGTGACTGCAGACCCTGACTGACTTTATGGACTCATGAGCTGTACAATTTGGGTTTAAAAGCAGCTTAATTTTAAAGGTATTTAAATGCTTAAAGAGAAACTATTATTTTTAATCTGAGAACTTCAAAATGATTTCTTTCTCCTATAATTTGTTTTGTTGTTTCTTTTACAGAGAATGAAAAATTAAACCCTGCATTTGCAGAGATATTTTGTGCCACAATAAATTTCAGACCAGAGCAAAGGTTTAATCAGAGTCATGAATCCTTGAAAATGAGTTTGTAATTAGCTCTTATGGCTACAGTTACACAGCCCTCGACTGGCTCTGCTGCTGGAGGGGCCTCATGCCCAGTGGTTGGAGTTCTCATCTCAAAAACCCTGGAGCTGGAGACTGTTCTGGTTCTGGGGACTGTGTTGTGCTTGTCTTTCGGTGATGCTGGGTTGGTTTGGGAAGAGAGATTATTTTTCTTCCTTAGGTTGAGTTTTGTAAACGCGAGGGTATAAATTTCCTACCAGTTGATAAGCAGGGAGAAATGAATACATTTGTATTCACTGCATCTCACCTAGTTTTCAGGCCAGAACAGGTCATATCTATTTTCAGTCAACGACACCGACAGTAAGAATAATAAACGATTGGAAATGGTTAGACATTTCTTACCTTCGTGGAATTCTGTGGGGAGAACAGTGGAGCTAAAATTTTTCTGCCAGGCTCCATATAATAATGACCTGGATATAAAGAAGCAGTTGTCAAATTTGAGACTCCTTTTGGTCATCACTAAGCAGAGTCACACAAACCCTTCTACCTGGGACAGTGGAGGTTAGCGAGGTGCGCGGAGCTGTGTGGCAGGGTTGGAAATGGGGAGAGAACAGGGTATTTGAGATGTCCAGTGAGCCCTGCTTCTTTCCAGTCCAGTGGGAAAGGCTTTGCGTTGGTCACCAACCTCTCTGTCCTTCGTTTCTTGGAAGGAAACTGCTTGCATGTGGCCAGTAAAGCAGCAAAAAGAAATTGGATGGGCATAGGGGTGAATGGAATATTTAGAGTTATAATTGACTGCTGACACAGAACTGTTGGGATGGATGTGAAATCTCAGCTCTCCAGAGCTTTAATCAATCTCTAGGTTGGACTCATCCTGATCTCCAGAAATAAATGGAGAACGAGGAGCACAGAGGCGATTATTCCTCTGATCCTTATTTACAGATCTCCCGTGCTTGCTGATGAGCAGCCGATGCTGTGCCTTGGCAGGGATGGGATGCAGAGCAGGACGGCCCTTGGGTCTCCCCAGGCGGGCACTCTCTGTGGTGTTAATGGTGCCTTACCTGAAATAACTGGGTCGCATCGCTGGGCGCTCCCGGGGCATGCGAGGAGGTGGGGACCCAGCTGTGAGTAACAGCTTGCACAGGGGGAGCCTTTTATCCTGCAAACAGCCCTGTGGAGTTCCATGGGGTTACGAGGAGCGTGAAGCCCGGTTCAGGGGGCTCAGGACCCTCCCCTTGGTGCTCAGACAGGATCTGCGGATGGAAGAAGCTGTGTACGTGCAAAGAGGCTTCTTTATTGCCAGACATGGCTTTAGCTTTGCTAACTCCGTGTGGCGACGCTGTGACAGGGTTTCTGATACGAGATCCTGCCTTGCTTTGCTCTCTGAACGCTGTCGCCGCCACTTTTTGGTTCTCAAAGATGGAATTATTTTCCAGAGAATAAGTGTTTCTAATTGCCTTTAAATTCCGGCATGAAAAATCCCCTCGCTGGAGGCTTTTGTGAAAGCCTGAAGTGCTTTCCATTTTGTGCCTGTAGATGTGGAGGATACTTGAAGTAATCCATGACTCCCTTCTTGTTCATTTACAAACGCAAGGTCACAGCCTTCTCACTGAAATGTTTCAAATTGTTGAAATTGGGTTTGGAAGAAGAGACAAAGTAGTTTTTCTGGGTTTGTCTGGTATTTCTGTGGCTGGATCTGTCATGGGGTTTATTTCTGTCGTTATTATGTGGATAAAAGCATAGGATTCTCTTTGCTTCTAAGACTCTGGCTGACAAGACCAGGGCTGACTTTGCTCGCCGGGCTAAAATCTGCGATAGCGGCACAAGCGCACCCCTCGTTTCCTGGGAGGGGGAGGCAGGTCCTGGCAGTGAGGCAGGAGCGGGGAAGGGACAGGAGCGGCCCCGTCCCAGCAGGTCAGGGCTGGGCTGATCCCTGGAGCAAGAGGCTGGGGCGCTGCCGGGAGGGAGCTCCCTTCCCTGGGAGATGCACCTGAGCAGCTTCCGAGCCCTTTGTGGCTGAGGAAGCCGGTTTGTCCATGCGTGATCTCCCATTGTCCTCCCACTCCCAGGGACCAGCACTCAGCCCCATGAAGGCAAAGTTTAGAAAGTCCCCGCAGTTGCCCTGCTGGTGTTCTTAATCTTCTGGAAAAGGCTCTCTGACCTTGGTACTTGGCTGAAGCCCTGTTTTTCCAGGTATCAGTTCCTACCAGCACATAACCTGGGTTTGTTGTTCTCAAGTCCTCACAACCACAGCTCTTGCTGTTCTTGCTCCCAATTTAAAGGTCAGCACTTTTAAAACACAGCGCTCCTGGGAGCTGCCAGGCTCGGCCCCCTCTGCTGCGGAGCTGCTGTCGTCTCTGTTCCTGTGGTACAAAGACACAGGGATCGAAGATCTCAACTGCCTTTCTCTCTTCTGGGCCTTGTACTGCAGCCTTGTTTTACTTCTTTCATCTATTTCATTTCTTTTCAGTGTGCTCTTTCTTCTCAGTTGGGTCGCCGTTTGCTGGGCAACAGAGAATTAAAACTGGTGTCGTCTCATGGAGAGGAGCTTTGGCTCTGGCATGAAAGGTGCCACATGAACGCCGCTGGCTGAAACCGTCTCCCTTGTCCCTCCCCTGCAGGTGTGTTCTTCACCTTTCATACCTTTCACTTGGAGAATGGCCATGACTACCTCCTCATCACTGAAAACACCAGCTTTGCTCAGCCTCTGAAGCAGCTGACGGGCTCCCGGCTCCCTGCCCCGCTCAGCGCAGGGCTCTTCGGGAACTTCACTGCTCAGATTCGCTTCATCTCAGACTTCTCCATGTCCTATGAGGGTTTCAACATCACCTTCTCAGGTAAGGACAGAGAGTGGACAAAGACCTCATTCTTTCGCTTCCCTTCCTGCTTTTCTGCAAGTCTTGGGAATAACTTTGGTGTCGTGCGCGTTATCTGGGTCACCGGTGGTTGCTCCTTTTATAAACCCAGTAAGTTGTTCTGCCATTAAACCACAGTATGTTTGGGGGTTGGAATGAGGTGATCTTTGAGGCGCCTTCCAACCCAAACCATTCTATGATTCTGTGTCCCAAGAAATACTCTCATTGCAGTCCCCGTATCACCAGATGTAGCTGTATTGTCTGGCTTGAGCCCCAGTAGATGACTGGATTGGACCCACTGGAGTTAAATTCCACTACACAGGTGTTTGCTGCCTTCTCCCTCCTCGCACAGTCGTCTTTTCTGCTCCGTTTATGGAGTTTGAGCTCGCATGTGCTTGGGGTCTGCTCATCCCTCTCTCTTCCAGCTGCCTGCCTGCTCTGTTTATCAGAGCAAAATCCCTGCAGTGGTTACAGCATTTCCTTTTCCAACATGGGAAGCTGGGACAGATGGGATCTTTTGGACGGCAGCGTTGAGCAATCTGGACTTCTTGGATAAGGAGCAAGGCAGAGCTGGTCACTCCCTCCCGTTGTCTGTCTGGCGTCTCGTTTTGCTGTAGGTTCGTTGCTCCACTTGGATGCTCATCCCATGACCCAGCCTGTGCAGCTGAGTTCAGCCTGTCCTGGGTGTGCCACACGCCGCCTGGGCTGGGTTTCCAGGAGCCCGCTGGCATTGCTGGGGGACTGGAGACAGTGTTTTCCCTTGCTGGGCTTCCTCTAACTGCCCTGCTTCAACAGCAGATGTAAACAGAGCTCCTGGGGCACACAGGGCATGGAGGGATGTAGGGGTTTGCTGATCGCAGCTGCCCTTCTCGCCCCTGCGGTGCTGGAAAACACCTGGCTGGGCACAACAGCGCCTGCCCTGAGGTTTCCCGTAAGCCAGTCCAGTCCTCCTCGTACCAAACCAAGCCACTTCTGTTTGCGATGCTACAAAATGCTGGTTCCCTCCAGTGAAATATGAGCTTTGCAGAAGTTGTCGATGAACAATAGATCGTGCACGGTGCTTGTGTGAGGGACTCGAAGGAAGGCACGGCTGCCGATGCAGAACGGATCGTTGCGCTTGTAAATAATCCCTGGGTGTTGGGTAATCTCTGGTTGAAGTGCACAAGGTGTTTAACTGTGTCCTTTAACACCCAGCCCTACAATCGACTGCCCAAGTGTTTGCCTACGCACGCTTTTCAGACAACGTCATCTTCACTGAGTGCCCTGACAAGCCCTGCTGTGAAACGCTCAGTTAACGGACAAAACCTTATCGTATTGCTGCGGTGGTTTTCTGTATCTCAGCGTAGCTTTCAGTCCTGAGGGCACCAGCTGCTGGGGTGGAGGAGAAATGGCCATTTCTATTGTGGAGCTCGATGCCGGTGTGCTCAATGTCTGTGCTGGATGGAGCTGTAGACGCAGATAAAACCTGCTGCACCGAGAACTGGTTCCCAGTGCCTTTGTTCTGGCCTCTGAAGTCTGGGATTGGCATGTGATGCTCGATGGAAACTCGTCACAAGGTTTCCATTTAACTTGCGTTTTGATGGGGGAAAATGGCTTTTTGCCTTTAAGAAGGTTGCCTCTAATTATCGGTGCTATTTGCAATGTATTTGGAGGCTTCTTTCCTATCTTGGGAAACAAAAATGGAAGTCAGTTCTATTTTTAGCTTCTTTTAGATACATGGGCACACACTTTGTACTTGGCGGGTGTGCTATTTTTCAAAAAATAACCCTCAAAATAGAGTGTTTTGAGGTCAGAGATGTGGGTTTGGCTATGAGCCAGGATGCTACATGACCTTTCATTTAGCAGCAGCTTAATTATTCTCTCGTGTTCCCCGAGCAAGATGTTGTGTTCGTTCGTTTTCAGGATTAGTAACGTAGAGGCAGCAGAAATCCCATCCGGATCAATTCATCTTCACTCGACCAAACCAGAGGGAGAACGACGAATTTCCGTTGTGTTTTGTTGCCGCTGATGTCACCGCTTTCTTGTCGGTCTGACAACAGCAGCGGAAAACAAAACCTGTTGTGTTTGAAGTTGGTTTAAATTAGGGTCCTGGCAGCACCCTGGGGGCCGAAAGTGAAACCTGAAGTTGGCCTTGGTGGCTCAAAGAGAACTTTCTGGAAGCTTCCTGTGCAGAGCTTCCCTGCAGCGGGATCAAAACTCAGAGCTCCCTCCTCATCCTCGCGTTCAGGGGCTGGGGTGCCCTCACTGGGGAGGCTGGAGTAGAAGGTGTGACCCTGCCCTTCCACGAATGTCCGTTTGTCCCCTGTAGAATATGACCTGGAGCCCTGTGACGAGCCGGAGGTGCCAGCCTACAGCATCCGAAAGGGCCTGCAGTTCGGAGTGGGCGACGTCCTCACCTTCTCCTGCTTCCCCGGCTACCGGCTGGAGGGCGCGTCCCGCATCACCTGCCTCGGGGGGAGACGGCGTGTGTGGAGTTCGCCTCTGCCAAGGTGTGTTGGTAGGTGGTCATGTGCTTTCATTTTGCTTGGTTGGTTACTCTGTGCTGGATTGTTTCGGTGGGCAGGGACGGGTGGCATCCCCCAGGATGGCATCTTCCAGCTCTGCGGGTGGTTGACTGGGGGGGAGAGGGAGCTGGAATGAGGTTTTTCAGCCCCACGGCTCTGTGTGGGGGTGGGAGGGAGGGGCAGGAGGGCTGCAGTTCTCTCCCCAGGTTGGAGAGCGCCGTTTGCTGGGTGACACGGATAGGCAGAAGCCCGGTGTCTGTGCAGCCGAGCCCCAGCGATTGTACGAGCGGATGGATGGTGAGCCCTCCTTGTCCCTCTTGGAACAGCTCCTGTAAAACACCGTGGGCTTAGGGCCGTCCTCCCTTTGAATCCAAGTGCTGTAAAACTTAATAGTCCAGACAGGACTTCTGGGCGGGTGATCTTCAGCAGTGCGAGTTCCACATTAGTACGGATGTCTCTGGGAACACCCCCAGAAAGCGGGGGAGGGGCTCTGGATCAGGGACTGCAGGGACAGGACGAGGGGGAAGGGTTTGAGCTGAAAGAGGGGAGATTGAGATGAGATCTTAGGGAGAAATGTTTTGCTGTGAGGGTGGGGAGGCCCTGGCCCAGGGTGCCCAGAGCAGTGGTGGCTGCCCCATCCCTGGAGGTGTTCCAGGCCAGGTTGGATGGGGCTTGGAGCCCCCTGATGCAGTGGGAGGTGTCCCTGCCCACGGCAGGGGGTGGCACTGGGTGGGCTTTGGGGTGCTTTCTGACCCAAACTGTTTTATGATTCTATGAAAGAACAGCAGCAGCAATGTGCGCCAGAAAGGAAGGAGGATGCTTCAGGGCACTGTAAAAAGATTTAATTTAGTAAGTAGGAAACTACTGAGTGCTCTGCTGCTGCCTGGCTTGCCCAGAGCCATGAAGGATTCATTCAAATCAGGCAGACGAGGTCTCTTGCCTGTTTTCACTCTGGCAAAGGCTGCTGGGATAGATTCTCCTGGTCTGTGACCTCTGAGGGTCATTGCAGAGCAGCCCAGGCAGAGCCACTCTGCTTCTCAGTGTCAAGCCGCGTCACGCTGAACGCGTTTCCCAGCACTGCTTAATGCTCAGGTCGCAGGGTTGCATCACGCTGCGGTGACAAGCAGCCTCTTCAGGGCATGAATAATAATCAGGTTGCAGAGAAAGCTAATCAGGGGAACAGAAATCAGCAAGAATCATAACAAAGCTTTAAACTTGATCCTCAGACATCAGCGCTAGGTTTGCAGTTCCTCCTGCAGCCGGCTTTGCGTTAGCGGGTTGGCCTTATCGTAAGGGTCAGATTCACTGGTGATTTATTTGTGCAGGGCAGTGGTGGCATCGTGACAGCTTTGTCCACAGCGTCCCTGCTGCACAGAGATCTCTGCTCGCCCTGGCTATGGATGGATGTTGGAGACTTGCCCACCACGATTGCAAGAGTTTTCATTGTTTTTTTGCCAGACAACTCAGGCACTTTGTATTTAATCCCTGTTTTAGAGATGGGACTGGAGAGAAATGCGCGCCGCCTGTTCCTTTGGCCGACCCCTCTCTCCGGGGTAGGGATGCTCCTGCTGACGGCCACTTCAGACCTGGCCCCAAGCAGTGATACCTCCAGCACAGTCCCTGGGTAACCAGCGCTTCTCATACGTGGCAAGAGAGAAGAAGAGAGTAAGGTCCGAAGTACCTGCTCTCGCTGAGTCTGCTGCTGCTCCCCCAACCCTCGTGCTGTGGCTGGAGGAGCAGCAGAGGTGGCAGAGTCAGTACAGAAAGCTGCACGTGGTCCGTGGTGGGTTTGCTCGGCTCCAGCAGCTTTGTATGCTGTGAAGGGCTCGTGGAGACGAGGCAGAGCCAGCTAAGCAGGAAAGCTGTTTTCAGGGCAAGCCAGGGTGACTCTGCCCAGCTGTGCACGCAGAACACCAGGACTCAGAGGAACGGGGAGCCAGTGTTCTACAGCTCCAAATCTTTCAGGGTGAAGAGGCCAAGGAAACAAGGACTCGTGGTTTGCTCATGTGGGACCTAATCAGGGAGTAGTGCAAAATCCTAAACACACGGTGGTTGCAAGGCAGCTTTACGTGTGTTGAGGATTGTGCGTGTGTAGCGGTCAGGCTGCGATGGTCCTCGCTGAGCCAGGCACAGCAGCGGCTGCTGGCAGCAGGCAGCTCCTGTGGAGGACATCCTTTGGATGCTGTTCTGCAAGTAGTCCCTCAAGCTCTGTGTGAGTGGTGTGGAGTGTTGCTTCCTCCGCGTGCTAACGGCAGGGAAGAGCTCATTTTCCTGCTGTCCTGTGAGCTCTGTGGAGCTCGGTGCTATCGCAGCAGCGCTCTCGGATGCACTTGAATCATAGAATGCTTTGGACTGGAAGGAAAGTCAAAGCCCATCGGGTTCCACCCCCTGCCATGGCCAGGGACACCTCCCACTGGATCAGGGGGCTCAGAGCCTTCACGTAGTGAAGGGGTGCCTCGGCAGTCCTGCTCCCCTCGCTGGGGCGTGTGTGAGCCAGACATGCTGTCCCTAAAAGCCTGCAATTAAAATACTTAAAATGCAGAGGTGAAGGATGGTGGCTGATTTTTTCCAGAAGCATTAAACTGTGATCTCTTGACATCCAAGATAAGTCAAATTCCAAAGTGCCATCCTCTTCCTTCTCTAAGGAGGATCATTCTGCCAAGTTTCAAATCACACAAGTCTTCTCAATTCATATTTGGCTCAAAACCAAATGCTGTTCGCACTACACGGAGTAGAAGAGGAAGCAGATCTGGTGAAAAAGCAGAGAAGTCTTACTGGAAGAGCGTGAGAAAACAGGGACGGACTGCGGGTCGTAGTGGATAACAGGGAACAGACTCTTCCTTTCATTATTTCTTCTGTCCTTCCCATTTCCATCTTTCTGAAATAATGACCGTTTATGTGACAGGACACAAACTCTTCCCAGGGAAGGGCGCAGCGATTTGCAGAACGTTGGCCACCCCTCCAGTTCCCCAAGGCAGAGGTGCAGAGGGATGCCCACGTCAGCATTTCCTCCTCTGTCCCCAGACCCTTGTCTTTTGAACAAGAAAGGTCAATTTTGTCTGTGCCCCTGAAAAACCTGAGCCCGCTGCGGTTCTTTTGAGTGACATTTCGGGAGGAAACAAAGATATGGAAATTTGAGCTGGTTTCTGAACTGAGAGGCAGACGGAGCGCGGGTGTCCTCTCCTTTTCTAATGGGAACGATGTAACTGTTAGCTCTAAAGCTGGGAAGGAGGAAAAGGCAGGGAGCAAGGGACAAGAGGTCCTGTCAAGTGATGAATGAGAGAGCTGAGGGCAGCGTTGACAACAAATCAGTTCAAATTTTGCCCCTTTAGCTTTCAGGAAGTTATTTTGGGGGAAGCTTTTGGAACTCAGACGTAGCTTTTATATTTGCAGGGATTGGAGGTTTCACTAAGCCTGTCTTTCTACCCAAAGAGCTTTGGCACTTGCAGCACGTTGGTGCCAGCGGTCAGGGGTGGTGACAAAATACCATGATTTTTGTGCGTTATGAATAGGTATAGGATGAGCTTTCTATAAATACAGAAACCACTTTAAATATTTCAACCTAATAATGTTTTTATTTTTTTTTCTGTGTGGTTCATGAATCAGGAAGGAACATAAACACAGGAGCTGCTTTGAGCAGGTGGTGGCTTTCCAGGGATTTTGGAGTGGTTTTTCTGGGTTGGGTCGCAGGATAACGTTTGAGCACACCAGGGTTCTGAGACCGCTTCCCTGTCCGTGGGAGGAGAGGGCAGTAATCTCTCTTGAAGGCCCCCAGGGTTTCATGGTGACAGAAGTGCGAGTGAGTACTGTTTTGTTTACTGACTGTGAGTCCCGTGGAGGTGTTAGCAGATGGGTGTAGGAAGGAGTGAGCATCTGTGGCCGCTTGGAGGAATCACCTGCATGTGTTGTGTGGCTGGAATATACTTGTGGTTATTAAAATATCTGTTTGTGTCTTTATACAGCTGAATGTGGTTCATCCGTAACCGGGACTCAAGGTGTTCTGCTGTCCCCCAACTACCCATTAAACTACAACAACAACCACGAGTGCATCTACTCCATCCAGACCCAGCCGGGAAAGGGGATCCAGCTGAAAGCCAGGACTTTTGAACTGGAGGCAGGAGATGTCCTCAAGGTAATTCTGTCTCTAGCAGTGAAGCTCTGTCGTGCTGCTCATGAGAGCAGGATCTGGAAGGGAAGCGATATTCTGATATTTTAGTGGCGTTGGCTGAGAGTAACCTGTGGAAGATGCCACCCAGGCAGGGCTGAGGGCGCAGGGGTAATCCTGGAGGATTCCCACGCTCGGACTGTAGAGACTGTGAGCCGCCGCTGTGTCAGTGAGCAATTGGCACAGCAGTTCTGGAGACAGGAGCAGCATTCCCATGGAGCAGACTGAACTTTGAGCCGGGCATCTGGGCTGGAGTAGTGCCCTGTGTGTGTCCCCTGTGAGGCCAGAGCGAGACAAGACGTGGTACAGCTGGGAAATGCTGTCTGATCAGCCCGTGTCGCTCTTGTGCATCAGTTTGTGCCTAAAACATGTTGTGTAGTTTTAGGGACTCAGCCCCCCTGAACTTCACCAGCTCCGAGCAGTCTCTGGCAGCAGCACGAAGGCAACGGTGAATGTCCTGGGCACATCGGTCAGTTGGGGCTTCGCTCTGTAGGTGGATGCTTAAACAAATTTCGTCTCCATCAGTGATGTGGATGTCTTGGCTGTATCCGTGCACTTCCTGCTGTGAAGTCTTCCCTGAGATTCAGAGATTTATTGGAACGCCAGGGGTTGTTCCTTTGTACCTAAACTTCAGTTCTTCTCTGCGTGGTTGTACGGGGGAACTGTTAACACGTGAGGAAGTGTGAGGTTCTTGGCATTGGTTTTGTGTTTTTTAAGAATCAAGGCTGAAGTTCATTTAGAGGCAGAACTCAAGCTCTTCAGCACTCCCATATTTAGCCTTTGATTAATCTGCATTTACATGTTTCAGGATTCTGTATAAAGGAGACAAATCCAGGCTGAGTTTCTATTAACCACAAAGCGATGGGTTTGCAGGAGGCATTAATATTACAAGATGTGTGCTGCTGCGCTAAGCCATCTTCCAGAGAACGCTGTCCTTATTCAAGTGCCGTGCTTCTGCACCGCCAGATAGGTGTAATCCACACATTTTCAGCTCACAAATGACAGGAGAAAGAGAGAGATTTGCAGCTAATGCAAAGAATATATTGGTTGTGAAAGAAATTATGTTCCCTCAACAGGTTTGTCATCAACTTCTCATCTGCTCCTGAGGAAAGTTGCCATCAGTCTCCGCTATTGAGAAGCCGCTCTTTATCCTCCTAGAGAATCGTGCTAGCAAAAAGAAGGGAAATAAAAGCCCAATTTATGTTTTTCTTAAATAGCGATGCGGTCAAGGTACACCTGTGAGTCACTGCAGGGAGAAAATGCTTTTTCCCAGTAGCTGTGCTTCGGAAAGGGAGCTTAGTTTGGAAAACTCAGCCCTGAAGGCGTCGTAAGCTCAGGTGTAAGGAGGAGGCTGTGCCTCCTCCAGAGTGGGAACCCTGCTCCTCAGATGAGCGACACCGTGGAGCCTCCTCAAGTCAGACTCTTGGTTGGGATAACGTCACTGGCTTCAAAGGAATTGTCCCTCTTGCCACTCGGGGATGATTTGGTCCCTCAAGTAGCACAAATATGTTTTCCAGCGTGTGTTTCTTGTTCCTCCCAGGTCTACGACGGCAGCAATAGCTCCGCTCGCCTGCTGGGCTCCTTCAGCCGCTCGGAAATGCTCGGCACCAGCATAAACAGCACCTCCAGCAGCATGTGGCTCGAGTTCATCACCAACAGCGACAACACCAGTAAAGGCTTTGAGCTGCAGTTTTCCAGTAAGTCCCTGTGCTCGTGAGGTGGGAACCTGAGGTGTAATGGTGTGGTTTTGTTTACGGGTGCGTGAGCAGAGGAAACGATCCTTTCCACAAAGATCTTGTGGTCTGAAGTGGAATTGGAGTTGGGAAGATGATTGTGCTGGCAAACCTTCTCTGTTGTGAATGAGAAAGCTATGATACAGGAACTCTGGATTGAAGCCAAAATACCAGATCTCTAGGATCTCATTCAAATATTAATTAAAAATATTAATTTTCAATATGGTGGATTTTTTTTCTTCAGCAAATGATTTTAAGAAGAAAATATTAATGTGTTCCAGTGTTAACAGCCCTTGGCTGTTCAATATCTGATGAAAACGGATGCTGTTTCTCCTGCTCCAGGTTTTGAACTCATTAAATGCGAGGACCCTGGCATCCCGCAGTTTGGCTACAAAGTCCATGACGAGGGACACTTTGCTGGCAGCTCTGTGTCCTTTAGCTGTGACCCTGGCTACACGCTGCGAGGCAGCAGGGCGCTCGTCTGCCTGACGGGTGAGCGGAGAGCTTGGGATCAACCCCTGCCGACCTGTGTAGGTGAGACAACTCTTGCTTTTCAGACATCCTCTAACAAGTGCTTTTCTTGTGGGCATCACACTGAACAGCCTTTCTTCCTCCTTCGCTCATACGTGTGACGTTAGCGCTGATACTGATTGCACCCATCTGCATTAATAGAGACCGTGCTAAGGGTGAGGGTGGGGAGGCCCTGGCCCAGGGTGCCCAGAGCAGCGGTGGCTGCCCCATCCCTGGAGGTGTTCCAGGCCAGGTTGGATGGGGCTTGGAGCCCCCTGACCCAGTGGGAGGTGTCCCTGCCCATGGCAGGGGGTGGGACTGGGTGGGCTTTGAGGTCCCTTCCAGCCCAAACCACTCTGTGATTCTGCGTAAGGCATCTTCAGGTTGAGCACGCTGATCTCTTCCAGGCTTCTCCAGGCAGCTTTAATGTGAAACTCTGTGCTCTGAGCTCAGAGTTAACAAGGTTTCTTGCTTCACTGCAAGGCGACTACAGCTCGTCCTTGTCCTTTCACTTGGATGTGTTAAACAGTGACACTTTCTGATAACGGCAGACGTTGCCGTGTGTCCAGGTGTTTGACAGTTCAAAGTCGTGTTTATTTGAGAGCTACATGACATCTGATTCCAGATCCTCAGACATTTTAATTCCCTCAGTCTTTTGGATAAGCCCTGAGTTCCCTTTTACCCGTAGCTCTCCAGAAGGATTTCTTCTTACTTGGAAAATTCTGATACGAAGTTTTGTGTACCGAAACGAAGTGCTGTCGGTCTGTTACTGGACAACTTCATAAATAGCTGGTGTTTCCAGGACACGATGAGTTTCATAGGGACTTAATCCTCAAAGAGATCTCAGCAACCAAAAGTCTGCGTTCATGGTTAGAAGTGGTAGCTCAGACACTGGCAGGCTCTGTTCCCCAGTCAGTCAGGGCCATTCTAAAAGCTGGCAGAGTTGGGGTTGTTCAGCCTGGAGAAGAAAAAGCTCTGGGGAGACCTTGGAGCAGCCTCCCAGGACTGAAAGGGGCTCCAGGAAAGCTGGGGAGGGGCTCTGGATCAGGGAGGGCAGGGACAGGATGAGGGGGAACGGTTTCCAGCTGGAAGAGGGAAGATTGAGATGAGATCTTGGGGAGAAATGTTTTGCTGTGAGGGTGGGGAGGCCCTGGCCCAGGGTGCCCAGAGCAGTGGTGGCTGCCCCATCCCTGGAGGTGTTCCAGGCCAGGTTGGATGGGGCTGGGAGCCCCCTGACCCAGTGGGAGGTGTCCCTGCCCATGGCAGGGGTGGCACTGGGTGGGCTTTGAAGAGAACTGGATGGACTTTGAGGTGCCTTCCAGCCCAAACCATTCCATGATTATTGAGCTAGAAAGACAATTTTCTGAGATTTATGTGTCTTCTTACCCTTTGCCCCGTTCGCTGTACGTCCGTTACTTATGACTGGTCGTGGAGCTGGGTGAGCATGTGGAAACGTACAGAATTTTGATGAATACATCATGAAAATGCATTCAGAATCCTTTGAGGTTCGTTTAGCAGATACGTAAGGATATGGGCTTCGTTTTATCACACCAATGAATCGTGAAGACTTTTTGCAGATAGAGGCAGAAGAATTGAGCTCTTTCACCCCACATGTGAGTCTGGGTAAAGCAGGATGCTGGCAGGCTCTGCCTTTATTCACTGCAAAGTCAAAAAGGTGCAGGGAAGCTTTGACAGCCTGTCAGATGGTGGAGACGTGCACAGAAGTGCAGACTTGTTCCGATAACTCAGTCTTTTAGCTGAATTAAATTACTCCCTTTATCTTTGTTTTGTAGGCTTTAAGAGTCACTTTAAATGGCAAGAAATACTCCCTGTTGTATTCGTAGGATGAGATTTGCATTGTTGCCAAGTGAGAACCGTAATACGTCGTGAATCTTCTCACTAACCCATATGTTTCTTTCAGCTGAGTGTGGGGGTACGATCAAAGGAGAGTCGTCAGGACGCATTCTGTCTCCCGGCTACCCAACGCCCTACGATCACAACCTCAATTGTATTTGGACGATAGAGGCGGACGCTGGTTGCACAATAGGGTGAGTTGGACCAGGTTATCCCAGCTTGGGTTTCCTTCCGTGTACAGTTCATGCTTCCAGGAGCAGATCAATAATTATAAGGCAAGCAGAGAGAATTCCCTGTCACTTTGAGAGTCCCAAATGGAGGAACAAGCACCGGTTCATCTCCTTGCCAGGTTGGACAGAAGCGGCCGCACTTCTCCTTTCTCTTGAGCTTTTTAGCCCTGTGTGGCCCACGAGCTTTTTTTTTTGCCAGGGGTGGTGGTGTCAGGTTATTCGCTACTGCTGCCTGTGCTGTTCCTGTATTAAAATAACATCCAAGAGTACAACCAAATTGCTTTTCACACCTTTACGTACTGAGATGTATTCAGAAACAACCCTTTTCCACCAGGTTGGTGTTGAATTTCCCAACGATGTTTAACGTGTCCAAGTGACACCATCCTAAAATGAGGATGTGTCTATAAAATTGCTTGGAAAGCAGGAAAGGATAAATGGAAGGCAGTTACGGGTTTGGTTCATCTACCATCCATGCTGCCCAAGTAAATTGACACATAGAGGGATGAGCTCTGTCACGCTACATTTGTGAGAGTGAATGGTCAGGTGTGACGGTCCCAGATGTGAGTGGACAGCTGGAAAACTGAGACCACAGCACTTACCTTCATCTTCTAAATGCATTATTTTAATAACAAATAGAACACGTGCAATGTAATTATTCTCCCGAAGGAAAAGGCTCGAGGTGGTTTCTAAACGTCTGGGCTGTACAGAGACCAAAGATTGTTTTCTCCTCCTTTCCGGTTGGAAGATGGCAGCTTGACGTGTCATTCCTTGCTAAGTTATGTGAGTTTGGCGGTTGGGTGTTGAGAACATTTGGCTCATAAAGTTAGTGCAGTGAGCAGCAGAATCCAGGCACTTCCCTGCTCTCTGATGCTTCGTGTGCGATCCCTGCTGCTTCAGCCCCGTTCCCGTGCTGGAGCCGCCCGAGCCCCAGCAGGGCACTTCAGTGCTCTCGGGGTGTTCCCGCGTGTTTCAGTCCCGCTGACACCGTCTTCGACACAAACCTGGAGGATATAGGCAAGTAGGGGCTTTTCATGAGCGATGGGACTTGACAGGGAGTAACCTAGATGGCAAAGCCTGCTCAATAGTCCTCTTTTCCGTTATAATTTCTGGTGCTCGTTAGCTGGTGTTTCTGTGCAGACCCAAGAGCTGTTGCTGTTCTCGACCTGTGCTCCTGCATTGTCAGTGCCCTTTTATCTTGACCGTAGCTTCCCTACTGGATCAGCACTCGTCATCTCTTCCCTGGAGCCCGTTAACCACGTTGAGCTCTGTGGTGCTTTCAGACAAGGGATTTACATCTGGTCCCGTGTTCGAATTTTCACCTAAGGCGGAAATTCCCTCCCTTAGCTCTGCTCCTCAGTGCGGTTCAATAACTGGTGTTCCTGTATGAACACAGAAGGCAGAGCAAGGCCAGCACAGCTTAATTCTGCCCAGGCAACTGCCACGTGAAGTTCCCTCTTTTTTATTTCTCATTCTCCTGTAAAACGTTCTGAAGAATCCAAAGGTTTTTATCAGACAAAATAGATGAGACCCTTCTTCTCTCCATGCCCCTCAAAAGCATGAGAGGGTGCCTCACCCCAGACTGCTTGAGCAGGTGAACTTTACGCACCCGGAATCCCTGTCTGTGTCTGAAAGAGAGCTCAGAGCTATCGGATCAGCCAGAGGCTTGGAAGGGACCAAGTCTAAAAGGAGATGATGCCAGGGAGGGTGCGGTGATCCACCTTGTGACCCTTCCTTTCAGCAGAAATGAAAGCTCCCTTCTTCTGTTCCTTTATTTGGCAGCTCAGACGGAACAGATGATCTCCGAGTAGTTGAGAGCACATTTTCAGCAACTTCATTTTTATGGTAATCCATTGGAAAAATAATCCTCTTCACGCATGATACAATTGTATAAAGCTCTCATTTATAACTTGCATTAAAATTAATCACCAAGGCTTTTTGAATAAAGCTGTATCTGCACAGAACGAGGGGAAGGAGAGAAAGATAGAAAAATGAGTCTGTACATCATTGCCACGAAAGTTGAAGGGTTGCCCTTTGAGCGAGGATTCATTCTGTGCGTGTGCAAACACACGGACGCACGCGCACCCAAAATTGCGACTAAAATGACTTGGCTTATCTGCGAGACTCTGGGGAGGGAGAGAAGTAGTGGGAGGGCGTACTGGGAAATGAAAGAAACTCGCCGTTGAGGGGAGCTTGCGGAGCTGGGAGCAGGGAATGCACTGAAGGGGCAGCGGTGTTTGTTGCGCGGCAGTGAGCTCAGCTGGAAGGGCGTGCTGATCTTGCTAATCCTGGTGCGGTGGCTGGTGCCGTCTTGACAGGTGGCATTTTCACTGTCTCGTCTAGAAATCGGAGTGAGGAGATTGGGCTGTTTCAGTTTGCTTCCTTCCAGATTTCTAGGGATGTAACGTTTAATAGGTTGGAAATCTGGGAACTCTGGGCTGGACGGGACAGTGGGCAGCGCTGTTGGGGTGGGAGACCTGCGGCTGCGGTGCGAGCTGTGTGGGCATCGCCAGCACATCAGGCCGTGCTCTATTGCGCAACCCAGCTCCAGGTGGGAGCCCAGCCCTGTGCAGAGCAGAGCCAGGCTAGGGTGGCCGAAGCTTGGGTGGGAAATGTTAGCAGGAAGAGCCCCAGGTTGGTCAGTCAGGATGTGGAGGTGCTTTCTGAAGAGCTGGAGCTGAACGGCTCACCAGAGGTCCTGCAGATTGTCCACACAGGGCTGGTCTCTCCTCCTGTCTGCTCCTTGCTAAGCTGGGAGAGCTTTCCCTCTATCATATATAATGTATCTCCACAATTCCTGATTCGCTTTTTGCTGCGTTTTCACGCGTGTAATTGGGATTGTCAGAACGCAAGAATAAAACTCTCTTTCTCCCCATCATCTGCTAAACCAGTGTCTCCTCCTCGTCTTAAGTGAAGTCCTGCTGGGAGTAGAATAAGGCTGATAGAAAGATCATGCTGTTTGGTTGCAGATGTGCCTGTTGAATGGATTGATTTGCTCCAGAACACACCGGTTTCCTTAATAAAATCAGCTCTTCCAATAGACTCAGGAACCAACTGGCACTGGACAACCTGTGCCTTGCCACCGTGTCACCTGGTTGTTATGCAAGGTGAAACCTTGCCTGCAAGTTCTTAAAGGAAGGAGTTGAGCAATCCCGTGGGAGCTGGTGGTGGTTCCAGGGTGTCCCTCCACCCCAGGTCGGTCTCTGCCAGCATCTCCCTGTTTCTGAGGGCTTCAGGAACGAGTTTTCATGGGCAGTTTTGGCTACCTAGGACCAGGGTTTGATAACCAGGACCAGTTTGGGGCAACTTTGAACCAGTTACCCCAACAGCAAGTGTAGTCAGGCCAACGCACCCGTGTTGAGCGCCGCTGCTGTGATCCATCCTTACCTTCCTCGAGTCTGGCTTTTCTTCTCTTTGCTCAAGGTCCCTGCTGGATGGATTTATGATTCAGCTCTTTTGGTTTCTGTCGAATTCTGGGGGCATCATTTTGTTGCTGAGTACTTTGCAGTGGGGATTTTTTTTCCCCTTTTATGGTTCTAGCTGATTTATTTATGTTTGCCCCGGATAAATGGGAAAGCAGCCAAGCGAATGATTCCGTGTTTTCCTCCGTGGGCTGTCAGGGCTTTAAGCACAATACCTGATTGTTTTATTCTTTGCAGATTTTTTCCAGTACAGTTTATGGATTTCTGTCTCTTTTTCAAACCAGTGTGCTTTAGGCTACCCCATCTTAACCCAAATCCATTGTGTCCGATAGTATTGACCCTGTAATAACGTGGCAATGGAAAACAAGAGGCAATTAAATGTCTTCAGTTGGCATTTGAGGTGCAGGAGTGCAGGAGACTGAACGCTGATGCATCGCAGCCTTTAGCTGGTGGCTCCCTTGGGCGAGGGGTTGGGCTACGGTGCGTTGTCCAAGCTGAGTTGCAGATAACGGGACCATTCCTTGTGGGTCAAAGTGCCTTAGGTTGGTACCAGTCTGTTTCTGATCCTCTCAGGAAAAAGGGCAGAGCTCCGTTTGTGCTCTGACCTCTTGTTGGTTTTTCCCCACAGGCTCCATTTCATGGTTTTCCACACCGAAGAGTTCCATGATGTGCTGAGGATCTGGGACGGCCCGGTGGAGAACGGCATCCTCCTAAAGGAGATCAGTGGGTCCGTCTTACCCAGCGATGTCCACAGTACTTTCAACTCCGTCATCCTTCAGTTCAACACCGATTTCTTCACGAGCAAGCAGGGCTTTGCTGTTCAGTTTTCAGGTGGGCTTTGCGTGGTTTCCTCAGCGTTGTCCAAACCTGGCTTTGCTGATAAGTGGTTTCAGGTCTGTCTCAAAGTACTGGTGGTGAGCAAATGACGTTGCGCTGAACACAACATCCAGCTGTTTCATAAACTCATAGAACAGACTCATAGCATGGTTTGGATTGGAAGAGACCTTAAAGATCATCCAGTGCCACCCCCTGCCATGGGCAGGGACACCTCCCACTGGATCAGGGGGCTCCAAGCCCCATCCAGCCTGGCCTTGAGCACCCCCAGGGTCTGTGCTCTCCTGAATTTGGGTGCAGTCTCTGCAAGTAGAGAAAGCTCTTGTATTTTGTCCTTGTGCTGCAGGTGAATGCTGTGCTCCCTCTGCCACAGTCACCTTCACAGTGGTGAACTTGGCGGCGAGAACGGAATGCGCAAGGAGGCGTCACAGATATTTTCCACTGCGTTCCTGCAGGTCCCATAGAGACACTGGTCTGCAGGCGACTTCCCCCAGGCGTTCAGAGAGCAGTTGGTCAGTGGTCTCTGAAAACCAAGTCTATTTAAAATCCCTCAAATTGAATCCCCCGAGATGCAGATCAGAGAAAGCTTTACCGGCCACGGGGATGTCGTTGCTGGCAGCAGCAGCTCCTGTGCAATGCAACTGTAATCTGTCAGTGCCTCGGTGCTGGCGGCTGCTACCTAAGACTGAGCCTTGCAAACACATGAATTTCAATTATATTAGGGTAATACATTTCAACACAGCTTTCCAGGATGCAGGCTATCCCTGACATGTCCAGCAGCCGACCCACAGGGGAGGCTGTTGGGTTAATGATGATACGACCTTCCTGGGACTTGGACACATCCAACCATCAGGGCTCTTTGTCTCTCCCAGTCTTTGCCCATAGCTTTCTATTTGAGATGCCTTTCATGGCCAGGAGAGCAGGCCAGCTCTTTGGGAAGAGTTTGTGCTGGGTGTGAGGCCTTCTGGGATGAGCAAGACAGAGGGCGAGCGTTGTGTCACCCACTGCAGGTCTGCTGTCCTCTTTCTTCGCCAGGCTGGTGTCTCAGCCTGCCGGGAAGGACCAGACTGGGCTGCTAACTCGCTTATCTTCAGTGGCACAGAAAGAGAGGGATTTCCTCCGGCTCTTTTAAGAAGAGCTTGCTCTAAACTGCCTGGGTGTAATAGACTCTCATCAACTTAGCTGGAAATAAGCTCTGCTCTGCTGCCTGATACAGAGCTGGTCTTTATTGAATGCCTCTGCTCAAAGCCTTTGTTCACAAGGTGTGACCAAGTAGTCAGACCTAAGCTCAGAAGTACAGAGGTTCGGATCTTGTGAACTTTAATGATCTGTATAAGCTTGCAAAACTTCTATTACTCCGGGACTTCGCTTGCTGTCGAGTTGTTGTAGCGTTGACAGAGCTTGAGCGCAGTCAGCGGTGACGCTGTGCTGCCTGCCCCCAGCTGGGAAGAAGCCGAGAGGGTCATCTCGCAGCTCAAAGGGATGCGGCAGCGAGACCGGGAGGGAAACACGGGCATTTCTAAAAGGTCAGGCTTGATGCTTCACAGGACTAAAGGCTAAATTGCTCTGGCACCCAGGGGAAGTGGAAAGTGCTGGCGGATTAGTTTATTTTGCAGCATGTGTCTGACACAGGGTTCTATAAAAATGCCATGTAAGATCAGTGGATGTCTGGACTTACTAAATAAACATGCATGTGCACAATTACGCATCAGACTTGCTCTCTGCATAGTGCACTCGAACTTGCTGTTCCCCAGGGTCTTTCCCAGCTGGAGTGGCAGATGCTCAGTGCAAAGGAAAAGCCACTTCTTGTGTATGTGGCAACTTTAAGGAATCCTGAAGAGGGGAGAGATGAAGAACGAAGTCATCGCTTGGATATCTGCACAAGGACAGAGTCTAAGTACAGCTGGTGCTGTGAGCTTGTATTGAATATAAATGTATAGATACTAAATGTGTATTTTTTATACTCTCCAGTTTCTACCGCCACTTCCTGCAACGACCCAGGAATTCCCCAGAATGGCAGCCGGAGTGGCGACAGCAAAGAAGCCGGGGACTCCGTCGTCTTCCAGTGTAATCCAGGATACGCTCTGCAAGGGGAGGCCAAAATCACTTGTGTGCAGATTGAGAACAGATTTTTCTGGCAGCCGGACCCTCCCTCCTGCATAGGTGTGGGCACACATCATCCCCCCGTGGCACCGGTTCCCTGCCCTGTTCCGTTGCACGACTTCCGCATCTGAAGCGGGGAGTCCCCTTGGGTCGGAGAGGTGTAGGACGGGGTATAAACATCTTGGCTTGCTGTCTCATGGAGCCATTTTTTCGTTTATCCCCTGAGTGTCTGGGGCAATGAGGATCCAGTTCGTGCTGGAAGCTCTTAGGACGTGCTGCGACGTAAATGATGGTATTTAACCTGACAAGTCAAAATTAAAGGCTTCTTTAAAACTCAGGTTGGTAGAGAGGATTGGGGTCATGGGTGAATAATTTCCACATGAGGAGACAGCAAATTCTGTCACGAGAAAGAACTGTCTGACATTTCCTTGGAGTCATAAAGTAATAAAAGAAGCTCATAAAAGTGCTCCTTTTTACTGTGTCCAGGACACATAAAAACAGTCATGCTAAGCACATAAGAGCAATAAATATTAAATTTGCTGGCCGATTAAATGCTAGCCACAAATTACTTATCCTGTAACCCTCATTCCTGTTTATGCACTGTTATCCCAAGCACGAAAAATCAGTTAAATTCTATTTCTAACATCTGATTTAATGCCAGCCAGGAAACTTCTGCAGCGTGCACAAGATTTATGCTCCCTGCAGGATGACTTGGTTTTGAATGACTGTCTGATAATCTAGTGTGGCACCCTCTCAGTCCCTTTAGTCTTCCTGGAGCTATCGCTAAATCACATTGTTGCGTCTCATGCCCATCTCGTCATTCTCATGCTGACTTTTCTTTCACACCAGAAGTTGGGCTCTCGGTCCTTTTCAGAGGATTGCGGCCGGTGCTTTAATCTTGGTGTGAGATGAATCCCCGTGGCTCATCTCCGGTTTGACTTTGAGACGTTGTGTTGGGTCTTTTTTGAACACGAGTCTGGCAATCTTGGTTTAGGAGTCATCAGCTCTGTGCAAAAGCTGAAAGCGACGTCTCACTCCTTCCCTCCATTCGGTGACAAAGGACTTGGAGGAATCAGTTTTGTAGTAACCGGGTAACAGGCTGCCTCGTTAGAGCTGGGTTGGAAGACGGGTTTTAATGTAGGGCTTGGATTTTGTTTGTATTTAGCATTTCAAATGCATTTTCACATCGTTATCGTACAGCTTCTGCGGTCCCTACACAATGTGGGCTGGAGTGGAACCTCAGCTGAACGACCCCCAGAGGTTTGGGGTATTTGAAGTCTGTGTCCCAACCCAACTCCAAACAGCTACGGCTCGGGCCAGTTTGTGGTTTAAATCCTTTGGAGACTGTGGGTGGAATTTTCAAAGACATGAGAGGGTGTTGAACAATCGTCTCCCTTAGGCTTTTAAAAAATGAGCCTCTGTGCTTCGGTTTCTGCCTGAATTTTCCCAAGACTTTAAAGTCCAGGAGAGGAACGGACCCTAAGGGTTAACGTTAGGGTAAATGGACACAGAATAGATGCTTGTGGTTCTTCCAAGTTCCTTGTGCACAACCTTCAGCTAAACCCTCTGCTGTCTGTGCTGTGGTTTCCTTGTCTATTCAAGAGGTGTAACCGTTCCCAGTGCCTGCAGCCGGACTTGGCTGAAGAAATTACTTCTGAGCCCTGGAGAAGAGCCTCTCGTTTCATCTCCGCTGTCATCTTTATAAAGCAGCCCCACTGCACTTTACCTGATACCTGGAGGTTCTTGTCTATTTGCAGGGCTTTTAAAAGCCCATGAGACCAACACAGGTGGCCACTCCTTCATGGAGGGTCTTGTTCTGTTAGTCCTGTCCTAGGGTAGCTCAGTGTTGGCATCGCTGTGGGCTGGTTGGGGTCAGACACCTGAATTCAACACAGCCTGTGCTCCCCTCTCTCTCACCCTGTCCCAAATCAGGGAATATCGATCTGAGCCAATGGGAGGAATCTTAGAGCATCGACCCTCGTGAAGAGACTGCGGAAAGGCTGACAGTAATAAATCAGTCGGGGGGGTTTTGCCACAGTGGAAATATGTGCAAGTGCTTTCAGCCTTAAAAAAGTAATAATTGATTTTTCCTTCAGCTCGGCATTTAATGTGTTGGGGACTGGAATAAGCACGCAGAGGCCATTGGTCCCAGGCAACGTGTTTGCACTTCTTCAGCAACCGTCCAGGCTTTGCCCCAGGGTCACCTAAATAAATCATAGAGTCCTAAGGTTGGAAGAGCCCTCTGAGATCGAGTCCAGCCGTGCCTGTGTCCCCACTAAACCCTGTCCCTAAGGACAGGACCCACCCGTCTTTTAAACCCCTCCAGGGATGGCGACTCCACACCCTCCCTGGGCAGCTGTGCCCATCCCTGACCACTCTGTCAGTGAAGAAGTTATTTCTAATGTCTAGGAATTTTGCAGCAGAAAAACATAAAGCATCTCTCTGTGCTGGTTACTCACATTTATATCTTGAGAAGGTGGTAACAGCGTCCATAGCGCTGTTTCTGCCTGTGTCTGTGTGCCCTGTCTGGGATAACCCTGCCCTCGGCACTGCTCGGGCTCCTGCGAGCTCCTGTCGCGTTAATGTCCGACAGCCTCGCGCCCTGCTTCTCCGTCCCCATCTCTCTTCCTGCGTCTCATCTACTGCGTTTTCAGTGTCTCTAAGCAGAGCCTCATCCCTTCGTTTCTTCGCCTTCAGCTCCCTGTGGAGGCATCTTGACGGGACCGGCAGGAGTGATCTTGTCCCCGCAGTACCCGGAGCCGTACCCGCCGGGCAGGGAGTGCGACTGGAAGCTGAGCGTCTCTCCTGACTACGTCATTGCCCTCGTGTTCCACACGTACGTACCGAGAGCTCTTTGGTTCCAGGGAGGGGGTGCCAGGCTGGGTGAGCTGGGTCTGCGCTGGGGTCCGTCCTTCTCTGAAGGAGCCAAACCAAACCTGGCAAGGCTGTTCCGTAGTGCTGGGCAGCGGCTTCTCAGTCGTTAGCTTAATTTGGGGAAGATAAACATATTTCAACTGCGGCTCCTCTTTGATACCCACGTGGTTTTTAAGGAGTAGAACCCTGTAGCGACCCTGGCTTGTGTGTTTGTGCTTTTGATTGCGTCACCCGACCACGATTCCTTTACGGAATGGGGACAGCAATGCCCTGTGCTTGGCTGAGGAGCTGGTTTGGGGCACGCAGGCTCTCGGTGGTTGTGCAGCCCATCAAGACCAACGTCTCTGTTCTCCTGTGACTGCTGTAGCGTGTTCGTACTCTAAGCACTCTTCCTTTGGTTTTGCAGCTTCAGTTTGGAGCCGGGCTATGATTTCCTCCATATCTACGATGGACCCGATTCACTCAGCCCCCTCATCGGGAGCTTTTATGGCTCCCAGCTCCCAGAGAGGATCGAGAGCAGCAGTAATAGCCTCTTCCTTGCCTTCCGAAGCGACGCATCCGTCAGCAACACTGGCTTTGTCATTGAGTACACAGGTAAGAGTGGTCCAGGGGTGCTCCTGGCCCTGCTGACTCAGCAAACACGTGGGATTTTACCTGTCCTTGTTCTCAGGTTAAACCACCCAGCTGAACCGAGTGGGTTGCAAGCTCTGGACACTGCAGAAAGCTCTCTTCAGGCAGCAATCCCGCTGCCTGCGTTGCCAGCACCGAGGCTGTTTGAGAGACATGGGAGGGAAAAGAGGGAGTTGGAGGGAGGGGATGCTGCAGGCTGGCAGCAGAGCCAGGGCACGAGGTAGATAAGAGCAGCACAAAAGGACTGGTTTAGGTGGCTGGGGATCAGTCACATGCGGCTGCTTCTGTGTGGGGCTTTCATTAACAGAGAAGAAGACTTCTACATGGTTTTTTTTTTCTTCTTGGAAGAAAAGGGGAGGGAGATTCCAGACAGAACATATTTGTGTACAGGCTGTGTTCTGTGTAATCTTTCTTACTCCACACTGAATTTAAATAGCTCTGTCATCTTAGTGAGCAGAACATGCTGCTCCGTTGCAGATTGGAGCTTTCTGAGTATTGGAGAGTGCTGAACCGTTAACTGGGTGTTAGGAACGTGCCAAAATGCCGTGGGTTTAAGATCTATTCTTGGTGGCAAGAGCAGCTTTGTCCAAGAAGAAGGAGGTGCAGACATCCGTATCTAACGTGGGATCTCGGTCTGAGTCCTTAGTGCTGTCCATCGGGGGGGTTCCACGTGATGAGTGTCTGAATCTGGAGGCGAGGGTCACGGAGGTGGATGCTGAGCTCTCTTGAGTCAGTGGAGCTCTCCTGAAATCTGTGCCGTTCACTTCAGATTCTGAAGCATCTGCTTTACAAATTCAGTAATGATCAGTAAAACGAACAGACCAGTTCATGGGTATCTGTGCTGTTAGAGCAGTGACTGTTTTTTCTTGCTTGAGGAGAAAGTAAAACGTGATGGTGGCTTTAGCTCTGGTGAGAGAGAGGGGCAGTGGTTGGAGTTTTCCCTGGGTCTGTTCCTGGAACAAGCTGAGAAATGACAGACCTGGAACTGCTGTCCTGGGAGATGGGGAAGAAAAGCAAGGCTTTGGCAGAGTGGGATCCTTGTTTGTGCATAGAGGGGTGGAAGAATGGAGTTGTTACAGACTGTAGTAAAAACTAGTTCTGACGAGCTGGATCTGATGAGCTGGGATTGTGTAGAATGGGGAAAAAGATTAAAAACTGGGGGGAAAAAAGGGACTGGAAGGAAGTGATTCTTCAAGTTTGACCTATATGGACTAGTTAGTGGTAAGGGGAGAAAAAAGCACTGATGGCTTCAGATGCACTGGATGTGTGGTGCTGTGAAACAGGGCTTTGCATCCCTCGTGTGGGCTGTGGAGTCATCTTAGCCCAGCTGTGCCATGGGAGCAGTCATGGGCCGTGCTGGAGAGCTGAGGGGCTGCTGCTGTGGCTTCCTCCGCGTGCTCGGGCAGTTCTCCCTTCCCACACCCCATCTCCAGTCTGCGGTTCCTGCTTTTGAATTTACCTGGCCAGGGGCTGAATGATAGCAAGGTGGCAACTCCAATTAGTTGTACTGATCAGATGAATTTCCCTCTAGTGAAGCTGTAAAATAATAAGACCAAGACAATTAGCACTGCTTAAGATTCAAGAGATTAAAAGTTTTCTGCTCTCATTAGAGTTAATTTTACTGAAAATTAAGTCTTGGGTTTTCTTCTTTTCCTCTTTCATTTTGGGCAGCCAGAAAGTAGTTAACAAACGAAATCTCATCAAATGAGGGTGGTTGTGCAGTGTGTTTTTCTCCTAAACACTCCTACGGTGTTAATCGCGCCTACATGCTTCCCACAAATCCAAACTGCTGGGAGAAAAGAATGAGGCTTTCAGTTTGCTCATTAATTTCCCTGCACTTTAAAGGAAACCTGGGATTCGAGTCGGAGAAGCGGCAGAAAATAGAACTTTGGGGAATCGAAGGGCGAAGAAAAGAAATGCAGGAGGGAGCGTGCGGTGAGAGAAAATCAGATGCCGAGCTTGGCTTTTTGCCCCCGTGGAATCCCAAGTACAGTTCAAAGACATCGTCTTCCCGCAGCCCCCTCGTTGCGAGTGGTCAGCGCTGCAGCCCGTGTAGCCCCTAAATGCCACCCATCACCGGTACCAGCCGTGTGCACAATGCTGCTGATCACCAGGGGCTTGGCAGTCCTCTTCTGGTGAGGTTTTGGGGGAAATAAAAGCGAAGCAGCCGTCTGCCAGTCCCTCCTTGCAATCCCACACCTTCCCTGGGACTGGGACCGCATCGCTTGCCCGGAGCTACGGTGTGTTGGGTGAATTTCAAACAGCCTCAGCGCTTCCTTGGAAATTCTTTCAGGGGCAAGGACTCTTCAAGAGAAGGTTGTCATCTGGAGCCGGGAAGAATGGAGAAAACAGAGAGAGAAGAATGAAAGTGGCTTTTGTTACGTCAGGGTTTGCATAGAACGTGGCTGAGAGCGAAGGGGCGATGCAGCAATGCCTTGGAAAGGTGGCCAAAAGCAGAGCTGTCCCAGTGTAGCTGGACTGATGGAGCACACGGGCAGGGTTTCTGATGGATGAACACCTAGCTTTGCTTTGCACGTGCGATGCAGGCGGCTGTGAAGCAGAACGAAAAATCAAACTAAGGTTACCAGCAAAGAGCATGAGTGAGCTTCCCCCCACGCGCTTAAATCTGCAGAGGTTTGGTTCGCTGCCTGCAGAAAGCCTTGGCTTGGGTCAGAGGGTGAGGAGAAACCCAAATGCAGTAGTTTGGGATTTCAGCTGGGGAGAAGTTGTTCTTTGGAATGACTTGGCACTCGGGAGTAGTTTTGGGGCTCAGGCTGGTTCATGGAAAGGAAGAAGGATGCTCAAGGCATCCCATTTCAGCTCTGCTGAAGTTGTTATAATCCTTAACAAAGTGCTTGTTCGCGGCAGCAGCTCGGTTTGTGTCGCTGTTGCTGTGAAAGCAACGCGTTGGTAGCAGGTTCACTCAGGCCCAACAATTCTTAACCTACGACAGCAGAAGGGCTGTAAATTCTGGATTATGCATCAGGAGAGACCATTAGGAAACAAAAGCTTGAACACGGGAAGGAGGTGGCTTGCAGTGTACCCTGAATTCATCTCTTCTCCCAGATGTTGCTTATGAATTTTTTAAATGTCTCAGTTAGAGAAGAATAAGGTTTTTCAATCAGTCTCTTTACATGTGTTGTCTTTTGAGGCAGGAGAATGTTTGTGTGTCTTGGTTACACTTGGGAGATTCCTGCTTACAGAGCAAGACTGGGTAAGTTCCACTAAATATTTGCAGTTGGTTTACAAGACCCCTTGGTGTGAGCGCGTTCCATGGTCTCCTGCCGTTGTCAGAAAATGTTACCAGTGACTCTTTGAACTGGGGTTGAATCTCTAAAGCGAAGACGATCTTCTCTCCATTGGGAAATCAACTGAATTCCAATAACCCGTTTGTGTCGCAGCATCTTGCGAACCACAGATGTCATTCCGTTGCACTTTGTGCATTCAGACACTGAGATTTTTAAACTGAGACCACACTTCGTTCATCTTGTAAAAGGGCAGAAAGGTTTGGAGAGCTATTCCCAAATTATCCCTCCCTTTTATATTTTGGGTGTTTTGGGGACCTGTTGTTACGGTCACAGCAATGGGTCCAACTCCATCAGTTCCTGCTTCCATCCCGAGCGCGTACCCCGATGGGTTGGTGCTGAAGGGGACCCAGGGTGCCCGTGTAGGGTTGGCTCCTTGTGCTTGGGACAGAAGGGTAGGACGGAGTTTCCAGGTCGGCTACTCCAAAGCTGGAAGTTTTCTCATGCTTTTTAGTCCTTTCTTGTCTGTTGTGGGCCAGAAGTGAAGAGGTGTGAAATTGAAAGCAAATGAAGCAAAACTGATTACTTTTCACCCTTCCAAAGGAATGAAAAAAAAACCCAACCCAGCCTTATTTCAAATCCGTTATTATTTCGCCAGAACTAATTTGCCCATCCTGAGCTTATAAACATATATTCAGCGTTACTTACAGGTTATTTAAGGTGGAAATTCCCCACAGAAACACTGTTCTATAGAATCCATTGCAGTGCAAGCTGTTTAAAAATATCCAGCACTATTTGCTGTTAAAACAGTCAGAAATGGGAGATGACACTTGACTCTACTTCCGTTTGAAAATCAGCTCTGTCCTTTGGAGTGAGCTGGGATGAGTCGGAGCGTGCTGGGCTCCCGGCGAGCTGGTGTGGCAGCAGCTGAGCTGCTTGGAACGCCAAGGTTGCAGCTGATCTTTGAGATCCTGCTGTAATTCCTCTTGTCTTCAGTAGATGTGAGTGCTGTGGAAAACTGTTTTCTGGGCGGTTTCTCTTGGGGTTGCTTTAAGGCTTAGCTCTTCAAAAAGGCTTGCACGTGTTCACAGATACACGGTTCGTGGTGCACTTCGTGGACGGCCGCTCTCCAGCGAAGCTGATCCCAAACATGCAGATGAAAGCCTCACCTCCTGCTCACGAAGGCTTGGAGTTTTCCTTGGGAAAGGAGAGGGGCAACACAGAGAATTCTCCTTTCCATGGACTAACAAGCCAGTTCTCGTGGTGGTTTTGTCTTAATTCTTCTGTAAACATGTGGCATCCTCAACCCATGTTAATTGGGGCATCAAGGGGAAAGCCCTCGGCTTCTGAAGTGTCTGGGTGAAAATAAAACATGAGTTCTGCATGGACAAGCGGTGCTGTGCTCTCTCCACAGCCTAATAAATCAAAAGCTGGAGATACTGTGGCTTTCCCACATCCCTCTACGAGCCTTTTGCAGTCACCACGCAGCCAAATCCTTCCCCAAAGCCGAGCTCCTGCCTCCCTTTGTTTCCCCGCTGCTGAGGATCATCCACAGAGGAGAGTTCAGCTGGGGGTGTGGGTGGGACTGGTGTCTCAGGGTGCGTTGTCCTCTGCCGTGAGCGGCGTCCCTGAAGGCGCAGACCCTCAAGGCGACAAGAACAGTGCAGAATGGGGGAAACACAACAAAAGCAGGGGGTCTGTTGCTCAGCCATCAGCCACCACCCTTTGGGGTTTTTTTTCAGCAGTTGACAGTGACTTGAGCACTGAATGTCATGATTTTTCAAAGCAAGAGCAGAGGCTGAGATCAAGCACACGGCGAAGACATCTGACAGCCGGGTGGGAGGCTGACTGACGGGTTGAAGCCACATCAACTTCTTAGATGAAAGGCAGTGAGACTGCTCAAAATAAAAAGAGAGGCAGAAAGTGGTCAGAAGGAAGCCTTTGGGTGCAGCTTTTGTATGAAAGGGTCTAAAAGCGAACATCAGCAATTCCGAGAAACAAAGGCTTGCAAAGTGAAAAAGTACTTTGGAAAAGCGGGTGAAGTATTTGCACTTGGGAATGGCTACAGTGGGCTCTGGGCTACGCGGCTGCACTGCTCATCTCCAGTTCCCTGCTGACTGATGCCCAGAAGCCATTCGTCATGGAGCTGCTGGAGCGAGTCCAGAGGAGGCCACGGAGAGGGTCCAAGGACTGGAGCAGCTCCTGTACAAGGACAGACTGGGAGAGTTGGGGTTGTTCAGCCTGGAGAGGAGAAGGCTCTGGGGAGACCTTAGAGCAGCTCCCAGTGCTGAAAGGGGCTCCAGGAAAGCTGGGGAGGGGCTCTGGATCAGGGAGTGCAGGGACAGGGCAAGAGGGAATGCTTTTCATCGTTCAGAGTATCAAGCTCTCTTTCGAAAGCTGTGGTGGTGACGCCTCTAGGCACATGCAAGTCCCTTATCAGGAACAGAGAAACTTGAACAGTGTGGTATCTGACTGGTGAACGGGGTTGCTCAAAGAAGTGGTTTGTCCAGAGTTCATGTATGGAGACACCACTAACGCAGAGGAGAGCTCAGGACTTGATGTCTTGGAGCGTGATGATACAAGTGTGTGGGGAGCACTGAGGGTTGACTGGTCTCTGCCTTCCAACGTAGGGAACTGGTGTTCTAGGAAAACCAGTGGCCTCACTTCTGCGGTTCCGGGCAACCCTTCCTGGTGGAAATCTTTGCTGTCCTCTTGTGCCGTGTTCCCCTGGACCACCTGGATCCACCTGGACATGGTTCAGTTGTTGTACCAAGGAAACCATAGAGCTCAGCAAGCAAAGAAGCAAAAGTGATATCTGAGGGCTTCACCGTTTTCTCTTTCTCCCTCCACCCCTTCCCCACATACTGAAAGCCTATGATTTAATGGTTAAACGCATTATAATTGTTCCCAGACCCACTGCTCTCAGAAAAGCCCTCATCTTTAATGAGCAATTTCCAAATGACAAAAGAGCAGGATTAATCAAAGCCTCTAATTATATTTCTGCAGGAAAGGAAAGAAAAAGCAAAAAGCCCTGAGAAGAAGAAGGAACGAAATATCCCAAGTCCTGACAGTTCTGTAGTCTTTACTGGAATTTTCATATGTAAATGGGGTTTTTAACTCTGCAGGGCATAGTGAAGAGAGAGAAAAATGTCTTCATTTTGTCTAACTGCTTGTAATCATTTTGCCATAATTGCAGCCGTGCTGCACATCTGGAGAGTCAGGCAGCGAGCACGTGGCACGGCATCTCCACGGTGAGAGCAGGCAGCGCCCAGATATGGCAGCGAGAGGTGCCAAGGAGATAACAGAGCAGATGCAGCACACCTGAAATACGTCGCATGTTCGGGCTGTGTGTTTGCTCTGCAGAGTTCCCTGCAGCCCCTCTGTGCAAGGAAGGAGGAGAGAGAGTTAAAGCAAAGCTTTGCCTTATTGTTTGGGTTTTGGGTACCAGTAAATGTGGGTGTGAACTGGAGTCGTCTTCCAGTGTTCTCGTGCTGGAGCTGAGCATCTGTTCTGGTTTGGCTCAACCCAGAGCAGCATCCGAGAGCGGTGGGGACCGGAATCTGAGCGCTGTAATTCCTCCCGTTTGGCAGCGTGAGAGGCTGCTCCCAATCCCAGCTCTGCGAATGGTGCTCAAATGAGATTCCCAGATGCGAAAATACGGAACCCCCAGCGCTGACCAAACTCTTAGAGTAGCTGTGTCGGACCAGTAAAGATCTTGGCGATTCTGTCTTGCAGAAAATCCCCGGGAGTCGTGCTTCGATCCCGGCTCCATTAAGAACGGCACACGAGTGGGTACCGATCTGAAGCTGGGCTCCACCATCACCTACTACTGTGACGGAGGCTACGACATCGAGGGGGTCTCCACGCTGACGTGCGTGATGGGAGGGGATGGAAAACCCACATGGAACAAACCTCGACCGACCTGTACAGGTGAGTTCCGAGGGGCAAAAGTGAGGCAGGAATGATCTGCCTGATAATTCACTTGATCCCGAGGCAAAAGCTGGATGCTTCTTCCGCACCGAGGGAGTCAGAGATGTTTTTTTCTCAACGATCCATAATTTTTCAATGTTTTAACACCCTGAGGTCAGGAAGAGCTGAATTATGTGAGGTTCCTTGAACTTCTTTGGAGAGAGATGGAAAGCTGGACGGAACAGATTGTCAGTGTGACAAATCCTGTGTCCCTGGTGCTGGACAGGATTCAGGAAGCCGTTTAAATATTTGCTTAACCCGATCCCTGCTAATGGAAGCCCTTAAGCGCTGCTTTCCTGAGCGGGGTCAGAGTTTGCTGAGAAAACAGATGGCAGTGTTTTCTGAAGGGTTCTCTGTTTGTTTCGTTTTGTTTTCTGGCTTAATGAGAAAATGGTTTAACTGATGGGTTTGCAGGCAGACCTTAATCCGAGGAGTGAGTCGGGAGATAGCTGTCAGTCTGCGGCGGCTGGCGGGATGGAATCCCTGGCTCGGAAAGGCGCTGGTGCGCAGAGCACGGATCCCCCTGGAGCCAGAGAAAGGGGGAAAAGAGTGGGAGCTCGTTCTGTCGGGTCCTGAGCTCTAAGGTGCAAATCTCACATTAGGCTACAACACCACACGCGGCACCCGTTGGCCTTGCTGAGGTCTTGATAATTAAATGTGAAGCAGGCATGATCTCAGGGTAGGGTAAGCCTTATTTCTCCTAATAAGAACTTGCAGTGAGAGCTGCGGTGCCTGGAGCGCGGAATTGGTGGTGACGGGGGCAGCTGACACCGCGCAGCATCGCAGCGCTGGGGGCTGGGAGATCTCAGAGCAGCAGGAGGAGGTGGATGTTGAAGGTCGAGCAAGGCGAATTTCCTCCCTCTACTCCACTCTTGTGAGACCCTGCCTGGAGTTTTGTGTCCAGTTCTGGAATCCCCGCCATAAGAAGGACCTGGAGCTGTTGGAACAGGTCCAGAGGAGGCCACGGAGATGATTCGAGGGCTGGAGCCCCTCTGCTATGGGGACAGGCTGGGAGAGCTGGGGTTGTTCAGGCTGGAGAAGAGAAGGCTCTGGGGAGACCTTAGAGCAGCTCCCAGGGCTGAAAGGGGCTCCAGGAAAGCTGGGGAGGGGCTTTTTACAAGGCCATGGACAGGACGAGGGGGTGGCTTTGAGCTGGAAGGGGGGAGATGTAGAATAGAAATTAGAAATTCTTCACAATAAGGGTGGCGACACACTGGCCCAGGTTGCCCAGAGCAGCGGTGGCTGCCCCATCCCTGGAGGTGTTCCAGGCCAGGTTGGATGGGGCTTGGAGCCCCCTGACCCAGTGGAAGGTGTCCAAGCCCCTGGATGGGGGTTGGAACTGGATGATCTTTAAGGTCCCTTCCAACCCAACCCATTCTATGATTCTGTGTTTCAAGGCGTTGGAGAGGGTTCGCTCGGTGATCCTGCCTTTCTCTTCCAGCACCCTGTGGGGGTCAGTACACGGGCTCGGATGGCGTGGTCCTCTCTCCGAATTATCCGCAGAACTACACCAGCGGACAAGTCTGCCTGTACTTCATCGTTGTGCCCAAGGACTACGGTATTGGCTTTGGATGAGTTTTGAAAGCCTGTCCTGTCTGTGCAGCGCCTTTGTTGGGGTTTAGTGGTTTGAGTAAAGCCGTATAATAAGCGCACGTATAAACGGAGATGAGGGAGACTGGAAAATAGAGTGGCATTGTTGGAAGCTGTTTACGCTCTTGTAGTCAGAAAGGATGATGGGAGTTTTCTGATTTTTGAAACTGATCGAAAACGAGGGCTCAAAAAAATGCAAACCTACCAAAGCCCGTCATCTGGTGATTGCCTTTCCAGTTCTGCACAATATCCAGTCCTGCAGAGCTGAAAAATCACCCCAAAATAATTCATGGTGATTAATGTTGGCAGGGCCTGCGAGAGCGCACAATGTATTTACCGTAAACACTTGCTAAGGGTGGTGCTAAATAATCCGTCCACGCAGAGAAGCACAGGATGTGGAGTTCGTGGATGTGCAGTTAGGGTACTTACCACTAATTTTTATTTTTAAATAACATATAAATTAAATTCAAACCTAGCTCCAAACAAGCCAGATCCATTTAAAGGAACCATTGTTCTTTTTATGGAACCCAATGCTGCTTCATTTTGGTCAGAGCTTCATTACAAGAATTATGTGGGCTTGGAGCCCCCTGATCCAGTGGGAGGTGTCCCTGCCCATGGCAGGGGGTTGGAACGGGATGACCTTCCAGCCCAAACCATTCTATGATTAATCTGCATTTTGGAAACCTTGGAGGCAGCTGCCTGGGCGTTGGTATTGGTTAACGTATTTTCTTGTTTGAAGGGAATTTTAAGTCCTTAAAGAGCACTGACAGCTCTGGCAGGTGAAGGTCTCTCAGTTGTGTTGTTTGTTGCTGCGCAGCGCATCCCATCGATCTCGTCACTCCCTGTGGTCTTTTCAGTGGTTGTGATCTTTGCTCAGGTAACAAGGTGCGGTGTACGGATCGCAGCGCAGGTGCTGGGTTTCAGCTCCTTGCACTCAGACGCCCTTGTGCCTGTGTGCACGCGGGTTCCTGGGTCCCTTCCCCCTCTGAACCTGTTTTACTGGAGCTGATCTGGATATTGGCTGAAGCACTGTGACCGCAGAGGTGGCAGTCGTGACCTGCAGGGCTGACTTTTGCCCACGGTACGATGGCAACTGCATCAGTTTCTCTTCTCCGCCTGCTCCCTTTCAGTAGCTTCATTAAAAACAAGCAGGAAAACCATTAGCAGGGAACATCATGCATTTCCCATCTCCCTCAGGTCTCGGACGCTGTGCAGAGCACGCGTCGGGGTGTGCTGGCGTCACTTTTTCGGTGTCCCAGCATCAAAGCTGTGCTGGAAACCTGAAGTGCAGGGAACAAATGTCGTAGCTTGGTGGATGATGAATTTCACAACAAGGGAGCTCTCAGCTTGTGAATCCGCAACTGGGTACTTGCAGCTTGAAAATGCAGAGCTCGGAGAGAAGACAAAGGAGAAGAAAAAGTCTTCTGAGTGCAGATTTGAGAGGAAAAACCCTGTTGTTATATTCTGAAAAAGAAAGATAAATAAGTAAAGTCTCTTTGCTGTAGCTAAAAGAAAAATGCTCTGATCCTCTCATTATTATCTTCTCCCTTTTTTAAGCTCTGCCTGCTCCCAGGTGCATTTCCAACGTTTGCAGCAGGACCCGGAGCCCCGCACGGCTCCCTCGGTAACGGTCTCTGTAGATGGGTTTGGGTCTGACTATTAATAAAACCACATCCGTCCCTCCCTTGCAGCGAAGAAATGAAGTTCTGCAGGACAGGGCTGCTTATTTTGTTGGGGATTTGTACAATGCCCGAGCCAACGGGAGCCCGCTGCGCGACGAGGTTCAGTGTGAATAATAAATATTAATTACCAGGTGATGGAATTACGCACCTCGTGTTCTGTAGGCAGGCAAATGGGATGATTCATAAAAGAATCCCTTCTGACCTATGAATCAGTGTTAAAGCGCGCTGGCAAGTGAACACGGGGGAGGCTGGTTGCTGCTTCTGTTATGCCTACTTTGTGGATAAATAAAGGGCTCCCATCTTCCAGGGCTGTCAGTCAGGCCCTTTTTATCTCTGCCAAGCTCCTGGGATGAAAGGAGCTGCAATGCCTCGGCGCCAGGCCCTGCTGCGAGGGGACGGCGGCGCGGCTCGTCCCGCCGCCCACCCCGACCGAGCTCCCTCTCTTTGCAGTGGTCTTTGGGCAGTTCGCCTTCTTCCAGACTGCGCTCAACGACATCATTGAAGTCCACGATGGCCCCAACCAGCACTCCCGGCTCCTCAGCTCCCTCTCGGGCTCTCACACAGGTAGGGAACGAGACCCTGTTGCTCCTGGGAAAAGCAAGCTGAAAATGCACCCTGCTGTTTGACACCTGGATCTGTGCAACCCTTTTGGGTGGCTGATGCTGCAATCTCTGTCTCTCCTGTTTCCTCTCTTTCCCTTCGTCCAGGTGAATCGTTACCGTTAGCGACCACCAACCAGATCCTCATCAAATTTAGTTCCAAGGGTCAATCTACAGCCAAAGGTTTTCATTTTGTCTACCAAGGTGAGTACATTTGTGGGCTGGGGACCTCCTCAAGTTGGTCCCAAGGTAATGGTCAAAAATACAGCGATGTCGTCAAGCAGCCTGTACTGCTTTTGGCATCCGTGGGTCCTTGCGCACTTTCTATCTGAACAGAAAACATCACAGGAGATGATTTTGGTAGCAGTGAACTTTCCAGGCTCTCTGGTCCCTGTAGGTACTTCGTATTTAGACCTTCCATTTTCACTCAGCCTCCACCCTCACGCATCCCAGGATTAGGATCAGAAATCTCTCCTTGAATCGTGCCCTCGGTACCCGGTGAGGTCTTGAGATTTATACCCAAGCAGTTTTCCCCGCTGGCGTTTTAGCGCGTTTCTCGGTGCAAGCAGCCGAACGCTTGTCTGGCAGCTCTGTAAAATCCTTCCTCTCTGCGTGTCAGAGACGTAGGACTCCTGCTGTCACACTTCTACCCCTTGATCCTTCCAGTAACAGCTTGCGTTGCATTGGGCGAGTCCCAGTTAAGAGATTTTGAAGTAGTAAATAGGAAGTGAGAACAGTGAGAAAACAGAAGGGCGTTCTCACCCACATCTCGGTGTGGTTATCAGAGGTTCAGCCAAGCTCTTCCGCGCACGTTGCTGTGAAGTGGGGACAGACAGCAGGGACAACTGGTGCCTCCTCTGGGGGCGAAGTGAAGCATGGTTTGGATTTTATGGTATCCAGAGATCCAGTCTCTTGAGTTTCTGACTAATTATTGTGAAACAACTGTAGCTCTGATTGTAACCTTTAAAGATTTATGAAATCAGTAAACATTACCTCTTCCCTCCTGCGCGCTCATCACGAGCTGCACACTCTTCAGTGATGACTACATGGAAAGCAAAGGTACCAGAGCGAACGTGGCCTGTGTTTACCTGCCTGGCCGGGCTTTTATGGCATTTACTCTCACTTTTACAAAACAAGAAGTTCTCTCTCCCCAAGCCTCCACCATACAGTGATCACAGAATCATGGGATGGGTTGGAAGGGACCTCAAAGCCCACCCAGTCCCACCCCCTGCCATGGGCAGGGACACCTCCCACTGGGTCAGGGGGCTCCAAGCCCCATCCAACCTGGCCTGGAACACCTCCAGGGATGGGGCAGCCACCACTGCTCTGGGCACCCTGGGCCAGGGCCCCTCCACCCTCATTGTGAAGAATTTGTACGGCGAGTTCCCCCAGGGTGCGGGCGGCAGAAGCCTGAAGCAGCGTCTTGCAAGAACTGGGCCACACAGGCACAGTTCTTCCCAATGGTTTGGAGAGAGGTCAAGCGTGTGCTCTTTGGTTGCAAATGGCTGAGCTGGAGTTATCTGGGCAGGGGTGTAGATCCATGAGTATTCTGGCTATCTTGGATTCTCCCAAAGTAGTGCATCAGAGCGGAGACCTCATCGCTTTCTGCAGTTCCCGGAAACAAGGTTGTAGTCAGGTGGTGCTGGTCTCTTCTCTCAAGGAACAACTGCTAGGACGAGAGGCAATGGCCTCACGTTGCTCCAGGGGAGGTTTAGGTTGAGTATTCAGAAATATTTCTTTATCAAAAGAGTGGTGAAGCCCTGGCAGAGGCTGCCCAGGGCAGTGGTGGGATCTCCATCCATGGAGGGGATCAAAAAGCTTGTAGATGTGGCACTTGGGCACATGGTTTAGTAGGCATGGTGGATTTGGGCTGATGATTGGATCTGGTGATCTTAGAGGTCTTTTCCAACCATAGTGATTCTATAATTCTGCCATCACAAGTGGCTCCGTTGTGCCTCTCCATTTGCTTCCCCAGACCCCTGATGCTTCAGACTTGAGCTTCTTGCCTCACCATCTCGCAGGATGCCTTTGACAAGAGACTTGACCTTCACCTCTGAATCAAATTAAAATCAAACAGTGTAGCCAATGTGCTCATCATCTCCACATTTTTCCCCTCCCAGCAACTCAGCCATTAAACACTGATAAATTGTAAAGCAGGTCAGAGTAAGATATAAATTGATTTCTTCAGCAATAAACATTTCTTTGACTCATTTTTCCCCTCAGTTATCTGTCAGACTCTCCATTTCTTTCTCTAAACGTTGTTGCCAGTATTGAACAGGAATACAGGCAATTTCAACCACTGGGAATGCAGCATCACAACTTAAATTCCCCTTTTCTTTCTCCTACCTTTCCCATCATGAAGATGGGTTAAAATTGCTGTCCTTTGTAGTAACGAGCCCGAGTGAGCTGAGAAACGGAAGGGTTTTCCGCTGCGGCCCTGGCGTTAGATGACAAACCAACTTTTTGGAAAGCCGTTCCTGACTGCATTGGTTTCCCTATTTATAAATGACCTTTCTGATGGGTTGATGAGTTTTCTGAAGGCAAACAGTCTCATTCTGGAGAGCACACAGAGTTCTGTAACGTCTCGATGCTTTTACTTCAAGCATCACTTGGTTGACAGAAGTTTGAATGAGATCTTCTTTGTTTTTCTTCTCAATTGTCACGTCCAAACCTCGCGGGGGTTCGAGTATCGTCAGATTTGTGCCTTGTGTTTAACAGCTCTTCAGTTTGGCACTTGGTATTCCCAAAAATGTTTGCTCTAACCATGTTTTGCTTTCTTTTCTTTTTGCCCTGTGGTTGCACGCTCGTCTGCTGGTTCCTCCTGCCTGCGACGCCAGCGGTTCCTCGGACGAGCGCCACGCAGTGCAGCTCAGTGCCGGAGCCTCGCTACGGCCGGCGCTTGGGCAGCGATTTTGCGGTCGGAGCGGTGGTGCGGTTCGAGTGCAGCGCTGGGTACGCCCTGCAGGGCTCCCGCAGCATCGAGTGCCTCACCATGCCCGGGGCACTGGCTCAGTGGAACGTGTCGGTACCCACCTGTGTGGGTAGGTATCTGGGGCTCAGGACAGTTCAGAAATGTGTGCTGGAAAAATAAAAATACATAATTTGGGGTGGTTCAAAAGCAAAAAAAAAACAACCCAATATCAAGAAACCCAACCACCACCGAAACATAAAACCCCATTTCATACCTCTTGCTTGCAAGCCCTGGGCACAAACAGGACCAGTGAATCCCAGATGCCAGGAAGGAACCTTTTGATCCAGTACTCGGCTGTGGGATCTGGGACAGCGTCTGCAATAAATTAAGGTGGCTGAAAGCTGCTTTCACTTTCTTTGGAGGAGAGCAGTTCCTAAAGAACCAGTGTTATTGAAAAGAGGATTATCCATACAAATCTTAAATCATGAGCCAATTCTCTTTGCTTTTCTGTCCGTGGACATAACGTTTTAAAGAGAGTGGTTAAGTGAAAAGCCATATTCTTCTGTTTTTCAAGCCTGACTTTGCTTATTTCAGTGCCGTGTGGTGGGAATTTGACTGAACGCAAAGGTACCATCCTGTCCCCTGGCTTCCCGGAGCCGTACCTGAATAGCCTCAACTGCGTGTGGAAGATAACGGTCCCCGAAGGAGCAGGGATACAGGTATGGTGTTTGGTGTCACTGCCGCGTGAGCTAGCGAGGACAGCGCTCAGTATCCGATGAATTTAAAAAGGCCACGTGTTAAGAAGTTGTTTCTCCTCGCAGGAAATATTGGTTGAATGTGTAATTCTCTGGAATCAGACATTCTTTTACACTACGACTGCCAAAAATGGGTAATATTTCAATGGATTTTTCCCTCCTGGAGGCACTCTCCATGGGAAATCAACTGGAGCCGCGCGACTGTTCTGGTGTAACAAAATAATTGTGGTATTTTGGGCATATATCTTTATACTGCTTAATTATGCAGTGTTGAAAGCGGTGTAAGCTACACCAAGGTAGAGTTGCTTGCTCGGCGAGCCTGCGTGGATTTGTTATGCCAGCAGAGTTGCTGCAGTATGATTATACAATTACAGCTTCGCTGTTCATTGTCTCCAGGTAAATGAGCTCTCTCTTCAGGTCCTTTTTCTGGTCCTTATCATTCCTCGGCAGAAACAGTCCTGTGAGCCAGAGGGTGTTGAGAACTGAGCCCAACATCAGAGACCAAACCTTAGATAAAGTCACCATTCAGCACATACGTGCCTTGTCCTCGCAGAACGCATCTCCCCGTGCGCTGCGCTGACACTGCTTGACACGCGAGAGATGGATTCCTCAGCAGGCTCATTCATTCCACGGACCTCATTATCAGAGGGTTTCTTGTTCTTGGCACCACTTTGTCTGCAAGGGCTTTGTTCGTTAAGTGCTTTTATTTCTCTGTCGTGTATTTGCTAATGGGTTTGTGGGTGGGTGCCTCCCTCTCTGCAGCGTCGCGGCTGTTGGCGCTCAGCGGTTGTGTTTCTCTTGACAGTTTTATTGAACCCTCAGCTCTGCCTGGCTGGGTTGCAGTTCTGCTCTCCCAGATGGGGCTTCTTGCTTGGTGCCCCCATCATAACTCAGACCTAAAGCCTGACCCTGGGTCTGGGATGGGCAGAGCCAGCGGGAGCCGCACCGGGGACTTGACGAAGAAACAGCGCAAGCCTGGAATGATCACTGAGCCCTTTGCCAGGCGTTCGCTGTGTCTGATCCAGCGAGTTCTGCTCTGCTCTTTGTTGCTGAAGCCATTTAACACAGAGTTTTCAAAAGCCTCAGAGCTCACCGCCAATTCCTTCCTGTTCATCTGAAATCGTAGCCGTTCTCAGAGCTCCCAGCTGACAGGAGGCTCCATTTAGCTCAGCCAAACGCCTCAACAGTCGAGGCAGTTTGCAAGTTGCTTGGGACTCCTGGGATCGGGAGGTGATAATTCACTTAATTTTTAAAGCGATGTAAATAGATGTCTGTGTTCCGCCCTGCCGTGTTCGGAATGCAAACCCTCGCTGCCACTTCTCAGCCCGCGGAGCTGGTTTTGCACGTCCACTTGGCTTAGAGGAAAGCGGGCGGTGCAGCGGGCTGGTAAAAGCATCTCCTTAGTCATAAGTACTTGTTTGCCACCTCTTTAGTGGTGCAAATGCAGCTCTCGGTGTAAAACTGTGATGGCAAAGTGCCTTAAGGCTTTGGAGCTTCTCACCCCTTTCTTGCTGGCTGTGACCTTGTGAGACCCCACCTGGAGCCCTGTGTTCTGTTCTGGAATCTCCAACTTACGAAGGATATGGAACTGTTGGAGCGAGTCCAGAGGAGCCCACGGAGACGATCTGAGGGCTGGAGCAGCTCCTGTACAAGGACAGGCTGGGAGAGTTGGGGTTGTTCAGCCTGGAGAGGAGAAGGCTCTGGGGAGACCTTAGAGCAGCTCCCAGTACTGAAAGGGGCTCCAGGAAAGCTGGGGAGGGGCTTTTTACAAGGGCTTGCAGTGACAGGACAAGGGGGTGTCTTTAAACTGGAAGAGGGGAAGAGTAGATGAGACATCCCGCTGAGGGTGGGGAGGCCCTGGCCCAGGTTGCCTGGAGCAATGGTGGCTGCCCCATCCCTGGAGGTGTTCCAGGCCAGGTTGGATGGGGCTTGGAGCCCCCTGACGCAGTGGGAGGTGTCCCTGCCCATGGCAGGGGGTGGCACTGGATGGGTTTTGAGGTCCCTTCCAGCCCAAACCATTCCATGGTTCTGTGATCTCTTGCAAGGGAAACGGATGTTTTGAGTTCTAACACAGAGCAAGCAAATGACAGAGCGAGCCCCGTGGCCGAGCTTTGCCAATGCTGAAGCCGTAAGCTCGGTTCCCACGTCCAGACGGGAGGGTTTTGGTGAACCCTGGTCCTTCAGCGTGCCGCCTTCCTCAGGTGCTCAGTGGGAGCTGTGGGGACCTGTACTGGTGCCGGGGTCTCTGCTCTGGCTGTGCGGGGGCGCGGCGGTGCTGCTCTGCCCGGGATCCACTGCCCGTCGGCTCTGCCCCTGGACGCGGTATCAAAGCAGATATCAAATCAGCCTGTGCCACCGGGACTTCCACTGGAAGTCTTCCATGGGAAGGAAGGTGTTGCAGAAGGCATTGGCAACCCAGGAAGGAAACCAGGCACGGGGCAGCTGGTGGGGTGATGGCCACGGCCCCAGAACCACCGTGTTCCTGCGCAGCGGCTGCGTAACCGGGCGCTTTCGGCTCCGCTCCACTTACCCAGGCGCCCGCTCTGGTGGGTGAGACGTTCTCAGTTATTACGTACTAATTTAAGCATCAGTTTACCCTCATTTTGTACAACAATTAAAGGTTAAACAGCTGTAAATCAGAGGAGGAGGTGAAATTAAAGCTTACTTGGTAGCGGCGGGTCACTAGCAGGATTTTTATGTAATCAGGGTAAGAGGCAGGACTTCTGCCATGAATTATTCATCCCCGTAGCAAACCTTCCTGAGTGAATTAATTTATATACGTGGCAGTAAATAGATGCAGATCCCTTGTGAATCCACATGTCAGACTAGAATTAGGACCTTAAAAATGTTTATTCCGTTAAGTTGGGGGAGGGGGGAGGAGAATAAATAATTTAGAAAAATGTAAGAGGAGGCAAAGTGCACATTCTTAATCCACGCTCTCGTTCAGTAACGTAAATCACTATAGGGGTGTAATTACGCAGGCTGAGAGGTATTGACGCGGTCAGGGCGATCGGCAATGGCGCCACGCGGGTCACTGCGATTCCCGCTCGGTGAACTCTGCTTATTTTTTGAAAAAAAAAAACCCAACTTTGCAGGAACTTAGAGCCTGCTTTATTGTTCTGAATAAATCAAGGAGGACGAAGGTTAAAAAGGCGGAAATAATGGCATTTGATTTCTTTTATTATTCTTTTTTTAAACGTGTGTGTGGTTTATGTTCTGTTTAGGAGGGCAAAGCGAAGTGTTTGGAGTGGATGAGGAAATAGGGAGTAAGAACAGTGCAGGGGAAAGAGGGAGGAAGGGAGGGAGGTTAACAGGATTTCCAGAGGGAAAGGAAAGTGTGTGTGTGCACGGATGTGTGTATGCGTGTGACTCCGCGTGCACACACGTGTGTGTCTGTGGGGAAAAAAAGGCTGAGATTCTCAGCTGCTGTGAAATTACCGGCGCGCTCCCTTCGCAGCCGCCGCCAGCGCTCCTATCCCAGAGGTTTGGAGCGTGGAGACTGCTGGGTGAGCTGTGTAACCCACCCGGGGGTGGTCAAAAGCATCAGCACCTCCAAGTTTTGCCGGAGCATTGGCACAGAGAGGCAGCAGAGCTGCCCTAACGCCCCCGGGGTGGTGCTACCTTGATTAGTGGCCCTTTAATTAATATTATTTTGGTTTATTAGCATAATCGCAGGAGTCGTACTATTCATCTTCTTTTCTCCTCAGATCCAGGTGATCAGTTTTGTTACTGAGCAGAACTGGGATTCCCTGGAAGTGTTCGATGGAGGAGACAACACGGCCACCATGCTGGGCAGTTTCTCAGGTACGTGTTCGCCGTCGGGTTCGGTGAAGCCCATCAGTGCTCGCTCAGTTCCTGTTCACGGCAGCTGGGCCGCAGCTCGGACGTGGAATTAAGCACGTGCTTAAGCGCTTCAAAAACTCGGAATAGATGTAAGCGCGTGCCTAAAGGGGATGCTTTGAACTGGGAATTGGCCTGTGCTCTGCCTGCACGGAACCTGGCTGAAAGCCTTAAACACAAACCAGCAGGGTTAGGTTTGGGGTTTTTGCAAACACCCCTGAGCGGCTCCGTAGCCTGGAGGCGGGAGCTCCCCCGGCACTGCTGGGTCCTGCGGGGTGAGCTCAGCCTGCAGGTTAACCAAACCCGACCAGTTTGCACCAGAACGGCTGCGGGGCTGCACAACCACCTTGCTTTTTGCTGCGCGGCGGGGAGCGTGGCTTTGAGCGGGGCCCACGAGAGCTGTAAAGCTGTCGGATAGCAGAGCCGCTTGCGAACCGACAGCCCTGATTCTGGCTCATTTAATGAACAAAAGTGCTTTGAGGTTGGTGAGGAGACGGGCCCTGCTCGGAGACCAGCAGGCTCCGGGACTCCCAGAGCCGCGTCTCGGATGGAACCACCTTGACCTGCTGTTGGAACAGCTTCCAGGGAATGAGGCAGGAGAAGGGACCGAGACCTTGCGGGGGACACGCGCTCCACCCACGCTGTTTCTCATCACCCCTTCCCTTCTCGCGGCTTTCAGTCTGCCTGGGCTGTGAGTGGTGGAACTTCACACGATGGAAATGGTCTGTGGGATCTGAAAAGGCCGTGGAGGAGAGGCCCGGGGTATTTCTCAATTGGCCTCATTAGAACCTGATCAAAACCAACAGAGCTTGTTAAGTTAAAGGACTTTCTGTTCTCAGCCTCTGCTGCAGCGAATCTCTGAGGACACGGAGGAGGAAGAAAGAATCCTCTTCAGTATCTTTGTGCACCTCTTGTTTTCCCAGGAACTACAGTGCCTGCGCTGCTGAACAGCACTTCAAACCAGCTCTATCTGCATTTCTATTCGGATATCAGCGTCTCTGCTGCCGGCTTTCACCTGGAATACAAAAGTAAGAGCAATTCAGCCTTGATCTCGCGGTTCCTCTGAGCGATGGGGAAACAGTTGCGGAGCCGTTGCCTCGTAGAAGTGGAAGCTGCTTAGTGGGGAAGGGGTAGTGAGCTCTAAGACCCAGGCATACGTGGTTCCCTGCTCTCGAGTTGCAGAGAGGTAGCGTGAAATGCCAAATAGATGCAGCAGAGGAGATGTGGGGTCACAGGGTCACCCTCCTCTTGCTGCCGATGCACTTTGTAGCATCTGTTTGGTTTCTGTGTTGTAACACAGGAGGAATTGTGGAAGCCAAAGGATTAAAAATTCATGGGGAGCTGGCCTGTTCAACACCGCGCTGTGATCTTAGCTCGGGCCATGGCTAAAATGATGCGTGCCAGAGGCCGGGAGGAACTGCCTGGTCTTCGCAGTCTTTCCTGGGCATTCAGTATTGGTCGTGGCTGGGAACAGCATGCAGGGCTGGACAGATCTTCATAGGAGAATTCCAGTTGGAAGGGACCTCAGAGGTCATCTCATCACACCTCCTGCTGAAAGCAGGGTCAGGTGTGAGAGAAAACTAGATTACACGTCTGTATGCAGTCTGTGCTAGAAAAATGCCGGAGATAGAGTCTGCACAAACGCCGTGGGCAGCTTTCCACCCCAGGGTGGGCACTGCAGCCCCAGCCGTCCTGATGCTTCTCTGCTGAACTCGCTCCACTTCATCCATGTTTTTCTTAGGCCAGGGGACACAAAACTGGGTGCAAAATTCTAGGTGCTGTCTGGTGGGTGTTGAGTAGACGGGGGCAGTCGCCTCCCTCCCTCTGCTGGCTGCGCCCCTCCCGTAGAGCCCAGGGCCCTGCTGGCTCCGGTTCCACGCGCCCGCGGGCATGGTGTCTCTGCTCTGCTTTTGGAGGTGCAGTGCCCGCACTCTGGGCAGCAGCATTTCCCACCTATGTGTGTGGGATTGGTAGGAATGCACGGCCACCCTCCCAACAGGACTCTTGTGCAAAGCAGCAGCAGCGACTCCTGCAGATGTTGCTTTTTAGTTCCACCTGTTGGTACATGGGAGCACCTCTTTAATCCACCTGCATTGTCCTGACACACCTTACAAAGCATCACGGTGTGGGTTTACGCGGTGTAGGTAAATATGACCAATGTGACGCTTGGCAGTGCTTTCTTCGGTCTCCACCTCCAGGAAACACGTGGGCATGGGCTGAATGGGAAGCTTTGGGATCCCATTCCAAAGCAAGCACTACCCGAAGCGTACCCGGTCCTGTCACCCCCTCTTCTGCGTTGGACAGTTCAGTGGGTTCATCCAGCATGGATTGTGCCGGCGTCCTGGCAGAATGGCAGCGTTTTGCTTCCAGCAGGTCTAATGCAAGACTGCTTCTGGGTTTGGATATCCAGACCCGAGAACATCGTTATAATAGGGTGATACAGAGGGAGAGCGTTTGAAAAAAGAAATGCTTAGCAGTGAGAACACAAACGTGATGTTTTAGTGGGCGTGGTGGGACTTGATGATCTTAGAGGTCTTTTCCAGCCTTGATGATTCCATGGTTCTGTGACTAAAACTGCAAGACATGGCAGGGAAGAGACTCTTGGGAAAGAGCTGTCAGGTTTGGATAAGGATGCCAAAGATTTATTCTCGTGTCTGTGCTCTGATTCGGGCTCTTGGAGCAGATGTCTGTGCTACAGCCAGCGCTGCAGTGGGTCAGCAGGGTGGTGGCCGTTACCTCGCCGATGGTAACGCACCAAGGGCTGGAATGGCCCATACGGCAGCACAGGCAGCGTACGGGCGGGCAGGTGCTGGGTGGCAGCTGTGGGCTCTGCTCGGTGCGTCTCAGTGGAATGTGTAGCTGGCAGCCAGGAAGGCCAGCGGGCTGTGCCTTTGCCGTGTGCTAACGGTGTGGGTGCAGCAGGAGCCAGAGCCAGCCCAGTCTCTCTGCAACTCTCGGGATGGGTTGATGGGTGGTGATGGTCCCCGCGCGGGTAGCGGTGATGGGAGCTGACGACCGAAGCGCTGGGGCTGCTGTCTCTGTTCCTCCTTGGGGCAATGCAAACATAATTGCTTGTTGCTGGACACCATGTCTGACAATTGGTTTTGATCACAAACCTTGTGTTTGGATCTGAATCCAACCGGTGTTCTGTTTGTTTTTTCCAGAGCAGCAAATAGATTTGGAATTGCATTTCATTTTGTGAGCCGTCCACCGACGCGGCAGAGCCGATTGGCTGCGGGCACCGTGTGCTTTCCAGGGCCACCTAGTACTGAGCTTTCCAGGTTTTACTGGATTTGCAGGTTGAAACCTTTCTTGTTGATGGATCCAGCAAGATTGTGGCAACCAAGAAGATTGGGGAGAGGAAGTGTGCCCTGGATTGCCCTGGGGAAATGGATGTTGTTCTAGAAATTCCCTTGCTGCAACTCTTGTTTCTTCTCCATTTCTGTTCCGATCAATAAGTTCCTTGAGGATCTTATTACTCCATTGAAACGATCATGTTCGGTACTTTCTTTCATGAGACTCGTTTGGTTTCTTCGCTGAGACAATCGGTGGGTGTTGATTTTCAGGGCAGCTGAACAAAATTTATTTTTTGCTTTGCTTGTACAACTGGAATTTCCCAGCTCTGAGCCCCAGGTTTTGTCTTTGTTCAGTTAGAGGTGCTGCAGGGAAGTTTGGAGAGATGAGATAAACCACCAGAGCGTGTTTCCTCCCTTTCTCCCTCACTGCATTCCTCAAGCAAAACTCTTACCTCTACGTGCTCAAAAGCGGAAGCAGAGCAAGAGTCATTTAGGACTGAGTGAAACTCGGTGCCCGCTGCTCCGACCGGGACGTTATTTGAAGCAGGTTTCTCTCGGAAGGTCGGGCAGGGACTGCGTGGTTTCTTGCTGGGAAGCGTGACTCAGGTTCCAGGAGAAGAGTCAGCATCTCCTCTCTCCTTTCTTTTTTTCCATGTCCTGCTCAGCCTGCAGCCCTGGGGGTTCAAGCCGAGCGTCAGCCCTTGCGGTGATGCAGAAGGTTATCTCTTAGTGGCAGCTGCCGGCGCGGAGAGCGAGGGAGGTGCTGGCAGGCAGCTGAGCGGTGGGTGCGAGGCGGCTGCAGGCACCAGTCCTTGCTTTATCTCCCCTTGGTGTTGCAGAAGAGTGCGGCTGTAAAGGAGAGCGCGTCACCCGACACGCGGTCTCGGGGGCTGTTAATTGGGTTTGCAGCACGATATTCCCAGTTGTAAATGTAGCTCAGGTGGAAATGGGATTGAATGAGACTTTCGTAGGCTGCGGGCACCGGCAGGGGCCGGCCGCGCTGGTGCCTCGTGGTGAATTCAGTCTGTAATTGAAAACAGGAGGAATGGGGTCGGGGACTGAAACCGTGCTGCTTCTGCCCAGAAAGGGACGGATTCCACGCAGCACATTCCGTATGTCCCGGTACTGCCAGGAGGGACAGCAGTGTTCTCCATCCTCTCCCAGCTTCTTTCGGGCGCTGCCTGGTTGGTAAAGGTGCAGGGGGCATCACACGGATGGGGAGGGTTTGTGGCAGTGTTTTGTTTCGGGAACCATTGAGAATGAGTTGGTCTTTGCTTTGCTCTGCTGTCAAGGACGTGGCTCTTCCATCAAGTCTTTAGGGTTCAGTCAAAAGCGGTTTTGGCCACAAATCACAAAATTATTGATGTTACTTTGTACATTGAAAAAAAAAGCACGTGCAGATAAAGTGAAGGCACTGGACGTGGGTACCTCCAGATCCTGGGGAATCCTGTGGGATCGGGGGAGGCCATGGAAAATCCAAGGAGACTTTGCCCACCCAGTGGCTGCGATGGAGGTGGCTGCTGAACAGGTGCAGCCCCCCTCCCTGCTCCCTGGCACCCTCATCTTGTTCTTCCCTTCGCAGCCGTCGGTCTGTCCAGCTGCCCGGAGCCCCCGGTCCCTGGGAACGGCCTGAAGATCGGCGAGCGCTATTTGGTGAACGACGTCGTCTCTTTCCAGTGTGAACCAGGCTACGCGCTTCAGGTAGTGAACATCTTCCAACAAAAAAAGGAGGAGAGCAAACCCTTGGGGTACAAGGAGACCCCCCCCCCCAAACCCTGCCTCTTGTTTTCCTCTCCTGCAGGGCCACTCACACATTTCCTGCATGCCCGGCACCGTCCGCCGCTGGAATTACCCGCCTCCGCTTTGCATTGGTAGGACTCTTGTTCTTTCATACCTGCCAGATATTTATAGCAAAAAGATAAAGGTCTGTGTTGGAGAAATGGAGGTTTGTGCTGGAAGTGAGATGTAGTGTGAGAAAATCTGCATTTGTTGCAAGAGGAAATTTCAACAGAAAGGTCCCTGCGGGCTGCAGGATGCTTTGTCTGGAATGCTTAAAATGTGACTTACAAAAATGTTTCCTCAACAAAAAATCATTCAAAAGGGAAAAACTAGGATTTCTTTGTGCTGCAGACAGGGTGGGGTTATGGGTAGAGGGGGTTTATCCGTCTTAAGTAAAGCTCTGCAGACTGGTTTTTGTTTTTATGAAACGCGTCTTGATGTTACTAAAACTGCATCTTTTCCTGGGGTCTGGTCACTCTCCCAGTATCTCCAAACTGCGCTGCTTGGTGCCTCGCTGTCCCCACTTTGGTGCCTGCCAGGTGCTGTGTGACCAGCAAGAGCCGGGTGTCTTCTCAAGGTGGCTCTTTGCCAGTGATGCTGTCTGAGGAGAAGGGCTGAGACCGCTGCTTGGCCATCGAGGGAAAAGCTTTGGGCAGTGATTTCCACTGTGAAGGAAGCTGCACGAGGAGAAGAGGCACCGAGGGGAAGGGAGCTCACTGGAGTTTCTGGATTATTTTCAATATTTTGCTTTGAGCAAATCTAGATGTTTAATATTCATATTGTGCATTTTACAGCTTTGAGAGAGACATTTATGCATTTAATAGCTTTAGTTAACAGTTATTTCAGGCTCCTGCTGTTCTAGCTTACATCATTTTGCTTTAAAGTAATTATAAGAGCTAACAGTTCTTTTATCCGATGATCTGCAGGCCAGGAATAAATACAGAGACATTTGCAGCAGAATGGCTGAGCTAAAGGACTCGTCCCCATGGGAGTCGCTCTGACAGAAATCAGAAGCCCTTCAGCTCAGCATTAGAGTTGGGGGACCCCAGCCTGGAGCAGAATCCCAATATTCTCATCCTGCTGGTGATAGTACTAAACATTGCAAGTTTGCCTCCTTTAATCACCGTCGGTCACCCAGCTCAGCAGGATTTTGCCTGGTTGGGCTGTGCCCCCCAGGCACTGTCACAGAGTAAACACCAGTGCGGATTTGTCTGGGTTTGGGTGGTTGTGACCAAGTGCAGTGGCACAAACACCCACTCACCCGTTTGTAGCCGTCAGCTTTTGCCTGAAAAAGGTCATCCAGCTTCAGAGAGGCACGAACATCTCTGCAGGCAAGCACCCATCATCATGAGGGACCATCAGCACCCCGTGCTGACAGCCCGGAGGTCGTTGTCCTGTGCCAGTCGTGTGTCTGGACCCTGTCCTGAGCTGCCGGCCCTGCGGAACCCAGGCTTTGGTGCCTCCCATGCTCAGGGAACAGCTTGCTTCCCTGGCCAAGCGTGCTGATTTGCTTTTGGTCTGCTTCATCCAGATGCTTGACTTCTGAATAATGTAGGAGTAGTTCTATTAAAGAGCCATTAGAAGAAAAAGAAGGAGAAATCTTCTGGGAGAACCCTTGTTAGTAGCAAGCACACACGTAATGAGCTATTGGACAAAGGGAATCTGTGCCTTCGCTGTCAGAACGTGTTAGGAGCGCTCCTGGCTGTATTTGGCTGGACGGTGTTACCGTAACGAGGTAGAGGGCGTCCAGATAAGCATGAGAAGACGCTATCTATGTTTAAATTTGGCGTGATGCCTTTTGTAAACGTATTTTGATCTGTGGATCCCTTCTTGGTAGGAGATGCACTTCAGTCCGCGTGCAAACGCTGTTCTGCGTTTATCAGTAATTGCCCAGAGGTGGGCGAGGACCGCAACCCAGGCAGCTCTGTTAACCAGAAAAGAGGGAGCAGCAGTAACTGGAGTCGAAATAGGATCAGGCTTTTTCTTCGCAGTCATTTGTTGAGGTGGTTAAAAATTCAAACCGGTGCTGTGTGCTTGACGTGCACTGTCACGATGTCCGCGAACAGAACAGAGCGTCCGTCTCTGCTCTTGCAGCTCAAATCCACCTCTCCCGCTGTGGTTGCCAAAACTGGATCTCTGGGTCCAGGCTTTTATCTGCAGAGGGCAGGAGAAAGGCACATGCATTAGTAATGTGGCCACGCAGTGCCTGCCAAACCTTGTGTTGTTCCATAGCAGGCTTTCCTTTTTCTCTTCTTAGTTTTTAATTTCTCTGTTCCCCGCGCAGCTGCCTGGCTGTGGGCATCGCCCAGAGAGACCCCTGAGAGATCCCGACCACTAACGCTGTTGGTTTTACAGCCCAGTGTGGAGGAACAGCAGAAGAGATGGAAGGAGTGCTCCTGAGCCCAGGGTTCCCAGGAAACTATCCAAGCAACCTGGACTGCACGTGGAGGATATTGCTGCCCGTGGGCTTTGGTAAGACAGCGGCGTTTGGTGTGGTGGCATCACAAGAAAGACGATGGGAAGAGAGCAGCCCTGTTCAGCTGGTCAGTCCGTGGTCAGTGCTGGAGGCACTGCTTGCTGAGATGAGTTAGAGCAGCTCTGCTGTTTGACCTCTGATCGCACTGGCTATTGGAGATGCATTTATAGGACACGATGAAATGATAAAGATGTTTTTTTCAAAAGCTGATTACGAGTCGCGGTGGAGCGTGAAGGGTGGCAGGGATTTGTGAGCACCCCCCTGGGTCAGCTCGGACATGCTCCTGCAGTGTGCTGGCTTACTCCCCCGTCTCACACCGCTAACATTCCTAACAGCCTTAGAACATCACCGGCTGCATCACCCTTTAGAGACGACACACGTGGCCAAAGCTTGTGTCAGATTATATCCCACCCCAGCTGGAGGTCATGCAGCATCAGCACGCTCAGAGTTAGGATCTCCTCAGCCCTTCATAAATTAGCACACCTCCAGCTCTGCTCCGCGCCAGCCCAGCCCCTCGGGGTGCCTGATTGCCAGGAGGTGGAAGCATTGCACTCCTGGAGGAAGTGCTAAATATCTGGGTTTCCTGAATTAACTCTGCTGCTGGGGAGACGAAACGCCCAGCTCGGTCTGTCCTGCCCTCTGAGCTGGCTACGCTTGGTGATCCAGGCAGCTCTGTGCTTGCCTTCCTAATTTCTCTGGTGTCTGGCAGAGAGAGGCACGTGTGGGAACTCCAGCAGCGTGAAACAATGGGCATTAATAGCCTGAGCTTGTCTGAAGCTCACAGACCCCTTGCACCTACAGGCACCCTCTACCTTCAGCACGGGAAATGTGCTCCTGCCCATTGACCAGGCTGGGCTGGGCATCACTGGGGGAGTGGGGCTCATGTGCCAAGGCTTGGGTACGGCTTTCAAGGCAGATTCTTACTCCTCCTCCCCAGGTGCTCACATCCAATTCCTAAACTTCTCCACTGAGCCAAACCATGACTTTGTCGAAGTCCGCAATGGGCCCTACGACACCAGTAACGTCATCGGGCGGTTCAGCGGCACCGAGATCCCCGGCTCCCTCCTGTCGACATCTCACGAAACCACCGTGTACTTCCACAGCGACCACTCGCAGAATAAGCCGGGCTTCAAGCTGGAATACCAAGGTGAGGAGGCCACAGAATGAGCAGCAGTGGGACAATCCTGTCCCCAGGTGCTTCCCCCTCCGGCGAGAGGGCAGGCAGCATGATTGTTGCTATTCTGTTGAATTAATTCCGTGAGGACTTAATCCAAATGAGTGGAAAGGTGTTACATGAAGGCCATGCTTAATCCTAATAACTGCGATCTGTTCACCCAGCCTTACGCCTACGGCAAATAACAAATGTTCCTCGAGTGCTTTGTGACAGTGAAATGCCTTTGAATTAATTCCAGCCAGATTCACTTAGATCTTGGCTCTGTCGACTGTCAGTGCAAAGAGAAGAGTCTTCACCGGCCCCAAGTTGGCACTGGAATTTTTCAGCTGCTTTTCAGGCTCCACTGAAGCCCAAATGCATCCTCAGCTGCAGCCGAGCCACGAGCTGGGGTCGACGGGTGGAGGGAACCACGTAAAGGAGTAAAGAGACAGATAATGTAAGAGTGTAAAACCAGAGAAATAAGTTATTAAGATCAAAAGAAGCCCTTAGTGCAGGTTTTGGAGATAATAGGGGAATAGAGGTGCTTCCTCCCCCCCAGCTTGAGTCCTCGGGCGGCTCCCCGGGTTTGGATGTTGTGTCCTCTGAGCCACAGCTGCCTCTGTCTCTGAAGCCAGCACTGAGGTTTTGGCCCTGCCTGATCCCCAGCGTTTCTTTGATGAGCGTCTTTGCAAAACCCCTCGGTCTTCTCTGTCTTCCTCTCCTTGGCACGTGGGGATGCTCAGGACAGATCGTGTTCTCCATACTGAACACAGTGAGGATGGGGTTTGCTGCCCAGCAGCTGGGAGCCGGCAATCCAGCTGCTGCCTGGGGGAGAGATCCGAGCAGCGGGAGAGATGGAGCGTGTGTCTCCAGGCGTGTGGCGCAGCCAAGGACTGACAAAGGGCTGACTCCCCAGAAACAGCAATAAAAGCCGCTACTCATACTTAATTGAAAACATTAATTTTGTCTTGGCTGTCCTGTTCGTGCACCAGATAATTCATGCGCCGCTGCACAATTTGGGAAGGAGCGTGCTCTGCGAGGCACTCTGGGTAATCTCATGGAAATGGCCATGCAAATTAGCCCCAGCAAGGCTGACCAATAATTTATAGTGCCAGGTGGAACACGTTAACCGATTGACTCGCATTTGTCATCGGGGTTGTCCACGTTGGGTTGAAAAACAAGGCAGATTTCCCACTGAGCAGGGAAGGGCAGGGTGACTCGGTGAGTGCAGGCTCAGAGGCTCCGGCAGGACCAGGGCAGCCCCGGTGCTCCTGTCTGAGGCCGCCACGAAGCAGCAGCAGGCTTTTCCCTCAGTCTTTGTGCCAGTGTGTTCACGGTTCGTTAAAGTTTATCTCCTTCAATTAAAGCATTGTTTGAGGAGGAAGTAGCCACGCAGGATGGGGCTTGTTCTGTTCCTGCTTTTTTGTGAGGAAAATATGAAGTATGAACCATTCCTCCTTGTTTTTCTTTCTCAGCCTACGAGCTACAGGAATGCCCTGACCCGGAACCTTTTGCCAACGGTGTTGTGAGAGGAGCTGGTTACAACGTTGGCCAGTCCATCTCCTTTGAGTGCCTGCCTGGCTACCAGCTCATCGGCCACCCGGTCCTGACCTGTCAGCACGGCACCAACAGGAACTGGGACCACCCACTGCCCAGGTGTGAAGGTACGGCATTGGGGTCACCTTTGAAACACCCAGGCGTTTCTAGGGAGAGAACAGGCTTCACCTCTCTGTTCTGGCCTCCTTTGGACTCGTTGTTTTATCACTGGGCTGAAAGTTTCTCTGGAAACAAAAGCATGGCTGGAGGCCAGGAATGTGCCCTTTGAATAAAGCCTCAGCCCCTGAGGTGTTACAGCGTGTTCTCAGTGAGATGATGTTCAACGTACTTCAGCCTGGTCGAAGCGAACAGAATCACCGTGTGGTTTCTCTTGGAAAAAACCTTTAAGATCATCGAGTCCAACCATTGATCCAGCCCTGCTAAGTCCACCAATTATGACTTCTCATGTTTGAAACACCTCCAGGGATGGTGACTCAACCACCTCCCTGGGCAGCCTCTTCCAATGCTTGACAGTCCTTTCAGTAAAGAAATTCCTAATATCCACCCTAAACCTTCCCTGTTGCATCTTGGGACCATTTCCCTTTGTCCTGTCATCCGCTACCAGGGAGAAGAAACCAACACCCACCTCGCTACAACCTCCTTTCAGGCAGTTGTAGACAGTGATGAGGTGTCCCCTCGATCTCCTTTTCTCCAGACTAAACAGCCCCAGGTTTCTCCTCATAAGGCTCGTGCTCTAAACCCTTCACCAGCTTTGAACATCTTGAACAGGTCAAATCCAAGATGTATCTGTGGAGGTGGAGTGTCGGAATCTGGTGCTGTGGGCGAGGACTGGCTCCCGCTCACTGCTGGTGCCAGTGGGAGCTGTGCTTTCAGCATGAAGCAGCCCAGGGCTGTCGTAATAAGAATTCTTATCTGCTTTATTTCTCCAACAATGTTCAGCTTGCGTTGATTTAGCATTGGTAAAGAGAAACAGTCCCTGGTAAAATACCTTTGTAAAATACTCTGGGGATTCTCAGTGTGGGAAGATGTGTCCCTCTCTAATCCTCTCTAGTGTGGCAGTGATGGCATCTCCAAAATGACCCAGAAGGGAGTTCTTCAGTGGCTCTGTGAGGTCTCCTTTCTGACGCCCACGTAGGCTGGGAGGACCCTGGGGGCTGAAGGAGTGGATCTGCGCTGCAGGCATCAACGCTCAGATGTCCAGATCCTCTTTTCAAACCGCAGCATGGCTGGGTTTGCCTTTCATCCTCTGGGCCAGTGGCCTGAGCTCTGTGTGCTTTGCTTTAGGAGGTTTTCCTATGAACCTTTAAGAAGTTCAAGACTGCTTATTGAAGATTTCCCAGCGCGTTTCCCAGGAGCATTGACCTTTATCCCAGCCGCCGTACAGCGCTTGCTCTGCGAGAGCTGTGCACTGGGGAAAGAGAGGTGATATTTTTCCTCTTTTAAATCCAAAGTCCTTGAACCCCAGAGAACACAAACTGTAAAGAACTGACTCCTCGGCCGCTCTTTCGCTGACCCCAGCGATGCAAGAGATGTGAGAAACATTCCTGTGCCCAGCTGGGTGCTGCTGGCAGGGTGGGGAGGTGCTGGCAGCCGGGTTATGCCCTTATCTGCCTCAGGCGTCAGCTCTGCCGGCTGCAACCATCCAATTCTCCCTTCTTTATTGTGTTTTTAATGGCTTTCTTACTCTACAGCACTTCCGACAGCGGAGAGGGGTGAGGGGTTAGGGACAGTCTGGACCGTTAGCTGCTTCTCTCTGCGTGCACATCGGGGGCTGTTAGTGCTGTTCAAGTCCACACAGAACTTTTCATAGAATGAGAAGGTTGGGAGAGACCTCTGAGATCACCGAGTCCAACCGTGCCCGTCTCCCCACTAAACCCTGTCCCTGGCTTTTCCCTTAAATGGTCCATGTTCGCATAGCAGCAAGCAGGGAGGACTCGCTGCCTTCGGCTGCCGGCCTCACCTTTCCCACGCGGGTCAGAGCCAAAAGCCCTTTTAATTAAAAGAGAAGCTGTAATTCTGAAAGAGACTTGCAGAGGCCGAGGTTTGCAGCATCGCTCCAGGGAGTGTTCCCAGCGACCGGTGTTCGCACGGTGAAAGGAACTTGGCCCTCAGGGTTTCTCGGGTGTTTTTTCCAGCAAAGGAGTGTGTGGAGTTACAGAGATCCAGGTGTGTTTCTCAGCTTGACAGATCACGTGAGAAAGCAGAGCAGGACCAGGCAGGGAATATCCAGAGCCTGGCTCTAACCTCGCATCTGACACATCCACTCGGGGTGGTAGAACTCTGTGGAGCTTCTCCTGCACGAAAAAGAGTTGAGTGTTGAGCCTGAGTTAATCAGTTGTGGAGGGAGGGAGGATGTGTTAGCCCAAGTTGGCTTAATTCAGCTGCGTCGTTGTAGAACCGAGCTGGCTCGGGCAGGTGATGCTGTCTGCGCTGCCCCGCGTGCCTTCAGCTGTTGCAGGTTGCCAGTAACGCGCTGCAGATGTTGTCATCATTTCAATTGAGCTTCCGTGCCAGGGAGGGCCAGATGCTGGTGCTTGTACACGGGACCGGGGCGCCGGGACCCGCTGTGACCCTCCCGCGCTGCCTTCAGCAGGATGTCCTCTTCCTCTCCATCTTTTTCGCTGCCTGTTTCTAATTGCCTCTCCTTAGTCTGCGAGTTCATTTGGCCCTGGAAGACACCAAGTGCAACACAACCGTCGGCTTGATTAATGAATTGGATGCCGCTGTCCTACAAATCATTTCCCCCCTGCTCAGATGTGCTCTGTGAAAAGCCAGCTGCTCGGCGGTTCTGGTCCAGGCTGTGCTGTGTGAACAAGTAGATGGATTTGCCCACTGGTGGGGGCTGGTCAGGAGCTGTGTTTTCCATGCATGGGTGCAGACAGCTGGTGGAGCCCAAAGACTTCTAGGAGGGTGTAAGTAGAGTTTATTTGGGCACCTGGCTATCACACCTGCAACAAACACCCTGGCAGTCTCCTTTCAGATCTGAAGCGCTTAATAAATCCGCAGTAATGGAAATAAGTTGAAAATGTTCGATGTATTTGTGACAGATACAAGTTATTTGAGGCCAAGATTTTAGGGCTGGATGCTCTTAAATTGTACCCAGAATTGCTATCTTTTTACCCAAAGGAAAATGGATCTTTAAGTGTTGCTCTTTGGGAGGGGATATTTCTTCATTGGGTTTGTGTTTCTGTTTGATGACCTGCAGTGCCTTGCGGGGGCAACGTCACCACCCAGAATGGTACAGTTTACTCTCCTGGCTTCCCCAACCAGTACCCCAATTCCCAGGACTGCACTTGGCTTCTCACAGTGCCGGTGGGATACGGGATCCATCTCAACTTCACCGTGCTGCAGACAGAGCCCTACAACGATTTCATCACTGTCTGGTGGGTACAGCAAAGGTGTGAGGGAGCTGCTGCTAAGGCTTCATTTCAGAAAGATGCTCTTGCTGGTTCATAGAGCACCCCGTGCCGTGGTGCATGGATCGTACTGTGTTGGGAGTGGGAGGAAGTGTCCTCTGGGGATGCTTGGCATGAGGACTGGGAATTTTTTGAGCTCCATGTGCTTGGAAAGGGCCTTTAGATGAAGGACCACGTGCTGCGAAATGGAGAAGGCGACGATCTCCAAACGCTGTTAATGTTACCTTCCTGGAAAGTGCAGGCAGGGAGTGCGTGGGCAGCGAAGGGAGTGATGCGAGGATGCTGATGACAGTGGTGGGAACATCCTTTGGGTCTAGAGGGGAGTCAGTACAGGAGGCCGTAGCGTTCCTGGTGCTTGTGCCTCGGTGTTGTGCAGCTCCAAGGAGCAGTCTCGCTCTCGGCCGTGTAGCAGTGCCTGTAAGACCCTGCAGGTCTTTCTTGCCACTAATCCTGTGATCTTTGGCTGTTAGAGATGAAGCCCATCAGACCCTGCGGTGCCCGCGATGAGCGGTCACTGTCCACTGGTTGCCACAATCCCCAGGGGTCGGGTGAGCTGCTGGGGGGATGCGGAGCGGCGTCCCAGCTGCAGCAGGAGGGGTTCGACAGCAGAACCCCCCTCCAGCCCTGGGCGCTTCCATCAGCCTGTCCCTTCGTGTGCCAGCTGCCCTGCTCACTGGAATAAGGGAACATCCCTTGGGAAGCCGCAGGGGCTTTGCAGAGGAGACTTTACGAATGGCAAATGGGGTCTTTATTTCAAGCTGAATTTAGTTGAAATGAATCGTGTTCCGACTCACATAGCAGGAATTGTGTTTTGCTTCTGGTTTCTCCAACGTTTTCTGGGGCTCTTTTTTTCCCTTTTGCCATTTATCTCTTTGCTGGCCTGGGGAGGAAGGCTGAATGAGGAAAAAACCGTTGGTAAATCATGAACATTTACCAGTGTTCTTTTTTGGTTTGCCTTTTGCTATCAGGGATGCTCAGCCCTGCAGTCTGAGCTGATCTCCCGGGCTGCAGAGGCACCGCTGGGGTGGTGTTGGGTACCAGGACCGGCTGTGACCCCCAGCTGCCTTTTAAACAGCAGCAACTGGGAATTGGGACCCCTGGTGAAAATGGGCAAGTAATGGATTGGCACCGATTTCTTCACCCCAGGAACCCTGCAGGCTGGGATCTTCCTTTCCTGTTTGGAGAAGGGAATGGCTTATTGTCACCTTCATCCAGGCAAGGGAGCACACGTAGCTGTGCTGCCTGAAGAGCTTGGGGCCAAATTCTTGAGCTTGTAGCACTCAGTCAACATCTGCCTTCCAAAATATCTCAGTGTCTGCTGTGCAAACAGGGAATGGAGCTCCTTTGGAAAACTGGCCTTGATACTCCTTCAAGGTCTGAGGTTAAAGATGAAGTTGATGCCTTTAAGTGACTGTTGGGTGGGCGCCGCACCTCCAGAGGAGAAGTCCTGGTTGTGGTGGAGCAGGGAGGGGAGAGGGGTCCAGATCAGCTGCCCAGGGAGGCACTGAAACTGTAGTAGAGGTGTAGGAAAGGGAGGACAAGGAAGGGGGAGCAAGGAGGAGTTCATGTGCACGTTGGTGTAGGACTTAGGTTGTTGCCCAGGGTTAGAGACATGTAATAATGCTCTTCTCTTGTGTTTCTGACGTACGATTTCAGGGACGGTCCGCAGCAAACGGCGCCACAGCTTGGCGTGTTCACTGGCAACTCTGCAAAGAAATCAGCCCAAAGCTCTTCCAATCAGGTCCTGATGAAATTCCACAGCGATGCAGCCAACGGAGGGATTTTTGCCATCTATTTCTACGGTCTGTGGCGCTTCCTGAGCAACGCGTGCTTTGTACCTGCCTGCGGGACGCGGAGGGGCGTGGATTGGCTGTGGGGTGGGCTGGTTTAGGGGGAAAGATGTGAACAAACACACCTCTCTGTGGCAGATCCACCCTGGATAGCTCTGCTTTTTTACCTAAAACTCCCCTCCACGCAGCGTTGGCTGGGACAGGCACTGTTTTTAAAATGCTTTGCTAAACCAGCTGGGTCATCTCAGTGACCTTCAAATGGCAGCTGTGTTCAGTGACCCCACCACTGTGTAAAAGGAGGTCGTAGCGAGGTGGGTGTTGGTCTCTACTCTCAAGTGACAGCGATAGGACAAGAGGAAGTGACCTCAAGATGCACCAGGAGAGGTTTAGACTGGATATTGGGAGGAATTCCTTCACTAAAAGGGTTCTCAGGCACTGGCAGAGGCTGCCCAGGGAGGTGGTGGAGTCTCCATCCCTGGAAGGATTTAAAAGACAAAGAGATGAGGTGCTCAGAGAAGTGGTTCTGTGTGGACAGGTGTGGTTGGACTCGATGATCTCAAAGATCTTTTCCAACCAAGCAATTCTACGAGAGCTGACTTCATTTCTGTGGGGAGGAAAAGGGTTCTTGTAAATCCTGAATTACTGAGGATTCTTTGGTGTGAGTGCAGCCCACGCTAGGGAGACGGGAATTGCATTGCAACGAGAGCATTTGCTTTCCACCACTAAACAAGAGCCCAACTTTAAATTGGATTAGCTAACAAGTTCGTACGGCAGGACTGGGATTTTGGGAAGCGCGAGTGGAGACCTCCTCTTGCTTTGGTAATTTGCTGGCACCATCATCAACAAAGCTGTACATGAATTACACGATGAATCTGTGCAGAATGTCTCAGCTTATGTTCAGTTCCGAAAGGCAAGTGTTATATGGATAGGCTGAACGTAAAGAATGTTTGCCAGGCTTCGGAGGGAATTGGTTTAGTGCTGCAAAGCACTCTGAGATTTATGCTGCTAGACAATGGTGCGTATATAACAGTTATGCAAAAAATTACGGTTGAGGCAGTTTGGCTCAGAAATGAGCAGTCGGTAAACACTGCTGCAGATCAGAGAGTGCCTCCTTTTGTAATGTGAATGGGATGCTGCCATGGCTGTGGCAGAGCCCGTCAGCGCGTGCTGCTGCTCTCTGATCTCCACAGCACTTTAAATTGAGGTTTCTTCCAGCATGGAAAGGGGCTGCAGGAAAGCTGGGGAGGGGCTGTTGATCAGAGAGTGCAGGGACAGGATGAGGGGGAATGGTTTCCAGCTGCAAGAGGGGAGATTGAGGTGAGATCTTGGGGAGAAATGTTTTGCTGTGAGGGTGGGGAGGCCCTGGCCCAGGGTGCCCAGAGCAGTGGTGGCTGCCCCATCCCTGGAGGTGTTCCAGGCCAGGTGGGCTGGGGCTTGGAGCCCCCTGACCCAGTGGGAGGTGTCCCTGCCCATGGCAGGGGGTGGCACTGGGTGGCTTTGAGGTCCCTTCCCACCCGACCCATTCCATGATTCGGAAGCCACTCGCAGGCACAGTGAGATCTGGAGATGGTGCTGGTAGGTGGGGGTGCCAGGCAGTGGTCATTCCTAACCTGGTGACCAGCTGGGCACTCACTGGCTCATTGCTCTCCCTGTACCCTGGCCTTCGGTACAAAACCTAACCCCAAAGAGTTAAGGGATTGACGTGGTTGTCTCCAGGGTGAGATTCTTCCCTTTCCCAGACTCTCGTGCTGGTCCTGCGTGAGGAGCCCCGTGCACCGAGACAGGGGTGAGAGGGAGGGGCAGAATCCTCACCCCAGGCTTAGGTGCTGCAGTCAGTTAAATCCTTGGCATCGCCCCTTGAGGTGTAACTGCAGGAAATGCAGTTTCCTTGGCATCTACGGCAACGTTTGTTTTCATTCCTGCACCTGCGTGCTGGCAGTTCTAGGACACAGGAGACGTCCTCCTCCCGCTCCAAATTGCCTTTTCCCGTGCAGGGACGATGAGCACCATGTCACAACCACTGCCGTTTGAAATGCCTGCAAAGAAATGTTTCCTTGGGGGGGCGAGGGAGGGAAACAAAAGAACAATTCACAGAGCTTAAAGATTCAATAGCATCCCTTGAAAAATGATGATGTGGCACCCATTATTAACTGGGTTAATTCAGGTGCCAGCGCCAACTGATGTGTGAGCGTGATGGGAGAGGTTTTTATGGCACAGTAACTCAGGGGGTCCCAGAGTGATTTCAAGGACAGGACTCTCTTTTGTGCTGGGGAGAACAAATGGATGTGCAGTTGAAAGGAGCTTTACGGGTGCTGTGTCACCGTATGCTGAAGCCACCTTAATCACACCTGTATGGAAATACGGCCCATTACGGAGAGGAGATGAATGCTGTAAATTCTGGGTTATCTTTCCACTTCAACAGATGCTGCCAAGCACTTTTTAAATAGCATTTAATTTAAATTTTGGTTACGGTTCCCTTTCCTTCTTCCCCCACTGTCAAACATCTGTTTAAAAGATTGCAAATAGGTCTGTTCCCTCCTGGGAAGGCTCTTTGCTGTGTGGCAGGAGGGTTCTCCCCTGCTGCCTCTCGCTCCTCTCCCATCCCACCTGTGGGCTCTCCCAGCTCCTTTGCTCACCCGTTCCCTGTGCTCAACCACAAAGGAGGGGCTGGGTGTCCCCTTTACGGAGCCGACCCTTCCCTTTGACCCCCCTGGTTGGGTTTATCTCAATGTAGTAGCACATGCTTGGCTTTTCCCTCCTCCCTGCACACATGGAGTACCCAAGCTTTTCCCTCACATTAACCAGAAGCGGCTGCGATCCCTCCAACCCATTCCCAGGATCTCCAAACATCACGTTTGTCCACGCATTTTTTGGGAAAGCATCATCCTACCCTGGGTGAAGGAAACTGGGACGGGGCAGTGGGGCGTCCGCTTCTGTACGTGTGTGTTTAAGCAGCATCGTAAGCCTCATTAAGGCGGCTGCCAGGGCCACCAGGCTGCCGTGGTGTGAAGAGTTCGACATCGTGGAGTTGCAAGAATTAATATTCAGTGGCAGCTCAAGCTCCACTATCGTAAATTAAAGGGCTGATATAAATTTCAGAGGAAGTTATGCTTGTGCGGGGTCAGGTGCAGGGGGAGCAAAGATGCAGAGAAGCGCTGAGCAAATAGCAGAAAATGTCTTTCATTAATATTCATTTAGTACCCGGTACCATATTTTCAATTTAACGGTGCTCACAGCTCTTGGGTGTTTATTTTCATAAGCAGCCCAGTGCTCGAGCCTTACGCCCCCACCCACCTGCAAGCTGAGCGTTTGTTTTGCTCAGTGTCAGCGGATCTTTAATTTTTTGGTGGAAAGCCTGCTATTTGCAATGTATCTGGTCCGGTGCGGGAGCCGTACGGAATTGGTTCTGCTCCTCGACTGCAGGTTGCCTTCCGTTGAGCCAAATGGCACCGCTGAGAAAATGCTAAATGGGCAAATAGTCCAAGATCTGCCCAGTTTCGCCTTACGTCGGGCGGTGAGGTCAACCCTGTGTAGGGTTGGGAGGGGGAAGGGGCTGGTTGGACCTCTCCACTTCCTTCTCATTGTGGGGAGGGAGGGTTTGCTCTGATGTCCGTTGCGCTTCGCACCGAGGTGGCTGTGGCTGCCTTCATCCCTGGCTTATCATCTGCTCCTCTTTCTTTGCTCTCTTCCAGCCTACCAGCTCTTCAGGTGTCAACCTCCCACCATGGTTCCCAACGCAGAAATCATCACCGAGAACGAAGAATTTAACATAGGTAGAGACTCTCGAGCCTCTTGGCCCTCCTTCCCCCCCTTGGGAGCTACTGGGAATGCCCACGGGAGGACACCTGCTTGTTGTCACCCCCTATCTGGGGGCTCGGGACACCTCGTCACGCCTGTAGTGGTGTGTGGGATGGGGAGGTGACCTTGCTCAACACCTGATGGTCACACACAATCAAATCGATCCGGTTGTCCTGAGGTTTTCCTCTCTGTTAGTACAGAAGTTGTTTTGCTTCGGTGAAAGCCTTGATCTTGTCTGGAAACGCTCAGAAATCTCTGCCACAACAAATAGTTTTCAGGTGTTTCAAACAAAGCGTTGTGTGAAAGCTGAGCGTCCGTTATTCTGTTTTTGAGAACCTTTCACCCGTACCGACTGTGCTTTTTGTGTTTTGTGCTGTTGCTCACGGTTCCATCCGCGTTTTCAGTGCGTCTGCAGCCGGCGAAGGAGCTGTGATTTCTTGTAAAGCAGCTTTTCTCACTCTGTGCTCCCTTTGAGGGAAGTCTCCACCTGAAATAGCTTGCACAAATCATCACGGTCTCAGTGCGTGACAGCAGCTTATCCCAACTGAGGCTCCTGCGTGCCTTTCTACACCTTTTATTTCTACATCTACACCTTTTATTCCTGCACGGTTGTGCCAGAGCTCGATGGCAGAAGCGCAGTTGAGCGGTCCCTGCGCCCCGTGGTTCAGCCTGGATGGATTGGTGTGAATGTTGGGGTTGTCCTGTGCAGGGACGGGAGTTGGACTCGATGATCCGTGTGGGTCCCTTCCAACTCAGGGCATTCTGGGATTCCATGAATTGATCCTTCTCTTGCATCGATGTCTTCTCTTTCTGTCGGTAGGTGACATTGTGAGGTACAGGTGCCTTCCTGGCTTTACCCTGATTGGGAATGAAATCCTGACCTGCAAACTAGGCACTCACCTCCAGTTTGAAGGACCTCCGCCCACCTGTGAAGGTAAAGCTGGGAGTGCCCAGTGCAACAGCCAGAGCTTCCCTACCCAGAGACTGCAGCGAGGTGGGGGCTGGCTGAGGGAGGGAGCACGCTGGGTGGCAGCTGGGGGAGGTTTCTTCGCACACGCTGCATCCTTGGGGATCACAGAGGCTCTGGATCAGGGAGTGCAGGGATGGGACGAGGGGCAACGGTTTCCAGCTGCAAGAGGGGAGATTGAGCTGAGATCTTAAGGAGAAATGTTTTGCTGTGAGGGTGGGGAGGCCCTGGCCCAGGTTGCCCAGAGCAGTGGTGGCTGCCCCATCCCTGGAGGTGTTCCAGGCCAGGCTGGATGGGGCTTGGAGCCCCCTGACCCAGTGGGAGGTGTCCCTGCCAGTGGCAGGGAGTGGTGACACTGGATGAGCTTTGAGGTCCCTTCCAACCCGAACCATTCCACAATTCTGTGATCTCCAGGGTCCCGTAGTGCTAAAACACCCGTCAGGACCCTTTGGGGAGGTTGCAGGACACCTGTGTGCAGGGAACGGTTGTTCTCCTGACCTGCCTCGCAGCCTGTGCTGGGGCCAAGCACCTTGGCTGGGCTCAAGCAACAACCAGCAGAGAACGTGCCAGATCTGCCGAGTGACTTATTGCAGCCACCCTCTGATAAATGATAGGGAAGTTCTTCACAGAAAGGGCTGTCAAGCACTGGCAGAGCTGCCCAGAGAAGTGCGTGAGTCACCGTCCCTGGAGGGATTTGAAAGCTGTGTGGATGTGGTGCTTAGGGACAGGGTTGAGCGGTGAACTTGGCGGTGCGAGGTCAACGGTTGGACTTGATGATCTCAAAGGTCTCTTGCAACCTAAAGAATTTTATGACTCCTCAGTTCCTCCACCTGCTGTGGGCTCTGAGGAATTCTCTGAGTCTCTGCCCTTTCCGAGGGTGGGTACCGCCGGATTACACCCCAAACCCCGCTTCAGGAAGGCACTTTGAGCTTGTGCTTCCCTGAGCAAGGACTGAGCAGAGGTCTGAGATGCTGGGGGTTTGTCTGCGTTGGTGAAGTCGTTAAAGCAGGCGCCCAGCTGTCCTTACCGTGGGAGGGAGGAGCTGTTCCGCGCTGACAGGTCACTATGACACACAAACAGCCGAAGGAGGCGCAGGCTGCGGCGCGCTGAGCTCCTCGGCGAGGGAATGCTGCGAGGAACAGCGTCTCTGGTAGTGCCACAGGGTGGATTCCATGGGAGAGAAATGAGAGCCCCGAGCACGCTGCGCCGTGCGCCTCGCAGCCCCTCGGGAGGGATCCCAGCGATGCTTCCATGCTGCCACATTACCCTGTTCAGCCCCTGGATCCCTGCTGGTGCTTTCGGTCACTCCAGCCGTGATTATTTCATCTCCTTCCTTCCCTCCTATCTGCACATTTTTACCATATAATGGGATATTTTTCTGTAGCTTTATTCTCTCTGAAATAGCATGAACTGAAGGAGAGAAAGGGAGGTCATTCAATTATTTACTGATGGTTGTTAGCCTGGGGGTAAAGGGACTGCTTAAATTACATCTGGCCACCAATTTATAGAGGTCAAACAATCACTGATGGGATTAAAGATTCGGAAAGAATACGCTGCTCTTTCTGGATGGTTCTGGCTGTTTTCTATTACTACAAGAGCAGTGTTTGCACTGGGCTTTAGTGACAATTACGGAGAAATAAAGATCCCTTTCTTTTTGTGCTTCTTGCTTGCTTTGTGTGTTCGCCTCCTCTTCCGGGGCGTTTTTGCTGGCCTTTTTTATTTAGGGCTTGTAGCTGGGTTTCGTATTTCCAGGGCTGAATGGGCTGTACTAATTAAGAAAGGGACTGGAGTTCTTCTGTCCTGGTTAACGGCTCCGGGGGTGACTTGGGATAAGGCTGCAGTTCCACACCTTGTTCTAATTCCAATAATAAAGTCTCCAGGGAATCCTGGGGAGTGTTTGGTAACTTGAGTTGCTTGGTTACAGTGCCATTTATTTTGAGAGATGTGTAATAGCACAAAGACAGTCGGAATTGTTTGTATTGTTGCTTTTTTGCCCTTTCCACTGTGGCAATTACTCGGATTTGTGGAAAGGCAGCACACTTTATTTGGAGCCTGCAGGAGATTTAGGGATTCTCTGTGAACCCCAAGGGTCAGAGCGTGCCGTGGATCTACCTGGATGGGAGTTGGGCTTTGTCTCAACCTGGCTCATCCAAACAGACCTTCTTGGCCATAATATCTTGTGTTTCCTTCTTTCCTGTGCGAAATAGGAGAACTCATTTGGTGTTGTCTCTCCTTCACGTTCCCTGCAGTGCATTGTCCGATGAACGAGGTTATGACGGACTCCACCGGCGTGATCCTCAGCCAGAGCTTCCTGGGAAGTTACCCTCACTTTCAGACCTGTTCGTGGGTGGTGAAGGTAGAGCCCGGGTATAACATCTCCCTCACCATCGAGTACTTCCTGAGCGAGAAGCAATACGACGAGTTTGAAATCTTCGATGGTAAGAGGTTCCCCGGTTTGGTTTGCCTGGATAGCGAGGGGAAAGGAAAGAAATGGCAGAGTTTTGTTCATTGTTAATCTCTGTTCCCAGAGCACTCTGGGGAGAGCTTTCCACCACTAAACCTTCTGCTGGACTTAAGGAAAGCTCCTCCTAAGACTCATTGGTTCTCTGCGTAAGAAAATATCAAAGATTTGGCTTTTGATGACTCTTAACGTATTTTTGCAAGGGGCAAGAGTTAGTTTTCTGCTGGGAGAAACTGTAGCTGAGGTTGCTGCAGAGGGACGAGCTGGGAAGATGGGACTTCTCATCCCTGAAGCCCATGCAGGCCGTGTTTTCCAGGCCCATGAGTTCTCGTGGAATGAGGCTGTCAGTATTCGCAGCGGTGCAGCTTTGTAACCAAATGCAGAACACAAGTCCTGTGCTGTTGCTCCTGTGGTTTCCCATCTGGGCTTGAGCTGAAGGCGTTGCTGCCTGGAGCAAAATCCTGGTCTTAACTTGCTGTTGGTTTCCCAGGAGCTCGGGACTCGTCTCCACAAAAACCCTTGAGCGTGAGGTGCCAATCCTGGACTCGTAGTGAAAGCTGTTCCTCCAGCAGAAGCTCATCCTGGCACATAAAGCCCCCGAGTGACGCTGTGCCAGCCCTAACTTTCCCTCCTTCCCTCCAGGTCCTTCTGGCCAGAGCCCCCTGCTGCTGTCGCTGAGCGGGAACTACTCTGCCCCTCTGACGGTCACCAGCAGCGGGAACAAGGTCTATCTCCGTTGGTCCTCTGATCACGCCTACAACAGAAAAGGCTTCAAAATCCGCTACTCTGGTAAGCGCTCAGCGGAGACGGAGCCTGTGCCAAGAACGGGGCCATCCCTTCAGCCAGAGATCGCCACGGAATCGCTGCAGAGGGGATGGGCCATCTGTGGTGGCAGGAGCTGCCAAGGCTTGGGTGGGCACGCAGAGCCGGGCTCGTGCGGAGCTGGTGAGGCTGGGGAAGGCAGGGTTGTTTCCAGCAGAAAGCTTGAAGCTTTGGCTGGTTTCCAAACCACTCGTTAAGAATCAGGACCAGAATCTCCAGCCGTGGCTCTGGATGCCTGGAACCCATGCGATTCACAGCAACGGTTGCGGTGTTACTGATTTTGTCCTTGTGGTGGGGCCGTTCTGAGGTGTTTGAGGATGAACATCTCAAAACGTAACAACTCATGGTAGGAGCTGCTTGGTGCGTGAGGCACAACTTCGACGTGGCCGACGGTGCCTCTGAACTGTTTGGGACACTTGGTGCTCCTTGTCAGTCGTTCTGCCACTTCTCCTGCAGGAGCAGGACCCCGGGGAGTCTGGGTTCCTCATTCAGCACTAAAATGCTGCTGGATTCCCAATGTTTGCTGAGAATTCCTTGAAATTAATTCCTGTCTTTGAGAACTTTGCAAATCTTAATTAATGGAACTTAGAAAACTGGGTTGAGAACTTGCCAGTATGTCATAAATAAATAATGACTTTACTCAGTAAATGAATTAAGTAATATTTAATTATCAGAAATTAGTCTTTATTTCTAGAGCCGAGCGAAACTTGGACGGCATCGCTGCCCGCTCTCCCCCTTTGACTTTGTATTTATCCGTCACGAGTTCTCTATTTCTTGTACAGCCTGAGGTTATGGTGAGCACGCTGTAACTGCGGAGAACAGGAAGGGAATTTGTCTTGATAAAGCCCAGCCAATGATTTATTTATTTCCCTCTGCCCTTCTCTCCAGCTCCGTACTGCAGCCTCCCGCAGCCGCCAGCCCACGGGTTGATTCTCAGCCAGACGGGGCTGCGCCCTGGCAGCACGGTTCGCTTCGGCTGCGACACGGGCTACCGTCTCGTTGGGCACAGCACCACCACCTGCACCCAGCACCCCCAGGGCTACTTCCACTGGAACGAGGCGATCCCCCTGTGCCAAGGTGAGAGCAGGCAAACAAATCATAGAGAGGATCTCGAGTCCTCAGAAGGACTCAGAGAAACGCAGTAAAGCTGAAAAGCTGTCGTAATTCCCCCCAGTCCCTGTTGAGAACAGGCTTTGAGCTGCAGGTGGGCAGCGAGGGGAGCTCCTCTGATATCTGAGGCTTTGGGAATAAATGAGCAAGGAAGAAGGGGAGTAACCAGGAGCATTTGAGGTGGGGAAGGAAAATAAAGCATCTGTGCAAAGGCTGCAGAAGTGTTCGGACTCTCAGTAAAGACCCAGCCAAGCCTTGGTTAAGGGCAGGAGAAGCCATTGCTTGGAAGAACCTGGAAAGGCTGGCAGGAACGTGGGTCCCGTGGGGTTTTAGTGGCTGGAATTTCCTTTGGTATTTCTGGAAGTGCCCCTTTGGGTCTGTGTCTGTCAGCGGGGGCTGAGAAATTTCTTGATATTCTGATGGTGCCCAGTTTCTGTTGGCTTTGTGCAAGATTTAGACGTGTAGTTGTTCTTTCCACATCTTCTCCTAATTAACCATAATCTTTATGATATATCATACTTGGCACAGGGCTCCTTCCAGGCGTGGGAGAGCGGGGAGCACGGGGCAGTGTGCCCCAGGGGCTGTGCTTCCACGCTGTTCCGTCTCCCTCACTGTGTTCCATGTCTGATTGCACCTTTTTCTCCATCCGCCAATCATCCCCGTTCCTTTGTGGTGATAAAATGCCTGTCTTTATCCTGATGAAGCCTTTCAGTGCCTTTGAACGTTCATCCATGTTCCAAGGGGACTGAGCACTGGGGATTAATATTGCATCAACTTCCCTGGAAAGTAGCCAGCGAGCAGAGACAACGTAGGCAAAATCTCATTGCAGCGTCTGCACTGTTGTCGGTCCAAGCCGTAAGGAAAAGCGGGATTATTTAGTGTGGGAAGTACCAAAGAGCCTTGAAAAAATCTCTTCTGTTTTCCTGCATCACTTGGTCTCTTGAAGTCATCCGGGAGTGCAAGAGTCCTGCATCTCAAGGGTGGGGTTGTGCTCTGGGTGCTTCCACCCTTTCGGAGCCCCCTCCAGGGCTGTGTTTATTTAAAGGTGAGTGGAAAGCAGTAAAGCAAGACCCTGCTGCCCAGTCCTGTTGGGAAAAGGCAACTGGGAATCCAGGCACAAGCTGAGATAGTGGTTTAGTCTCCACAATAGACGGGCACAACCGCCGGGTGCTGGAACGAGCAGATGAACAGCACAGCAAGACAGTGAGGGGCTGTCATGGCAACTGTGCATCCCAAATCTTTAGCCCAGCGTAAGGAATTTCTCTGATGCACTGTGTCTGGTTTTTTTCTGACCAATAGGGAAAGACCTTGGTGGCCAGTTCATAGTATGTAAGGCGGCTGCTCCCATTTCCCTCTTGGAGAAGTGTCTGTCCCCACTGACCAGGCAGAGAGCACCTCGGTCAGGTTCTTGGTGCTGGATGTCCCTCTGAAAGAGCCTGTCTCTGTCCAGTGGGGAGCGCTTGCTGGTCGTGTTCCTGAGGCTGAAATATCCTCTTTGGGAAAGTCACCTCCTCGTTCTGTTTTTACATCAGGAATCTTAATACTGGCCCATGGTTGTCAAGTGCTTTGGGATGGATGCAGGAGGTGGGCCAGCAGCAGCGAGCTGGAGCTGTAGGAGAATCCATGGCAGAGCAGCTCCCCCCCCTGGCCTCTGGCAGCCGATAGCCAGGGCTGGCTCTGCTCTCCTTGCCTGCTTCATCTACATAAAATCCAGCAGCACTTTGTTTTGTTCTTTTTTGCATTGCTCTCAAAGCCAACTGGCAACCTTTTGTTTTGGGCTGCGCTCCATTTCTCATCCTTTCTGGTGGCCAGGACCACATGGCAGAGGTTTGGGGACACTGCAGGAATGGCTCACAGTCAGCTGTGTCAGGAGGAGGGAACCGGGGTGCCCTGAAACACATGGTTTAGTTAACAACTGACATTTCCAATAGCTCCCCTCTGCCAGCTCATAATCCTCTTCCCCTTCCCGATCCCCTCTGAATAATCTTTACTACGTGCTCCGTCCTAGCTGACATTTATGGAAGCAGCAGAGAATATTCTGCAGGGAACAATCCTGCGTTGGCACAAGGAGGGAGAACACGAGATGATCTAATGCGCCTTTTCCGTCTCTGCCGCCTATTTTTAAGCTGCTTTGTTTCTGGAATCCCAGCTGCAGATTTGCTTTCATAGCCTCTGTCCCTTTTCCTAGCACATCAGCTTCCTGCAGGCAGAGTTTTTGTCCCTCTGAATCCCTCAAAGTGCTCCTCTTTCCCTAGACCGTGCTCTCCGTGGTTCTCTCCGAGCCAAATGCTGGCTTGCTTTCCCCTGGAGCAAGGACTTTATTGTCATCTCCGATTGTGGTGGATTTGAGCCTCAGAAATGCTCCTTGGAGCAGATGCTGAGTTTATTGCCACCACAAAAATCCAGCTTCCCTGCTTTCTGCAGGGCTCTGTAAGTAAAAACTTAGCACTAATACCACGTTCTGCGCGAGGATGCTGGATTTGCAGGGAAGGAAGGATCCTGCCGTGGTGCAGGGCGGTGGAGGTCACAGCCCCAGTAGGTTCTCCACGCCCCGTCTTTGTCGTTCAACCAGCGGCAAGTGTAGAGGGGTGGCTTTTTTTTTCTCTTTCTGGTGGCTCAATGACATTTTTGGTTAACTGTGACTGGCCCAGAAGCACTGTGTTATTGCTATTTTTGCTATCAGGGCAGGGCTCACGCAATGAGAAGCCTCTAAATGATCAAGACCACCACTGGAGAGGCAGTGCGGGAGCGGGCAGTGCTCCGTCATCCTTCCCTTGGGCAGGGAAAGTGAGTGGCAGCTCAGCCTCCCTGCCTGGGAGCACAGCTGGCTTTGTCATCTCTTCATGTCCCTGTCCCTCCCCGTGTCTCAGTTTCCTGGTGGCAAATAAAGGTGAATTTTGGCAAAGCATCAAGGCTGCAGAAGAGAACTGAAGAGAGGAAGGAGAAGGCTTTGCTGGAGGCAGCGGCATGGGAAGGGGGTCAGCGTGGGGTGCAGCATCAGCAAGCAGTGAGAGAACTGCTGGGTGGAAGGGAACAGGTAGGGCTCTCTGGGTCCCTTCTTCTGCCTCAGAGTGAAATTGGTATTCAGCGTGGCTGCTTGTCTAGACACCCAGCCTTGTAGAGAGATTCGCCGAGCTCCTTAGCTCGATGAAGTGACATACGTGTGATTATCATTTCAACCAGGGATATGCCTGATCCTGCTAATACGAGCCTGCTGAATTACTCACACCTATTAGCAACACCAGCATCTGCAAGGTGCTGGGTAATTGTGCTCTGGGCTGGGGCTCCGGCCGACTCGCGGAGCAGAGTGGGATAACGGCAACTTGGACCTGGAGGGGTAGAAGGTACCAGAGGTTGTGCTGATGCTGTGCTCGGTAAAGTCAGTCTTCTTTTCAGGGCTCAGTGGGGTCTGTGTCACCAGAAGGTGACTTTTCCAAGGTTGCTGATTGTCTCACCCTCGTTTGCGTGCAGGGGGAATAACAGGAAGGTGAATGTGTGTTGAGTGTCAGCTTGTGGCTCAGGAGACATGGGCTCAGCCTCCAGCTCACGCAGTAGCCAAGTGGGAGCAGCTCGGGCTACTCCAGGGAGGAATGGATTTCCTTTAGAGGGCTGTAAAGATGCAGACAGTGTTTGGGCTGGGTGTTGGCATCCAAATCAGTGCTGGCGCACAGGCTCTGCTCATCTTGGTGCCCCGCGGAGGCTGTTGGCAGCCCTGCTGGCTGGTTGTCCCAGGCTGCTCTTCCTTCGTGTCACCCTCTGCCTGAGTGACCCGAGTGAGATGGGCTCACTCCAGAGCCAAGATTCCGAGGGATGAGAACTCCTCGTGGGTTTGGGGCAGGTCTGGGCTTGATTTCCCAGCTCTTCTGAATGCTGGTAGAGAAAAAACAGCTCTGAGTGACAGTTTCCCAGTGCTGATGTTCCCAGCAGTAGGGAAGAGAGTACCAGGGCTTGTCATATCTTGCAAATCTTGCCACATAAATGAATGTGATTCCATCTCTGCTTGGCCATCGCTCGTGTCTTTGTGTCTGTCCCTTGCTCGGCCGCTCTTCTGGCCGCAGGACTGAGAGTCTCGGCAGGAGTGGCGCAGAGCATCTTCTCCCAAGTGCTGCCACCTCGAGCGGCCGGTTGGCATCGTGCCTGTTGATCAGTGTTTCCCCTGAATTCTCCCCGCCTTTACCTTCTCAGCTGTGATGCTAAATTTAGCCTTCCTTCTGCCACAACATAATTATACAATTGGCTGCCTTATGTAATCCAGAAGTGCTGTTGGAAGGGGCTTTCAAGCTGTTGCTGCTGTTGGATGTAAATACAAAGCGTTGTTGCGATCTAATCCTTTATCTCTGTGTGAAAACTCCGAGTCCTGTGTTGATGCATTTTGTGTTACAGATATTAGAGAGCGCGCGAGCCGGAGTCTCTTCCAGTAGAAACTGGTATTCAGCGTTGGCTTTGCTGCCACCACACTGACAGGCGGGAGCTGAAAATCTGATTCTCTGTGAAAGTGGGCATTCATTGCAGCTTGTGGGGTTCAGTGGGGGCTGGAGCTTTTGTGAACAGGAGACCCTGGGAGCCGGGCTTTCAGCTCGCTTACCGCAAAGCCGTGATCGTATCGGAAGCTGATTGATTTCTCGGCTGTGTTTTTCCGCTCCTCCTTCCCAGCTCTCTCCTGTGGAGTTCCCAGAGCCCCAAGGAACGGAGTGGTCTTTGGCAAGGAGTACACGGTGGGGACGAAAGCCATCTACCACTGCAACCAGGGCTTCGAGCTGCAGCCCGGGGAGGAGCCCAGCGCCGAGTGCCTGCAGGCCGGGCAGTGGAGCAACGGCAACCAACCCCCGCAGTGCGTGGGTGAGTGCGGGCAGCCACGGGGCACGTTGGAAGCCCCTTCGGTGGTGGCTTCCAGCTCTGGCATGGACAACTTTGCCTCGCTGGTGCAGTAGTTAGGACACCGGGCTTCTAATCCTGCGTAACCTGGGTCTGATGCTCCCTCTCATGGTGTCTTGGTTTCCCACGTGTGAAATAGAGATGCTGATACTGCCCCGTTGTTAAAAACCTTGTTGAATTGCCCCAGAGCACCTTGGAATTTGACTCCTCTTAACATCTTTGTCTCATTTCTTCTCCCTGACTCGCCACGTCTGGTTTCTAGCTGTCACCTGTCCCGATATCAACAGCATCGCAGTGGAGCACGGCAGGTGGCGGCTGACCTACGAGATCCAGTACCACTACAACGCCCAGCTGATGCTCATCTGCGACCCTGGCTACTACTACACAGGTCAGCGAGTCATCAGGTGCCAAGCCAACGGGACGTGGAGCATAGGCGAACCGATGCCCACCTGTAAAAGTAAGAGCCGAAGCTCTGGAGCCGTGCTGGGGCAGCGTCACGGGGTGTCCTGCAGGGGATGAGGTTCCCGTTTCCCAGTTGCTGGCTGTGGGAGCTCTGCTGTTGGCGTGCAAACTGGCCACAGCCCTGGCTGCTCTTGGTGGCACCTGGGAGCGCAGCTGCGGAACTGCTGTAGAAGAGAGTTTGGATGCAGGGCAGGGTCATCTGTTGAGCTGGCTCTTTAGTCTCAAGTTCCGTGCGACCCGAAGCCCCATTTGCTCATCTCTTGCTGTCGGGTCCCAGCAGGTTCGCTGGCGTCAGATGTTCTCAAGTTTGCTGTTCCGAAAGAGAACAAAAAAATTCTGATTTAAACCCCAACCTCTGCCAGTTCTGTGTAAACACCAAGTTTACAAGGGTAACAGTGTCATCTGTAAATCAAACCCGCTCCTGGCTCACTCAGTTGTTCTGACGTGACTGCTGTGCTTCACATCCTGTCCTTTGTCAAAGGTGGAGGGGTTTTCTCTCTCTGAGTGCTGAAAGAGAAAAAATTCTCCTTCAGAATGGCAGCTTCCCCTTCCCTCCTGCCTCCCTTTGTTTCCAGAGGTACAACTGCCTGCTCCGGTGACAGATGCAGTTCTGCTCCCGTGAGCTCTTCCTCCAGATCCGGGCGCGTGAGCCTGACCCCGTTTTATTTCTTCGCCGTTATTGCCACCTAAATTCAAATGACAGGATCTTGGCAATGCACTGAGGTCAGGAGCACCCAGCGTGAGGCTCTTGATTTCTTGCTGAGTGCGAAAGCTCCCGAGGGTTTGCAGATCTTCAAGGTGGATAAAAAGGAGCTGAAGTTTGTGGCTGGGAGCTGCGTTTGGAAGGGCTCCTGGCCAGGCTTCAGCTGCACCCACAGAGCAGGCTTTGGGCTTTGGACATCAGCTCCGTCCTGGAAGTCACGGTGTGAGGATAAAGCTGGGTGTCGCTTTCTGTTTGGAAACCTCGAGTTGTATTGTGGCTTTTCTGGAAGTCAAGCTGCCCAGATTTGCCAAGCAATGGGTTCATCATGGAAATCTTCCTGTGCGAAGAACTTCCATAGTTTCTTCCTAGCCAGTCTTTAATAATTCTCTTGCTTTCTGAAGCATAAATATTCATAGCACTTATATCTGTCACCTCCTGTAAAACGATTCTGGATTGTTGTTGTTATCATGGAATGGGTTGGGTTGGAGGGGACCACCCAGTGCCACCCCCTGCTATGGGCAGGGACACCTCCCACTGGATCAGGGGGCTCCAAGCCCCATCCAACCTGGCCTGGAACACCTCCAGGGATGGAGCAGCCACCACTGCTCTGGGCACCCTGGGCCAGGGGCCCCAACCCTCACAGCGAAACGTTTCTCCCCAAGATCTCATCTCAGTCTTCCCCTCTTCACTCTGGAAACCATTTCCCCTCATCCTGTCCCTGCATTCCCTGATCCAGAGCCCCTCTGGAAGCTGCTCTCAGGTCTCCCCAGAGCCTTCTCTTCTCCAGGCTGAACAACCCCAACCACTTTATCTGTGTAACTGTTTAATAATCTTTCATACTCATTTCCCACTCCCGTAATAACTTGTGGCAAGCGTCGCTGAGTGCTTGTCTTTAGAAAGCGTAGCTCCCTGCCTGTTCTCACTGTACGCTGGGCTCTCTTTCAGTTATCTCGTGTGGAGACCTGCCGACTCCACCGAACGGGAACAAGATCGGCACGCTGACCAGCTACGGGGCCACAGCCATCTTCTCCTGCAACACTGGCTACACCCTGGTGGGGTCCCGTGTGCGGGAGTGCATGGCCAACGGGCTCTGGAGCGGAGCAGAAGTGAGGTGTCTGGGTACGTGTGTGTGGAGAATCCGTGATGTTTGGGAAAGAGTCCTGGTTGTGTTTCAGGAGAGAATAGGAATTCAGATACCGAATCAAGAAGGAGCCCGAGCCAGGTCTCAGCACTGATGGAGCTCTGTGGTTTTAAGGAGATACAGAAAGGAAGCAGCCTTTGATCCCATTTTGAGATTGTGGGATCCTGACTGCTTAGGAGACATGAGATGTTTTGGGATTGGAAAGCTTTAAAAAATGAGATGATGTTTTTATTGCTGCTCTGGTTTTATTTACGGCTGCGGAGTCTGGAATTGGGATCCAGCAGCGAGGCAGGGTGCTGCGCGCTGCCTCCAGGAGGGGCAGGCGCCGGCTCGCGGTGACTCTCGCTGTCTCCCTCCCGCAGCCGGGCACTGCGGGGTTCCCAGTCCCATCGTCAACGGGCAGATCAACGGGGAGAACTACAACTACCGCGGCAGCGTGGTTTATCAGTGCAACCCCGGCTTCCGCCTCATCGGGATGTCGGTGCGGATCTGCCAGCAGGATCACCGCTGGTCTGGGAAGACGCCTGTCTGTGTGCGTAAGTATGTTGTCAGGTTTTTTAGCCCCGGCGACAGTCAGAGGGCAGGAGCACCTGTAAAGCTGTTGTTCAGGCTGCACCCCCAGCTCCTTTGCACGCGCACGGTGACAGCGCTGCACAAGCGGCTCCCGTCGGGGAGAGCTGAGGTGTGGCAGGAGGGGCATCACAGCAGTTTTGGCTGCTTTGCTCTTCCCTCTGCTTTGGCGGCGCCGCCTCTCGCGGTGTTTCCGTGTGTGGGTGAGCCCAACTGACCGCGCGGTTGCTGAGGAGCCCACCCTTTATCGGGGTGCGGGGAGCTTAAAGGCAGCCGTAGCCCTGCTGGGCACGCCACAGGTGTCACCTTCTCTGAGAACTGAGCTCTGTGCTGGAGGACAGTCAGTCTCTCCTCCTCTGATCCACATTCACACGTCACCTTGTACAGGTGAGCATTCCTTGTCTGCATCTGCCTTCCGACTCCGGAGCCAGCACAGGGCTGGTTCCCACGCGATGCCCTCGGTTCTGCTTCGTGCCCGCTTTTCCAGCACCTGGGAGCCGCCCACCAGGCTTTTGTGCGGGCATCCGTGCAGGTGTCCCACGTGCTGCAGTGCCCTGGCAGGCACCGCGCTGCACGAGGCCGCCTGCGTAACGTGGATTTAATGCCATTAATGCAGAGCACTGGTGGGTTCTGAAAGGAGCTGCCTCCGGGCGTTATTGCTTCTGACGAGTCTCAGGACGCCATGTGTGTTAGCACGTTGTAATTTCCTGTTGTCCTGATATTTTCCTCTTTAAACCTGCTACGGAACGGCTCCTTTTGATCCATGCCAGCTGCAGGAAGCCTCTTTTTTTCTGGGACAGGATCCATCACCAGTTTCGAAACACGTATAACCGTGTTCAGGAGAACGTAAGAACCCGGCATCCTGCCGCGCTGGAAGGCTTTCTGGCTTCTGTTTTTCAGACCTGTACCTGTCACCAGCTTGCCTGAGGAATAAATTCCCATGCTCGGGGCACAGTCCAGCCCTGGCACTCGAACGCGTTAGGGATCTTTTGTGGGAATTCCATCTTCCCCTCCAGCTGTACAGCCGGACCGCTGGGCTGATGGGCCATTGCCCCACTTCAGCGTGACCACGGCCAGTAGTGCTTTGTCCTCTGCTGTCGGAAGATCTCACGTTCCTTAGGCAGCCCCAAATCCCTGGATGGTGTATCCTGAGGTTCCTTCTGCGCGGTGGGACTCTCCGCTGTGCTCAAAGCAAAGGTCTGCAGGGCTGTACCCTCCCACCACGGCCGAGACGCCAGCAGAGCAGCCTGGGCAAACTTTGAATTCCAGTATTTGTGTGCTGCTGCGGCGCCAGCATTTCCCTCGGCGCTTCCCTTTGGAGCAGCTCAGACCACACCCTTCAGCCCTTCACCTCATCGCTAGCCCAAGCTAACGGGGAACCAGAACCACACGAAAGTCCTCGTTACAGGAATTTAGAAACAAAGATTTTCCCCCTCAAAGCGGGAAGGTTTGAGCTTTCTGGGCCATATGTAGAAACCTGATTTTTGTCATATTTTTCCTCTTTTTTTAACCATCCCTCCAGGTGTAACTTTCTACTGCAGTGAGCGTACATCCGACTTACACCAGGGAGAGGGGAAAACAGCAGGTTTCCTGTCTGGGAGTGTGATGCCCGGGGTAGTGTAAGGCCATAGATTAATAGCAGAAGCTGGGATTTCTGAAGAGGAGCTCTGGGGATTTGCAGTGTAAGTCAGGGGGATGCTGGCACTCGGCTGCTTAGAGAGCGGTTCAGAGAATTTCTTCTGCCAGCAAGATGAACAAAGGTACTCTGCTCTCAACTTGATTCACTATTTCAACAGCTGGCCGCAGCTCTTTGAAGTCGGTGTGGATTTCAGGGTTGATGTGGGTTGTTTCTTTTTTAATGATCTCCTTCCTTGGGAAGTTTTTCCAATGGACAATGCAGTTTTTTCCAAGCAAAGAAAGTAACGTCTCCGATTTCTGATTGCAGCCATCACTTGCGGCCACCCCGGCAACCCAGCCAACGGCCTGACCCAAGGGAGTCAGTTCAATCTGAACGACGTGGCCAAGTTTGTGTGCAACACCGGGTACCGCCTGGAAGGAGCATCACAGTCCCAGTGCTTGGCCAACGGCCAGTGGAGCAGCACCCTGCCCGCCTGCCGCAGTGAGTCGCCTGCCTCCCCCCGCTCCAGGCAAATCGGACTTGTCTTGCGCCTTCCTCGTGGGTTACTCTGGGCTCCTAAAATCCAGCTGTCATAAATTCACGTAAAACAAGTCGTGTGGTTCCTCAGGAACGTACGAGCAACGTCTGAGCTCTGAGGGCTCTGTAAATCTCATGCAATAAACTCATTTTCCCTTGGGCTTCTTCACTCAGGGCTGTTAATGGACCCTGCCCAGCCCTGCATCCTCCAAAATGTTGAAATATTTGTTGTGAGTGGGGAGGACACAAGAAAACATCAGGCCAGACCTTTAGCAGAGGTCATCCTGGTAACCCTGGACCAGTTTATGAGTTTACTGTGTTTGTGCGGAGCCCTTTCTCCTTCTAGGCTGCCCTGCTTCCACCGGTATTAGCACTGGAGTTCACTTACCCAATTCCCTCCGCTCCCTGCACTCCCTCCCTTCGTGCTCCCTCAATCCAGTATCTCTGTCGATACTGGAAATCCGTTACTCTCGACTGGCTGATGTCAGTCCTGATCTGGGGCCGGAGAGCAGCGCTCTGCTGCTGAGCCTCGCGTGGCAGCGTGAGAGCCGGCAGGATCGCTCGCTCCTCCTCCCTTTTTCCCTTTTAATAAGGTTTTTCACTATTTCTGCCCCAAAGAATCTTTAAAAACCAAAAATTAAAACCTTCTTAAATTGTGGAATAGGTGATGTGCAATTTTTTCCCCTTTCCCTGCTCATTTTTGGAGACTCCTTTGTTCTTTGTTACACCCTTGGTTTTGTGTATGTTTTTGTTGTTGTTTGTTTGCAGTTGTAAACTGTACTGACCCCGGGCACCTGGAAAACAGCATCCGTCAAGTGCAGCCGAGTGGTCCGCACAGATTCAGCTTTGGAACAACTGTCTCATATCAGTGCAGCCACGGATATTACTTGTTGGGCACTCATGTCCTTACCTGTCAGGGGGATGGCACTTGGGACCGTGCCCTCCCACAGTGTCTTTGTAAGTTCTTCGGAATCGTACCACCCACCGAGGTGTCCGTCCCGTGTGGTTCTCTTGTCGCTCAGCGGAACGGCCATGTCAAAAGTCGGGATCCAAAGCCCTTTTGTAATCCATGGGAGTCGTTCCATCACTTTCACTGCCCTCTGGACCCTGCCCACTGAAGGAAAACGTGGTCTGAGGAGTGAAACCCTGTTAGACAGAGGTTCCCTCTGCAGGGGAAGGCAGCTCCCACCAGGTTTTACTGGTTTCTGTGCAGCTCCAGCAGAAGATTTGCAGGTGGAGAAGGGCAGCAGAACTTCCGCCGTGCAGTTCTTCGTCGGGAGCAGCCTGCAATTAGCCTGGCTGAGGAGAGAGCATACTTAGCACCACTCAGGCATGGCTGGGTTTCCATATGCCCACTCGTCCCCGCGGCTCTTGGGGAGGGACACACCGGCGTGACGGTGACATGGGTGTAGCCGTTACTGTGCCGCGATGCAGCTGCTGGAAAGGGTTTGCTTCCTGACCCCTGAGCTGCAGTTTTCCCTCTTTCTTACAGTACCCTGGCCCTTTCTACCGCTGTGGTTTGCAGAGAGAATGGGGAGGTTCTGGGGGATGGTTTGGCTGAAGGGCTTTTTCCAGTAGCGTAGGAAACCTCTGCGTGGAACAACAAATGCTCACGGTGGTCGCGCGCCGTGGCGGCAGTTCCTGGTGCAGGCGGCCAGGCACCGTAAGAAAGATGCTGATGGTGGTGTCCCTGGTTTACACGGAGGGAAACCAATCTTCAAAGTGGATTTGGAGTTGAGATGGGGCTGCTCAGTGAGGCAGAGGCAGGAGCAGCCCCCAGCACAGCCAGCGTCCTTCGGGAGATGAAAGCAGAGTCCAGCTCTGGTTTCTTGGCATAACCAGCCACTGAAGTGAACAGGAATTGAGCTCCTTAAGTTTGAATCGGCTGAGCTGTTCCAAAGCCATGATTGTTTCTTTTTTTCCCCTGTATTATCCCTCGGTACCATTCACACGCAGTAGGTTTTGGCACGTTTTCCTTCCCTTTTGCGAGCCGCATGCCACCTTCTCACATTGCAGCGCCCGACCCGGGCCACGGGGAATTGGCAAGCGATAACGGTGTGCAGGGCAGCCGCAGGGCTCCGGGAGGGCAGTTGCCTTTTAATACTTAGCCCACAGCTCTTCAGCTCAGTAAAAGCAATCTCCTTCCTTAAAACGCTGAGCATCGCATTGACTTGGAAGATTTGTGAGCACCAGTTTGTCAGAACTGGGAACTCGGGTCAGTTTTACGATTGATTATCTGGCTTCGTGGGCTTAATAAGTTTAAAGGGGAAAAAAAGCAAGAGGGTTTTGCACACCAGTTGTCTGTGTGTTGAATTTAAGATGTGCTCAGTGCTGAAACCCATTCCCCTTTAAAGTGTTTATAGATGGGTATCTGGGCACTTTGTAGGACATAAATTAAGAAGGTTGATGCCAGACAAGCTTGAGTTGTGAACGTTGTCTCATGGCTGGTTTTGAGGAGGGGGTAAAACAGAGCGGATCCCCTTGAGGGGTGGGAGAATATCTGGGAGCAGAGCCTTAACGCATCAGAAGAAACAACCTTCACACTGCGTGCCTAAATCCTTTAAAAACCTCACTGCTGGCACAGGTTTTAAGCTTAGCTGAGGCTGCTGGAGGATCTGTTATTAAATTGTTAGTTACAGCATGAGTTTAAGTATTAGCCATCAAAGCCGTTTCCTTGCGAAGCGTCCTTGGTTTTAGTCACAGCTCTGCACCAGAATATTTCAACGCCCACGTGCCCAAACGTACGCGTGCTCTCCTTTTTATTGAAACATACATCATGTTTTCTGCCTAATGCCACTATTGGTATTTTTAGACTGTAGCAGAGGGAGAGAAGATACCCGTTATGGATGCTTTCCTTCAGAAACCAAGCGGTGCATGGTCTCTGCGCTGAGCATCCCCAGCCCAACCTGTCAAATAGCCCTGAGATCTGTCAGTGTATTTGTCTACAGCCTCGCTGTCTCCACTCTGATTGCTGAGCTAAAGTAAACCTATTAATTCTTGTTAGCGGTGGCTTTTTCCTAGCGATGGTCGAGCCAGGATAACGTGCCCAGGTGTGGCACAGCATCCATCGCAGCTCTGTCGCAGGACCGGGTACTGCCAGGGCGGGAGTGGAGGTGAGGATGTGCGTGGAAATACTCAATGCTTAAGGAGGGATGAGTTTTCCAAGGAACCTGTCAGTGTGAGCAGTAGCCATTTATGCACAAATCCTTGGGGGTTTTTATGGGATGAGCTTATGTCCTCCTGAAGGAGAGCACCGTGTGGTCTGCTGTGCCAGACCTGCACTGCGGCTTGAGCTGCTGGGCATTGGTGGCTCTGGGGCAGATGAGTGGGTTTGAGCTGCTGAGGTGCCACGCAGCGACCTCAAACACGCGGTACTCTGCTCTGTATCTGCCTTCGAACAAGCAGCACGGGCAGCTCCCTCGTGGCTGAAGCTCTTGCATCTGTGTCTTCCAGTGGTCTCCTGCGGCCACCCCGGCTCCCCGCCCCACGCTCAGATCTCGGGTGACAAGTACACCGTGGGCTCCGTGGTGCGGTACAGCTGCCTGGGGAAGCGGACTTTGGTCGGCAACTCCACTCGCATGTGCCAGCTCGATGGGCGCTGGAGCGGCTCCCTGCCGCACTGCTCAGGTGAGGTGGGCTCTGGGACCCCCACCCTCCCACATTCCTCTCTGGCCAGGCTGGTGTGCTTTGCCGAGCTGCAGAAGCACACACGCTCCAGAGGGAAATTGCGGACGACTGAAAATCACTGCGTCTCAGCCATCCAGTCTTCTGCAACGCGGGTGATAAGCGCTGGCAGAGAGTAAGCGCTCGGCTTCCAAGAGGAGAAATAAATGGCTGCAGCAAACGGTGGTGGTGGGAGCTGTTCTGCAGCCGGCGGCTTTACGGCTTCCTCCAGGCAGAGTTTGCACAAGGTGAACATGCAAAATCAGGTCCTCGTATCCTGTCGGCAGCATCTGACCCTCCTTCTCATGCGTTCCACTAAAAGAAGTCCGTGTAGCCCCTTTCCAGGGCCTGACGCCTGCTGTTGTGGCACCACGGCGGCCCCAGGTCTGCACGAGGCAAGTGGAAGCCGGCACAGCCAGTTTCTGCATCAGCAGCGTCTCCGCTGAGGGCAGTGTGGAAGCAGAAGTGCGTTCCCACTCCTGAGCCAGAGTGAGAAAGGTCTGCTGTTGAAAATGTCCTGAGAAGCCAAAACTGTCCCTGATGAGACAGAGTCGGGTTGAAGTCAGGGATGCAACGAGGTGCTTGCCAAGCCCTCCTAAAATCGGGATGGGACCTTACCTGGTGGACTGCAGTGGAAGGAAGGGTGCTGAATAACTGCGGGGCGCTGTGCAAAGCCCTCCCCACGCCAGCCCAGCACTTGTTCCGTGCAGATGAAACAGGAATTAGCCAGAGCAAAGCATTTGGGACAAGTGTTAATTTTTAATTATGCCACTTAGGTTTAGCAGCTCCACTTGACCAAGTTTAACCTCTGCTTTGGAAGGGAAAAAGAAATCAGGCAGCCATCCTTCTGCTCTAATTCGTGCCTTTTCCCCGTGTGGTTTTCCCTGTCTCTCCTGTCATCTTTGCGGGTGGATTTTGGGAAGCATTCGACGTTATTCCGACTGGTTCCCACCGGTGTCAGTTGGGTGCCAGGTTTTCTTTCTGAATGACTTTGTGGGGGCAGCTTTAGGCCAAGGCTGGTGGCGCTCGCTGGGGCACCTCAGAACCAAGCTTCCCACCCAAGGGCTTGGCTCCTGCCTCACCGAACGCGGGCGGTAGAGTTAGAAAAGCAGTGAAAAGGCAAAATACAGCTCAGATCAGCCCTGCCGAAGGTTCTGCATGGTGTGTGGGAGCGCGACCCTACAGCGTGACAGCAGTTTTTGTGAGGTGAAACAAAAGGCTTTGCTCTAAGTCATTATGTGAAAGAAAGTGCTGACCTGGAGCATTCTGCCCCTTCTCTTTACAAGCGAGTACGTTCCCCGGGTGATGAATATGCTCGTTATGTTTTACATTCCACCTAACTCTGCGCAGGCTGTACCTGCCCAGGCACCGGAACTTCACTGGGAGCTGCAGGAGTGAAGTAGTCGTTCCTGGCTCGGGGGTGGCAGTGTTTACGCAGATCGTTAGTGGAGAGAGCCAAGAACAGGCACACACGGTGCGAGGCTGTGTCAGGCAGCAAGAGGTGGGCATTTCTCCAGCCTGCTCCGGAGAACCCCCGCGAGGCATCTGCTGCAGCTGCTCCCTTCCTCCTGCCCCCCCAACTTCCAGCCGGCAGCTCCGAGGGTTCATAACTCGTACGAGCGGATGTTTCTCAGCTGGATCCCTCCTGCCTCTGTGCTCCAGACCCAACAGCTTCTTGTTCTGTGAATACAGTCAGGCGTGCTGAGGTGGCTTGGAACACGCCGTAATTTCTGCTCAGAGGGAAACCATCCACCTGAGTGATGCTGGCAGCCGAGCTGGTGTCTGCTGGGGCAGCTGCCGCGGAACGCAGCTGCAGCCGGTGAGGGCTCCATCTTGAGAGACAAGACTTATGGCCCTAATTTGCAACCCATTTAAAACCAGTGGGCTCCCAGAGTCAGGGGACACTTCATCTGGGGTTTCCGTGCTCTGCCGAGAGGCAGTCAGCATCAAATCGCATCAGCCACACGATGCAGCTCTGTGCTGGCCCTTGGAACGCGTGCAGTTGAGTGAGAACAAGTGAACGGTGACAGAACAAGAGGACCTGGTCTCAGGCTTCGTCAGGGGAGGTTTAGGCTTGGTATTAGGAAAAAATTCTTCACTGAGAGGGTGATTGGCCATTGGAATGCGCTGCCTGGGAAGGTGGCAGAGTCACTGTCCCTGGAGGGGTTTTAAGAGGAGACTGGATGAGGCACTCAGTGCCAGGGTTTAGATGATGAGTAGGTGTTGGTGTTGGGTCATAGGTTGGACTTGATGATCTCAAAGGTCTTTTCCAGCCCTGTGATACTGAGAATGGCCAAGACGATGACTTGTTGACTGTGCTGATGCTGTGGTGTCTTCTTCACAGGAGGAAGCCAGGGTGTGTGTGGTGACCCAGGGATCCCCTCCCACGGCATTGGGCTGGGAGATGACTTTGATGTTGGCAGCGTGGTCCGGTTTAGCTGCGAGCCCGGTTACACGCTCCGGGGTTCATCCGAGAGGACCTGCCAAGCCAACGGCTCCTGGAGCGGCACACAGCCAGAATGTGAAGGTACGTTTTCCAGCTTTGCATCATCTCCTGCATCACTCCAAGCCTGCTGTGGGAGTCCCAGAACTACCGCGGCAGGGACGGCTGCCCAGCCAGCTCATACCCTGTCTTGGTTGCCAGGGACAGCCTGGTGCAGCGAGAAATGCGTTCAGCGTCGCTGCGTGTGTGTCAAGGAGCCTCAGTTCTCTCTTTTCCAAACATCTGCAGGTCACGTCTCCCACGAGGGGGTTTGGGTGCACCTTTTTGTGTGCCCAGCTCTGCTCCGCTGGGCTCTGCAGGGTGTGCTGGGACGGTTGGTGTGAAGGGGTTGGGGTTGTTCAGGTCCGTGCCAACACCTAGACTGGGGTGTAGAGCGGGAAGAGCCTTTGGGAACTGGTCCTCGCTTCCAGTCATCCCCAGAGACGGCTCCAAGATCACCGAGGTGCAGATCTCTTGGTCTGCGTCACAACTAAGTAGATGATCAGAAATCACCTGAATTGTGAGATCTGCGGGTCTGGTCCCGCTGACTGATTCTCTGTGGAGGAATGAGGAGTGTCGGTAGCTTCAGGCCTCCGTTAGAGCTGGAACTGTCGCTCGCGAGAGTCGCTTGCATTAAGCAGAAACACAAAATGCAAATTATAATCCAGAAAGCGTGTTTTTGTGTTTGAAAACCCCAAACCCCTGATTTTTCCATTTTGAAGAAATCAAGTAAGACCCTATAATGCAATCTAATAAACCCCCAGCCGAATTCTCGGAGCTGTGCCTCGCGCTGCCACTGTTTTATAGAAGTGTTTAAAAACCGGCTGGGGAAAGAATAAAAGCCAAGACGAGGCAGGATACCAGACGCAGGGAGACCTGGGCAAGTGCTTCTCTCCAGCTGACTTGAAAGCCAGAAGCTCAGAGAGAGTTTATAAATGAATTGGAAATGGATTCCAAATTGATGGAGCTCTTGATTGAAAAGACACTGAATCGTGTTATTAATGCACTCAGGTCTGGTGGGGGTTTTTCATTCACTGGGTGTTTTTTCTGCGGTGGAAAGGCTCATTAATCTTGGGATAAATCACCCATCAGCTTCCAGAGGCTCCAAAATACAGGTTCCTGACAAGGTTGGGGTTTTTTCAGGCTTTATGAATAATAATAAGGTTATGCCTGTAATGTGGTCATTAGTGTTCAGTGCTGACTGGCCAATACGGGACGGTAATGCAGAGCGAGGAGCAGCGCGCTGCGTCTCCATCGTCTGCGTTCACAGCGAGCTGGAGGCACAGCGAGGGGTTCTGACTGCGCCCTGGGTGTTCCCTTCAGCTCTCCGGAATGAGGATTTATAGGAGAGGGGCAGGAGAGATTCATTTTGGGATTGAATTCAGGGCAAATGAAGCGGAGGACCGAGTGCCCAGGCAGGTGTTCGGGAGGAACAGGCGTCTCGGCGCTGCTGGTGGCAAAGCTCCAGCGCCGCAGCGGAGCGGCTTGACCCCTCCGTGGCACGTCAGCTCTCTGACTCAGCCACTTGTTCGCTGCTCTCAGCCACCAAAATGGAGCAAAATCAAGGCTGATGGGGCTTTACAGGTCTCCGGCGCTCGTCTGCGCAGGGAATTCAATGCAGATGGCTCCGCGAGCGCGGGGGGTGGGGGTCAGTTCAGCAGGAGAGGGGCTCCCTGCAGAGGAACCGTAATGCGCAGACGTACAGAGGGCACTGTGCCAACCCTACAGCACAGAGAGCAGGGCAGGAGAGGAGCTGTTATCTCCTCTTCAGAGAGCGAGCGAGCTGCCCTAACAGGTTCAATTACAAAGCATTTGCTTGACTTCGAAGCCAGGGGTTGATGTTCGGTGCCTTCCTTTGCCGAGAGCGGTGCCGTCTGATCCATGGGGGGGCTGTGTGGCAGCACGGGGCTTCACAGAGGGTCATCTTGAAACACATCAGCTCTTAATCCTTAATCTTTATGAGTCGTTCCAAAGGAGCATCGTCTCCTGAAGCCTTGCACCCGTAAAGCAGCGGCGACTCAGAAATCCCCAGCTGATGCCACTGCTTCTCTGGTTATTTTATTGAATTTCGATTTCTATTTAAAGGTGATGGGGTTTGAGGTTCTTAAGGAGCCACAAGTGGGGATGAGTATGGGGCCTCCAGGCTCTTGAGGATTTATGCCCTGTTTAAAACCAGTGCCAAAACCAGTTTTCTTTCAGGTCCTAATTTATTTTACATCTCCCGCTGAAGCCAAAGGGAATTATTTACCCACTTGCTGCTCACTTGCACGATAGGATCCTATTTATATTTAAATTATGATTTCAAAAGTTCAGCCCTTTCATCCTTGCGTTTACAGCTTCTTTCATATCCCGGCTGTACAGGTCACCGCTGACGCGCACCGCGATTAAACCATTTCCACAAGTCTCCTTGTAGTCACAAAAGTCATGTTTTTGAGTCATCTGTGTGTGTTTGGCCACATGCGTGGGTGGAGGAGGTTGAGCAGCTGATGTCTGGGCAGGCAGTGAAATAGTAATTTAGAGCTTTTTCCGAGTTGATAGAATCTGACTTTTATCCCAGCATCTCTCGGAAATGACACCGTGTATCACAGACGCCGCCTGCATGAGAAATCTGTACCGAGAGTGCTCCTCGGGTGCGTTTAGTGCCGCACAGTTTCTGTGCGCACGCTCTGCGAGGGTTATTAGTTTCCTCCTGTCAAACGGATAGGCCTCCAGCGAGCTCCTACGTTAACGGGCTGTCAGCAAACTAAGCAGCAGGTGGAGGAAACCTGTTCTCCTTGCATTGCTGTCCTGAGCTCGTTGCTGTCCTGCTGGAGGAGACTGAGGGGAGACTTCATCGTGGTTACAGCATCTTCACACGGGGAGGAGGAGGAGGAGGAGAGGGCGCTGGGCTCCTCTCTCTGGACCCGAGGGAATGGCAGGAAGGTGCCAGGGGAAGGTTGGGTTGGACATGAGGAAAAGGTTCTTCCCCCAGAGGGTGGTGGAGCACTGGAACAGCTCCCCAGGGAGGCAGTCACAGCCTGACAATATTCCAGAAGTATCTGGACACGGTGTGAATGTTGGGGTGTCCTGTGCAGGGACAGGAGTTGGACTCAAGGACCTTGTGGGTCCCTTCCAGCTCAGGGCATTCTGGGATTCCTGGGGGGGGAACGGCTGGTGATGTTGTGCCCCCAGGGCAGGGATGGGTCACCTTGTGTGTGCAGACTGATGCTTCTGCAGAGACTGCGACACATTGCTGGGGAGCAGTGGGAGCAAAGAATTTCCTCCTGCAGGAGCTGGGAGTGTGCACGTTAAGCCTTTTCTTGATTCATGTGGTTTTCTTTTATTCCTGTAATTTCAGAGTAAATGAGGGCTGGGTGCAATTATCGCAGGTGCTTTTTGTCCTGACAGGGCTTTATGCACCACCATTCTCTCCGATGACCTCTTATTGCCGCGGTGCTGAGGTACTTGAGCCATAAAACTTGGGCACTGACAAACCTATAATTGTATTCCCACGATATTGTCCGTCCTCTGAGGGCGTAATTGGATGGAGCTGGGCAGGGAGCCGCGGCCACAGCGGGAGGGCAGCCGGCTCCCTGGCTGCCTTCATTCCTTTGAACTTTGCGAGTTGTCGGCTTCCCGAAGGGGCCAGAGGACACGTGGCACACTCGGGTCCAGGCTCCTCAGCTCCTGGGAGATGGAAGGGCTCAGGCTTGGCATCGCTTGAGTCTGTGTTCAGGTTCCTTCTCTGAGAAGGGGTGAGGAGGGCAGGGGAAGAGAAATAGGAAAGGGCTTTCCAAGTCTGAACAAGCCAGGGAGGCTCCGGAGCAGCAGCCTGGAGCAATCAGTGGATCTGCTCGTGCCTCTCCCCTGCCTTTGAGCAGCACCACCAGCACCTCTGCTGGACCCATCAAGCTGTTCTTCCAGCAGCCCGGAGGAGGAGGCAGGAGGGGGCTGCTCCCGGTGTGACTGGGATGCTGAACCGCTGGATCCCTCGGCAGGGGAACGGGGCTGGGGCTGCGGGCACCGACCGGCTGTGGGGATGGAGATTTTCTCAGTGCCCTGCCAGGGATGCTGCACACAGCCTTGGGACGTGGTGCCAGGCGAGGTGGAGCCCGTGCTGCCAGCTGGGAGTGGTGGCTGGGATCCTGTTGGCTTGATGGAGCTGAATTTCCCTGGAATAGCCCGAGTGTCTGAGCCGATGCAGGGGCTTTGCAGCTGATCGTGCTGTTACCAAGAGCAGTCAATTGCAGGATGAAAGCCTTGGTTTGGGGGGGGGTGATTGTGGGTTCGGGTTTTTGGTTTTAACTTTGCTGTTTTGCTTTCTAGTTATATCGTGTGGGAACCCAGGAACGCCCAGCAACGCGAGGGTTATATTTAACGACGGCTTGGTTTTCTCCAGTTCCATTATCTATCAGTGCCGGGAAGGCTATTACTCCACAGGTGTGCTGAGCCGGCACTGCACGGTGAACGGGACGTGGACTGGGACCAGTCCAGAGTGCACAGGTGAGCACTGGGCTGGATTCCTGGAGGATGAGACGAACGATCCTGCCAGGCTCTGGGGAGAGGTTGTCGGGGCGTGTTGGGTGCTCGCTGTGGGTGTGCACACGCACGCTGAGAAACTCGACTAAACTGTCTGGTGGCAGCAGCATCGCTCACCCTGCGACGTCTGCGAGCGCCTAATGGAAAACTCTTGCTTTGGGTTTGTTTTTTCCAGTTGGATGAAGGGAGCTCTGTAATCACTTTAATGAGTAGATGTCAGCCAACCCAGAGGGGCTCTCCGGGGCTGCCTCTGAATGTGAGCGGCGTGCTGGCACCAGGACGTGTGTGCGCGGAGCCCCGGCTCAGGAGCCCCCAGTGAACACGTTGCGTTTCCTCACAGCTCCCACCTGCAGGCACCTGCAGCAGGGACGTGGGTGGTGGCAAACGTGGGCTTGCAGAAGAGATGGTCCCCAGGGTAAAGAGAGGAGGGGTGCCATGGGCAAACCGTCTTCTCGTTAGCGCAGGTCTGACCCAGGTTTTCTTTAATGTTTAATGTGTGTTAATACTTCTTCTCGCGAGGTCTTAATGTGCCGTTAACATCGCTGCTCATTCCACTGTGTAGAAGGGAAGTTTTTGCCCGGTGCTGGAGACCAGCCCGCTCCATAGCCAGCACCGCTCTCTGTGCTACAAATTCTCCCTCCTCCATCATTAGCAGGTCACGCCCTGCATTGGAAAATGCGCAGGACCATCAGGTTTCTGAGAGAGGGAATGGTGAATCATGGAACGGTTTGGGTTTGAAGGGACCTTAAAGCCCATCCAGTCCCACCCCTGCCATGGGCAGGGACACCTCCCACTGGATCAGGGGGCTCCAAGCCCCATCCAACCTGGCCTGGAACACCTCCAGGGATGGGGCAGCCACCACTGCTCTGGGCACCCTGTGGCGGTGCCAGAAATGCTTCTTTCTTTCTTTGGCAGTGATCAACTGCGGAGACCCCGGCGTTCCAGCCAACGGCATTAGGCTGGGCAGCGATTTCACCTACAATAAAACAGTGGTGTTCCAGTGCACGCCTGGGTACATGATGGAGTCAGACAGGGCTTCTTCTCTAACCTGCACAAAGGACCGGACCTGGAATGGCACCAAACCTGTCTGCAAGGGTAAGACTGGTTGCTGTAAATCTTGGAAGGATGCAAGTTTTAAAGACCACAAACTTTTGTAACTTGAGATGAGGCACCAGGCAGCAACAGGCACAGAGCGCCTGGAGCCCACTGGGGAGCTTCTCAGACCTAGCATTCCATCTGTCCCCTGTGTTTATGACACTTACACAATTCTATCAACGCAGCATGAACACCTCGCTCTCCTTGGGTCTATCGATCATCACAATGTGCTTGGGAGGGAGGCAATTGCTATTATCCCCCTAGCAGAGAAGGGAGAACGAAGCACAGAGTTAAGTCACTTTACTTTTGACAAAAACCCAGATCAAACTGGAATGAAATATTGTGTTTTGTGAGCAAACGCTTCTTGGCATCATCTAGAAGCCTGAAAAATGTTTCTTCTATCTCCTTTTATTATTTCTCAGTTCTGAGATTGCCTCTGTAGTTTGGAGATAGTGAAGGGAAATAACACAGCCGTTGCAGGACGAGCTGAGTCGTTTCTGCGAGCGTTTTACTCGCCCACCAAGTGTTGATAAGGCTCGTAGCAGCATCTGGGTGCTTGTGTAGCAATCTCAGAAACTCACCTGTCATTATTCTGATATAAATGCAGACCACACAGAAACTTCTACATACACTCCAGTTCCTTCAGAGGCTGTAAAGAGCAAGTCTTACACTCGTCTCTCATTCTCTCCACTGAGCTAATGTTGCAAGAATCATACAGAATGTGGTCGGAGTCTTATCTAGAGACCGGGCTGATTTGCATGAGCAGCATCTTTCCCAGTGCTCCCCTGAGCTGAAAAGCAGAGCACTGCAAAAATGTCGTGTTAAAAACACCCCAGTGCAGATGAAATACGGACTGGTTGTTGATTCAACTGCTAATCTGAAACTCGGCCACGTTGTCCAAAATGTATGAATCTTTCGGGGAATCGCAGATGAGTTTTCACACCTCAGTCAGGCTGGATTCTTACCTTTGGTTGGAGATGAACGTTGACTCAGAAATCTGACTTGGAGATTTGGGATTTGGTTAACCACAAACTTCAAAGTAAAATCCCGGGGTTTACAACTGTGCGCACGGCTGGAAGAGTTGGGGCAGCCCCCTGCTAGGGCAGCCCCAGGAGGGCTTCGTGAGAGCAGAACGGAACTTTGATCCTACATGAATTTGCTTGTTGGTGGGAATAACCATGCTGGGAAGTCAAGAGAACTGAGGGTGCTTTTGTTTCTCGTTCAGCCATCGTCTGCAAATCCCCACAAGCCATCCCCAACGGCAAAGTCGTGGGCTCGGATTTCAGCTGGGGCTCCAGCGTGAGCTATGCCTGCCTGGAGGGGTACCAGCTCTCCCTGCCTGCCGTGCTGACCTGCGAGGGGAACGGGACGTGGAGCGGGGAGATCCCCCAGTGCTTTCGTGAGTAGACAACCATCAACGTCTGCGCGCGTGGGTTGGGTGAAGGACAGTTATTAAAACCCAGTTGTTTGATGCTGTCTCCCCAACACAGAATGACAGAATGGTTTGGGTTGGAAGGGACCTCAAAGCCCATCCAGTGCCACCCCCTGCCATGGGCAGGGACACCTCCCACTGGGTCAGGGGGCTCCAAGCCCCATCCAACCTGGCCCTGGAGCTGATGTTAGTGTTGGCTCTGCCTTGCCTGGCAATGTCATAGAGGGTACAGACTGACCGTTCGCAGTGTATGGGGAGTTAAATATCCAGTTGCTGTGCTTCCTACCCGTAATCCCAACAGAAACCTCGCAGGAACCGAAGGCAGTGGGAGTTTTTCATGCCAGTAGAGAAGCATGAAGGTGCTTAAAGTACCTGTAGCCAAAACTCCGAATGCTCTCCCCACCTCCACAGCTGCCAAGTTGCTGGGAGTCTTGGTTTGCCGTCTCTGTTACGAAGAGGCCGCGGGGTCGCATCATTCTCTCTACCTCTTGTAAAGGGAAACGTGAGGTCATGTTTGCAACAAGTCTGAAGATGCTGAGTGTTCCTGCCCACCAGACATCGTTAAACCCAGCTCTTTGTCCGTGTGTCTCCCCAGCGAGCGAGTCCTGTACAGTGAGGGCTCTTGGCACTGCCCAAGGCCGTAGGGAAGAAACCTTTGGCAAGGTGCACGGTGTTGTTGCAGCAGAAGTTGGGAATGTTTTGTGAAGGCAGAGCTTTGGCGGGGTGGAAACCTGTGTGCTTGATACAACAGCTAATGCAAAAAATTAGTTAAACGTCTCGTAAAGGCAGAGCCGAGTTTCTTTTCCTGGCTGCGTGGCTGGCAGCTGTACAATAGCCATTTTCATATTAAATCATACAAAGCCCGCGCTGTGTTCTTTGCACCTTTCCCTGGATCTTGTATAATTAGTGGGCTTTCTCTGTGACATGGAGCCATGCAGCAACTTGACATCGTGCAATTAGAGATACATTTTAAAGCTAAGCGTGCTGTTAGGGAGGAAAAAAAAAGAAAAGATGGGGGAGAAGGTGGAAGTTAATTAACAGCAATTGACAAAAAGAGAATTACACGGGAAGTAGCCAACAACGCCTTCTGCCACCGCTAATTCCCCAGTCAATCACAGAGTTTGGTGGCAAGGTTTGGGCCATTAATAGACCCATCTTTAGCTCGTTAACAGTGCTCGATCTTGAGGAGGTTCGTCACAATCCACTGTCTCCACCGGTCTCTGTGCCTCTTGCAGCTGTGTTCTGTGGGGATCCCGGGATACCCGCGCAGGGCAGGAGGGAGGACAGAGGCTTCACGTACCGCTCCTCCGTCTCCTTCTCCTGCTTAGCCCCGCTCGTGCTGGTGGGATCAGCCCGGAGGTTCTGCCAGTCTGACGGGACGTGGAGTGGGACCCAGCCCAGCTGCATAGGTAAGGGGGGACTCCTCTGGCTGGCGTCTTCAAGTTGAGTTGTCACCTTGCTTTTCCCTTTGTGACAAAGCTGGTTTCTTTTCTGGGTTTGCAGGAATTAGCCCCCTGTTTCCCTGAAAACGGAAGCGTTTTCCTTTTGTGTGGGGATGATTATTTTGGTTTGTGCGTATCAGCAGATGGGAAACAGCCCCTCTCCTTCTCTTAAGGTTTGCTGCTTACATTCTGTGCCCATCCCCATCGTTCCTGCCTGATGGGCATCAGCACAGACTGTGTTTGAGGAAGGTGATACCCAGAACGGCAGGACAGCCCCTCCTAGGAGTGTGAAGGTGCTTTGTACAGAGCTCAAACCCCTACAGACTGCCTTGCCTGGCTGCAGTGTTCAATTCAGGCTGAGATTGCCTCACATTCTTCAGGTGCTCATTTTCTGGGGCTTCCAGAACCCTTTGAAGCCTCGGGGGTGGGGTGGATGGTTATAATTAGTCACAGCATTCTTGGCCTGTTTAAAACTCTGGCTGCATTCTCGAACTCTAGGGCTCCCGTGGTGATAAACTGCACGGGCTGCGTGCTGTTACCCTAACCATCCGTCTGAACACCACCATCATCACCTCATGTGGGCATCCAGGGCAGAAACAGAGCTCAGGGTCTCCTCTGTGGGTTTCAGTTGTTCTAGATACATCTTAAATTTGTCACCAATTACAATAACGTAAAAATCCTTATGGCCTGAACCTCCGAAGTTTGCTATCGATTTCACCAGGAGCTTTCTCACGTATAAAGAGTTGGGAGCACCTGACTGCTGTCGTCAATGTTGGCTTTAAATGCTCCATTGGCTTTGTTGCAAATCCTTATCTGGGTTCCTATCGCACGTACAGCACCCAGCCCTCCAGAGCTGTCTGGTTGAGCCCAGCAAATACACCTCGCTGTTCGTGCTGCTCTCAAAATGTGCTCACAGTTTCTCTCCCCAAAACAAGCCATGAGAAGGGAGAAGACTTGTGTGTCTACAAAACTCTGCCCCAAAATCTCAGGCAGCTGAACCCAAACTGTTGTGTTTGTTCAGATCTCACCCATTTTTGAGACAGGTTGGATCACCAGCATCACAGACCCCCAGACGCGACCGGGAGACCGAGGCTGTGCCCTCCACCCTCTCCCATCGATCACCTCCTGCCTCGCCCAGCGATGGGGCTCTTTATTTTCGACACTGTGATTTATCTGGGGGGGCTCCATGCAAACAGCAGCAGTGATAAATGACACGAGCTCAGCAGAGCCGAGTGACGGAAAATGAATTAACGTGTGCCACAGCCCCAAACCTGCCACGTTTTGTGTCCCTGGTTTAGTGGCTCACCACGGCTCCGAGGACCTGGGGACACCACCGCCCAGTGCACCATGGTTTGGTGCGAAGAGGCCGGTTGGGCAGATCATAAGGAATAAAGGCAGAAAAACAACCAACCATGCCATTGGGTACAGAGGTTGTGCTCCGTCGTCCTAGAGCTGCAGGCTGTGGTGACAGGATGCTCCTGTCACGCTGTGTTGGGTTGTGGAGACCTTTCTTAATTTATTTCATGTCTTGCCCAGACCTGTTAATTGGAGCATTTCGAGGGGTTTGCTGTGGGGTTGGCAGTCCTCCTCACAGCAGTGAGAGAAGGCTGGGAATGCAGGGCAGACTCTGATTGCACTGAGATCCTGCGATGCCCCAGCTCCCTGCTCACGTAACTGCTCTTGGCCGGGTACTGGAGCGTCCCCGTGGCCAACATTGCGGCTTAGCTCAATCTGCGACCCTGAGGAGCAGGGAGGCTGCTCATGCTGGGCTGCCTTTCAGACCAAAAGTGCAGTTTCTTTTGCTCAGTTTGTGGTGCTGATGTTAATCTGATGCATCTCTGCCTTAATTCCATTGATCCCTCGCTGCTGTCGCCACGCTGGGAGAAGAAAGTGATAGATGCTACCAGAGTAGCAGCAGGTGTTCCTCCTGAGCTGCGTGTGTTCATCTTGTGATGGATCGAGACCAAACAAGACGTAAAGAGAGATTATATATCTGAGATGCGCTGGAATTTCCAGCCCCCATCCATCACTGCGAAACGGCGAGGTCCCAGGGTGGGCGTGCGAGCGAGGGCTGAGCTGAGAAGGATGAAGGCGCTGAGCGAGGGTGCAGGAGGGGACAGAGCCAGCGCAGCCCTCGCCCCGAGCACGCACAGCGCAGGAGAAGGGAAGGGAAGAGGGTTGTCCCTGACCCAGGATTTAGCGCCTACGTTTTCTCCTGGGTGCTAGAGTGCCTCTGGTTAGTTTGTGTTACAGCAGGCAGGGATCTCAGAAACAAAAAGCTCCATGTATTTCTCCTTATTGCTGCACATTCCTTCTGTAGCAAAACATTTCTGTCCTGTTGCAAAGGTGCGGCACGGTCTGTGTGTGCGGAGAGCAGGGACGTGGCTTTCACAGCTGCTCCTTTCACACGCTGCCTCTGTTCTTTCCCTTGCAGACCCCAGCCTGACGACGTGTGCGGACCCCGGCGTGCCTCTCTTCGGGATGCAGAACAACTCCCAGGGCTACCAGGTACCGTCCCGGCAGCGCGATCCCCTCGGCCGCACACCGGTGCTCACCAGGGTTAGTCCATGTCCGAGTCCTTACGTGGATTAATGTGTCCTCCTGGGAACAGGACACCCCGGTGTGCTCCGTTGGACCTCGGGGCGCGTTTGTACAGGATTAACCAGAAACGCATCGTTTAGGATATTAATTGCATTGCTAATTAATAGTTATTTGTGTAATTAGGATGCACATTGGAGACGTAATTTCCCTTCATTTTCAGACCATATTCTGTAGTTGAGTTTTTTAATCTCTGCTCCCGCGCAGCGTGAGATCTGTGGAAAGGAGAGGAAAACCCAGAGCGATTCCCCAGGGTGCTCCATCTCCATCCTCCGCTGCCGTCCCCATGGGTGCCCGTTCCCCGCGGCGACAGAGCTGGGCACGGGGCCGGGAGAGCTGATTCCATGTGGCTACTCCTGCCAGAGTGGATCTTTCAGTTTTGCTGCTAATTACCTACCTTAATCCTGGGGTTTAATGAATTAATTTGAGTCTTGAATTAATCCTGAGGCACCACAATGTGAGTTTGGTGAGAGCTGCCGGTGTGAGCGCCGCACACCATCGTGGAGCCACTCAGGTGCTCACACCAGGGGTGAGGGGGTGGCCGGAGCAGGAAGCATCACCGGGAACTGGTGCCGTTGGGGTACCAGGGCTGCACAGCAGCCAGCAGAGAGGCAGGAGCAACTGTGGCATCAAAGACGGCGTCAGGGTTAGCAGGGAGGTGGCTCACGTGGCCCAGCCTTGCTGGGAGGGTGGGACAGGTGCTCAGAACCTTACATGGAAATTTCATTCCAGCGTATTCTGGTTTTAAAGCAAATTCAGTTGCAATAATCTGGCGGCGGAGCAGCGTTGTGCTGCCAAGCTGGGGCAGGGAGCGAGCTCCGTTATACAGAACCACAGAATCATTTAGGTTAGAAAAGACCTCTAAGATCGTTGAGTCCAACCGTAACCCTCGCACTGCCGAACCCGGCACTAACCCGTGTCCCTCAGTGCCACACCTCTGTGTCTTTTAGATCCCTCCAGGGATGAGGACTCAGGTTTGGTTGGAATAATAATTTGGTTGAAACCAAAGCAAGTGAATGGTGTACGAACACCAGCATACCTGCAAAATGCTGAACAGTCAGCTTTCAGGCTTTGTGATCCTTTTTGCTTTTCAAAGTCCAAGCTGGCACTGGTAGCACAGCTATAGGGTGTTTGTTGTTACTCATTATTTTTACTATCCCTTCTGTCCAACGTTTCAGCTGTTCCCAATATCACCAACGTGTCGTGCGGGCTTTGGGTGTATTTGAAAGGCAAAGCAGCCTCGCTTGTATCGCTGAAAGAAGCAATTCCCTGCCCAGTTAAAGGCTGCAGCTCCAAGGGCTTTCTTGACACCAGATTCTGGCAAGGCGGTGGGGGCAGAATCATAGAATCCTAAGGTTGGAAGAGCCCTCTGAGATCAAGTCCAACCGTGCCTGTGTCCCCACTAAACCCTGTCCCTAAGGAACTCATCCACCCGTCCTTTAAACCCCTCCAGGGATGGCGACTCCACCCCTCCCTGGGGCAGCTGTGCCAATCCCTGACCACCCTTTTGGAGGAGAAGTTCTTTCTAATGGCCAGTCTAAAAAGCAGGTGATTTCCCTTTCCAGCACAGAGGCGATGGAAAACCACGGAAGCAGGTTTGTTGTGTTGTAAGCATGGGCGAACCGGATGGCTCTGGAAGCTCAGTGTGTTCTGTCCTGTTGTACCAGGTGGGAAGCATCATCTTCTTCAAGTGCCAGAAGGGGTACCTGCTGCAGGGCTCCACCACCAGGACCTGCCTCCCCAACCTGACGTGGAGCGGCGTGCAGCCAGACTGCGTCCGTGAGTCTCGGGAGGGGCTTTGTCGAAAGGAACCGGGCTCTTTAGCTGTGCTGCTGCCTTGTTCCGTTGCTGTGCTTCACCGTGAGAACTGCCGGCTCTGATGAGCTGGTGATTTTGGGGGGGAGCTCTGAGAAAATCCGTTCCTTGAGAAAAGCGAGATCCCACAGTCCCCTCTGTCCTGACACAACCGCGCCAGCGGTCACCGCTAATTTCAGATGAGATTTTTGCCGTGTCCCTTCCTCAGAGACGCAGTTTGAGGTGAGAGCTTGTTTTGTGCTTCTGAAACCGCCTTTAACGGCCGAGATGGGAGCTCCCACTCCAGAGACCCAGGTTAACGTTTCGCCAGAAGGGTTCTCTGGCAGAGCAGCGTTTCTCCTCCTCTTTAATAACTTGTTGCTCCTTCTCCTAACGCTGTCCATCATCTTCCCCCTGCCACACCAGAAGGAGTTTGATTTCATGGATTTAACTGTTAATATCCATCATGGCCTCTGTATTATAAGTATTAAAAGGCTTTTTCCTCTCCCTCGGGAGGTGTTTTAGTGGTGAGATATTGTTCCACTAACAAACCCCGTGGGTGCTCACGCTGTGAGCAGCCCAACCAGGGCAGCCACCTTTAAAAACTCTTATGTGCAGCATCAGGGGAGAGGAGGAGCTCTGGAAGGAGCTGTCCTTCCCCACTGCTCCCCTGGGTGGTGGGGGTGCCTCCCCAGGTTCGCAGCCTTCTCTCCACAGCACTGCGAGGGTGCAGGGATGCGGCAGCAGCTCTGGCTGTACCTGAGGTTTTGCTCTCAGTGCTGGGTGCATTGAAATAGAGGATGGTTTTGGCTCACCCACTCCAGCCAGGACTACTGAACTGCTGCCTTTGGGGTTTGCGGAAAGGCTTCCCCGCCCGCAGCGCGGAGCTGGATGCGGTCACTGGTAATGAGTGCTGAGCTGCCGCCTCCCAGCTGGGCTGCAAGCTCGCGACCAGCGTTCCCAGACCGTGCGAGTTCAGGTCGGTCTCTCAGCTCTCTGGGTTTTATATTTCATCCTCTTTAAAATGAGGATGAAGATAATGCCTCGTGAAGGCTGCTGAGGATTTGTTTTCTTCACGAGCAGTTTGAGAGCCACAGAAAGGGCAAATTTACAGCGCGGGTGAGAGGGAGCTTCCCGGCTCTGAGATTTATTCGTTCTGGTGTCGTAACTTCTCAAGGCAAGTGGTGACACATTTACAACAGGACCCGATAGAGCAGCGCGGGCACCCGCTCGCTCCGGTGGCAGGGACTTGGGTGAGCTCAGCTTCGAGCTCTGTGGGCCAAATCCTGGAAGTTATTGAGCAATTACAGGAATTTATGACTCTTGCTCCCTGCTGAGGACTGACTGTGCGATCGTGTGGACAGGCAGGTGCAAATTATTAGTAGGACACTGGTCTCATGCAGAGAGATTGTACAAAACCAGATCTGTAACGCACTCCCTGGAATCACTGGGTTAACTTACCGGGTCACGACGCCCTGTAGAGGTGATTTTTGGGGTGCAGACAGGCCTGGAACACGGTGCTGGGGTCAGAGCTAAAGGAAGGAGAAAGGTGTCTTGAGCATCATTTGGGTTTGACTTTTTCCTCTTAAAAGGTGATGGCAGAGCCTGGTTTTCTATTCACGGGAGCTGGAGCTGAGTGAAGGCTCCCCTGAGAGCTTTAGGCAGAAAGAGCAGTCTCGCCCAGAGCACAGAGCGGGCTCATTAATTCATCCGGCGGGGAAAGTTCCAGGCATGGATCAGCTTTGGCTGAAAAAAAATCTCTTCTAAGAGATTTCTGTCCCTGCTGACACCACGGTGTCTCTCCTCTGCCTCTCTGTGTCTGCCTGGGTGCTGTCTCTCATCGCTGTTGTCCTGGTGCGTTCCAGCTCACCACTGCAAGCAGCCGGAGACCCCCTCGCACGCCAACGTCGGAGCTCTGGATTTGCCGTCGCTGGGCTACACCTTGATCTACTCCTGTCAGAGCGGGTACTACCTCACCGGAGGATCCGAGCATCGAACCTGCAAAGCGGATGGGAGCTGGACGGGAAAACCACCCATTTGCCTGGGTAAAAGCTCAGAGCAGGGCAACCCTGGTTTCACGTTTGCCGCCTCCTCTGCGGAGGGGAGCATGGCAGCCCCTGAGGAAGCAGCTCTCCTCTTAGACCTGGCCAGCACACCTGGAGTCTCGCGTGGCCGAGCTGGCTGTGGAGACCTCAGCTCTGCAGGGTCCTGTGCAGGTCCCAGGGGAAAGACAGCTGAGGGATCTCTTAGCCTGGTCGGTTGGGTCTAGAAGCATGAGCAGAAGCAAGGTTGTTCTTTACCTCACCCACCTTATGCCTACCTCGAAGTGTTAGATCAGGAACACGTCGTGATCAAGTCTTGAAATAGAGTTGTGTGGCTCTGGAGGAGCTCTGGACACGTCGGGTTGGAGCAACTGGCAGGGATGGACAGTGAATCATAGAATCACGGAATGGTTTGGGTTGGAAGGGGCATCAGAGCTCATCCAGTGCCACCCCCTGCCATGGGCAGGGACACCTCCCACTGGGTCAGGGGGCTCCAAGCCCCATCCAACCTGGCCTTGAATGAAAGTTTTGTGTTGTTTCGATGGGCTGGGCAGAAACCCGTCCAAAGCCCTCGTACACAGGGTTGTGCAGCCACATTTCGTGCGTGAGCGATGCCAAAGGCTGTCCTTTATCAGCCCCAGCACAGCAGAAGTGGCTCAGCAGTCTCAGACACCGTAATATTCACCAGCACTGGTTTCCCGCTCTCTTCCAGCTGACATCCGCCCCAGCGGGAGGCCGGTTGGCACCGCGCGGGACCCTCCACTCGCCAAGGTGTCAGGTACCGTGGCAGGGCTCTGCTGTGGGGGGCATCAGTGCTAGCCCTGGACCTCACCAGGTCCATCCCCTCCTGAGAAACCCAGCTGTTTCTTGCAGGTCTTGAAACCACTGGGCTGGTGAAAGCAGCCCCCGTGCCCCATCCTGTTCGTTCATGCTTCACTGGAGAGTGGACAGGAGCCTTAAGGGAGTCGGGCACCAACAGCCACTGCCCTCCCTCGGGCACTCTGGGGATTTGAACCCTCGAGGATTCTTTACATTAAAGCTTCTTTCATTTTTATTGACTTTTCCAAAGAAATTAATTTGGGGTGGGTTGGTTTTTAAAACTTCAGTGGCATTTTTTGTCAAAACAACAAAATTGAAGTCATCAGCTTGTTTGTTCTCCTCTCTTTGCCTTTGTACTCGGTGATGGTAACGCAGCGAGTGGGTGGGATCTGAGATATTTAAATGCATATTTGTGAATTTAAAGAAAGAAAGAAATTTGCTCTATTTTGATTTCTGAAAACTGGAAATAAATGGCAAACGGGCTTGTTTTTCTGCATCCCCAATTGCTGTGGTTTCTAGTGCCGGCCGATGTGTTTGCGAGGAATTCCCTTTGGAAAGGCTCCTATGAATACATGGGGAAAAAGCAGCCCGCCATGCTGTCCGTCACCAGCTTTGACCCTGCCACCAGTAAAGTCAACGCCACTTTGATAGACCACAGCGGCGTGGAGCTCCTGGTGTCTGGTGAGGGGGCTGTCGGGAGGGATTTACGCGTGTCAGGAGTGGCCTCACGGAGCGGTGGGCAGCGTGCTCCGCTCTATCAGTGTTGTTGGTCTTCTGATAGAGCTTTACAGAACCACCCAGCCTGGAACTCTCTGCTCTTTGATTGGACCAAGCAAACATCATCACGGACCTGAGTTTGCTTGGACTCCACCTGAAAGGCAGCTCAGCCCAGTCTGTCATCCATTCCCTTTTTGTCTTGGAGGGGTGGACTTGTAGTCCAAGTGCCCTTGTCCCTGCTCTCGTGGAGCAGCAGGTTGTTGCTGGTCCAGCAGCATAACCTGTACGTTAACAGTCCCATGTGCAAAACATCTTTAATATCGTGGGGAGCAGGTGGGGGTTGTGTGTTTGCGGTGTGGCTCCCAGCGTGTCCCACTGAGGGGGTTGGTAGGAGCAGTTGTCCACTCTAAGAGAAGGCGATGACTCTCTTGAGGAGAAAATTAATTCAAACTCAGAGTTGTGACCTAATGGTTAAAACAACTTCTTTTTCAGGCATTTACAAGAAGGAAGATGTGCACCTGCTCCTCCAGGTTTACCAGATAACGGGGCCAGTGGAGATCTTTGTCAACAAGTTCAAAAATGATAAATGGGCCCTAGATGGACACGTAAGTGCACGGACACCTCGTACACAACGTTCCCCCACAAAACTCCTCCAGTCTGTAAGTCTTCCAGATAACGCTGAAGGAGAAACCAACAGGATTAATTCCATTTTAGCGTTTTATATCTGTGAAACATCCAAGCTAGAAGAGCTAATCTTCCCTTATGGAGTCGACTCCTCACCCCAGTTTCTGTGTCTGGTAGCTTCCCGTGCCCTGAAGAGACTCCCAGGAACCCAGAAGAAATGTGCATCTGATTGACCTCTGGCCACTTGTAGCCCAGAGCCTTCGCTGTCCCCTTTGGATCAGCAACGTGCTCTGTAGTTTATTGCAAACAAGACTATTTTTTCCTTTCCTTTGAGATGTGAGAGTCTTAACAAGTTATCGGGCAGTCAGACTTCGTAGAAAACACCACATTTTCTGAATCAAATTAATGCTGCGCACGAACTTGAAAGAGACGGTGACAAGCTGGGTGCTAAAATCCCAGGGAAGTGTTGAACAAATCTCTGCTCTCCTGTCATCGCAGGTCTCATCAGAGTCATCGAGCGGCACGTTTGTGTACCAGGGCTTCGTGCGTGGCAAAGGCTTCGGGCAGTTTGGCCTTCAGAGACTCGGTAAAGTTCTTCTCATTATTAGGTTTTCCCTCCATTGCAAAAAGCTGGATTTTGGTGGTAGTGGAGATTTTCAAACAAGGAACAATTTTCCTGTCCCTGGCTTTTCAGCTGGATTTGAACCATCAGGTTTAACTTAACCCTTTCCAGCTCAACTCTGCACATCGTTCCTAAGAGAGCTGGCAAAACCCCAGCTGGGCACTGGGGCAGAGGAGCGGGGTGCCCTCAGGTCTCTGTATCCAAGTGGGTGGGAGATGGTGGCATCTGAAATAGCTTCTGCCCCGGCTCGGGTTTAAACACCCGGCAGGGGGGACTAAACCCCTCCTCAGTGTGAGATTCATGGGGGACAAAACACAGCAGCTACGTTTTTAATATGAGAACAAAGTAAGGCATTTAAACAGGATTCTGTTCAAAGACAGGAAGAGTTTGGAGATGTAAAGAGCGCCTGGACCCTTTTATCATCCGTGCTGCCAGGTTTCTGGCCTAAAACTCAAGTCCTATCACAAAAAGTGTCTCCCAGAGACACTTCAGAGCTCAGACGACCCAACGTATAAGCTCCAAAATCCCTCTTAAAATGTGGTTTGAGCTCTTCAAGTCTCTTAGGATTTTTGGAATGTGACCTTCTTATGGAGAATTAGATGCTCCTTATTGCAGCCTTTGAAAGTCTCCCTTAAAGCCTAAATTTAAGCATCCAAGTTTGAGCGTTTTGGTAAATTAAATCTGTTCACATCTCTCTTTGATTGCAGTTCTAAATAAATGATGATGTCTAAGCTAGGCTAGATCTCCAGCCCATTCTTCATCTGTCTTAGAACCTTTTGATGACCTTTTATAGCAGGATATGTAACCATTTTGTTATGATGTTGAAAATGCAACTTGGAACTGGAGCAAACCCAGTTTCCCCCAGCGGCGTTCGGGAATGTATTTACTTCTGGTGTGTTTCAGACATCAGCATGATGGAAAACGATCCCGAATCCATAGGACACCATTTTGCATCAAACAGCAGTTCCGTGGCAGCTGCCATTCTTGTGCCTTTCATAGCCCTGATTATTGCAGGGTTTGTGCTTTATCTCTACAAACACAGGTGAGTTTCGGCAGTGGCGTCAGTAGGTGAGACAAAATCAGAGGCTGACACAAATATTTGTGAGCTTGACTTAAAAGCAGTCCTCCTGGGCCAGGTTTCTTACGTAATTCAGAAGGTGAAAAACACCAGAGCCAAGCGTGTGTGAAGGGGCGAGGGTGTTGGGAGAAGAGTGTTGAGGGGGTGTATGACCACACCAAGGACTGTGGCAACAGTAAACGGGATGAAGTGAAGCCGAATCCGTACTCGAGCGTTGAAGCTGGCTTTGCAGGGGTTGTAAATGAGTTCCTCCTGCGTTGCTGTGGGAACGTTGCCGCGCTGTGGCGCAGCGTGCAGGGTGGTGGCTCTGCAGAGGGACCGTGGCTGGGGCAAAGCCCAGGGAGCTGCCTGTGCTGCCGATCTATAGCAGGAGTTCTCTATAGATCCCGTCTGCCTTATCCCCGGGCGTTTCCTCTCTTCATAAGCAGCTTTTTCCTTTCCGCTGACTTCTTGTCAGGGCTGTTGAGGTGGCTGCGGCAGGAGCAGCTGTGACCTCTCTGCATTTTCTCTCTCATATCCCGCAGGAGAAGACCAAAAGTCCCATTCAATGGCTACGCAGGCCATGAAAACACCAACGTCCGAGCAACGTTTGAAAATCCGATGTATGACCGCAACCTGCAGCCCACAGACATCATGGCCAACGAGACGGAGTTCACAGTCAGCACGGTGTGCACGGCTGTATAGCACCCGGCCCCGCGGCGGTGAGTGGCAGCCCCCGGGTGGGACAGTGCCACCACTCTCCTCATGTTTGCTGCTTCTTAGATGGAAGCAGGATCTCAGAGGGGCACCCGCAGTGGTTCAGGTTGCCCAGATCAGATTGCACTCAAACCAGCATCTCCATCTCAGGGTCTCAGGTGACCTCCTTGCTGCTTGGGACATGATCTTTTGGGGGACCAGTGGCAACGCAAAACCAAAGAGCCCCGTGGTGAGGTGAAAAATGAGTCTCTAAGAAAGATCATTCCCTGTGTGACTCCGGACGGGGTGACAGGGTGGTTTTGCACAGTGGTCAGAGGGTGAAGCAAGGGCTTCAGAAGTTTTACTGCACAGAGACAGAGAAATAACTCAGTGTCCTAAGCAGTGTACCTGTGGGCTTTAGGAACACCTTTAGACTGGAACAGTCTGAGTTTGAGATAACGAAGCCATTGCAGGCTTTCCCAGCATTTGTAATAACAGTTTCCTTCTCTTTCCCCCTTTCCCATTGCCCCAGGTTCCTCCGGGGTCGGTGTCTGGTGGATGATTGTGTTTCACCTCACTAGTCTCCATCCATTCCCTCCCCATCTCCCTCCTCCCAACCTTGTTGAGGCTGTGGAGAAGCTGCTACACCTCGTTGGACTTTGCGTTAACTACTGAGAGACTGCTGGGTTGTCCTCTGTCGTCCTCACCCACCCTCTCCATCCTGCTGTGGATAACGAAGCCAACCAAAGGTCTCCCACCCTGTGCTGGTGGGTCTCGGCTCCATGTCAAGACCTGGGGAAGTGGAGGACCGGGGAGGCGAGGTGATGGGAAGGATTTTACGTCCTGCTCTTGGTGATTTGTTCCTGGAGGGAGCGGGCGGGGGAGCAGGTCCTTCTACTTGGAAGAGCTCGGACAGCAAAGAGGCAAAAGCGGGTTGCACTGGGCAAGGTGCTGACTGGGGTTAATGGAAAATACTGGTATGGGACAGGGTGAGCACTTGCTTTGTCTGGGTTTGGGTTTGTGTGTTGTTTCTTGGTTGTTTTTTTTCTAACCCAGGGCTTTTGCAGGGGAAGAGGTTCCTAATGGCACCTTTTCAGTGAGAAGAGCAGAACTTTGCAAGCTTTTCTCCTCTTCCCCGTATGGAGTTTTCCTTTGGGCATTCTTGCTGGGTTCCTTCTGCCCCGGGTTCCTTTCGGGTGGCTCTCGGGGCTGGGAAGGAAGCGTGTCCCCCCCTGCCCCAGCCTCTCCCAGCAGCCACTGGGAGAAGCTGTGTCCAAACACCCTCATCAGGAAATTGCTGACAGACACGAAGGGACAAAACCCTCTTTCAAAAGAACTCCAGCAAATACTGATCTCCTCCCCTACCAGCATCCGAAAGCCTTTGCCCTTTCCATGTTGATCCTCCGAATGGCAATGCAATAAGAGTTTTAATTTCTCTCCAAAGCTGCTCCCTTAATTTCCCAGGGGCGGAAAGGTTGCCTTGGCTTTCAGGAGAGCAGATAAGGTGGCTTGACATTTCTCCTCCCTTATAAGAGCGCGATGCTTTAGTGATGACACCGTCCTCCTCACAAAGAGGAGCGCTGCTCCTGTTGCTTCGGGCTTGGAGTCTGTTTGGTTTGAGGCACCGTTTCTCAGGCCAGGCTGGAGTCGAGGAACGCAACGGGGCCGTTGTACCAACCGGCACTCAAGCGAAACAGCCGGCGTAGAGCGGTTTGTGTCAATGAAGCAGCTTCTTCTTACAGAAGACTTGAAGGGAAAACAGAATTAAAACAAAAGGGGGGGTGTTTACATCCATGCTTGCATTTAAATGCTGGCTTTCCCCTACCCAGCGTCAGCTGAGGTTTTGTCTGATGAAAACCACAGGGTAGCTTTTTTTCTGTTTCGTTTATTCTTTCACTCTGTGTGTGTGTGTGTATATAAATATATATTATTTTTTTTACTTCTGTCTCTTACTCAGCGCTCTTAGAGTGAGCAGCGTTCTACAGCCCAAGTGCTGAACAGCCAGCCTGCCAAAAAATGCCAGCGCTGCCCCCCTCAGCATCCAAAGGTGCTCTGATTTATCCCCGAGAGGTGGGTGCGAGCGCGTGCGTGAGCCACAGCCCTGCTCTGCGGTCAGCGGGGCGCTGCCCGCGTGGGGCTGGGCACGCAGGTAGCTCAGGGGCAGCTGGGCTGCGGCAGAGCGTGTCCTGCAGCAGGAGCTCGCCCAGCTCCTGCCAAAGCCACCGGCGGGTGGAGGTGGTTTTGGCTTCCCACTGGCTGGGGACTGAATTCCCTGGGGCGGCGGCGATGCCTGCTCCTCTGTGGGCACCTCTGGGTTGCAGGACACAGACCCGAGCGGGAGCTGACGGGTGAGTGAGGAGGGGGAGCCCGCGCGGGCCGTGGGGAGCTCGGGTCGGGGCCAGCACGTATCTCCGGTTCCTCGGCTGCGGAGAGGCAGGGAACCGGTTCCTGCCTTCGGATCTGCTCTCCTGGCTCATATTTGAGCCCAAGGTCCCTTCCAACCTAAATTATCCCGGGGTTCGTGCCCTTGGCCAAGCCCAGCGCCCGTTCTCCTGGCTGTGTCCAGCCCAGGTGACGCAGCCAAGGGACCAGGCTCCTCGCCCCACCTGGTGCTCCGGCACCAACCTTTGCAGCATCCCGGCTCTTCTTTTAGTACCCAAAATTTGCACACCTCTCCGAATCCCCCAACAGCAGAGCTCGAACCCCTCCTGTCCCATTAAACCTCTCCCAGCCGCCAGCGGTGCCGAGCGGAGGGCAGGGACGCGCCCACACACGCACACAGCGCCAGCAGAGCCCGCGGCTGCTGCTCAGACCTTTCCAAATCCCACTCCCACGGGAGGAATTGCCGGGAGAAGCTTGTGTCAAGGTGTGTAAAATGACCCTGAGATCTTTTAACCCCAAGGCAGGGAGAAGGGAGGCTCTGCCCAAACCAGAGTTGCTGCTTTCAGCCCATTCAGTGCCATTTTCTGCTGTTGCCCGAGCAGCAAAGGAGGTGGAGGCGGGGTTGTCCCATTTTTTGCAAGCTGGCTGGGAGCCGATCCATGACATTCTCCATCCTTGTGCCCGGAAGACTTGCATTATGGTTAAAAAAAAAAAAAAAAAAAAATCTAAAAAATTTAAAAAGTTTAGGAAAAAAAGAAAAAAAAAAAAAAAGAAAGAAAAAATGAAAAAAAATGAAAAAAAAAAATCCCTCTTTTGTACAGAGATATATTTTTATGAATCAAAAGTTTGTACAGTTAAAAAGAACACAATGTAAATGTTTTTTCATTATTGCAGTAAACGGTAGTGGAAGATCAGCTTTTTTTTGTAAATGTAATAAAATGTATAAATATGGTTTACATAAAAGTGTAAATATGTAATCTATACATACACTTGGCTTGTCTGCAGTATATACAATTTAATTTATCTGTCTCTGTATATGAGGCTTTTCATGGTGTCCAGGCATCCTTTACTGAATTTGAAAGCTATTTTAAATTTTTGAATTAAAATAAAATATAAATTTTTGCATTGCTTTTCTTACATTTTTCTGGTGCCTTTTTCATGAGCTGCCAAAGGTTCCTCCTGGGATCCTGGGGACACCGACCTGCACGCACACACGTGTAGGCGGCAGGGAGCTATACGGAGCCGACGTCTGCGTGCCATCCCTTTCCGTGCCCTCCGCTCTGCCCACTTGCTCGGCGCTAATGGGATGGGATGTTATTCCAGCTGTGGTCCCACCCCTCCAGCAGGGAATTGATGCTTGGAATGCGGAGGAGATCCTGGATCCTGTCTCGTGGCAGAGCAGCAGAACCCCTTTGGAAGCAGGTACTTCGGCAATCCAGCTGGGAGCGGGTACTTCACCAAGATCCTCAAAGAAACCAACAAAACCTTGGAAACTGGGATTTATTTCTCATCGTCTCTGCTTCACGGCCCGAAGTGAGACCCAACTGCTGGCACCCAACTCCCGGTCCAGGTCTGGGTGGATTCGCCGGGCTTTTTAAGTTGGGAATTAATTAGGCAGAGGATTTTCTAGTTGGAAAAGGACATGGAGTGTGTTGTCCCCTGTCTCCTGTCCTGCTTTCCCAGTGCCTGAGGTTGAATATTCCGGTGATAAACGGGTGCGTTTTCATTTCGGGTCTCCTCAGTGGAGTTCCCGACGTGGGTTTGCTCTGACCTGGATTGAGCTTTATCGTAGGGGTTCCTGTGCTGGTGGTTTTCCTCCTGCAACGTTGGCTCACGTCTAACGCTTTCTTCTGCTGAGCAGGGTGGACGTCACCTCATCTGTGTGACGTCAGAAGGGAGCCCAGAGCATCCCACAGACATCCCCCTGCAGCTCAGCGCCCGCAGCAGGCACGCCGGGCAGGCTCCTAGGAGCTCTCAGTGGCTCCGTGCTCCCTCCACACCTGGGGTCAGGAAGGTAGGAGTGATGCTGCTTGAAGTGACACCACGGGGTGACAACCTTGAGTCCCTTCTCCCCTCCTTTGGCTGGGACTCCAAATGAGATGTTTTGGAGCTTAAAACCCATAAAATGAGACATCTGCACCAGGGCAAACCCTGGGGAGAGGCACAGCCACACAACAAATCAGCCATTTAATTGCTGCAGCAATCGGCCCGGAAGAAAGAGCTCCGTGCCCCTGCAGCGCATCGGTCCTTGGGACCACGTTAAAACGCTGCTGGTTGAGTTACTGCGGTTCCCACAGGAGACGTTCCCGTTTCTCCACCTCAGCCGTGGGGGTGGTTGTTCCTCTCCAGCCGCCGGGGCTGGGACAGGAGCATCCTGCTCGCTCGAGCCCAAGTCCACGTGGTCTGGGCAGTAGTGGCTGGTCTGGCCCTTCCCAGCACGCTGGTTTGGTTCCCCTCCATATCCAGAATTCATTGTTCTGCTTTTCCAGCAGGTTTTTATCGGGCCTTGTCAGCTCTGCTGAGCGAGGCTCGGAAAACCACGCCCGCCGTGGAGCGAGGCTGCGAGCGGAGCTCCGTGTGGTGGGAGGTGGCACGAACAGGGTCCGCAGAGCCCCACACCCCCACCTTCTCGCGCCCCCTCCAGCTCTGCACTCGGGTGTTTCTGCTCCAGGATGCCCCAGTTGGCGTTAATTAGGTTGCTTTCTCTGCCGAACGCCTCCTCTCTGCCATTGCCGATGACGGACTGCAATTAGCCGGTGTCTCGGCACTGATTGACACAATTTGTTATTAAAAAAGGGCGTTGTGCGGGGTTTGATGTCCTGCCGCCTGCTTCTGCTCTGCCCACACCAGCTCCGCTCATGCGAGCTCGGTGCTGTCTCTGTGGCTTTCACGTTGCTTTTTATTTGTCTCTTCCAGATCACAGACACTTTTATCTTTTCGGTTTCACTCCCTGCCTGGCCTCGGCTGATTTACTCGGAATGAGGTCGGCAGGGAAGGTGCTAGGACAGAGCTGGCTTTTCCAGGAGGTTTCAGCAGGCTGGGCCACGTGCCGGGCTCTGCTGGAGTTTGGGAGGACCAGTTCGTGGTGTGATGTGCCTGAGATGTGGTTTGCTTTGAGTTTGGGGGCAGTGGTAGAGTTCCTGCTGCATGGGGAGGGGCTCTGGATCAGGGAGTGCAGGGATGGGATGAGGGGAACGGTTTTCAGCTCAAAGAGGGGAGACTGAGATGAGATCTGGGGCAGAAATGTTTTGCTGTGAGGGTGGGGAGGCCCTGGCCCAGGGTGCCCAGAGCAGCGGTGGCTGCCCCATCCCTGGAGGTGTTCCAGGCCAGGTCGGATGGGGCTTGGAGCCCCCTGATCCAGTGGGAGGTGTCCCTGCCCATGGCAGGGGGTGGCACTGGGTGGGTTTGAGGTCCCTTCCAACCCAACTCAAACCATTCTATGACTTTATAAAATCCATCTTAATTCTTCCTCAAAGTGAGCCAATCTCTGTTTTCCTCTTCATTCAAACGGCGTTTCTGAACGTGCATGTCAAGACCAGGACCATAAAGTATTTTGTGCAGAGAAACGGTGATGAGGTTTGATGCTTGACCCACTGCCGAGCGTTTCACTCATCGCGTTTCCAGGTTGAGACACGTTTTTCCATCTCTGGGACTGAACCACCCACAGCGCTCACTGGGCTTCACCTTGCAGTCGGACAGCGCTGGGCTTGGGCTCAGCGCGACAATGTTCTTGTCAAGCTGATGGGTGACACTTCTCTGCCCCCTCGCCAGCTTTAGGCTCTGCCCACTGCTGCATCGTTCACAAAGGCAATGGTTCTGCCCGAACGCGTCTCTTCCAATACGACAACCCCACCAGAGGGCTCAGTTGCCGAGATCCTGAGCTCAGCCCTCGTGGTGCTATCACAGCTGGATGTCCTACAGAAAACTGCTCAGCCGCCCCTTTGCCTTGTCTCCTTGGCATTGGAAACAGCTTTCCTGGCATGGTGACAGCAATAAAGTAATAATAAGACTACTAAAATCAAAGGGCTTTCTGAGAGGGGGAATGATCCTTGGGCTGCTGGGACTGTAACGAGAGATGGAGATCGCGTAGGAGCTGCCAGGCGGGTGCTGCAAATCAGCTTTACTCATTTTTACGCGTTCCCTTGCAGGGCAGCGAGGTGACCTCGGCTGTCAGAGATGCGTAAGAGCAGGTAATGGTGCTCCACCACGAGATCCAGAGCTCAGCCGAGCATCTTAACTCCTTCAGAGATGGTGGGAGCTACAGGATTCGGCTCCTCTGGACATGGAGGCTTTCATTTACAACCCGGCCAGAGTAGGAAAACAGAGCTCGGCTTTCCACACCCAATAGCTTTCCAAAGCTTTGTACTTGCCCAGGGTTTTGCACCTGGGGTTTCAGGTGCTTTTGCCCAGAGGACTGAAAACCTTGGAAGAGGTTGGTGTGGAAAAACTGCTTGTAAAGAGCCTTCAAAGCCAGGCTGGGGGCAGTTAAAGTCCCTTGTGAAAGTTACTGAAGTTGTTTGGGAGGCTGGGAAAGCGGGGATGCCAAAGGGATGCAGGGAGCTGGTAGCAAAGTCAGACGTGGTTCCTGGGATTTGAGTTGGGATGGGTTTTCCTGCATCTCCTTGGGATAAACACGCTTGGGTTTGTCTCCGAGGAAGATGCTGAGATTGTACGAATTCTTCCCATCCTCATCCAAACAGATGAGTGACATAAAACCCATCACGGGACGCCGTTAGATGAGCAGCAACCGGAGTAAATCTGCACCCAAGTGAAAAACTCAAGCATGGCATATTTTTGTATTATTTAACTGAGATTTTTACATCTTGGAGGGAGGAGTGGGCACAGCAGCTGGGGTGCCTCTTCCCTTCAGGAATGTTCCAAGCACTAAAAGAAGAATTTATAGTTCAGTGCTAGGGGGGGAAATGCATAATTCATTTTCCAGACTTTGGAGACCAAAAAAAGAAGAGGAGGGGGGGAAGAAAAAAGTGAAATTTCATTTGTACTCACACTGAGTTATGGACCCCCAGTCCCCCCAGATCTGCCCAGCTGGGGCAAGGATTTACCTGCCAGGGAGCTGAGCAGAGCTGGAAGTCAGCATCACCGTGCGGGTGTTTGTCAGGGCAGGGTGGAGGCAGCTGGGATTTATTTGTGGCTGTGAATTCAGCACGTGAAAATCCCCCGGTGGGGTGAAAATGCAGGCTTGGGGCAGGGCTGGCTTTGCCTGCTGCCTGGCAAAAGGCTGCGTTTCGGCAGTGGGCAGAGCGATCCCACGGGAATCCTTCAGCCAGCCCTGGCAGCGCCGTGTCCTCGTTAGCCAGATGGGGGTGAAGTGCTGGGGTTTAAGCTGCTGTGTGACAGTGAAGTGCTGTTAGCGAGCAAACAAGCCGGGTTAGTTATTCCAGGAAAGAGAAAATTATTCTCCTTGTAGGCAGGTGAGATAATTAATGACTGGCGTTGTGTTGGCGCTGGGTTCGGTTTTGCAGGGCTGTGTGCGTACCCTGGGTAGGGACCGTGCCTGGATCAGCCTCTGCCCTCCCTTTGGAGCTGGCAGGGAGTTGTGGGAGGTCCCTGTGCCAATGGTCCGGGTATCCCAGGGCAGCTTTGGGCAGGTCCAGGAGCACCCCAAGCGAATGTTTGCCCCTCTGTGTTGGGAGCGGCTGTTCCACTGCGCAGAAAACTTGGGGTCGTTCCCAAAGAAACCACAGAAAACAACATGCAGGTTGTTCCCTGGAGGAGTGGGCATCCCCCTCTGCTTGCCCAGCCTGGAATTCCCACCTACAAAGCACCCTCTGTCGTTCCCTGGGAGCCCTTGCGCGTTCTTGAGGGGCAGGAAATGCCCTGGGATGTGGGACTGTTGAAGCTGATGGATCTGCTGAGCTGAAGACGCTCTAATTTTCCCTCTTTATCAACCTACTTTATATTCTTATTTCTGTGTCGATACATCCTTCTCCTCCACTCCAATCTAGCCTTAATTTTCAGCTGTTAATCAGGCAAGGCACTGTGGCGTGCTCTTCTGTAATTAAAGAATTAAAGCCATACCTGAAGAATGCAGATGCGATGGCAAAATTTAATTATTTAAATAAAGCCAGGCCATTAATTATGCACGTCCTTCAATCTTTCATCTCTTGATAAGCTCCAGCAGCTTTTGGAAGGGGGGGAAAAAAGAAGTTAGAAAGTGTGTGTGAGTTAACGCAGCGCGAGGAGCCCGCTCTGGGGTAGCAGTTTGCAGTGGGGGCAGATTTCTTCTCGTTCAGAGCCACATTGGGCTCTGGATGCTCTTGGCAGAAAGGATGGGAGTTGTGGGCTACTGAAGTGGGTTTGGGGCTACAGCCCAAACTTGCAGCCTCCACCCTCTCTGCAGGCAGCAGAGCTCTTCTCTGAGCATCTCTCCAGGCTCGGCTCCGGGAAGCTGTAGTAGGAAACAGCAGCAAAGGAGGCTCCTGGAGATGAAATAAATGTCGTGAGAGCAGCAGATCTGATCAAAGGCAGCTGGAAAATGAGCGAGCGGAGGTGAGGGATGAGTGGCCAGATATTTCATTCCCAGATGCCGATGCAGGTCCCTCCTGGCAGAGCTGGGCAGATGTCTGCTCCCAGCATGGACATCCAGGCAATGGCCCTGGAGAAGCCAGAGGTGGCTTTGATCCGTGGATGGACCTGCAGGGATGGGCAGATCTTTGATCCGCAGCGCAGCCCGCGGACGGAGCCAGAGTGCCAGGTCCTGGCTCCTGGCCCAGGTCTGGGGCCATTTTGCAGGAGTGTGGATGCAGGAATGGGTAGTGGGTCATGGACGGGGGCTTCCGTCCCAGAGCGAGCCCGCAGACCTGTATGGACAGTGAAGAATGGCCTTTATACGCGGTAAAAATCACTTCAAGCCTCGGGTTCCTCTTGCGTGATGCTCTGTGGCTGCAACCAGATGGCTGCAGGCGGTTCCCCTGCATCCACAAACGCGGCTGTGGCTGCTGCCCGCTCCCAAGGTGAGGTGAGAGGGAGGAAATCAAATGCATGACTTCTGTTCTTAGGAAAACGGAGAGGGGCCTCCTTCTTACTGATTACAGTGAGCTGGAGAGCAGTTCAGTGCTTCCCTCTCCACAGAAGCAGGAAATCTTGTAAGTGTTGTATGAGGAGCTGTTTTCCACCCAAAGGCCTGAAGGATGACACCAACTCATCTCATCTCATCTCCTGCTCCATCCCTCTCCCAGGACACATCCCAATGGCACCAGTGATCATCTCCACGGCAGCAGCCAGGTACCTCTCCGGGGGGGGGGGAATTTTCCTTTGCGGGTCGCTCTTGTCCACCCATGGGACATCCAACACCATCCAAACAAGCCCATGAGCAGGAGCTCGTTCTGGTTGGTGCAGATTAAGCAGCCAGCAATGAATCTTGGCTGAGGAGATAACGCAGCAGGGACACTACTGGAATTCTCTCTTATTGCATTTCATATTAATTAACACCAATAGTAGCCTGATTATTAAGAATGAAAAAGCTGGCAAGGGAAATGTTGCAGCTGAGATTCCAGATATCGGCACCGGAGGCTTCAGCACTCGGGAGTCAAACTCAGGCATCACAAAACAATTGTTAGTTTGGCTGGCTTGGATAGGGGTGGAGTCCCACGGAGACGGGAATCCACCCAGCCCCGTTCCTAGGGGCGTCTTGCATCACGAGGGTTCTCAGGGCTGGAAGAGGCTGCCCCGGGAAGTGGTGGAGTCGCCATCCCTGCAGAGATTTATGAGATGAGTGAGGAGGTGCTTGGTGTTCTGGTTTAGTAGTGGACAGGTACGGTTGGACCCAATGATCTGAAAGGTCCTTTCCAACCAAACGGTTCTGTGATTCCGTGGAAGGCAACGCTCTGTTTCACCCCAGACCTGACGCAGTCTCTCCTTAGAAACACCCAGTTCCTCTCTCAGCCTTGTCCAAGAGGTTCTGCAACATTAATTGCTGGTGGGGGCAGGAGGGAGGGAGAGGATGTTATTCCACAGGACAGGATTTTTTCGTATTCCCATCGTTAGCACAACCAGAGAAGTCTGTCACGATTACAAGTGCTGGGCCAGCAGAGCACAGCACCCTTTTTCTCCGGGCTGTTGTGCTTGGCTTCCCTCCCTTTGCTTGCAAACCTCATCCTTATTCATGCGGCAGCTCACGCCCTGCCAGCACCGCGGCCTCCAATAAATCTGTCAATAACAATCTGAAATCATCAGGTCGTGATGCCCTTGGACTGGCTTTATTGAGTGAGATGATTTGAAATATTTATATGCGATAGCTGTGCTGGTAGGGGAAAAAAAAAAGAGTAATAGAATGGAAGGAGGCTATTAATGTTTGACAAACAGATTTACTTGGATGTAATCAGATTGCAACATATGCTTGGGGGGGAAAAAATCAACAATGTTAACGAATTGCAGCGCGGGTTGGTGGTAGCCAGCCCGTCACTGTGTTCTGTAGCAGCTTCTGCTGAACAACAACATTTCTAGCTGTCGCTCCGTTGCTTACAAGATTAAATAATGCTTTTTTTTTGGTAATAGGCATAGTAATAATTCATAATAATTCTCACTGCTTGGGTCGCAAGGGTAGTGCGTGTCTGGGGTCGCTGTTACGTGCACAGGACTGGGCTTGGGGTCGTGAGCCACCCGCTGCCTCGGGGTTCCGTATCAGCTTAAAGATTGTTTAGGATGCTGGCCAAGATGAGCCCTGGTTGTGAGAAATGACTGCAACCCCCTCCTGCGCGGCTGACCTGTGTCCTTGTCTACAGCAGGAACGTGGGGTTTCGCAGCACGTGTGACCACGGGATGTGACCGCAGGGCGTTCTTGGCTGGGTGGTGGCACACGCTCATCGCAGCGAGCTTTGGAGGCCCTTGCAGCTGCCTCTTCCCGCGTTTGTTGATGCTCAGGTGTGAGGGTGACGTCTCCTCATGCTTCCCTGGATCCCTCAAGGCAGTCAAGACCCGTAGATGAACCAACCTGTTGTGGAACAGGAGGGTGGGGAGATGCATTTCCAATGGATGCTGGGATCCTGACCTGAAGTGCACGCGGAGTCGTGTCCGCCTGCCGACTCTTTCATGGGCTCTCAAGAAGAACTGTTTTCAGATTCAGCCTCTTTCCCTACAGAACAATGATTCGTAGCAAAATACAGCTCCTGGTTCCACCGCGGGTCTGCCGAGCAGCACAGGGACAACACTGGAGTGCGGTGGGGTGACAGATACAGCACACGGTGACAGATAAACGCTCCTTACCTTTCCAAATCCAGCACGGCTGATGGCTTCACCTAAGGGAGAGAAAAATACGGGGTCATATTCCCACTTGGAAGGGGAGAGTTAGGACAGGGGAGAACAAGCCGCAGGGATGTTTCTCCACGTCATCCTGCAAAGCACACCGCGGGCACTGCCTGGAGGCGGCTGCGCGATGCCCTGCTACCAACCTGGCTCTGCTGCGGGGACAAGAATACAAGGATGCTCCTGCTTTGAGCTGCTGTCACTGAGCCAACAGGCCTGGGATGTACAGCCTGTCAAGAGGGGAGGAGAAGCACCACCCTCCCTCCCCCATTTCACACCAGATTTACAAAGTTCCCTTCCTAAAATCCCTTTTAATATTGCATAGAGAGAGATTGTGCGTAAGTGGTTGTTCTCAGGAAGGCTTTGTTCAACATCTGGCTTTGGGGAATTCGCTCGTGGCAGGCTGGCTGTTTCCCTGGCCTCGGTGATGAGGAGATGCCGGGGGGTTGGAGGTGTGGGTTAAAAAATAGTAGAAAAAGAAAGGGTGCTGGAAAGAAAAGGGAGAGGTTTGGCTCAGTGCAGCTCTCGGGTGTGCTCCACGGCAGAGCACAAGGTGGGAGAAACACGCGCAAGAGGGTGCTTGGAGGTGCTGGGAGGGTTGGTTGGAGGTGTGCGAGACGCTGACCTTTTCACTTTCCACCAGCGCCGCAGAGCAGAGCTCCTGCCTCCAGGAGCAGCCGCCTGCCCAAGACCTGACCCAAAGCCTAACTCGCATCAGCCAGGGCACGCCGGCAGAGCCCTCCCGGGTGGCTCCGCAGGCTGGCATCGCTGGCACTGAGCAAGGCATCCCCTGAAGGGTGCCCCGGCTTCACCTGGGCCTGCTCACCTTTGTCAATAATTTATGAGGGGGGGCAATGCAGCAGCATTGTTGACGTGGTGGCTCTCTCTTCCCTTCTATCCTGTATTATCTATCGTATTTTCTGTTTCCATGTGTTATTCATAAAGCTTTTCGTGTCAGCTCGTTTGCCAGCCGGCTGACGGGGAAGCCTGTGGAGGCAGGCAGGTTTGTTCTGCATAAAAGACCATAAATAATATGAAAACTGCCAAGCATGAGCACATTTCAGGGACTTGTGCTTAATACTGGGAGACTTCCTGCAGCAGCATCTTCTATTTGCAGCCACCAGCAGCTAACTTTGGGGTCTTTTCCACTGCAGCATCTCATTTTCCCCTCTGTTAGTTCTCTCTGCAAATTAAAGGACAGAGAAGGTGATGTTCTAATGGCATCTTAGTGTCTCTTCAATAGCCCCCTGGGAGAAGCTCATTTCTGATCAGAGGCACCAGCACAAAACCCCCTTGAGGGGGGTGAACAGGCACTGTGTAGGGAGCGGAGAAATCCTTCGGCCGTCATCCGAGCACTTCAAAACAGGGAATAATACAAGCCCTTTCATCTACTGGTGAAAAAGTCCATCAATGTAGCTCTTGACAAGAAAATCTAATTTGTTTTTAGCAGAGGAAAGCCATTATCCCACTGCAGGAGCGAGAGAGAAAAGCGGCTGCAAAGGAGTTCTGAGAACGTTCCACTTGGTGGGACCTGGCCAGGAGCAGGAGGGGCAAACTTCTAAGTCAACGGTTCTTCAGAGCCCTCGGGGCTGAAATGCAGAGGCCAGGCTGAGTGTTGGGATGCTGGGGCAGGGCTGTTACAAACAACCTACAGCTCCTCTCGCATCGTGCGCGCGGGCGATGCAGTGCCCAAAAGCAGCTGCAGAGCAATGAGCTTTCCCCAGCCGATGCGTGCCCGTCTCCATCCACCCTCCATCCCTGGGTTGCTCTGGTCCTTCTTTGCCACAAAAAGGGCTGCTGCAATTTATTTTCTTCTGGTTTGTTGTTGGGTTTTTTGTTTTTCTTGTTCACTTATTCTGGGTGCTTAAGAATAAAACTCCCAACCCTACATTCCCAAGAGGGAAAAACTTCATGTGAACCACATCCCCACCCCGAGCTCTCGGAACAAAAGTGTAAACATCTGAGACTCCACATTCTTTTGCCAGAAAAACCTTACCCGGAGGGCAGATACGCATCAGCAGGAGGCTAAGAGGTGTATTTCCACATCCAGCCTCCTCCTGCCTTGCTGCTCCCTTTGGAGCTGCCTCGGTTGAGCTGGAGGGAGCAAAGCCCGAGGTTGCCCATCCCCAGCGCCATGGGTGAGGCCCCTTAGTGCAGGGGGGTGTTTATTGCATTGGGCAAGGAGTCGGCAGCACCAGAGGGCTTCGATTCTGCAGCCCCGCTCCTCCTGAGCACCGTGGAGTGATTTCTAGGGAGCTGTTTTAGCTGCAGAGTTGCTGGGGCTTCTAGCAAGGGATGCTGAAGGATGGAGGTGTCCAGGACCTTGGGCAAAGCCATGGGGAGAGTCTGAGCATCCTTGAGAGAGTTTCTGCCTCGGGTGCATCTTTCTTTTCGAAGAGGAGATGAGAGAGAAACGGTTTTTGTAGGGGCAAAGGTCGATGTTCAATAGAATCCCTGAGGTTGGAGAAGACCTCTAAGCGCATCCAGTCCAAGTGCCAGCCCAGCACCATCGTGCCTGCTAAACCCTGTCCCCAGGAGCAACATCTGCGTCTGAAAGGCAGCCCTGGATGATCTGGAGAGGGGACAGGAGAGCAGGATCTGGCCCTGCACGAGGCCGTGCTTCTCGAGGCGGAGGTCGGCCGAATGCTGAGCCCGAAGGAGCTTGTAACAAAGCTCCTTCTCCTGAAACCCATTAACTGACCAGGGCTGAAAATGTGAGCGAGCTGGAAATTCATGATTGCCCGAAATCCAGAATAGCTTTGGGTTTCTTTTAAATCGAATTGTGAACGAGCGACCGCTCTAACCAGGAAAGAATAGAGGCATCATTAGAGGAGAGCAGGATTTCTGTTATCCCCACAGCGATCTGATCAGGACTTCTGGAGGAGCCAGCTATCGCACCGTGCAGCAAACAGAGCTTTCTGCTAAATCCCTTCTTCTTTCTTCCTTTTGGCAAAACCAGACAGAACTTCATTTTCTGGCAATTACCCTGAGCTGCGAGCACTAAATAACTGCTGCAGCAGTGCTGAGAAGGAGGGATGGAGGAAAAACACCACCACATGTGTGCTAGCTCCTGAAAGCCTGCAAGAAAAGCAAGAGCAGCAGCTTGACACAACGAATAACCGCAACTGCTGGCAGATTTATGGATCACACCGTGATATACAGAGGATCTGAAGCTGGGCAGGGCATAACATAATAAATCAGACGAAGCCAACAAGCCACACGCTCCAGCTCTGTCCTAGCAGGATGCTGTGGGCTTCTATTAAAAATTAACAAGGAGAACTGAGGAACAGCTGTGCTCCTTTGCAGGGTAAAGGTGTGGCAGTAGGTGTGTTAATGTGCAAAAGGAAACAAAGAAATAGAAGCATCTTGCAAATGGGAACACCTATTTATACTCAGGTAATCCAATGGGAATTTTACCCTTGACTTCATCCAAATTGAAAGAGAATCGCCGCTGTATTAAGTGGTCACAACTTAATGTGCACATTCAGGTCGTGCAACTTTATATTTTACATCCCTTCTCTCACCTAGAGCATCGTTGGGTCCCCAAAGGTGGTGGCAGCCGTGCCAACGGTGCCCAGGGCTGAGGATGTCTGTAATGCCAGCCTCGGGATGGGTGAGACTGTCACCACCGCCGCTGGGCTAAAGAGGCAGCTTGAAGGCATTGGTGCTCCGTTGGCCTCCACCGCTCCGTAATTCCCTCTCTGCCTTCCGCTGCCGCACGCGTCAATGCTCGTTGTGTTCCCCGAGCATCCCAGAAACGCCTGAACCCACCTCACAGCTACGTAATTAGGACAAAAGCTTCCTGCTTTTATATCTGCCAAAGGAGTTGGTAGCGATTATGATTCCTCAGCAGGTTCATCCCAGCCCGGACCGCGGCTGTGCGGCGCTGGGCACAGGAGAGGAATGGTCCCTGTCCCCGGGGTGGGGGTGAGGGGAAGGGCGGGAGAGGAAAGATGCATGGAATGATCCATCCATAGAATTATGGAATCGGTAAGGTGGGAAAGGACTTCCAAGATCAGCAAGTTCAACTGTCAACGCAATGCCAATACGCCTACTAAATGTGGTCAAAGGACAGGAACGGAGCCCATGGGCAGCCCCGCACTGTGCTGGGTCGTGCTGGCATCACCACTCATCATGTCCCCTGTGCCCATCACCCCAGCCTTGGGGCACACACTGCCTTTCTGTGCCCATCACCCTGGCCTCAAGGCATGTGGCACCTTTCTGTGCCCGTCGCCCCGGCCTCAAGGCATGTGGCACCTTTCTGCGGGGTCCCTGCCAACGGGCAGGCAGTGGGGACGAGGGAACTCCAGGGAATCAAACAGGGTTGATGATGGAGAGGTCCCTTCCCCGCTCCACACACCCTGCGACACCCGTAGCTCTTTGTTTAAAAGTGAAATTATAAAATTAATCCCCGTTTCATATTCACAGAGTTAATGACTGGGGCTCATCCTCTTATCTGTGGTTCAGAGGTGGGTGCGGGCACGCATCCATACGGGCTTTCAAAGGGAAAAATAATTATCGCAGAGATAAAGCTTTCATTATTTTTAATAGCGTCAGGTCCACCCGTTGAGTTATTACAGTAATAAACTCTAATTAGATCCCTGGTGATAGGTTCCCGCGCGCTGCCTCATGGATTGCGATTATAGAAACACAGAACCGTATCGGATCATCGGTAAGAACAGCCCAGCCTTTTCCACAGGTGGGTAAAACAATGCACGTATTTCATATCAATAATTGTTTACTCTTATTCAAAATCCTGAAGGGACAAACCCTGATTTATGTGCGGCTGTCGCTGTTCTCGCGGTCCAACCCACGAAGGGTCTCTTCATCCCCTCTCCCCATCGTCCTGGCGGTGCCCACTCTGGGCTTGGTTCCACCCGCGCTCGCTGCGAACGCCTCTCGTCTTGCTGAAATGGCTCTGCCAGAAGAAAACAAATCAAAACACAGATTTTGAACGCGTCAAAACATTTTCTGTCAGATTTGTGAAGTCTGACTGTAGTTTTCAATTCAATCTGTATTTTTTCACTTACGAATGTTCTTCTGCACATCCTGGTTCTGTAAGAAAAACACTTTCATCCAAGGCAAAACAATTAATCTGAGGTTGAAAAACTTTCATTTATCCTCACCGGCTCCCTAAGATTTCTCTAATTTTTCAAGCATCTTTTTTTTTTTCACTTTCTTAACAATTTTTCCAGATTTGAGAACATCAAAAAAAAAAAATCAATTATTGAATCAGCCTGATTCGTAACACATTCCCTGCTGCTAAACGCAGGCAGCGGTGCCTGCCAAGTACGACGGCTGGAAACCCACTAATTACCAGCGCTGGCGTGGTGATCGCCAGCAACACCGCGCTGCGTCAGCTGATCACAGCCGGGAAGCCGCGCTGCCCCGTTCCCAGCGTTATCAGCTGGATGCGGTGTCTGGGCCAGAGGAGAGGACGTGCGATGACAACACCCCGACCGCAAAAGCCAAAGCAAATTTACTGTTGTAGCACAGCGCCAATGTGTTCCAGCACCGGGGAAAGCGGTGAGGAACGCGTTACGTGCTCGGATATGTAACGAGAAGGTTTAAACATTTCTGAATAGCTAATGCTAATGTAATTATTTTTACTGTTATCTGGGCACACGCACACCAGGTAAACAGGCGTCTCTCCCCGTGAACGGATAGAGGCATTTTAAACGGGCAGCACAACGTAATTACCCCAGTTAGAGTCTGGCACGGCTCAAGTGAACCTTCCAGCAGTGGCGCCATTGGTCGTGGCTTAAAATCCCATTTTCACAGCATCTCTGCAAGTGAGTGTGTTCGAAGCTCGCTGCAAACATGTGATGGTGATGCTGGTGCTGGGCTGGCCTGCATATATATTTATTTACATGTATATATTTATATATAATCAGAGAACCGTGGAGTGAGTTGGGTTGGGAGGGACCTCAAATCCACCCAGTGCCACCCCCTGCCATGGGCAGGGACACCTCCCACTGGGTCAGGGGGCTCCAAGCCCCATCCAACCTGGCCTGGAACACCTCCAGGGATGGAGCAGCCACCACTGCTCTGGGCACCCTGTGCCAGTAAACGTGGTGAGAAATGGGGGCTCCTGCAGCCCCCTCTGTCTGGGGACCTGCCTGTGGCATCTTTGCTCTGCCCACCTGCAGCCCCGTTTGCCCTGCTTGTTCACGTGGCTTGGATATAAAAAGTGAGTGGCTCTCCTGGATGTTACCTTAGATTTGTCTTGATCCAGGGAGCAGCGCGGAGAGGGGAGTGGGGATCTCAGTCCTGCTCAGCCGCCTCGTTTTCCCCCTCTCCCTTTGACTCGTGTTGAACAGTGCTGGTGTGGTGCCGATGCGGCTCGGCGTCTCTGCTGCTGCCACCAAAACTCTGGTTGCAAACAAGGCTTTTATTTTCATTGCACGTTCAGTTTGGGGGTTAATTTGGTTTTCACGCCCAGGCCAACCCCGCCAGCAGGGACACCTGGCAGGTTTGTCTGGAGGAGGCATCAAAAATCTGCAAAGCCTGTTTTAATGAGAAACTGCTTTTTCTGCTAGAGAAAGCTGGGACTTTAATTATCCTGTAGCATTACGCTGACAAGCCACCCGGCCTCGGCAGATCGGGGTGATAATTAGACCTGTTGGCTCTCCAGTGGAGGAGAACGGTAATTTTCGAGTGCAATGCTTGTGTGCATCCTCTAAGGAAAGCACAATCATTCAGAAATTGAAAGTTTGACAGGATGCCAGTTTTAATACACCCATTGAAATGTTTTCTTGTCAGCAGCGGTACAGCCACATGTCCATCATGAGAATTTTCCTCTAGAAACTTTGTTGGCAGAGAAGAAATGGTGAGGATTTACCTTCTTCGTTGAATTTGTTTGGGAGTTCTGCTTTTGGTTGTGGATATTATTTTTCTTTTTTAATGTTGATTTCCTTAAAAAGGGGCATCAAGCTGAGAAGGGGGAAGATGCTTCTGAATCCTTCGTTAGGTGTCCTCGTTAAGGCTAACGATCCTTGGAGTCCTTCCTTTGAGGAGGACAGGAGGCAGCGCCTGCTTTAAGTGATGGGGAGGCAGAGATGGGATGGGATTTTGGCACCTCTTAGGCTGCTGCCTCTGCAGCCCTGCCCTGCCCTGCCCTGCCCTGCCCAGCTCAGCGAAGCAGCCGCTCAGTTTTCCGGTGCTGGGTGACGTTGGTGGCATTTCACTGCACTCTTAAGCACTTTACAGAATCCGGGATAAGAAACTTCTTTCTTATTCAGACAGAAAGGGTGTCAGAGCAGCATTATTGCAAGGTGAGTTCCTGAATTGGGAAGAGGTTTAATGTGCAGAAAGTAACCACTCCTTATGCAAAACATCCCCTCCTGTTGCGGAGGAGAGGTTGGATTTGTGCGGGACGCGAGACACCCATCGTCTCTGCAACGTGAGGCCAAACCTCCCGGTACTTCCTTTCGGCGCAACACCAGCTGCCGAGCAAGAGCATCATCAGGATTGATTTCTGTTTACACAAAGCCCGACAGTCCCAGGTGATAAAGCAACAGGTGACTGCAAAGAAATGATTTAAAGACAAAATCACTGCTCCGATTCTACGAGCAACCTTTCTCTGTGTTGCTCAGGAACTCGAGGGCGCGGTGAGCAGCAGGTGATCTCTATTGCTACCTCCCCAAAACCAGTTTTCCTCCTAACTCCTCACAAGTGATGCTCTCAAGCGCATCGCTGCCGCAGGTGGGGAGGGAGGAGGCTCTGTGGAGGTCCAGGCTGTGTTTGGAATCACCAAGTCGCTGCCTGCGCGCTCTCACGGGACACATTGGAAGAGCATAAGACGCCAACTTGCACTCAAGATAATCCTTTCCAAACCAAAGCAATTCCTACGGAACAGGCATTATGCAAATTCATTCATACCAAGACAAAGACCTGCCTGAGTAATTAAAAATGAGAGAAGGAAAAGCAGTTTGAAAAGAAAAGGCTATTATATTGCCTGCATCTTTTATTTCTCTAATTTATGAAAACAAAAGAAGGAAGAGCTGGATGACCAAGGAGGGTGCTGGAGTGATGCTCAGCGCCTCAGCCCTGCCCAGGGAGCTCCAGGAGAGCAGGCACAGCCCAGGGATGCTGAGGGGAATCCCAGGCTGCGCTCCTGTGTCCCATTCTCCGAGACTCCGTATCCTGGGGGAGAGCCAGAGTGCATCCGGATCTTCACCCTTGAAGCCGATTTGCGTATTATTTGTTCTGTATCAGGTTTAAAAGCTTCGTTCATGAACTCAGAAAAAGAATTCCTTAGGATTCATGTCTGTCATTGTTAGAAAAGAGTACCTACCCGGCCGTGGGTGTCCACAAGGGTGAGATTCAGCCTTTATTCATTGTAATGGAGGTGCCGGCTCTTGGACAGTAAATGCGAGCTCACCAGCAATAATATTTCTTTTCTCAGCTATAGTTCATGCTCTTTATAAAAGTAATTCACACATGGTAAGGGGTAGGCAGTCTACGAGCAGAAATCAACAGTTTGACAGCTTCTGCCATCCGATTGCCAAAGCCCGCGCTCCCCTGTAGAACCCTTTATCATCTATAAACGACAAGCGCGAGATAAGAAGTGGGCATTGCTGCGATAGAGCCGCGGGCTGCCTGTCCGCGCTGTCTGTTGGATACTTATAAATAGCAAAGACATTTGCATAAATAATGCTTGTGCACGCGCCAGAATGCTCTGGGAGGAGGAAAAAGGCAATGGCAGCTTCCCTGGCGAGCAGGACAACCGCCGTGCCATCCTCACGCCCAGCTGGCACCCAAAGAGAGGATGTTGGGACTCATCCCGTGCACCCCGGGAAGTGCTCGCTGAGAGACGTGGCCAGGCTGGGCCGGGCACTGACGGCTGCTCCCTGCTGTGCCCACGAGCGCTTCCCAAGCCTTGATTCCCCTTTTGGGGGATCCCAGCGGCGCTTTCTCCTCATAGCCCTGGTGCAGAGGTTCAGCTTCCCTTTTCAAACAAGCCTGCCCTGCTGAGAGTTCACAAACCGTGTGGCCGTGGCACTTGGGGACATGGTTTGGTTGGCACGGTAGGGTTGGACTGGATGAGCTTAGAGTTCTTTTCCAACCATACTGATTCCATGATTCTATCAGCGAGCAGCAGTGAGCAGATGCCTCCCCAGCTGCTGGATTTCCCTCCACAGGTCGCTGACGGAACAGAGGTTCCCACCACCTCACTCCCAAGGCTGGAGGCAGAACAGAGCAGCAAGGATCAGCTCAGCCCAGCGCCCAGCGCCCGCAGTGTGCTCGGAGCTGGAGCTTCAACCCAGCACCTTCTGGGGCAAAAAAGGTGATAAGAGACGCACGTGGGAGCCGGGAGAGGAGCTGGCAGGCACAAAAGCAAAGGCCTCTGGAAAAACTTTGCGCATCTAATTGGTCTTGGTCTAGAACCCAGCCAACCTGTCACCAACAGCCTCCACAGTTTGGCTTTTTAATGAGACATTTTCATATATTAACATTTCATTAAGTCTATAGCGAAGTCATTTTTAGGGTGATTTTAAATGAAGGTGCCACGTGGTCCTGGCTCTTGCGATAATAGAACAGCGCAGCCCAACGTACCCTGCTCTGCCTCCAGCCCCGGCCACGGAGAGCCAGGAGCGGAGCCGTGGTGACGGGGAGGGCAGGTGGGAGCAAGAGGCAAAGCAGATGAGGGTGTTGACAAGAGCTTGGTGGGTGCCTACAGGTGTCGCTGCTCCATGGGGGCTGGGGCTGCTGTGCACAGCGGGAGCTCCGGGAACATCCCTACCTCCACAAAGGACCCTTCCCACCCTCTTGAGTCGGAGCTGTGAGTCCAAGGGCCCTTGGAACCAGGTGAAGGACAGCTGGAGGCTTCACCGTGAGCATCGCATGAGACCCCCAGATTCCGCATCGCTGCTGTGACTCGAGGGGTGCCCCAGCTGCCGCTGCTGCCGGCAGTAACGGAGATCCATGCCCTGCTGTCGGCAGCTGGCTTGTTCCAAAAATTCTGAGACGTTTTTAATTAGAATTTTCGTATTTTGAAATAATTCCACAAAAGCTAAAACTTGTTCAGGAAAACACCATCTGCCATCCTAAAATAATACGGGCTACGGTAAAAACAGGCCACGGAAAACCCCCTGCGTAATGACTACGTGTAAAGTACAACAGGAGAGCAAAAGCTTGAAGCAGTGGTTTCTCCCAGCTGTGAGTTACTACTTCTCTCTTTATAAATTAAATATAACTGTATGTTAGCCCTTCCGCCTAGCGATGGGGAGATAAGGATGTGTACAGGCAGGGCGTGCTGCGCCCAGGAATGGCTCTCAGGAAATATTGCTCCGTTTGCCCTTTTAAACAGTTATTTCAGCTTATTACTGCGCACAGCGCTGGGGCTTCTGAGAAGTCCTTCACCTCTGCAATCCTTGGCCTCGCTCTCCCATTAAAGGCTGTCAGCGCACATCAGCAGGGTTATTAAATTAAGCCTCAACAATTGGAGGGGCGTGTTTGCACCTCTCAGAGGGAAATGAGGTTAGTGGGAGGTTGAGTGGGAGAGGGGCAACAGGGCTCCAGAGGTGAGAGCCCTGTGCTCTGGTCTGAGCCCAGGGCCGTGCTCCCTTCCCTGGGACGGCTCAAGGAGCATCATCTGCCACTTCTTGGGTCCCAAAAAATCTCTTGTGTCCCCTCCATCCCAGGGGCCGGGGAGTCACAGAATCATTAAGGCTGGAAAAGACCGCTCAGCTGCTCCAGCCCAACCTCCCTGCACCTGCCAAACCCTGTCCCCTGGTGCCACATCTACAGGGTTTCTGAACCCCTCCAGGGATGGGGACCCCACCACTGCCCTGGGCAGCCTCTGCCAGGGCTTCACCGCTCTGTCAGTAAAGAAAAGTCTTGAGTAGATCCAGGGAACCTGATGTTTTCCTCGTTGCTGCAGCTTTTTGTTGGGAAAGCGATGGTGACAAACCCCGCTGGTAATCTTTCTGTTCCCCGTTCTCTCCTGCTGCCTCGGCTCCCAACGAGCACGGCACCGTCACTAAGAAACGTAATCTGGGTGATGGATGGGCTCTGCTCGATTCCTCTGACATCCTCATGAAAATTTGAAACAGTGCCAAGTACCTTGCTCTCCAGAGCTGCCTCGTGTGGGCGCCCCGTGCAGGGCGGGCAACCGGCCCGAAGGGTCCGAGGGATTGTCTGTACAGGAGTGAAACCAGCCAGAAAACACAAGGAGAGGAGCTGGGCTGTGCTGGGACAGAGCTCCCAATGTGTTGTTAGGGAAGAGGACACCGTCTTGCAGGCTTGTGGTGCCGGGCACTGAGCCTGGCACCGCTGCTGTGGTGCTGGCGTAGGAGGCAAGCTGGGTTTTGCTGATGCTGCAAATCTGCTGCAGGAGGGAAATCTGCCATTAAGCAGCTTTGCGGTATTAGCGAGGCTAATTCTTTCATCAGGTAGGAGCATTTTATTTCAATGCTGCAAAGAAGGTGTAATGCCTCATCACAAACTTAGGAAGGTAATTCCAGTGACCCCCCGCGCCGCTGCAGGTGAGTATCAACAATCATCAGCCTTCCAGCACTGAAAAGGGCTCCGGGAAAGCTGGGGAGGGGCTCCTGATCAGGGAGTACAGGGATAGAACGAGGGGGAATGGTTTGAGCTGCAAGAGGGGAGATTGAGATGAGATCTCAGGAAGAAATGTGTTGCCGTGAGGGTGGGGAGGCCCTGGCCCAGGGTGCCCAGAGCAGTGGTGGCTGCCCCATCCCTGGAGGTGTTCCAGGCCAGGTTGGATGGGGCTTGGAGCCCCCTGACCCAGTGGGAGGTGTCCCTGCCCATGGATGGGATGGGACAGGGTGGGCTTTGGTGTCCCTTCCAACCCGAGCCGTTCTGTGATTCTGCAGTTGCTGGGGCTCTGGCTGTGACTGTGCACAAATGCACATCCGAGCTGTATTTTGGCCTCTGCTTCCCCTGAGCGGTCGCCCACCTCTGTGGAGCTGATGGGACCGAGTGGCACTAAATAGGTTTGTCCCCAGGATGCCGGCTTGGTTAGTCAAGGTCTCTGTCTGAAAGGCAAGCCAGCCCTGCCAGGTCATCCTCAGCCATTTCGCATCTGCAGAGAAGAAACAGGCAGGAAATTAGTCAGCAGTGAATTGGGAATAGATTCCGTGGGAAGGGAAGGGGAGGGCGATGCAATCCATTCCTCACGCAGCTGCAGCCGTGCAGGAGGTGTTTGCTGGGCTCAGCCCGAGCAGACAGGCTTCCCAGCACAGAGCATCTGACAGGTACTAAAAGAAGAGTCAAATCCCTTTGATTTGTCAGTGTCTGGGTCTCGATCGCAGTAACGCAGGCTGCACTGCCTGGGAGAAGCCACCCGCACTGAGTGGGCTTCATTTACATGTTGTGACAGTGATTTATTCTCTGTAAAAGCCATCTCTGCCTCCTCTCCCTGCTGTCTCACCGTGCCCCGGCTCCTCTGCCGCAGCCCCACCGCGAGCTCGCGTTCACCCTCCCGTGCCTCCTTCGCAAAGGGGAAGGGAGCAGTGCTGGTCCGTCACTACAAAAATCCTTGCGGTTTATAGCTGCCGGCATCACCAGCTCCATCATTTCTCCACCAGCCCGGAAGACGGGAAGACCCGAGCTGTGGAATCATTATTTCTCCCCAGCAGAACCAAGATGTACCCACAGTGTCACAAGGCTGGAAAAGACCTTTGGGATCATCGAGTCCAACCTATGACCCAACACCTACACCTACTCATCACCTAAACCGTGGCACTAATTGCCTCATCCAGTCTCTCTTTGAACCCCTCCAGGGACGGTGACTCCACCACCTCCCCGGGCAGCGCATTACAATGGCCAATCACCCTCTCAGTGAAGAACTTCTTCCTAATGTCGAGCCTAAACCTCCCCTGGCGAAGCTTGAGACCGTGTCCTCTTGTTCTGTCCTTCAGCCCTTTCCGTGTACCCAGGAGCTGAGGACCACAAGCTCCTGGTCTGTCCTACCCCAATTATCCCTATTTCCAGGCTCTGCCACAGCCCGGCGGTGAGTGTGAGGATGGACACACCGCTGTCTGGACAGCAGGACCCTGACCTCGTCTTGGCTACCCACCCAGCCAAGCCCTGGTGTTGCTGAGGACACAGCCAGCCCGTGGGGGTGACACCAGCTCAGCAAGGAAGAGAAACACAGGGAGGCAGAGTGGGGGCACCTGCCCGCGAGGAGCAGCTCGTCAAATATCCCGGAAGTCTTCTTTCCAACAGCCAAGCCCAAGCTCCCAGCGAGCGCGTGCTTGGGGGATGAATGGGTCCCCGTGACAGGTGAGCGAGTGGAGGCTCTGCAGAAGCTGAAGGTTACATTACCAGTGCATTATTGATGAGCCTCCTCCTCCTCGGAGCTGGGGCTGCTTCCCTGCCTCCGCGTCTGGGCACTGCAGCGTAGAAATGATTGAGCACCCCGGAGTCTGACCTGTGAGGGAATAACTCTCTTTTAGTTCAGACCCTAAAGAGACTCAATAACTGCCTGAGCCTCTGCCAGGGAGGTGCCCTGAGCGCCTCGCCCCACTGCCCATCAAATGCCCCCCTCCTGCTCTGCTGGACCTCGGTCTCCGGTTTCTTGATTTCGTGGGTATTACTGGAGGATGGTTTTGCTTGTGTTTGGTGCTGTGATGAAGCCGCGGCTCACACACACAGCTGGGGATCGCCCTTTTCCAGAGAATTCACATTTTGAACAGGCGAGACAGAGCAAGAAGGGAAACTGAGGCACAGAGCTGTGAAAAGGGTCACCTAAACCAGCAGCTTCAGCATCCCAAGCCCATGCTCCTCCCAGGAGCCAGCGTGACCTCTGGGGAGTCTTCTTCACTCCTTGCCTTTGCAGGAGGTGATGCCCCACTCATCCCAGGAAGCAAAAGAAACACCCCTTCCCCGTGAAGAGCGAGGCTTCGCCGCCTGTGCAGCCCTGCTGGAGGCTGAGAGCCCAGACTGGCCTCCGAGTTGGCAGATCTCCTGCTCTCACCACCCATAATCTCCCTGCCGATCGCTCCCGCCCGGCGCAGCCGCTGAGAAGTGAACGGAGCCGGTTTAAGCGGGTGGCGTTTGCAGCCCTACACATCTAATCAGATTGGTTTGACCGGATTTGCCTTTTAAAGCCTCGGAAGCTCAGCAGGGCTTTTTCAGACTGAGCCTCTCCCCATGCACACGCGGAATTGTTTCTGGGCAGCTGAAAACCTTCTGCTACATAAAGTAATTTTCTGTTAGAGAAGCTTTTGCAGCGGAGAGCATGGCTCATCGGTAAAATCAAGCCAATGGGATTGTAGCTATTGATTTTTTTCCTACTTCTACTGCTGTTTGACTGCCTAGAAAACGTTTCTGTAGCAAATGATCGTCACTTTGGGGCAGTCTTGTAATTGCAGGAGCTCGGCGGACACTTTGCCCGCATGCAACCTCATCGTCCTCCCAGCAAGATTTTTAAATACGTGATAGGATGTGTAGAAAATCTGTGCACAGACCCCACGGAAGAGCCCACAAGCCACACACAGGCCTGCGCTCTGCCTGGTGTTGTACACGTCAAGAACAAAGAAGCAACTCAGAGGGGCTCCAGGAAAGCTGGGGAGGGGCTCTGGATCAGGGAGGGCAGGGATGGGATGAGGGGAAGGGTTTTGAGCTGAAAGAGGGGAGACTGAGATGAGATCTTGGGGAGAAATGTTTTGCTGTGAGGGTGGGGGGGCCCTGACCCAGGGTGCCCAGAGCAGTGGTGGCTGCCCCATCCCTGGAGGTGTTCCAGGCCAGGTTGGATGGGGCTTGGAGCCCCCTGACCCAGTGGGAGGTGTCCCTGCCCATGGCAGGGGTGGGGCTGGGTGGGCTTTGGGGTCCCTTCCAACCCAAACCGTTCTACAGTTCTATGATCTCTTTCCCATGGTTTTTAAACGAGGGGCAGTCAAACTCCGCCAGCCCAGGGAGCCGGGGTACAATCGCTGGGGTCACGTCTGTATTCCGGGTGTGATTGTCAGGGCGCAACCACGCACTCTCGCCAGCCTGAGCCCTTGGCGAGATAACCAACGAGAGCAGCACCGAACGGAGCTGAACCGGTGTAACGGGGAACAAAGCTTTTGGAGGGCTGGGCTGGAGCAGGATGGTGCTGCCGAGTCAGAGCTGGGCTGCGGTGACCTCCTTCAGAACCCCCTGCTGAACTGATGGGAGCAAAATTATGTTGGCAGCACAGAGTGGTTTAAAGACCCCACATTCCAATTTTGTCTCCAACCCAAAGAGACGATTGCAGCACGAGACAGAGGTGCCAGGGTTTGAAGTCAACGCAGGGTAAATGGCAACAGAATAAGCTCCAGCAATCCTGCACCCCAGAAATCAGGATTCTTCCCACCTCCCCAGCGCTGGGAACAGCATCCCAGACCCTTCTCTGACCCCGTCGCTGGCGTAAGGGCCGTCTCGCTGGGATGGGACCCTTCAGCATCTGTGGAGACTTAGCGTCTGGTAGCTAATTAGCTGTACAGCAGCCGGCGTTAGGAAGCCCAATCAACATGATTTCATTTAGAAACAGGAAACAGCTGTCCCCTTCTTTTCATCCAGAGCTAATTTTAAAATTCATTAAGGCTGCGTGGGGAGGAGGGGGTCTGCCACGGCACCTCAGGTGTTGCGGGGCTGCGTTAGGCTCCTACCTGTCAGGCAGAGCTTTCCTGTCTGGGTGCAGCACTTCCCTGCCGGCCTCCGCGCGGGCTGTGATAGGATGAACAGGTTTGGAGGACGGGGAGGAACCGTGAACCTTCCCCAGCTCTGTGTCCTCAAAGAAGGGTTACGAAGCAGAGGACGTTTTCAAGGTGGCTGTTTTTAGCCCTTAGAAACACCCCCACGTTGTGGTTTTGAGAGACCCTTTGAGTAAGAACTACCCGGGGTGAGGGCACTGCCTTCCTGGGGAAGATGGGTAACGAATTTTGCAGCTGGGTCAGAGGAGAAGTGACCGACCCTGCTCCGAGGCTGTCCCAGAGTTAACTCCAAAGGACCCCGTGCAGCCGAGACAGCAGCGGCAGAGACACGACACGAGCTGCAGCGACCCATCCATCACTGTCTCCTGCAATTTGTCCTGTGTCTCGGAGCTGTCACAGACCTCGTCGGCTCCCGCAGCTCACCAGCCTACGTGCTGCTGGTGCCTGCCAAGCAGAAAGGACATCAGGGTTGAGCCTGCCATCACTTTGCAGGGCACGTTACGGATGCCCCAGAAGGGTAAAGATCATGATTGTCTTTGCACACCTTGGCACTGGGACCGGTTTTGCCTCAGTTTGGGATCTGCTGCCCGCAGAGATTAAAAAGCTGTGCCGCACTGCTTTGCCCTGCCCTCGGGACGGCTACAGGAGGGACGGAGCTGGCGGGATGCGCAGCGCTGTGAGCACCCTTGCAGCTGCCTGGGTGGAAGACTTGCAACCAGGCACCGGCTGGAGAAGGCTCTGGCCACTCCAACTTCCTCCTCAGGAAAGCCAACACCTCCCAGATGACAGGGAAGGTGACACACACAGAGGAGGTGGCTGGAGGGTGGCATTTTGCCTCTGAAGAGGAAGGGAGTTGATTGTTGTCACACTGCAGCTCAGCTGGAAGCTTCACCAGCCTCCTCCGTGCCTGATTTCCCACACCCCATGCTTACAGCAGAGAGGAATTGGCTCCACCAGGCGGTTCCTACCCCGCACCCACAGTGGTTGGTCTGGCTTAAGGCACCTGAAGACAATTACAGCCTTGCAAAGAGCTGCATAAAACAGGCTCCTGGCTTGCTTTTCTGGTTGGGGAGTTTGTTCCTTCTCTGCCGTGCGGGAGCCAGCTGGGAGCGAGCGGTGCTGCAGGGCACATGCTGCCAGGAGGCTCCGCACAAGGCACCGCGGAGCCAGGGGATGCAGCGGGAGCTGGGATCCAAGGCCCAGCCCTGGGTGCAGCGCGCCCGCGTGCTGCTGCGGACGGGCGCGATGGGAACGCGCTGTGGATGCTTTCCAGAAACAGGAGAGGCTGAGTTTGGTTCCCACTTGGGGAATTTCGGCAGGTTGCCAGCGCCGCGATTAGCATTCCGGAGCTCCGGCTGCAGCAGGGAGCGTGGGTTATTCCAAACAGATAAACACCATCTGTGCCCTCGGAGCAGCGCCCAGCGCCACGCGCAGGTTGTGGCACCTGCTCAGAGTTGCTCATGCCGTGGGTGATGCCCTTGAGGTACCATCCCAGCATCCCTGGGGTGGGGTTGTATGCTGCCACGCCGGTGAGAAACCAGCTGGGTGAAGGGAGTGGAAGGAGGGGGCTGGGAGCCCCCCTGGAGATGCCAGCGTTGGGTCCGGGGTGCTGGACCGTGCTAGACACTGCTTGTTCCTTCATCATTGGCACCACAGGGGCTGCTCGGGCTTAGCTGAAAGGCTTTGGCATTACAGCCCAGCTTGAGAAAGTACATTTTTACATCCTGCCTGATGTACTCGCCCAGCGCCACAAAGGAAAAAAATAAATATATATATCCAGGGAATATCAGGTAGGACAAATTTTTCTGCCTCTTTCCCGTTTATCACCCAGAAGAAGATTAAAGCCTGTGGCTCCTTAGCCTACATTCACACGCCAGGATCTCTCCTTTATTTTTTTTCCTCCTCTAACCTAGTTACATTCCCATAAACGTAGTCTGGCCTCAAGGTATTAAAGATGCAGTGAGTGGTAACGCAGCCGGCAAACTCCCAGCTCAGCTGCCAGCAGCCTCCAAAGCCTCAAGGAGGAACGGCCGGGCTGGGCTTCCAGTGGAGCCTGGCTCATGGAGAACGACGGGGCCGTGGGATTTGTCACCCCCCCAATGGCAAACACCAGCAAGGCACGGGATGTTGTGTTTTAATGTCTGCAAAGAACAATGCAAAGGCAAAAAATAACTTGTAGAATCAAGAAATTAGTGATAGGGAAGGGGGAGGCTTGAGAATGGATGGAGCTGGTGGGGGCTGCTGACCCCGGGCTGGTTTCAAACCTCTGCTCACCTCTCATTTAATTAGGGCCCTTTATAAAGTAATCACCAACTTTCTTCCCAGTAACTCATAGTTTATTCATGCATCGCTTCTTATTTGTGAAATCCCTCTGCTTTTCCCCCTCAAAAGGCTCTTTCCTTTAAATCTTAATTATCACCCGAAGCCCGGAGCCCGGCTGGTGTTTCAGTCCTTGTAGCGAGGCCGTTTGAACTCTGCTGTCGACACCTTCGGAGGCTCTGGTTTGACACTGGACTCATTCCTTTGCCATCAGTGCACGCGGTGATTTATACGGTGATTTTAATTGAATGTTGAGACCTCGAGGTCGCAGAGGGAACTGGGACAATGCCAGGAAAGGCTTCAGCCAGCTCAGTGCCTTGGACACAAACACGAGGGGGTGAGCAGGGGGTGAGCCCAACCCAGGGAAGATGCTGATGGCTTCAGCAAGAGAAAGGTGCCCATCTGGGTCAGGAAGGACTTTGTTGCCCAAAATGGGGCAACTCCTGGCCAAGAGGGGGAAAGAGGAGAGCACAAGCATCTCCAGCTGCACTGGGGAAACTGAGGCAAGGAAGCAACTTACACCGGGATGTCTGGTTGTAGCAGTTGTATTTTTCTTTAAGACCACCCAGTGCTGGGTTGGTTTTGTTTCTCTGGTGTTCAGCACCGTTCTGGGAAATGTGAAAACAACTGCTAAAGATAATAATCTGCTATGATAGAAACCTTCAGCACTGAAAGGGGCTCCAGGGAAGCTGGGGAGGGGCTCTGGATCAGGGGGTGCAGGAATGGGATGAGGGCAACGGTTTCCAGCTGAAAGAGGGGAGATTGAGATGAGATCTGAGGGAGAAATGTTTTGCTGTGAGGGTGGGGAGGCCCTGGCCCAGGGTGCCCAGAGCAGTGGTGGCTGCCCCATCCCTGGAGGTGTTCCAGGCCAGGTTGGATGGGGCTTGGAGCCCCCTGACCCAGTGGGAGGTGTCCCTGCCCATGGCAGGGGGTGGCACTGGGTGGGTTTGAGGTCCCTTCCAACCCAACCATTCTACAGTTCTATGATCTGATGACTCGTGGGTTAATTCCCACTCACAAACACAATTAATCCCAGAATGTAAAACATTTTAATGATATTAATGGTGAAAAAGAAATGGGGGCTCTTCTGTTGGGATTTTTTTTTAAGTTCCTTTGGTTCTTTGTTCCATTGATGCATATTCAGAATGATGTAAGTGGGGCCCTCGCTGTTTCAATTAGCATTAATGCACAATTATTTTTCTCCATATTTATGCTGCTCTTGCAGGCCACGGGTTCTGGTTGTTTTTCTTTTTTTTTTTTTCTTACATTTGTATGTTAATTCAGCATTTAAAATATCCCTCTCCCCAACCCATTTGCATGGTGATAAAGTATAATGAGAGGGAGAGAGATTTATGGCTAAAACACAAGAGGAAGGCAAGGGCTGCCTATCAAAGCAGGAGATAAATCCTGGCTTTTACCAGATCATAGGATATAATTGCGTCTAACGCAGAGAATGCACAGAATCAATTCATTTCTTGATGCTGTTTACTGCTGGGAATTTGCAACAAATAAGCCAGCCTTAAAAATGAGCCGACCCTGCGGTGCCAGGCAGAGGCTGGAATCCCTTCCCTGCCCGAGGGACTGGCCCAACCCTGCACCCATGGGTGCTGCTCCGGGAAACACCCGCGGCTGGGGTTATTTTACCTGGAGGAGATGCTGAACTGAGAAGATCTGCAGCAAAGCCACTGGGAGGGAGGGAAGTGACCCTCCCCTTCCCCCATCAGTGCACAAACCTTGATTTTTTTTTATAAATACTTTTAGTGGAAATGGCCTCAAGTTGTGCCAGGGGACGTTTTGACTGGATGTTAGCAAACATTACTTCAAAGAAAAGGTTGCCAAGCACTGGCAGAGGCTGCCCAAGGCTGCCCAGTTGCCACCTCTGGCTTTTAAATCCTAAAAGCCGTGTGGGTGTGGTGCTTGGGGACAGGGTTTGGTGGTGGAGTTGGCGGTGTTGTTGGCTTTAGGGTTGGACTCAATGATTTTAAAGGTCTTTTCCCACCAAAATGATTCTGTATTCCATTTTTTCAATCATTATTTTTAAATAAGACTTTCTTTTAAAATTGCTTCTCCCTTCCTTAGGCGCTGCCGCACCCCAGTCCAGACGTGGGGGTTCAGAGGAGGGACAGCTCCTTCCATGCTTCAGCAGCAGAGCTGGGTGCCCTCGGTGCACAGCAGGGAACGAGCGCGGGCGCAGGACCCCGCGTCGCCCGCCGCGACATCGCCGGGGCTTGTGGCGCAGGCGAGCGACCCCCGTTCCCTTCCCGTCAGCCGCTAAGGAAACCTTTTTCTTTTTTTGAGGAAAAGAGACAGCGCGGGGCTCTGGGGAGCGGCGCGGGCGAACGCCGCTGATCAATCTTCCCGCAGCCCTTTGGCAGCGGCGCGGGGCCCGATCGATGCTCGTTAGGGATGCTTTAAAGGAAAGGAGTTTCCATCTTGTGCTTGGGGAGAGAGGTGAGCCTGCTGCTCGCTCCTCTGGGGGTGCCACGAGGGCCACCTTAGCCATGGGGCAAAGCTTGCAGTGGCAACGCCGCTGGCATCCCAGATCCACGTGCTCTTCTCAGCAGCACAGGTAGCGTCTGCCTCAGCCTCACCTTGAGCACTGGGGGAGATGGGCTTGGGGTCTGCTCCCCACCGGCTTCCAGTCGCTCGCCTCTCCTCTCCTTTCTGCTCCTCAGAAGCAGGGGTTTGCTCACCATCGGGTGTTTCTCACAGGGAGGCACCTGGGGGGGTCCCTCAGGTGGGCTGTGCAGCACCCCCGCAGCTGGGTGTGCGGGGGGTCTCTGCGAGCCCATCGCCGGGCGCAGGGGGGCTCCAGCTCCAGGATCAGGCAATGCAGGAAGGGTCACGGGGGGGCTGGTTTATTCCCCAGTTTAGGAGCTGAACTGGGGGCAGAATTCCATGAACTGAGCCAAAGAAAAAGCAAGGCAGAAACCCCCTCCCTTTCCTGCTCAGCTCCATAAATCAGGAGTTGATTCCGGGCCCTCTGAGCCGTGAGCTGGCGGCTGGGAGAGCCTGACCTGTAATGAACGCCGAGGCAGCGAGATCTCTCCTGGCAAAGCAGGTTTATGGAGCATGTGCTGGGGAGGGGGCTGGTTGGGTGGCCTTTGGGGGACCTCCTGGAGCTCCTGGGTCACTTTGGGGACGTCAGATGGGATCTCCCCTACGGCATCAAAAAATATCACAAAAATATGCTCAAGGAGCTGATCCTCTACAGGCACCTTAATTCCCCGTGAGTCCACATTGCCTCCAGTTTAGGTTGGGTTTTAATTACTATTTCAGGACCTTCACAGTTAATTCCTATTTTCACACCTGGAAAAGAAAGCGCCTCTGCTGCAGGAGCAAACTTCTGGGCTCCAGTTCGACTCGGCTGCTCTGAGTGAGCGAATGCATCCAACTGGGCAGCTGCTCTCCAGGCCTTAAAGCTGGAAAAAAAGGAGAGAAGAGGGGAAAAGTCGAGTGGCAGCACTTGCTGGGGATCCTCTTGATGAGGTGCAGCTGAGATTTGTGGCGAGGGTGGATGGAGCGGGTGATGCCACCTCCTCCCTGCCCTGGGAGCCGGCCCAGGTCCGGCAGCGCTGGCTCTCCGTGGGCCCTGGTTACACCAGGGATGGGTAAAAAGCAGAGCCAGCACTCCCAAAGGAAGGTGCCAACACACAGATTCGCCACTGGAATACCGAGTCCTGCTCCCGCTCTTGGCCTCGGGCCAAACCTTTGCCCGATCTCCGCGAGGGCTCCCGCAGCCAGCAAGGAGATGGAGGATTTAAGACCTAATTTCCCATTAAATATGGACAAGCTGAAAAGGGCCAAGGGGATTTCTGATGCCAGAGAACATCTGCGACAGCGAGATGAATAGTTAGGGACAAAGATATTTATAGATTCATTTATTTTGGCTCCTTTTTAGAGTTCCAGAGACATTCTTTTGTCCACTGTGAGCTGGTTTCTGTCAAAAGCAAAAAGCTCCAGCGGGGCAGTCGGGAGAGGAGAGCTGGGAGAGGAACTGCTGTGCTGAGGGAGCCCGAGGGCTCCTGGACCGCTCTCCTGGGACCCAGGGAACATCGTTTAAGCTGTGGTGCTTGAGGCAGGACTGAAAGGAGTCCCAAAACAGTGCAAACACAGCTGTTTTCACTGCAGCCCATGGTCCCAATAACTAATGTTTGCCCTCCGGTTGCTGATTTTCCCTTCCCAGGAGCCGGGCGATGACGTTACCCTGTGGGCAACCAGCGGGAGCTCAGGACTCGGGTTCTGAAGAGCCTGAGGTTCAAGCCTCCTCCTTAGTTCATTAAAGTCCCTCATGCAGAAGAGATTTAAATTTGGGGACCCTGCTGTTTCAGGCTTACAGGGAGGTGTAAATTAATGCTTCCCTTATTCCTACCCTGCATTATAAACCCCATCAGCTCAGCTTGATTTCTTTACACCTTGTGTTATGATGGGGAGCAAAATAGACCCTGGGGAGAGCGTGGGCAGCGCTGGGGACTCTGCCCGAGGACAAGTCACCGGCCCAGCCGCAGGCACGGGGGATGCACAGCTGGGTTGGGAAGCAAACATGAAAATAGAGCTATTTTGGGGAGAAGGTGACGATCTGTGCTTAATAAGCTAAAAATGCAGTTGTGTTTGTATGGTTCTGAAGTTTGCCAGACATCTCCCATCACTTGGGAAAGATCCTGACGACAAGGGCTCGCGCGCCTGCCACGCAGGCTCCTAATTTCATAGTTCAGTGTATTAGAAAATAGGAGGAGGAATTGTAAAGAGAAGGAAATGGTTTAAAACACCTCACAGCTCTGTATGGCTGAGCAGACCTGGGTCCTGAATCGCAGCAGACGTGGGAGTGTGAAGTACGTGCAGAGATCCAAGCCAGGGATGCGTTTATTTTGGGATACGCGTAGCATCAATGTGCACACACAACTTTGGGGGCTGAATATAGTGGTGATATTTCTGGGAACTCTGTGTTTTCCTCGCCAGGAGGCACAGACCCCACGCTATGAGGCACCGTTAATATGGGAAGGGGATGACCATCCCCATAGCCCTCATTCCTGGTTGCAGAGCTGGGCGTGCACACGTGTGCCCTGCGCCAGCCTTGCACTCTGTGATGCTGACGATGCCAACTGCTGCTATTTGATGCCCTTTCAAACAAGCCTGCCCTGTGGAGGGCTCCAAAAAGCATGTGGCTGTGGCACTTGGGGACATGAGTCAGCAGGCACAGTGGGGCTGGGCTGACAGTTGGCCTGGATGAGCTTAGAGGGCTTTTCCAGCCTTTTCTGTGATCCTACACCGACATTGGCATTCACCGTCGCCACCCAGACCCTGCCCGAGCCCCTCTGTGGCCGTGACAGCTCCAAGGCAGCCGCGCAGCCCCTGCTTTGCTGAGCTCAGGAGCCACCGTGTCTGCCTGTGCATCAAGCATCTCCCACTCCCGAGTCACCCTCTTTTGTTCGGTGTTCTTAGCAGCACCTGCAGAAACGGGATCCAAACCGCCGTGCCCACCCTTGTGACACGATAACGCACAGCCTGCAAATCCCGATCCGTATCCGTTCCTGTCCGTGCGTGTGGGCACAGACGCAGAGAGGTACTAAATGCATGCAGGGGTGTAAATGGGAGCGGAGCTGCGCGTAGACGTGGCACTTGGGGACAGGGTTTAGCCGGCACGGTGGGGCTGGGCTGATGGTTGGACGGGATGAGTTAGGAGGTCTTTTCCAACCTTAGTGATTCTGGGGGATATGAGGGATATTTCGAGGCTGGAGGGGAGGCAGGAGACCTAAAGAGCTGCTGCAAGAACATAGTAGAGTTGCTTTTCCCCATCTCTGTGCTGGACAGGGGAGCAATCACAGCAAAGGTACCTTGGGGAGGATTGTGAAAAACAGCCTGACTGAGAAAAGCAGGGAGATGCTCGGAAGGTTTCCCTGGGCACCCAGACAGCATCTCAGGGCCTGCCTACGCAGCGACAAATAGGAAATAAAGTATAAGGGAGATGAGTTCAGCTGGTTTTGGAGCCCTGGCTGGAAGCAAGAGGAGGTGAGGAGAGCAGAGCCCTTTTCTACAAAGGCATTTGGTTAACCCTGGCTGCTGAGAAGTGAGGGGCTCGGCCCCCCATCCACAGGGCTCTGCCCCCCTCTAGTGTCGAGCTGGAGGGAGGTGAGGACGCTCCAGGCTTCAGCATCCTCTGCACCATCAGGAATGTGTGTGTGTGTGGGGGTGTGCTTCCTCTGTGGTTGGGGGGGGGGGGGGGGGGCGGGGAGGAAAAGCAAGCTAGAAAGGTCTTAAAACTGAAAACAACTTGTTTCTCCTTTTCTTCCCCTCCCAAAATTGCACCCCAGCCCTGGAAGGGGAGATGGACAGAGGAGCATCCTGCAGCCCCTCGTAGCGGGGATGTGCAGTCCCGGGTGGCAAAGCTGGACAGCTGAGAGCTGGCTCAGCACGGCACCCGCTGAGCCGCCCGGAGCAGACAACAGGAAATCCAGTCCAGTTTTCCTGCAGCTTGCAGGAGAACGGCTGCTACCTGATCTGGCATAAAGCTGTCACACAGACACAGCCCATCAACGCTGCCTGAGCAAATCCGAACTGGCAGAGTGAATTTATACGGGATCAGCGTGCGGTGTCATACAGCCACCGAGGCTCCTGATCCTCTGCCGGGAGCCCCGGAGCTGGATTTGCAGTGCCATGAAACCCTGTGCCTGCTCCCCGGAGATAGCGAGCGAGCTTGTCCCGAGATGGGCAGAGCGCTTTTCGATCCATCTTTATGGAAAGATGTATTTTTGTGGAAAGTGTTCCCTTTCTCCTTTCTTAGAACGCTGTCGACACAGCTTGTTTCCATTTGGACTTGCCTTACCCACGCCAACGCGCAGCGGGGCGGACACGGGCACCACAAGCCCTGAGTTTACTCCAGTATTTATCTACATGCAAATCCCTTCATATTGAGGGAAGCCATGAAAATCCATCTCCATCTTCAGCCAAATCCTCAGAAAAAAAAAAACTTACACATCCCAGAGCCTCCCCCAAGCACCTCTGGCCGTTGTGTGTCTGAAATAATGGGCTTTGCGGCTGACACATCCAAGGCTTAATGTAATGCAGGCAGTAAATAAATAAATAAGGCAGAGGGAATGGGACTTAATGCAAAACGTTAGCGTTTGCCAAGCTACAAAGGGAAAAATATTGACTTGAAATAAGCAAAAGAGATACTGAGCTGGGCTGGGAAGGGAACAGTGGGCAGAGATGGTTTGGAGTCTTCGAAGGTGTTCTCTTTGTGATAGAAGTTCAGCAGCCTGCAGGGATGCCCTGGTCAGTCCAGAGGGGGCGGAGAAATGAGCCGACGGAGTGCTGAGCCGCCCTCAGTGGACAGAGAAAAAGAAATAAGGAGAGGCAAGTGTTCATTTGGACCTCCCTAATGTTTTGTTCCTATAATCTTGACCACTGAAATCAAACTTTTTGTGGGATCCCTGGGTAGTGCCCCAGTCCTTGCGTTAGTCAGCAGACAGTAGGACGCTGGCAAGCACCAGGCTGGGGTGGAGGGGAGTCCAGCTTAGGAATTTGTTGCTTCCAAGGCTATTTGAGTCTCAAGCTTCGCCAGGGGAGGTTTAGGCTCGACATTAGGAAGAAGTTCTTCACTGAGAGGGTGATTGGCCATTGGAATGCGCTGCCCGGGGAGGTGGTGGAGTCACCGTCCCTGGAGGTGTTCAAAGAGAATTTGGATGAGGCACTTAGTGACGTGGTGTAGTTGACGAGTAAGTGTAGGTGTTGGGTCATAGGTTGGACTCGATGATCTCAAAGGTCTTTTCCAACCTGACGATACTGTGATTTGGGGTCTTGGGGGGCTGCAGCAGTTCCCTGGGTGTATCCACAACAGGTGCTACCGCTGTATCTTGCTTTGACAGCTTTGTGGGGAGCATTGCTCGCAGCAGAGAGCAGGGCAGTGGGTTCAGCAAGCAGCAACAGGGCCTCCTCGCAGGTGTAAAGCTGTAGAACTTTGTTTCCAACATAAACGAGGAACGTGGGGTTTCTCAGTGCTTGGAGAGTTGCTGTTGCAGAGAGAGAGAGAGAGAGAGAAAGGGGAATTGCTGGCACTGTTTGCAGCTTGAGCGTTTTTTTCTCTCGCAAGTCATAATTCCCCTCATTAAATCCATCTCCACGGGAATGGAGACGCAGGATTAATTACACACGGAAAGATCCGAGCCCTGATCCAGGTCCTCGTAAAGTACAGACAATGGCAGGACCCTGATGCGAGGGAGGATTAGGGTCGTCAGCAGAGCACAGAACAGCCTCTAAGAGGACTCCTGCAGCCCCGAATCCTTCCAGCGGGACAAGAGGCAAAGCCGCTGCCTATGGGCAGAGCTGCTCCCTAATCCCATCCCCAGGGAAACCTGGGGGCAGCAGTTTCCCTTTTGCAAGGAGCTGGGGGGGCTGTGCCTCTGCTGGGACGTGTTTTGGTCCCCAGCATCCGGTTGTTTTTCCTCCCAGGGCTGCCAGCCCCACGTGCCACGCGGAAGGGCATCTCTCATTGCACCCTTTATTGCCCACCTGTTGTTATTATTGCACCCCTTTTATTGCTCACCTGCTCCTGCTCCTGCAGTAAACCCACGGCCGTCACCTGCAAAGCTCCTGCAGGTAGATTTTCAGTGCAAGATGTTTCCAAACCCCCGGTAAACGGGTCTCTAATAACTTCCCTACACACTCTTAACAGACAGTAATTCCATTTTTAAACTGCACTCAAATCCTTTAGTTCAGGGAGCAATTCCAGGTGTGGCTGGCAAATATGGGATCCTTTGAGGCACCAGACCTCTGGGGCTCGAGCTGCTCACAGCTGCTGGTTGTGGCTTTGAAATGTAATGACTGCTTCATCTGATGGCCCTGCCGTTCCGTAGCAGCCCCTCTGCTGATCGCTGCTCTCAGCCACTCGTGTCCTCTTCCCCAGAGAAAAGTCATCGTCTCAGCGGCCGCCACCGCCTGGTGATGGTCCCGAGGCTCCGGCACCGCTCGGGGCGGAAGAACATGCCTGTCTGTGGGAAGCAGAGGGCCAGGACCTGCCCCGCAGCTGGAGAAGAGCTCATCCTTCCCCAGCAGAAGGGCAGCACGAGAAGCTAGAGGAAGATGTCCTAGTGAGGAGAATGTGGAAATCTGGGTGTGTTTGGGATGCAAATACGTTCTGAAGGACAGCAGAGGCCCCGAGGGACACTGAGAGGGTGTGTATGAACTGTGCAGTCATTAGAATCTCAGCCTCATAGACTTGTTAAGGTTGGAAAAGACCTCTCAGCTCATCCAGCCCAGCCCCACCCTGCCTGCCAAGCCCAAGCGCCACGGCCACGCGCTTTTTGAACCCCTCCAGGGTGGAGACTCCACCAACAGAAATTTTTTCTCATCTCCAATCCGAAGCTCCCCTGGTGCAACTTGAGGCCGTTTCCTCTCATCCAACCACTTGTTACTTGGGAGAAGAGCCCAGCACCCACCCCGCTACGAGCTGTTTGTCCATCAAAGCTGTTTCTAAACCAGTCCTCACTGGAGAACCTAAACACCACTTGGATGTGCAGCAGAAAGGGAGCTCAGCCTTGACCGTCTGAGCTCAGCCAAGTTTGACCACACGTTGCGCCAGGGCAGGTTTACACTGGACATCAGGAAGAATTTCTTCACTGAGAGAGTGGTCAGGGATTGGCACAGCTGCCCAGGGAGGGGGTGGAGTCGCCATCCCTGGAGGGGTTTAAAAACAGGTGGATGAGTTCCTTAGGGACAGGATTTAGTGGGGAGACAGGCACGGTTGGACTCGATCTCAGAGGGCTCTTCCAACCTTCTCTACGATTCTATGGTTCTCTAAGTGTCTGCATCCCATGGGTGACGCCTCCCAATTTTCTGCAGAGCACAGCAAGGCTGCTGTGGGTCCCACTGCCTGGTGTTGCCTCTGGCCACACCGTGGTGCAGGAGCTGTGTAAGATGTGGGCAACACCTTCACTTCTCGGTTTTAGAAATTAGTTTCTTTTGGAAAACACACTGAGGGAAATGAAAGCTGACATGACCTTGATGGAATTATTAAGGCTATTGATCGGGCTGGGAGCTTGGCGTTGCTAATTCCATCAATAAGAAATATGATATTGCAACAGTCAGGGCTGATGATTGATGGCTTGTCCATGGGTTTAATAACAATTTGCCTTCGTTGGTGGATCTCAAAGTGCTTTGGAAACACAAGCAAATGGGTGCTTGCAATCAGAAGGTCCCTAAGGGCGTTGGTGGAAGGGTCAGGAGTGAAACCACGGCTCTGCTCCCACAGACACAGCTCTTGCTGGAGACCGAGAGGCAGTTAAGAGCTCTTTTTGCCTGTTATAAACTGGTGACTGCTGAGAATTGTTCCCACTTAATGGAAGTCCCCCTTTGTTGGTGTGATTCAAGGCTGTGCCTGCTGCATTGGTTGCTGGCTGGTACAGCAGAGCCAGAGCGTGGCCTCGAGTCCTCTGCAAGCAGGACACCCCCAGGGACGTCTCTGCAGCAGCTTTTGGTGGGAACTGACTTCACAGCAGCAAAGCTTGGTTCTGCCAAGCTTGTATCAAAAGCTCAGGTCTGACTATAAAGATGATGACGTGATGGATGGAAGCAGCCCCACAACAAATCCAACCCCAACTTCAGTCACCCCACCTTAAAGCGCTCAAGGAGCACGGAGAGCCCTTGCTCACCAAGAGATTCGGGCACAGAGGACGACACAGCTCAGTAGCAGCACCCAGCCCAGGACCCCGCTCGCTCCTGGCCAGGCAGCTCCCCACAAAGCGTCTTCTGAGCCCAGCCAGGCTCAATCCTGCCCTTTTCCCCCTGTCCTCACCTCTGTGTCCCGATTCCCCTCACCAGCTGGGATCACAGGATGCAGGATGCCTCCTCCAGCCCGGCTGAAATTGTCTGTGACCCAGAGCCGCACAATATAGAGCTGGTGGTGAAGAGAGAGGAGAAATTTAGAGCTGTAATTAACTCCCGCAAAGAGATATTTTGGTTTCATCTCCAGCTGCAATCCAGAGGGTTCCTGAACATGACAGGCACCTGGCTAAATTGCCTGGGACCTCGTTTATTCAAGGCCCAGAATCACACTGTACAGTTTGTTGTATTGATTCGCCCGTGTTGAACACGACTCTATAAACAGCAAATCTGCTGGGGATTTTCTCTCTTTTCTCCTGCAAGACAGGAAAGAAAGGGCAGAAGGGAAAGGTTGGGAAGGAGCAGGCACAGAAAAGGCATTTGCAGTGGGTCATAAAAAAGGATCTGACACCAGGCTGCCTCCTGATGAGAGCAAAGATACTGCAAGGGAAATCGCCTTAAGAAAACAGAACCCACTCAGGAGCCAGAACTGTGAGGGGCTCAGCCCAACCAGGGCTCCCCACCTCCCACGACCCAACTCCCAGCCCAACCAGGGCCGTTTTTCACTTCTGCTTTTCTTTATCCCCTTTATCACAGAATCGAGGAACGATTTGGGTTGGAAAGGTCCTCAAAGCTCCCCAGTGCCACCCCCTGCCATGGGCAGGGACACCTCCCACTGGGTCAGGGGGCTCCAAGCCCCATCCAACCTGGCCTGGAACACCTCCAGGGATGGGGCAGCCACCACTTCCCTGGGTGTGTGCCAGGGTCTCCCCACCCTCATCGCTCTCCTGAGCCCAGGAAGGTAGGTTCTGCCGTGAGTTAAGCAGGGCAGGACCAGACACTGCGCGTTGCCGCAGACCCGAACAGGACGCGCACGGGATGGGGCTGAGTGGGCTCATACCCAGCAATTTGCATTTGCCCAGCAGCAGGCTGTTTACCCAGACACTTCCATAAATAGAGGCCTCTGCAGCCCATACGTCTGGATATAAAAATGTGTATCTTCTGCATAAGGGGATTAAATGTTTATGAGCCATTATAAATTCGTGCTTTTCATATTTTATTCATAGATGCTTTACTGAGCTCAGGCTGGGCTAATACACCCAGTGAGTCCCCTTTTTCCTTTCATGGGGCCAATTTGTTGCTCACAAGTGGAGTTTTTCTCACGCCACACATCGCACGGAGGGTGGAACATCCGCATCAGCGCGACGCTGCAGGGAGAGGAGCAGGGAATGTGGAGAAAACCTCTCCCACAGAGGAGGGGCTTTGGGTGCTCGCCTTGACTTTCCATTTCCCAGGAGGATGATGAGGAAATATGGAGAAAACTTCTCCCATAGAAGATGGACTTCAGGTGTTCTCCTCAACTTCCCCTTTCCCAGGAGAACCTGCTCCCTGTTTAGAAAGCAAGCATGAGAAAGCCCAGCTGACGATCAGGCTGAAAGCAATTACCAGGGCTAACGAGGTTCCCTGTGGCACCTGTAGGGTGGGCAGCACCCACTCTGCTGCCTCCCCATCCCAGCTGTGGGCACGAGGCTGCCCTGCTATAAATACCCTCGGACAAGTAATTCAGCTTTCTGGGAGCCTGTGACCAGTGGAGTCTCTGCTGGGGGCCTACAGCATCTTTATTTTTTTTTAGAATTGCATGAGTTTGGTGCTTAGAAATCCTGGGGCCAGGGTCTCCTGGCTGCAGAGGGGATGCAGTCCCCATGGGGAGGTGGAGACGCTTCTCTGCCAGCAGGTAAGGCAGCAGGGGAGCACAAAGGGGGATGAGGGATGTGGGGGCTGGGGGAGAGGGAAAGCAGGAGAGCAGTGTGTTTTCCTCTTCTCTGCTGTTTGGTCAGTTGGAGCCTGGGCAGACTGACTGCAGCCACGGCCAGAGGAGCCGGGCTCGGTGCAGCGCAAGTGGAAGTGCCAATTTCTCAGCCCAGAGGGGAATGAGGTTGAGAATTAATCCTGCTAATGAGATGTCAGGATTAGTTTGTATGTCCTTGTCACCAGGGCAGGGTGACAGTGTGTGAGAGGTGCTGAAGGGTCCCTGAGGCAGGTGGCTACTTGATTTTTCCTGGAAGGAAACCAAGATGCTCACAGCCAGCGCTGTGATGGGCTGCGAGGCACTGCTGAGCTCGTCCTTGAGGGCTGCAGGTAGGACCTTCACCCATCAGTAGCAGGATCTCCTCTCACCTTGTCAGCACCCAGTGTCCTGTGACAGCAATGCAAGGATTAGCATCCCATGTCCATCTGTCCATCCTGGCTGTGCGTGCAGCCAGCAGCTTGGGCTCTCCTGCAACCCCCAAACTCGGTGCGTTTCCAGATACCCACCTTGTGATCCTCGAGTACCACACCAATTCTTGCTTTCATGTCTTTTGAGTGGAGACTCTGGAACCCGAGGAGACCCAGGGAGAAGGTTGGTACCTTGTGTTTGCAGGCTGCTCCCAGGAGGATGAGTTTGAAAACAGGACAGGTGGCATCTAACAGCCCTGCTTGTGTCTTGGCTGAGCCTTGAAGGGGCTGAGACAGCGAGTGCACCTGGGCATGTGGGCCAAGCATCTGGGAAGGGATTTGAGGGCTCCTTGATTGCAGGGTGCCCGTGTGGCGCCCTCAACCCAGGTCCCCTCCGGAGCTGCTGCCCCGCTTCATCCTTCCAGTTGTTTCTATCAGCATGAAGTAATTAAGTTCATAAGGCATCAGAAAATCAGCCAGCAGCCCACAAGACGTTGTGTTTAATCATGTACTAATGGCATGTTCTTGGCAATAATTACAAGATAACAGTGTTTGCAGGCTGTAATCAGAACAATTCTAGTAATTAAATCAGCCTTTTGTCAGCACGTTCCTTCCCCCTTTGCTGAGGGAGGGAGCGGGGTGGCAGGACCCCCTCCCCAGGAGGGGCGCGCGCCCCGGGGAGCTCTTGCCGTGCCCGTGGCTGCGGTTGGCACTGCTAATTGAGATCAGAGAGGAACGGGGCTGCGTGCACCATCATGGCAGCGGCATCTGGGTTGGGGCTCTTGGTAGCCCCAAAAGCCCCATTGAGATTTTGGGGGATGTGCACCCTTGTGAGGGCAGGGACCCTCAGCACCCACCCTAAGCGGTCTGTGGCCAACCCCCCCGGCACCATCCTTCACCATCGTCTCGGGGACTGCTGCAGGCATCAGTGGGGGGACAGGCACAGCGCAGGGGCAGCAGCAGGGGTGGGAATTATCCCTCATGTCTTGCCTCCAGCATCCATCTACCATCAATCCATCCTTCCCTTCCCAGCCGAGCGTGTTTGCTTTCTGCCTGGGTACAAACTCGTGCCCGCGGCACATTTCTCCCTCTGGAAGCCCCTATCTCACATTCAAGCCCACTCCTGCACGCACTCACCCACAAACCTTTAATTTGGTCTGTAATAAGATTTCCCAGCCTCATTACAGCCAGGCTCACCATTTACATTTAAATGAATGGGCTATTAACGGAGTTAATTCCCTGCGACACTCGTTGCCTGTCCTGGCTCTGGAAGAATCTTGCCACTATTTTGGGTAGAGCCAGTATCCAACTTTGGCCTTTTTCTTGGAGAAGCAGGATCAGCTCCTCCAGCTCCCTGCGTGCCCCTTGGGCCACCCTGACTATCCTGGCTTGGGGCATGGCGCCCACAGGGCACGGATGGAGCCAGCCGCGCTGTTCCCTGCAGCGGGAGATTCATTGCCCTTGCGTTCTGCCGACGGAGAAAGGGATTTGCTCACCCTGAGCGTCCCCAGGGTGCAGCTACAGACAGCACTTGTGGCCCCAAGAAGCAGAACAAGCCATTTTAAAAACAACTCCTCCTTTTTAAGAGGCAAAACCATCAAATAATACTCCAAGAATAAAAATAAGCAGTTTTATGGCTCCTCCAATAATTAACTTAGTTCTCAGCTGTTAATTTACGTACCCAAAGTCCTCTGTTTAATATTCTAATTTGTGGTTAATCATCTATCAAGAGAGAACAAACGGTGATTAGCTCATTTTTTTACCTCCTCTAGGGTGAGGGAGGCAATTTGGTGTAATCAATGCATGAGCTTGCTCAAGGAAACTTTTATCTCATTGCCTTGAATTATTCATGTGGTGGTGCTGCCCCCCTGCCATCAGCACACGCGGCAGCCCCAAAAGTGCCAACGGGATGGGATGGGAGGATGATGATGCCAGTAGGTGACCATGCAATGCCTCCTCTTGGCAACGCTCTGCTGGGGATGCTCTTGGGAGCAAAAAGCCCTTCCGGCACAAGGGGGGTCCATGGGATGGATGTTGGTGCCCACTCTGTGTTGGATGTTCCCTCTCCGGCTGCCCTGAGCTGGGCAGGTGGGGTTCTTGTCTCTCAGTGCCACGCGTGGGAAGAGTTTCTGCTGCGCAGAGCTTGGCTGGCACGGAAGGGAGCGATCCCACCGCCTCCTGGGCCAGGCTGGGGCACTGGTAGCACATCCAGCCGCAGCAATGGTGCGCGAAGCCCTGGCGTGGAGCAAAGGCTGCTTCTCCACGTGCCACCCGCAGGCAGCATTGCCTGCCTGCCAGCCTTGAATGGTGGCAATCAGCTGGCTCCAAACTACTCCAAGCTACAGAAATCAGACTTCTGTCTTCCTCCCCTGCCCCAGCTTTTAAAGGAGAGGGGAAAAGAATGAAAGCTCTAACTTGTGCAGGTGTCGGCAGCCCCAGCAGGGTGACTGGTGTGACCCCAAAGGGATCTGCCTTGATTTCTTTTCATCCCCTCCCTTTTGTCTTTGCCATCACGCAGAAGGCGCGTGATGGTGCTTGTGGCTGTGTGGACAAGCTTGGGAACAGGCTCTTAAGCCTCTTAAAGTCATTCTTAAACAATTCCACATGGTTTTTCTTTGAAAATGTCACAGCTGGCTGTGGCCCAGCCCCTGATGTTTGAAAGACCAGGGACAGTGAACAGGTTGGGTGGCTCTTGGCTGCTGTTCTGCAGGAGCTGCATCACCCAGCAGCCCCAGGGCCCTCTCATAGACTCACAGAATGGGTTGGGTTGGAAGGGACCCCAAAGCCCACCCTGTCCCACCCCTGCCATGGGCAGGGACACCTCCCACTGGATCAGGGGGCTCCAAGCCCCATCCAACCTGGCCTTGAGCACCTCCAGGGAGGGGACATCCACGATTTCTCTGCCTTTGCCTGTGACCAGTGGGACAGGTGAGGTTGACAAGGACCTGGACTGGCTCCACGTGGCACCACCCACGGGAGAATTGATGATGTCAAATTCGAGCAAGAGCAGGTGGGAGAGAAAAGAGTAAGAGCTCTAGACAGCTGCTTCCTTGGCACTTTTAATTAAACCCGATCTCCTTAATCTTCCCAGACACTGGCCCTGCCAGCCCCTGACTTGCGAGGCTGCACGGTGCCCTGCTGCGCTGCGCCTGTCCTGCAGCATCTTTCAGGCTGCGGCTGGGGAGCAGAGCTCTCTGCTGAAGGTCAAAGCTGCCTCTTGCCAAGGGATGGCTCAGCAATCGCTGCGGCGAGCACCTTTTGGGAGGCTGCACGCAGCTCTGAGCAGCAGCAGGGTCAGCAAGACCAGTGTCCTTGGCTGCGTGCTGGAGCACTTGCTGCATCCCACCCCTTCCCACCCAGCTCTGCCTGGGCGTGGGCAAGGCTGAGGTGCCCCTGGGCTCCTTGCAAAGGACCCCACGACCTCCCAGGCAGCCCAGGACCTTCTGCAAACTCAGCAGCACATTTCCTGCTTCCTCAGCCCCCCATCCCTCTGGGAAGTGGTGTCTCCCTTCTCCAGGACCACAGCTCAGCTTTGTCCCTTCAGGTTCTCCTTGTACCCCTGAGCCCACAGCCGAGCCCATCTCCCAGTGTGTTCCAGTGGCTCTTTCTCCCAAAAGCAAAGAGAAGACCGTGGAGAGGAACCCTGCACACTCTTACCCTATGAGGGACAAAAACGGGGTTTAGAATTGTGGAATGGTTTGGCTGGAAAAGACCTTTGAGTTTGAGTCCAACCCTACCTGACCACTACTGAACTTTATCTCTGAGCCCATCATCTGCTCATCTTTTAAACTCCTCCAGGGATGGAGACTCCACCGCCTCCCTGGGTGCCTCTGCCAGGGCCTGAGGATCCTTTCAGCGAAGAAATAGTTCCTAATCTCCAATCTAAACCCGTCCTGGTGCAACTTGAGGCTGTTTCCTCTTGTCTTGTTGCTCGGGAGCAGAGCCCAGCACCCACCTCACCACATCCTCCTTCCCAGGGGCTGCAGAGGGCAGTGAGGTCTCCCCTCAGCCTCCTCCTCTCCAGACTAAGCAGCCCCAGGTCCCTCCTTAGACCTGTGCCCCGCATTTGTTGTGTGCGGTGCCAGCAGCCCGCCTTGAGCTGCCCGGGAAGCCGGGATGGATTCCGCAGGCTGGCAGCTCCCTCTCGTGGGGAAAGTGATGCTCTGGGCTGTGCAGCAGGGATGCAGCCCCAGATGCGCTGCACAGCTGGAGCCCCGGGCAAGCCCAGCCTCGGGAGTCCCCGAAGGGGGGTTGATAACCTGAATTCCTCTCCCCGAAAAGAACTGGGATGAACCTCCCCGTTTGTCCGGGAAGGGAGACCAACGCTCAAGCAGGCTCGTTCTTCCCCTCTCCTGATAATGATTTGTTGTTATTTGGGGTGGAGATTGGATGCTTTCCAGCTGTTTCATTTCCACAGCTACTTGGGTTTCAGTCTCTCTTGTCGCTGTAATCGGATCCAATCTGATATTTATTGGATGAATATTTATGAGGGCTCTGATGAAGAGGCAGATTCAGAGTGGGTTTGCCACTCGTTGGGAGCAACCAGAGCCTGGCCCCTAATTAATATGCAGCCTTCTTAATTCCTTGATTAAATTCCAACTTGCAAATAAAACATTTGCAATTCACTTGAATTCTTTTTTCTTTAAAAATAAAAGGCCATCCCCTCAAAGGGAGCTGCTTGCGCGTTTAGAGACAGGGCAGGGGCTGGCAAAGGGCACCGAGGAGGCGACTGAAATGCGAGCGAGCGCAAGGCACTTCTGCAGAGTCCGGGGACACGAGGGTGGAGAAGGGTCCCTCTGGGAAAGCGCTCTGCTGCACAGCGAGGTGCGCGTGGCGAGCGAAGGGCTGGGACCGGGGCTCCTGGCCTTGGCTCTGTCAGGAATGGCCCCTCCAGATGAAGAAATCCCAGCGGGACCTGAGCCCCCTGCTTTGGGGCAGCCGGTGGTCCCCAAGCTGGTGCCAGGGATGTTCGGTGCCGCGGGAGGGACCCAGCCAGCCTTGCCCGGCTCCTCTCCCCGGGATTTGTTGCCCTGCCAGGCTGAACACGCTTTGCTAATAAACAAAAATTGATTTTTATTTGCCTTACAAAGCGAAGCGCTGCTGCTCCCGCTGCCCGGCTTTAATCCTTCCTGCTGTCGATGGCAATAATGAGAGAGACACCTGCGGGTCCCCTTGGAGCCCCAGGCCTCCTTCTCAACTATTAAGAGATCAATACCCTTGGCCATGCTGCTAATAGTTTCCCAGCCTACTTGATTGCAAGGGGACTCGACCCGATTTGAAGGCGCCCAGTGCGTTGCTGGTGAATTTGCTGAGTCTCCGTCACGGGGGACTTGGGGGCAGCAAATTCCTCCGCACCTTTGCAGCAGTGCAAGAGGGGAAAAAAGGAGCTTTGGCTTAAGAAACTTATTGAGAGGCTGAAATCATCCCTTAGGATGGGAATGAGCAATTGAGGCAATAAGGGGCTTGAAACAACAGGAAAATCAACTTCAGCCCTCAAATAGTAAATCCCCGTGAGTACAGTGCTGGTTTGACTGAAAGAAATCAACACATCATTTCATTTAATTAACAATCCATCTCATTTTTATTGTCTGTTTTTAAAAAAGTTGGTGGTTTTCTGCTCATAGTTATAAAATAATCCTATTTTACAAAGATTTACAGCTCTGTGAGTGCCCAGCAGTGAGCGAGGCTGGGTCTGGTGAGTCTCTTAAATAACGAATCCACGATTTTTTGTTTTTAAAAAAGGGGAGGGGACAAAAGGAAAATCAGCAATGAGCCAATTCAGCACCAAGCAGGACATAACAGAGCGAGAGGCTTTGTATAAAAGACAATTTATTTCTTTGGGAAGGGCACAGGGAGCAGGGGATGGGCAGAGGGGGCAGAGGTAACGAACCCCAGTAATGAGGACAGGGCTCGGGGGACCTCTCTGTGTTCTCCGCCGTCCCTGGGGCTGTGGAAGGGGGGTGATGCCTACACCAAATTAAATTCCCAAGGCTGTGCTTCCCCTCCGGCGGCTGCCCCGAGCCCAGCGCCCTCCCTAGGTCGCTCCCTAGGGATTTGCAGTTTTCTGGTCTCCTTTCTGCCAGCCCAGTGTAGGTTTGCTGGCTGGTGGTGCCAATGCCCCCTCAGTAGACGGGTCCCTTGACGGCTCCTGGCTCGGTCAGGCGTGCAGCAGCGTACGCCGAGGCTCCCAGGCACGCGGCCGGCTCACAAAATCCTGGCAAGCCAGCGGGACCGGGCAAGCCCGGTTTGCCAGCATCTCCTGGGGAGCCTGGCAAGCCCCGTTCCCCGGCTTTGCCATCAAGCGCGTGGCCAGGGATGCCAGGGAGACCTGCAACAAGAGCGTGGGCATCAGTGGGTGCGCGCATGCCGCATTTGTGGGTGCTGAGCCCAGGCTTTGCCGGAGCAGAGCAGGGGTTGGGAGATGGGAAACGCTGCTGGTGAGGATGGGGATGCGTTGGCAGAGCGGTGGGACAAGTGAGCAGACCTGGGGGGCCAGGAGAGCGGAGTTGCAGGCAGTGAGGGGGCAACACAGGGTGCTGCGAGTCGGAGATGTGTGGGTGCAGGTTTTGCAGGGATGGGCCAGGAGGTCCTGAGCCACTGCTGAGCTCCTCACGGCACGACAAGGGGAGCCACCACCACCTGCCCTGGCTGTGCCCGCTTACCTGGGATCCCGGGGGGACCTGGCATGCCCGGGTGGCCGTGGCCGGTTTCTCCCCGCTCGCCCTTCTCGCCTCGCTTTCCTGCAGGGAAAGGCACGAGGGAAGGACTTTGGAGCTGCAGAGGGGGCTGCCCCTGCTCAGGGATGGAGCTGGGGGTTGAGTGTGGCAGAAGGAGGCAGCGCCAGCCCTGAGGAGGGTTTGTGCCCGGCGTGGTGTGGGTACGGCCACCCACCACCTACCTTTGGGTCCTATGTTCCCGATCTGCCCAGCAGCACCCAGGATGCCAGGGACGCCTCGAGGTCCCATGGGTCCATGTGGGCCCTGCTCACCAGGAGGCCCTGGGGGACCGGGGGGTCCCGGGGGTCCCATGGCACCGACTCCACCCAGGGCAGCTCTCTTGGCACTGACCGCCACCTCCGCCAGCTGCTCTGTAGGGCAGAAAGAGGTCGGTGTGGGACAGTGGCAGCGCCAGCCACCGGGCTGGTGACGCCCCACTCGCCCCCTCACCTTGCAGCATCTTCACGACCACGTCGATGATGTGCTGGTCCCCAGCGTCCCGGCCCTGCCAGCAGTGAGAAGAGGGACATGTGGCAAAGGTAGAGCCTTCCATCCCCAGCTGCAGCCCCCGATCCCCTGGTCCAGATCACCTGGTGCCACCTTCCCACTCTTCTTTGGTTTCCATTTGGTCCTGGTACAAAAGCTCCAGCCTTGGCTCGTGCCATGCCCTGCTCGCTGCGCTACCTTTCTGCAGCCCCACTTTGCAAGTATAAAATGAGGCTTAAATGGAAAATCTCTGCCCCCTGGGCAGGCTGCAAACGCGCGCGTTGGGGCTAAACCTGCTGCTGGTGCCGCAACAGCGAGAAATAAAGAACTTCTCTTTTCTAGAAATATGGGATCCCAGCTCAGCCCTCCTGCAGAGCTCGTGGCGGAGCACCAGCACCTCCTGAGCGGAGCGGCAGCCCCTTCCCAGAGGAACTGGCTAGTAAGAACAGGCTGGAGGCAACTCACCTGCAGAGCTGAACCAGCCGACGATGGCAGCACCCAGGTCACCACCTACACGGGGCAGGAGGTGAGGAGGGGCTGGGATCACTGGGTACTCACCGGGACACCCCGCTGGCCAGGCATCCCTGGCACACCGCGCTCCCCGATGAGTCCTCGTGGGCCGGGGGGTCCTGGGTAGCCTCGCACGCCGGGAGCGCCCGCATCTCCCGAGGGGCCGGGGTAGCCGAGCTCACCCTGGATGCCTTGCTGTGGTGGTGATGGAGAGTGGCATCAGGAGTGGGGAGACCTCAAGGATTTCCAGTCTCAACCACCATAGCCAGGATCTGAACCCCAAAGAGGGTCTGAACCCCAAAGAGGGTCTGAACACGAATCCAGGGCTGAGCGTGGTCCCTGAATCCCATCTCCAGGGAAAACACTTTCCCAGGCTGCCAGCGCGCAGCACGCACGTGCTCCATGGGTCACCACTGCCTGGGCCACGAGGATCACCTGCGGCTGAGGGGCACACAGAGAGGAGGTGCAGGCAGCCCCTCTCTCCCAACGCGCCGCTCACTCACCTGTCCCTTCGGCCCCGGCTCGCCCGATTCTCCCTGGGGACAGAGGACACAAGGAATGCAATGGGGAGGCAGGAGCTGCAGCTCAGGGGGAGGCACGTGTCCTCCGCCCTTTGCAGAGCAGGAGACCCCAGCATGGGCAAGGATGCCAGGACCTCTGCCAGGACCTGTATGCAGGCACCCACCTTCTCTCCCTTCAGCCCCGCGAGGCCGTGAACGCCCGGGTCTCCCTAGAGAAAAGGCAAGGAGAAATGTGACCGTCACAGGCAGCACCCACCTCCTCCACAGCCACTTTACCCCCCGTTTCCACCCGCTGTGCTCCACCGGGATGCTGAGGGTACGGAGGAAGAAAGCAGGTGGTGTCAGTGGGTGCCAGCCCTGTTAAACAGGGGTGTCAGCGATTCCCAGCCTGGGCAGGAGGGTGAGGTACTCACAGCGCTGCCTTTGGGGCCGGTTTTCCCTGGGGAGCCCTGGAGAAAGGAGAAGGGGTTCAGCCCAGCCCAGCTCAGCTGCCCCGAGCTGGACGCCCGCGCAGCCGGGAGCACTCACCTTGTCTCCTTTGACTCCCGGCAAGCCTTGGGGTCCTGGGATCCCCGGTGGACCCTGCTCACCCTTCGGCCCCTGGAAATCAAGGTAATATGGGAATAAGAGAAAAAATGAGTCAGAAGAGGCGGTGGGAAACCCCTCCTCCCCCATCGCAGCATCCTCCCCGAGGCAAGGAGATGCGGGGCAGCTCCCCATCCCCTCCAGCAGCTCAGGCTGCCCCACAGCATCCCCACCTGCCCTGAATCCGGCCCGGGGGGGGGGGGGGCAGAAAATGCTGGAGAAGCCTCCCTCCAGCTGCACTGAGAAGGAGGGGTCTCCACCAGGGATGGGGCCTCGTCCCCCAGGAAGCCAGAGGGACAAAGGTCACTTTTTGGCCATTTTTCCCCCTCTGAGAGAGGCCGGGCAGTGTCTCCGCTCTCACCAGGCTGGGGTGAAATTCCTCTCTCTGCTGGGGCTGCAAACCCAGCGTGGCCCCAGGATCGCTAATCCCCGAGGGATAATCCCTCGCCCCGGCACAGTGGGACGGGGCGCGGGACGGACCCCGGCTGCGATCAAAGTCAGAGTTCCACACAGGCAGTGCCAGCCGTGCCCTGCTGCCCCATTCCCCCCAGCCCATCACCCTGGCATGGGCATCCTTAGCCATGCCCAAGCAATGCCCATTTCCCAGCCCGGCGACGGATGAACTCACCGCCTTCCCCTGCTCGCCGGGGGGGCCCATGGGGCCACGGTCGCCCCGATCGCCCTGCAGAGACGCGGGAAGACACAGCAGAGTGAGGAGCAGCTCCCAACACCACCACAAACCCCGCGGTGCCCAGACTCACCTTCATCCCCGGGACGCCCTGCGGTCCCTGCTCACCCCGAGGTCCAGGTTCACCCTAAGAAGGGGGGGAAAAAAAGCCTGGACCAGCTGCCCCTCTTGCGTTCCCGTGCCATCATCTGCTCCTCATCCTCCTGCGAGGGACGCGTGGCCCTGTCCTTGTCCCCTGCAGCCGCTGCGCGGGGTGGCCAAGGAGGCTGGAGAAGCAGCTCCAGGGCTTCCCCGTGAGGAAGCTGCTGCGGGGGCAGAGGGAGGCGAAGTGCCCAACTCTGCCTCTGTTTGACAGCAAAGAGGCAAAAGTGACAGAGAGAGAGAGCAACCCTCGGGCTGTGCCCAGGAGGAACACGGTGACATCTCCACACTTACAATCTGCCCCGGGGCACCGGTGACACCAGGCTGGCCGCGAGCACCCGCTTCACCCTGCGAACGGGAGACAGAGACGGTTCAGGGACAGGGGACGGCGTGGGGACAAGGCTGCGGGCTCGGGGACAGAGCATGAAGGTCAGGTGAGCTGGGCTGAAGGGAGGATGCTCAGAGGGGGCTACTCTGCCCCTGCTCCCCCAGACCCACCTTATCTCCTGGGCCACCTTTGCTCCCCGGCTGGCCCGGCAAGCCCTGCGGAAGCAAAGCTGGGATGAAACCCATTGCACAGCACCGGAGCCAGAGACCCTGCCCGAGGCTCCGTGCCTGGCACAGCCCAGGTTCAGGTGTGCCACCCCGTGGGTAAGGGGTACCTGCCGTGGGAGGGCAGGGGGTGTCGCCCACATTCCCATACTCACAGCTTGTCCCCGGTGCCCTGGTGTTCCCGGGCGACCGGCCTGTCCCACGCTGCCCTGCAGAGGATGGAGAGGATGTTACCACAAATAAAGTGGGACGAGGAACTCGTGGCCTTTGGGGACACCATCCTTGAGCCCCTGGGGCAGCCACTCTCCACCAGTCCGGAGATGCCATGTCAAGGGTCAGGATCTTATGCCTCTGGCCACCCCAGTTATATCCAGTGAGCACTGGTCCGAGGAGCAGCGTTGTGTCCGTTCCCTGTCCGCACGCGCTGTGCCCAGCAGCCCCTGCCCGCAGCAGCTCACCTTCACGCCAGGGATGCCCGGGGTGCCGTCTTTGCCATCGATGCCCGGGAGACCCTGCAAAAGGGGGAAGAGTCGCTCGGTCTGACACCTCCGAGAGCGACTGAAAGGTTTGTGGTGGGGGCAAAAAAAGGGCCGGGAAGTGAAAGGAAAGCTCCGGCCTTGCACTGAGCCAGGGTGCGGGGTGGCCCCCAACAGGACAGAGAGAGACCCTCCTGGCAAGAGTCTTGGCCCTAGATGTGGGCACGGGTGCCACCAGCTGTACTTACGTTCTCCCCCTTGGGGCCAATGTCTCCTTGGGGGCCCCTGATGCCACGACCACCCTAGAGCAGGAGAGCACAAGCGTTATTTCAGCTGCCCTCCTGGTGCAGGGGATGGAGCTGGGACAGGGAGGTGCCCACTGAGGGCAACGAGGTGGGTCACTCACCACATCTCCCTTCTCACCAGGGGTTCCGGGTGGTCCCCTGGGGCCTTCTTTGCCCTGGAGGGGAGAAAGAAGTGGGCTGAGCAGCAAAGTGCAGGGTCCCCCACCTGCCCTGCAGCCCCCAGGGCCGAGGGAGGACACTCACCGGCCGCCCGGCTGCTCCGATGGTCCCGACCATCCCCTTGTAACCAGCAGGACCCTGCAAAGAGAGCACAGGGGGGTCAGTTCCTCCCATCCCGCGCTCAGTCCCCATCCAGGTCCAACCCCAGGAGCAAGAGGCAGCGTCCAGCTCCCCGAGAAGGCCAAAGAGCTGTGTTGGCGATGCTCCTGGGAAGCATCACCATCCCCCCTGACCCCCGAGCTGGGCACAGCCCCCCTGCACCCCACCGGCGCTTACCGTCTCGCCCTTGGGTCCTGCCATGCCAGGGTAACCCCTCAGACCCTGCGGTCCCTGCGGGGAAGGAAACAACAGCCGGCTTAGCTGGGAACAACCCCAGGAGCAGCCCAGAGGGAAGCTGCAATTAAAGCAAAAGCCCGTCCTGGAACTCAGCTGGTTTTGCCAAATGTGAGGTTTTTCAGTCCTAATTCTGCAGCCTCCCCGCCAGGAGCCTTTCCAGCTGTCGGTTCGATAACAGCAACGGGCCCAAACTGGTGCTGCTGCCCCCGCCAAGGCTCGTGGCTTCAAAGCAGTTTTGCCCTTTCCCGGAGTGAAGGACTCAGCCCGTGAATTGCTTTTCATCTTCAAAGCACTCGGCGAGCTCAAACAGCTTTAATCCCCACGACCCCGTGGTGAGCTGGGCACTGCGCCCCCCGCTCAGGTGGGGCGAGGGGGGCTCAGGGTACGTGAGCGACTCATCCCCGGTTGGGGAGTTATCCACGGGAACGTGTTCCAACGCCCGAGGTGTCCGAGCCAGCGCTGACGGCGATGGAGATGAAGCTCTCCACTGGCTTTGCCACCCCTCCTGGCAGCAGCTCCACAGCTGGGAGGAGGGAGATGGGTGGGAGGAAGGCTCTGCTCTGGTCCCAGTGGTGGGTGCCCAGGAGCAGGGACGCACTGGCGTCACATCCCTGGTGCTAGGGTCAAGAATAAACTGGGCACCCCCAGCTCCTGGTGCCCAGGGCAGAGCAGCAAAGAGAAATAAATACGTTACCGGAGGGCCTGGGACACCTTGTTCTCCGGAGGCACCAACATCACCCTTGGGACCCTAGGAAGGTTGGAGAGGAGCAAGGTTACAAAACCACCCTGGGGACCCAAGTCCCCCCCCTCACCTGGGTTGCCTCCACCCCAGGAGCCACTGTGGGAAGACCACACTGCCCACCCTTCATCTCCCAGCCCCGGACCTCCCTCCTCCTTCTCCCACCTCTCTCCTTGCTTCCCCCTTGTCTCTCCAGAGCCCCTGCCCCGGGTCGAGCCTCAGCTCCCCAAGATGCCAACGCGTCTGGCTCCTGCTGGGAAGCTGCTGGAGAGGGCACTCACCTGTCTGCCCTGCTTGCCCGGCTCCCCGAGGGCACCAGGGCGGCCTCTGTGTCCCTAAGGATGAAGAAGAATATTGTGAGTATCCTCGGGCAGAGCAGCAGGGTCGAGGCAGCATTCCAATGGCCGTGTCACCCAGAGCCACCCTGCCCAGGACACCCCACCCTGGGGTGCCCGCCGGTGACGTGGTGGGCTCAGCATCGATGCCCGCCAGGTTTAACCCCCTGGGCTTTGCAGCAGAGGAGCTGGGCAGCAGCACGGCTGGGGCTTCAGCACAGGGTCTCATCCCCCAGGAAGGGGCTGGTGGGAGCTGGGGACGTGCAGGGGACCTCTCCTGTAGCACCTTTGTCCCCAGAGCTCGCTGTGCATGCATGGTCCTCAGCACCCAGAGGAGCAGAGAAGCTCCCGAGCCCCCTGTACCTCCAGACTGTGCTGGAGGTGACGTCCCTGTTGGCTCCCTGGCAGCTCCAGGATTCCCTTACCTTCAGTCCCTGCAGTCCTTGGGGGCCCTTGGGACCTGGTGGGCAGCTGGTGGGGCACTGGTGAGGAAGAAGAAGCACGTGTTGAGTTAGGAAAGGACCCAGAGGCTGTGGAGAAGCTGTGCTGGGCAAGATGGGCTTCTGCGCTGCACAGCAAAGCCAAGCTGCGTGGTGACACGAGAGCCACCACGTGCAGCACGGTTTGGGTTGGGAGCCCTGCTCTTCCCGGCTCTGTTGGCCCCCCCGTGACCAGGTGACACTGGTGGCCAGGTGGCAGGCAGGGCAGCACGTGCTCTCCCTGCCAAAGGGACAAGGTGAAGGCAGCTCTCACCAAGAAATCAGCGCTGCCTTCCACTCCTTGGATGTGTCCGGGGGGGCCCTGGGGGGGAAGGAGAACATCAGTATCCATGGTTTAATATCAGCATGATTTTTCAGGAGGGTGGATGTGACACCTGGGAGGGAGGGGAGCACCCCCACCCCAGCCCCAAACCCTGGGCTGAGGGGCTGGGGGCTCTCTCCCTCCTGCAGAAAATGCTGGTGAGCGGGGAGATACTCACGGGTTTCCCTGGAGGGCCTGGGGGACCCCGTGGGCCATCGGGTCCAGGGTCACCCTAGGAAAGAACAACCCCAGGAAAGGAGATTCAGAGGTGGGGAGGTGGCAGGGGCTGCTGGGGCCGGGGTGGAGAGAGGGGGATGAAGCATCTGAGACTCAGGCTGTCACAGCGGGAGCCGGGGCATCCCCTGGCCAGTAGGGGATGGATGGTGCTGGGGGACAGGGTCCCTCACCCCTCCAATCCCACTGTAGGACACTGCTCACCCACGTTACAGGGTGGTCCCTGTTTACTCCAGGACCCCCAAAGTGCAGAGAAGAGGATGCTGGGGTAAAGAGGGGAGGTTTTCCCTCACCTCCTGTCAACCCCTCACCTTGGGTCCCAGCGCTCCAATCTCTCCAGGAAGCCCAACCTGACCTGGAAGCCCCTTAAGGAGAAGACAGACATTCACTGAGAGAGAAAGGTCAAGCACCAAGACCCCCCTTTAGGGATGTTGAGATTTCATCTCTTCCTCCACAGCCCCGCGTTGAGCCCACAGCCCCATAAGCACAGCACTTACAGGTGGTCCTGGCAGCGAAGGACCCTACAACAACAAGAAAGGCACGGTCGGTCTGAATCCTCCAACCTCCAAAAATCTCCACATCCCTGCCCCGAGCAGGGCAGTGCCCACACCACCACCAGGGATGCAGCTGCGGGGGGCTGGGTCCCTGCTCCGCTCCCACCCTGCCCAGGGAGCAGGGGCATCACCAGCACCTGCAGAAGAGGGAGATACTCACGGGGAGCCCTGGTGGCCCTGGGAGTCCAGGCTGGCCCTGCCAAAACCGAAGGGGAGAGTCAGGAGGGCTTGGCCCCTCCACGCCCTGCTCTGCCGCTGCGTCACCAGCTGCCAAAATTCCCCCCTCCTTGGACCCAGCCTCAGTGTCCCCTCGCTGCCAAGTGCTCCATCACCCAACTCCCGCGTCATTGCCAAATGCTCTGGAACCCAGCTCCTGCATCAGAGCTTCCCCCTCCCAGCGACGGCGCTGGTCCCAGCCTGACCCGGTCCTGCTGGCCCCGAGAGGGGACGATGGGAGCCCGAAGCCACTGCCCCGGTGCAGCCCCTCACTCACTTTAAGTCCTGGCCCGCCGACGGGTCCCGGCTCCCCTTTCGCTCCCGTCAGGCCCTGCAAGAGACGAGACAGCGGGAGGCTGTTGCCAACCCTCCTGCTCTCCAGCCAGAGGGGTTTGCTGGGGGTTCTCCTACCCCAGGGAGGCAGAGGGTGGTGGGAGGGGAACTCTTGCTTGTCCCTGCCGTGCACGTCACACAGCAAACCTGGAGGCACAGCCGCACCTGGACCCAAGCCCTGATGGCCTTGAGAGCCGCGCAGCGATGCCCTGCAGCCCCCATGAGCTGTCCTGCTCCGAGCCCCCACGCCGGGGCTCAGCAGGGACCCTCGCAGCAGCAGGCACACCCAGCACAGCTGCCCTGGCAGAGGCACGGGGGGGGGGGGGGGGGGGGAGCTCAGCCCATCATGACCCCCGTTCTGGCGCGGGCGAGGGCTGTGCCTGTGCTGGGGTTTGGATCCCCACAGCTGATGGCTTGAGCATCCCCCATGTCAGTCCTGCACGCCGTGGGCACACGGGGACAGCCCCTCGCCCAGCCCAGCGCTGCTCGAGCCGTGTGGAAAGGAGCAGAACCCTTGGGTTAGCCTGGCTGAATAGTGCAGCTCTGTGATGACAGTTGTTATTCTACTCATCTACAACCGAAGAATAACTAAAACCCCAAATATTCGTGCAGTGTTGTCAAGAGGCACAAGGGAAGGCTCTGTAGTTTGGGTTTCCTCCTGATGAGCGGCTGAACGTGCCTGTGCAGCGCAGCCCTGGGGATGGGGGGAGGCACCCAACCCACACCTGCCCACCCCGGCGTGGGGCCGGGAGCCGGCCAGCGAGCACCGCAGCACCAAGGCAGGGCAAGGAGGCAGCTCCGGCTGCGGTCCCACCACCTCCACCTCACATCGGGCTGCTGCTGGTCCGGGGACAGTGGGGGAAGTCACCCGTGCCAGGTATGTGCGTGGGTCGTGATGGGGCCATCGCTCCAGATTGATTCTGGAGGAGACGCGAGCCGAAGCAGGGCTCAGGACAGGAGCCTTTTCATGTGGAGGGGGGGTCAGTGCTGTGCCCTGGCTTTCCTGGCACAGTTCTTGCCTGTGTGGGGTGAAAAGGGACATAATTTCAGAGCCCAGGGCAGCAGGACAGGGTGGCAGCAGCCTTGTGTTGTATTTTCTGCTGTGATTCAAAAGGTGCTTTCAGCTCCCACACAAAGGGATTTGGACACTTTCTTATGTGCGAGAGATGAAGCTCCCTGCTCCGGGGTAAGAGTTTGCTGCAACCTTGCTGGGAGTCAGGGGCTGCAGCCAGGGGTGCTGTGATGGGACCAGGGATGCTGTGATGATGGGACCAGGGATGCTGTGATGGGGGAAGGGATGCTGTGATGGGACCAGGGATGCTGTGATGGGGGCAGGGATGCTGTGATGGGGCAGGGATGCTGTGATAGGGGAAGGGATGCTGTGATGATGGGACCAGGGATGCTGTGATGGAGCAGGGATGCTGTGATGGGACCGGGGTGCTGTGATGGGGCAGGGATGCTGTGATGGGACCAGGGGTGCTGTGATGGGGCAAGGATGCTGTGATGATGGGACCAGGGGTGCTGAGATGGGGACAGAGGGTTGGTACTCACGTCGATGCCCGGCTTCCCTGGGGGCCCATCTGGACCAGGGGCTCCAGGCTCCCCCTTGGCACCCTTTAAAAGAGAAGAAGCATGGGGTAGGTTGAAAGGAGCTCCTCCAGAAAGGGTGAGCTCGTCAGCGATCTGCGGGGAGGCAGGGGTACTCACCGGGGACCCAGGGGCTCCAGCAGGGCCTTTTTCACCCTGGGGAAAGGGAAGAAACTTGTGAAAAGGGGTCTTTCACCCCACGGAGCCAGGTCTGGCAGCATGGGATGGGGTCAGGATCTCTGTCTCTCATCCCTCTCGCCAAGCCGGAGCAAGATGCTGGATCCCCAGCAGAGCAGCCACGTCAGGACGGGGCTGGCATCGAGAAGGGAGGGCTGTGCTGGGGTTGCGGCTGTGCTGGGTATAAATAGCACTAAAATAACACCCTGAGAGGGGGGAGTGGGGCAAGGCTGGGAGAAAGGGTCCTTTCTGCTGGCTGACAGATCTCCCCTCTGTTCAGGGAGTCCCAGCCGCCTGTCCCAGCCCTCGGCCACGTCGCTGTTCTGCGGGCATCCAACCTGGGCGTCCTGCTCCTCCCCAGCTCCCCCTCCTCACTGGGCATCTCTGGGCTGATCCCTGCACTAACCCGCCCTGAGCATCCTCTGCTACCCAGACAGGGGTGCCCAAACCTCCCCAAAAAGCATTTGAGCCCATTTCCCAAAGTGGGCACCGTGCTGCTGCCCCGGGATGGAGCTGTGGTGCAGGATTTGTGCTCCCCAACACCATCACTGCTGTCCAGAGCCACTGGCAAAGCCAGGGATGCTCCATCTCTGCCAACCCAGGAGCAGCGCAGTGTGAGAACCGCACAGCATCAGCAACCCCTGCCTTCTGCAGAGCCTCTGCCCCAACACAATGTCCCTCTTTGTGCTACAGGTCCCCTCCTTCCCCCCCTCCAGCCTGCACAGGTTCCCGGCCGCTCTACTCACGTCAACGCCATCGGCTCCCGGCACTCCTGGGGGACCGGGGGGCCCTCGCGGGCCGGGCTCTCCTGGTGGCCCTCTCTAAGGGGAAAAAGGGATGAGAGCCACATCAGGAAGGAGCAGCTGGACCCCGGGAGATGCTGGGTGTCAGAGGGAGCCCAGGGTGCAGCGCTTCTTGAGGACCTGGGGATGGTCCCAGCATCCCGAGCTGGGGTGGAGCGAGCACCCCAAGGCGTTCGAGCTCTGTCCCTCCCCGCTGCCCACCCTGTGCCCCCCTGTCCACCCAGCAATGGCATGGATGGAAAAACCCAGGAAACCTCCCAGCACGCTGGCACAACCAGCTCCCCACCCCTCCCTGGTTTTCACCCCATCGCTGCCCTCTCGTGCCCTCCTGCCCTGGCTGGCGCGAGGTCTCCAGGGGCGCTGGCAGCGCTGGCAGATGCCCCTCTCAGCTTGGGGGTGCAAGCCCGGCTACGAGGTTCCTAAAAGCACTGGCAGGATTTAGGTGCCTGAAGCCCTGCTGTGAAACAGGGACCCCGAATCCCTCCGTGGGCTCCCTCTGCCCTGTGCAGGGCTGGCTCGCTGCCCGCAGCACCGCAGCGTGGCACAAAAGCCGCATTCAGGCGGCGGTCGGGGAGCTCCCCGAGCAGCCTGGCCGCAGCGCTGAGGTTTGCACAGGAGCCACTTCGCAAAGAGGTCTCTGTTATCCTAACGGGGCATCTGGGGGGGACGAGACTCCGGTCCCGGAGACCGAACCCTGGTGTTCCTGGAAATGCAAACCAGATGGGCCGGCAGGGCTGGCACCGCGGCCCCGCTGTCCTTCCAGGCTTATTTATTTTAAAGTGAAAGTCTAAGGATGAAAAGTGGTGCTGGTTTGGTCACAGGAGCGGGAGAGGCCCCAGTTTTAGCTTGGAAGCAAACCCAGCGCTCGGGGTGGGAGCGAGCACAGGTCTCTGGGCGCAGCCGTGAATGGCACCTTTGTCCTGCCCACATGATTTCCAAATGGTTCCTTGTTCCAAGAGCTCCCACGTCCCCCTTGCTCCGAGCAGATCCCGCTCCCCTGGCCAGACCCCACCACAAGCCCACGGGCACCCCCTCCAGCTTTCCATCCGCGCCCGCGGGCGGCTCCGGAGCCACACGGGAAGATTTTTCCCAAATCTGTTCTGAAAAATCTGATTTTTGGGGTGGCATGGCAGGGAGAGCGTCTCTTTTCTCGGACGGGATTGCAGCAGGAACACTGCCTGCCGCGCTCGCCCGAGGAGCAGAGAGACAACCTCCCAATGTATTTGCCCTGGGTGAGTTCAGAGAGCCCACTGGGACCCCTGGCTCCTGCTCCTCCACTGCTGGCATCCCCCCCCCCCATCCCCCGGCCCCCGGCCCAGAGCCCCTTGGTGAGACCCCGCAGAGCCCCAGGGCAACCTTGGGAGGGCCAGAGCCCCCCTCAACCCTTCTCACCCCCCTCAGCTCTGCTCCACAGCTCATGCCCACAAAGCGGGAGCAGATAAGCATTTTCTCAGGTGCTGGGAAGCAGGAGACCTGGCGGCTGCTGGGGCGGGGGAGGAACGGAGAGACCCCCATTGCTGCCCCAAGGGGAAAACAGAGCTAAACTCGCTGAGCTAAAATATCCCAAACTTCAAGCCGTGCAGCCCAGCCCCGTCCCTGTCCTGGAGGCAGCTTTGGGCACAGAGCGGTGCCCAGCGGGTCGGGGCTGTGGGTCCCAGCTGGGGGCTGCTCCCACCCCCACCCTGCATTGGGAATTCCTGGGAAAGGCAAGCGAACGGTGCTGGGAAGGTAAGCAAAAAGTCCCAGGGATGCTCAGCACTGCCAGCAAGCGTCTGCGGAGGAGGGGTAGGTGGGAATGGTGACTCTCCCCTCTCTGTCCCCCTCTCTGTCCCCTTTTCAACCTCGCTTTCCATCCCTTCTCAATCCCCTCCCTGTCCCCTCTCCATCCCCTCTCCATCCCCCCTCCACCCCCCCCCCAGCCCAGCACGGAGCAGGACCGAGCAGAGGACTCACAATCTGGGCCAGGCAGAAGCAGGTGGCCTGGAGCAAGAGCCAGAGCTGGAGAACAGGGGAGCAGCCGGCCATGGCGAGGGCAGCGGCCCCAAGCGATGGTGGCCTCGTCTTGCTGCGCTCAGGTATGGCCTCAACCCTGCTGCACAGCCGGACACCGGAGGAGGAGGAGGGGGCTCATTAATATGGAGCAGTGGGATGAGGGCAGGCGGGCAGCCCCCGCCCCGCCTGGGTGGCTATTTTGGGCTGCACAGCGGGACGGTGCCAAGGATTTGGTGAGATGGTGGTGGTGCATTCGGCGCGATGGTGGTGGATTTGGTGCGATGGTGGTGAATTTGTTGTAATGGTATGGATTTGGCATGATGGTGGTGGATTTGGTGTGGTGGTGGTGATGGATTTGGTGTGGTGGTGGTGGTGGTGGATTTGGTGTGGTGATGGATTTGGTGTGGTGGTGGTGATGGATTTGGTGTGGTGGTGGTGGTGGATTTGGTGTGGTGGTGGTGGTGGATTTGGTGTGGTGGTGGTGGTGGATTTGGTGTGGTGGTGGTGATGGATTTGGTGTGGTGGTGGTGGTGGATTTGGTGTGGTGGTGGTGGTGGATTTTGCGTGGTGGTGGTGGAGGATTTGGCACAAGTGGCACAAAGGGGTTTTAATGCAGACAAGGGGCTGAGAAACGAGGGGGACGAGCTGGGTGCTGCTGTCGGAGCTGCATAGTGAGACCCTGGGCAGGATGTCTGTGTGCCAAGGACTGCCAAGGTGTCCCCTGAGGTGTTCCTATGGTGATGCCCATATCGCTGCCACAGGGCACCGTGCTGCTTGGGGCTGTGGCTGTGACGGGGTGGGCACCGGGAACCAGTTCCTGCCCCTCAGGAAGGGTCCTGGGGGGATTCCTGAGGTCTTTGCCCCTATTCCTGCCCTGTGAGCCCCCCACGTGGCTGCCCCAGCGCGAGTGCCAGGACGCCCCTGGGCAATGGCATTGGGAGGGGAAGGAGGACCATGCCAGGAGGGTCACCCACTGCTCCCCATGGCCCTGGCACAGCACAAGCCCACGGCCATGGAGGGATGGACTCCTTCCCTTATCACCCCCATGCCCACCTGCCCCCCCCCCCCCCCCAGCTCCAGCCTTCGCTGGCAGCCACCCCCCAGCTCCCAGGGAACGTGGGGATGATTCATCTTGGCCATTTCGTCCTCCTCCTCACGCAAGGCTCCGCCAGCCGCTGCACACTGACTCACTGGCACTGGGGGGGCTCCACGGCCTCCCCCGCCGTGGGCAGCATCGCCCACCCAGCATCCCTCCACCCCTACCCAGCACATCCAGCTCCCCCGGCCACCCCCAAGCTCCCCTGACATGCAGCACCTCCAGCCCCCCAAAGGTCCCATGACCCCCACCCGGCATCTCCAGCCCCCCCACCCCTCCTCAACCCCCCCGACCCCTCCCCAGTCCCCCACCCCCAGCCCCCCACCCCTCCCCAAATCCCTCTGACCCCTCCCCAGCCCCCCACCCCTTCCCAAATCCCCCGACCCCTCCCCAGCCCCCCCACCGCTCCCCAAATCCCCCTGACCCCTTCCCAGCCCCCCCAGCTCCCGTTTAGACTCCCTCCCCTCCATCCCCCCGCAGACCCAACGCCCCCCAGTCACGTGACCCTGCCCATTCATGCTTCCCCCGCCCCCGCCCCGCCTCCCTCCCATTGGCTCCCGCGGGCGCCGCCGCACCGCAGCCAATCAGCGCTGGGGGTGGAAGGGGGCTAAAGCGCGCGCGCTGGCTCCTATTGGCTCCTCCTCCCCACTCGCCCCGCCACGACCGGAAGCAGGAAGTGCCGGTTGCCCGGGACGGCGGCGCCGTGACCCGCGGGCGGGCAGCGCTGGCCGCGCCATGACGGGCAAGTCCGTGCGCGACGTGGACCGGTACCAGGCGGTACTGGCCGGGCTGCTGGTGGAAGAGGAGAACAAGTACTGCGCCGACTGCCAGGCCAAAGGTACCGGTGGGGCCTCTCCGGGGCCTGGGGAGACCGGTGGCAACGGGCCGCCGCGGTTATCGCTCCCTCCGTGTGGCGGGACGGTGGGGTGTGGGGGCCCGCCGGTGTCCCTCCCCTTCCCCGTGACCCTCTGCTGTTTGGGGGCCAGTTCCGGTGCCGTGTTCCCCCCACTCCCCTGGGACCGGCTCAGCCGTCCGGGGGCCCCTCCCATGCCGCCTCGTCCCGTCTCCAGGGACTGGCTCCCACGGCCTGGGGGCCCTCCACTGTATCCCCTCACTCCCTGGGGACTGGTCATGGCATCTGGGGGGACCCTCCGGTGTTCCCCACCTCCATCTGGGAGGCCCTCCTGTTCCCCTCCATCTGGGGCCTGGTAGTCTGGGGGGGGCCCTTCTGTGTGTCCCCCTCCATCTGGGACCTGGCTTTGCCATCCGGGGGACCCATGTCTCCCCCGTCCCCCCACCCCCAGCCGGTGCTGCCTGCAGGCGCCTAAGCAGTCTGGGGGTTCTTGGCAGGGTTGGCAGTTTGGAGCTTCGCCTGTGGCTGAGCTCGAGCTTGGTGCTGGGAAAAACCACCCCTCACTGGGGTTTCGCTCTGTGTGGGGCTGTGCTGGTGCAGAAGCCTCTCCTGCTGCCTCGGCTTCTGCAGCTCCTGCTCCTCTGGGAAGTGAGCTGAGGGGAAACCTGCTCGAGATCCGCTTAGGGACACACATGGGCTTTGTGACCCCGACCTCAGCGCGACAACGCGTAATCCGTGTGGGGACTGAGCTGCTGGGGGAAGCCTCGTGTGAGAGGAACCAGGAAAGCCGGCGTTGCGTAATTGTGGAGGGCATTCCAGCTGAGGAGTAACATCCTGTGAATCAGAGCCGTAGGGTGAGCGGCAGAGCCTCTTCAGAGGATCCGTAGGAACTGCAGAGGGGAGTGCAGTGTGTGAGGAAAAGGAGAGAGTTGTGGCCTGGCCCTGGAACCAGGTACCACTGAGGAATTCCATATTTTGTCCAGTGCTTCCTTTTCTACTTAATATTGTTGTGATCCTGAAAGGTGTGGGGTAGAGAAGAGGGCAGATGGAAATATCTGACTTCTCGAAGACAAAGAAATACAGTTACTTGTTCCATGGTGATGCAGGTCCTGCCTGTAGCTTGCTCCCATGGAATGCCTTGCTTTCCTGTAGCCAAAGGGCTACGGTTATGCTCGTGCCCACCTAAAATCCTATTTTAATGAGCTGGGATAATGATTTGGAGATCTGAACGTGAGTGTTGTTTCCCAGTAGCTGCACGAAAGGAACTCGAAGCAGGGGCCATCTTTCTGTGCCCAACTCTAAATGGGAGACTTGGTCACCTCAGTGTGGCCTTTAAAATCTGCAGAGAGCACCACTGAACGGTGTTAAAAGTGGGGATATTGAGGTGTGCTTTCAGCCCTGCTCTGACAAACCCCGAGCCACAGTAACCTCATCATAACAACCCGTCTGATCTTGGAGGTGGTCGTGGTTCACACCAGGCTTTGGGTGCCCGTGGTGTTCCAGTGTTGGCAGACTGTTCCTCTTGTTTGCAAGCCCCTTATCTCTGGGCCCTTAACGCCAGCACCAAGGACGACAGTAAGTGTTTTGTTTTGTCTTCTGAGGCGTGAGACAGGAATGTACCCAATGCAGAAACCAGTTCTCATCCCAGTCCCAGCTTACTTGTTTTGATGTGGTTATGTCGCTTCTTGTGATGATGGTACATCCTGGAAATATGGTTTTCCAGTTAATTATCTATAAAACTCAGCGTTGCCACTGAAGCTGGAAGCTGCTTGTGGCTGGGAAGGTAGGTAGGTTGCATTGGTCACGAAGAGTAGGATTCTGTTGTGCTGAGTTATCTGGTAAAATAATTACCCACTAATGAGATTCATGAAGATGGGAAATCTGATTCTTGAGGGCAGCCCAGGGAGCGTGTGGCCACAGGAGGTGCGTGTGCAGTGAGCTCCCTGGCTGGGTGTCTGGTAGCTGGTGCCAGTCCAAGTGTCCTCTTGGGCTGCATTTCAGTTCCTGTGGCTTGGTGGGGCGGTTTGCAGCGGTGGCCAGCAAGGCCTGGTGTCCTCACTGCTGCTGAAAGTGACTGTAAGGTTCTGCTTTGAGTGTGGAAGTGAGCGCCACGTGTGCTTATGCAGAGTAAAGAGCACAGTTTAGTTGATAAGTGGCTCCTTAATAACTAAAACTCTGCAGGTCTGTATTTGCCAGCTCCGGGTGGGCAACCTCAGCTTCTCCAGGGCTACCTGGAAGGGGGAGTACTTTTCTGTATGGTGGATTGTTGCTCTGTTTTGACCTCCTGGCACGTCTGGCTGTGCCAGTTGAGGTTCTTGTGTGCAGCTCTGTGATGGGAGTTTGCCAAGGCCAGGGCTGGTGTCTGGTCCCTCAGTAGGTGATGCCAGGATTGGCTGGTGATGCAGGTGGTGTTCCTTGTGCCAGCTCCCTCCTTTCTCAGCTCACATTCAAGGTCATAAGGATTTTTGCAAGAGTCAAGAGTTGAAGGCAGAATAAGAACCTGACATCTCATCCAGCACCTATGAAGACACTTTCACAATGAAACGCTGGCTTCTGACCATCTGTTTTTGTGCTGAAGTTAGAGTTTTGTAGTGGTTCGCCGCTCGATCGGAGTGTTTCAAAGCCAGCATGACACATCGGCAGAGACTGTTCAGTTGCCACCCACACTTCCATTATGCCTGTTCCCAAAACCAAACTACTTGCTGGGTTTCATGACTGTATTTTTTCCACTTCTATATAGAGAATTGAAGGCGCTTACAGTACCTGTTAACGTGAGCTGCAGTGCTGCTGTGTGCCCGCTCCCGTCCGTGCTCCCCAGCAAATCAGTGTTGGGGGAGAAAGGTCCAGTTTTCGGGAACATCAGCTGTTGGCTGCTGTTTGGGTCCTGCACTCTGGGACTGGTACAGCAAACACGCTCTTGTTTGCTCTGCCCTGTGGGTGAACAGTTGGGTTTCTCCCATCTCTTTTGTCCTTAAAGCAATTGCTGAGTGAGAAGGTGGTCTCGTGTTCCTTGCTTTCCATCAGGCAGTGCCTACAAGTGATTCCTAATACAGTTCGCATCTCTAAGTGTGGTAAGGGATGGAAAACTGGTTTCTCCAATATATTCTCCTTCCCTCATCTGTATGGAATTCAAGTAACTTCCATAGGACACGTTGCTCTTCCCAAGGTGTTTCTTCTGAGCAGCTGTTGGAGATGGCGATGGCTTCGCATGCTTTCTCTGCGTACGTGAGCCTGAAAGGAAAACTGAGGAAGCACGAGCCTGCTGCCCACCCTCTGGCTTCCCTGGACAGCTGTTAATGTCCTGGGGCTCAGGTGTTGGAGGGGAAAAAACGACAAGAAAGGTGGGAAAACAAGCTCAGGATGGGTTTTGCCTCTGCAGCAATAAACACTGCAATGGTTAGAGTCTCTTGTTTTGGAGGAAGTTGGGCGAGATCCCTCACCACCCTCTTCCTCTTTGCGTTGTAAACTGGGGGATCGGATGAAAAGCACAGGTAGTGCATCCTGTGCAAAGCAGAGCAAGGCCAGGCTGCTTTCTGAAAGTGGAGCTGCAGAGGGAAGACTTGTGTGTATGGGAGGGGTCTTCATTGCTTGAGCAAAACAGCTTTAGGAGCTCGGTGGCAGCCTTTTGGGGCGTAGTGCAGCTGTGCCAGGCACAAACGGAACTGCAGGTTTCCCTTTGCCAGCACTATCAAATGTTATTCATCTTGGTGGTTTTCACCTCCAGCTGTGGAGGCTTTCGTGGTACTGGTGTTGCTGGTCAAAAGCAGTGATCCAGTGTGGAGTCCCTGCAGCACTTGAGGTGATGCAGCTCTCCCTCAGCACTGCCTGGTGTGGAGCAGGTGGTGCAGTGGTTGTCTCTGCTAACAGCTGGAGCAGTGAATTATCATAACCCTCTTTTTGAAGGTCTTCGCATGAATCAGTTGAACAAAACACCTTAAGCTGTTAAGTGAGAATGGGACCCCTTCTGCTATGGCATTTCTTGTGGCAAGGGGCCTCCTGAGAGCAATTGTGTTGCTGCTGAGGTTTCATGTGTCTGAGGTCAGCAGTCAGACTGGACAGAGCGTCTGTTGAAAGATGTGCTGCTGAATGTCAGAATGAGTCTGGAGTGTGACCTGGATGGAGGGATGTGGTGTGATCTGTGCAAGCTGGACTTGACCTAAGTGTTCACATACTTCTCAGTAAATGGAAAATGCCTTGTGTTGAGTAACACTGATGTTAATTGGATTCTTCTCTGCATTTCTGACTCTAAAGCTCTGTGCTGAATGTGTGTAATGTACAGCTAATTCTATTTGATTCTCTCCTTCTCCCAAACTCTTCCCCTCTGTCCTTCCAGTCCTATATATCCAGCAGGCTCCTTGGATCCAGCCTCATTGACGTCGGAACGGCAGGTTCCTCCAAGGGCGCACCAGTGAGGACTGCTCTGTTTGTCCATCAGTTAAGGTTGCCCTGTGCTCCTCCTGGTTTGTCTGACTCTTCCCTTCATCCCTCGTGCCTTGTGGGAACTGTGGGTTCCATGACAGAATCAACCCCTTCTTCCAGCTGTAGTGGTTAGATGGGAAGCTGTTTATTGCTGGACACAACACAAACCCAGATCTAATTTTCTTAATGAGGGATAGAGCTTTGAAAATACCTGTTAAGAGGTGGTTAAATATTGGATGGGAAGCAGGAAGAGCAGGATAAAAAGCTTGAGGCTAGAGCAGGTCCAGGTATGGAAGGATGAATTCCAGTGGAATGAGTGGGTTAGCTTATTACAGTTGGCTTTGTCCAACCAAACTATTATTAATATAAACCAGGTTGCTAATATTCAGCAAAAAATCTGCTGTGATTCCACTCCTCCATCAGCAGACGATTGAATCGCAGCGGAATTTCCTTTTTGGTAAAAGCAATAAGAGGAGCAACTTTTTAAATAGCTGCTTCGAACTGCATGTGATGGAGGGATGATCACTGTGGGAGCACTGAGCAGTGGGCAGTGATGTGTACGCTTTGCCTGCCGTGGGCTTCAAAACCCAAAGCAGTGGGACTGAAGATTCTCAGCTTAGAAAATCTTGTCTTGGGAGAGAGCTCACTTTTGTGCAATGGAAGCTTGCCAGGGTGGGTGCATATGTGCTTGTGTACTCGTTTTAATTTTGCAGTCACAATGTTCTGGTGTTATCTTGACAAGCGCTGCATTTTCTGTTCTGCTTTTGAACTGTTCTGCTCCCCTTAAGTCAGGCCTGAAAGGAACAGCCTTGTGTATAAAGCAGTGTTAATGTCAAGAGAGTGTAGATGTTCACAAGTTAACATGGTCTGTGAGACCAACGTTATCCCTCAGCGATCTTCATCTGAGAACCAGAGCCGTGAGACCCTGGCTGGGAGGGGACGCAGCTCTGTCTGAGTCTGACCCTACACTCGCCTGCTTCGACTAAGTTCTAACTTCCCATTCAAGCCTCAAAGTGAGGGGAAAAAAGCATCAGTGGGGTCTTGTTCTGGCATTGGTTTGTGCTCAGGAGTTGTAGGAAGATACGCGTTGAGAGGTGCAGAGCTCTGAGTCACATACACAGAGGCACCTCTGCATCTGCCAGAAATAGATAACGAAGATAATCCTGCGAGCAGAGGGCATCTCAGCAAACCACGTCAGCTTTACCAGCGGTGTTGACCCACCTGGGAAACGGAGAGCGGCTGTGTAGCAGAGACTGTAAATTAAGGGTCCAGGAATGCCATGTGATTCTCCAAGCATAGCTGCAACTTTAGGAGAAGTTTGTTCCTATAGTAACTGCTGGAGAGATTGCATAAGGTATTGAACGTGCTCAGAACTCGTGTGCCAGCCTCTTCAGACACTGCCTCTGCAAATTAAAGGTAACTCATTGTTCAAAATGCAAGTAGGTTATCAAAACCAGCTAGAGAATCGAGAATAGCTTTGGTCTCCTTCAGGTTGATCCAGAATAGCGATTCCTTCTTGTGTCCTGGGAAATCTAGGGCAGAAAGTTTAAGGCAATTTCCCTTAAAAGCTTAGAGCAAAGCTTCCTCTGAGTGCGAGACTGGATTTACCTGTGCTGCCATCGGACCTTCAGTGCCTTCTTAAAGTGCTTACCTCTGTTTTTGGTGAAATGTGCTATTCCATACTGGCCAGGCTGTGCCCTTTCCTTGTGAAAGTCCGGTCATTTTTGGTGACCGCTGCTCAAAGATAGGGTGAACACTGCTGTGGAGCTGCCTTCAAGGTGACTGGACACTCAAATATTCTGTTTCTGGTAAACTGGCAAAAATCCAAAGCCTGTTCCTAACAGGAGAGCGAGCCAGCACCACTCACCATGGTCTGACTTGGCCAGTAAGGAACCTGTAGAAAGCATTATGGGATGGGGAAGGGGAGAGCGCACTGGTTGCTGCTAATACAGCCAAGAAGATTTTTAAGGCAAAGCTCCAAGATGTTGTTGGAAGAAATACTCTCATCCCCTGTAGATGCCTCTGGCTCTTCCTTTCTCCTGCAAAGAGTGGTTAAAGCCTGTAATTACTGCAGCAATCTTACTGAACAAAAAAAAAGACAAAAAAATCCTAAACCAGCCCTTTCCTCTTTCAATAAGTGGCATAAAGTTGAATTTTAGAAACACTAAACTACTTAACTGGACATATATCCCTATCAAACTCTCTTGCTGAAGAGCTTTTTGGCTTCAGCATCCCTGTTTCACTGGGTTCCAATGGCTTCCTGAAAATTACGCAGAGAACTTCGTCTGGTGCCTGGTCCGGAGGTGCAGCAGGTTAGTGCTTCACAGCTCCCTGATGGGTCCATGAACCCCGCATCAGGATGCGTGCTCAGGCCAGTAACTCGCCTGTGTTAATAATGAAAGAGCATAATTTAGAGATCATGAAGTTCTTTAACTGTGCTTTGACTCCCTAGCAGAGTTTACCTTGTCTCCCCAAACTAATCCAAACACTTGACCGTGGAACAGACCCCGCAGTGAAGAGCGGAGGAAGCTGTTTTGTAAGACAGCCTTTGTCATAGCTTTTCTATGAGCAGAATGAATTTCAGTAAGTCATTAAGCAATCTCTTTCCAGAATTAGGAAACCACAAGTCAAAGGAAGCTCTTGGATACTTGGCAATTTCCTCATTTGGCTCTGCAAAAAGCAGGGCTTTTCAGCTTTGACTCTAAGAATTTCCAAGTGCTGGTTGATGGCTTGGACAAGAGGATGTGAATGTCATCTCGCAGGGATTATCCTGCTCCTGGGAGGATTTCCCACATCCACTTCCCCTGCATGCTGAGAGGGGATGGTTGTACGATGCCGTGGTCCAACACATGCAGCAGTGTTTGCCGGGTCAGTGGGCTGCGCAGGCACATTTCCCTCCTGCAGCTGGGCTTTGCGGGAGTGCTTGCAGGCAGGGAGCCTGGGAGGCAAATGGCTCTTTGCACCAAGAATATTTCATTAGGCTTTGAATAGCAACGCACTCTCCTTCCTGCCTATGAAAGCATCTATTTTTTTCTGACCTCCCATCTCAAAAGAGCAGTGGCTTTGCAGCCAACTTCTGTTTTATTTTTAAATGCCTTCTGGAGGGTTATTACCCAAGAAACTCATAGGAGCAGCTTAAGCCAAAATCTATTGCCTGAATAAAGGGTGAGGAGCAAATCCCCCTTGGGATCCCTTGATTAAAAGCACTCAAGGGTGTGAATTTTCAGCAAGTGACTGAGATGTGAAGTGGATGAGCCAGGCTGTGCTGGGGTTTAATCGGGAGCCTTTTCAGCGAGGATGGATCACTCGGGCAGTCCTCGTAGGCATTAATGATTCTGGCTTCGATGCTGACTGAAGCTGGGGTGACCAGCTTGGTATGCTGTGTTTATTTTGACAGGCTGGGATATAAAACAGGCTGTGAAGCTGTCTCTGGAAACACTGCCTGGGCAGCTGAGTTTCTCGCACCCAGCTTTCTGCTTTTTGCTGGATGGTGGTGCCTCCTCGCTTAGGAATGCACCAAGAATTCAGTGCAGCTTTCTAAAATGAAAACACACCGAGCAATGGATGCTTTTGAGCTCGTGATCTTCTTGCAACCACTGCCAGGCGAGGAATGCATCCCAAGGTGGTCTGAACTAGCCTTTGTGTTGTGCCAGAACTGAGGGTAATCTCCTGCTCACCTGTAGGTGGTTGGCATCCTTCAGGAAGGATTTGTGTGCATACGAGGTGAGCTCCAGGGGCATGAGATGCTTAATTGAAACAGAGTGAGCTCTGCCCAGCTCAGGTTAGTGCCAAGTCACTTGCTTACCGTGGGTGCTGAAAGTAGCCCTAATATTGAAACGAAAGGCACCACAGCATCAGGCTGGTGTCTGGCACTGGTGGTCATTGCAGCACCCTCCCAGTTTTGCGCATGGGAAGCGAGTTTTCATTTCAGCCCTAAGCTCCAAAGCCCTCTGGCTGTGAGGATGCCACCCCAAGGGAACTGTTTTTATAAAATCAGTGAGAGTGTTCATGAGAAGATCAGTTTCTTTCATGTTTCTTTCTAGTGGTTTAACAAGCTAAATGTTTGTTAGCCTTCCCCTAAGCCCTTTTGCATGTAAGGGCTAAAGTGCCTGTGACTGAGCCCAGAGGGCAACGTGCTCCCTGTGTCGGGGTATGCGCCAAGGCTGCCAGGGGAGATAGCGCTCCATGGCAGCTCTGGCACTGCTGATAAACGCTGCTCTGTGGGTCTCTGAAGGGACTTTACCAATTTGAAAACATTTTTTACTCTGCCTTTAGTTTCTCTGAAGGTGTTTTGTCCCTTGTGTCTATGCTCGAGTTGCTGTAGCTTCTGTACCGTCTGCAGCTCAGTTTAGTGTTGGAGAAGTTAGATGCTGCTCCGTGTGACAGAACCCATGTCTGTAAACACCATCTGGGGCTTTGTGCAAGGCATTCACCTTGAGAATGGCATGAGAAAGAGGGGAAACGACTGTGAGTTCTCCCCAGCCAGATCTGCACTGGGCATTTCCTCCTCTGATTTTGGGTGCAAACTCCTTCATTGTGGCCTCAAAAGAGGGAAGTGGGTGGCTTGTTTGTATCTGCGCCAAACCCACAGCCCTGCCTACGAAACAAAGTGCTTTAGAAGAAACTAAATGGTAAAAATATTGGTTTAACTTAGTGGTCAGGGCCATTAGGTCCTAGCAAAGCTGGAGGTCTAGTGAGAATCTGTTGGGTGCATGGTGCCTCTGGCCCAACTGAGCGGTGACCACTGGGCTTGGGGAGCAGCTTAGTTAAGATAGGCTGTCTTGCTTGGGATACCCTTGCTTTCAGCAGAAGAAACCCCGTGATGTTGCTCATTTGCCTCACAGCACTGCTCAGCATGGATTATTCAAGCAGCAACTCCTTCTGTGTTGGATTGAGCCTTGCTGTGCCGACCCTTCAGTGTGACCAAGGCAAGTGGTTTGTGTGTGCAGCTGCTTGTCTCAAAGTCCCTTTTCACTATCAGTGGGTGTAGCTTGTTCCTCTTTTTTAGTTGCAGTTTTGATAGAGTACAGAGCTGCGTAGCTAGGGTAAAGAAATCACTAGTTACACCCAAAAGCATGGGGAGTTGAGATCAAGACTTCAAATTCATGTGCCTTGTAGAGCTGGCTGCAGGCTTCTGGCAGCGTCTTGGACAACCATCCGAGTACCCTGCTTGTGTGGCTCTGGAGTCACCACTGCATCACAGCGAGCTGCTGAACTTCTAGGATTGCCATTTTCCTCCTGGTTCTGGGCAAAAATGGCCCCAAACCCCCCAAACTTCTGGCATTTCCTCTTGGAGCCTTTCTTATGACACTCACTGGCACTGCAAGGGCTAAGCATCAGAAGAGAGCTACCCTTGGCTGTATCATGTGTTTATCACCGAACCGAATGCTGCCTGCCAGGAGAATTTTTGAAAGCCTACGTATTAATATTTGTTTTAAATATTCACTGGCATAAGGAAGCTGCTTCAGTGCTGAGATGTAAGAGTTGCAGCCCTGGTCAGCTGTTATTTCCACACTCAGCCCTTGCTGTTTCAGACCCTGCATCACAAGTAGAGTAACACCGCTGCAGGGTGGGTATAACGCTGTCCCGCGGAGTCGTTCTCTGGCATCGCAGGGTAGGAGGTTGCAGCGGCTTGAGCCAGCACATGTGACGAGGCAGTGAGCTGATTACTACAGCCCTGATGTAGTATCTATCTGCCTGGTAATCCTTTTAGTCCTATAAAGGCTAAATATATCTAGAGTTTAAATGTAACCTTGAATCTCATGCTTAATCCTGCCAGCAGTCTCACGTTATGGCCTTCAGGGTGTATCTGGGAAAGAACTCCATGAATAAATCAAGTGAAATATCAGGGTTCCTGGCTTCATCTTAGAATAACACTGAGCAAGCCTTGTGTTCCTGTGCCTTGCTTTGTAGCTGGCAGGCTTAGGTGCTGCTAAACATGTGGACCCCTGTTTTGATGCATTCAGTCCTGGATTTTGGTGGGTAAGATAAAAAGTGAGGTATAGGCAGGAGTACACTTCCGCTAAGGTCTCCACCAAGCACTGTTTCTAAGCTGGGAAGTGGCTTTAAATCAGCTTTGTTAAATTAGTGTCATTCTTAAGGGCCACTTCTCTAGTGAGAAAGCAGAAAGCAATGGCAGACCAGACTTAATAAAGGCTTTTTAAAGCTCATAGTGTGAGTTAGCTGGAATTGGGTGCTGGAGGGAAGCTAGAGGCTGCCTGCCTTTGCCCAGGAAGGGACCACAAGCCACAGATTGCATTAGCAGCACCAAATCCCTCAGGGTACTCTAGAATTTCTCAGTAAGTAGGAACGAAACTGTTAACATCCATTCAGCATATCAAGGAGAGTCAGATACAGCGCTGCTTTTTTGGGGCTTTGAAATTATGCTTCCCCCCCTCCCCTCCCACCTCAGCCTCATTAGTTTGCAGCTCACTATTTTAACTGTGGCAAGGAGAGACAGAATAGCTCTTCAGCTGCAATAACACCCGTAGTCCCTATAAAAAGAGCTCAGTACAGCTTAGTGGAGGTGATCAGATGCCTTTTTCAGGACGTGGCTTTGCTGTGGCCGTTTTCCCCATTACCTGTGGACAGCGATGTCCAGCCCGTGGTGGGAGCTGGCCACGATAACTGTGTGGCTGGTGGCAGCTCTCGCCAGGTGATTTAGTTGTGAATCTTGCTGTTCTTGCCGTGCAGAGAGCTGCTTCCCACGCTGGTCTTCCCGCAGCGGGACAGAGGGGTGCGATGGCCAGGGTCAGGCTGGGAGGGGGCAGTGGTGGTGGGAGTGCCCATGGACCTCTGCCATTCCCTGGGGAAGGCATTGCCAGGTTTCCTTCGCAAGACTGTGTGTAGTGGGTAAAACTGAGCTTGTTCATCTTTCCCTTGTGGATTTTCCTTGGCATGATCTCCCTTCTCCACCTTGGAGCTTTCCTGCCTGCCTGAAATCCGCATGCAAACAGTGAATCCGATTAGAGCTGTAGAAACTGCGGAGTGAACTGTTCGTCAGCCCTGTGCCAGCATGGTGACCTGGGGTTCTGCTCCCAGCTCGGTTTTTGGTGGCCGAAGCCCTGAGCTTCGCCTGTGCTGTCTCCTTACGTGAGTGTAGCCATCTGCCTGAGACTACCGGAGGTTTGATGCTGCAGTCCGTATCTCAAATGCAGATTACTTGATGCTGCTTCTCCTAGGCCAGTAGTGGATATTCTGGAGCCAATTCCACTGCAATAAGGTTGTCTGAGAAATCCTCCCCTGCTAAAGCAGGAACCCAGGCTTATATTGACACAACTGTTACATCAATTTAAGCAAGATGAATTGAGGGGTTTGTAGTGTCTTGGGTGGTCTGAATGCCTGTTTTCTTCCCTCTTCCTCTTAGAGTTGTCTGTTTTGTGTAGAGCTCTCAAAATGGAACAGGGAGGCAATAAAATACTAACTCAAAGTATAAAGATTGGGAGACAGCCTTTAAACATCCTGCTGGTGTCGAATTCCAACTTCTGATCTGGATGCAAATGTAAACGCCTCAGTCCCAGTTCACTTGGTGCAGTTTCTCAGTTGCTCGAGGCAACTGCTGGTTGACCTGGTGGTGTGAAACACTTGTGTCTCTTTGCAGGGCCACGATGGGCATCCTGGAACATCGGTGTATTCATCTGTATCCGTTGTGCCGGCATCCACAGGAACTTAGGAGTTCACATATCCAGGGTCAAGTCTGTCAATCTCGACCAATGGACACAGGAACAGATACAGGTAACACGAGGGAAACCTGCGCAGTGTGGTTCTGTTGGTGGGGCTTGGTAAGCTTGGAAATAAGGTCTGAACGGGCCAGAGATACAGGAAGTGAAGCAGGAAGAAGGAGTCAAGCTAGGCTGGATAGGGAGGGAAAACGTCCTGGTTTCGGGCTGAGCAGAGGGCAAAGACAAACACTGTGAGTTCCTCTGAAACCTTCTCAAGGGTTCCAGAAGGCAAATCCTGGACTTGCAGATTGACAGTAAGTTGCTAATGTGATATTTATCTTGTCTTTGAATAAATACTGTGCTGTGATGCTTGGGGTTGGTTAATTGTACAAGATGGGATCACAGCATCAGAGATGCTCAGCTAGGAGGCTTTCACCAAAAGGCTTTGAGGTAAAGAACAGACTTGAAAAGTCTACACGTGCCCTCTAGTTAAGAGGGATAGACTCGTGGTAGCATGGTGTGCTGGTGTAAGAGCTTTAATGTCTGTGAAACAAACGACTCAGGAATTCTTTTGAATTGCAGTGCATGCAAGAGATGGGAAACGGAAAAGCAAATCGTCTTTATGAAGCCTACCTGCCAGAGAACTTCAGGCGACCTCAGACAGATCAGCATCCTTTCTTCCTTTGCTGCTGAGGAAACGTGGAGTCTTTTCATCTTGTCACTTAGTAGCTGCACTCCTTGCACAGGAGGTTTAATTTCATGTGCCTGGGTGTCAGCTGTGGGAAGGAGTTCCTGGCAAGGCACCCTCACAGAGTGAAGCGCAGGAGAGCGAAAAGGGTGGAGAACTGGAACACAAATGTTCCAGCCTGAAGCTACTGCATGAGATGCACTTTAGGGTCTGTAGCAAATTGGATTGACTTTAAAAAGTGCTGAGCATTTAAAAGTCTCAGTGGAGATAGATCAAATGATTTAACACTTCTGGAAAAATTCTGTTCCTCTTACCCTCTAGGAGGGTTTCTAGATGCCCGGCCTGGTGGGGGTGGAGGGATGTGAACTCTAAACCACAGGAGCACCTTTCTACCATCATTTTATTTGTCTTAAGCTGTTGGCTGAAGTGGCTTTGTATGCATTTCTCTAATCACTGCGTGATTTGCACTAATGACGAGTACGCTGTTAAGGGATGGTTGAAGTAAATATACATCAGTCAAGAAAACACACTAGGAATTTAAGCCCTGATATAATGTACCTTTTATAGCACCATCGTGCTTGGAATAACCCACGGGCAACAATTGAGTAGCTAAAGTGGCAGGATCCAACTCTAAATTATTTTAAGAAAGTTTCTGCTGGAGATGCTATTTAAACAGACATTAGTTTAGTTACAGCCTGTACCTTGTATCCACATGTCAAATGATACCACGTAATTTTTCTATTCTTGAATCATTGTCTTTAACAAGCTGCTTGCAGAGCTGTGGAGAGCTTCATTCGGGATAAATATGAAAAGAAGAAATACATGGACCGAAGTATTGACATCAATGCGTTTAGGGTTAGTTTCTAATTACTTCTCTGGAAGTTTGAATGCATGTTTGGATATGTGTGTGTCTGTCTTATGAGTAAGCTGTGCCTATGAAAACGGGCACTTTAAATGTTTCCTGTGTGGGTGACTAATCTCTGCCAGGCTGATGGCATTCATTCTGCAGAAGGAATTTATATTGGTGGGGACCTTTTGAAGGCCATCTCGTCCAGCTCCTTGCTCGGAGCAGAACCAGCTTCAAATAGGGTCCAGAGGAGGCCACGGAGATGATCCAAGGGCTGGAGCCCCTCTGCTATGAAGACAGGCCGAGAGAGCTGGGGGTTGTTCAGCCTGGAGAGGAGAAGGCTCTGGGCAGACCTTAGAGCAGCTCCCAGGGCTGAAAGGAGCTCCAGGAAAGCTGGGGAGGGGCTTCTTACAAGGGCCTGGAGTGACAGGACGAGGGGAAACAGCCTTAAATTAGAAAGGGGTAGATTTAGATTAGACATTAGGAAGAAATGTTTTGGTGTGAGGGTGGGGAGGCCCTGGCCCAGGGTGCCCAGAGCAGTGGTGGCTGCCCCATCCCTGGAGGTGTTCCAGGCCAGGTTGGATGGGGCTTGGAGCCCCCTGATCCGGTGGGAGGTATCCCTGCCCCTGGCAGGGGTGGGACTGGATGGACTGTGAGGTCCTTTCCAGCTAAAACCATTCTATGATTCTATGAAATATAGGCCTTTAGCTGTATTTTTGAGGCTTTTTAGATGAGTAACAGCATCATGTAAAGCTCTGTCTGAACTTTCTCTTGGTACAGTGTGAGTTCTGACCCTCACATCAGTGGTTTTTTTTCCTTGCAGAAAGAAAAGGATGACAAATGGAAAAGGAGTAATGAGCCAGTATCAGAAAGAAAACTGGAACCTATCGTCTTTGAGAAGGTCAGAATGGTAAGACCAAAAGGCTTGGTCGTGGATCAATTGTAAAGACTTCTCTCAAGCAGAGCAGAGGTGATCCAGCTACATATGGAAGCATTTTTTCTGGCCGCAGTCACAGCAGTGGATGCATTGAGTCACACTAATGGTAGCAGCTTGTTTGCCACTGCTCAACCAGATACTAAGCAGACATGTTCTGTGTTGCAATGCAGAGCAGGTTGGAATCCAGCTACTCCTCCCTTCGCTTTCCAGCTTGAGCAGTTACTTTTTTCCTAGTTTAGAACATGCTTAAATTTGATAGTGGGTTCCCACGTAATGGAACAATAAAAGAGCTAGGTAATACCCGCTCTGAAATTCTGTTCAGTTTTGAAGCACTTGCGTTCACTGGGAACAAAGGATGTTAAGGGTTAATCTCTCATTAAAGCCTCTGATGTGTCAGAGTTAAAACCAAAACTTAAACAAGACCTCTGTTTTCTCCCTAGCCTCAAAAGAAAGAAGAAACACAGCAGTCTAGAAAAAGTTCTCCTAAATCTACTGAGCCAGTAATGGACTTGCTAGGACTTGGTAAGAGCCTTTCCAGCCTCACTGCATTTGTTGCAGGGTCCTGTGTGCCAGCTTTGGTCCTGTGAATTTGATGAGCTCTTAGTACTTATTATTCAGTGTTTTACTTAAACTGCTACAGCACAGCACGAGCACGGTGTTCAGCACAGCAGCAGAAAGAGTTTTCCTGTTGCCAGTGCGGTGGTGGTGCCTGTAGTGTTGCAGAAGCAGCTGTAGTGGTCTGCAGGCACCGTGTAGCTCCTGGCTGCTCTGTGGTTGACAGGACAGATATGGCCCAGGGCACTTCCTTGGTCCTGAGCCAGTTCCTTCTTGGCACCAGAAGGATGAGCAAAGAGCTGGCAATGTGTGTTGGCTAAAGCAAGGTACAGGTCAGTGGGTTGAGAAGCATATGCGCAATCTGCTGCCCCTCCGCCTGAGTCTGTCCGTGTGAACAACCCTCACAGCTTTGTCTCTCCCAGATGCTCCTGTGGCAACCACGGTTACGAACGGCAGGCCGAGCAGCTTAGAGAAGGACCTTGATCTTTTCGCATCAGTGGGATCAAGCTCTGACTCCAGGAAGGTAAGTAAGGCACATTGGTGCTTAACAAAGCCCAGTTCATTCAGGAGTGGGAGGTGATCTGTGTCCTGCCCTGGTGCTGAAGGCAGCCTTTGCTCTTGTTCTGTCCCTGTCTCAGGTCACTGGCTCTATGCCAACATCTGGAAGCGCTGGTTCTGTTCCTGAAAACCTGAACCTCTTCCCTGAGCCAGGGGGCAAAGGGGAGGAAGTGGGGAAGAAGCAGCTCTCTAAAGATTCTATCCTCTCCTTGTACGGCTCTCAAACACCTCAGCTGCCTGCGCAAGGTAATGGGTCTCAGAATAGAGCTGTTGGAACGGCAGCACACTAATTCTGAGTGGGTGGGGTGTCCTGATAGCTGACAAGCAAGGGTGTGGGAATGTAGGTGGTCCTTCTTGACAACTGGTGAGTAGCATGATGAGCTTAGTCTGGATGTCATGGCCAAGTGAGCGCTGTGGTAGTCTCTGATTTGAATATGGGCTTTTCAGCTCCTGACAGTGGATGCAGCAGTTCTTTCCTTCATCGCTTCGCTGCCTTTTTCCAGGAGCAATGTTCATGGCCCCGGCGCAGATGGCGTATCCTGCAGCAGCGTATACCGGCTTTCCAGGAGTGCCCCCCTCCAGCAGTATGATGGGAGGCATGATGGCCCCATCGGTGGGAATGATGGCCCAGCCTGGAGCTGCGGGGATGGTGACTCCCATGGCCATACCAGCCGGATACGTGGGTAACGTGCAGGCAGCTGTCATCGGTGTCCCCAACGGCATGATGGCTGCGCAGCAGGCTGGCTATGTAGCTGGCATGGCAGCGGTTCCCCAGCCCGTCTACGGTGTGCAGCCAGCACAGCAGCTTCAGTGGAACATTGCTCAGGTGAGGTGCCCCAGAGGTGACTGGAGGGCAGGGGAGACACGTGGAATTAAACCTGGCCTGTAACCTGGAGACTTCTGTGGGTTTGGGAGCCTGGCTCCTGTGGTGGGGTGAGGTCTGGTGGTACTGCAGGCAAATAGAGGGGTCACAGAGGAGGAACTCTCAGTGCTTGGTGGAGAACAGAAATCAGTGCAACATCAGCTAAAATTAAAGCTTCCACCTGAGAAACCAGTGACTTTGGTTCACTCTGACTCTTTAGAAGAACTTGATTAAGCCTGTAAGATGTTAGGGAGCAAGAGTTTTACCTTTGACTTCTGTGGACTGGCAGTCTTCTTGCCATAGCCTTGACTTCTCTCCTCTCCCCTTTGCAGATGACCCAGCAGATGGCTGGGATGAACTTCTATGGAGCAAATGGCATGATGGGATATGGACAGTCGATGGGTGGCGGAGGTGCCCAGGGAAGCAATCAGTCCCTCAGCACTCAGATGTGGAAATGATCCCTTGCGTTGTGACCATTTTTGCCTTCTGTTCTGTTCTTCAAAACTGCTCCATGAGACATTCAGGGTTTTTTCTTTCCGGCTGGCTGCCCAGCCTGAGCCTCTTTCCATAACTGAGACCCATCTCTGCCTTTTCACTGTCAGACACGGTGAAACCTCAGTGACCAGAACATGAGCTCCCCTTGTATTTAGCACAGTCAATGCACACTTCTGGGGTGGAGCCCCTCCTTGCACAAACCTCCACTAATGCTTCTGGGTAGCACTTAACGTCCTGCTGGGTATCTGAGCAGAGGTGGGACCGAGGGACGTGGGAATCTGTACTTAATACTGCCTGTAAGGTCAGGCCTTTTAAGAATCACTTCACCTCCAGTATTAGTAGTGGTTTTGGTTAGCAGAGGGGTGGAAACCTTGTTTGGTGCTGAGGAACTGGATTCTAACCCGAGCCCAGGGGCAAGCAAGCCTTGCTACCTCTTCCCTTGAGTGGAGTTCTCCAGAGCTGAGGCCTTGCTGTGCTTGGCTCACCAACCCTCATTGGAACCAAAGTCATTTTGAAGACCCCTCTCCCTCCCCCCGTGAGCAAGCAGGATTCTCGCACAGTGTGGGGGCAAGCTGTTTGGAATGTGAAACTTGCACTTCAGAGTGGCTTTTTCTGTCTTAATACATGGTATTGGTGTATTTAACTTTTAACAATCTAACTGAGAGTTAACTTATCAAGGGCTGAGAGCCCACTGCAAGTTTTCTTACACTTTTAAAATGACTACGACATCCTAATTTATACTTTTTTCATATGTTTTTGTTCCTGTGTAACCCCGGTACCCCTTGCCAGCTAGTTTTTGACATTTTAATCTAGGCCTAAGAAGTGGGTGGGTCAGATTTCTTTTCTCATCTTCAGTAGAACACAACTGCTTCAAGTCATCAGCGCGAGCAAGAAGTCAGACTTCTGCAGTCTGCTCTGTCCTGTGCATATGGAAATTCCCAAATAAAACATTGCAGTGAAACCTCAACTGACTTGGGTTTTGGTTGTGTTTTTTTTTTGTTTTAAACAGCAGAACAGATTGTGTTAAACACTGCTGTCACCCGTGCGAGTTGTTCACTTCAGGTGTGGGGGTTTGGAGCCCTTCATCCAAATCGGGCCGACTGAGTCTGCTTCGTAGCAGGGCTGTGTCCCAAATGCCAGGCGCAAAGGGTGTTTGCGAAGGACTATCGGCATGCAAAGAACCAGGCTCGGCAGAGGCAGAATCAGGTCAGTTGACACTTTTATATACAAGAGACTCACAGCTCGGGGGGGGGGGGGGTGGGTAAACGCAGCATTCCGGCCGCTGGGGCTGCAGGGAGAACTGAAATTATTAGGACGGCAGCTTCACATTAACGTTCAACAAAACCTGACCGAGGTCTGTTCGAAGGGTGAAGGTTAATCTTTTAAAGAAAAGTGTAACAGTGAGAATGCAACAGGCTTGGGGAGCTTGAGGAGTCGCCTGAAGAACAGATACCAAGGCCAGTTTTGCTTGTGCAGTGCAGGGGGAGAGCTCAGCGAACTGTGGGAGCCTTGCGTTGATGGTGGCATTCTGCTTACAGATTGTGGCATGGCATCCAGTCAGAACCTGCTCTTTTTAGAAAAAAAGAGGCCTTCTTCCTCTTCCCCCTCCCCCCCCGCCCCCCCCCAGCCTCTCTGTTGGGGGCAGAGGGGAGGAAAGGTTGGGGTCTTCAAGCTACGCACGTGGGTTTGGCCTGGATGCTTTGAGAAGCTGAACTTAAGCACAGAGTAAAGTTTTCAAGCTGGCTTTAATCATCTTCACTTGCTGCCCCAATACTGTACATGCAGGTACAAGCCAATGAAAATGTGAATACTTCAGATTTTTTCCTCCTTGGGAAAACTGGCTAAGAATATTTTACAAAATAGCGTGCAGCCTCACAGCCATCAGTCCTGCTGCATAGAAACCACAAAAATACAAGAGTTTTACATTAAGAAAGACCACGCACATATAAAACAGTACATAACACAGGTATAAAATTGCCATTTGCTTTTTTATATCTATTACCCTTCTCAAGTATCCATCACAAGCCTATCCCCTTGTCTTGAATGTGAACTGGGGCTTAGAGGAACCCCAGGTCACCCCTCTGTGGCGTTGATTTTTAAGGTGGAGTTGTTAAACTGACGAATCTGTCATCAAAGCAAAGTTTATCACAAAGTACGAGTGGGCGAGTGAAGGCAGCCAGATTTCTTCACTAGGACAATTCCAACCTGGCTTCTCAAAGTGCAAAGCTACCCCAGGTGAGCGCGTCCTGCGTGAGTTCCGCACCCAACTCTCCTCCTCCCCCCCTTGGGGAATGGACACACAGAAACACCTAAGGCTGGCGTGTGCCGTGCACATGGGGAGGGGTCTCCTACCTTGTCTCTCAGAGACTGAAGGCTCCTCGTAGCAATTAACTCGTGGCTAATGGAGTTGTGACAGTTTCCCAATCTAATGGGGTTCTCCTGGTTTGTGTAACTCGCAATGCAAGTGCTTGGGGACTTCAGGATGGGAAGTGTGAAGTAGCACAGGTTTGTGTCCTTGTGGGGCTGTATCGCTTCCGTAAGATGCACCCCTGTCCAGATACTACAAGCAGTGGTTGGGAGGAGAAAAGCCATGGTTAGAAATGACTACTTGGCCGAGTCCTTTTGGGTGCATCTCTTGCTGCCTCACGCCTTTTAACCATATCGGACTCTTCTATGTAAATTTTCTTTGCCAGTGCGTGTTCGTATTCTGTCCCCTTATACTTTTTTTGGGGGGGGGGGGGGGGTTTAAAAGGCATAGGCTGTGTTTAGAGATTTGTAAGGTACAGGACTATATAGTCTGCATTTTTTGATAGGACAAATGCTTCAGTTTGGGTGCTTCTAAAAAAATTCCGTGGTGCCTTTCTCTGTGTTTATGTGGGTTTGGATTTGGTGCTGTCAGTAACCAAATTCAAGGACAAAGTTCTGTTCAAACTCGGAGCTGCTGCTTTACCAAGCGTTACTAAGACAGACACAGATATTTTAAATTTGAGGTATAAACTGAGATTAATGACAGATTCTTGACTCCTGGACAATATCTTAAGTGGTCCAGGTGCTTGTTCATCACTTAATTTTGAGGTGGGGAGTAGGACAACATGATGGGGAAGATAATTTATTTAGCTTTAACTGCATGAAAAGATCAAGCCCTTTTAAGACAACAAGGCCACCAACTTCAAAGTGCTAACGTTCCGAGGCATCCGCTGCCAGGGTCCCTGGCCAGCTGGGTACAAGGAGGGGGTGCTGCTCCATCCAGAGGCCCTCTGACATCAACGTAGCAGGTGTGTACAGACAGGGATGCTGCTAGGAAACTGGATCAATGTTCCATAGCAGCCCTCCTGCCGGAGGAACACCCTTTCTGCTTGCTTTGGAGCCTCCCTCTCTCCCTCCGCACTCCAGGCAAAAGCTTTAGTGAGGCTGTTCTGCTCCTCCAAGAGCAGCAGCGCTGTCCTCAGCTCGTCGCATCTGAGATGCTTGGCTCTTTGCAGGAGGGGAGCGGAGCTGCAAACAAGGGGCAGCCTTTGCAGCGCTGTTATCCACGTGCTTTTTAACAGGAGAGATGAAAGGGAGGGGGGTACCTCCTGTCCAGCCAAACCATCCCTCCCTCCAGAGAAGCACTCCGGCCTCCCTTGCCCTTTAGCTCTGCAAGCAGTAGTGCAAGTGCTAAATGAAGCAGAGGAGCCGGCGTGGGAGCAGGTGGGAAATGCACACCCCGGATAATTGCTCTTCATTGCACAGTTACAACAAAAAATAACCTGAAGGTGACAGAGTGCACTAAGCTCTGGTTCTTAAAAAAAAAAAAAAAAAAAAAAAAACAAGAGAGAGAAAAAGGGGGGGGGGGGGAAATGAGGTATACGAATAATCAGAGCTGCAGGCTGGCACAGCGGGCGCAGCAGCGCGAGGGGGCAGCTGCCAGAGCAAGCTGTGTTCTCCTGGGTGCTGCTGCGCTCCGTCCTGGGGTGGGTGCCCAAGGCAGATGAGCGGGGTTAAACAGTGTGGCGGTTATTCAGACAGCAAGACAAACACGTAGGCCCTTTACTGTACATGGTTCCGTCTGCTTTTGAAACCTCACGCTTCCCTAATTCAGTTAAGGTGAACCTTGTCACATCTGGTCACCGAGGCTGTTGTCTAATCGCAGCTGTTACACGCAGCACAACTTCACCTGTTCCAACCAGGCTTCTTGCAGACCCTTTTCTTCCCATAGAAAGGCTTTTCCGCAGCCTTTCAACCTTCTTCTTAGCTCATCAACACAACTCTTGCCCCTCTAACAACGAGCCAAGGGTTGGGGTGTTTTCTACGCTTGTGAACATGGAGTAGAAGGAAGACTTCCAGTTGAAACAGCTTTGCTAGAGAAGCATTGGAAGGGGTGGTCATGCCTTTGGCACATCCCGGGCTGCAAACCTTGCTTTCACCGTAGGTAATTTTAGAATTCTGATTCGAGTCATGAAAACCCAAAGGAAAGCAGAGAGAGCTCTTAATATCTTTTTCCATCTGTGATGCAAAACACATTTAGATTTTGAGTTCAGCCATCGAGGAGCGCGGTGCCTGAACACTGTTCCTTGACCTTTACAATGCAGTTATTTTCCAAATCAGTAACCAAACGCACACCCGTAAGGGCGTTTACAGATGTGCATTGTCCAAGCATTTCACATCAATCTGGGAAGAAGCATCTGAGTCAACTGGAAGAAAACAGAAGGTAGGTTCTTTGTGCCTGAAGAAATATCACTGGTGCTGATTTTAGAGAGGGCCTTCGATCAGCAGAGACCCTGCAGTCACACTTGCTGTTACTGAGCATTTGCAAGCCCACTTGAACAAGCAAAGGTGTTTAACTCCTCTCACCTGCACCGACGTGGGCAATCACGTACAAATACAGCTTGGCTTTTCAAGTCTCATCTCGCGTGAGACCGGGAACAGAAGTGATTCCCCGTCAGTGAGGGGAATCCTGATCCCACTGCTGTAGGAGTGTCTGGTCTCATATTTGGAAACTACATCTTTAACTGCTGCTGGAGAAAAGGTTTTAAGAGCTGGAAGAGGTGGCCATGGAGGGAAGGTTTCCCACCACCTCAGTTGCTCTGTAGTGTTCAACAAAGCCACTGAACAGGTTTCATTTTCTGGTTCTGACCAGTGACTTTGTTCTGTATCTCAGCTGATTTCAGGAAAACTATGTGTAAGCCTGCTCTCCCCAGGCTCTCAACATGCTGTGACGTTGATGAAACAGGAGGTGGTTTCTGACTGAGCCCAGAAGCCTGGACCACCTTCCGGTGCCCTACAAAATGTTCGCTCAGCTTTGGCAAATTAAAGCCCATTCCAGGCTTGTAGAAAACCCAGGGGTCGCTTAAGCTTGGACATGAAACCGTGTGGTGGTTTCTGTGCTTTGCTGCGTGGCCATGACTTTATAAAGTAGAGTTTAAGGGATGTTTAAGTATCATTTCAAGGCTATTTTGGCAAAATCCATCCTTGTTACTCAAGCGGGGTGCTTGGATTCCAAGATCAGCATCCGCTGAGCTATGATAAGGTCATCTGTGTCTCAGGTGGTCGCTGCTTGCTGCTGCGAGTGCTGGGTATGGAACGGGCTGCAAAGCTGTTTCAGTTTAATATTAATAATTCTTTTTAGGGGAAAATACCCAGCAAGTCAAATGGTTTGTATTTCCTTTCCTAATGGAAGGTAGGGGAAATAATCTAACGCGGAGTACCTAGGCAGTGCAGTGTCATAGAGTAGATGAAAAAAAATGCCCTTTGCAATAAAACATTCCCCTGGGAAAAAAACCTGGAGTCCAGAGGCTTGTGGTTTCTCCGGCGTGTGGTGTGTGGAAAGCAACTGGGGGGCTCGGCTGTCTTGCTCTTGTAGTTTGAGGAGGGAAAACATCTGGCACGTGGCCCGGCACATTCAGAAACGAGAAGGAGCTGATGCCACGTGAACGTGGCACGCTGCGGTCTCTTCTCCTGCTTTAGTCCTTCCAAACAAGTGTAAGGTGGCTCTGGACCCAGGTGCTTCCCCAAAGAGGTGAGGGCGAGCCTCGGGGACACTGGATGCGTAGTGCTGAGAGTGAAGTTTGGGGTTTGATGGGTCTCGGTTTGTCCATTGAGTAGCTGTAACGTGAGGTCACTGGCGCGGTGGCTCCACCTTGCTGGGCTCTTGGTGAGCAGGAGGAATCGTTCCCACAAACCCATCGCGTTGCAGCAAATGTGCTGAGAAAGAACAGGGTGCCCAGAGCAGCGATGGCTGCCCCATCCCTGGAGGTGTTCCAGGCCAGGTTGGATGGGGCTTGGAGCCCCCTCACCCAGGGGGAGGTGTCCCTGCCCATGGCAGGGGGTGGCACTGGGTGGGCTTTGAGGTCCCTCCCAGTCCAAACCATTCCATGATTCTATGAACTGGGGTGCAGTTTGTTCAGACGCGAGCTACGCCGTTGTCCTCCAGTGCATCCTCAGTCTATCGACAATAAAAAGTAAGCCGAAGTTTTTGGGGTTTCCGTGTTCCCTGGGGTACCTAGGTGTGACTTCCAGGTGATAGTGCTTTCTGCTGCATTTTCCACGTGCCAGGGCAGGTTTTTTCAGCTGGCATGGACCCAGAGAGCCTTTTGCTGGACCTCAGGCACCTGCTGCTGTGGGTGCGCACCCGCCTGTCCCGGCGTTCCGGCTGCTGTTCTCTGTCTCAAGGAAAGCAGAGGGCGAGCAGCCCGTGAGCGCTGGGTGGGAAGGGGCAGGGAATGGGATGCTGTGTCCACGCCAGTGAGCAGCAAATACCTGCAGAACTGCCCGCTCTGCTGTCCCGGTTCCCTGTGGACATGGCTGTTGTCCCCACAGTCAGGCTTTTCGTGTTTCCATTGAAATAGAGTTGATAAAGCAAAAGCAAATCATATTAGCTTGCAGGACCAGAAAGCTTTTCCTCTTGAGATGCCTTCCCTCACATATATTCAAAAAATCCAGGGCAGAGAAAGTTTAGCCTCGTCCAGGCGTCATTGACCTCACGTAGCTTCTTCGTGCTTGGGAAGGAACGTCATGTTCGAGCCATTGTTTATTCCCGTCGCAGTAGTCAGGGCACCGGGTTTGCTTCCTCAAACCGCTTCGGGCTGTTTGTGCACCCACGGGCCTGGCCGTCACCACCCACCACGAGCTCAGAAACCGGCGTGTACGGCTTGAACGAGCACCGACCGCTCCAGCAGACGAGGATTTAATCCTTTACGAGGCGGGCAGCAGGGTCTTGAAGCAGACCCCTCTCCATCCCCGGCCAACAGCATCCAGCCACCCCTCTTCCCAGAGGCCTACAGTGATTTTGATTTCAGTCCCCAATAGCGGCTAAAATTCCTTGACCCGATGTCGCTGAAGTCTCAGTGTCGGGTAAAGCAGCCGCCACGCAGTGGAGTTTTGCTGCCCCTGGATCGCGTCGCTGGAGGGGACGGCTTCGTCAAAACAGTCTTTTCCTTCAGGTTTGGTTTTGTTCCATTGGGACAACGGGTTCGAGCTGACTCATTGTTCCTGCTGTCACCAGGAGAACCACAGGTTGGGTTTGTTGTGCTCTGTGCGGTGTGGAATTCTCTGCTTGGCTGATAAATAACTGTAAAAATACCCCAGCTGCGCTGCGGGCGGGTTTGTGTTAAAGGCTGAAGGTCAGAGCCAGCTGGTCGGTAAGAATTCTCCGTTACCTTTTGTCCTCTTCCAGTCTCCAGACTGCTCAGCTTTTGGTGTGTTGGGTTTTTTTCTCTTTTAGGAACTGATCCTTCAGGACAGTCATTGTGTTCGGTATATTTTACGAAGAAACCAGAGTTTCTAGTGGTGTCTCCCCTGAGTATTTTCAGCAAATTTCATTAGGCACCTTCAAAAAAAGCTTCCGTAATTCTCGGTTTTGCTACAAGAACTGGTCCCTCGGGGGGAACCAAAATGCTGCTTTAAAAACGAACAAACAAAACATACAAACAAAAAAAAAACCCAAAACACTCATCCTGATAATAAATTCAAAGCATCTAGTCCTTCGTCCTTAACCTCTCAGTCACCCTAATTCCAGATCAGCAGAAGATGCTGTTGAGATGTTCCCCTGTAGCGTAACAACGAGTCGAGAGTCAGAGAAAGGTGCGTCCTGCTGCGGGGTCTGGCAAACCCTCTGCTCCTACTGGGAATTCAGGTATCGAGGGGAGTATCCTGGACCCCAGGAGAGCATCCCCAACCTGAAGGGAGCATCCTGGACCCAAGGGGAGCATCCCAATCCCCAGGAGAGCATCCCAGTCCTCAGTCAAAGGGAGCATCCCAGACCCAAAGGGAGCATCCCGGACCCGAGAAGAGCATCCTGGACCAGAGGAGAGCATCCCAGACCTCAAGCTGGCCCTCGCTGGAGAAAGGGCTGGGAGCCAGATGATCAGCCAGCATCACGGCACTGCTGCTCCGTCGGGTCACCTTCTCCTGATTTGAAATTTCACGTGAGGCATCACAGAGTTTCAATTTTTGGGTCTTGCTTTGGCCATACAAGACCACGGTTGGTGGTGAAACACGAGGATAAGACCAGCGTATGCTTGGGTGAGGTGAGCGCACCTTTTCCTGCCCTCTGGCGCTTTGGCAATGTCACTGGTCGCAGGCTACATGCTACCAACAAAAAAAAAGCCCCACCATTAAAAAAAGAAGAGAAACGGCCACCAGGAGTGCTTGCTCGGTGCGGTGGGACTGGTGTCGGATACGAACAAGTGGGAAGGGACTGGCAGATGTTTCTGGTCAATCCGGAGTCTCTTTGATATTGCAGAGTGCGAGTGGTGTTAACACGTGGCGAGCTACATAAGAGAAGATGCTACATTCCTTGGGAAAAAAAAAGAGTGCGGAGTTGGATTGTTTTTCTGAGTGGTTTTTTTTTTCCTCTTTGCGAAGCTCCCTTTTCCTCAGAGGGCGAGGAAACCAAACGGAAGGAAGAGAAACCTCTGCTCGCAGCGGCTGCGTCGGACCCAGGCGCTCCCGCTGGGTGGGCAGGAGAGCGCCGCGGCGCTGCGGGTCCTCGAGGCGCCGTAACAGTCTCGGGCTCGCTCGGCGGTCGTGGGGCGTCCGTCTGCCTCACGGACGGGTGCGGTGGTTTGGGTTTTTTTTGCTTCTCCTTCCCCTGCCTCAAAACACTCACAGCCCTCGCTCCCTCTGCGTCTGCAGCGGGACGCATGCTCGGGGAGGAGAGGGGGGAGTTGAGGAAGGAGGTTTTAAAAAAGAAAACGAAAAGGAGAAAAAAAAAAAAAAAGAGAGGGTATTTACAGGCATCCACGAACAGTTTTGGTGGGTCAGGATGTCTCCTTGCCCCTCCTGGCCTCCCCTGAGCCTGCTGCCTACGGGCAGGAGGGGCTGGTGGAGCTCTCCAGGGAGGACTGGGAGAGGCGCCGTGTCAGAGGTCCGATGCTGGAGTCGGCCAGCGAGGAGGTGGGGAAGAGTTTGTACCAGCCCATGACCGCGCTGGAGAGATCCAGCTCTTCTAGGACAATCTGGGCCATCCCCATGAAGCACTTGTGGTCCATGCGCCCGTAATCTCCCCAGACGATCACCTGCGGGGCAGAGGAGGCATCAGGGGAGCTGCCCTGCTCACCAGGTGGGGGCTTGGGGGAGAACTTGGCAAACCCTGGCTGGGAAGGACCCGCCGTGACCGGGATGGGGAGGCTTGGGCTGATGCCGGGGGGGGTCTCTCCCTGTTCTTGCTCCCCTAATCCAGCCCCGTCCCCGAGGATCTGTGTGGGGAGTGCATCACCTGCAGGACTTTGCCCTGGGGGCTCTCCTCAAAGAGCAGGGGCTGCTGGTACGATGGGTCGCAGGTTTTCTTCACCACCTTGGTCTTCTTCTTGGCCAGGCAGACACCGTTCTCCAACAGGTAAACCTTCACGTAAGTGGCTGCGTTGGAAAATGGATGAGGAACACCAACTCGGAGGAGGCTCCTGTGATGCTCCCAGCTCAGCGCCTGTCCCCATCCTCCCCCTTCATCCCCAATCCCCTCCCTCCCTCTCACCTACCTGGGATGCACTTGGAGCCCATCTTTGGGATGAGTCCCCTCGCCTGGATCACCTCCACCTCCAGCTGCCCGTTGCGGTCAGCCATGCCGATGTGGACATCGCCTGAGCAGAGGGATGAGACACGTTCAGCACCCTCCCCGACGGCACCTCCCACCCAAGCTGGGCTGGCCCCCACCACCTCTCCCTTTGGACGCTGCCACCCCCAGGAGATGTCACCCCCAGGGCTGGCAGCCCCACGCCACTGCCTGCACCCACCCTCAGCGCCCAGCGCTCAAGCACCGAGCATCCCACCTGCAGCGCGGGATCGCGTGTGAATTCGGAGGAAGGACAAAGCTGGGCTGATGTGAAGATGCTTGGGTTTGAGCAGCAAAGAGAGAACCAGGTGAGAGCCTCCTCCTCCTCCCCAAGGGCACCAAGGGACACTGCCAGGAGCCAGCCTGTGCCCGGGAACTGATGCCCCTTCCCTCTCACTGCAGCATCCTCTGCCCAGCCCCACGGTAGCCAAGATGCTGCCCTTGCTTGGCAGGGTTGGAGATGCCGCCCTGCTGCCCGGGCAGGGCCCCTTCGGCTGGCACTCACCCATGGGCGGGGTGGCCAGCGTCTGCCGCCCCACCAGCTGCCCCGGCCCCAGCCCGTCGAGGAAATCGCTGAACTGGCTCTCGGCGCCCAGCCGGGTCGTAGGGAAGATGAACCTGCACCAGGGAGAGCAAAGGGGTTCTGTGGGGTGCCCAGCGCCAGCTCCCGTCCCCCCGTGCCGCCCCGCACTGCCTTACGTCCCGTCGGAGCTGTTGCTGTTGGTGCTGCCGTCGGTGGACTCGCGGCTGCCTTGCCGGGTGACCCTGGTCCTCATCTCCACCGCGATGCCCGTCTCCGTGCTCCTCCGAATGTTGCTGCGCAGCTTTTTGGGGCCACCCTCTGGAAACCAAGATGGGGGTGAGCCCAGGAAGCATGCAGTGCCCCGCACCCTCCTGTGGGATGGGCACCAAACCAGGCAGGAGAATCATAGAACCACGAGATGGTTTGGGGTGGAAGGGACCTCAAAGCCCACCCAGTGCCACCCCCTGCCATGGGCAGGGACACCTCCCACTGGATCAGGGGGCTCCAAGCCCCATCCAACCTGGCCTGGAACACCTCCAGGGATGGGGCAGCCACCACTGCTCTGGGCACCCTGGGCCAGGGCCTCCCCACCCTCACAGCAAAACATTTCTCCCCAAGATCTCATCTCAGTCTCCCCTCTTGCAGCTCAAAACCGTTCCCCTTGTCCCATCCCTGCACCCCCTGATCCAGAGCCCCTCCCCAGCTTTCCTGGAGCCCCTTTCAGCACCGGGAGGCTGCTCTGAGGTCTCCCCTCTCCAGGCTGAACAACCCCAACACTGATCAGCAAAGTCTCCCTTTCTCCCTCCCTGCCTCCACGCAGCCCAAGTGGTGGCAGATGGCACAAGGAGGAGCATGGCCTGAGCATCCATCCCTGGCATCACCGGTAGCCCTGGCACTGCCATGTGAGCGCGTGTGTGTCGGCACCGCGCCACGGCTGCTCCCGGGGAGTTGGATTTGTCCTGCTAATCCAGGGTTGCCCCCGTGGAAGCGTTTGCTGGAGCCTGGCAGCACCCCCAGAGCGGGCGCTGCTCCCTGGGCACCAGCAGCCAGGAGGGTCCCAGTCCTGCCCTCCCCACGTGCTGTTGTGCCCGGCTCCAGCACTTCTTGCTTGGCTTTTGGGGATAATTATACCCCTTCTGAAACACCTGGGATGTGCAGGGCTGGAGGGCTCCCAACTAACTCCTCTACAGGACATCTCCCAAATTGAGAAACGCCAACGAGAACCGGGCTGAAAAAGCAATAACAAGAGAAATAAGCCTGCACTAAAATGAGAATTTTTGCTTCCCCCGCCCTTTAAAAAGCTATTTAAATATTTCCCAGAGCCAAAGCGTTTGACAAGTCCTCTCTCCCTGCCCACAGCTGGGACTGGGCATTACTGGGGGGGATGCTGAGCCCAGACCCTCGGTGCTGGCAGAGCTCCAGCATCGCCCCAGCATCGCCCCCACCTGAGGTTTTGGCACCTGGAGAAATGCTGGGAGGGGGGCATTTACAGTGGGGTTTTTTTAGAATCACAGAATCATGGAATGGTTTAGGTTGGAAGGGACCTCCAAGCCCATCCAGTTCCAACCCCACCCTGCCATGGGGAGGGGCACCTCCCAGGTGTCTTCATCAAACATGGGCAGCTGGAGGTTGCTTTGGGCAGCCGGGAGTGGGCACCTCTCCCAGAAGCCGGAGGGGACACGGGGACTCACCGGTCTGGTTGAGCTGCAGCGTGCTCTTGCTCCACTGGGACAGCCCCACGATGGCCACCATCTTCGCGCCCAGGCTGGAGCGTCTCTTCTTGCTGGCGGTGATGGTGACGGAGTCAGCGCTGCCGCGCGCGCTCTTCTCGATGTTGTACATCTCGCCGCTGATGCTGGAGCTGCGGACGACATTCCTGGCCGCCGAGGAGCTGGCATCTCCGTTGAACATGGTCAGCCACTGGCGCGCTCGCCCGCCCCGGCTCTGCTGGCTGGATCAGCTGTGGGGGGAAGCCAGGGGAGGCGTCAAGGCCAGCGAGGCTGGGTGGTGGCACTGGCCATGTCACCACTGTCCCCCTCAGAGCAGCCCCACGGGGACAGACGGACCCCGAGGCGCTGGCAAAGCCATGAAATTCCAGTGGGATTGGTTTTCCCCAGGAGCTGGTGCAGAAATGGATGCAGGAACCCCGTGCGCTGCCCCACAGGACCCGGCAGTCCCTGATGTCCAGGAGGGACTGAGTGGTGCACAGAGAGCTCGGTGTCACCAGCCTGCCTGGCATGGGGACAGGAGGGGACCCTGAGGCTTGGGGTCAGCCCCCTCCAGCCCTGCTGAAGGAGTCGAGTCTTGCAACCACTACGTCTCCTTCTCCGAACCGCGGCCGCAGCACCCCCGCGCGCTCTGCTCCACCGCGAGACAGAGCCAACCCAGCAAACCCCACCAGGCTGGGATGTCCTGGGAAGCGCCGGCACAGCCGGTGCCTGGAGGCACCCCCAGATGCATCCGGGGGGCTGCGGACCTGGGCATTCACTGGTGGCAGAGGCTGCGCCACGGCTGCCAACCCCGCCTGCTGCCTTCCCTTCCCCATGAATATTTAAAGTCCAGTGGGATGGGAGCATCCATCTTCCCAGGAAAGGTGAATTATTAACTCTGGGCCAAGTGAAGGCACTTTGTGATAATGGATGGAGGCAGCGCCTGGGAAAACATTTCTCTTTCCAGAGAGCGAGCGATGGGCACAAGGAGAAGTTGCGGCCAGGAACGGGGCAGTGGGGCACGGTGGGGGTTTTGACCACTCGCTGCCAACGCCGCATGGGCACGGTTGAGCTGAGACCTGGGAGAAGCCGTGGGTTTGGCTCCAGCACCACTCAGCACACAGATTTATCAATTACAGAAGGGAGGCAAGTGGGCGATTAGTCACTAATATCGTTAATGAGCTCCCAGGGAGCAGCAGCCGCCCCACGTTTCCCTTCTGGTTGGTGTTTCCGTGTGTGGCAGTGACCCAGCGCTTCCCCTGGCACCCAGCGGTGCCCAGTGCTGAGCAGGCCCCTGGCACAGCTGCCTGCTTTGGGCAGGATTTGGGGTGTGCCAGGACCACGGCAGGCGCTGCCCCGCGCGTGCCCACGTGCATGCGGGGTTTTCTGCCTTTGCTTGCACGAGGGCCTCAGAGGAAGCCTTGGGCACAGGATGAGCACCAGCTCCAGAGCCACCCTGGCAGAGCCGGGATGGGCGAGAGCAGCCAGCAGCGCTCGCTCCATACCCAGCGTCTGCTTGAGGAGGGGTCAGAGCTGAACCAACACCTTGGGGACCAACGGGATGAGCGTTCCTCAACACCACCCATCGCTCTCCAGGCACCTTCCGGGCTCCAAAGCTGCTGTGACCGTTGGCAACGGCTGAGGTGAAGCGCCTGCCCAAAGGAATGGATCCCAAGCACAGGTCCAACGCACCCTCCCTCACACACCAATCCCTTCCCCGTGCCTCGGTTCCCCCCCTGCCAACCCCACGTTAGGCTGTGCCCAAATGCACGCAGGTGCCTTCGCAGGAGGGCTCGGTCGGGCGCAGCTCAGGCCTCTCCACGCAGCGTCACGGGTGGGAAAAGCTGTGCCACAACCAAGCCCCGCGTGTTTGTACGGCCAGGAAAACACAAAAGGCTCCTGCTGCTGTTTTCCCTGCTCGGCGTTTCAGCCGCCAGGAAAGCACCGGGCTCTGGTGGGAGCAAATTAGATCAGGAGAGCGCAGCGCTAATGGGATCATTTCCAATGCAACACACATAGGGATAATCCACCGCAAAGGAAGAGGCGCGCGCGCTCCTCAGCCCAGAGGAAGCATTTGCTTTACCCTACCCATAATTGTACCCCTTATCGCTTCTCACAATCGGCTCCCGGCCTCTGCAGGGAGCGGGCGCTGGGTGGGGAGATGCCCATGCCCAGAGGAGCTCGGCTGGAGGCTCTGCCCAAGCCCCAAAGCCCACAGCTCCCACCACCAAGGCACCACAACAGCATCCCTGGCTGGTACCCACACCCATGACTGGTACCCACATCCATAACTGGTCCCTGCATCCCTGGCTGGTCCCTGCATCTCTGGCTGGTACCCACATCCACGACTGTTCCCTGCATCCCTGACTGGTACCCACATCCCTGGCTGGTACCCACATCCCTGGCTGATCCCTGAATCCCTGGCCGGTACCCCCATCCCTGGCGGGTACCCACATCCCTGGCCGGTACCCACATCCCTGCCGCTGCCTCTCCCCCAGCTCCCCTAACCCAGCAGCGGGTGGGGATGCAGAGAACGGCACCAGGTTTTCCTTCCCCCCCCCTCCTCTGGATTTTATTTAATCTCTGTATTTCAAAACACCAGGATTCTCAGAACAAGCCACGCATCCCCTGCACATTCCCAGCCTCTGGGGTAGAGGGAAAGCGCCCGCAGCCCCCGCTTACCGCCACGCAACGACCACCACCGCAAGCACCGTGAAGTTTTCCACTGGTTCCCAGCGGGCTGGGGTGGCTGCGGGATGCGCGGAGCCCCCGAGCTCTGGCTGAGCAGCCGGTGGAGGTGTCATGGCTGGAGCATCGCTCCGGCTGCTCCGCTGCTCGGCCAACGCGCAGCCAGCGCCCAGCACCGATGCACAACGTGCAGGAGAGCACGACCAGCAGGAAAACGCCTGCCCTGTTGCATTGCCATCGCTGCTGTGGCGAGGCTGCCAGGGCCGAGCCCTCTCCGCACTCGCACCCCAAAAGGAAAAGAGGAGATGGAAGCCTCTTACCGCCCGGTGCAGGTGGAGGAGGAGTGGGCAGTGCCTGCCCCGCTCTCCCCGCTGAGGATGCTCAGCCCCCCAGCCCCATCCCCGCCAGGAGACGGAGGGTGACAGGGCTGGTTAATCTTTAAAGGGTTCTGGAGAGTGGGGCTGTGCCGGCGCTGCTTCAGCATCTCCTTCAGCATCTCCATGGTTACATCGCTGACCCAGTTCTCCTCCCAGCCCCAAGCAGGGGCAGAGCGGTCCAGCGGGGTGGGATGTGATCCATGGGGTGGGATGCAGTCCAGCAAGGTGGGATGTGATCCAGCAGAGTGGGATGCAATCCAGTGGGGTGGGATGCGATCCAGCGGGCTGGGATGCGATCCAGGAAGGTGGGATGTGATCCAGGAAGGTGGGATGCGACCCAGTGGGGTGGGATGCGATCCAGGAAGGTGGGATGCAATCCAGCGGGGTGGGATGCGATCCAGGAAGGTGGGATGTGATCCAGTGGAGTGGGATGTGATCCAGTGGGGTGGGATGCGATCCAGCAGGGTGGGATGCGATCCAGCAGGGTGGGATGCATCTCAGTGGGGCTGGGGGCATCCCTATGCCAGGTTTCAGGTACCTGATGAGCCCCTGGATGCCCCCAAACAGGCATCACCACCCTGCTGGGGGATTCCGAAGCTGGGAAAAGTGGGGAGCAAGGGTGGGGGCTGCAGGTGACCCCAGGGAGCCAAGAGAGCTTGTGCCCCACTGCCAGTGCATCCCAGACACCGGAGGGTGTCGGGAGCTGCACAGGAATTATCTGGGGCTGCAAGGGAGCCCTGGCCCCAAATCCCACTGAAACAGAAATGGGGGCCAAAATATTGGTGGAAAATTGAGGACTGTGGGAAGGAGGGAGGAGCTCGGCAGGTGGGGAAGGGCCCCCTGATCACAGGTGGGGAAAGGAGGAGGAGGAAGGGGATAAATGAGCACCTGCCTCGCTGGGGAAGGAGGTAGAGGGGTTTTGGAGGCTCCTTGCTCCCTCAAAGCCCTCCAAGGTGGGTGTTCAGAGAGATGGGGCTGGAAAAGCCCTGGCAGTGGGGCTGAGGGTCCTCTCGGCCCCTGCAGCCCCCAAACCCCGTGCTGGGGCTGCTTCTTACCTGGAGGGCGAGCACTGAAACGCTGCTGGCGTCCGGAGCAGGTAGGCTCTAAAATCAGCGCTTTTGGGGAAAGCAAAGCGTGCGAGAGCTGCTGCTACGAGGTCCTGCCAGCCCTGAGCAGGGCAACCCATGCTGGGGCACCTGCAGTGGCTCAGCGCACACACACGCATCCTTCCTTGTACTGGGGAGTAAGACAAGGGCTTATTTCCCCTAAAAGTGCTTAATTGTAATTAATTGCTGCAGGTTTGATGGGCTCATATAAAGGTAATTGCCCAGCAAGGGGTGTAATTCAGTGCACTTGGGCTGAGAACTTGCAAGTAACTCCAGGTACCGGGGTTACACATCTCGGTGCTCAGGCAGGTTCTAAAGCTGTGTCCTGGCTGGATCAGCAGGCGCAGGATTAACCCTCCTGCACAACCTCCATGGGAAACAGAAACCTGGAAATGAAAGGATGGGTCTGGATGTGCTCTATTTGTGGGAAAAGTGGAGCTTAGAAGGGAGAAGCTGGGATGGGGCCAAGCCAGGGCCGTGCTCTGGGATCCTGCAGGAGCAGCCCCTGCCCAAGGGTGCTCCAGCCCCTGCCCAGCTTTGTGGGAGCCAGGTTTGTAGCCAGGCTGGGACCAGGAGGAAGAAGAGGAGGAAGGCCATGGGGCAAACTGTGTGGCATGTTCCTGCCGGGTTGCTCCGGTCTGGATGGGTCTCCAAAAGGACGGTGCCTGCGCTTGGGTGGGAGCAGGAGGACAAAGCTGCTCGGCCACTCCATCGTTGGAACTGCTCCAGGTGGGACGGCAGAGGAGCACCAGGACCTGCTCATGTTGGCGGTGCCCGGGCGCACAGGGCTTTGCTGAAAAGGCGACCGCGCAGCCTGGAGGCTTCCCCCAGCGATGGGACGTGCTGGTGGTTGTGGTGTGGGTGAGGAGATCCATCTCTGCCAAGGGGACGGTGGTGACAGCGACCAGTGCTGTGTCCTGGGGGTGTCCTGACATGCTGAGAGATCACCTCATGGAGACCAGCTCTGCCAGCGACCCAAGCGATGCTTTGTCTCCCTCCTGGGACAGCAGCAGGATGGAGTTCCCCAAGCCGGGGAGCAGGACGGGTCTGAGCAGCCTTTCTGCTGCGGGCGCTCTCCTCCGTGCTGGTGCCGTGCACAGGGATGGACTGGGAGTGAGACAACCAGAGCCCCAGCCCTGCGTGTCCCACGCTGGAGCGTGCACCTTCCTTGGTCCCAGCTGAGTCCACACACACCTCAGCCACGCAGGTGTCCTTGCCAACCCCGCTCACAAAGCACATGTCCATCTCCAGGCAGCCTGGGTGATGCAGCTCTGGCAGAGGTGATGCTCCCGGCAGATGGGATCCACCTGGGAGCACCGAGGGAACCGGGTCTCTCCGTGAGGAACAGGCAGGAACCCAGCACCTTCCTGCACCCACCTCGCAGCCATCCTTCACCGGGTCAGGGAGCCGGGGCACCCACGTCTGCCCCTGTCTGGTGACCTGACCTTGAGCTGAGCCCCCTCTGAGACACCAGGTGCCCAGGGCTGCTGCCCTGACCACGCCGTCCCTTTCCCTCACGTCCCAGCGTGACGTCTGCCACTCGGTTAAATCAGATCTGTGCTGAATCCCATTGTTTCCTAGGCAACATAAAAGAATCAGAGGAGTAAAAGCCACCCAGGAAGGCTGTGGCTGGGGGATGGCCAGGTCCCACCGAGCCCAGCCTGCTGGGTTGGTTGCGCAGCAGACCAGGGTTTGTGGCTCTGCGGCAAGCACCGGGGCATACCTGGTGGTACAGGCTCATCCTGCGGACAGGCAGGCGGGCAGAGCCCGGTGCCTTGGCGCTGGCTGCGCCCTGATGCTGGCTTTGGCCGTGATGGGCAGCTCGGCGGGAGCAGGACCTCGCTGGGACACGCACGAGCAGGCACATGGCCACCACCAGCAGCTGCCCTGGACAGCGCGACACTGCAGCCACGCAGCCCTGAAACTGGGCCACTTCCATGGGGGCACCAGGAACCAGCCCAGAGCCTCTGGTGGCCCTGGGATTGGTGGGGATGGGGTCCCCTGTGCTCTGACCCCAACCCTTCGCCTGGTGCTTGGGCACGGAGGGCTTGCACCACCACGATGGGACCAGGGCTGGTACCAGTCTCCGCTGGCATGGAGGGGCTGCGGGAAGGAGCTTTTCCCGTTTCCCAGCAGCCGCTGCCTTCCCGGCCGCGCGGCTCCGAGCTCTGCAATGCAGCTCACACCACTCGTCTGCTGTGTGTGAATCCCATCAATATTTCATGGAGCTGCTTCCTCCAGGGGAAGGACTGCTCTCAGCCCTGGCTTTCTGCTGCTCCTACCAGCACTCCTCCTCTTGCAGAGAACATCTGATTTCCTTCCACCGGCAGCCAGCGCCCACCAGTCCCCCCTTCCCCTCTCCTTTCTGCATGAGCAAACATCGCTTTGCCTTTCGGGGGCTTCGCACCCCACCTGCGCCACGAGCTCTGAAGTCCCTTGGGTTCAAATCAAAGCATTGCCCACGTTCCACCCCGGGTCGCTTCCGCTTGCCCCACGCTCCAGCTCCGAGCTGGGCTCCCCAGGACCGAGCCACCAGCCCGAACGGCTCCAGGATGGGCGACCAAACCCACCCGTGGCTCCCCCAGCTCTGTGTCTGACAGCAGGGTGGGGAACGTGGCCCTGTGACAGCTCGATGCCAGCCCAGAATCCGTCTGATCGGGTGCAGTCCCTGCCCGGCCGCATCCAGCCCGCAGGTGCCAGCTCCCTCCAGGGCCCAGCAGGAGCTGGGGGCAAGGCAGGAGGTTTGCAGAAAAAAAAGTTGCTTTTTAAACTGCTAAGACTGCACTATTCTAGCAAAGCTGCTTAAGAGATCAGCAGAAAACTTGCTTGCCGTAGGAAGACTCCTGTGAGCCGGAGGGATGCCAAGAGACTGCGGGAGCCTGGCACTGCCCACAGCAAACACCCACCACTCTGTGGGGAGAGGAGCCAGGGCAGCTCTGCTGGGCCAGCACCCACAACCCCGGCAGAGCGGGAGGATGGGCTGGTGGGATGCTGGAGCAGTTGCTCCTGGTAAGGTGGTGCTCAGCAGAGAGCACCAGCGTGCCCGACGCAAAGGCCAAATGCTCTCGTGTCGCTCTGCCACCCCACAACTCCAAGGGGTGCAATTCGCTCTCTGCAGGCTGAGACCTCCAGCTCCAGCAGTCCCTTTGTCTGTGGGAAGGGTGAGGAACGCAGGGGGGCTCCCACCACGACCCCCACGCTCTGACACAGCGTCCCGGGGCGCACAGGAGCCCCCGAGCAGGCAGCGAGCGCCGTGCGTCAATCCTGCACTAAATCACTTTCATTACTAAACAAGCCTTTTTCCCGGCTATTCGAGACGCTGCGACAGAACATTTGAAGTGCATTGAAATGGATGCGAGGAGATGGTGCCACGCGGCTCGGGTTTTAATAAGCAGGAAAAATAGGCATTTTCATAACCATCGATGCATCAACGCGATGCTTCCATCGGGCTGCGGCGCAGCGAGAGCAGGTGTGAGCCCACAGAGCACCTGGTCCAGGCCAGGTCTCAAGGCCAGGTTGGATGGGGCTTGGAACCCAGTGGGAGGTGTCCCTGCCCATGGCAGGGGGTGGCACTGGGTGGGCTTTGAGGTCCCTTCCAACCCAAACCATTCTGTGATCTGCACAGGACTTGGCTGAGCTCAAGGGGCAGCAGAAGCTGCAGGGAGACAGAACTTGGGATGGGCAGGGGAAGCCAGTGGGGTTTGACTCCCAGTTTGGGGTGCAAGGGGCAGACTAAGATGCCGCGATCCCGTCCTCTCTCCAGGTCTCAGAAAGGCATCCAGTGCTGCGAGGATGGGCTGAAATATTCAAGAAGCATTTGGAGAACGCGCTCAGACTCACGGTGTAAATTTTGGGGTGTCCTGTGCAGGGACCGGAGTTGGAAATGATCCTTGTGGGTCCCTTCCAACTCAGGGCACTCTGTGATTCTGTGAAATGGGAACGGAGCGAGAGCCTGGGAGCTCTGTGCTCGCGGAGAGGAGCGCTGGGATGTGGGAGGTGGCACGAGTTTGCCCTCACAAAGGGGTGCTGGAGAAGGTACCCTGCTCTGTGGGTGAGAGGCGTGAGCAGCAGAAGGGCTGGGCTTTCAAGAGGTGTTGATGTAGGAAGCAACGGGCACGCGTCTAAACTGGCACTGGAGGTGAGGGCACGGGAGCAGCCACCTGACTGCTCGGGGAAGGGACAATGCAATGCCACCAGCCATGCCAGGGCTGGTATGGGCAGCCAGTGCCTTGTCCTGTGGCCGAGGGACAATCCCGAGCCGCTGTAGCCAGCAGCAAAGCTGCTGCAAGCGAAGCCCATCGCTGCGCCGCCAGCCCGGGGGGACGCGCAGGCTGCTGCTCTCGGCAGGAATGGAATAATGCCATGAAATAAGCAGCCCCCACGGGACGCTCCCTGTGCACCAAGTGATGCAATTCAGCTCAGGGCTGGCTGTTCTGCTCAGCCTCCAGAGATCCCCTCGCTGTGCATCCCAGACCCCGGCAGCAGGCACCGGCCATCGCGGAGCCCAGCACGGCCACCATGTCCTGCGGGGACAACGCTGCAGCTCGGGGAGAGCACCCACGCGGTGGCCCTGGCTCTGGGGACCCTTTTGGGGTGCCGAGCAGCCAGTGCTTTGCAGCAGCTCCGTGGATGCGGTGGGCAGCCAGGTCCGTATCCTGCCATAGGAGACAAGCAATGCCCAAGCTGCCCTCAGGTGCCCCACTTTGTGCACCCCTGGTGCAGGGAGCAGCTCAGGTTCCTCTGCCCATCCCAGGGCATCGTTTCCCTCCTCACCAGCTCCCCAAAGGATTTCTGCACAGAACCAGCCACGGCACCTGCACCAAACACCACGGAGCAGGCTCTCCAGATCCACCAGAGTCCAACCGATGTCGGACGCATGCGGAGAAGCCCGGGGAGGGTTTGATCAGGCCTCCGGGCAAACCCACCCCAGGTGGGACCCCGTCTTTCGCCCGTCCCCACTCTGTTTCCCTGGCCATGGGGACCAGCGGGCATGGGACGGGGTTGACGTCAACAGGCTTTCAGCGGGGATGATGGATGGCACGGGAAAGCGCTCCCGTTCCTGAGCCGCTGGCTGGGAAACACTGCCCGCTGTCCCGGGCTGGGGGCTCCAGGGGACGGGCACCGCAAGTGCCCGGCAGGGGATCCCTTGGGACGGGGGGATGCAGCCCCCACGCTTTCGGTGCAGTGATGGTTTTGGGGTGCTCACGGCTCAGAGCCTGGGATTGGTTTTAGGGGTTTTAGGGGCTCCTTGTCAGCAGCCACAGCAAAGCACTGGGTGTCGGAACACCCCCCTTTTCCCAATCTTCCCCCTTCTCCCCCTTTCTTCCATTCCTCCCCTCCCTCCACACTGCCACACTGTCCCCCACCTTTTCTCTTTTCTCCCTTCTCTCCTTTCCTTTTCCCCCTTCCCCCCCTTCTCTTCCCCCCCTTCTCTTCCCCCCCTTCTCTTCCCCCCCTTCTCTTCCCCCCCTTCTCTTCCCCCCCCCTTCTCTTCCCCCCCCCTTCTCTTCCCCCCCCCTTCTCTTCCCCCCCCTTCTCTTCCCCCCCCTTCTCTTCCCCCCCCCTTCTCTTCCCCCCCCCTTCTCTTCCTCCCCCCTTCTCTTCCTCCCCCCTTCCCCCCTTCTCTTCCCCCCCTTCTCTTCCCCCCCCACTTCTCTTCTCCCCTCCCTTCCCCCCTACTTCTCTTCTCCCCTCCCTTCCCCCCCCTCCTCTTCCCCCCCTTCCCTTTTTCCCCCCTTTCTCTCCTTCTCTTCCCTCCCCCCGCTTCTCTTCCCCCTCCCTTTCCCTTTTCCCCCCTTCTCTTCCCCATTTTCCTCCTTCCCTCCCTTCCCTTTTTCCCCCCTTTCTCTGCTTCTCTTCCCCCCCCTCCCGCTTCTCTTTCCCCCTCCCTTTCCCTTTTCCCCCCTTCTCTTCCCCATTTTCCTCCTCCCCCCCCCCCCCCTTTTCCCCCTTCTCCCCCCTTCCTCCCCCCCCCCCGGCTGCCCATCCCGCTCCCCCTCAGCCCGAGCATCCCCCAAATTCACTGCCCCCCCCCCCGCCCCCAGGGATGCTCCGAGGCGGCTGCGGCGCCGCTGCCCGCGGGGTCCGAGGCGCTCGCGCTGCCGGTGTCGGTGCCGCTCCCCGGTGCGGGTCCCGTCCCCGCCGCCGCCCCCGCCCCCCCCCCCCAGCACTCACCGCTGCCGCCGCCGCCGCCGCCCGGCCCCGCTCCTCCCCCCGGCCCCTGGGCTGCTGGGAGCGGCGGGGGGGCAGCCCCGGGCATGGGGATGCTGCTGGGTGCCCCCCGAGATCTGCCCCGCATCCCCATCCCCGGCGGCTGCACAGAGAGAGCTGCACCCCAAAAACACACCGGCTGGCCCCTGCACCCACCAAACACACCCCACACCCATCAACTGGACCCCACGAGCCACCAGTTGGACCCTACACTCATTAACTGGACCCTAAGAGTCACCAGCTGGACCCTGCACCCCCCATCCAGACTCCATGAGCCACCAGTTGGACCCCACACCTGTCAACTGGCACCCCAAGAGCCTCCAGCTGGACCCTGCACCCATCAACTGGACCCTACACCTATCAACTAGACACTATGAGCGTCCAGTTGCACCCTACACTCCTCAACTGGACCCCAAGAGTCACCAGCCAGCCCCTACACCCATCAACTGGTTCCCATGAGCCTCTAGCCAGACCCTCCACCCATCGGTGGGACTCGAAGCGCTGCCGACCTGACTCTTCTTCCATCAGCTGGACCCTACACCCGACAGCCAGACCAGAAGAGTCACCAGCCAGACCTTACACCCATCAACTGGACCACAAGAGTCATCAGCCAGATGCTACACCCATCAGTTGGACCCTACGCTCATCAACCACACCTCAAGAGTCTCAAGCAAGACCCTGCTCCTGCCAGCCGGACGCTACACCCGTCAGTGGGACTCAAAGAGTTGCCAACCTGACCCTTCTCCCACCAGTTGGACCCCAAGAGCCACTGGCCAGACCCCACCCCCATGGGACCACAGGAGCCTCCAGCCGGTCCCACTCAGCCTGGGCGGCCGCGGCGCCTGCTCCTTTGGGAACACATCGACATCCCAGCTCCGATCCCTCGCGGCTGCTGCTGGCGTGCGAGCGTGGCCCTCGTGGGGGGACGGGGACCAAGGGGATGCTCCTCGTGCCCCGGTTCCTTCCGAAGGAGAAAGTTTGAGCGGAGCAGCAGCCCCGTTCCCGCGCTGCCCTTGGACTCACCTTGGCTCCGCGAACGCAAACACTAATTTCTCCGTGAGCAGCGTCTCTTTTTCCTCATGGTAAATTCCTCCAGCGCTTCCCCTGCGTTGCCTCTGCCGGCTGCGCACCGCGGCTGACATGGAACCACGTGCCAGGAGCAAACCCTCCTTTGCCAGCTTTAACTCTGTCTCTCCCTAAAATAATGCCAGCCTTGGCTTTCCTGGCGGATGGGGCTCCCCATCCTCACCAAGCACCGCGGGCAGAGCCTTCACCACATTCCCCGTATCGGATCGGTTCCTCCGGGGGGATTTGGGACCTCGACCCTGGAGCGGGTTGGCGAGCAGGGAGGTCAACGGGCAGGGGGGGCAGGGGGGGACAATCCCCCTGGAGGGGAAGGGGAGAGCGGGGAGAGCCGCAGGTCCCAGCGCTGGGCACGGGTTACGGAGCAGGAATAGCTGGAAGAACTAAATATGGAAACTTGGATAAAACATCGCTGAAGTAGGGAGATGGTTTCCGAACAGAATTCAAAGCATATAAACAAACTCAGGGAGGGAGAGAGGTTGTCTGGAGGGGGCCTTTATGAGTAATATTTAGAAAAAGTAGCTGAAAATATCTCGGTAGGGAAGGCTTTTTCATCAAAGCAAACGTCCGGCTTCGTGGGGAGAGTGCGAGTCCTGGGAACGCGTTGTTTTGGGGGGAGAGATAGCGAAAATGACCATGGCGAGCCTCTCCTGCCAGCGTTGGGTTTCACCTGCTGCATTTTGATGATAAAACATGAAGTTTTAGGGCAATGATAAAATAATAACGGCAAAGTTTTTGGTTGGTTTGGTGGGAAACTTCCGGACTCTGGTTTTCTGCTTCCCTTGGCAGGTTTTTCCAGGTTCCCTCGCCAACCTCCTGCTGGGAGACACTGGGGGGTTCATCTCTGTGTCCTTGGGGTGTGCGGCACCAACAGCGCCCACAATCGATGCCCTGGGAAGCGCTGCCCCGGAGTGAGGTGGATAAAAGCCCTGGGCTTGGTCTTGCACTGGGATGCCCTTGGGGCTCTGCCATCTCTAATGTCTCTTAACGCATTAAGGAGCTCAGCTCTCGGGTTTGTCGGCTCCTCACCACCTTCTCCTTTACGGTTTGGTTTTGTGCCGGTGAAAGGGGGTGGTTTAATGCGATTACTGCGGTAAAACCCACGTAAGAGGATTCGTGGGGCTCGGCTTTGCGGTGCTGCAGGGGCATCGGTGGCACAGGGGCTGTGTGATGGCCATGGGAAAGCATGGAAGAGCCTTTGCAAGCCCTACTGCCATAGGCACCCCAAGCCATGGTGTCCCTGCACGGGTGACCCCAGGATTCCACAGACCTCGTGGGTGCCACGTGCTGCCTTTTCCTGCCTCTGCAGGGCGCAGATGTGCCTGCGGTGCAGCCACGGCTCGTCCTGATGAGAGCGGACATAACAGAAAATGGAAAACACAAAGGGAGGGCGCGGAAATCAGAGAATCCCGGAGTGCTTTGGGTGGGAAGGGACCTCAAAGCCCACCCAGTGCCACCCCCTGCCATAGGCAGGGACACCTCCCACTGGGTCAGAGGGCTCCAAGCCCCATCCAACCTGGCCTGGAACACCTCCAGGGATGGGGCAGCCGCCACTGCTCTGGGCACCCTGGGCCAGGGCCTCCCCACCCTCACAACAAAACATTTCTCCCCGAGATCTCATCTCAGTCTCCCCTCTTTCAGCTCAAAACCGTTCCCCCTCATCCCATCCCTGCCCTTCCTGATCCAGAGCCCCTCCCCAGCTTTCCTGGAGCCCCTTTCAGCCCTGGGAGCTGCTCTAAGGTCTCCCCGGAGCCTTCTCCTCTCCAGGCTGAACAGCCCCGACTCTCCCAGCCTGTCCTCTTACAGGAGGTGCTCCAGCCCTCGGATCATCTCCGTGGCCTCCTCTGGACTCGCTCCAACAGCTCCAGGTCCTCCCTGTGCTCGGGACTCAGAACTGGACGCCAGACTCCAGGTGAGGTCTCACCTGAGCAGAGTAGAGGGGCAGAAGCCCCTCTTTGACCTGATGGTGAAAAGTGGGGAGCTGTGGGGCTGGGTGTTCAGGCCAGGAGAGGGCTTCACCAGGGCTGAGGGAGAGGATGGTTTGTGCTGGCACTGGGTAACCCCAGCACGTTTTGCAGAGCGTTTTCCAGAACAACGCTGCCCCAGGCAGGCACTGCTTCAGAAACCAGGCTGTGGGGTGGGCAGAGGGCTCGTCCCATGGGATGAGCGCGTTGCTGTTGGTGCTGCGTCAGCCCTGCAGCCTGCTCTCTCGCCGTGTCCCACTTCTCGCAGCAGAAGGAGCTACGCCCGAGATGCTGTAAAAGCTCCTTTTGCCACTCTTCAGGGAGCAATGAGATCACGTGGGCTCACCAGTATCCTACTGGGAAAAGCAGCGTGGTTGAGCTGTGCTGGGCACCAGCCAGGCGAGAGGCACTCGCGCACCATCTGCTTCTCCTTGGGATGCTGCAGGCACGGGGAAAACCCTTGTCCTGCAGTGGGGCTGAGCGAGAAGAACCGAATCCCTGACCCAAGGTGGGAGCTGCATCCTCTCCCCACCGTGAGGAGATGGAAGTGCTTGCCTGGAGATGGAGCCTCCCAGCCTCAGCTGGGCCGGGCACCTTGGCTCTCCTGCAGCTCTTGAGTTGAGGCTTCTGGATTTCCTAACTCGGGGATTTTGATGACTGTTTTCTCCTCCCAGGTAATGGAGATCTGGAGAGAGCGGGAGGTTGGCCGGGTGTTCCTGCCTGGGCTGGAGAAGCTGAACGCGCCTTGGTTTGCTGGGAGTTCAAACCTCAAACTGCCCGAGGACAAAAGCTGTCGGTGACCACAGCATCGCAGCTCGGCACGGGCTGGCACAAGATTGTCCTGCAGGTATCTTGGTCCCCCACGGAATCCTTTGGCAACACCCAAACCATCGCCTCTCCTGGGTGCAGTTATCTCTCCGGGGTTTCCTTTCCATCAAGAAGAGGAGGTTCCCACAGGGTCTCCAGAAACGCGTGTACGTTTGCAGGCGTATTGATATACACTCTTAACTTAAATACACTTAAATATCACCTAGGTGGTCCCCAACGGGGAGAGGTGCCAGGTGGGACGTGGCACACGCAAGCTGGGTCAGGAGCCAGGTTTGAGCCTGGCATCAGGTGTGAACCCTGATGTGACACAATGGGGGAGCCTGCGGGACTTACGCACCCCCAAATCTGGCACTAAATAGCACTTTTTTCCCCCAAACCTAAGGCACTGTGTCCATGTCCATCCTTTCCACCCAGCTTTTTCTTTTTTGTGCTTTATTTGGGGACAATTGTCCCAAAGCAACGGCTTCTTTGGAGTGAGGCCAGAGGCTGCGGTAGCAGAAAGGGCTGCTCCAAGGGGGTGGCCAGGCACGTCCCCTCTGCTCCATGAATCGATTTTCCGAAGTATCAAACAACTTCAGCCCTTTCAAACCTGGCCCTGGGGCACCGCCAGCGCGGCTCAGCTCCTCGGGGTCCCGTTGCCAGCGCAGGAGGGGACGGGCTGAGCAGGTCCCAGATGTTGGCTAAGTGTGAAACCAACGAGCCATGAACAGATTTATGCAAGCACCGATAGAGCAGAGAGAGGAAAAGCTCTTTCTTGGGTGTTTTTTTTTTCTTTCTTGTTTTTCTTGGCTCCTCGGCGTTTCGGGCAGGCTGACACAGAGCCCTCTGTGTTTGCAGATGGCTGCGATCCTTCTCGGGGAAGCCAAGCGGCTCCAGACAATGCGACCATTGGTGCCAGGAGAGCAGGTGGGAAGGAAACAGAGCATCCCGAGCGCAGCGCAACGGCAGCCAAAGGGATTCAACGGGAGGAGGAGCGGGGGTGCTGTGCAGAAACCCCTCGAGCAGGACCCATCCCTGGCAGGAAAAACAGCCAGGCTGGGTTGACAGCTGAGCCTGGCAGCAAAGTCATCAGCGGTGCCGGCTAATTGATTTAGAAACTTGAAGAGAGGCCACGCAACATTGCGTATCGTCACCCTCGAAGATTACAAGAGGAGGAGAGCTTAGAAATTGTGAGTATTAAACCAAAAAAACCCCAACGAGCATGACTTTTATTTCTCTTGGCTGCCGTGCAAGCGCCCAGGGAGCACGAAGTTGCGAGACTTTCAATAAAGCTGCAAGATCTCTCCTGCTTCAGTGCCAACGCACAGCCCGCAGGGCAGCCGAGCTTCGAAACCACAGCGTGTGCAGAAGGTTTGTCATGTTTCCTACATTTGGGCAAATGTCAGGGAAAGAAACCACAGATCTGAACTCGGGGTGTTCGCAGGATGGATTTTCTCCTTGCAGAAACCTTTGATCCAGAAACGTCACCAGCAAATGACTTTGGGAACTCCGTGGAAAGGGCGAGGGGAGCACGGCAGCCACACGGGCTGCGAGTTGCCCGTCTCAAATGACGTTTAAAGCACAAGAGGCAAATCCTCTTTCTGGTTGTAAAGTGGATGCAAATGGTTTGGGCACCAGAAAGACCGTGAGGAGGCAAAGATGGAATCACTGTTCAGGATGCCATTTTTCATGGGAAAATACTGGTGCAGCATGAGTCACACGTCAGTGTAACGTGTCCTGGGGCCAGGAAAGTGGTGCCTGGGAAAGGAGAGCGCTGGCTGGACCGGAGCACAGACTTTTGCTTGAACTGGCTCCAGCTCGGGCAGGGTGGTAGCAAGCAGACACCCCGCGAGGGCTGATCAGAGGCCTGTGTGAAGCGTTACAGTCACAGAATGCCCTCAGTTGGAAGGGACCCACAAGGTCCCTAAGTCCAACTCCTGTCCCGGCACAGGACACCCCAACTCTCCAAAATACTTCTGGAAGATTGTCAGGCTGTGACTGCCTCCCTGGGGAGCTGTTCCAATGCTCCACCACCCTCTGGGGGAAGAACCTTTTCCTCATGTCCAGCCTAAGCCTCCCCTGGCACCTTCCTGCCATTCCCTCGGGTCCAGAGAGAGGAGCCCAGCACCCACTCCTCCTCCCCTGATGTTGGACAGCTCAGCGAAGTTTGGTTTGTACAGCTCACAGCTCTGGCAACCTCCCCAGATGAGCCAAGGAGCTGATGGTGGAGCAAATCCTCTGCTGTGGCTGCACTGGTTGGGGGATGCGGCACTGTACTTGCCAGCTCCAGCAGCAGGGACCCGCGAGGACCCTCAGGCTGTGATCCCTGCACTGCCAGAGGTGAGCCAGGCCTTGGAGACAGCAACCAGATGGGATGGCTTCTTTCAGCATCTCAGGTCAGAGTAGGAGCCTGGGGTCCTCACCCAGGGGGCTGCCCCACCCCAGCAATCAAATAAACTCTCTAAGACCTATTTTGGCATTTTAGAAAACAAGAATCCTTTATTTCAGCACTGGACGCATGTGGGACAATTTCACCAATCCTGCATAACAAGACGAATGCTGGGTACGGAATATATTTCCCGTATATGTGTGTGTGTGTAACATTTCCCAGAAAACTCATGCATATTCTATTATTTTCCAGAACTACGAGCTTCACAACAGCCAAATCTCCACTGATTTGTACCAGTTCTAAAAGTACCAAACTTTCCTAGACTGTCTGACCATATATTCCTAGATAGTATAAACAAACAGGAAACGATCACAGAAGGCATCTGCTCAGCACGTATTACACCCAACACAAAGCGTTATCACTTCTAGAGGGAACACTGGGTGAAAACAATGCAGTCTGAGAAGTCACTTGCAGAAAATGAAGTTAAAAAACCAATTCTACTTTAGCTCAAGCCACAGTATTCCACTTTTGCAATAATAACTTCTTGCATCACCAGCCCACCTCCCCCAAGGCCTCTGCCCTCCTGGAACTCAGGCTGGAGGAGGCCTGGGCCCTGTCCTGACTGCTCCTGCTGCTCCCACCCAGGGGCCGGGTACTACTGGGTGCCAGGGCCTGGCCCTGCTGACTCCCCCTCGAGAGACTCGGTTTGGGCCCGGCCCTGCTGCTGCCGAGGGCCCAGCGGCACCTCGGGGGCCGGCCCTGCTGTCCCTCGAGGCCCCGAGGCCGCTCACACCGAGGCCTGGTCTGACCCGACCCCCCACTCCGGCCTGACCGGAAGCCGCGCTTCCCGCCCCTAGGCTAAATTATCGCGAGATTCGCCGCGGGTCACGCGCCTGCGCAGTGCGGCCGCGCAGGGGAAAGGGGCGGTGCCTCCGTGCCACCGCCTCACGGGCCCGCCGCCATCTTGTTTCTCGGCCGCTGGGCGCTCGGCTCTGCTCTGGCAGCCCCTCCCACAACCCCCTTTTTCTCTCCCTTCCTGCTTTCCGCCAGTCGGGCCGGAGGCAGCGCGGTCGTCGGTTGGAGGAGGCAGAGGTCGCGGCGCCGGCCGGCCCGGTGAGTGCGCGGGGAAGCGGGCGGGGGGAGGCGGTGGCCGGAGTGGGGGCGGCCTGGGGGGGAGGGGGTCCGGCTCCGATTGGCGAGGCCTCACCGCGCGCTTTGATTGGCCCGCGCCGGGGAGGCGGGCGGGGGGAGCTGCGCGCTGATTGGCTGGCGAGGAGCGGACCGCGGAGAAGACAGGAAACCGAACCGTTTCCTCGCGCGGTGCGGAGGGAAGGGGGGCGTCGGTCAGGGCTGTGGGGAAACTTGGACAGCGGGGACTCAGGGCTGGGCTGGCTCGGTGTTGCGGGCCCCGACGGAAGCTGTGCTGCGGGAGGGTTCTGTTTCACACGTTGGTGATGCTGTATTTTACCAATTCCCCGGGTTTTTTTCGCAGAATCACACAATGGTTTGGGTCAGAAGGGACCTCAAAGCCCACCCAGTGCCACCCCTGCCATGGGCAGGGACACCTCCCACTGGGTCAGGGGGCTCCAAGCCCCATCCAACCTGGCCTGGAACACCTCCAGGGATGTGGCAGCCACCGCTGCTCTGGGCACCCTGGGCCAGGGCCTCCCCACCCTCACAGCAAAACATTTCTCCCTAAGATCTCTGAGTATTCCTTCTTTCACCTTAAAACCCTTCCCCTCATTCCATCCCTGCACTCCCTGATCCAGAGCCCCTCCCCAGCTTTCCTGGAGCCCCTTTCAGCACTGGGAGGCTGCTCTAAGGTCTCCCCTGAGCCTTCTCCTCTCCAGGCTGAACAACCCCAACTCTCTCAGCCTGTCCTTGTACAGGAGGTGCTGCAGACCTTGGATCCTCTCTGTGGCCTCCTCTGGTCTCTCTCCCACAGTTCCATGTCCTTCTGTACACTGGAGCACTACGTGTTACAAGCAGTATGGATGTGGCATGGAGGAAAGGCAATCCTTTTTGGCTGGGCTGGATTTCACTCGGGTCAGTTGATCCCCTGGCCACATTGTGGGCTGAGGAGTGGGCACAGGGTGAGCCAGGTGGCAGGACTTGGTGTGGGCTGAGATGCATCCCAGGGCGGGCACCAGAACCTGGAGCTCTGGTTGGGTTCAGGTTGCTCATAGAGAAGAAACAATAGCACTGGCCACTTCATTCGGAATGTGGCTCTTCATAGGGCCTTTGAGACACTTGTGTTGTGAAGTGTTTTCCATGCACTGATCAACAAATACTTCTTGTCTGTCTCAACAGCTGTCTGAGCACGGGCATTAACAGGGAAATCTCAACTGGCTTTGCTTGCAACACAGAGCAAGCAGCCTGCAAGCGTGTGGTTCACTTTTCCTCTAGTCCTGCATCCAGAAAAGAGATCTCCTGGGGCCAAAGGCATCGCTTGCTGCTATTGCCCTTGGCAGCATTGCATCTTTTCTTACGCTTATGCTCCTTAAGTTACGTGATGGTTTCACCCTAGGCCATTCCTGCCCCATATGGGTTTGTATCGATCAGCCTGTGTCCTGGTACAGGAACAAACTCTCTCGGGCCCGGCTTAGCGTCCCTCAAACATCGGTCATGGTGTTGACAACCTGAGGTAATCCCACATGTAGTATTGCATGCTTCATCGTAACCACGTTGGTTTTCTTGTCATCACAGGGCCTTGTTTGAGGCACTGGCATGTGGCCTTCGGGCCGTGGTGACCACATCGAGTGGTGGATTTGGACGTGCTTTGAGATGAACAGAGTTTGCAGTCAAAGCAAAGCGCAGTGCCTTGAGTCAGACTTTGAAACCCCTGTGGTGCGGTTTGCACGGAGCAAGGGCTGGGAATGGGGTGTAACCCTGCCAGTGCTTGCGTCGCTGCAGTTGGCGGGGTGACCTCGAGCCGATCCTTTATGGCCAGCCCATTCCCTGTCACTGTTTGGTGCTTTATAAAGATGAGTCCCCTCAGTCAGTGCACACTCTCCTGCCAGACGTGACTAAAGAGCTTCCTGACACGTGCTGGAACCTGGGACAGGGGACAGTTCCTGGGCTAAGAGCTTTGTAGTTAAATCTTCCAGGTGGGATTTCGGCAGTTCCTGAGTGTTAGCTCAACCGCCCGTGTGATTTCAGAGCAGGAACAGCTGCAGTGATCAGAATGAACCCTTTACTGCAGGGCTTCCCAAAATCAAGTTAAGTCTTTTTCACTGTCATGAGGAATTAGGAAATGCTGGCAGAGCTGTGGCTGCGCCGTGGCCGTGCTGGGCCGTGGCTGCGTGGGTGAGGGGCACTCAGTGATGGGGGGTCCATAGGTAAAGGGGGGTTCCATGGGTGACAGGGGCATGTGCTCGCCTCAAGCACCCGGGAAGGCTGCTCCTCCCTGCTCTGCGTTCCACGCTAAAGTACCTCGCATAGCTCCGATAGCGAGCGTGCCGCAGCCTTATCTGAGGAATGGCACAGGGAGAGAACAAAGCACCGCAAGGCAGAGGGCTTAACACACGTTTTAACCCATTATATTTAATAAATCACCAGGAAGATCTATTTCTAAATTAATCCCTCCTCGCTATCTGATTCAAACTGGTTTAATGTGAGGACGAGTAAAGGGTTGGCTGTGCTTTGTGGTGTCCTTCCCTCTGCTGCTCGGGGCAGGATCCTGCAGGCACCTTATAGCCAAGCAGTAAATTTTATCTTGGAATGTGGCTTGAAATCTGTCCGGGTGGCGTCGATGACTGGTTGCAAGTTGTGTGTCTGCAGAAGTTAAAATATCTGAGCTCCATAAACACACTGCTCCCAGCGTCCTTCCCATTCCAGAGCCACTGGAGCGTTGCTGGAGGCTCCGAGAGCTGTGGCAAGGGGAGGCTGGGGGAGAATCAGAATCATTTGGTTGGAAAAAGGCCTTTGAGATCCTCAAGTCCAACCATACCTGTCCACTACTAAAACCATCTCCGAGCACCTCATCTCCTCATCTTTTAAACACCTCGAGGGATGGGGACTCAGCCACATCCCTAGGCAGCCTCTGCCAGGGCCTGAGAACCCTTTGGTGAAGAAATTTTTCCCAATATTGAATCTAAACCTCCCCTGGAGCAACTTGTGGCCATTTCCTCTCGTCTTGTTACTTTGGAGAAGAGACTGGCACCCACCTTGCTACAACCTCCTTTTTGGGAGCTGCAGAGAGCGATGAGGTCTCCCCTCACCCTCCTCTTCTCCAGACTAAAGGTCCCTCAGCTGCTCTTCGTAAGCTTCGTTCTCCAGGCCCTTCCCCAGCTCCTCTTCTCCGCACGCACTCCAGCCCCTCAAGGGCTTTCTTGGCGTGAGGGGCCCAAACCTGAGCCCAGGATTCCAAGTTTGGCCTCCCCAGCGCCGAGTGCAGGGGACGATCCCTGCCCTGCTCCTGCTGCCCCCCAGGGCTGAGCCAAGCCAGGGTGCTGGGGGCCTTGGTGGCCCCTGGGCCCTTGCTGGCTCCCGTTTAGCTGCTCAACCAGCACCCCCAGGGCCTTCTCACCCAGCACCTTCCCAGTCGCTCTTCCCCAGGCCTGGAGCGCTGCGTGCCTCTGCACCGGCGCTTCTAGGGCTCAGCCGGGCAGGGCGCTCAGCTCGCGGAACCCCGCAAAGGCCGGACCGCATGATCGCTGGGGTCCCTTCCAGCCTGGCATTCTGTGACTCCGTGACCGGAGCGCGTGCGTGGCCCCGATCCGGCGCTCCTGCTGGATTCGAGGTGGGAAGCGCCACCAGGTGTTACAGGCGGCTCCGTCCCTGGCCTCGGGGGGGCCCGTGGGGCGCTGCCCAAAGCCCCCCCCGCCCCTCTGACCCCACTCGGCGCCCCGGGTCGCGGCGGCACGCGGAGTGGGGAGCGTGATTGACAGACGCCGCAGCCAATCAGCAGCCGCCTTGCGCCTTCTCCCGGGAGTGCTGCATCCAATAGGAATGCGCGGGGCGGGCGGCGAGGAGGCGGGGCCGCTCTGACCCCTGCGCCGCCTCTCAAGGTAACTTGAAAACAGGAAGTGGACGGCGAGGTGGCTCAGCCAATGGGCGTGCGGGGGTGCCTCGCCCCCCTAGCGGGGCTCAGCCAATGGACGCGGGCGGGGCGGGGCAGGCGCGCGCAGCGGGGCAGGCTGAGCGCGCGCCGTTAAAGGCGCCGGTGCCCGGTGCGGCGGGGCCGCCGCGTCCCGGCGGGCAGGGGTCAGCTCAAAGACAAAGGCATGGCGGGGGGCCCCGCGGACCGCCAGGCCCCGCCGCAGCTGCCCCGCTACCGCCGGGCAGCGCCTGCGGCGGCCCGGTAAGACGATGGTTGGCTGAGGCGGGGGGCTCGGCCCCGTGACCGGGGTGCCAGGCCCGGCGCCGGAGGCCGAACCCGCAGTCGGGGTTCGCGGCCTTGTGTGGCGGGGAGCGGGGCGGGGGGGGGATAGGTGTATGCAGCCGGTGTGGCGTGGAGATGGCGCCCGGGGTTGGCGAGGGGCTCCGTGGGGCCACAACGGGAGGGGGGCGGGGGGCGCCGCCCTGGGGCCGGTAACGCGGAGGGAGGGTGGTGAGCGGGGGGGGGGGGGTGACGGGCAGAAACCGGCATCGCCGCCTCCGCTTCTTGACGCTGCCACCGAGCCGTGGGGCTTCTTCCCCGGCTGCCCTTGGCGGGGCTGCCCGGCTGGCGCGGGCAGCGGTGAGAAAGGGGCTCTCGGGGGGGCAGCGCGGCCCCTCCGGCCCCGCAGCGCCCGCACAGGCACAACCAGCCCTTTGTTTTCCTTTTTCCTCTGCCAACAAGCATTGAAGGTCATCGGAGCCCCGCAGCCCGTGACAGGCGGAGGAACCGGCTGAGAGTGTGTCGTGGCCGAAAAGTTTTCCAGCATCAAGGGCTCCCTTGGCTGTCCCGGTGAGACCCGGTGAGACCCCGAGAACCGGCGCGGTTGGGCTCCTCATGGTGCTGCCGTGTGGCAGCCGAGGGGGCTGGAGCTGGGCCTGCCTTCGCCAGCACGAGTGACCTTGAAATACCACTGCTCCGAGTTTCAGGAATGAAGGACAAAGTTTGTTTACGGCACTTTGCGCTGAAAAAAAAAGAATCGCAGTGGAAAAATGAAGCTGCTCCCAGTGGCCGAGAGCACCGAGGACACGGAGGACAGCGTGTAGGTTAGAATTAAAGTTAGTTTTCAGTGAGGAGTCAAATCACATTGCAGACATTCATTCTCCTCCACTCCTACCGGGAGATGCTCGATGCCCCTGCTGCTGTCCTTGCCTCCTCAGGGTGAACTGGGTGACCCAGCTCGACTTTTTGCAGTCCTGCTCTTGTTGGTTTTTTTTTTTCCCTGGTTGCTAATTGTTGACCTTAAAAATACTGGTTTTAAATTAGAGGTAATTACACTGTGCAACTGAGTTTTGTAGGGACGTTAGAAAACTGGGTCCTGACATCTGAACCTGCTCTGTACGTTGGTGTCGGTGTCGAATGAAGGATGGGGTTGATCTTCAACCTGAAGGGTCTTGGAATTGTTACAGCCTCCAAGTATTACTTTTGTATTTTAATTTAAGACAAGTGAGTAGTATCGCTCTGTCTCAGGCAAGGCTTATTCAACTCTGTGGCATGTGACGTGTCACACGAGAAGGGGCAGAATAAGAACCATCCCTGTAAGCCGTCTCCATACTGGTGGCCACTCAGGTGTGTCAGTGGAACAGCAGTAACCTTTTAGCCCACTCTTGGCCAGCATCGGAGGATTTACTGTGCATGGGAAGGTCACTGGTAGCATCTGTCAGCGAAAACGAGCCACTTTTAAGATTTTTGCCTTGAAATTGGGGTTCTTTGGGCTGCTGCGAGCTCCTGAGGTGGGGCAGGAGGCGAGGGACCTGCAGCCACTGCGAGATCTAGTAGGAAATCCCGCAGAGTCTTCGTTACGCCCAGTGTTCGTCACAGTTCATTGGAAGAGGTGGTGGTGGTGTGAGAATAGGTGCTGCTCTGTCTTTCTAGGTCAAGAGCAGCAGGAGAAACCGAAAGCTTTTGGTAGTGCTGTAAAGGGATTTATTAACAAATTATAGCAGTTCCTGACCTCTTCTAGCAGCCCCGTAAGGGAAAGGAAGGTCCTTGGGTCCCATTTTACCTGCTCAGGGAAGGTGGTTGTGTCCTCTGTGCCTCAAAGCTCCCTTGGCTTTCCTAGTTGTTTCGCCTGCTGGGAACGAAGGCTTGGAAAACAGCCTCGTCTGTGTGGTTGCAGGACTTCTCCGTGCTTGTTTCTGGTCTGAACTTAACTGGCAACACGAGGAGAGATTGTTTAAAGGACCAGTTTGTGGTGGGCAGTTGCCGTTGCTGGGCTGAGCACCTCAGTGGCTGCAGGGAGGAGGAGGAGGCTGGATGCTGCCGGAGGTCACCTTTCCCGCCAGCGCTCCGATTTGGGTTTTGTTGGGTTTATTTTTCTAATCGGACTAGAATCTTGCATTTACATAACGTAGCGTGACATCTGTATTTTAATAGCGTGGGCAAACGAAGCCGTTTCTTAATTTCAAGGCTTAGCGATCTGCCTGTGTTGTAAGTGAATTAAATCTGTGTGGTTGCTAACTTAAACTCGTTAATTATTGTGTTTTGATAAAGATGACAGTTTGCCTTATGTTTCAGAGGGTCAGAAAGCGTAGCAGCTGTTACAAGAGGCACTGACAGTAGGATTGAACTTCCCGTTGCCTGCTGAAGCTTCCTGGGAGCTACAGGAAGGGGGGGATTGGGTTGTTCCCTAAATCTTTAGGTTTTCTATGTGCTGAGAGCTCCTGGGGTGGAGATTTCCTTCTGTTGTCTGTTTGTAACTTGCTCTGCTGTTCTGTCAGTTCCGGATAAATCAAAACAGGTCACTTTCGGTTGTCTTTTTCACTCAGTGAAGGTGACCCAGAAGGGTGGAGATTTCCATGTTTGTTACACAGGAACATTTCAGAAAGAGAAGGAAGCCTGATGAGATCGTGCGGGCTGCTGAGCAGTGCAGGTGGTGCTTCATTGCAGTAAGGTCTGCTGATCTTGAGGCAAAAGGCTGGTGGTTGTTTCTGTGAAAATAATATTTAACTTTTGCAAGGTGCCATTTGATAATTTAACTCATGAATGTGAGCAAAGAAAGTGATAAGAAGATTGAATATTGGAATAAGCCCTAGAGAAAACCCTGCTGCCCCCCATAAACGGGACGTTTATTTCACTTTTCTGCCCAGAATAACCACATTTGCAGAAGACAGGCCTGGTTACAGACTGGTACCGCCTTTTGCTCTGCTTTCAAACCATCTCAAGTCCTTGCCAATAACTCCTGTTTGTCATTCAGTGTTTTCTAGGTTGTGACTGCTGTGGTTTGAATCATTGTTCATGCTTTCCCTCCTGCCTTTCTAGCAGCACAGTGGTGGTTGAGCCTAAAAATGCAGCAGAATAGCAAAGAAACACACAGTGCTTAAGGCTACGTACAAATTAATGCATAACTGTGCTCTGAACATGGGACAGCGTCTGTGTGTGAGCACAGGATCCTGAGGGCTGTCTTGCCTGGGTCCTGGAGTCACCAGAAGGTTAACAGTGAGCACCCAGTTCAGCTTTTTCAGGCAGTGTGGTGGTCAGAAGGATGAGAAAATGAGAGCCCTCGTAAGACTTTATATATAGAAACTCTGAATTTAATGCAGAATTATTTATAAATAATTCAAGACTATCAGCTAACATAAAGGAAAAAAGAGTACCTGGGCTGAATGTGTTTAATTTGTGGTGTCTTAACAGGATTTCTACTTGTGCTTGTACTCCAGAGCAGTAAACTTGAGTGTGCACCATCAGAACTTCTGCTGCCTGAAATACAAAATAAGAGAAAAGGGCAAATGAGCCTGAATGCTGCTCAGAACCCTCTGGCTTTTGGGAGCTGCCCAGAGGTTCCAAACCAAGGCCACCAGAGCTGAAAACTGCTTGTTGGGTTTGGAAATATTGGAAGTTTGGAAGTGCTTTCTGAGTAGATGGAGCCCAGCACTTGGGTAGCACTACTGATGCCAAAATAGGTCCTGGAAGTGGTTTGGGGTTGTTTGGATTTCAACTTATTACTAAGCCATATGCTGTGTATATCGAGTATGTTCGGGGGAAATGACAAGGATTCCGGTTTTGTGAGTCCCTGGTGTCACTGCAGTGGTGAAATCCACTCCCACCTGGGTGAGAGCCCTCCTGCCCCTTGGAGCCAGGCACCACCTTGATTTTTCTTGCTAGATTTTTCTTCTATAGAAGAGTAACCACGCAGCTGTTCAGGACTGAGGCAGAGTACTTTGTGAAGGTGAGTTTGGCATCCCTTTTTTTCTGGTCCTCACTAAGGCCACTGTTAAAGGGAAGCAAGTGAGATGTGTGCATGGCAGGACTGGGAAACGCGTTGCAGGGCAAGTAGCTTGCGTTTTCTTTTAAACTTAGAAAGCTGCAACACACAACATTGATTTTATGCTAAGCTAGTTGAGATTAAATTTTATAAGGTGAAGTATGTGATAGGCATTGTTCTGCATGTGCCAACTGTCTTATTGTTTGAAGTAGACTTGACTAACTTGACCGTGCTTTACTTGAAAGAACTTTTCTGCTGGGTGTTTAATGTAGGAGCCACAGAGGCAGCGTGATCCATCTCAAACACTCGTTTGTCTGGGAAGTTTCTCCCCCTGCTCCTTACTCTGTGTGCCTGCCTGGCAAACTTGCCCTGCAAAGAGCTGCTGTTTAATAGTGTTTAACTGTTGAAACACCCAATATCGAGTGTGACCCTTGTGCTCTTTCATTCAAAGAAGAAAGGAAAGGAAAATAGCCAGAACAAACAGCAATTGAAATTGTTTGCTTTACTTTTTTAAAAAACCTGGGCCTGGGCTGTTTTCTGTGGTGTTCCAGTATTTTCAACCTAATTTTTGACTTGGTGCTGTGCTGCGTGGAGGTTGCTTCTCAGTTCTGTAGGATGGCTTCTGGTGGGATTCCGATCCAGCCTTTTGTGTATTTGTGAGCACTCCCAAGCCCTGCCTGTGTTCCACGGGATCTGTCTGTGCCTTCAGTCTTCCTGGGCACAAATCAACATGGGCTGCAGGATACGGGACTTGTGGCAGTGTTGTAGGTACTTCGCACCTTGCAAACAGAAACTTGAGATTTCACTGAAAGCAGGTGTTCTCTCTGGTGGTTTTGCTCCTGAAGGAGTGAAGCCTGCCCGGACTGCAGCGTGGAACTGTGCTCTGGCAACAGCCTTAACCGCTAGGTCATGGTGCCTTCTCTGTGTGTGCGGTGAGCACCCTTGCTGTGCATCCTGTGTGCTGTAGGATATTCCCTTCTCCTGTGCAGCCAGAGCAGCTTTGGAGCCTCGCTTCTCGTTCCTGCCGAGCGTAGAGCATGTGCCTTCCTGCGAGGCCATTCCCAGCTCGCTGCCCAGTGAAGGATACTTCTCCTTGCAGTTGGATCAGGGCTGTAATTTCATAAGAAACTCTATATCAGAAAGGTTATCTGGCCAATTTCTGCTTTGCATGAAAGAATCCGAGGTGGTTACTCTGGCCCTGCCACCTCCCTCTAGAGGAGCCGGGATCAGCTCCGCTGCTTCCTCTCTCTCCCTGTTGAGTGGGTGGTGGAGAGGCAGCTCTTACCCCAGTGCACTGAAACCCAGCTGCCAAGTGTCCAAGGACGAAGGGAGGAGAGGAATTCCTGCCGTAAGTATTGAGGTAGAGATTAGGAGAGCAGGAGGCACGGCCATGCATGTGATCCAGCAACTGTTGGCTGCGGCGCTCTTCCCTGCGGATCAGCAGTGGGAGAGGTGCAAAGCAGATTTGGCACCACTGGCTGCTGAAGCCAAACCTGGCTGGTTTAATGAGCTGTCTGGTGCTGGAAGTGGTAATCCGGATCCCTCTTTGACTTTGCAACTGATTCAGGCTTAAATCAAAAGCGATGCCTCGCATGAGAGCAAACAGAAGTGGTGTGTTAAGGGCATTAAGGGCTGATGCTTCAGCAGTGCTTGGAAGACAGAATAAGCTGCTGCTAAATATGCGTGGAAAAAGAGTGAGGAGGCCCCTGAAGAGGGAGGGCATCTTGTTTATTTTCTCTGCCCAAAGGCAAGATGAACTCAACTCTAACACTGTTTTGCAACCATCTCTTAAAAGCCTTTAGCAGTAAGCATTCAATATCCTCCGAAGGTGATTTTGTGCAGCGTTTAACGAGCCTGGCCATTGTGTTCAATTTTATTTTTATTGAACAAGAGCAATCTGCAAACACGCAGCCTGGACTGGTTCTCCCATCGGCTGCAATCAGCCCCTCGTGGTGCCAGCTCAGGGCTTGATCTGTGTGTGATACCTCAAGAGGAAACTTCCCACTGGATCAACCTGGCCTTCAACCATCCAACCTGGCCTTGAACACCTCCAGGGATGGGGCAGCCACCACTGCTCTGGGTACCCTGGGCCAGGGCCTCCCCACCCTCACAGAAAACTGTTGACATTTGCCTGAGCTTCTGTCTGATTTCTTTTTAGCCTCCATCTCCCTTCGTATTTAGCCGCCTGCTGAAGACGTTTGGCTGGAATATGGTTCTGCCATGTCATACAACGCTGTGTAAAACGGGCTCATAACAAAAGTCATGGGAATGTGACTGCGCTGTATGCAAAGAACCCAACATTTCTGATAACGCCAGGCCCTGTGGTACTTGATGATGTTGCTGAGTTATTGCCTCCCTTGTCAAGAGCCTCAAGGCTTCCCAGTGCCTTTCCACTGGTATCCGCAGCTTGCATATCCCTTCGGATATTTGGGTAGATGTTGCTTAGATCGGCTCTCCACCCGGCTCATTTTGTTTGGTTGACTTCTTAGTCAAGGCCAGGAACTTCAAAGCAGGCACATCAGAAGCTGTGCCTTGACCCTCGCTGGCCCGGGAGGTTGTTCTCCAGTTCCTGTTCCCAGGCTCCTTTGGCGAGCAGCACCGGTGATGCCCAGGAATGTGCTGTGGCTGTGGGTGGCAGCTGTGATTCTGCTGGGTCAGGTGGGCTCTTCCTAGCTGTTTTTCCAGCTCAGGAGCTTTGGGTGCTCACTCTGGTTGGGATTATAAGAATAGAGATCCTGGGTTTATGTGTGATTATACCATAGCTTATGTTTTCAGTAGCAGGTTCTTGCTCAAGCAGGCAGATCGTAGGCATCCAGGGTGAGATGGCTCTGTTTGACGGCTTCCTCTTCCCATGGCATTATAGCCAGAGTACAGACTGGCATCTGCGTAAGAAAAAAACCAAATGAGCCACAAACAAACCACAAGCACAGACACTGGAGTTGTCGTTGTTGCTTGCTTTGTGCTCCTGTGAAGTTAAGCTCTTTAAGCCTTTGTCAGCTGCCACCGGGTTTGGTAAGTTCAGTGTTTGTGAAAGGTGTTCTGGTCCTGCGAGCACAAAGCTCTAATTGCAAAGTGTTGGTGGCGTAGTTCTCAAGATGTGCTTGCTGATCTCTGCAGTCCTCTCCGGGCTGTTTGTGCCTAAGCCTCCACTTTTTGGCCTGCGGTTTCTTTTCTCTTTGTCTGGAAACAAACTGTTTGCTTTCATGGAGCGTATTCCAGGGGGTGTGGACTGGATTGGCTGTGGTGAAGCAGGTGTAGCCCAGTCTCTCCTCTTCTTACCCCTTTATTTCTTGCTCTGTGTGGGTTTGGGGGCGGCTTTCTTATATCTAATTCAGTGAGGTGTCCACGTCGTGTGTTTGTGGGGGTTGTGTGAACCTCCTCACCCAGGTTCCTCTGCCAGAGCATCTCCGAACTGTGTGTCTGCACAGCCAGGTTTTAGGTTGTGGGCTCCTGGGTGTTGCACCGGCGGTCCAGCTGATCTGGGCTCACCAGGTTCTCTCTGGCTGTGGTTGCACTTTGTGGTGAGCAGGTGACATGGGAGATGGTCTTGAGCTTCTGTTGTTCTGCATTGAGATGGTACCAGAGCAGCCAGTTTGCTCTGAAAACTTCTGCAAGACCATACTGTGCATTCTGGGATCGCAGTGCATAGAGCGCGGCATCCTCAGAGCACTTTTCCCCTCCTGTGCGGGGCTGCGGACGGACTCGCTAGAGGGGTAAAGTGCGGTGTAGCGCAGCTCTGCTGTTTCCCTGCAAGCTGTGTATCAAACAGACAAACGGGTTTAGGAGCTGCGCGCCCCGAGCTGTGGTGGGCTTGGGTCCCGTGCTGTGCTGTGGGACTGTTGTGTTGGTGCTGAGCGCAACGGGAGGCATTCTCACAAGAAGAGAAGACGGCTTTCCCTCGGGCGGAGGGCCTTACCCGACTGCCCAGGAATGGCTTCGTCAGAGGTTTGTGTCACAGAGCCAACACTGCAGGGTTTCTGACAGTTTGGGTTTCTCTTTTCCACACCATCCTTCTCTGAGGCTTGCAGGCACCTTCAGTGCTGCTTGTGTATCCATATTTTAGTGGGAAGAAATTACTGTAGTCACATTCTGAGCAGTTTTAACCTACTTAGGCTTTTATTTTGGAGCTTGTAGTGATTTGATTCTGTAAGTTCTTCAGAAAATCAGCCTGTTGGTGACTCTTGTTTCTACTCTTACTCAATTTCCTAGCAATTATCCTGAAGTCACTTGAAGCAGTAATTGTCTGTGGGCCGAGCGTCAGGCTGCTCGTTTTGCATTCTGAAATCAGTTGTGTGTTTGAATTAAAGACAGGAATTTTTTTTAAATTATAGATGACTGGAGTAAACCATTTCTAGCCCTTCTTGAAACCTGGATGGATATCACAGGGGCAGGGATTGAATGCAAGAAATTCACTTTGCCCTCTACTGCAATTAAAGGCCACTGTGGTGATAGTGGGGTTTTCTCACTGTGCCTCATGACGTTTTTTCTCTCTTTTTAACCTGCAGGGCTATGCAGAGCGTTATATTCCAGTACAGCATTTAAGTGGGTTGAACACAAGTCATTTGTGTTTTGCAATAAAGCCTTGCAAAGTGATTTGGCTCGTCTTCGAGATGAATTGCATCTCCAGTTGCAGAAAAGACCCTGTCTGGTGTTGGTGTTGAAATATTGCCAGCACAGAGCAGATTTCAAGGATTGACTTTTATTTATGTGCCTAAACTATTTCTTTGTCTGCATTTGACAACGCAGATCAAGGGGGAAGAATCAAATGCCTTTTTAGTGCTCTGTTGGAATATTTATCTTTCTGTTTTCTTCTAAATACTTGAAATATCTCAGTTTGTGGGCAGATGGCATTATCGTGTAAATAGCTGTTGAAGAGTCACCAGGTAACTTGTCAGTCACTCATTCCCATAGGTTCCTCACCTGGAGTTCTCCCTGTTGTGAACTTATGCTTTGAGGCTGCAGATGGGATCTTCTGACCTCCTCCTTGTCAGCCCCTCTCAAAATCCCCTTCAGCTCTTCCCACGCCACCCGTGTCCTCTCCTCGGGTTGATGAAAGGAAAATACAACTGTTCAGAGTCTGCCCTGGAAAGCGTGGGCTGCAGAAGGGAGTGAACTAATCATCTGGCGTTCATCTCTTTGATCTGTTAATAAGATTTTATGGATCATCTTTGCTTTGGAATAGCAGATTCGGAAATATGGCGGTTGGTGGCTCCCTCCCACCGGTGTTTGTGTGTTGTATGAGGTTGCTGTGCTTTCCACCCTGCATGGTGGCTGAAAAGCAAGTGGGGGTTGTCCCTGTCTGTTGGTTAAATGTGCTCGTGTCTTTCTCCATCGCATGACGACTTACAAATATCTGTGTGTCCTGACATCTGTCACTATAGAAAACGCGGCGCCCTTTCTCTCCTGCTGGAAGTTACAGGAGACACAAAGACTCATTGTCTGTGTGTGGTGTGTGTGTCATTCATGGAAACTTCGGAGCTGTTCTGGGTGCCCCCGCGAGCGTTTGACATCGCTGACTCACTGGCTGCCTCCGCTTTGCTCGCTCAAGACATTCAGTGTCACTCCAGCGTCCACCAGGATGTTTCCAGTGCATGGGAAGCACCGAGTCCCGTCCCATCGGGTTGTGTCTCAGCAGGTCCTGCGTGTGCTTTTGGAACGAGTGCCCTGTTCTTCCAGGCTGCAATCCCGGTTGGCAATCCTGTTGGAGCCATGTGTTCCTGTCGCGCAGGGGGAGCCAGCAAGGCTGGTCTTGGTGTTCCAGGGGATTCCCAAGTTGTGAATTTACTCCATTTCAATATTAGCTGGAGCTGTCGTAGGAGTTCCTCGTCAGAAAGGCAGAACTTGAAGTAGGAGTTCACAGAGGGAAGGAATTGTGCCAGCTGAAGCTTGAGATGTGCCTGGATAGTGCCACACGGGCTGATGCTGTCTCGGTCCTCTGAGGATGAGGTTGGTCAGTGCTGGGGGTCCTGATGGCTTCCCCACCTTCACTCCACGTCACTCCCGGTGCTTACTGTAAATAAAGTTGTTTGCAGAGCCACACAGCTCAATGGAAGCATAGGCAACATCCAGTATAGATTTAATAACAGCCAGACATTCTGCACTTTCCAGACTGTTAATTTCTCCTGTTGATTTTACCTAAGGAGAAAAGAGGTGTTTTAAAGATGATGTAAAGCCACAAACCCTGACACCTTTCAAATGGGCACAGAAGCAACTGTTCATTGTACCTTTAGGAATATTACCGTGCTGACATTTCCATCTTTGGAAAAAGAAATAAAATCTTTAAAACCCACTTTCAGAGACTGTGTCTCTGCATTTTTATTGTGGTACCTGGGCTGGCGTATCTTATCGTGCTGGTTTTCCGGGGGGCTTGGTCAGGATGGCCCCTTCCTGTACTTCTGGGCCTCGGAGGGATTCACTATGATCCTTGGCTCCTGTCTCCCTCATCACTAACGCTTGTCTGTGTTTCTCCCAGCTACCAGGATGTCCACGGATGGGGGCTTCGGCACGGCTGGCAACAGCGATGCCCAGCAAAGCCTCCAGTCCTTCTGGCCACGAGTCATGGAGGAGATCCGCAATCTCACAGTGGTGAGTGTTCTCGGCGTGTGTTATTCCTGAAGAACCAACAGCAGGAAGTGCCTGGTGGCAGGAGTAACTTCAGCCTGAACGCATTCCTGCTGCCTGTGGTACCCAGCAGAGCTGGCTGCTTGCACACTGCAGAATGGCCTTAAGAGCAGATAAAGTCATTCAGCCAGGCTTTTGACTATTTGCTCTGAAAATCCAAGTTATGAATTGAGGGCAGCTGATTGAGAGCACCGTGAGGTGTCACGGTCAGACATTCAGCGCTTTCCAGACTAAACAAGAAGGCAACGTTGATTCAAAGATTGTTTTAACAGTCTAAATTCATTCTGATTTAGGGAAAAGGGAATTGATTTTAAATAGCTACAGATGTAAGTACCTGCTGTAAGGTGTTTTAGTTAACAGAAGGTTGAGGGATTTGACCTCACATTGTACTACGTGGGCTGTTTGACTGCTGTGTGCATTCTGTAATGTGAAGTGTGTGAGGGAACCCTTACCCACACCAAAGGATGAGCCATTCCAGTACAACTGGGAGGTGCTGCTGTTCAAAATACAACTCTGTCCCCCCCCTCCTCCATGAATTCCAACCCATGGCTCTTGGCAGGCTCTTAAGTCCTTATGAATGAATTTTGGGTTTAGACCTTTTTGTCGAGCTATTGTGCTGTCCTTCAGAACTGTCTTCTTTCACAAGCCTCAAGTTCTGAAAATCATTTGAATGCCAAGTACATCGTTGTCACACGCTTTATTAGTTTAAAGATATTTCATTAAAAGAAATCCTGTATAGGCTGAGAATGGAAACTGGACTGAGTAAGTAGCTTCTATTTATTTTCCATCTCCAAAAGAGAACAAGGGTGTGTGATAAAAATGACTTTTCAAGAGAGATGGGGAGATGACTGTGCTACAGTGGTGCTGAAAGCACACTCCTGCATGTTTAATGTAGCTGAAAACAAAAGAACTCAGTTGAAGATGGGCTGTTCAGAGTGAAACCCCCAGTGCAGCAGCCTGAAGATAAGCTGCTTTTTTTCAGCCCATGTGCAGATCAATGATTAAAGAAACAGATGTAGAAATTTGTATGCATAACCAGAATTAATTACTTTCCTCTTTCAGCACAGCAAATTCTCGTGTTCAAGAGCTGTAGTTTGTCTTCATCTCCACATGAAAGGGGTTTATTCTGCAGCTTATCAAGTATGGGCAGCTTAATTTTTAACTGTCGGGTGAATCTATTTATTGCCTTGCAAGCTCGTAAGTCATTGAAAACAGAACTGACGACAGAAAAGGGGTGTTGGAAAGGAAAAGGGATAACTGTGAAACATTCCTGTGCAGTTGTTCCCTGCCTAATCAAATCCAGAAATGTAACATGCATCCTAATGGAAAGTGCTCCCATGGATGCGAGTGAACCTCAGGCTGCTGCGTAGCGGAGGGCAGAGCAGCTTTGAGGGCAGCCTGCTCTGGTGCCTGCTTTTCAAGGCACTCTGCCCGCTTTTGTGCCTTTGCCATGTGCCACTAGGAGCTAAAATTCACAAGGAAAAAGCAAAGGAGCTGCTCTAGGAGAACAAATCGGAGCTCCCTGTTCTCTGCCTGATAGAACAGCAAGGACTGTAGCCTGGTCTTGGAGAAGCAGGGAACAGAGCTAGGCTGGAACTTGCATTTCGGCACCACAATGAGTGAGAAGAGGCTGTGAAAACATTGAGACCTAATTTGGAAAAAAGAAAAGATGAGGAATTGGTGTCTGAAGTTTGTTCTGCTGGGTGGGAGCCAGCTGTGGTCACGCTTCCCCTTCACCGGGCACTTGCCTATTCATTTTGATTTATGTGACAGTTGCCTGTCTGCCTTAAAGCAATAAAGGAGCTTTAATTTTCTCTGATTTCTCCCTGTCTCCCCCCTCTAAGGGCTTTAATAACGTTGTACCTGTGCCTGCCTACTTGCAGCTCTGCCGTTCGTAGAAATTAATGTACTTCTGACTGTTAAGAGCTTCACAAATTAGAAATGTTGTCCTTGTCTTTCTTTGAGGATTGCTCAAAGCTCAGAGGCTCTTTAAAAAGGACAGAGCTTTTTAATAAAAATTAAAACGCCACCAGCAAAACCCACCTTTGAGATCTTTTTCCGAAACCCTGTCAACCTCTTAAGCTGTTTATGATGTGGTTACTGGTTGAAAATGACCCCCCTGAGCGCATTGTATGTTCGAGCACAGGTCCCAGCCCTGGCTGCCCTCTTCTTATTGCCCAAATCTTTCCAAAACTCCACATTCGCTGCAGGATGCAACAGCCCTCGGCATTCCTGGCAAGGATGCTCCCACTCCCCAAATCAGTTTGGATTTGCAGTGTATTGCTAGGAACATTCGGGTTTCTCTCCAGGATGAGGGCACAGAATGCTTTTTTTAATGTCTATATGCATGTAAAATAATGTATATATACATGTATTTTTAATACAAAAATCAAACACAATGCCCCCTGCTGGTGTGGGGCTGGGCTCCACACAGCCTCCACGGTTTTTCCTTCCATGGAAAACAGCATTTTCAGCAATTTTCCCTCTTTTGTTTCTGTAACGTGCCTTGCAGCACTCTCTTCCCTGGAGAAATGTGCTTTCTTTTATTTTCTACAATGTTTTTGTAAGAAAGGAATATGGTTTTTCCAAAGCCCTTTGTGGGTAGAGATTCTGCGTTCCCGATGCCATGGGATGTAACCTCAGCCTCCCGCCCTTTTTAGGACACTCTTGGATTATTGTTCTATTATTGTTCCTCTTCCATTCTTCAGAGAGAGGAGCTCCTGTCTGTAGTGAAGCTCTGCTGTTCCCTGACCACAGGAGCTCTCCTAGGGACACATCGGTGCCTCCAGGTGTGAGGATGATGCCTTGGTGGATTCACCACCGCTGCTTCCGATGGGTGCATCCCAACAGCCAAGCGCAGCAGAATGAGTCAGGACAGCAACAGCACTCGCCCAGTCTCCTAACCCAACATTGCACCCTTTTGAGTCAGGAGTGCTCTGCAATGGATTTCTTCCTGTTTTCCATCAAAAACCAGGAATAGAAGAGAGTCTGGTTCTTTTGAACAAGCTTCTTGGAAGGTTTTTAGCACCAAAATTGGTATCAGGCAACAGAGAAGTTGCAAAGCAAAGGAGATTTCATCCTGTGCCCCCAGAGCTCTCGTTTGCCTTCTTTTCCTCTGGTGACTTTTTGTAAATTCCAGCAGTTTCTGGGTCCTGAGACACCTGAGTGAATTAGTTGCTTCAAATATAAATAGATGCAGAAATGTGTGACATCAGAGACGTTCTGTTCTGCAGAACAACCTCAGCGTTGAGGTGGGGTGGCAGTTACAGGTGCCTGGCAGAGTTGGGGAGAGTTGTATCAGTATGAAATCCAGAAAAGCAGATGAGAATCAAGTCTAGTTTTAGCCAATTTAGTTTCAGACAACACAGGCTTGATTTAATGCTTCTTATCTCATCTCTGTTTTCAGTGAAGTGTCAGTAAAGAGTCTCTCAAATGTGATCTCTCTGCAGAAAGACTTCAGGGTTCAAGAACTCCCTCTGGCTCGTATCAAGAAGATAATGAAGCTGGATGAAGATGTGAAGGTACGCTCATGAGGTTTTTCCTTAGGGATTTATGATCCTTTTGGTGGATATTGTAGCTGTAATTCCTTGCAATTCGTTACTTGGGTTTTTTTTTAAACACATTTCAGTAGTTACCTTATATAAAATAATAACTGGCCTTGTAGAATTAAACTGAGCTGGGAAATTTGGGATCTTTGCTGAAGGCTTTTGCAGTTTTGCTTGGTTCTGCTGAATACCAATCTGCTGCGTAATTTCACCTGTCTCCTGGTTTTTGTAGTGCTGAGCGGTCTCTTCTCAGATTTCTTCCTTGTTTCATTTGACTCTTCGTTTCACAAAGCTGTAAGGTGTTTAGGATGAAGAGTGGTGGCGCTGGAACGTGTGCTGCGCTGGTTTGAGCCTTGTGGAGAAAACAAGGATTAGTTCGGGTGGATACCAGGGGTTCGATACAGTGTTTGAGCTGAACCCCTGACGTGTGAACAAAGAATTGAGTGATGAAAACTTACTGACATAAAAGGAAGGAGAAAAGGATCACCTGCGGGGTTTTAGTCTTCTGCTGTTTCAGTTCTCCCTGGTTTTTAACTTGGAAAACTGTCAGATGCTGAACTCTAAGAGAAAAGGAAATGCTTTGCCTTTAACGGTTAATGGAGACCCTGACACAGGTGTGCGGTGTCTGCCTGTACAAAACACCTTTTCATTCAGCCTGGCCGGGGAGTGAACCCAGGTCCCTGAGGTCCCAGTTTGGTGTCCATGGTTTTGGTGATGGAAGATGGGATTTTAGGGCAAGGGAAGCGGGGTGTCTGGCCTGCCTGGAGCACTGCTTACCAAGAAGCTGTGCTAAACAGTGAGCGTTAATGCCAACCAGCTCGTAATGAAAGTGCTTAATTTGTGTAAAACTGAGCTAAAGACTTTTTAAGGAAAAGGAATTTGGTGGGGAAGAGCCTTTGCTCCGGCCTCCAGAGCTCCTGTGCAATTCCAGCATTTATTTAGAGTTATACAAATGTTGCAGCTGTAAAGCAAGGGCCAGGTTTTAAAATGAGCTCTCAGCCCATCCTCTTCAGTTTCCAAATCGTCCCTGTGTGTGCCAAGGCCGGCTGACACCCTCGGTGAATGTGCACTGATGCCATTTACTGGTTTGCCACAGTCTGGCACGATACGGAGTCGATGTCTGACTTGTCATGGAGGAAACAGAATTCAAGATGAATTTTAGATGCCCAGTGCTCTTAACACTGCATTGAACTCAGGGCTGGTAACTCTTTGGGCTGTCTGAGCCAAGATATTCTTCTGTGGAAATTCCCCAAACTTCACTGTTAAACAATGCAGCCACTCGGATTCGGCTGACGCGATGCAGTTGCTCTGAGTGCTGCTTTGCAGGGTGAGAACACTAATGGCAAACGTAACAAGAATTATGCTTTAATTGTACGTTTAATTGCAGATGATCAGCGCAGAAGCTCCCGTGTTGTTCGCCAAGGCGGCTCAGATATTCATAACAGAATTGACTTTGCGAGCGTGGATACACACGGAGGACAACAAGCGCAGGACCCTGCAGGTAACAGGGCTGCTCCACCCCAACCTTCAGCTGCTTCAGGAGCTGCTTCCAGCTCTGTGTTTCCACAATACGAGGCGTGTTTTGTAGACAGTAACTTCAGTACCTGTGTGGATCACTGCAAACCTGTGAACAAAGCACAGTGCCCGGGGAGGATTGGTGTCTTCTACATTTCACCTGCTCTTTAGGCTCTTTGTTTCAAATCTCATTCCTACATGTACTTTACAAATTTATCTTCAGCTAATGAGAATGAGACTCTTAAGAGCTGCTTGAATTAGCCCTGCTTCTTGGGGTGGCTTGCAAGAATTTTCAAATAACGGAGTACTTCTCATTTTATTTATTTTTTTCCTTTTTTCAGAAATTCAGCTATTTTAGCTTGGGGAGGGGGTTCACATCTTAAGCAAATCCATTGAAGCTATGACTTATTGCTGGGTAACTCTTTATTCAACTCTTCAATGCTTTGACATAACGCTATTCTTTGGAGGGTTGTTTCGGGCAAGGTATCACAGTAAAGTTCTCAGCCGTTTGAGAAGACACCTTGCCAGTTTTTCAGACACTTGTTGGCTCTCGCACATCCTTTTTCTGATACGTGTTTGGCCGGTTTGCTGTGGATATGTTTTAATCTTCTTGCTTTCTTTTAACTCTTTGCCCCCACATGCTGAAGCTTGTTCTTCCCGCGTCTCTCGGGATTCCCCTGCCCTGAATAAGATCCTGTGATACTTGATTTTTTTAATTTTTCTTTAATCCCATCCCCAGCTCATGGATTCCGTGCGTGTTGCTACTAATACATGGAGCAGCCGTCCTGGTCTTCCTGCAAAGCTTCTTTTCAGATGTCTTTGGGTTTTTGGGGGAAGAAGTCCCTGTTTTTAATGTGCTGAAGGCCTTATGGTGGTTGCCGTGAGCCTTCCATGGAGAGTTACAGCAGTACCGTTGTAGAGAGCCTGGTTAGGCCTGGTGGGTGAGCATGGCTGTAAAAGCCTGAGTCTGACAATCGTTGTCTTACTGTGCGTCCTGGAGGCCTCACTCCGCATGAGGCACCGTGGCTGGTACTGAACCAGAAGGCACCACCTGGCTTGACCACTTGGGATTTGGAGAAGATGCTCTCCCTTTACTCACTTAGAAAGCTCTGACTTTATCCCGTGACAAACCAGGCTTCTAAAGCTGTACAGTGTTTTTCTTTTTTCTTGTTTCAGAGGAATGACATCGCCATGGCAATTACAAAGTTTGATCAGTTTGACTTTCTGATCGATATCGTTCCGAGAGATGAGCTGAAGCCTCCGAAGAGGCAGGTGAGACACAGACGATTGTCGTGTTGTCTGCCCTTCCCTTGGTGTGATTTCAGTGTGCGATTGAAGAGAGTTGGTAAAGCAATGCAGAATCAGATTTAAACATTAGGTTTGTGCCTCTCTCTTACATGTTTATCAACAGTAGTTGATAGGTTTTCAGGTTCTTAACTTTTTGTAATGGAAGCAGAGTTTGAGTGGAGATTGTTAAGCAGCTTGACTTGAGGATATACTGAAGTGGCAAAAACTTGAATAGCTCTGATACCAAATGTTGCCAATGATAAAATTTCAACTTTAAAAAGTGTGCTGAGTCTGCGTCCTTGGACTTGTAAAGGGAGAAACAATTCTTTGCTGAGGAGTATGGTCTCCTGCATGTGTTAGGGCAGTTACTGGTACTGTAAACATCCTTGACTGGAAGCTGTGAGGTGTAAGAGGGAGCTTTCAGTCGGATGTTTACAGCAGCAGGCTGCTGCAGGCAGCTGAGCACCAGAGCCTGACACTCAACAGGGTTGCGTTTCCCTCTGTGTTCGAGATGGTGCTGAAAATGCAGTGAAGTGGGTGGAAGCTCAGTCTTGCTGCTTCAAATGCACAGATCCAGCTCCTGGTAGACGAATTTGTCTCCTTCACCTAAAAGCTTGCTGTTTTGGTGCTAAAAGTTCACCAGTTCAGTAATTGCTCATCTCTGTTTGTTACAAGTTGCTGAGTAGATAAAACGACCGAGCTGCCATCAGCACAGCTCTTCTGGGCAACAGCTCTGTCTGGATAGTGCTGCTCCTTGTTCAGCAGCTCCTGGAGTCCTTGCCTGGGATTCAACCAGACCAGTTTCTCCTCTGAACAGTAAATTTCAATTGTTTTATAACAGTTTATAACAGTTCCTTTGGCTGTTTTTCTGGTACTGTTGAAGGTTTGCTGTGTGTTAGCCTTTGGAGGACCATGCTGGATTTTTACAAATAGCTTCTCTAGTGAGTGCTGCTGGAGAGGCAGGAATACTATGAAGCCTCTTTCTGGCAGGTGTTTTACTTGGCAGTTTTTCTTCAATACGTTTTTTTGTATTCCAGTGTAAATCTGGATAACACAAAAAAAGATACCTGCTCCGAGTGTAGAGACCAGCAGCTCCATCGTGGACCTGGATTTTGGGGATTACTCTTATACTTGTTGTCTTTGGAGCCCTTGTGGTGTTACAGAAGAGATGGCCACAGGGAGGAAGCACACACTTTGTCCTTGCTGATGATGTCCTGAGCAGAGTTTAACGTCTCGTTGATTCCAGCAGCAGCATGGAAAATACCTTCATATGTCACAGTGTGCACAGAGAGCCCATCCAGCTGCTGCCAGCTGTGCTTAAAAAGAGCAACATCCCAAGGCTTCCCTGCAGGTGTGCTGGGAGCTCTGCATTGTGTGTGTCACACGCAGGAGTGTGGCACAACTCCTTCCATTCCTTCTGGGAAGGAAAACCCACGTTTGGTCTGTCCAGCATGATGAGCTGGAGAGAGCTGGCTGCAGCATGAAGTAACCCAGGTTAATTCTGGCATCGCAGATTCCCTCCCTTCTTTTTCCTTTAGGTGCCTCACTCAGTTATTCTGCTTTGCAGTGCTATTTTTAGAAGTACTCCATGTTTGGAAGGGAGAGCGTTCCCTGTATCTTTTCCTTGCTGGAGCCTTTTGAGTCACATCAGTGAGTAGTGATTGCAGAACATTTGTGTTCTATAACCGAATGAACGCCTGGAGGATTTTAATAGTTATGTACGTACAGGCTGCCAGGTGTCCGTGTCCCAGCGCTACATCCCACCGGAGCTGCGTCTCTTGGATTGCACAGCACCCACTGTGAAACCCTGTCAGTTTTTGGGTTGAAATAGTCTTTAGAGGTCCGTCTCGCACTGATCCGTCTGTGTGAACACTGCAGAATCACTAGGAATGGTTCTCATGGAAAGAGCAGTTTAGTGGAGCAATAGCAGCCTGGTAAGAAAGTCGGGTAGGATTTTGCAGGAGAAAATACCCCTCTGGTCCCACAGTGTTGGGAAGCGGCTGCCTGTGGGCTGACAGCCCGCACTTTTTGGCTGAGGATGCAATCTGTATTTCTCTACCATGGAAAAGACTGTTTGACAAGTTAGCATTGGTTACATGGAAGAGCTGGGAGTGGAACCACGATTGTTAACGTTGCTCTGGTAACTAAAGCTGTGCCTTGAAAACAGAAGATGGCAGAGGATGTGATACAACCTCGTTCAAGCAGGTTGGGGTTAAAGCCATTTTTGCCTGTAGCAAAAGCATCTTAACCTGGAGTAAGTACTTACAGAAGTACTCAGTTGTTTCAGGACTGAGTGAGTAACCAAGGACTGGAGTGCTCTAAGAAAAACACATCTAAGGGCTGGGCCTTACAGACCCAGCTGCAGCTCTTCTACAGGTGTCATTTTATGGTTAACTGAAGATGCGTCTTGTTGAATATAGATTTTAAATGTTATTAATCCCTCCCCCAAGGGATTTGGTGAAGTGAGTAGGAATAATCAGTTGACTACCATAGGTAGGGAGAATTGTAAGTGTTTGGGTGCAGTGTTTGAGTTGCGCTATGGTGGGATAGTGCTCGTGTTTGCTCCAAGAGCCAGGCTTAGAGTTGCTTCTTGAACACATCCAGCTGTGAACAGCTTCACCTTTTTTCTGATAGGCTGTTGGGAAACCTCCCAGAGTCTTTCCTTCAGTTGCTGTCGCTCTGAGGATCTGGCGTCTGAGCAAAAGGACTCACTTGCTCGAGCCTGATGCCCATCAAGACAACATATGCTGGTGGTGTTTAATATGGTTTTTTTCTTCTCCCGTTCAGCTGGATGAACTGAGCAATCCATGAGCGAGCCTCATGCAGTGCAGGGAGTCAAGCAGCCGTGTGTAAGTCAGAATCTACCATGCTGTAGCGCGTGTAAACATCCTACACTCTCAGCTGTGAACTCGAGGTGGCTGGGAGAGGATTGTTTACGCCTTCTGCCATGGAGTGAACACCCGGTGAGCTCTGTCTTCCGTAAGGTGCAAGATCCAACTGCTCCTCTGGGGAGCTTAAAACTTCTGATTCTGGACTGTTAACCACTTGCTGCTTAGTCTCTGAGAATCTGCTTCTTTGCCTAAAATGTCACTAATAAGGGGCTTTTCTCTCCTAAAGACACGCGTAGCGGAAACAAAGCAGCAGCACTGCAGCCCGTGCTGCTGACAGTGAGCTAGAGCAGAGCCTCTTGCTCCTTCACGCTAAGATATTCCTGTTACCAGCAGAATTGGGCATTTGAGCCACAGAACCAGGTGAAATTGTTATAATTCGGAAAAAGCTGAGTTTAAATCAATAAATAAAGGCAGAACAGTGTACATCGAGTCTGTGAGTTTCATTCCCAGAGGTTTAATGTCAGAGCTAGACAGAGATTTGCATTGGGCACGTAGGGTGAGGAGAGGGCGTTTGCTGACAGCTGAGGCTTCCTGGTGCGTTTGCGATTCGCTCTGTGTTAAAATAACAGGCGACAATGGAATTGACTGATGAGGAGTTGTGTGGTTTTCAACTATGGTAACTTTACTCATTTGCTTCTCATGATGTAATTGGTGACTGGATTATTATGGGTAAGGTATTGGAAATGGTTTTAATTTCCATACAGCTGAGTAAATGGGGAAACCCGTTTTGATTTATCACTTCAGATTTACTTAGTTAAACTGTCACAAATGAGATATTAAAGGTACTTTCCCATGGAACATGCTTATGGGGGGTTGGTCAGCTGTGGTTGGGATGTTTGGACGTTGATCTGTTCCCTCACGGTTCCCTGCCATTTCCTGGTGCCACAGGAGGAGGTGCGTCAGGCTGTCACCCCAGCTGAGCCGGTACAGTACTATTTCACACTCGCCCAGCAGCCTGCGGCCGTGCAGGTCCAGGGCCAGCAGCAGGGCCAGCAGACGACCACGTCTACGACGACGATCCAGCCGGGGCAGATCATCATCGCGCAGCCGCAGCAGGGCCAGGTGAGCCACCAGCAGCGCTTGGCAGGCCAGGGGAGCCGGTAAAGCCCTCGACTCGCTCTGGTGTAACGTATTGCAGTATCCTGTTCTGACTGCTTAGAACAGTCAACAACAACACAGAAATGTGTTTTCTGGTTATGACCAGGTGCTCAGACACCTTAATAACAAGGGTGGTCTCAGTCCTGGGTTCCCTTTGAGATTATTTAAGCATTAAGCAGGTCTAGGAAGCTGTCTGTCTTTCTCGGTCTTCTGTATCTTGTGGCTGTTTCACCTGTGTTCAGCCTGTGCTTGGTCCTTGTCCCCGTTCTTACTGCAGACCACGCCTGTGACGATGCAGGTCGGAGAAGGCCAGCAGGTACAGATCGTGCAGGCCCAGCCGCAAGGACAGACGCAGCAGGCGCAGGGTGGGACTGGGCAGACCATGCAGGTCATGCAGCAGATCATCACCAACACCGGAGAGATCCAGCAGATACCGGTAAGGCTTTGCCACTAGAAACGCGTAACCATCCGTGAGCAAACTGTCTGCTGGTGTTCTGGCATGAAACTGTACCCGTACGCTTTTTTAACTGTAAGAGGCAGTTTGGATTGAGTGGTGTGTTCTGTGCATTTGGAGAGGAAAACTAACCAGGTGGGACATGAAGGGGACAATACATCTGACCCATCTTGTGTAGACTCATTGCACACCCCCAGCACTTCCCCGAGTAAAATAGTTACAATTAGGAAGCAATAAATAACATATTTCCTGGATAAACCTTAGTTTGCATGGTTTAAATAAAGCATACTGAACTTTTGCCTTTACTTGGTTCTGAAGTCCTGACCTGGCAGACTGAGTGGGAAAGGTGCCGTCTGTGAGTTATTAATAAACTTTTACATTATAAGAAGTATTTCCTCAAAGTCCTTTGAAGCGGTTGTAGGAACAGCTTTGCAGAACCAGAAGATCTCTCCTCACTCTGACATCCACACAGACCTGCCATGGCCTTGAGAATGGGATTTGCAGGTACAGCATCAGCAGGAACGTTCTGGCGTGTGTGCTAGGTAAACGCGAGGCTCAAAAGACATGTTTTTCCCCCCCTCTCTGTCACTTGTCATCACAACAAAGCTGGGGCTTTTGGTTCCCATCTGGAAAATTTCACACTTAGAGAAAAAACAAACCTGTCCAGCTTAACACACAGCACAAAGGTCACGCCTGGGGACCTGGACAAGCCTTGCCCTTTGTCTTTAAGCTCTGTTACTGAGAAGCGAGCCCACAGCTGTGGCACAGCTGATCTTTCACGCACGTTTTGCTTTTTGAGAGTCACTAAGCTCCCCTCTGTATGTCTGGAAAATATTTGGGCTCAGACACAGCATCTTGAAGAGCATTTAGATTGTGGGATTTGCCAGATTTTTCCAATTCACTTCCAAATTCTTTTCCTCTCTGAAGTCTTCAGCTGATTCCTACTGCTTGGCGTCAGGTCTTGGGCAGAAGGGAAATTAATTGCTTGCCCAATACAGTGTTTTACTACAAACAACTGTTTTTCTTCTTTGCTTTCTCCACTACCTTTCTTTTATGTTCTTTTTTTTCTTTTTTCCTTCACTTATGAAAGTCTCTCCAAGATCCTTGCTCTTTTTGGAAGGAGATCTCCACCTCCAGCCTCCGTGAACCCACTATGACAGTACTGACTGTTGCAGCATCCTCCTTTGGCTCGGCAAGAAGAGAACAGTTCAGAATTGTTTTCCAGTTGTCTCCAGTGGCTTCCGAGAAGGAGTCTTGGAGATGTGCTAGGAGAAGGAATTCTTTATAAAGTAGCTGAGGGGGTCATAACCTTTTGCAGGAAGCAGTCTCCACACAGGAGGATCCTGTCACAGGTGGTCCCGTGTTTTAGGAAGGCGAGACTGGGGGGGTTTTAATTAGTGTCTGGTTTTGCCCAAGCCTGTGCTGCTACCTTCGTCTTGCCTAAGGACAGGGAGCCGTGATGAACCTCAAACACTTCTTGTGCTGCAGAGGTGAGACAGAAACTGCTGAGTGCCAGCGCAGTGGCTTTTGGAGCACCTGGGTCTCTGACAACTGTAAGTCTGCAGAACAGCTTAGGAGCAGAGGTTTAATGAAGCAGTCATGGTTGGCACTTCTGTGCCTTGCAGAGATGCTGGTTTGGCCATAATTAAGAGGACTCTTAATCACGGTGTTTTGAAGAATCACAGTTTGTGCTGAAGGAAGCATCTTCCTCCTTTCTTACTTCCAACAAGTGAAGTGGAACAGGGAGCCACGTGCTCACTCTGAGAGCTTTTTAGTGCCCTAACCTGGGAAGCACTTTTTGTTTGGATTCACGGAGTCCTTGGTCTCTGTGGTGCTGCTGTCCCTTCTGCTCTCTTCCTACTGTGCCTTTCTTATTTTCCCCTTGAGTTTCCTTGCTCTTGATACAGTCAGTGCTATCTTCAGATAGTTCCTTCTCACTCTGGTGTCTGCTCAAGTTCAGCAAAGAATCCTTTGTAATGAAAATCTGACAGTTCAAAGCACATTGGTAAAACCGGTGGTGCCTCTGGTGACTGCAGGGGTTTTGGGAGGACCTTACCCATGTTTTTTGCTGGCTTTCCACGTGCTCCTGATCCTCTGTGCACTCCTCTGCTGTGATTTGTTGGTTACTCCAGGACCATGGGTTGCCTGTGGAAAGGTGGCCTTTATTTTTCAAAAACTGAGGGAAAACCTGGGGGTCCCTACATCAATTAAATGGTAATAATTTGTTTGTCTGCATTAATTTTGTGTTAAATTTAATCTGTGTTTTAGCCAGACTTCACTGGGCAGGTTCTTCAGAGCTTACTCTCATTGCTGGAAGAATGCTCTTCCTAAACTGTTTTTACCCATTTAGGTAGCAGTGTCGTTAAAATCTGTGTAGGGAACCCCAGAGTGGAAAAGGGGATCTACAGGCAGGTCTGGGTGCAGAAACAGATTCTTTAATGAAATGTGTATGCTCCTGTGGAGCAGATTTGCTCCTGAAATAACATTGGAACTTTTAGATACAGCTGGTGTACTCAGTGGCGTTTATGTAAATGCCAAGACCATGTTCTGGGCACTTGAACCTTGATCAGTGAGCAGGTTTTCAAGTATTTTATGTGTTGTTCTGTCCCCTTTTTAAAAAGAAAACAACCTGAAAACGTTGGTTTTATATAATTTAACCTTAAGGTGGTGAATCTCAATATTCTAAAGTTAAATTACCCAAAATGAAAAATTCAGCCATTGTATCGATCATACTGTGAGCGTTTTATTGCCCCTCAGGTGTGTGTTAGTAGCATGGGCTGTTGATACCCCAGAAGATACAAGGTGAGAGTTGAGGTTACCATGGTGACATCATCTTCGTACCCTGCTGCCCGAAGCATTCAGTCTTGCCAAGATCAGGGCCGTAGGAACTAAAGCTGTGTTTGAATGTTGCACACAAAGTGTTGACACAGAGAGCGCTGGCCTTTGCCGGGTGGGTGTTGACACGTTTTGGCAGAGAGGTGCATTAAAAGCTTCCCAATATCACCTTGCAGTATTCCTGGGGTTTGTCATTGCCGCTGCCTCTGTGAAAATCCCCCATATGTTCTTCTATATTTGTGGCAGGAGATGACAGCAGTGTCACTGTGGGCAGCTGGCTCTTAACGGTCTTCGTGGTGCATCACAGGAGTGACTCCATTCTCATAACCAAAAAGAAAAATACCCAGAGCTCCCTGAAATGTAGTGATTAATGTGCTTTAGCTGCTAACTGACCACTCCCCTTCTGGAGGAAGAAATGATATTGTGCTCTTCCTCGGGGTTGTGCTTCAAGCACCTGCAGGAGTCCGTGGACTTCATCCTTCCATTGGCAGGGTCTGTGGTAGTTGCTCATCTCTGCCGGGGATCAGCTGGAGCTTCCCGGTGCCATCTATTGCTCTGGCTTCTGTTGTGGAAACAAGAAGGCAAGTTTGTGTGTTTGAGGTTACAGAGTTCCCTGTTTAATTCTCTTTCCCTGCCGCCTCCGCTTGTCTCCAGGTTCAGTTGAATGCTGGCCAGCTGCAGTATATCCGCTTAGCCCAGCCCGTGTCAGGCACCCAGGTAGTCCAGGGGCAGATCCAGACGCTTGCAACCAATGCACAGCAGGTATGCACTTCAACCAGCAGGGCTGACATTAACTGGTAAAGTGTTGTTCCCTAGCTCTGAAACTGCAAACTCCAGTCAAATTTACCAACTCTTGGGCTAGGGTTCCTGCATTTCTTTTCTTCCTGTTCCTTTCATCAGAATAATAAAGCAAGGAGCAGGGCGGGACTCTCCTTTCCCTGTCCGTGAAGGGTGCATGCATATATGTGTGTGTGTGTGTCTCGCATAAAGCTCACGCTGCTTCTGAGCTGCTTGCAGGTAAAACTTCAGTTCATCAACCTCCTCTTTACTTCTGCTCCTTCTGGTGGGGTGAGGGAGGAGCAGCCGTGCAGCCTCTCGGGAAAGCAGAGGTGAAGCATCGGGACCGGCGTTGCTGCCAGCAGGTTGTCTCATGTTCTTGTTGAGACTGGTCGCTAAGGGATTCTTCTCTGCCTTCAGAGGATGGGAAGGCTGCTGCTTTTCCATCACGCTGGAGGCCACATCCTCCACGTGGAAGTGAGGGAGGATGTGCCTGTGTTTGTTTTGGAACAGCTGAATCCCATGTCCTTTGTTCCTGACTTGCAGTGGGCACAGCATGCCCGCAGGCCAGCGGTGTAAGCCGTGTCTTGCCACATGGTGGGGTGATGAAGTTTGAAAGAATATAAAACCTCTGGAAAGGCAGCAGCAGAAAGTTGTTGGTGGGGTACTGACCCTCTCCAAAGTGCTGTCAGTGATCATCCTTCTCCTATCCTAGCAGATAACACAGACAGAGGTCCAGCAAGGACAGCAGCAGTTCAGCCAGTTCACAGATGGACAGGTAAGACCTTGATCCCATTGAAGTCAAGGGCTGGAAAGACCCTCTTAAAGCCTACGTGTTCTAGCAAATCCACTCCTGATAAAGTGCTCCTGCTGCTACCCAGCCCTGACCACGAGCAGCATAAGTGGATGTTGTGCTGCTTTTAATTCAGATGGGTTTTTTGTGTTCTGCTGCACTCACTTCAAATTAATCCAGTCCTGTGCGCTCAGAGTGGGATCCACTTTAGTTTAAACCAGTTTAGGAGTCAAGGTCGTCACATCTAGCCGTTGGCTGTTGCATAGGTAGCCTGTGCTGGATTTGGGCAGCAGAAATTCACAGAATTACTTACCTGTGATTTAGAAACAAATGTCTAGTGGCAATTTGTGGTCTGGTTTGGGACAGATTTTACTTGGAGCTGTGAGCTGCTGTTGCCACCACTGCTAAACCAGCAGGGTTAATGCGCAGCGTTAATGCGGAGCTGGTGCCGGGTGGGATGAGCGCTGACAGCCGTTCCTTTCCACTGCTCCTGTCCCTGCCAGCAACTCTATCAGATCCAGCAAGTGACCATGCCTGCAGGCCAGGACATCACCCAGCCCATGTTCATCCAGTCCACCAACCAAAGCTCGGATGGGCAAGCCACGCAAGTGACAGGGGACTGAGCGTGGGCGTTGTGAGCAGCTGCCTCTCCGTGGGGAGATGAACACAAACCAGCCCGACGCCTGTCGTACCAGCCTGCTCTGGTCACTCCCTGCCCCTCTGTACTGATAACGAGCCTACAGTCGGCTGCAGTCTCCGGTGCACGGTACACCTTCCTCCGGTGGGTATGAGCAAATATCCGACAGACACTGACAAGAATGCAATATTTGTATTTTTACAAACCAATATTTCAGTGTATTCAGCTGCTTGTTCAGACCCATAAAACAGAGAGAACAAATCAAAAGGAATTGATAGCATCTCATTGAACAACATGTAAAACATTTTTATCTAGTGAAATTATTAAAGGGTACTGCACCTGGTTTGTTTGACGAGCGTTATTCCTGATATTCCATTTGTATTTTTCCCCTGCATAGAGCTAGGTTCAGTCCTCTCCTCTCTGTGCTGTGTTAGGGGGGTTTGGGGGGAGTGTGCCGGCGTGTGTGTGTGTGGGGGGGTGTGTGTTAGGTTTTCATCTCCTGCCTCCTTTTTTGGTAAGCCGGAGCTCTGGCTCCGCAAGGGCAGGGAGTAGGGGAGGAGTAATTAAAGGGAAAACAAAAAAAAACATTCCTTGTATGATGACTGTATTTTCTAAGGGCAAAAGATTCTTTGATTTGGCCTGGTTTATTCCAGAAACACTAATGGAAATCTGGAGAAACCCCAGCCCTGCTGGTCCCTCTTGTACCACCTTCGGTCGATGCGTGTAATATAGGCTTCATAAAATGAAATAAATTTCCTTTGTAAGATAGTGTTTGTGCTTTCTTTGAGATTCAAGGCCCAGGCTCCACCTGCCAAGCATCCTCAATCCCTGAGAAATATTGCACCCACGGTAGTGAAACTGGCAATGGGGTTTGAGGGTAAAGAGTGCCCAGAGAAGGGGCTGGACATGGGCTGGAGTGGCATGAGTGGTGAGGTGGAAATCCAGGGATGCTGCCATGCCAAGGGGTCTCTGTGCAGATGCAGGACAATGATCGCCCCTGCAGAGCGGGTACCTGGGCTGCACCACCTCTTCCTGCAGCCTCGGTGCCCTGAAGGAGCAGGGAGGAGTTTGGGGCAGGTTTAACTGAACACGCTGTGAGGGTCGTGGCAGCGTCTTGGCTAAAAGAGGGGTGCGGGTTTGTAACCAAGACACTGCCTCCAACATCGAGCAGTCTGACAGCGTTGTCCAGGAGAGGCTCGATGGCTCCGTGCAGTGCTGGCAGAGCCGAGTGATGGTGCCAGCGCTGGCAGAAGCACCAGCTTTGTTGTGGATTTGTAACGAGAAGAGGCTGCTGCTCCAGGCGTGATGTGTGACCTGCCTGTGTGACCTGTGCTTTCCCTGGCAGTGCCAGTGGGATGTGAGGTGAGTGGCACCCTGGTGTGGAGTGGGCAGCGCCCTGGCACGGGTGCCTGCCTTTCCCTACCCACATGAGGACTGCGAGCAGCAGCTGCTGCTGGGGAAGGAAAACTCCACTTCAGCATTTGGCTGGAGCAAACCACGGAATCTGGGCCAGGTTGTTCCAGTTGGGCGAGGGAGCTTCCTGCATTACCTGCACCTCCTGAGCTCGCTAAATGTCAATTTTCTTGTTTTCCACCTTTTTCTGCCCCTGCGGTGCCCGGGAGCCAGTGCTGCAGCAGCAGTGGAGTGATGCAACCCAGTGCCTTCCCGAGCATCCCTGCTCGGGACCGCAGCCGGAGTGAGGGGGTGGCAGAGCTGGGGGGGATCCCTCGAGGAGCAGCTCCCGTGCACGGAAAAGATGGAATCGGGGAGGAGGGGAAGGTCCTTCTGTGAAATCTTCATGCATGGCGCTGGCTGTGAGAGGGCACGGGGGGGGGGTGAGGGCGCTGAGGGCTGCACCCTCCATCCAGCTCCCAGTGGTCCCACAAGCTGCACCACAGCGAAGGTGCTGTGGCCAGGCTGGGGCTTCCTTCCAAAGCCATGGGTTGGCTCCCAAGCAGCTCCATTGGCAAAGCATCCTTTTAGGGAGAAGAGCAGAGCTGGGGAATCGGCTTGTAGGGATGGAGAGAGGCGTGCGGCTCCTGGATGGAGAAGGCGCTGCCCGGCCTTATCAGCCACCGGCAGAGGAGCGGCTGGGCTGGAGGAAAGAGCTTTACCCGGAGGGGATGTGTTTGCTCAGAGTGCTTTAAATTTGAATGGGAATAAATTACTTCAGGACAGAAAATGGGAGTGAAATGCTTCTCATGGAATCCTGGAATTGTTTAGGTTGGAAGGGACCTCAAACCCACCCAGCCCCACCCCTGCCATGGGCAGGGACACCTCCCACTGGGTCAGGGGGCTCCAAGCCCCATCCAACCTGGCCTGGAACACCTGCAGGGATGGGGCAGCCACCACTGCTCTGGGCACCCTGGGCCAGGGCCTCCCCACCCTCACAGCAAAACATTTCTCCCCAAGATCTCATCTGATTCTCCCCTCTTTCAGCTCAAAACCATTACCCTCATCCCATCTCTGCACCCCCTGATCCAGAGCCCCTCCCCAGCTTTCCTGGAGTCCCTTTCAGCCCTGGGAGCTGCTCTAAGGTCTCCCCAGAGCCTTCTCCTCTCCAGGCTGAACAACCCCAGCTCTCCCAGCCTGAAAGGAGAGTTGTTTCCAGTGAACCTCCGTCTCTGGTGGCAGGGGATGCTGATTTTGAGATGCCCAGTGTCATCCTGATGGTCACCCAAAATCTGATCTCACCTAGGAGTGTAGGAACTTCACAGACATTTAATACTGAAGCTGATGATGTCAATATTTAGCAAATAATGGAGGTAAGACTTGGTCTGTGCTTCCAGAAGAGAGCCCAGCTGACCTGAACAGGAAAGGTGTTCTGAAGTGAGCAGACACCATTTGTCACAGGTAAGAGCGCAGGCTTTCCTCTAAGGACAGGTGCCTTTCTTTGATCTTCTGAGGGACCCCAACGACAAATCGTGCAGCGTTGGGCGACGCAGAAGGCGACGCGTGGTCCCCCAGGGGCTGGATGAGCTGTGACACCACTGAGAGAGATGCTGACTCCTCTGATCGCGGCTGGCAAGCACGGTGGGTGACGATGGATGCTGGTGGCAGAGGGATCACACGTCTGGGGCCCTGGAGGATGAAATCTGATGAGGAAGCAGAGCTTTCCCCCAGGGACCAGTCTGAGTTTCTGTTTCCCCTCGGGTGATGAGCTCAGCACAGCCCGGTGCAGGCGAGCGCCGGCCGCTGACGCTCGGGTCTGCGGGTTTGCTGCTGACGGCTGCCCTTCCCGTGGCTGCTGTCTGGCCACCCTCTTCCAAGGAAAAGCTCCCTGTGGCAAAGGTCACTCTGCCGCCGCAGGGACCAGGGAGTCCTGGGGGTCACCGGGTGCGAGAGCCACCGGGCACGCGGGGAGAAGCACTCGGGTGGAGCAGCAGCACGCGCAGCCTCTCCCAGGCGTGGGCTCTGGGTTCAACACCCACAGCGAGCGCCTGTTCCCTTGGGCAGTGGCTCTTCTCCAGTGCCACCAGTGGAGTCTCCTCCATTTTCACAGGAAGCCAGCGCCATCGATTGGGAACTGTCCTGAGGCTGCCCTGGGGAGCCTGAGGGTGCAAAGCTCTCTTGGAGTCCTCATCTGTCCTTCCCTCCTCGCCTTTCGAGCTGGGAAAAGGAGCTGAGCCCCTGACCTGTCCCACTCCCCGTGCAGGTGTCGTTGCTCCCGTGGGTCACTCCAGGATGCACCCCAGCTCCCGGCGATGCTGCTGTGGCTCTGAGCTCGGGATCAGCGCAGGTGAGCGCTGGTGTGGCCCCACAGCAGTGCTGGGACCCAGGCTGGACCTTTGGGACAGCACAGTCCTCCAGTCTTGGAGGGTGCCTATCCCGCCCCTCACAGCAGGAGGGAGGGATGTCCCAGCCACTCGGTTGTTGGAGCGTGTGAGGGCACAAACGCCAGGAGTTAATTGCTCTGGGCTGAGGCCAAGCCTCCAGCAGAAGCAGGTGCCCTGCAGTCCTCCTCGGTCCTGCACCCCTTCCAGCACCCCCAATGTCCCCCTGCTCTCCTGGCTCCCAGGGCAGTGACAGTTCTGCATCCTTGAGGGCACCTGTCTCGGACACCAGGGGCCAAAAGAGGCTCTTACGGCACGGACTGGTTGCATCTTCCCCTCTGCAAAGTCACCCCCAGGGCTCCCCAGCATCCCCCACCCAGGGACCTAAGGTGGGACTTTGCTTCGGTGGCCGGAGCGAGGAGTCCCAGCACCCCCGGTCCCGCGTGCCCTCTGCCCAGCTCCGCGGCTGCACACCAGGGCTGCAAAACTTACTGGAAATCCTGTAGAAGCAAATCCCAGCCTCCAGTCCGTGCCAGGAACTTGAGCTGCAATCCCAAGAGGGCAGCAGGCTCCAAGCACGCAGCCCTCGCCATCGCCCGGCCTCCAGAACCCTCTTTAGAGCTTCAGCAGGGCCAGAGAACACGAGCAGCTCTGTGGGACCGGGCAGGAGGGGGCAAAGCCTGGCATGACTTCCCAGCACCCCCCCCGGTTCTGATGGATGGGTCAGTACTGGTTGATTCAGGCTCCCTGGCTCCATCCTAAAATTCCCAACTCTGGGATGGATGGAGCTTCCCAGGGTCCAGGGAGGCAACAAAGTGCAGAAGATTCCAGCCCCTTCCTCACGGCACCAGCTCCGTGTCCCCACTAATCCATCCCTGGAAGCCACCGGCATGGCTGGTCCCCAACCAGCGATGGTTCCTACAACCTCACAAAGTTTCCCTCCCTCCCTGGGGCTGCTCGAGCCTGGGAACAGGAGAACTGCAGGAGGCTGGGAGGTGATGGAAACGGAGAGGCTGGGTGATGGTAGCAGCCTTCTCCCCTAATTTATTTGCAGCTCACTGATTCCAGCAAACAATTTAGAGAAGTGACGTTTCTGTTTAAGAAACAGTCGCTCTTCTTCACTTACAACACCGCCCTGCTGCCGCTTCCCTGAGCCCGGGACTTCAGCCTGGACGCTCCCCATCCAGCTGGGAAGCAGCAGCAGGAATAAACCACCTCCTGCCTCTCCGACTGCTCTCAGGCGGGCGCCCACCTTGGCCGAAGTCCTTTCCAGGTCACCTTAACTCTGTCCCATCCGCAGCCCTGAGGCTTCAATCAATCGCCAGGTGAAACCTAAACCTCGCGCCGAGGGGAATGCGCTGAACCGCAGCCGGATGAAGGTCAGGGCACTCCTGCCTCAGCTGTGCTGGGGAAGATGTGCTGGGGGCACCCTGTGTGCAGCTGGGCCATCCCAGGGGCTGCCACCCCTTGGGGAGCACAGGGGGGGCTGCGGGGGTTTGGGCTGGAGGGGAGCGCGGAGGAGCCACCATGGATTCACCGGGGAGAACTGAGTTGGGACTGACAGGATTTCAGCCTCCAGGGACACGGCTCTTGTCCCCATCCTGCTGCCGTGGGGTTTGTGTGGCAGCAGCATCCTCGGGGGGGGGGGGTTGCAGCCTGGCTCTGGGGTGGGTTTGACCAGCACCGTTTCCCCCGTGCCCGAGTAAATAAAACTGTCTATTTATTGTGTGTGCTTCCCCAGACCGACCGAATACCGCAGTGCTCACCAGGGCCCGCGCCCGTGCCAGGATCTCCAACCGCCGCGTTAAATAATTCACTGGCCAAAGCTTTAACTGGCTTTCCTCTCCGGGAGCACCAGCCCTGGGCACCCGTGCAGGGTGGGGGGCTCGGCTTCTGCAAAGGCGCAGAGAGAGTGTGGATACAGCAGGGCTGGAGCATCCCTGAGCCCGGAGTGTTTGGGAAAGGGCATTCCCAGCAGCGTGCCTCAGTTTCCCCATCTGTTACTGGGAGGCTGTGTGGAGCCAAGGGGAATGAGGTGGAAAAGGAAACAGCTGTGGGTGTTGGCTGGGAAAAACAGTCGGAGCCCAGCTCAAAGCTGATTCCGCAGAGGATGGGGGGGCAGGGGGTGGGTGAGCAGTGCCTGCTGCGGGACCTCGCAGGGCTCTGGCAGCGCTCCTGGCCTGGGAGAGGGGGACAGGCACGTACCCTTCTCTTCCCAGACAAGGGAAGTCCCTCTGTAGGTGTTTGGTGTCCTGTCCCTCTGAACGTCCGTGTCTCCAGCCGTTCCCGAAGCAAGAACAGAGGGGAATGTGGGGATACCCTGACCTGGGGTGGTTTGGTGCTGGCTGGCCTGGGCAGCTCGTGTCTGGGCTGCTCCGCACCTGTGGGCAGGGACGCTCGCTCCGGAGGTGCTCAGTGGCGTGTTTTGGCATGCGGGCTCGTGGGATGCTCCACGTTGCATGGTTTGGGATGCAGGCTCGGGGTCTGGGATGCAGGCTCGGGGTTTGGGATGCTGGCTCGGGGTCTGGGATGCTGGCTCGTGGGATGCTTCACAGTCCATGGTTTGGGATGCAGGTCCTTGGGATGCTCGCTCGTGGTTTGGGAGGCGACCTCGTGGGATGCTCCGAACTCTGTTTCGGGATGCAGACTCGTGGGATGCTCCTCCCCGCGCGGCTGGGACGCTCAGCCCGGTGGTCCCCGGTCCCCAGGGAGCTGCCGGGGCAGGGTCGGTGCAGACGGGCCAGGGGCTCCCGCCCCCTCCCCACCCTCCCCGGGCTGGGGGCGGGGGCCAGGTGCTGCGGGGCGGGGCGGGGTGCGCAGCTAAAGGCAGGTTCGGCGGGGCCGGGGCCGGGGCTGCCGCGGAGCCGCGGAGCGGAGCGGGGCGGCACGGGGGGGGGGTCCGGGGGGGGGCGGGCAGAGCTTGGGGGGGGGCGGGCAGAGCCATGGCCGGGGCGCGGCGGGGAGCGGCGCTCGCCGCGGTGCGCACCGAGGGCGGGGGGCGGCCCGGTGGGACCCCCCCTCCCCGCCGCCGGGGGCTGCTGGCTGCACCGCGCCCCGGGGCCGCCCCCCGCCCCGCCGGGCCCCCCCGCGGCTGCCGCCGCCGCCTGCAGAGCTGCCTCTACAACGCCCTGGAGCGGCCCCGGGGGTGGGCGTTCGTCTACCACGTCTTCATGTGAGTGAGCGGGGGGCTGCGGGGGGGGTGCCCAGAGCATCCCACCAGCACCGGGCTGGAGTTACAGGGGGAGCGGGGAGGGGGTGCCCCAAAGTATCTCCCGCCAGCACCGGGCCAGATCCGAGAGGAGCGGGACCGGTGACCCCGCAGCATCCCACCGCAGCATCCCCCACCACCACCGGGGCTGATCCGGGGGCAACGGGACCGGTGCCCCCCGCAGCATCCCGCCACTACCGGGGCTCATCGCGGGGGGAGCGGGGCCAGTGTCCGCTGCAGCACTTCCCCTCCACCGGGACTGGTCCGGGGGGAGCGGGGCGGGTACCGCCAAAGCATCCTACCACCACCCGAGTTTTCCGGGGGTTCCGGTCCCGGCGGAGCTGCCGGTGCCCGGGGAAGGCGGGGGAGGGATCGCTGGGTGCCCCGCGGGGTCTCGCCCCGCTCCGAGGCACCCCAGAAGTTTCTCTATGAGCGCCTGGGAACGGGGACGCCCCGGGACCCGTTCCTGCCGTCGGGGCCGGGAGCTGGGGCGTTGGGAGGGCGAGTGGGAGCCCGAGGGGGCGAGCGGGGAGCTGAGCCCAGCGCGGTGTTCTCGGCAGCAGCCCCGGTGCGGGGATGGTGCTCGGTTCCCGGGGGCAGGGAGCCCTTTCCTGGTGGCACTGGCACAGAGCCTGGGCCACCGGCCCACTCTGCCCTGGCTGGGGTGTCCGAGCCCGGTGGGAGCCCCGAAGGCAGGAGGGGGACAGGACAGGTCCCCTTGGGTACCTGCAGCAGCGTCGGGATGGAGCGGTGGTCCCAGCCCAGCATCCCCAGGGTGGTGCCCAGCTGGGATGGGGGAAAGCAGGGAACTGATGCTCTTATCCCTGGGTAAAGGCTGTGAGTGGCAGCAGCTGCAGCTGTACCCCAAGAACTGAACCCCAAAAGGGTCACAGCTGCTGCTGGTCCCCCGCACTGGAACATCCCAACCCAGAGACGGAGCTCAGGATGCTCCCAGTAGCCAATCTGGTCCCTCAGTTGAGTTTTCCGGACTGCAGCGCTGCTCCAGCTTTCCCGGCTGGACCGGGGCACCTGGTGGCTTTTACAAAGCAGAGATTCTTGGGCTCCGCTTGGGGCCGAGGGACAAATTGAGCCCCTTGGGGTTGTTTGCTCAGGGCTGTAACAGGACTGAAGAGCCGGGGTGCCCATAACGCACCCAGCGGCTCCGTGCTGGGGGGTTTGTGGCTGCCCTGGCTCAGGACCCCCACTCAGCTCCAGCTGGGATGCTGCGGGGACAGCACTGTTCCCTTCCCAGCCAGAGCCATGGGAAGGACGAGGTTTCCCCTGTCTCTTGTGTGCCAGGCGTGTGCCAAGCTTGTGCACCGTGCCCCTCAGCCTGACCGGGCACAGCTCCTCTCCGAGAGCACGAGCTGGAAAGCTGCCTTTCCCTCCGATTTGGGAGCAATAACGCGGTGCTGAGTCGTTAGCGGGGTGCGCAAGCTGGAGCTCGTTAAGAGGCAGGAAAGTGGGTCTCGCCTAAGTTAGCACATTGAGCTGGCAGGATGAATTTGTCACCGGAGCAGAGGGCACCTGAGCTCCCCGGGGAGCCAGGAGAGGAGCAAGATGCCTATTTGTAACGCCTGCCGACACCTCCGCAGTGCTTCGGAGAGAACACCTACGCTGCAAATCCCACCTTGCAAAGAGCTTTTCCTGCAAGGAATTAACGCTGGCAGCCAAAACCTCCTGCCAGCGGAGCGGGATCGGCACAGGCACTCTCTGGGCTCTGGAAGAAAGATGCCCCTCTCATCTCACGGCTGAGCCTGAGTGCCCTCTGCCAGTTCTTCCTCTTCACCTGAGTGTGCTTTGCCCCAGGAGCAACCACACTGGGCCAAACAGCTCCCCTGGCAGAGCCCAACAAGCCCTGGGTTCCTCCTTTGCCACCCAAGCAGTGCCTGGTCTTCAGTTCTTGGGAGAGATGGGCTTTGCCCCGTGCAGGCAGGACGTGCGGCGGTCGATAGCAGGAGCGAAACAGCTTCGCATTTAGCAGGAATGGGAGGGTTTGTGTCCATTTGCTCACTTAGTTTTACCGCTGAGGATGCTGCAGTGGGTGCAAGGTGTGGAGGTCTGTTTTGTGCAACCCTTTCTTTAAAAGTTGCTCCGTTCTGGCTTCTTCAAAGTTGGTTTTGGTGGTTTTGTTCTCTCCCGCTGCAGACGGGAGCTGCTAAGCTATTGCAGTGCAGGGTACTGGAGTTCTTGGGAATTATTTGCTCCCTCAGTAGCTGAGGATTGTGTTTTAAAAAGAGGAGGAAGCTGTTACCTAAATGATTCCATGATTCCATGTCACCCCTGTTTTGGGGAGCACTGAGGCATGGGGGAGATGAAGCCCAAGGTTGCCCAAGGTCAGGCCAGCGCTGGTCACAGGACCCGTCCTGAGTCACGCGTGTGCGCTGCCTCCCCCTGAGCAGCCTGGCTCCACGACAGGGCTGGAAACTGCTAAAATGGAAATACCCGCTGAGAAGCGAAGCGCTTCGCTCCCCTGAGCAGTTTAGAGTCCGGGAGCACGGAGCAGGGCTGAGCTGATACCGTTTATTGGACAAGTTCAGCCTCTTTCTGTTGGCAAATTGATCCCAAATAGCTTCCCGTCCCCAGCGCCCGCTCCGGGCTGGGCTGATGCTGCTTTGCCTTGCAGGATGGTTTGGTGGCTGCGCCATCCCTGCAGCCCCTGGGCTGTGCCCAGCGCCCGCCTGATGGGTTGCAGGGGTTCAGAGCTGATGTTTGGCTCTGCCAGGGTTTCACAGCCCCTCAGAGCCCCCCCGTGCTGGGCTCCCGCATTTGCAGGGGGGGAAGGTGTGAAAGTGGGTGCCTGTGTGGGTGTAAAGCTGGGGCTGAGGCGTGCGGTGTTGGCCAACCCCATCCCCTCTAACCCTGTGCTGACCATGGCAGGGATGGGGAGACACAGGCGTGGGCTCGGCCAGCTCGCTGGGCTTGCCAGGCTCTGCCTTGCTCTCCCGAAATGCCAGTTTGTAGCCCTGGAGCTTAGGGAGCAAACCTGGGAGTGCGACCCGAGTGTCAAACTAAAGGCTTTACGGCCAGAAGGCAAATAAAAACTTCCTGTTTCCATCTCCACCTCTTAAGCAAATGGGAAAGTTGTTCTCGCATGCAGCTCGTGCCTGTAGTTGTGTTGGCAACTGCCCTGCTCCTGAGCAGATCTGCTGCCCTTGGCATGGGCACCGCTGCCAGCCTAGCCCAGGGATGCCCCCGAGGGGTCTCCAGCAGCCCGGAGCTGCACTGAGGATTCCTGTTCCTCGCCATCTGCCAGTCCCACCAGTGGCTCTTGGTGCTGCTGCCCCAGAGGAACCCAGGGCCTGGGAGCTCCTATCGATGGTTATGAAACTGCTGGGTGCACCAGAAGCTCAGCTCAGCACTTTTCTGTTTCCTAGAGGAATGCTTTAATAAAGAGCAGTTTAGCCTGGAGCAAATTAGAGAAGAGTGAGAGGCAGCACGGGTAACAACTGGCAACCCTCTGCCTGAAACACTGTCCCTGTGCCACCTCCCCTGCCCGCTGCTCTTGGCAGCATCTCACCTGGGGACTGAGCAGCTGGTGGGGTTTTACTGACCTTGTGAAAGTGCTGCCCTGTGCCTGGGGCACGGAGGACACTGGAGCGCAGAGCTCAGAGGGTGCCCTTCCCTTGGGCATGTAGGGCGGCTGTCCCGTGGCACCTCCACCCTTGCTCTTGCCATGCATTTGGTGCCTTTGGGACCCTGGCAGAGCTCCGGAGCAATCCTGGCAATGGGTGAGCGATGCCAGGCATGGGCTCTCCTCAGCTCAGGGCTGGCCAGGTACCTCAGGGCTGTGGGAAGTCCCTGCTGGCTGGGGACAGCGGGATGATGGGGGTGTGATGAGCACAGGGCAGCTGCTGACAGGTCCGTGCCATGCTCCGGCCAACTCCTGGCCAGGTACCAGGCTGCTGCCAGCCCTTCTCTCCTGGAGTTTCTCTGTGCTCGGATCCTGTTCCGGGGGAGCGCTGCAGTGGGCAGGATGGGGCTCTGCTGGGCTCCCCGGTCTCACTGCGTCGTTTCACCCATTTGAGCTGAGAGAGGGGAGACTGAGGTGAGATCTTGGGCAGAAATGTTTTGCTGTGAGGGTGGGGGGGCCCTGGCCCAGGGTGCCCAGAGCAGCGGTGGCTGCCCCATCCCTGGAGGTGTTCCAGGCCAGGTTGGATGGGGCTTGGAGCCCCCTGATGCAGCGGGAGGTGTGCCTGCCCATGGCAGGGGGTGGCACTGGGTGGGCTTTGGGGGTCCCTTCCATCCCAACCCATTCCATGGTTCTGTGATCACCACTTGGCAAGCGGGAAAGCCCTTTTCCTGCTACACCAGGGATTGCCACCGTGTTCGGTGCCCACAGCATCTCCAGCCCAAACCCTCGCCAGCCCACCTGGGGCCATGGGATGGGCTGAAGCCCTGGAGGATTAGCAAGGAAATTGCTTCATCCCTGCCCAGTGCTGGCTTTTTGCTGCCTGCTTGGTAAAAACATCTCGTATTAAGCCCTGGGTTTTAGCTCGCTGTCACCGGCGTCTCCCAGGGGGCTGCTGAGGTGTTTCCTACCCGGCTGCTGCACCCGCATGGCCAAACCCAACGGGGAGGTTTGTGTCCCCTCGCTGCCAGAGCCCTTCGAGCGGGGGCTCTGTGCCCACCGCCAGCCCCGCTCACCTTGTCTGGGCTTGAAACGGGAGCTGCGTTTGGGGGAAAAGCCAGCGGGCAGAGCAGCCGGCACAGCAGTTTCCCCAGCCTGACGCGGTGTCACCGGGGCATAAAATTAAGCGACTTCGGCGCAACGTGAAACTCTGCATTGATTTTTTTTCTTCTTTTTTTTTTTTTCCTTTCCCCTCTCGCCGCTCGCCAGAGCCCACAGCCCCGAGCAGGAGGTGCCAGTTTGGGTGCTGGTGGCAGGTGCCAGGGGGTGCAGAGGTGATGCTCGGAGAGGCTCGGGTCATTTATCCCTTGGGATGAGGGCTGGAGTGGGGCTGAATGAGAGCCCAGACCTGTCTCTCTGCCCATGGGTGCCACCACTCCTGGTGCAGCACATTTGGGGTCTCACCTTCTCGGGGTCCCCGTCTGCTGAGGAGCCTCCAGGTGCTGGAAGGTGGGAGCAGCTCTGATGCATCTCCAGGGGTGCCAGGCCCATGAGATGCCCTGAAAACACACTGGTTTTCTTTTCGTCCCCTTAATCCAGCTCCTTGCCAGATGATCCAAGAGCAAAACTATCTCAGCTGCTCCACGTGAGCATCTTGGCACCGTCTACGGAGCCTTGTGACGCTGCTCCCCGTGGGGACGGGGTGCTGGATGATGTGGGGTGCAGATGTGCAGTGCGGGGGTGATGGGTGACGCTGCCTGCGAGCTTGGGCTCCCACTCGCCGAAGCACAAAGGTGTTGTGGCCATCGGCTCCCGTGCGGTGTGGGATGTCATTTGGAGCTGCTGCCGTGGGTGCTGCCGGGTCCCTGCCGTGGGTGCTGCCGGGTCTCTGCCGTGGGTACCACTGGGCTGCAGGAGGAGGCATGAAGCCTGCAGATGGGCTCCTTGTCCCAGCCCTGCTGGCAGCCCATGTCAGGGTGTTGGAAACCCCTCACCCTGCCTTACCCCCTGGTCTGGGGGCGAGGAGGGCTCTTGGAGCAGCGTCTTTTCCCTCCCAGCACCAGGTCCAGTCCAGGCTCTGTGCACGTGCTGGGGTTTGTGGTGCCACAACTGGGAGCCCCTGACGGTCGTTGCCCAGGTGTCCAGCTGACCCCAGCTCCAGCCTGACCTGGTGACCGAGGTGAAACGCTCGCTGCCTTTCTGCTTCTCTTCTCTGCGGCGCAGGCAGGAGTGCGTGGCAGGATGGACCCTGCCATGGTTACGGGCACAAACAGGCCCTCTACACCCTGGTTATTTATATCCCCCGGAGCAGACAGGCCGCCTGCTCCACTGCTCCTCAGGGCTGCTGGGGCGAGGGCTGGGGATTTATAAGCCACGCTGTTTATACAGCTGCCAACGGTGCAGGGGAGCCGGACCTCTCTCCCCGGGGAGGCTGGAGAACCATCCCCATCCCTGTCTGGGGAACCATCCCCACTGGACCTTGGGCTTGGCCAGTTTTGGCCCGAACAGCTGTGGGCAACAGCCCAGCTGGGCACCCAGCGCTGGGGACCTGGCAGCGCTGCGATGGGGCCAGGCTTGGCCGGGGAAGGGAGCTGTGCCGCTCGGCAGAGCCTGTTTGCTCGCTCGTTCCCTGCCTGAGCTGTTTATCCTGCAGCGCGTGGTATTTTCCTTCTGCTGAGTTGTGGCTGGGCTGCCAGCACGAGCTCCCTCATCCTCCCTGCACCCCTGGCTTGGGGCTTCCTCACGGGGGAAGGGCAAAGCGGGGTCCAGACGAGCTCCGTTGAGGCTTTGGGGTGCCCAGCATCACCCCCAGCTTCTGAGCCTGGGCACCAGCTGCTTGCTGGGGATGCTGGGCCGTGCTGTCCCGCTGCACAGGCTCTGAGCATCACGGTCCCACCAGCGCTGACTGCGCCGGGCTGCACAGCACAGCTTTGCCTGGGCTATTATGGGGTGCAGCCCGTTTGCCCAGGGGTGTTTGGGCAGGTGCTGGGTGCTGGCTGGTGCCCCAGTCTCTGGCACAGCTCCTCACCATCCCGGGCTGCCCTGGCCCCGCTTCCCCTGAGCTCAGCAGCTTTCCCAGCTCCCCTGCTCCGCTGCCGGTGCGGGCAGAGCATATGGCAGAGGCCGTGCTAATGAAGATTAATGTGGGGAGATTCGCCTCCTCCAACCCGGGTCCCCTGCTGGGTTTTAATTATGATTTTTGAGGAGTGTTCCTGCAGACAGGCTTTGCTCCTGCGGGGGGGCGGAGCAGCCAGAGGGGTCCCAACCCTCTGCCAGGCTGCCAGCGGTGACTCCCCTCCATGCAGGGGTCTGTGCCAGCAGGCAGGTGTTTGGGCAGCAGTGGGAGCCCCTCAGGGATGGGGCTGCCAGCTGGGGGGGGCTGGCAATGGGAAGTTTATTGGGAGAACCGATGCATCTGCAACCTCTGACCCCGGCAAAGGGGAGCCGGGAGGCAGCGGAGTTGCTGCCAGCTCCTGTCCCGCTGTCTTTGCCCCTTCCCTGCTTCCCCCCTTTTTTTGGCCTCACTTGGTGGGTGGGAAAAGCAGTGAATTTGGGAGGGGGAGCGTGCTGGCCCGGGGCCTGGCGGTGCCAGCACCGTGTGGTGTTTGATGGAGAGGTTGGCCGAGCCCTGGGTGGCTGCTGAGGGCTGTGGGACCGGGAGGGATGGCCGGTTCCTGGCTCCCTGAGCTGCCCAGGCACCTGACCCTTTCCCTAAGCCGCTTAGGCGCAGCCGGGACGGGCATTTGCCCAGGCTTTACAAGTTAATTCCTAGCAGGTGATGTGTTCCCAGAAAGTTTCCTTCCCAGGCAGCCCCTCGGGGCCTCGCATGCCCGTGTCCTTCACCAAATCCTCCGTATCCTTCACCAAATCCTCCGGCAGGGATGCCAGGCAGGGGGAACCACAGGGTGGGTTCCCATCACCACTGGCACTGGTTCCCATCCCAGTGCTGCTGCGGGCACGGTGAGGAGCAGCAGATTCACCGCTACCCAAGGCAGTGCCGCCCGCAGCGCATCCCTTCGGGCAGAGCGTGTTCCCAGGCACTGGAGCCCTCCCTTCCCCACTCCCCATGCAGGGCAAGAGGCACAAATCATTGCAGGCTGGGAGATTTCTGCCTTCTCTTCTGCTTTGTGCTTCGCTGCCCGTGTAATTGCCTGCGAAATCCTGATTGTATAATCTTTATTGCTGATAACGCACAAAGCAGAAAGGCTCTGGGCTGCTCAGCCAGGGTTTGTTCTGCTCCTCAGACCAAGGAGAAGAGCGACCTGTTGGGTGCTCCCTGCACCCCGGATGGGGCGGAGGGGCTGCTGTTCCCACTGTGCTGCCGGAGGAGTTAACGGCAGAACTGCTGTGCTGGAGGAAAAGGGCTCCATTAATAATTCAGAGGGAGAAGGATCTGGCTCCAGCCTTCTGCCTCGCGGCTGGGGAGCGCCTGGAGAGGAGCATCACCCTCTACAGCGAGGACAGGGCGGTGAGGGGCTTCCACACCCCCAGCCCCTTTGTTCCTGTAGACAACACCCTCAAGCTTTCCTTTCTCCATGCTCTGGACCCAACTTTTTTCCCATTCCCTGAGTTTTCTCCACCACTGGTTCCATCTGCAGTTTCCCCTCGTGGTGGTTTTGGAGAAGGGGACCTTCCTGTCCCCTTCAGGCTGAGTGCCGAGCCAGGCACTGCCCCTCTTGCCCCAGCAGTGCCCTCGCACCGTAACGGGGTTTGCAGAGCCCCCAGCCCCACATGGCACAAACGGTGGGTGCGGGGGTCCCCAGGCCATGCTCAGCCTTTGAGGGGGACACTCAGCTCCCCCCATCCCAGTGCTCAGTGTCTGCTTGGTCCCCTTGCCCCGTGCTCCCACAGAGGGCACAGAGCATCGCCCCCTCTCCCCCTCCTCGTCTGTCGCCTCCCCCCGGCGCTGGGGCAGGCGAGTGGGTTGGGTCTGGTCTCAGCCCTCGGTTTGGCTCGGAAGTTCTGCACCAGCAACAAGAGGAGATGGGAAGGTGTGCCAGAGCGGGTGCCAGGCGGGATTGAGCCGAGCCGAGCCCCCCGCGCTCTCTGCGGCAGCACTGATGGGTCCTACGGGCACTGCTCGCTGCGGGGAGGTGGTGCTGGGGGGGCGAGGTGAATGCCCAGCAGCTTGGGGACAGGACACCAGGGCCACCTCTCCTGCACTGCTGGCCTCAGTGTGGCCGTCCCAGTGCTGCTGGCAGTGGCTCCCCGCGGGGCTGTGTGCCAGGGGGTGCCCAGACCCCCACTTCAGAGCTGGCTCTGGCACAGCGGTGGCCCTTTGCACACCGTCACGTGGGCCGGTGGCACAACCCCTCCACTTTCCATTTTTAGAATAGCTGGATCAGGGAAAAAAATGTATTTTTGGAGTTTCATTTGCTTCAGCTTCCGAGTCTGATTTCTTTTTACCTCCTTATTTAAATGGGCCAAAGCCCCTTGTGTCCCAGCCCGGCCCTTGGGGACAAACAGCCCCAGAGCAGCTCCCTGTGGTCTCTTCTCCCTGGGTTGGCCGGTTCTGGGTGGCCCCTTGTCCCTGGCGGGGTGACAGGTCCCCACGGTGGTGGTGCTGCTGGGGACAGTCAGAAGAAGCTCTGGTCACCCTTCTGCAGCAGCTGCACCCTGCTGGGGTGTGGGACACCCAGCTCCCCCCCTGCCATCAATTAGCAGCTGTTTTGCCTGGGCAGAGGCTGCAGCAGAGCCTGGCACGGAGCCCCGTGGCCGCTGGAGCCTGGACCTCCTTCTTGATCCCTGCCCAAGGACAAGCTTTGCCACCAGCCCAGGCTGGCACACAAATGCCACGCAGAGCTGGCCCACATCACAGGGTGGACCAGAAGGAGTGATATTCCCTTTGGCTGCAGGACTTGTGGGGCACCACATGACTTGGGGGGCACCACAGGACCCTGAGTTTGGGCAGAGAGCCTGCCCTGGGCGTGCTGGGGGGGTGCTCGGGGACCAGGAGGGTCCTTGGCTCAGGATGGCGCTGCCTGCGTTGAGCATCCCAGTGCCATGGGCAGGTGCTTGTGCGCTCCTGAAGTGCTCCATGCCACCACCCAGGGGCAAACCGTATCCCCACGGCTCAGCTACGGCCACCGAGGTCTCAAGTTGGGGGGTTGGGGGGTGGAGGGGGTGGGGTCAGGCTGCAAGCGGGGGCCAGCACTGCAGGCTGGGCTCCCTCCGACGCCCGCTCCGATGCGTTCTCGTTCCAGATTCCTCCTCGTCTTCAGCTGCCTGGTGCTGTCAGTCTTCTCCACCATCCAGGAGCATCAGAAATTGGCCAACGAGTGCCTCTTCATCCTGGTAAGAGGGGAGCGGGGCTGTCGCTTGGGCTCTTCTGTTCCCACATCACACCCTAAGAAACTCAGATGAGATCACGGACAAACCCCTCCTCCGCTGCCCCAGCCCATAATTTCACAGTTGAGTGTTATCCATGGCAGGATCTTCGTCGCATCGGGGAGAAGCTGCAGGGTGGCCTCGCCGCTGCGGGTGTCCCCATGGCTCGGGGTGGTCCGTCGCTGCATGGGCACCTCCGTGGTGCGAGGAGGCACCAACCACTGGAAAAGGCAGGGCAGGAGGGGCTAAAAAAGGCAGCTTTCCCCCAAAGTGTCAGAAACGGCTGACGCTGGAGTTCTTCCGAGTGACGGAGACTAAATTGGGAAGGTCCTTGTGACTTTCCCACGAGTAAGCAGAACGGGGCCTTGTTTGTGTGAGAGGTAGGACAATGCTGACGGCGGAGGAAAAGGACCCAGCGCGGGGCGAGCTTGGCACAGGTAGGAGGGCCAGGCAGCTCAGACGGGCTCGACCACCACGGCTCCCATCTTGCCGCCCCGATTCCCGCGGGATGGCTCCGGCTGGGGCTGTCAGGGACGTGGCCTTGGGGGGACACCACGCTCCCCTCTGCACCCTCCCCAGCACCAGCATTTCATTTTGTGCCCACCCACAGTCGCCCACGCAGCTGAGCCCCCCGTGCCCTTGCCCTCCTCACCTCACCCTCTTGGCCCGCTCTGACCCCCCTGGCAGGAGTTTGTCATGATCGTGGTGTTCGGCATGGAGTACATCATCCGGGTCTGGGCCGCCGGCTGCTGCTGCCGCTACCGCGGCTGGAGGGGTCGCTTCCGCTTCGCCAGGAAACCCTTCTGCGTTATAGGTACTGGGGGGCACAGGGATTTGGGCACTTGCGGTGCCACCCATGTCACGGGTGTTGAGGCGAAGCCCATGACCCGACCCGTGCTGTGCCCTAGATTTCATCGTCTGCATCGCCTCGGTGGCCGTCATCGCGGCCGGCACGCAGGGCAACATCTTCGCCACCTCGGCGCTGCGCAGCATGCGCTTCCTGCAGATCCTGCGCATGGTGCGCATGGACCGGCGCGGCGGCACCTGGAAGCTGCTGGGCTCCGTCGTCTACGCCCACAGCAAGGTGAGGCTGCGGGGCCCCATTGTGTCCCCACCCTGGTTTCCTCCCTGAGCCCCTCTCACCCCCCTTGCCCTGGCAGGAGCTCATCACGGCCTGGTACATCGGCTTCTTGGTGCTCATCTTCTCCTCCTTCCTGGTCTACCTGGCTGAGAAGGATGCCAACGCCCAGTTTGCCACCTACGCCGACTCCCTGTGGTGGGGCACGGTAAGCTGGGCTGCCGCGGCCCCCCGGCCCCGGGAGGGGATGAGGAGGGTGGGACGGGGCGGCGGTGGGGGAGCTCCCTCCAGGCCCCCCCCTGCTCTGCCCCCGGGCAGGTCACCCTCACCACCATCGGCTACGGGGACAAGACGCCGCAGACGTGGCTGGGACGGATGCTGGCGGCCGGCTTTGCCCTCCTTGGCATCTCCTTCTTCGCGCTGCCCGCCGTGAGTAGGACCGGGGAGAGGGTTCCGACACCTCCTGCCCTGCAGAAATCAGGGAGAAGGGGAAAATACACCCCTCTTCCAGAGGAGTCCCCATCTCTCCTGGCTGAGGTGGCGTGGCCAGCACCCACGAACCCCACCCCCTCCCGTCCCCAGGGGATCCTGGGCTCTGGCTTCGCCCTCAAAGTGCAGGAGCAGCATCGGCAGAAGCACTTTGAGAAGAGGCGGACACCGGCGGCGAATCTGATCCAGGTAACCCAGTTCTGCTCTGTCCCCTCCCAGGGATGCCCTGCTGTCCCTCTACCTGCCCTGCCCGTCCCTGCTGCGGGCAGGATCCAAACAGGGACAGGGTTTAGTAGGGGACAGGTACGGTTGGATGCAGAGGTCTTTTCCAACCAGATGATTCTATGATCCTGTGAACGCCCTGAGTTGGAGGGGACCCACAAGGACCATCGAGTCCAACTCCTGTCCCTGCACAGGACACCCCAACGTTCACAAACACCTGACCTCACACCTGGCTCCTTTTGGCCAGACTCTGCCCATGGTGGCCATGGTGGATGGAGGGGTGGGGGGCTCCCCTCCTGACCCCGTAGCGCCGATGCCAGTGCCCGCGGGCTCTCGCTCTCGTCCAGGCTGCCTGGCGCCTCTACTCGACAGACGTCAGCCGGACATACCTGACGGCCACGTGGGGTTACTACGACAGCCTCCTGCCCTCCCTCAGGTAGGTTGGGTGGGGGTGAGGGCTGGGGGGCTTCCAGGGGTTCCTGTGGGATCCCAAGGCTGACGAGCACCCGGGGCAGCCCCTGCCGTGAGGGGTCTTGGCAGAGCCAAGCAGCGCCTCCCTGGGATACCAGAGAGCCAGCACAGGACCTGCTGACATGTCCAGCACCCTCCTCCATCCTCACCACCCCCCAGCACCCATCCCACCCTCTCACCCCATCCATGGCCTTCCTCCAGCACTGCTGCGGGCAAGAGGATGGTGCCACCGGCTGTGGGGACCTCGTGGTGGGGCTGATGGAGCTGCAGCCGGCCGGGAGCTGGCTCGGAGTGCGGTGGCAGAGCAGATGAAGCTGGGGGTGCCCAGCAGGGAGCCCCGTGCCCCGTCCCTGCAGCACTCCCTCCCGTTGCCCCTGGGATGCTCCCATCATGTGTGGATTGAAGACTCTTGAAGCTCTTCCAGACGCCCTGTGTGTTCCCATGGCACTGAGCGTGCCAGGGTTTGCCGTGTGGGCTCTGTGCGGGCAGCGTGGTGTGGGCAGCCCTGCCCTCCTGCCTGCCCCCCCATCCGGCCGTGGATTTCTTGCTGGTGTTCTCTGGTGTTTTCTTTCACTCTTTATTTTTTCGAAGACAGAGCTCTGAACAGCCACAACAGCCCCTCTGCTCCCTGACCCAGGAGATGCAGCTTCCCAATTACTGCCACTGAGTGTGGTGCCAGCGTGGGCAACACAGGGGGCTCTGCCAGCCCCTCCTGCTGTGCCAGGAGCCACTTCTCCCACAGCAGGGAGTTTCGATAGGGCCAGGCTCGATCCCTGCTGGGTCTGAGCTCTCCCCTCCTGGCTGCTCCAGCAGTCCCCAGCCCCCCAGATGAGAGGGTGGCAGGTCCCCCTGTCCCCACCCCATGGCAAGGGGGCTTGTCCTGCCTGTGCCCTGCCTGCCCCATCCCTCTCAGCACGGGTGCAATCCCTCTGCCTATGTCCAACCCCCGTGGGATCCTTTTCCAGCACCCCAGCATCCTCATCCTCAGGGAAGGTTTTGTAGTGGGACAGGTACAGTTGGACTCGATCATTTCCAAGGTCTTTTCCAACCAGGTGATTCTCTGCCCACCCACAGGTGGTGCCAGCACCCGTCGGAGCTCTTAAGAAACTGCCTTTTGAAAGGAAGTGCTGGGTTTTGCTGTGGGTTTGCTTTGCTCCGCACACAGGAGGACCTGGCTCTGCCCAGCCTTGGTTTGCTCATCCCATTTGCTTTGCAAAGTTTAATTTCTCCATATTTTTATTTAACCCCGACCTCAGAGAGCTGCTCCTAATGTTTGAGCATTTGCACCGAGCCCTCAACGGAGGATTTAGGAATTCAGAGGTGAAAAAATTGCCCGATGGAGCCCCACCGCCTTATCACTCCTTCACCCCTGGCCAGAAAAGCATCAGCCCTGCTGCTTGTCCAGGGGAAAGGTAGGAGGGTGCAGCCCCCCGGCCCCGTGTTCCCTCCTCTCTGCCTACTCTCTTCTGCTCCTCTGTGTCCATCTGTGATGCCACTGCGGTCGCTGCCACACCAGAGCCCAGAGGAGCAGCCCCCGGCCCCGCTGCCCACCCAGCGCCGTGCTGGGGCACCCGTCCTGCTCTGCTGCTGGTACTGGAGGGGGCACATTTGGTCCTCACAGAGGAATTCGGGGCCGTTTTACCATCATGAAGCCTCTTGCAATGTTGAGCTCCACCTCACTGCCCTTTCCTGAGGTGGCCACAGCACCAGGACCTTGCAGGGGGTAAGGGAGCGTGGCTGGGAACTGCCCAGCTGGGGCCTGAGCTGTGTGGCAAAACCCAGTTCCTGCAGTCCAAGATGGGCTTCCCATGCCCACCGCAGAGGGGAGCAGCGATGCTGAGCTGCCCCAGTGCCAGCAAGAAGAGACAAGAGGGTTTGGTGGTGCCAAGGTGCCGGTGGTGGCCACTCTGCCCTGCATCTCTGGTCCCCTCTGGCTGAAGAGCATCCCAGAGACCCCAGTGTGCCAGCGCGGCAGCTGGCACGGGTGCGGGGCCCTGGGCCAGTGTCAGGGTTAGGTGGGGAGAGGCAGTGCTGCTCCTGCCTGGCATCGTGTCTCAGTTTCCCCTCCCGGAGATGGGGCTGTGGGAAGTCTGGTGTGGCATGGGGCTTTGCCAAGCTGTGACTGCCCTGCTGTGGGCACAGAGCCGGGTGCTCCTGCTCCCCCTGTCAGCCCCGAGGTGAGTATGGGCTTGGGGGCCTCCTCCGTGCGGCAGCACCTCCTGATTGCCCGGAAAACAGCCAGGAGCTGATGGGGGGCACTGCACCCCCCCAGCATCCCACCTGGGAGGAGGGGGGGACCGAGCCTCCCCCATCTCCTCCACAAGCATCACCTCTCATAACATCTCATCTTCTCTCTCTCCTCCCTCTCCTGTTCACCCTCCTCCTCTCCATCCCCCCCCAACCTCCCCCTAAACCTTCTGCGCCCCCATTCACCCCCCCAAGCTGGAAGGAGGAGGATGTGCAGCCCCACAAGTGCTTACGCCTCAGGTAATATTTCCCCCCTGGCTGCCGCTCGCTGCCCACCCCCTCCCGCCGTCCCGCATCGAGCGGGCAGGGGGGTCCCAGAGCCCCGCGGTGTTTGCAGGGTCACCAGGTCCCCTTTTTTGCAGAGCTCTGCTGCTGAGAAACCCAACTTCCCTCTGGCTGGAGTTTATGCAGGACCTACACAAACAACTTTTGCTCGAGCTTTTTGCCCCCCACAGCAGCTGGGGGGGCGGTTGGGCTGTGGTCGGGTCTGGTGCAGCGGGAGATGCTCACCAGCAGCGGGCAGGGACCCTGTGCCCACACGCCGCGGTGTGGGCATGCCCAGGGGTCGGGGGCACGGTGGTCCTGGGTGCTCTGCTCCATCCAGGCCCCCTGCTAACTCTGGTTTTCTCCTGTGTCTCTGCCCGCCCCCCCAGCCCGGTGTTTAGTGGTAAGAGGAGGCTCTTGCGGACATGGGGCACGTGGAGATGGAGGTACTGCGTCCCGGCTGCCCACACCGGAGCTGCATGGTGCTCCAGGCTGGGCTGCCTGCGGGGCACAGGGGGTCAGCGGGGCAAGGAAGAGGGCGTTGAGGCTTGAAGGGTCTTCGTTCCACAGGAGATGGGGTCTGTGCATGGCCTGGGCTGAGCTGGCTGTCCCCACTGTCCCCCGGCGGCACCCACAGCTGGTCCTGCCTCAGTTTCCCCCTCTGTGCAGCACAGAACCACTGAATGCCCTGAGCTGGAAGGAGCCCACAAGGATCATCGAGCGCAGCTCCGATCCAATCCCAAAATCCACACCGTGTTGGGACAAGCCCAACATTCACACCGTACACAGCACGAATGAGCCCGGCCGAGAGCTGGCCTTGCCAAGTCCAACAACAGCAAAGGAGGTGCTTGGCTAAAGCCCATCCCACGTCTGCCAGGCACCCCGGTACCCGCGTGGGGCACAGCCTGCCCTGGCCTCGGGCACAGCCGGGCAGCACCGCGTGCCACCGGCTGCAGGGTCTTGGTGAGCTGTGTGGAACCATCTCACCAGAGCGTGCCCGCTGGTTCTGGGAGCCCAGCACCCCGCCCGTACCCCTGCCTGCACCCCTGCCTTGCCTTGCTCTGCCCTGGTAAACCCAGGAGGCTCCTCAGGCACTGGGGTGCCACGGAGCGCGTTGGGCAGCAGGTGTGGGGTTTGTTCCATGTCCTCTGCTGCTTCAGCTTCCTCTGCTCGCGGGGCTGCGCATCAGCTTGGCCTCTCGCATGGCCCGCGGTGCGCTTGTGGTCCCACATTGCACAAGAGGCTGCACCAGGTGATGTGTTTGTGTAGGTCCTACATAAATGGTGCCCGTTCTCCCCTCCAAAGCCAGCAGAGCAGCTGGTTTGAGGAGCAGAGCTGGGGGCAGGGCAGGAGGGGGGCAGCCTGGACCAGGTGATGCAGCCTGGAGGAGGAGGAGGAGGATGAAGGGACCTGGCCAGGTGCCCCAGGGTGTCTTGTTCTGGCAGGAGCAGGGCTGGTTGCTCCACCAGCAGAGCTACTGCGTGTCCTCCTGTCTCTGTACCTGTCTCTCTGCTCTCCCTGTCCGTCTGTCTCCTCCTTCCTCTGCTCTTGGGCATAAAATAAGGTGCTTGGAGGAGTAACCCCAGAGCTGGTCCTGCACGGGCATGTGGTACCGCCTGCTCCTGCATGCGAGCACGCACCCATTGCAGGGTGTGAGCTCAGCATCACCAGCTCCATCCTCACCCCCACCATGGTGGGCAACATTTGTGCCCACAGCAGGGATCTACTCCCCTCCCTGTGCCCATCCCTGCCCCACCCCTGGCATCCCTGATGCTGCCCACCCCCTCTCCTGTGCAGCAACAAGATGGGCATCAAGGACCGCATCCGGCTGAGCAGCCTGCAGCGGCAGAGCAGCCGGGGCAGGCAGCACCTGGGGCCCCCCCTGCACCGCTCCCCCAGCACCGAGGACATCCCCGAGGCCTCCAGCCCCACCAAGGTGCAGAAGAGCTGGAGCTTCAACGACCGGACCCGCTTCCGCGCATCCCTGCGGCTGAAGCCGCGGACCCCAGCGGAGGGTGAGCCCTGGGGACCAGTGGGATCCAGTCCTGGCTGCAGGCATCTGGGGGGCACAGCCCTCAGTCTCTGCCACCCCCCCATTCTTGCCCTCACAGCCGACTGCCCGCCAGAGGACAGCGGCGAGGAGCAGAGCTCCAACTGTGACCTGACCTTTGAGGACATCATGCCAGCGGTGAAGACCCTCATCCGGGCTGTCAGGTGAGACCACCCCCTCCTGCGTCCCACAGCACATGTGCCCCCATCCCCACCTCCTCCGCAGCTCTCAGGGGTGAGCGGGTTGGTCCAGAGATCCCACATCCAGCCCACGATGGTGGCTGAGCCAGACAGGGAGCAGGGAGGGCTCCTGGCTCAGCACCCATATGGGGACAGTGATCAGGACCTCAGTGCTTCACATGCACCCTCCTCCTTGCACCCCCCCAAGCCTGGAACCCCCAGGTGCCCCCAGTCCTTTTCAGCTCAGGTGTCTCTGCAGGATCCTGAAGTTCCTGGTGGCCAAGAGGAAGTTCAAGGAGACCTTGCGTCCTTACGATGTCAAGGATGTCATTGAGCAGTACTCAGCCGGCCACCTGGACATGCTGGGCAGGATCAAGAGCCTGCAGACACGGTGAGCTGCCCTGGAGGTGCTGGGGGGCTCTGGGCTCCCCTGGGTGTCCCATCACTACCTGTACCCTCTGGGAGTGGCACTGCCCCATCGCAATTAGTGGGAGCCCATCCCTTGCAGTCCCTCACGCCTTCCAGTCCACTGGGACTGATGGACAATGTCCCCTCCCTCCTCATGGGCCACCAGCGTGGACCAGATCATGGGCAGGGGGGCCCTCACTGCGGACAAGAAGACACGGGAGAAGGGGGAGAAGCCAGCGCTGGAGACGGAGCTGGTGGACGAGCTCAGCATGATGGGGCGCGTGGTCAAAGTGGAGAGGCAGGTCAGGAAGCGACAGCCGGTGGGGAACATGTCCCTGTCTCTTCACCACCTGCAGGATATGGGGACAAGGACCCCCAGGTCCCCTCCTGCAAGGCTCACCCTGCCCGCCCTGCAGGTCCAGTCCATCGAGCACAAGCTGGACCTGCTGCTCGGCCTCTACTCCCAGTGCCTCCGCAAGGGCTCCATCAACTCCTTCAGCCTGGCCGCCGTGCAGCTGCCCCGCGGCGAGCCCGACATCACCTCCGACTACCACAGCCCCGTGGACCACGAGGACATCTCGGTGTCTGCCCAGACCCTGAACATCTCCAGGTCTGCCAGTGCCAACATGGACTGAGCGGGGAGACCGCGGGACGGATCCTGCCACGGATGCTGTGAGGTGGCATCGCCTGGCGCTCTCTGCCCACGTCCCTCGCCAAGCTACTTGAAGCAAGTCTTCCTTCGTGAGGGCACAGCTGCAACGGGGTCCCCGTTCTGGGGATGGACTGGCAGACCGTGGCACTGTGCCATGGCCAGACCCCACTCTTGGGATGTTCCTGCCCTTCCCAGGGGGTGATACCCCCCAGCTCCTGAGGCTTTGAGTGCTCCCCGACCTTGGAGGGGACACCCCCCCACACCCTTAGCGCGTGTCCAGCTCCCCAGTAGGGTCCTGGGGACCCGAGCCAGGGCCACCGCCAGCTATGCAAGGCTCCATCCCCTCCTGCGGGTGCAGAGCAGGGGCCTCGGGGCACCCCCAGTGTGGTTTTACCTGCACCGCTCCGGGTCCAGGTGGCAGCGAGGGCACCCCTGGGTAGAGGAGTGGGGGTCTGTCCCCCCTCACTCTCCTCTGCCTGGGTGGTTCCCCTGCTCGCAGGGCTGCAGCTGCACCTGCAGAAGCACAGCAGAGCCTTTGCCTGCCCGTGCATGCTCCCAGGGCCACATATATATATAGGAGATTATATATATATTTATGCAATAATGTCTGAATATGCAAAACCCCCGGGAAGAGCAGCCCGTGGGGACATAGGCAATAAGCAAACTCCCCTCCCAGCACACAGGCTGGATCCTGCTACCTGTGAGGGCACACCTGGGTGTCCTGGGAGCTCGGGGCTGAGTGACAAACCTCTGCCCAACGGTGGCCCTGGGACCACGGGGCTGTGGAGGAGGGAGGGAAGCAGGTACAGGCGATGGGGACAGCGGTGCCCAAGGAGCATCCTTCCCTCTCGTGCCCCAGCCCCTGCTCTTCCCTGCTGGGTCGTGCGGTGCTCAGTTTGTCCCTTCCCATGTCCCTGTCCTCTCGGTGGCCACGGCTGGGTCTGGGGGTGACTGCCCAGAGGGGGATACAGAGGGGCTGTGCTTCTGGCACGTCGCTTGTGGCAGAGCCATGGCAGCTCCCATGCTGCCCCACTCCCCTTTGCTCCCTCGCCCCCAAGCCTGGGGCTCATTTCCAGTCCCACAGCGCTGGGAGCGATCGCGGTAGTGCCAAAGTTTGCCAGGCTGCGGCTGGCACCTGCTCCTGCATGTCCAGGGGTGCTGGGGGCGGGGGTCTCGGTGCTCTGCGGGGCTTGGCAGTGATTCTGGTGTGGCTGCATTGCCAGGATCTGACCTGGGCTGGTGGGGTCCCACTGAGCCCCCTGCTGGGCTTTGCACCCCCCTCCATCACAACCTCCCCTGTGCCTCCGCTGCAGCGGGGACCCCAACCCTGCTCATTTTTCTTGCCTCGTTAGTGCATGTGGCCAGCGCGGCCGCGCCAGAGCTGCTTGCAGCCCCCTCTTCTCCAGCCCCACACTGGCCCCTTCCCCTCGCTCAGGGAGTGCTCGTCCCCCCAGGCTGGGCTATGGGGCAGCGGTGGCACGAGGGGATGGCAGGGGCTGTGGGTCAGCTGGTTGGTTTGTGGGTGCCATGGGTGCCCGGCTGCAGGCGAGGGTGCATGCGAGAGCTTTGCCCACAGTTGCACGCAGGAATTAACCCATAGGAGCCCCCCCCCAGGACTGGGTGGTCCCCCCAGACCTCCCCAGCCAGCGGTAGTTACCTCACTTGATTAACTTATTAACTTATTGGTTTCATTAAAGTTTGGAGTAGAGGCTGCCTGGCTGCTGCTGTCTCTCTCCCGGCTCTCCCGAGAGGTGGCACTCCAGCCTTGGAGCGCCGGAGGATCCAGGCGTCCGGCCAGAGGATGTGGGCATCTGGCCAGCGGATCCAGGCATCTGACCACCTCCCTGTCCACCCTGGACTCCTCTCGAGCCAAAGCCACCCTCCCGACACCGGAGCAGGGTCCATCGCCCTCCTCAGCTCCGCGGTGCCAAGTTCCTGGGGGCTGCAGGTCTGATGCCACCACAGAGGGGCTTCTGTCCTGCGTTTGGAGCCTGGGGCTAACGGGGGCATCACTGCCCGGGGAGGGGTCACTGCCCCTTCTGCCTCTTTAGAAGTGTGAGGGTGTGTCCCCAAGTGGAAATGGTGCCGTGATGAGCGCAGAGCCACCCCGAGAGAGGCGAAGGTGCAAGCCCCCTTCCCCAGGACCCTTCCCCACAACCCCTCGAGGGATGGCAAAGGCTTCACCCCATCCCGCATGCTGGCACCTCATGGGGACAAGGCAGCCCCCAGCCTGAAAGTGTCAGGGGGCCAAGGTGGCCCCTTTCCGTGCCGCCCAAGCCCGGTGCTGGCTGGGAGGAAGCCGGGACTCGCTGCGGGTCAGTCCCTGCCTTTCCTGGCTGCTTCTCGCCAAGAAATCCACTCCTGGCTCATCCTGGGGTGCTGGGCTGAGCTGAGCACCAGGGCGCCAGCGCCTCCCTGCCCCGGCTGCACCTGCTCCCCCGGCGTAGAGCTGCCCCAACCCGCTGGGATGGGGGCGACCCTGGTCCCCCAGCCCCACTGAGTGCCTGGCATGTGGGGTACGAATCCTGGGGAGCTTTGGCCACTTCTGGAGAAGGGCAGGTCTGGGTTGCGTGAGACCCCAGGGCAGCTTTGGAGCAGCAGCTTTGAAGGGGCAGCCAGGATGCAGCAGCACCCGGAAAGCCTGGCAAGAGCCAGCAGTGGCGGGATGGCACGGAACCAGCCTCTGCCTGCTGCCCCAGCTGGGTGGGTGGGTTTGGAGGGAGAAATGCTTCATGATGAGGGTGGGGAGGCCCTGGCCCAGGGTGCCCAGAGCAGTGGTGGCTGCCCCATCCCTGCAGGTGCCCAAGGCCAGGTTGGATGGGGCTTGGAGCCCCCTGACCCAGTGGGAGGTGTCCCTGCCCGTGGCAGGGGGTGGCACTGGGTGGGCTTTGAGGTCCCTTCCAACCCAAATCATTCTGTGATTCTATGATTCTATGGTGCATTCCACACCATCAGGGGTCTTCACTCTATCCCGGGGTTGTGCATCGCCAAGGGGTGCTCACCCTGCACCCCTCAGGGGTGGCAGCGCTGTGCAGCTCAGCAGAGCCCGTGCGTGTCGCTGCTGCACCGGGGGCATCTGAGGACACCACACCTGGATCTGGGCTCTTTGCATGAGTCCACGCAGTGGGACTTGGGTGCTTCTCCCTCCCCCGGAGCAGCCGCTATGCAGGAATGAGGGCAGGGCACACGTGTGTGCCAGCCTGTGGCACTTGGTTCTGCTTCCCACAACCACGTGGACTCAAGGTGCCCGGGCTGGACTTTGCCCCCCTCTACCTTGGTTCCCCCATATAAGCAAAAGGCTGCCACTTCCCGGAGCGAGGACAGGGCTGGCTGGAGGGCACACGTGGGGGGGGAATGCCAACGTCAGAGACGCAGCGAGCCATGACCCCACAGTGCCAGCTCTCTGCGTCCCGCCGGGAGCGATGCTTGGCACGCCAAGGGGGTGAGGGGGCATCACTGGGGCTGTTGCTTCTCCCACCCCCACGCACGGGCTGATATCGACTGGGGGGCACCAGGGACGGAAGGGGGCTCTGTGCCCCATGGCATCCTCAGCTGCCCGCAGGAGCACAAGGACCAGAAGCCGGGGATGTCCTTTTCGCCAGTGGCCTTGCAATGTCCCCTGAGTGTCCTGAGGAATTCGTGACTCACTCTGGATTCCTATCAGTCCCAGTCATGGAGACACTCGGACTCTGGGCTGGACCCAGTTCCTTCCTGAGGTGCCGAGCAGCCCCGCAGCGCCATGCGCGCTGCCCAAGGCCACGCTTGCAGGAAAAGGCCCTTCCGCGAGCGCTGGCGGAGCAGCCGCGCGGGGGTCCCAGTGCCCTTCTTTGGGCTCCCAGAGCTCGGGGGGAGCGGGCAGCCCTCGAGCCCAGTGGGACGCAGTGCCCCCCACATCTGGGGTGCAGGTACGACCTGAGCGCCCGCAGTGTCCTCCGCCAGCTCCTGCCCCAGCTCCCATGGCCACCCTGGAATGCCACTCCCTCCCGCTGCCCACGGTGCCCCAGTCCTGGCAGCTGGGGGCACCTTCGGGGAATCCTTTGACAGCAGCCAGAGATGCTCCTGGTGGGACAGAGGCAGGTGGGATCCCCAGGGCGGGCACCCAAAGCCCCACAGCAGGTCTGGGTGATGCAGAGGGAATCAGAACCCGTGGGGGGGCCAAGACCTGGGTCCTGAGCACCGGGCTGGGCACTGATGCTGGCAGCAGGGACACAGAGCTACCAACAAGTGACAGTGGCCCCGTGTTCTGGGGTGTCCTTGCCCACGCTGCAGCTGGGGTGGTGGGGGAGGAGGGGGGGGGGTAATGCAGCCCCCTCTCTCCTCCCTGCTCTCTGTCCCGGGCTCCCCTGGATGGAACAGGGGTGCTGGCCCCGACCCCCCCAGTTTGCATGGGCACAGAGCAGAGGGCACGGGGAGCACAAGCACGGGGTAGGGGGCACGGGAAGCAGGAAGGACCCCCAGTTTGCATGGACACAAGGTGGGGGGCACGGGGAGCTGGGGAGACCCTCGGCGCCATGGGGGAGGGGGGACCCCAGTTTGCATGGGCACAGAGTGGTGGGCGGGAGAGCAGGCGGGACCCCCCCAGTTTGCAGGGGTACAGCGTGGGGGGGAGGGACACGAGGAGCAGAACGGACCCCCCAGTTCGTGCAGACGCAGGATGGGGGGCAGGGGGAGCAGGGGGAGCAGGCGGGACCCCCCCCAGTTTGCAAGGACAGAAAGTGGGGGACACGGGCAGGGGGTGCTGGCAGCGCCCCCCCCCCAGCGCGCGTGGGCACAGAGTGGGGTGCAGGGGGAGCAGAGGACCCCGGGGCAGGGGGGCAGCGTCCCGGGGGGGCCGGTCCCGCCGTGCTCCCCCCGCCCCGCCCCGCCCCCGGGCGCGGCTATAAGGGAGCGGCGGGGCGGGCGGGCAGCGCGGCGGCAGCGGCGGCAGGTACGGGGCAGCGGGGTGGGGGTCGTGCGCAGGGGGTCCCCCCAAACCACACGAGCTGAGAACTGGGAGCTCATTGCACCCCTTGTGCCTCTGGGGCAGCGGGAATGGGGCGGGGGGGGGGTCCCGTCCCGTCCCGTCCCGTCCCGTCCCGTCCCGTCCCGTCCCGTCCCGTCCCGTCCCATGGGTTCTCCGGGGGTTCCCCCCAAACCAGCCCCCTCCCCCCCCCATTCCTGGGGTCCCCAGGGCCACCTCCTGGCCGCCCAGGAACTCATTGCACCTCCCGTGCCCCCAGGACAGAGGGGATGGGAGGGGGTCGTGTCCCCGGGGTCCCCCACCCCAGCTCCCCCTCCCCACCCCCGGGGTCCCCAGGGTCACCCCGTCTCCATAGGCTGAGACCTGGGAACTCATCGCTCCTCCTGTGCCTCCGGGGCAGCGGTGATGGGGGGAAGCGACCCCCCTACCCGTTCCCGGGGTCCCCAGGTCCCTGTCGCCCCCCCCGCCTCCAGCCCCACAGGAACTGGGAACTCATCGCACCCCCAGTGCCTGGGACTGGAGCTGGACTGGGGAGTCCAATCAACCCTCCACCCCCCCAGTGCCCAGGGAGCCCCGTCCCACTGGGGTTTTGCTTCTGGAGGGGGGGGGGGTTTAAGGTGTGGTGGGCAGGGGGCTCTGGAAGTCGGTGCCCAGGCAGGAGCTGGTGTCTGGGGGCACCGCATGGTGGGTGAGGGTCCCCAGAGCCGGGGTGGGTGCAAGGGGAGTTCAGAATCCTCAAGCTTTTGAGTGTCCTGAGAGGGGCAGAGAGGGGGCTCGGTGTGGGATGTGGGTGCTGGGTAGGTGGGCGATGGGATTGGCTTGGGGTGCAGAGCTGCCCTGTGCCCATGGGACCCCCGGTGCCCCCCACCCACTCACCATCCTCCCTTGCAGCGGCTGCAGCTCTGGGGGCATCGCGGCACCATGCGCCTGCTGCGGGCCCTGCTCTGCCTCTGGCTCCTGGCCCAGGTGGCCCTGGCTGCCCGCGTGCGTACCCGCCGCGAGCTGGCACCCGGCTTGTACGAGCATGGGGTCTACGATGCCGGGGGGTCCTACTGCCAGCGAGGGGATGTGTGCTGCCACGGCCGCGACGACGGCTGCACCGTGCCCTACCACGACACCCTCTGCTACTGCGACCTCTTCTGCAACCGCACCGTGTCCGACTGCTGCCCCGACTTCTGGGAGTACTGCCTGGGCATCCCGGCCCCCTTTCCCAAGGTGCCAGGTGAGGCAGCCCCCAGCCGGGCAGGGGGGCTGTGGGTGCCGGGGATCACTCCTGGGATGCCCAATGTGTGTGATGCCGGCAGTGCCACTCGGGTGATGGGTGGACATGGATGCAGCACCCCACAGGTGCAGAGTTTTGCTGCTCTGGACACCTTGGAGCTGTGGGGACTCGTGTGAAGTGGCCAGGCTGGAGCTGGGACCCCAGAAACCGGGCTGGAGACCCCCCCCAACCCTGCAGGGCTCTACGGGGCAGAGGGGCAGCTCCAGCACTGGTACCTGTGGGGCACAGCAGGGGTGCATGGTGATGCTCCATCCCGCTTGCCAGGTCATGTCTGGGGCAGGCGGATGCTGGCCCTGGCTTCACCCGCCCTGCAGCTGGGGTGGACGGGGTGAACGGGGGGCACAGCGGCCCCCGCCACACAGCACAAGGCTCTCTAAGAAGTCCCTGCAGAGCAGAGCCAGCTCCCGGGTACAACCGGCCCCTTTATCCCCGTCCCGCCAGGCTCTGCTCTGCTCGGCAGCCCCACGGTTAACCCTCCCCGCACCGAGCCAGCCCCGCTGCCCCCCCTGCGCCGTGGGGCACGAGCTGGTGCCCAGCGCAGCCCCAGGAGTGCTGAGCGTTAAGGACTGCGGTGTTTTTCCTCTTGCTATTTACCCCATGGGGTGCTGGTGGGACCCCAGGCACAGCCTGGCACTCACCAGGGCTCTCCCCTCCCTCACCCAGGCTGTGCCCGTGACGCAGCCACATCCTGGGAGCTCTGGAGGTGCTGAGCTGCCGCTGAGCACCCTGCCTGGCTTTAAGGACTGCAGTTCTTTTCCCCTTGCTATTTACCCTGGGGTGGGGGCGCTGGGGGGGACTTACCAGGGCTCTCCCCTCTCTCCCGCAGGCTGTGCCCGCGCCGGCCGCATCTACCCCACTGGAGCCACTTACCGGGAGAACTGCAACCTGTGGTGAGTGCCCCCGCGCTCTCCGGTGCCATGCGGGCACTGCTGGCACGGTGGTGGCATACTGTCTGCCCGCGGGAAGCCCATTGGGAGCCTGTGAACGCGGGCTCGGTTGGGAGCGCGGGGCCCGAGCTGGGTGGTGGGAGTCGGTGCCAAATGCCTTTGCTCTGGCACACTCGGAGCTGAAAGCCCGGGGCCTTGAGCCGCTCCCGAGTTTCAGCGCATGCTTTTGTGGAACCTGCGCGCTCCGCAGGGTTAGCGCGCGGCCGGGCCGGCTGCGGGGCGGCTGGTGCGAGCCTGGCACTGCCAGGGTTTGTCTGCCTCACTGGTCCAAGCTCAGCTTGCCCGAGCTTGATGGGATGTGCCTGCAGCTGGCAGCTCCGTGCCAGGCGGCCGCAGTCTGGCTCAGGTGCGAGCATCCCATCCGTGCCGCATGCCAGGAGCTCACTCGCAGTTGGCAGGAAGGGGCTGCGGTGGTGGTGATGGCACCCAGAGGTGGGGGCGAGGGAAACCTGCAGGCACAGATCTGCCTGCAGACAAGACCGCGCAGCGATGGGGCAGATAAGGGCAATCAAAGGCTCCGTCTGGGGCGCGTGTGAGGACACGAGCACGTGTGTGTGCACGCGTGTGTGGGCGTGTGTGCTGCAGCTGGAGGTGAAAAGCCAAGCCAGACCCTTCCCGAAGCCCCAAGACTGGTCCCCTGGAGGTTCTCAGCTGGCGCCGGGCACCTGCCTGGCTTTAAGAATTGCATTTATTTTACCCCCTTGCTATTTACCCCATGGGGTGCTGGTGAGACCCCCAGCGCAGCCTGGCACTCACCAGGACTCTCCCCTCACCTCCCCGAGCCGTGCACTTGGACGGTCCCTGTTGCTGGGAACAACATCCCTTCTCCAGCAGCGCTGGTTTTTCTGCCAAACCCCTCTTCCCCTGCACTTGGCGCCAGGAGAGCCGCAATTCCTGCAGAGCTTCGCCCCAGACCTGTCCTTGGCATCTGGGGGGCTGGGGGAGCTGGCAGGGGGCAATGCCATGCCTGGATGGAGCAGAGGGCGCTGCTAGGGGCACCCAGCTGGTTGCACCCCAAAGTGCTCCCATGGGATGCCCTGGGGAACCAGGAGACAGATGTGGGGTCAGTGGGAGCGCTCGGGGACGGGGCAAGTGCCAGGGTGCAGGTGCCGCTGGAGGGACCTGGCTGGTGGGACACATCTCTGGTCTCACACGGCTCCTTAAAAGGGAAGAGCGTGCCGGGCAGGAGGGCGCATGCCAAGCATTGCTCGCCGTGCGGGTGGAGCACAGCCCAGGGCTCCCATTGGGGCACCCCGGCCCAGCACAGCCCCCCCTGCCCTGGGTGTCCCCGTGGGTGCTGTGGGGCTCCCAGTTAACCTGGCCAGAGCGGCTCGTCCCGTACCCCCCGCAGAGCCGCCCCGAGACCCCTCGTGGGCTGGCGGCCAAGCCCCGCTCTGCTCTCGCAGACCTGGCTGCTTTCCAGCTGATTTTTTTTGTCCCATGCTCTGTCTGCCCTCTGGGCTTCTGCGGGGAGCGGGGCTGGGGGGGCACAGCCCCCAGGGCCACGCAGAGGGCTCCTGGCCCGGCTTCACCCCATCCCGGGGTGCTGAGCTGTGCTGGAACCCCAGACCCTGGTGCAGGAGAGTGGGCACGTGGACAGCACCTGACTGGGGTCCCCCCAGGGGCACCAACCCTCCCCACTGACGGTGCCCCCCCTCTGCTGCCATCCCCCCCAGCACTTGTGGCCCCGATGGGCAGTGGCAGTGTGAGGACCATGCCTGCCTGATGGATGGAGATGTCATCGATGCCATCAACAGGGGCAATTACGGGTAAGGAGCGGGCGCTGGGAGAAGGGGGAAGGGAAGCGTTGCCCCTTGGTGCATTTTGGGGCACCCCTTACCCTCACCCTTGTCTGCTGCACAGCTGGAGAGCCACCAACTACAGCCAGTTCTGGGGAATGACGCTGGAGGATGGGATCCGATATCGCCTGGGCACCTTCCGACCCTCTCCCACCGTCATGAACATGAACGAGATGCACGTGAGCCGCCCCCTCCCCAGCCCCCCAGGCCTCTTGGATGCCAGGGGAAACTGAGGCACGCTGAGGGCTGAACGTGCCCTTCCCGTGGCTTCACCCAATGCTTCCCCGTCCCCTCGGCGAGCGATGTCCCTGCAGCGTCCCCAACCTCTGTGCCCGGGGGGAGGCAGGGAAGGGGCCGTGGTGGGTGGGTGCCGCGGGCAGCCCTTGTGTTTGGAGACAGCAGCTCAGCAAATTCCCCCTGACAATCCCCAGCTGCCAGTGTTGTTTTTTCCCCCACTCCTCCGAGCCGATTTCCCATCGGAAAGCCGGCCCCACGACTGCTGAGTCGGCAGAGCTGGCTGCGCCAGCACTTTGCAAAGCGGGGTGCCCCCACCTGCCCCCAGGCTGCACCCCAGAGCAGCCCCTGTGTGGAGTGGGCAGCGGCCGGGGGTCCCGTGGGCGCTGGTGGGGAGCGCACGGTGCACGCCAAGAGCCGTGGCCTTGAGGTTTAATTTTAGAGGCGCTTCCTGCGCTGGGACAAGTCGGGCGTCGTGGCCGTGTCCTCCTCAGGAAGGCTGAGGCGGGGGCACCGTCCTCCCCCCAGAGCGGAAAGGCTGGGTGGGAGCCGGTGGCCAGAGGCCACAATGAGGGGCTCGAGGCACCCAGTGCCGGGCACTCGTCACCCTCGTTGTGGTCCGAGGGCGGAAACTTGGGTGGTGGTGTTGCATGAGGAGCCCCTAGGGCTGAGGAACCCAAATATGGGGGAAGTTGAGGGATCCAGCTGCTCTGGGGTCCCTGGGAGTCCTGGTCATGCTCGGCCAGGGCTACAGACATCCCAGCTGGGGGTGCAAACACCGGGGAGGGGGTCTCAGCTCCAAGGATGCCCCCAGGGGCGGCTGGGACATGGGGGGCAGGAGGTCCCTGTGCGATGAGAACCCCTCACGCCTCGGCTCTTTCTCACAGGTGAACGTGGACTCCAACGAGGTGCTGCCCCGCCACTTCGACGCAGCCGCCAAGTGGCCCGGGATGATCCACGAGCCCCTGGACCAGGGCAACTGCGCAGGGTCCTGGGCCTTCTCCACAGCGGGTGAGGTGGGGTGGGATGGGGTGGGGTGACCAGCAGGGACAGGGACCAAACTTGCTGCCGCGGCGCTGGGGAGCCGGACAGGATCCTGACCCCCTGCTCTCTGCCAGCCGTCGCCTCGGATCGCATCTCCATCCACTCCATGGGACACATGACACCCGCACTGTCACCCCAGAACCTCCTGTCCTGCGACACCCGCAACCAGCGGGGCTGCAGCGGCGGCCGGCTGGATGGCGCCTGGTGGTACCTCCGCAGGCGAGGGTGAGTGGGGACGGTGTCGGGGATGAGGACAGGGATGGGGATAGGGATGGGATGGGGATGGGATTTGGGGCAGATTCTGCCCTGGTGCTGGGATGGGATAAAGTGGTTCCAGGCCATGTGGGGAGAGCCTGGGATTGGCACCCCCAGTGCCCCAGGACAAGTGGGGACCAAGGGCTGCCAGCCCAGCTGGGATGGAGAATGAAGTCATTTTGGGGAGGGGCATTTGGGGATGGAGCCAGGTGGTCCTTCCCATCCTCATGTCCTTGTCTCTTGTGCCAGGGTGGTGACGGATGAGTGCTACCCCTTCACCAGCCAGGAGAGCCAGCTGGCAGCGCAGCCCTGCATGATGCACAGCCGCTCCACGGGCCGGGGCAAGCGGCAGGCGACGGCACGGTGCCCCAACCCCCAGACCCACGCCAACGACATCTACCAATCCACCCCTGCCTACCGCCTCTCCTCCAGCGTGAGTGCCCGCAGGACTGGGCCACCGAGCCGCCAGCGTGGGCGAAGCAGGAGCCGTTTGGTGTGGGGAGCGGGAAGGGGCTTGGCCGGGGTGGGTTGTCTGGGAAAGCCAAGTTGGGAAATGAAGTTGGGGAAAAACCCGCTGTGGAGCCTGCGGGGGAGCGGCTGCTGCACCCGGCATCTCCCTAGCACCCACCCATGGGTGCCAGAACGGCCTCTGCTGCATCCCTGGGGGTGGGGAGGGGGCAGTGCTGGGGAGGGTCACGGTCCCAGTACCACCCAGTATCCCCACATCACCCACCCGTGGGTGCTAAAAGAGCCTTTGCCTGCATCCCCAGGGGTGGGCAGGGCAGTGATGGGGGTCCCAGCCCTGGTCCCACCCAGCTCTGTGCTTGCAGGAGAAGGAGATCATGAAGGAGCTGCTGGAGAACGGCCCCGTGCAAGGTAAGGTACTGGCGTGGATGCCTACCTTGATGCCCCAAAGCCAGAGGGACACAGTGGGAGGGGGCAGCCCAGGGCCGGGGGCTGGTGTGGCGCAGAACCCCCATTGCAGCCACTCTCCCTGGTTGATGTTTCACCACGTGCCCGGGCAGCGTGAGTTCTTGCCGGCCCCGGGGTGCCCATCACGCTGCCCACCCCAGCGGGCACTGGTCGCTCATTAACTCCTGAGATTTAATCTCCAGCGCAGCAGTTGGGTTTGTTTTTACTTTATTTTTTTAATCCACCTCTGAGTCGCGTCCCATCGCCCGGGGAGGGTCTGGCTGCTGCCTTCCCTCCTCCCTTGCAACAACCCGTGCCCGTGGCACCTGCATCCTCGGCTGGGGAGGACGCAGGACCCCAGGAGTTGGGTGCCCCCTCCCCAGGGCATAACCAGCACCCACTCCTGACCCTCTCCCTGTGCCCGCAGCCATCCTGGAGGTGCATGAGGATTTCTTCATGTACCAGAGTGGGATCTATCGGCACACGCCGGTGGCCGAGGGGAAGGGGCCAAAGCACCAGAGACACGGGACCCACTCGGTCAAAATCACTGGGTAGGTTGTGGGGGGCTCAAGGGGGCTCGGGGAGGTGTGAGAGCTCTGCTCCAGGCGGGAGAAGAGTTTCTTTCCGGGGAGGAAAGGCGTCCCCATCCTCCGGGCAGGGAGAGGAAGCGGGGAGGGTGCGAAGGCTGGGAGCCTTGCCAGCGGCCAATGTCCAACCCAAGGCTGTGGCCACAAGCGACACGAGTGGGCTCAGCCCTGGCAGGGAGGGAGGAGGGGAGCCCAGGTTGGGGTGTGCGGCAGCAGCTTCCCTCCTCTTCCCCATGGCAAAATATCCCTGCCCGTGTTTTGGGAGCGATGTAAACACCTCTGCGTGGCCAGGAGACAAGTGGGGTCAACGCAGCACCCCGCTATCATCATGCCAGAGCTGGGGGGAGCCCAAGGGGGGTTCCCCAGGACCCCCACTCATGGCTCTGCCCTTCCACTGCAGGTGGGGAGAAGAGCAGCTGCCCGACGGCCAGACCCAAAAGTACTGGGTGAGTGTTTGGCATCACGAGTTCGTTAGGGCTCAGCCACGGGGGTGGGTGGGTGCCCATGCTGCTTTCCCATGGGATCCAGCTGGGGATGGGGGGCTCGGGTGGGGTGACCCAGCGCTGACCCGTCTCTGTGCCCCCTCTGCAGACTGCAGCCAACTCCTGGGGCACCGCGTGGGGCGAGGGCGGCCACTTCCGCATCGCCCGCGGCGTCAACGAGTGCGAGGTGGAGACCTTCGTGGTGGGCGTCTGGGGCCGCGTCAGCATGGAGGACATGGCCCACAAGTGAGCGCCCCGGTGCCCACAGCCCCCCCAGCCCCACAGGTGTCCTTGTCACCACCACAGCCCTGCCCAGCACTGCAGCCCCTCCATCCCCTCCTGGTGGGACTCCTGTGCTGCTGGGCAGGGGACAGGGTCATCCCCAGGTCCCCAAGGGCTGTCCCCGAGGGCCGTGTGCCCCACTGTGCTGACGCAGCGGCTGGGCGCAGCGATGCGTGCACGGGGCGAGCGGCTGGGGGTGCCTGGGGGCCCATCCTGCATCCCATGGGATTTACCCGCTAATCCCCCCGCCTCGGGCTCGCCTGGGCTTTGGAAGCAGCTGGGGGGCTTCAAAGACAGCCGCCCCCCACTCTGGCTGGCACTGGCAGCTTCACCACCCTCCTTCCACCACCCTGTGCCAAGGGGGACCAGTGCGGGGTGGGGGGAAGCAAGCCTGGGGACCCCCGGGCTCCTGCACCCCCATATCTGCCCCTCCCCTTGCCCTGGAGTGGGGTTGGAGGGTGTAAAACACCCCAGCGTGTTCATCTGTGTCCCTGGGGTGGGAGGAGCCCCGAGGCTGGGGATGAGGATGGGGTCCCCACCGTCCCCCCTTGCCTATCCCTATGGTGCTATGGCCCCTGGGGGCAGCGGCGACAGGGGGGGCCTCAGTGCCAGTGTCCTTGTCCCCTTGGGGCCACGACTACGGACCACGCAGCAGCACAGCCGGGGTCCCCCTGCTCGTTCCACCCCCCCCAGGGCTGAACTTTTAAAACTTTTTTGTATTTATTTTGCTTTTTATTATTTGTAAATAAACTTATTGAGGCCTCCTGGCCAGGAGGGGCTGCTCCTTCCACCCCCCTCCATGCCAAGCAGGGGCACATGGCCCTGCTGCCCCCTGTCTGTCCCGTCCCAGGGGGGCCCAGCTGTGGCCACGGGAAGGGCTGTGGGGCGCGATAAGGCCCCGCTCATTGTGTGCCTTCCGGCTCCGCCAGCGCTCGGTGACCACGGCCAGCGCTGGACTGGTCACGGGCACGTGTGGCCACACGGGCCACCACGGCCACCCCCCAGCCAGGAGAGCCTCTAAGGCCATCCAAGCCACCACAGCCACCTTGCAGCCAGGTGTGCCACCAGGACCAGCTGTGCCATCACATCCACAAGTGCCACCCTGTAGCCAGGCATGCCACTGCTGCCACCACAGCCAGGTGTGCAACCATGGGCACTGATTGCCAGCAGTGCCACCACAGCTATCCAAGTCACTGCAGCCTCCCCGCAGCCAGGCATGCCGCCACAGCCACCCTGGCCATGGCACCCAGGCGTGCCAGTGCAGCTGAGTGCCACCCTGGCCAAGCATCCCACCACAGCTACACCATAGCCAGCAATGCCACCATAGCCACCCAAACTACTGCAACCACCCTGGTCACAGCAGAGGCACCACAGGAGAGGCCCGTGGGCTGCTGCTGGTGTTTTTTAAAACTCTATTTAGTCTGTCTTTGCCTTTCTTCCCTCCCTCTCTTTGCATCCACTCACCTCCACACACACACCACCCCCCGCCCCTCGGTCAGGGCACCCCCCAGCACCCTGAGCGCGGAGTGGGCGCCACCTGGTGGTGACTTCCTGCAACTGCACCCCCTGCTTTAGCTGACACAGAGGGTCTCACCCCCTCACCCAGTGCCACCCCCTGCCATGGGCAGGGACACCTCCCACTGGGTCAGGGGGCTCCAAGCCCCATCCAACCTGGCCTGGAACACCTCCAGGGATGGGGCAGCCACCACTGCTCTGGGCAACCTGGGCCAGGGCCTCCCCACCCTCACAACAAAACATTTCTCCCCAAGATCTCATCTCAGTCTCCCCTCTTCGAGCTGAAACCGTTCTAAATGTCTGTGTCTCCACATACACCGACTCTGCTGTTTCTACACAAATGCCTTTTCACACACCTTTTTAACATATATGTGTAACAGATATACACACACATATATACATGTATATACATATATATGTACATATACGTGTGTATGTCTATGTATATGTATATATGTATATATACTTAGATTTATATAGACATAAAATATCTATTAATATATCATATATTAATAGAATATATAATTAATTAATGCAATAGATAATTATATTAATATATAATATATTTTTATATATATATACACACACACATGCTGGCAGACTGCCCTGGGGATTTTAGATATAGATATAAAAATGTATCTTATATAATATATTAATGTAATTATCTAGTGTATTAATACAATTCTATATTATTAATATATCATATATTAATATATTTTATGTCTATATGCCAAGTCATCCCTGATGCTGCACAGCATTCCCAGCCAGGGAGGATAACAGCTGGGGGAGGGAGGGTGGCAGCCAGCACAGGCAGTGACAGCCGTGGTGCAGGTGGCAGGGGCTGCTGGCAACAGGAGGGGACAATGAGCCCCCAACGCCTCTGCCTTGACCCTCTCAGAAAGGCTGGGCAGCTCTGACTCAACACAAGACGACGAGAAATATTGTTGGAATGATCCGTGGTGCTGTAGAACATAAAGTCCTGCAGCTGAGGAAAACACCGACATCTGGTTATCGCTTCTGAAGGATCAGATAAGTTACTCAGTCCTTTAAATATTTCCTTCTGTAAGAATTCCTTCAAACACATCACAGCAATGCGGCTTTCAAAAGGCATCTCAGGTTCCTCACCAAGGCCAATTAAGGGAGAATCACCTAGAGATCAGTTTGAATCAGAGGAAAGAAAACTTTGGTGTGGGTTGAATCCTCATGTTCTGGGTTGCACCTCTGCAGGAGACCCCCAGTGTCTCACTTTCTGTAAGGTGACAGGAAATGAGTTAAGAATGAACTTCAGGGCTGCAGGTGCAGGAGGAGGACAGGTCCCTCCCTGCACCCGGAGCTACCGCCGGCCCCGTGGAGCGGCGAGAGTCACCCCACAAACACAAAGCACAGCGCCCAGTGCACGCTGCCTTTTATTCAAAAGCTGTAAAAATAAGCTCTACACCGTTTGAATTTGGCTTCGGCAGGGAGAGACAAATCAGAACAGACATTGGCAACACGGGGGGGCAATGATCCTGCGGGTGACTGCAGCGATGTCACCATTCCAGCAGTGCAGGCAGAAACTGGGCTTGGATCCCCAGGAACCTGGAGCATTCCCAGCTCAGCCCAGGGGCTGGATGTGCTCCTGGCGAGGAAGGGCACCCTGCGAGGCGAGGGAGGATGAGCTCTGCCACCATTTGTGCCCTTCCTGTTGCTTTTCAAATGAAGGCTCAGCTCTTGGTCACCAGAGGGTCCCCACAAGAGTGTTGAAACAGGGCTGCTCCCCCGCAGCCACCCCGCCAAGCAGAGGGACAGCGCAGATGGGGTTTAAATATGACTTTGGGTCTGGCAAAGGAGGATCCAAGCGCTCCCTGGGAGCTATGGCACAGGCTCGCTACTGGTTTGGCCACCCCACCCCATGGCACGGCCCCAGAACCGGGCTCATTTGGCATGGAGGTACCTGCTGCCATTGAGTGGGGACAAGGAATTGAAACTGGGAGGGTCCCAGCAGGGCTTGGGGTTGAAAAACTGGCTTGGGCAACAGCTCGCTCCTCAGGAAGAGGCTCGGCCACGCTGCAGTGCAAGGCCGGGGCCGGCTGCTGCTCCCAGCTGGCTCGCAGCCCTCGGCCGAGGGCGTCACAACATGCGACTCACAACCATGGTGAGGAAGTCCTCGTAGCTCAGCCGCACGTTGCCCACCAGCGCCGTGTCCTTCTCGCGGAAGGCGTCGGTCGTGCTCTGCAGCTGCATGCAGATGTGAATGAAGCGGTCGAGCTGGATGCTGGGGTTGGCGGATCGCTGGGCGTAGCGGGCCAGCAGCAGCTGGCTGAACTGGGGGCTCAGGTTGTAGCCCATCTGGGCAAAAGCTGGAAGCAAGAAACGCTGTTAATAAACCTACCCCGTGGGAGGGAGTGTTCTCCCTGCCCTGCGCGGGCACTCCCCAGCTCCCACTGAGGGTGGGTGCGTGCGGGCAGGGCTCTCCAGAGGAAAGAACCAAACAAAGGCATGAATTCCACACATTTTTCCCCTCAATCAGACACACACACCCAAGGGTTCCTCCCAGAAAACAGGCTTTAGCCACATGCCTCATGAGGGGGGATTCTGGTTTTCCTTAAGGAAGGAAGCTTGTGATGCAGCCCTGCTGTGGCTCCTCACATCTTGCCCCACTGGAAGGCTCTGTGCCAGCTCCAGCACAGCCGGTTTGGTCAGCCCAGCGTGCCCCAGCACAGCAACAGGCGTGGACTGCAGCCGTGGCTGCACAGGGATCACGCTGGGAGCTCAGAGACTCCCAGCCCGGCCGCAGGGATGGCACCAGGAGGAGGCACCAGGCTTGGTTGGAAATAAACACCAAGCAGAGCCACACAGCAGCACCTGAGGAGCTCGGTGTGGGCCAGGTTGGTGTCTCTGCCCGCTACCCACCTTGCTGGAGCTCATTGAAGCTGATGGAGCCCGACTGGTCCCGGTCGTACTGCTGGAAGAGGTTCCTCCACTGCTGGATGAAGCGCAGCAAGGCTGAGAAGCCGTACACGTCTATACGTCCTGACCTGGTGTTATCAAACATGTCTGGGGAGAAAGGGGTGAGGAGCAGGAAGAAGGCAGTGAGAACTGGAGAAAGGATGTGCTGCAGAAATTCCCAGAGCTCAAGATTGGCACAGCAGCTCCTGGCACCTCACTGTAGCCTAGAAAGCCCTCCTTCACCAGGACCAAATCAACCAGGATCCCTCAAATCCCTAAGAGGCTGGTAGGAAGCCACCAAAATTCAGTGCTGGGGCAAGCAGGGCAATGCTGTGACTCTGGCTCAGAGCTCTCCCACCCTTTGCTCCTCAGGAGCAGGGCTCGCTCAGCCTCCTACAGAGCTGGGTTCCCCTTCCCAAGCAGGTTTTTGGGTCCCTGACTCATTCCTTCACCAAAAGAGTGCTGGCAGCTGCTCCATTTGACCAGCTCTGGCTCCAGAGAGCACTTAGAGGTGCTCAGTGAGCGATACTCAGGTAAGAGGGGAACACAGGCTGGGCTGGGCTTCACCCTGAAAGAGGCTGTCTCAAACAGAGCAGAATAAAAAGCAGCGGGAGGGCAGGGAGAGCCCAGACTCACTCACTTATCATCAGCAGGCAGGTCTCGTCATTGAACGTGGACCAGTTGGAGTTGAGCAGCGCCTGTTTCAGCTCCTTCACCGAGATGTACCCGCTGCGATCGGCATCCACCGCCTGGAACCAGGACAGGGTCTCCGGGTCCACGGCCGGGGGGGCACTGCCTGCGTGGGGAGGGGCCATCAGCGCCTCTCACCTCACCTCAGAGAGGCCGCTGGCTGCTCTGTGCCAGGGATGGAGCGTGGGGACGCAGCCACCGCCCAGGGACCAGTCAGCACTTTTTACAGCCTGGGCAAACAGGTTAGGAAGGCCCAGGGCTGAGCACGAAGCGTCTGGCAGCACAGGGAGGGAGGTAAATCAGAGCCCTCGCGCAGCCTGGGACTGGGAAGTGAAGCACGGAGCTCCCGGCCCATAAACCCGCCGGCACGGGGAGACAGATGGGCAGCTATAGAGTTTTATTGCTGCTGCTCAGAGCTGTGGCCTCTTCCATAACCTCCTTCCCCTCCTTATTAAATAATTATTAACCGATAATAAACTAGGACTTTGCAAATTGTGCTGAGCCAGGCAGGGGGTGCTGAGCCAAGCCCTGCCGGCATGGAGAGGAACCAGAACAGGGCTGGGGACCCCCCGACCCCCACTCACCTCCGTAGGGCCCGGGCTGGGGGCCACCGCTGGGCTGCCCATAGGGACCTCCAGAGTAGGGGGGCACTCCGGGGGCCTGTCCTGCACCGGGGAAGCCCTGGGGAGGGGGCAGAGCCCGGTGTGTGGTCGGTACCGGGAACCGGGGGTCCTCTGCACCCCCTCACCTTGCCCCCTATCCTTGTCCTAAGTCCCCCCGCCTCCAGCCCGGTGGCCGGCTCTGCCCTCCCTGGACCCAGCCCCTCCCCAGCTTGGCCCCCAGTGCTGCCCCCTCCCCGCCCTGCCCGCCCCGGTCCCGGTGCTGCCCCCCTCTTTCTCCACCTCGGTCCCCGGTGCTGCCCCCTCCCCGCCCTGGTTCTGGCCTCGGCCCTGGCCCTGGTGTCCAGCGTTCCCCGATCCCTCCCCGTGCCGGCTCCCCATTTGTGCACCCCGCCCCCCGGGTTCGGTATGGCTCCCGGTGCTGCCCCCTCCCCATTTCGTCCCCATCCCGGGGCTCCATCCCCATCCCCGCCCCCCGGATCTGCCCCCCCACCTGCCCCCCGTACGCCGCCATGGCCCCACTACCGCCCCCGCCCCGTGACGTCACGGACAGCGCGCACGCTCATTGGCTGAAGGGCAGCGGAGGTCCCGCCCCAGGGAGTGGCGGGGCGGGAAGCGGAAGGGCGCACCCGCTGGGGCCTTAAAGTGGCAACGGCGCAGGGTGGGGCCCGCCGGGATCAGGGCTGGCATCTCCATGCCTGGAGGAGTTCAAGGCCAGCTTGGATGGGGCTTGGAGTCCCCTGACCCAGTGGGAGGTGTCCCTGCCCATGGCAGGGGGTGGCACTGGATGGGCTTTGAGGTCCCTTCCAACCCAACCCATTCTGTGATTCTATGATCCCCCCAGGTGAGGGCTGGGAGCTCCCTGGAGCTGGGACAGATTCCCCCAGGAGGCAGCGCTGGGAGCAGGGCCGGGAGCAGCTTGGGGACAGGGAAAGGATCCCTGCGAGATCAAGGCTGGGAGATCCTTAGCAGCTTCTCTGGGATCCCCCCAGGATGAGCGCTGGGATCTCCCCCAGGATGAGCGCTGGGATCTCCCCCAGGATGAGCGCTGGGATCCCCCCAGGATGAGGGCTGGGATCTCCCCCAGGATGAGCGCTGGGATCCCCCCAGGATGAGGGCTGGGATCTCCCCCAGGATGAGGGCTGGGATCTCCCCAGGATGAGGGCTGGGATCTCCCCAGGATGAGCGCTGGGATCTCCTCCAGGATGAGGGCTGGGATCTCCCCAGGATGAGCGCTGGGATCTCCTCCAGGATTAGGGCTGAGATCCCCCCAGGCCCCCCATTCCCCATCAGGCCCAGGGCCGAGGGCAGGAGGGGACTCACGGCCACCCTTCCCACCTGTGGGGCTGGGTCTGCAGGGCTGGGCAGGGCAGCGGCCCTGGGGACAGGGATGGGGACAGGGATGGGGACAAGGCCTCGATCCATGCCGCAGGTGAGCGAGGAGGCGGGAGGCGCGGGGGCACCAGCACAGGTGTATTTGGCCGGGCAGGATCCACCTGCCCTCGCACCCCAGAGCGATGGAGCCGTACAGCCCCGTGCCCCCCGCCGGGCACAGCCCCCAGCACCGCGGGGAAACGATATTCACAGCAGAGGCGGGGGGCACAGGGGTCACGGGGGGCACAGGGGTCACGGGGGGCACGGGGACCCCTCAGCCGAAGGGCCCCTTGACATTTTTGGGCTGGAAGAGGGGCTGCTCGAGGGGCACGGCGCCCAGGCACTCCGCGGGGCTGCAGTGCCCGGTCTTGCCCGGCTGCCCTGTGGCTCCTGGGGGGCCGGGAACGCCGGGGATGCCCTGCTGGCCCACAGGGCCTGGGGGACCCATCTTCCCGTAGCCTGGTGGCCCTTGGGGACCTGGAAAAGATGGACAGAAAGAGGGAAGGAGGGAGGTGGCGGGGTGTGGGGCTGGCAGCGAGCCCCAGGGTGGGGCCGGAGGCCATGGGGAGGGAGGGCGCTCACCTGGGGGGCCCGGGGGGCCGCTGTCCCCCATCATCCCCACACCCTTCTCGCCTTTCTCGCCTTTGGCACCTGGTTCACCTGGGAAAGGGGTGGATGGAGGGGGATGAGATGGGAGACGGGAGAGAGGCGGGAGGTGGGAGAGGCGGGAGGTGGGAGAGGCGAGACCCTGGCACAACTGCGCTGCTCAGGGCACCAGGAACACCCTGGGGAACAGCACCTACCCCGCATGCCTGGCACGCCCTGCCGCCCCTCTCTGCCAATCTGCCCTGGCATCCCTGGGGAGCCAGGGGGTCCCGGCCGGCCGGGCAGCCCGTCCTTCCCCGGGGGCCCGGGTCTCCCCGGGGATGCCACCATCTCCACCGGGAAGTGCAGCCGGGAGGTGTAGTACGCCATGCGCTCTGCGGGGAGAGGTGCCCACGCTTAGTGCCCGTGGGGACGAGGGCTGCCTGCACCCCGGCGTCGCCTCGTCCCCACCACCCCGTTACCATCGAACATCTTGTTCAGCTCCTGCCGGATGAACCTCTTGATCTCGTCATAATTCACAACGTCTCCCTGGGGGGACATGAGGAGCGATGGCCACCGGGCACTGCTGGGACACGGGGTCCCGCTCCCCAGCTGCGTCTCCTTACCATCATCCCCGGGGGTCCTGGCAGCCCGGGGTTGCCCGCGGGTCCTGGTGAGCCAGGGGGTCCCCTCTCTCCCGCAGGGCCCCGTGGCCCCACGAGGCCCATGGAGCCGCTCTTGCCCGGCCCTCCGGGCATGCCAGCTCTGCCCTTCTCCCCAGGGTAGCCCCTCTCGCCAGGGGATCCAACTTCGCCCTGCGGAGACACGGCGTGGCAGGGCTCAGACCCAACATCCCTGACCCCACACAGGGTTGTGGGATGCCAGGATGGCCACGGTGGCACAACTGGGTTCTGTCCTCACCTTCTGGCCAGCTGGTCCCACCATGCCAGGTTTTCCTGGGGGACCCTGGGGAGACACAGAGGAGTGGGGTGGCAGGCATGTCCGCTGCGCAGGGACCCTGGGGACACCATGGCCAGCCCAGAGGATGTCACACTTCAGCCCTGGGTCCTGCCAGAGGAGATGCCAAGGTCCTGCCCTGCAGAGCTCCTACCTCTTTACCAACAGGTCCATCTGGTCCCTGTTCCCCCTGTGAAATCAAAGTGGAGCCGTGTGAGATGGTGACTGCCATGGTGCCCACCTCAAGGTGCCCACCACTCTGGGGTGCAGGGGTCCCACACCACCCATGGCCCATGGCACTCACCGGCGGTCCCGGGTGGCCTGGGGGTCCCGGCTGCCCTGGCATCCCTGGCAGACCTCGCTCCCCCGTGGAGCCCCGCTCACCCTTCAGCCCCTGCAGGGAGGCAGGAGGGAGCAGGGAGCATTGGAGTCAGCGCAGGATGGGGATGGTGACCCCCAGCCCGCTCTCCATGGCACCCACCAAGCCCTGGCACCCCACAGCCAGGGCTATGCTGGAGCAGAGTCCAGCCCTTGTGCTACTCACCACTCCAGCGAGGCCAGCGGGACCGGGCTGCCCCGGCGTGCCAGGGGGCCCCTGAGGGCACAAAGAGGGGTGTCAGCTCTGGGGGAGGCTCACGGTGCTCCCCACCATGGGCACCATCCCAGGGCACCATGGGGTGCAGGTCCAACTTACGATGAGTCCTGGGGGTCCTTGTCGACCTTGCGGTCCCATGGGTCCAGGGTCACCCTGGGGAAGGCAGCGTGACCAGGGGTGTCAGGGGGTCCATCCTGCTCAGGGGTCCCATGCCCACCCCCCCAGCTTGCTCACCTCCGCTCCCGGCCGGCCCGTGCTCCCCGGGGGACCGGGTTTGCCACAGTCACCCTAAAAGCAGGAAGGGACAGCATGGGCAGCGTGGAGACCCAGGGCTGAGGACCCCATAGAGGTCACCATCAAGTGTCCCCCATCACTCACCTTCGGACCCGGGAGACCTGGGTGCCCTGTCTTCCCTTTGAAGCCCTGCAGGAAGAAAAGAGCTGGGTGGGAGTCCCGGCTCCTGCAGGACACTGAGGCAGACGACCCCAACCGCCTTCTCCGCCGGGGACCCCGTCCTGCATCCCCAGGTGGGGGGGATGCTCACCCACCCCCAGGGCCCAGCATCCCCGGGAACACGCGAAGGGACAGTCCCAGCTCAGGGCACACATGGCCCTGGCAGCAGGGACGTGTCAGGCACCGAGCAGGGGCAGGGTGCACAAGGAAGGCTGTCACTCACTGGAGGTCCCATCATCCCTGGTGGTCCAGGGGGGCCGGGGTCACCCTGTAGAGAAAGAGACACGGGTTGGGGGTGTCTGAGGGGGTCGCAGAGTGGCTGCCCCCCTGGCAGCACCTGCGAGTGCCCCAGAGCCTCACCCGCAGCCCTGGCTTGCCGTCCTTGCCATCCAGTCCCTCCAAGCCAGCGGGGCCCTGTGGGGACAAGGTGAGGGTGTCAGAGCATGGTCTGCACCGAGGGGCTCTGGGGGTTCCCGAGGGACCTGCTCTGGGTGTGGGAACAGGTCCCTGGGAGCGGCTCCAGCCAGCAGAGCTCCCAGGAGCTCCATGGCACTGGTGGTCCTGCCCCCTCTGCCCCCAGGGATGGCATAGGGGGGTCTTACCTGGATGCCTGGGGGTCCGGGAGGTCCAGGGGGCCCTGGCATCCCCGTGGGGCCGCGCATGCCCTCGCTACCCTGCAAGAGCCACGGGAGGTCATGGGAGCTGCCAGGGTCGTTCCCTATCCAGGCACCCCTTGGCCACCTCGCAGAGCAGGGGCCAAACCCGGCCACCAGCACAAGGGTGAGGGGTGCCACCAGCTCAAGGGTGAGGGGTGCCACCAGCTCAAGGGCCAGCGGTGCCACCCTACAGCCACGTCCTGGTGGCACTCACCTTCTCGGCTGCAGGCCCAGGTGGCCCAGCTGGACCAACTTTTCCTGGGAAGCCGGGGGGTCCCTAAAGAGAAAAGGGGTGTTGAGTGCCCCCCCAGCCCTGCAGGGCCATGGGGGCACAGGGAATGGGTCAGGAACCCTCCCCCGGGGACACCTCAGCGTGCTGGAGCCCCTCTCCCCGCAGCCCCCATGGGATGCACTCACCGCTGGCCCTGGGAAGCCAGGCTGGCCCTGGAAACCCTGCAGAGAGACGAGAGCTGAGCTGGACCCCGACACCACACCCTGCCCCGTGGGGGTCCCGGGGACCCGCTGCACCCCCAGGAATGCTCACCTGGTCCCCCTTCTCGCCAGCGCTGCCTGGGAGCCCGCGCTCCCCCCTCGGTCCCTGCGGAGAGATGGGGTGAGGTGGGTGGGGAGCAGCTCGGTGCCCCCACAGCTGCCCCCCCCTCCCTCCATCCTCACAGCCTCCTGCGAGCCCGTGGGGGTGGGCACCTACCGCTGGCCCCGTGGGACCGGGGAGACCATCCAAGCCGGGGGGGCCCTGGAAGGGGAGGAACAGGGTCAGGTGGATGTGGCTGGAAGGACCTCAGCCCCGGTGCCCAGGGTGAGGGTGGCATCTGGGAGAGCCCCCAGCCCCTGGAGAAGGGCCCTGAGGGACTCACCAGCTCCCCTTTCTCGCCGGGGGGGCCCACGTAGCCTCGCTCGCCTTTGATGCCCTGGAGAAGGAACGAGATGAAGACCCCGCGCGGGAGAGGGGATGAGCTGGGATGTAGGGCATGGATGGGGCATGGGTGGGGCACGGGCATGGATGGGAGGTGGCGGGGACAGATGGGGCATGGATGGGGCACGGCTGAACAGATGGGCAATGCATGAGGTAGCAGGGACATGTGGGACAGGGGCTGGATGGGCCAGGGATGAGCTCTGCAGGGATGTGGCACTTGATGCCCACTGGGGTCCCTCAGCCACCTGCCCTGGCAACATGGGGCGTCCCAGCGAGCACCAGGGAGGGACATGGGGACACAGCAGGTGGACAGAGCCTGGCACACTGCCTGCTCCCCATGGTACTCACAGGCAGGCCGGGGGGACCCGTCGCTCCGGGATAGCCAGGCTGTCCTGGAGGTCCCTGTGCAGGAGGACGATGCTGAGCCCCCTGCAGTGCCCGAGCCAGGTGCCCAAAGCCCACGGGGCACCCGTGTGTCCCTGTGCCCTCCTCCCACACCACTCACCGGCTCCCCTTTGGCTCCAGCCAGCCCAGCAGGGCCGCGTTCCCCCTGGAGACCCTTCAGAAGGAGAAGAGAGGAGCTGCAGGGCATCTCCTGTGGCCCCTGCCCAGGGCTGCACCCACCTGGCAGCATTACTGGGCAGAGCACAGGGGACAAGGATCAGAGCACAGCCCAGGTGGTCTGTGATCTCCACCAGTCTGCCCAGCACCTCCAGGCACTGGGACAGACCCACTTGGCACCCAGCTGGGCTCTCTGCACCCAGGTGCACCAGGCTCCACACCTGAGCGTGGCCAGGGATGTTCACACACAGAGGGCACTGCTGGCTGTGCCCCCACGCCGTCACCCACGGGCAGGACCCACAGGCAGCCCCGGTGCTATGGCAGGGGGTGGAATGCCCAGCTCCCAGCACTCCAGCCACTGTCCAGGACTTGCTTCAGACCACAGCTCCAGCCTGGTGCCACCCGCTGCCTCCCCGTCCTCCCAGGAGGTGACACGGGTGACACGCCAGGCTCCGTGCCACAGGACCGCTGCGGCAGGTTAGTGGGGTGACACGGTGTCGAGGTGGTGGAGACCAGACAGGACAGGCTGGCACACGGCAGAGCAATGCCCCACACAGAGCCACAGAGACCCACACAGACCGTGGTGTTACGGTGACAGTAGCGGACGAGGGGACAGCAGCAGGACACGGCTGGCACAGGCGGCGGAGGGCAGGACCCTCCAAAAGCCACCGGTGAAGCCCCACCATCACCTTGGGCTGGGAGGGAGCATGGGGGCAGCAGGAGGATGAAGATGTGTAGGTGGGTGAGGATGAAGATGTGGAGGTGGGTGAGGATGAAGATGTGGATGTGGGTGAGGATGAGGTGGATGAAGACCAAGATGGAGATGGTGGTGGGGGCTGGGTGACCCCAGAGGAGCCAGGAACCTGGAGAAGAGGAGGATGAGCCCCAGCAGCACCGGCTGCACCGGGGAACCCTCCAGGCCCCCATGAGGGGAGTCCCCAGGGGCAGCCACCGAGTGCCACCTGCTGCACCCAGCCCAGCCCACGGGAGCTGCCACGAGTTGTGGGCACCAAGCTGGGGCAGCAGCTCCCCGACACACCGCGAGCGGCTGAGCAGAGCCAACCTGGGGGCTGTGGCCACCCTTTAGTCCCACAGGGGCGAAGGGCACCAACACGGGGCACCGTGGCCGGCGAGTGCCAGTGCCAGTGCCAGCTCCAGGTCCCTGAGCTCAGGACGATGATTCCAGTCCCACAGCCCCCGGGGCCACTGAGCCCCCCACGCGGGGATGGAGATGGGGGGATGGAGATGGAGTGGAAGAGGAGGGGGGGCTGCGGCTGCTCCCAAGGGGGATGGGGACAGGGGGCACAGCCAAACCAAGCGGCAGCAACAGAGGGCACAGAGCAGAGCCGTGCTGGGTCCTTACGGGCAGTCCAGGTGCGCCAGGCGTTCCAGGAAAGCCTGGGGGGCCCTGAGGGGAGAAACAGGGAGGTCACAGCTTGGCAAGGGCACCTGGGAGCCAGGGCTGAGCCCCCGGGGCTCCGCAGGGTGGCTGGGCACACGCCAGCTCGGCCTCGGCTTCCCACCACGCCGGGCTCCTGCTCCTCTCCAGGGTGGCAGCATCTTCATCTTCACCTCCAGCCTCGCCGGGGAGGCAGCCGTGCTGTGCCACACAGCCCCAGCCCCCTGCCCGTCACTGGGGCCTCGGGGCAGGGCATCGGGCTCCTTGACCAATTGCACTTGGGGGTTCCAAGCTCCCCAGTGCCCACGACACGATGCCCGCAGAGCCCAGCAGCCCCCCCACCCCGGGCCGGGGTACTTACAATGGGCCCGGGTGGTCCCGGGGGTCCCCGCAGTCCTGGTGAGCCCTGTGGAGAGATCAGACCATGGTGAGGGGACAGGGACAGTGCCAAGGGGCACCGAGGGACCAGCCGTGGCACCCAGGAAAGGCTGGGATGGTGGGGAAAGGGCAGAGGATGGGGAGGGCACCCACCTGCTCGCCTCTCTCGCCAGGGATGCCTGGGGTGCCCGGCAGCCCGGGATCACCCACACAGTCCGTGTCGGGGTTGTCACCCTGCAGGGAGTGGGCACACGTCAGGAGCTGGGGTTGGCTCTGCCCATGGGCCCCCAGGGCAAGCTCTGCTTCCCAAAGCCCCAGGTGCTCCCACAGTGGGGGGACAGTGCCAGGTGCTGCCCCAGCAGTGCCCACCCATACAGCACTGCTGGGGGTCAGGGAGCAGCTCTGCGCCAGGGGAGGGAGAGGGTGCTGGGGGCACGGTTCACTCACCCGAGCCTCCTCTGCTCTCTGGAACTGGGCAAAGCACTGGAAGGAAAACCAGGAGTCACTGGGGATGCCCTGCAGGGATGCACTGGAGGAGCTGCAGGGCACGGCAGGGCATGGTTCCCCACATCCTGCACCCCCCTCGGGCACTCAGCACCCGCTGCTCCACCTTGCACTGCCCCCTTGCACAGGATGAGCCCATCACCCACCCCGAGGGTCCCATCCAGGCAGGGGGGAGCTGTGTGTGTGTGAGCCTGTTTGTGTGCTGGGCAGGTCCTGCATGCCCAGAGCATGCCCAAAGTGTGCCCAGAGGGTACCCAGCCCTGTAAGCACCTGCTTTGCACGACTGCCCTGCAAGCAGATGCCTGGGGGCTTGGGAGCACCTCTGCACTTCACCCCAAGAGCCCCTTGGACCAGGGGTGTTTGGGCACTGGGATTGCCTCCCGGAGACTGGCAATACTCACACGGGCACAGCTCTCGCTGCCAGGCGCTCCGGGCATGCCTGTGTCCCCCTTCTCCTCCCTGACCCTGCTGGGTGCTTCGAAGGCTGCCTGGAGCTGGGCACAATCCCCGCAGAGGCTCTGGGGGAGGTGGGGAGTCAGGGGAGGTGCTCAGGGGTCCCCTGGGCACAACCCATGGCGGGAGGGCACCCCATCCCCACGGTCTCACCTTCAACACCTCGATGTTCTTCTCAGCCATCACAGCCAGCGGCCCCTGGAAAAGATGCAGGAGGGAAGGAGATGGTCCCTGTGCCAGGGGAGCAGGATGGGCACAGTGGGAAGGGGACGGTCCCTGTGCCAGGGGAGCAGGACGGGCACGGTGGGAAGGGGACGGTTCTCGTGCCAGGGGAGCAGGATGGGCACAATGGTCACAGAGGGAAGGGAATGGTCCCTGTGCCAGGGGCAGCAGGATGGGCACAGCCGCTACCTACCAGGTCTCCCGCTGGCCCTGGCAGTCCTGGCAACCCGTTGTGCCCTGGCATCCCCTAAAGCGAAGGACAGAGCTTAAATATCAAAACCCTTTGCCAAGAGCTGGGCAGGATCAGTTCCTGCTCACCCGCTGCTCCCTCCATTGCTCACCTGGCGGCCGGGGGCACCTGGGGGGCCGGGGGGGCCAGGGGCTCCAGGGGGACCCTGCAACACCCCAAAACACAATCAGAGAGAGGTGGGGGGGCGGTTGGGGGGCAGTGGGCACAGCATGGCGGAGGCAGCACCCACCTGCGGGCCTGGCTGCGGCTGCCAGGAGAGCCCGGTCCACAGTCCTGGGGCTCCCTGCGACCGAGAGAGGGGGGAGAACATTCAAGAGGGGGCAAAGTGGAGTTGGGGGGTACCCAGGGGTGCCCACGGTGCTTACCGGCATCCCGGTGTAGCTGGGATCCTGGCGGGGGCCAGACGGGCAGGTGCACTCGCCGGGGTCTCCCTGCAGACAGAGGGGGTGAGGGGGGCAGGGTGGGCACAGGGTGGCATCGGGGGTACAGATCGACCCCCACCCTAACTCACCTTCTCACCCCGGGCACCCTTCTCCCCCTGTGAGGAGGAAAGAGGGAGATGAGCATTAGACCCCCCCAAGCGCCCCTGTGTCCCCCACCCAGGGCTGAGCACTGGGGCACAGGAGCGAAGCACCACGATGCCCACGCCGCAGGCACAGCCCCTCTGCCAGGCCCCCGCCACGTACCGGCTGCCCGCTGGATCCTGGCACCCCAGGGAGCCCCCGCTGTCCTTCGGGACCCTGTGAGGAAGAGGAGGGTGAAGCTCAGCTCTGGGCTCCTGCCGTGGCACAGTGGTTTGTAGCCAGTGTTGAGCAGGATGAGGCTGGCAGTGCCCATCCTGGACTCACCGGTGGCCCCGTGACGCTGGTCCCTGGTGGCCCGGGGGGTCCCATGGCACCTTTGGCCCCCAGAGATCCCTGCAGAGGAAGGATAGTAGGAGTGGGGGGCACGGGGTGGGGAGGGAGGGCTGGGGGACACCCCCTTACCTTGGCACCTTTCTCTGCTGCCATCCCCGGGGGTCCCTGGGGTCCAGGAGGGCCCTGGGGGCAGGAGAGGGCATTAAGTCCCCCCAGCACCCCCAGCCAGCCCCCTCCCCACCCAACAAGCCGTGGTGACAGTGTTGTCCCCAGGGAAGTCTGGCCAGGACCCCGCTGGCACCGCCCGCACCAGGGGGCTGATGCTGCAGGGGTGCGATGCCCCCGCTTGCAGGAATTGGGGGGGCTGGCAGCTGCCCCGTCACCAGGGCTGGGCACTCCAAAACGCTACTCACGGGGGTGCCGGGTGGGCCGGGGCTTCCAGGCTCTCCCTGGAAGAAACAGAGTGTGAGAGCTGGCAGAGCTGCTTGGCATGGCATGGCACAGCATGGCACAGCATGGCACAGCACGGCACAGCATGGCATGGCTCGGCTCAGGCACCCCATGCACCCACCTGCGGTCCTGGCTGGCCAATCCCTGGTGGTCCTGGTTCACCCTAGGGAGACAGAGGGGCAGTGAGCAGCCCCAAGCCCCCCGTGCCCACCACCCTGCAGCCACAAGACCCCTCCCCAATACCCAGAAGCCCACTCACCTGCAGCCCCTTCAGTCCCATGGGGCCCTGAATGCCAGGCAGTCCCGGCTTCCCCTGAAACACAGCAGGGTGAGCCCTGCGGGCGCAATGCCACGGGGCATCTGCAGCGACGTCGGGGAGGGGGCACTCACGGGTCTGCCCGGCTGGCCCATTCCTGGGGGGCCCTGGTCCCCTTTGGCCCCGGGTTTTCCTGGGATGCCAACTCTGTCCAAGGAGTGCCCGTGCGGAGCGGCACTGGGCTCACAGGCGTCTCCCTGCGGACGGAGCAAAGTTGGGATGCGAAAGGGAGGGCAGGGGTGGGTGGCACCATGGTGATGGGACACAGGTCCCCATACAAGGGGGGCATCTCACCTTCTCGCCCTTGGGGCCAGCCGGACCCCTGATGCCAGGCTCACCCGACAGCCCTGGGAGCCCAGCCATGCCCGGGGTGCCCGGGTCCCCAGGGCTGCCTGCATCCCCCTGGCAAAGAGAGGGGACAAGGCTGGCAGGGGGTTGGGGGGCACATGGCACAGCCCGAGGTGGGGTTCGCACCCCCCTCTGGCATCGCCAGCCCTGCCATCGCCCCCTGCCCAGCCCCGCTCACCTTCTGTCCCTTCTGGCCAGCATCACCAGGTCTGCCCTGCGGAAACAGGAGTGGGTCAGGCCAGGGCACACCCAAAATGCACAGCCAGGAGGGTGGGGGGCACTCACCGCTCTTCCTGGGGGGCCACCCTGCCCCTTCTGCCCCGGTGGTCCGGGCACGGCCAGCACCGTCCCTGCCCCTTCGAGGGCCTGTGGCACTGGAGGGCACTGCCCGCACGGCTCGCCCTGCCGAGGGGACAGCCCTGAGCGTGGCTTTGGGGTCCAGAAGGTGGCAGGGGCAGGGATACCAGCCCCTCCCCCCGCCCTCCCCACCCCAGGGATACCCCGTGCCGTGAATTGCTCGGGTCTCAGCTGGGGGGGGGCAGGGATGGGGTCCCAGGGGTCCCCATCGCCGCGCTCACCTTCTCCCCTTTCAGCCCCCGCGCGCCTGCGTCGCCCTTGTCTCCCCGGAGCCCCTGTGCCAAGAGGACCCAGCAGAGGTGACACTACGGCCCCCAGTGCCCCCCCGGGCTCCCAGCACCCACCCTGGGCCCCCACATCCCCACTCACCGGGCTGCCCATGGGTCCCTCCTGGCCACCATCCCCCTGCAAGACATCAGAGTCAGGGGCACGCGCAGGGGCACGCGCAGGGGCACGGGCAGGGGCACGGGCAGGGGAAGCTGAGGCTGCCCCAACCCCATGGGGTGATGCAGCCATTCCTGCTGCCTCGGGGGCGTAGAAATGGGAGGGGGGGCAGAAAGGGAGGGGGACATCAGGGTCACTCACCTTCTCGCCCTTGATGCCAGCCAACCTGGGGAGGCCTGCTTCGCCCTGCCAATCCCCCCCCCATGGTTACACACCCAGTGCCCGCACAGCCTTGGGGCACTGGGCACCCCTCTGGCACAGGAGGGGGGGGGCTCAGCCCCACAAACTCACCAGTAACCCCGGCTGTGGGGGTGCTGGGCCACCCTCCAGCCCCTCGGTCGCACCCTGCACCAACGCGGCGAGGATGCGGGCATCGCAGGCCAGGCAGGAGTCGCCCTGCGAGGGCACAGACAGGGGGGTCGGGGGGGCTGCCCCCAAAATTGGGGGGTGGGATGGGGGGATGGACACTCACCTTCTCCCCTTTCATGCCTTGGATGCCACGATCTCCCTGGGGGTGAGAGAGGAGGTGGGGTGGGTGCTGCCAGCACGGGCTGCAGGTGCCTGGGTGTGCCCACACCCATGGGTGCCCCCGCACCCCTCGTCACCTACCCTGTCCCCTTTGGGTCCTGCGGGGCCGGGTCTGTCCTGGGAGGGGGGGGAAACAAAGAGGGAGACTTAGGGATGCTGAGACGAGCCCATGCCCTGCCCCCACCCCACATACCTGCCCGCGAGCCCCCACGTTCACACTCACCGAGACTCCGTCTTTGCCGGGTGCCCCGGGTTCCCCTCTGGGTCCTGGCTTGCCAGGCAGCCCGGTGGCACCAAGGAGCCCCTCGGAGATGGTGGGACACACCTCGCACGGCTCGCCCTGCCAGGGGGACCATGAGATACAGGTTGGGGGGCTCCTCAGGGTGGCCCCGAGGTGCCCGAAGCAGCCCAGAGCCCCGCAGACGGGCACCATGGTGGAGCTGTGCCCATGGCACAGTGAAGGGGCCACAGCCCTTCACCTGCCCCCCCCCGCGGCTGCACCCACCTTGTCTCCTTTCGGCCCCAGGATGCCAGGGGGTCCCTGCGGAGGGAAGAAGGGGACGGGGCTGCTTCAGGGAGCCCCGAGACCAAGGTTTGCCCTGGCAATGCCACCCAGCCCCCGGCCATGGCACGGGATGCTGCAGGCCCTGCTGGCTCTCCAAAACGCCTCCCCACACCTGGGCTCGGGTCCCACCACCGCTTTGCCCAAGCAGCCCCCACCCCGAGCCAAGAAATCCATGGGTGCCCCTGGGCTCCGGGAGCTGGCGGTACTCACGGGCATCCCGGGCGATCCTTCGGGTCCAGAAGCTCCCGGGCTGCCCTGGAGCCAGAGATGGGAAAATCTGAGCCTGGCAAAGGGGAAAAACCGTGGCCCCCAGCACCCCTGTGCCACATCCCCCCCTTGGGGGGGTCCTGCCCGCCCCCGCAGCCGAGGTTGCCCAGCCAGCAGCATCAGGAAACAGCACCAATTCACCCACGGTGGCTCCAGATGCCCAGCACAACCCCGAGCTGTAGGGTGGGGGGCAGCCAGGACCCCCGTTCCTCCCCCAGCTCACCTTTTCTCCTTTCGGACCTGGGGGGCCACCAGGGTCACCCTGAAATGGAGAGAGGATGGCATCAGCCCTGCTCAAGCACCCTGGTGCGGTGATGCCCACCCATGGCTGCTGTATGCCAAGGAGGGGGACACCATCCCTGGCACGGGGGGGGCCTTACCGGCTTCCCTGGAAGCCCGATTCCTGGAGTGCCCGGCTGCCCGGGGGGTCCTGGCTCGCCTGCCAGCCCCTCCGGTCCCACGAGGCCAGGGTCACCCTGGGAGGGAAGGGTGAGTTGGCAGTGCTGGTGGTGCCAGGTGATGCTCCTGCCCCATAGACTCCTGCCCCAGAGCCCCCCCCCACTCCTGCCCCAGAGCCCCCCCTACCTTCTGGCCCTTGGGTCCCACCACACAGATCTCTCCGGGCCGGCCCTGGCAGAGGGGAGCAGGGTGTGAAAGCTCTGCACATGCAGTGCCGGGCACAGCACCGCACAGGATGGTCCGGTGGTCGGACCTCGCCACCCCAGGAGATGCCCAGGTCACTACTCACATCACGCCCCGGGCGCCCCGGCTTGCCCTGCTGTCCCACATCGCCCTTCTCACCCTTCTGACCCTGTGGGACAGACAGACATCACCCCCTGTCACCTCCCATGCTGCCAAGGTTGGCATCAGCAGGTCCTGGCGCCTCTGCCAGCATCCTGGAACCCACGGGGCAGCGGTCCCTGCTGTGATGCCAAGACCTGTGGATGGGGCTGGGGCTGGACTTACCTTCTGCCCATCGGCACCAGTTGCCCCTGGGACCCCCTGTATGGGAAGAGCAGGGTGCCCACGGGTGGGCGTGTGCAGGTGCCCATGGGTGGGCTCACGCAGGACTTCCCTCCTCCTGCTCGCACTGCCACTCCTTCCATCCCAACCCTACCCCCCCCAGCCACCCCTCGGGGCGGGACCCCCACACCCCAGCCCAGGGAACACACGAGACACAGTGGGGGAGCCCTGGGGGTCCCGTGCCACGGCTCCACCCGCCGGGCATCACTTACCGCCTCTCCACGCTGCCCCTTCTCGCCCTGCGGCCCCTCGGCGCACTGGGGAGGAGGAAGGTGTGGGGTGAGGTGGGGGTGGCAGAGCCGGAGGGTACATGGATGGTGGGGAAGGGGTCTCACCTGTATGGGGCCACCAGGGTGGGTGCGCACGCAGTCAGTGCCCTGCGGGAGGGGGGATGCAGGTCAGGAGGAGCCTGCACCAGGGGGCAAAGGGGGGGGCAGGGGAGCTCCCCGGGGCAGCAGGACACCCGGGGGGCAGGGAGCATCCCCAGGACAGGGGGTCCCTGCCGGGGACACTCACGCGGTCGCCTTTCTCCCCCTTGCTGCCAGTGGTGCCAGGCAGGCCACGCTCGCCCTTTGTGCCCTGCACAAACCACACGCGTGAGCCCACAGCAGTGCCCACAGCTCCCGGGCAGGGATGCTCCAGGCACAGCCGAGGGTCTGCGTGGCCACATCCCTGCTGGAGCGGGCTCTGTGTGCCCTGGGGGGTGACAAAACCTACCTTGGGACCCGAGGGACCGAGTGTGACCTGGGGACAGAAGAGCCAGGTGTCCCGCGGGGCTGGAGCCCCGACCAGGGCACACTGGAACAGCAGTGGGAGAGCCCAGACCCCGCCGTGGTACCCACCCTGCCAGCCCCTGTGCCCAAGCGCCTCCCCGAGAGCCCCATGGGGTACGTGGGATCCCAAACACCCACTAACCCCTGCCACCAGCCCCACGCCCCCAGCCAGAGGTTCCATAGGAACGGGGCCACATCTGGAAGGGATCAGTCCCCCCCAGCCAGATGTTGCTGAGCCCCAGGCAAGGAGGAGCCGTGGGTCACAGGGGGCTGGTGGCGATGGCAAAGTGGCGGGTGACACCCCCAGTGGCACCCAGTGGATGGATTGGGCTCCCCATCTCTTCCCGCCAGCGCTGCCCGGCGCACACTCACGTTTGCCGAGGCCGTCTGCGCCAAGCAGGGTGGGCACTGGAAGGTGAGACAGGACTGGCAGCTTGTACCAGCTCCACATGCTGCCCACAGCACCCAAAACCCCGCATCACCCACACCCCAGCAGCCACTGCCCCATCCCCTGGGCACCCCAGAACCACAGGGCTCATCCAGCAGCACCTCTATCCCTCTGCCCTGCGGTGCCCGTGGGCACTGAGGGATGCCCGGGTGGAGAAGGGAAAAGCCAGCAGAGCATTTCAAAGAATCATGGAATGGTTTGGGTGGGAAGGGACCTCAAAGCCCACCCAGTGCCACCCCCTGCCATGGGCAGGGACACCTCCCACTGGCTCAGGTTGCTCCAAGCCCCATCCAGCCTGGCCTGGAACACCTCCAGGGATGGGGCAGCCACCACTGCTCTGGGCACCCTGGGCCAGGGCCCCCCCACCCTCACAGCAAAACATTTCTCCCTAAGATCTCTCCCCCCTCTCCCCCCCCGGGGGGCGAGGAGTGTGGCCAGCCTGGCACCCGGTTCACCCTGCGGCTTGACCACAGCTCCATGGGGCCAAACTCCTCCAGCCTGTTCCCACGGGGCTGGGGCTGGGAAGGATGGGGTTGCCCACACCTCATGCCCAGGTGCCAGTGCCAGTGCCAGCAGGGCTCAGCGCAGCCCCCTGGGCTCCCAGCCCCACACCTCACCCCCTCGCTGGGTGTCCCCAGCTGCTCAGGGGGGCTGTCACCCAGCGGGCAGCAAAGAAAAGCCAGGCAGACTGAGGGTCCCTGCGTCCCCGCGGCCCCCAGCCCACCCTGGGGCCACCCAGCAGGGTGGCACCAGCCCAGGGAGATGGGACCCTACAGGGATGGAGCGCGGGGCGTGCTGGAGATGCTGCCAGCCCTGGCAGCGCTCTGGAGATGCTCGGAAGGAACAAAGAGGCCCTTGGCCATGGCTGGGATCGCTCCAGCAGCGGCAAAGAGCGAGTGGGGCCTCAATTCCTGCGCGGGGGAGCTGAGCAGCCGCCTCTGCAGGCGCCCCCGCAGCACCAGCGCAGCTCCCAAACGCAGCAGTGACAGAGCCAGCCTGGCACAGACAGACTCTGGCACGGCACGGGCATGGGTGGCAGGAAGGGGAATGGAGCTGGGTGAGGCAGCACCAGTGCAACCAGGCTGGGACAACCTTTCCCACTCCCTCGCACCTTCTCCCCGTGATCTCCCTTCAGGATGGTCCTCCCCGTTTTCCTCACTGGCTCCTGTGGAGAGAGCAGAGCATCCCTGGATTATCCTGCCTGGAGCACCCATGGGTGCTGTCTGGGCACCCCAGGGTGATACCTCCCCTGGTTTACTCTGCCTGGGGCACCCATGGGTGCTGCCCGCCTCAGGCTGAGCCCCAAGCCGGCAGCTCAGCGGTGCAGAGCGGCAGTGGGACTGAGGAGCCCTCCCTTCCCTCGCTCCCTGGCACTTGGCCACCGCCCGCTCCCTCCCTCCCCTCGCACCGAGCCTGGAAAATGTGAGACAGGGCTTTTCCAGGAGCTGAATCAACGTGGCTGCAGGCGCGGTGGCGGCTAAGCCTGCCCATGCTGTGGGTCCAGAGCATCCTGCGCCGGGCTGGGGACCCGTGCCAGCCTGGGCACCCGTGCCAGGCTGACGCGGGCACTCACCGTGCCCAGTGGCTCCTCCAGGCAGAAGCAGCGTGTGTACACCCGGCCCTCGGGTTGCGGTGACATCTCAATGAGGTTGCTGCTCTGCATCAGCTCCGCTTGCCGACGCGTCTTGGGCGCTTCCACGAGGCACTGCCAGGAGAAGGGAGGTCACGGGGGGCTGCAGGGTGCGAGCAGGGACCCCCAGCCCTGCCTGAGCGCCCAGTGCGGTTCAGAAGAGGGGGGCATCCTGCACCGTGCCCCATGGGGATGGGCATCAAGAGACATCCCGGCGCTGGCAGAGCTGCCCTGCATCCCTGGCCACCATGAGCAGGAGGAGACCCAGAGGGGAGCATTGGGAAGAGCGATTTGCCCTCCCTGTGCCTCAGTTTCCCCTCCGGGGAAAACCCCTGACCATGCAGGGCAACACCTAGGACTGGGGCGAGGGGCTCCGGGAGGACTCACCCCGCCAGCCGAGATCTCGCAGCACCCCTCCTGCCTGGCCAGCTCGGCGTCGCAGTAGATCTGAGCTTGCTGGATGTCGAACTGCAGCGGAATTGGGCAGTGGGTCAGTAGCAGGGAGGGACAAATCCTGCACCGCAGCAGAGCGTGCCCGCAGCCCCCGGGGACTCACCCGGACAGGAGTGCCACGCACGGCGTCCAGACCCACGAAAGCGTTGCCCTCAGGGACCAGCGCCCGCCACGGTGCCAGCGGCTTGGAGGAGATGGAGGTGCAGTCCAGGTGGACAGAGATGGAGTGGCTCTGCACGGCCACCACCACCTTGTGCCACCGCCCATCGAACAGCGACGCCACGGCCTTCCCCGCGAAGACGGCGCTGACGAACGCGGCTCCCAGCGCCCTGGCCTGAAACTCCAGGCTCTTCTCGGGGCCGTGCACAGCCAGGGAGAGCTGGGCAGAGAGGGCACCACACCGTGCTCAGGGACAGCTTCTGGCTGTCTCCTTGCCGCTGGCACGTCCCGCTGCCCCGGGGCCGTACCTGGGGGTAGCCGTGCCGGTCAGTGACCTGGAAGAGGTACCAGTGCTCCCCGGTGCTGTTCTTCTTCAGCAGCAAAGTGAGGACGAGGGTGAAGGCGGGGGGCAGCCCACGGGGAAACACCTGCCTGCGGGGACAGGCATCAGGGGCCACCAGAGCCCACAACGAACTCCCACCCCAGCAGCTGCACCCACACGGCACCCACGGGCAGCACCACCCCAACAGCCCTTGCTGGGGTCTGTCCCCATCGGTGGCACCGCAGATGCCATCGAGGCGGATCCAGACCCACGTGGCAGCGCCCGGACCCGGAGATGTTTGTGCCTCGAGCTGTGGCTGCTGGAGATGCCAGCACTTACGCAACAGGGGCCGAGCACGAGGCAGATGGCAGAGACGCTTCCTGCCACGCTGATGCGGCACTGGGAGCTCAGAGCCCGCAAAGCGCAGCCCCGCACGCCTCGCCCCAGCCAGATGTGCATGTGATGCAGGGCACCGAGCACCCTCGTGCAGCCCAGCCTGCCCCGGGCACCCCCAGCCCTGGCCCATGGCACAGCCATCATCTCCACCCCAAACACATCATTCCTGGGGCAGCTGCAGCACCCAGGGCCACGCACGGGTCACCCCAGCCAGGAAACGCATCCCTGACCCCACAGGCTCCGTGGGATGATGCTCCCACGCAGGCAGTGGGCAGGAGGCAGCCGTGGCACCCGCCAGCCGCCTGGCTCCCCACCACATGGTGAGGAGCAGGGCCACCATTCCCCGGTGGGACCGTGCCCAGCTTGCCCGCAGCACATTCAACCACTGGAAATGTTTGCTTTGGGCTCCGCTCTGCTCCCGGCCTCGGCTCCAACCATGCCAGCGATTTTCCAAGCCACCGCTCTGGAGCAGGACCAAGGTGTGGGAAGCAAGCGGGACCTGGTGGTCCCCTCTGCTCTCTGCAGGGCACAGGAGCGTCCTCACGGAGCACCGAGAAGCAGGGCCAGGGATGAGGGGCACCCAGGACTCCTAACCTGGTTGCCAGGGCCACCCCAGCTCCCCAAGGCTGGCTCTGGGCTGCCCCAGGCTCCTGGCCAAGAGCAACATCAGCCTGGAGCATCTGCCATCTCAAAGCCATCTGAGGACTCAGCTGCCCAGGTCAGGAGCCAAGGCTGCGTCTCCTTCGCCCTCAGGAAGGCCCTTGCCCACTGTAGCTGCGTGCCAACCTTGGGGCGATGTGGGGACAGGCGGGTTGGAGCAGGCAGGTGTGCAAATCACAGTAGTTTCCTCTAGGAACGGCTCCCGGGGACGTGGACCTGCTCCCACCTTGCCACGCTGCAGCATCCCTGCCAGCCTTGGCCCCACGGGCAGAACGACGCCAAGCACAGCCCTGGGCACAGCCGGGCAGGACATGGTGGGGCAGAGGACCGATCTCCGTGTGCCTGCCCCAGCAAACCCAGCAGCGCCGGCTCGGAGCTGTGCAGCGTTTCAAGCTTGTCTAGAGCTGGGTGAGCGCCTGCCAAGCCGGGGGAGCAGACAGAGCAGCCACAGAGCCGCGGTTGCGTAAGGGTTGGCCACCACCCAGCCGTGCCGCCGCAGCCCATGATCCACTTTCGAGGAGGAAGGCGGCTTGGGCTCCCCCAGGGCTGCACCAGGGACACTGCTGCACCTCCCTGGGCTCCTGGAGCCGCCTGGCATAGAATCATCTGGTTGGAAAAGACCTTTGAGATCATCAAGTCCGCCCGTACCTGTCCACTGCTAAACCACATCCCTGAGAAGGTCACCATGCTGCACCTCCAGCACAAGCTGAGGGCAAAGCCTAAAGAGCTTCAGCTGGGCCCTGTCCTTAAAACATGTGGGCACGGTGCCTGGTGGCCACCACTGACCACCTCACGAGCCCCCGATGGCCACCCCGCGAGCCGCCTACACTCACTGCGTGGGCTGGACCAGGGGCACGGCGCCCAGGCGCAGCACCACCGGCCCCCTCGGGTTGTGGATCTTCTTGACGGAGGAGATCTTGAGCAGGTTGAACCTTTTAACCAAGTTAAAACCTGCAGGACAGAGTGGAGGGGGTGAGACCCGGCCCTTGCAGGGGCGCTCGGGGCTGGTGCTCGCCAGGCAGGGCACAGAGCCCATCCCCGGGGAGTCGGGGCTCCAGGGACACCCCACCTGTGGAGCAAAGAAGGGCTTTCCTTACCTGTTACGTTTTCATACTTGTCCCCAACCAGATCCTCATCCCAGAGCTGCGGGCACAGCTCCCCTGCAAAGCAAACCAGCAATGTCACCGCAGCGTCCCCAGGGCCACCAGGAGGCTGTACAGACAGGACTGGACCACGCAGAGCCCCCCCCAAGCCCAGGTGGGTGTCAGGGCGCTGCCAGGCGCTTGCTCCCAGCCCCCTGGCACACCAAGACAGCCATGGAGCAGCACGGAGCCACCAACACCGCTCCCACGGTGCCAAGAGCGAAGTCACAGGTTGGGAAGGGCTGGGTGGTGGGCTCGGAGCTGGGTCCAGCGAGAACACCAGGTGAAATGCCTTTCCCAGTTCTGCCCGGTTTGCCCCAAACCGGCTCCGTGGCTGGAATGAGCATCAGGAGGCTCAGGTGGGGAGATGGCACCCAGAGCTACCCGCTGGCCTTCTCGTCTCATCCTGGTGACACCTTCAGACCTGGTGGCCCCAGGGGACGGCGGGAGGCTGAGCAGCAGGGCATGTTGCGTCGGTTGCGATCACGGGGATGCCAATGCTGTTTGCAGCTGTGCCGATGTGTTATTGCTGTGGCAGCATCAGCCCCACCTCTGCTGGACGCTTCCAGATGTTGGGAGGTGCGAGATACAGGAGGAAACAAGGGGGCATTGAAAGAGGACTTTGTTTGCTCCCGTGCACACCAGTCCTGCAGCAGGGGTGGCTCTTGACAACCCACTTGCATCTTCTGCTCGGCCGTTCCTGGGGGTCAACTCTGGCCCCACAGCCCCACTGCCCACCTCCCCCTCAGCACCACCATGACGCATCTCCCCGACGCTGACCACTCGCTCGCACATGACCAGCGGTGGCGCAGGGAGGAGCCCCTCAGCCCCAGGGCCCCCACACAGCGGGGTCGGAGCTGGTCCCGCACGCACGTGTGGTGGCCAGGAGCTCCCTGCTGCTGCCGGTGAGCTCCTCCGCAGCGGGGCACGGGGGAAAGCGAAGCATAAACCACCCCGAGCGTGATCTGCTTTGAAGCTTCTCCCAGCCCTAGAGCTGCCCCGAAGGGAAAACCTCATCTCCCAGCCCTCGCTTCCCCCGTGAAGGGCTGGGAGCCAGGAGGCCACGGGACAGTGGGCACCTGTGCCAGACACAGGGTCCCTTGGCTGGGTGAAGCTTGGCAGCCCCCGGGCCCCCCGGCCGAGCCACCGCTCCACCCCCGCAAGGACTGATGCAACCATGGCTTCGCTGCCAGGGCTCCTCCCCGCCATCCGCCTCGAGCTCATCCCGAGCCATGGCCGGATCCACGCTGGGACCACAGTGGCTCCAGAGCAAGGCGGGCTCAGCCATCGCCCCCCTGTCGCCAGCTGCATGGTGACAGCCCTGAGCCCTCAACTGTTGGCTTGCACCATGGCCAAACCTCTTCCCATCTCACAGTTGGGGGCCAAAAGCCCCTTGGGAGCTCCGTGCGTCCTTGCCACTGCGCCAAGCAGCCCTGGCTCACCTACACAGCCGCCCCAGCTCGCTCCCGCCTGGACCCGGCTCCCGCCCCCGCCGCCGGACAGCGCTGCCTGTGCTGCCAGCTGGCATCGAGCGCCCCGTGGCCGGAGCTTGGCCAAGCTCCTTCTGTGAGCACGGCCTGGCTCGTGGGGTCTTCCTGGTGCTCAGCCACTGCGGGGGCGATGCTGGGGCGTCCCTGGGCTGGCTCCCCATGGCTGGGCTCGCTCGGCTCTCCCTGGCCCCCTGCCTGCAGGGGATGCTGAGCAAAGCCCCACAGCCGGGCTGGTTGGCGCTCAGCCGGAGTTGATGTCCACAGCCACCGTTCCAGCCCTCTGCGTGTGGTCCTGGCACATGGGGACCTGACACAGCTCACGGTGTCCCCCTGCCACCTCTGCCCCACAATCCCTGGGTCTGACCCAGCCATCCCCTCCTCTTCCCAGGGACAGGCAAGGAGGGGGCTGCTCCCCAAGCCCTTGTCCCAGGTGCCCCTTACCTTCCATCGGCGGTGCCTCCTTCCCCTCACAGGCGCTGACGAGCCCCGCAAGTGCGAGGGCCCAGAGACCCCTCATGGTGCCCAGGGCAGCAGCTCGGGGCCAACGCAGCCGCCTGCAAGGGACAGAGATCAGGCAGCGGCAGGACGGGCACCTGGTGGCCACCGGCCTGTGCCTTGGGCACTCACCCACACTGGGACGCTGCCAGCAAAGCTACCAGTACAGAGGTGATGCTGACCATCTCATCCATGGCTTGGTGGGTTTTGGGGGATCAGTGTGGCCCTCAGCCACTGCTGGATCCATCACCATCCCTGCCCCCAGCCCAAGCGCACAGGACCAGCCCCAGCACCCCGGGTTCAGCCCAACAGGTTTACTCCAAACATTGGGAAACGCGGAGGCTGGGGGGGGGCCCAGAGCAGAGCGGGGCTGCCTCCTGCACAGACACCCCCCCCCAAAGGTCTCGGTCCCTTCTGTTTCACCTCCCGGCCCCATGCGGATCCCCAGGGTGGCCTGAGGCCCTGCAGGTCACCCTGACCTGGCGTCCCTCGCCTGCTTCCTGCCACGAAGCAGGGGTGCTGAGGCTCCACTCAGCACTGCACGCGTGGGACGGGCATCCCTCGCCTTTACCCCCATGCACAGCACCTGGGGACCCCTGTGACAAGTGTCCCTGGCTCTGTCCTGCCTGCCCTCTGCTGTCCTGCACCCCCAGCAATTCCCTGCCCGCACCCCAGCTCACCTGTCTCAAACCTCCTGTGCAGCTCCTGCCCCCCCTGCCCCCCCCCCGCTCCCCTTGCATCCACCCCGCCCCCCTGCACCCACCCATGCACCCACCCCCTGCCTCCCTGCACCTCCTGCACCCATCCCGCCCCCTTACCCACCCCTGCTCCCCATGCACCCACCCTTGCACCCCCCCCGCCTCCCTGCACCCCCTGCACCCACCCATGCACCCATCCCGCCCCCTTGCACCCACCCCTGCTCCCCTTTACCCACCCCTGCACCCACCCCCTGCCTCCCTTGCACCCACCCCTGCACCCACCCTGCCGCCCCGCACCCACTCACGCACCCCCCTGCACCCCCTGCTCCCCAGGCGCCCCCCGGACCCCTAAACCCATTCAGGCACCCCCGCTCCCTCCGCACCAGCGGGTCCCGCGGCTCCGCTCGCGTCCCGCCCGCCCCGGGGCGGTGATTAATTGCAATTAACGAGGGGGAATCCCCCTCTCGGCGCCCGGGGTGGGGCCGGGGGGCTCGGGAGGCGGCGGGGGGGGGGGGGGGCGGGGGTCGCTCACCCGCGCGGCTCCGGAGGGTCCGGCCGGGGCGCTGGGGGATCCGCGGGCACCGGGAACTCCGGCGCCGCCCCCGCCTTCCCCGCCCACCCCCCCGGGGGGGGGTGGGGGGGGTGCCCGAGCCGCCCCCCGACCGCCCTCCGCCCCCCCCAGCCCGGGACAGGGCGGGGGGACACAGGAGCCGCCGCCCGCCCGAGCATCCCCGCCCTCCTCCTCCTCTTCCTTCTCTTTCTCCCCCCGGGCACCTCCTCCAGCAGCGCCTCCCGCCCCCCCCCCGGGCTGGACCCCCGCCCCGGGGGAAGGGGACGGGTCCCCCACTCCCAGTTCCCGGGGTGGGGATTGGTCCCACTCCCCAGGATGGGCACAGAACCCCAGTTCCCGCAATAAGGGTGACCCCCCTCCCCGGCTGAGGATGAGCCCATGCCCTGGCTGCCATCCCCGAGGAGCCTCACGGGACCCCCTCTTTCTTCTTCCAGAGAGGACCCAGGTGCTGGCACCAGTGCTGGCATCACTGATGGCATCTCTGGCCACAGCGGTTGCTACCCTGGGAAGCAGGGTGTCCTGCCAGGGATGCTCCTGCGCTGGCACAGCACCCGGGCAGACCCCATTGAGCCCCAAAGCTGACCCATCGCCCCCAATGCCTGGTGGCTTGGGCACAGCCTGGCCCAGGGTGAAGGTGCCCAGAGTCAGGGCTCCCTCCTTGTCCCCAACACCAGAGCTCCCACTTTGCCCCTCTCCAGCAGTGCCAGGGCGCTGCCAGCCCTGGCAAGCCCTGCAGGGATCCGTCACCCATCCCAGCTCCGCGCCGCAGAGACGTGCCAGCCCCAAGTGCCACCCCAGCACCCCCTGCCAACACAAGCTGGGCCACCCCGTCATCTTGCGGGCAGGGACCAAGCCCACCCAGTGCAGCAGCTGGCCCCCACCAGTTTGGGTCTGGGGGACACAGAGCAGCCCCTGCATCCCATCTCCGAGCGATGCCCAGCCCCGCACGGCGGCACCAGGCCCCTGCGCAGCCGTTTTCCTCCCAAATTGTGATGAATCTATTTACACTGAAGCTTTACAAATGTGTGTTAGGGACGCATGCATCTCAATAAACGCGCTCTAATTAACAACTGATATTTATTCAGCCCACAGTAAATAAGCTGTCGCGGGCAAACCAAGCGACTCTGCTTTTGAGGAGCAGCTCGACTCTGCCATTTATTCAGCCGACGGCCCCCGGGATGCGGTGGCAGAGCGCTCCCATCCTCCTGCGAGCTGTCTGCTGCACTAATTAAGGGTAATTAACGCGAGTGGGGACGAAATAGAACCAAAATTTTAAAATTCCTGTTTATTGGACAGTTATTCACAGTATCACAAGGTTGGAGAAGACCTTTGAGATCATCGAGTCCAACCTATGACCCAACACCTACACCTACTCCTACTCGTCAATTACACCACGTCACTAATTGCCTCATCCAGTCTCTCTTTGAACACCTCCAGGGACGGTGACTCCACCACCTCCCCGGGCAGCGCATTCCAATAGCCAATCACCCTCTCAGTGAAGAACTTCTTCCTAATGTCGAGCCTAAACCTCCCCTGGCGAAGCTTGAGACCGTGTCCTCTTGTTCTGTCACCGGTCACCTGAGAGAAGAGACCAGCCCCTGCCTGACTACACCCTCCTTTCAGGCAGTTGTAGAGAGCAATAAGGTCTCCCCTGAGCCTCCTCTTCTCCAGGCTGAACAACCCCAGCTCCCTCAGTCGCTCCTCACAGGGCTTGTGCTCCAGCCCCTTCCCCATCCTCGTCGCTCTCCTCTGGACGCACTCCAGCATCTCAACATCCTTCTTAAACTGAGGGGCCCAGAACTGGACACAGCACTCGAGGTGCCGGAGTTGTTCTTTGTTTGTGGCCACCCAGCATGAGCTCATGGGGGGGGTTGTGCCTCTCATGAGTGGGGGGAGCTGGGGTGGCACCTCACCCTCAGCTCCACCGCCCACTCCGCAGCAGGGCAGGATGAAGGGCAGCCTCATCCCTTCCTCTCAAGCCAACGCCACAAAGCCAGGAGCTCCCAGGACCCTCAAATTTGGCCCTGAGCTGCTTGGGGGGGGAGGGAGGTTACAGCTCTCCCCCCTGCTGCTCCCCCCGTGCCTCAGTTTCCCTCATTCACCAGGGTGGGCTGCCTTGTTTGCGGGGGTTGTCCCCAATCCAGTGGCACGAAGGCACCGCGTCGCGGCGATGGCCATGGCCATGGCACGGAAACCTCCACTCCGCACAGACCCTGCTCCCCCCTTGCGCACAGGATGGGTGTCTCTGGGGGGCAAGGGGGCCGGATCCTGCTCCCCGGCTAAGGGGGAGCAGTCTGTCTCCAGCCCTGCAGCGCTGCCGAGCTGGGGGGTGGTGAGCAGGATTCTGCGGCCCCTGCCCACCGACCCAGCACGGAAAAAGCGGAGGCAAACTGCGCTTCCAAGAAACAGCGGTGCTGGCTGCCAAGAAACACGAGCCGGAGCACAGCCCGGCAATTTTCGGGCTGCAGACAATTTTCCTCCAACCCCGAGCGTCAGGGAGGGGGTCGGGTTCCCGTGCTGAGCTCAGCCCTGGTGCAGCCCCCCCAGAGCCCCCCATTGCCTGGGGGGGGTGTGTGTGACACTCTGGGGTGACACCGAGCCAGCACACGGGCAGGAATTCCTGCGGTTGAGGATTTTGGTGGTTCAGCATTTATTTCTGCACCAATTTGGGCACAACACCCCCCCACCCCCCCAATCCCCGCGTTCGCCAGGAAGGAAAGAGCCCGCAGGGATTCTTTCCAGCTTGACAGGGCCCGTTTGTTTCGGCAGCGTTAAAGCAGCACTTTTGCCTCTTTGGGAGGGAAGCCTTAGCCAAAGCGTGAAGGGAGAAGTGGTGGGGGAGCCAAGAGAGGCTCTCGCCGCCCCCCCAGCGGCTGCGCAGCCTCCGAGCTGCTTCTCCATCATTTCCGCCCCCCAAACTCAACATTTTTGGCACAGGTTGAAGCTCGGATGGAAGCTGCAGATGGAAAATGACTCCAGAGCTCTCCGACTTGCTCAGCCTTGCCCTGAACCCCCATTTGCTGCCTGGACCCGCAGGACTGGGGGCTGGACCCCATCCCCCCATGCTGGGGAGCGCTGCGGGCGCCGGTCCCTCCCCACATATGGCGTCTCCATGAGTAATAAAGGCTGCTAATTGCCAACAGATGCCCCAGGAAACCCTGGCGCTGCCTCTCGCAGCTGCTTTTGGCTGGGAAGGGAGAGGAGGGGAGTGGGAGCTGGTGCCAGGTCCCCCGAAGGGCAGGGCGAGGGGATCCCAGTGCATGGCAGCTCCAGGCAACTGGAGCGAGAGAGCTGCTATAATTGGCACAATTGGCAGCCAGGCCAAGGCTGAGCATCCCTGGGGGGGGACACACGACGACATCGTGCCCCTCCGGCCCACAGCATTGCCCTGGCAGCACTGCCCAGCTCCCATCCCACACCCTCCGTGGGGCTGGGGAACTGCGCCGTGGGGCAGGGGAACTGTGCCGTGGGGCAGCTGAAGCCCCCACACCCAGGCCTGGCCCCCTCCCCATGCTGGGGCTCCAGCATCTGTTGCACAGCTGGAGTTGGCACCAGCCCACGCCAGCAAACCCAGGGCAGGAGGGGCTGCACTGGACCCGGGACCCCCCACCTCCGCTTTCTGCTGTGTTTGAGGAGGCTCTAAAGATTGGGGGGGGGGGAGGATTTGGTCCCTTCCCTGGCCCCCTTCTCTCTTGCCTCACTGTGCTGCAGCCCCCAGCTCACTTCTTCCTACACCCCAAACCCAAACTGGGCAGTTCTGGGATGAACTGTGTTATGCAATTAGTGCTTCAGCCTGGGGGCTGACCCCCCCCATGCCGGGGGTCACAGCCTACCCTGGTGCCCCAGCACAGCCGCATTGGGGCTGGCAACAGGACCTCCTCTCCCAACCCGTGGGGGCTGGGGGCTCCCCTTGTGCGACACCGCGGCTCTGCAGGCCCCGTGCCAGTGAGAACCAGTGAGCTTCTGGCCAGACACTGGGAGCCTGAGGGAGCTGGTGGGAAACCGTGGGGCTGGCGCTGCTGGGTGCAGGCAGGGCGCCGGGAGCAGGGAGGGAATCACCATGCAGCAGTGGCGGCACAATTTGCCCTTCCCAGCTCAGTCTTGCCACCCCTCTGCTCCCCACCAGATGCAGCACCCCCAAATGCAGGTCCTTTCCCACAGCACCTTGGCCCAGGGCCTTCCCGCACCCCTTTTTGGCTCCCATGGGCGCAGGCACAGCTCATCCAGGCAAGTGTCCTCCTCCCTGCACTGGTGCCCACTGGTGCCCATTGAGCTGCTGCAGGCGCTGGGAGCTCTGCCTCCAAGGCAGGTTTGGTTAATGATGCTCCCCTTCAACCTGCCTGATTTCACACCTGGCAGTCCCGTCTCCGCAGCCCCGGGCTTGTGCCAAGGAGCACTGGTTGGTGCTGTGACAGGGGAAAGCACAGTTGGAACCTTGCACGGCGCCACAGAGCAGACAAGGAGCAAACCAGCACCTTGGGGGACACTGGTCCAAACTGGGCAGCATCCTTAGCGCAGAGGCTTTGGCAGTGCTGGCATCCCCCTCGTGCAGGGATCACTGCCAGCCCCCCAGCTCCCATCACCTTCATCCCCACCAGAGTGCTGCCTGCTCACCCGCAGCCTGTGCCAAGCCTGTCCTCTCTGAAACGAGCCTTCAGGGAAGCTCCGGTGGCTTCTCCAGGAGCGAAGCAACAGCCACCACCAGTGCACATCCAGCCCTCCCTGGCACAGCCGGGGTCGGGGTTGGTGCCGTGGTCGCGCCGAGCTGCCTGGGCACCTGATCCACACCATGGATTAACACCTGGCACAGATCTCCTTGGTCCCTGAGCCGCTGACAGTCCTTTCCTCCAGCGCTGCCCTGTCTCGAGCCCAGTCCTGCCCCTGCTCTCCCAACACAGCTCCTGCTCCTGCACAAGCCCAGCGCCCATGGCCAGGGCTGCTGGCCCCACTGCCAGCCCCCCCATCCCCGGTGGCACCCACACTGGGCAACCTGGTGGGCTTGAAGATGTCCCTGCGCACTGCAGGAGGGTTGGACGAGGTGATCTTTCAAGGTCCCTTCTAACCCAAACCACTCGATGATCGCGGCGCCCGGCTCCGGCAGTGCTGACACCGGGGACGCTCCGGCAGCGCTGACACCCCCCGTTACGCGCCTCTGCGGATTCCATGGTAATTGCCTCCAAAGTTCCTAATTTGCTCAGAGATTAATTACCGTGTAATTCACTGCTTTTGGCTCCCACGATAAGGGGCTCATTTGCAAGGCAGCGCGTTGGGCACGAGCTCAGCCCTGACCAGCGGGATCCTGCGGGGACAGAGGACTGGGGGTTCCCACTGCGTGACGGCCACCCCTGACCTTTTTAAGCTGAAAGAGGGGAGATTGAGATGAGATCTTAGGCAGAAATGTTTTGCTGTGAGGGTGGGGAGGCCCTGGCCCAGGGTGCCCAGAGCAGCGGTGGCTGCCCCATCCCTGGAGGTGTTCCAGGCCAGGTTGGATGGGGCTTGGAGCCCCCTGATCCAGTGGGAGGTGTCCCTGCCCATGGCAGGGGGTGGCACTGAGTGGGCTTTGAGGTCCCTTCCAACTCAACCCATTCCATAATTCCATGACCCTGGCCGGACCCACGGCACCACAGAGAGTGAACTTTTATTTCCAACAACGACAGCACCTGCCCCGTGGGGTGGGGACGGTGGGGACGGCTGGGAGGGGGCGGCCGTGGGGCCCCAAGGGGCGAGGGCAGCCCGGCCCCGGGGGGCAGCCACTCGCGTGCACACGGTGCACGGCGTGAAGAAACATCCCGGTAGAAAAGAACGAAGATCCGATGGCCACAACGGCCGGTCCTGCGCCGGGGAGTGCGGGTGTGACCGGTGGGTGAGTGTGGGGCAGTGCACGTGTCCCCTCTGCACCCGAGTCCGGAGGGTGCCAGGGAGGAGGAACCGCGCGCAGACGGGCAGGAGGCGGCTGGCAGGTAGCGCGGTCCCTGCCGCGGGAATCGCTCCCCCTTGGCCGCTGAGGAGGACGGAGCAAACCCAGCATCTTGGCTTGTCCCGCGCCAGGGCGACGGTGGTGGGCGCGGGGCTCACACCTCTGTCTGGAAGTCACCGTCGGTCGTGTCCACGCTGGCGCAGGGCACCTCCCAGTCTGTGCAGCGCAGCTCCAGTCGGTCCCGGTGGGCACTGGGCAGCGAGCCCAGCGTCATCGCCTTGAACGTGCTCCATGGCTTCGGCGGCGCGACTGGCACCTGCTGCTCCCCAGGGCCGGCCGTGTCCTGCGGGGCGAGAGGGAGCTCGCATGGCGATGCACGGGTCTGGTCCGCTAGCAGGAACCACCCAGCTCTAGAGGGGCCTGGAACCCTCTGGCCCCACCCAGGCTGGGACAGATCAGTCCCCAGGGATGGTCAGGCACTTACGTTGGCCGTGCTCTTCTCGCCGCCGCCTGATGAGACGCTCCACCGCTTTTCTCGCTGCGAAAAATGCCACAGTGCTGAGTCCCAGCACCCTCCCAGGGATGCCTGAGCTCTCTGCGCCGCCCTGGTCCATGCAGGGGAAGCGGAGGGGTGTGGAGGAGCAGAACAGGGCAGGATGGGACCCCCACGACCTCACCTTGGAGGAGCCACCAGCTGTGGTCCGGTACCGGTCGAGCGTGTGAAACTTTTGGTTGAGCTCGTGGTAGAGCTCGGAGTGGCGTTTCCGCGTGTGCATCACCTTCTGCGGGGCGAGAGCAGAGCCTGCAGCCCTCGCCACGGGGGACAGCCCCGCGCCCCTTGGCACACACCCCACCTCCCACCCCTGTCCTCCCAGGGCACCCCAGCGAGGGCAGAGCCGCTGCATCGCTCCTGCTCGGCGCTGGGATGGGAATCAAGAGCCAGCGCTCGTTATTGCTTGGTATAAAACCACTCTGAGCTCGGCTGCTGCTTTGCTGACCGCGAGCCAGAGGGAAGCGGGGACAAGGAGGTTGGGCACTGGGGGACACTGGGGACACCCTGCCACGGTGGGACGTACCTCGAAGTCCAGGTCAGAGTATCGCAACCTCTTCCTCTGGCAGGGGACACGCAGGGACCGGAGCAGGGGGAGAAGGTGGGGAAGAAAAGGGAAAGGTCTTTGCAGGTCTGGGACGTGACGGGAGCAGGGTGGGGGGGGAACTCATGCCAGCCCCAAGCCACGCCACGTGCAGAGCCCGGCTGGAGACACGGGGCTCCGGGCGAGCTGGGGGATGTGCAGCCCATCCGCGGCACTACTGGGGTGAGGGCAGCCCCGGGCAAAGGGAGGAACACCGGGCAGCGAGCATGGGGCAGCTCATGCAGCCCTGCACGTGCACACAGGTTCAGGAACGCTCCTGCACACTCGCCCACCCCCCTCCCACACAGCCCCCTCCCCACAGTCCCACACCAGCCCCCCGCTCACCTCCAGGGACCCCACTTTCATGGCCGAGCCGGGGACGGTGCGGGGCATGGTGCGGCTGCGCTCCGACAGCTCCGAGGCCAGGATCTGCCGCACACTGGGATGCTGCTTGAACTGGAGCCCGTAGGGTGCCTTCACCGTCCCGTAGGGCTGGTTCAAGTTCATGTTGATGTGATCCATCGCGACGAAGCCGGGGTACACATCTCCCTCGGCTGCCGGGCGCCCCGTCCCACCGGGCACCCCCTCCTCAGTGCCAGGACCGAGGGTGCTCTCCTCGCGCTGGAAGGGCTTGAGGCTGCCAGTGCGGCGTGGCAGCACCATGTAGTCGCTCTCGCGTGGGGGCTCGGGTGCCCGCAGCCACCCGTACTCCATGGGCCGCAGGCTGCTCTCCGTGCACAGGTAGACGGGCCCTGGTGTCTCCAGGCCGAGCTGCTGCGCCGGCGCCTCACCCAGCTCGCCCAAGCCCGCCACCACATTGGGCGTCATCTTGGGCACCTGGACCAAGATGCTGGCAGAAGGGATGTTCCCAGGCAGGCTGGAGAAGCCCAGGCCACCCTCCGAGGTGGTGTTGAGCTTGGGGTCTTCATCCCCGTCCAGGGAGATGCGGGACAAGGTGCCCGTGATGGTGGCAGGGTTGCAGGTGTTCACCTCCTTGAACAGCACTGCGGGCAGGGAGCGGGGTCAGGGCTGGCCCTGAGGGTCCCGCGGAAGGGGCGGGAGGGGCTGGAGGGACCCCCTGCACGGTGGGATCATGCCTGTCACACCATGCATTGCCTGTCCCTCCCATATCGTAGGGCGACATCCCCATCCCCAGGTGAGACCTCACCTGTCTGACACGCCAGGTCAACGTCCTTTTCAAAATCTGTCTATAAAAACACAGAAAGAGGGGAAAGAGAGAGAGAGAGGAGAGAGAAAGAGAGGGAGAGAGACAGGGAAATGAATGCACCTTGGCCAGCACAGGAGCCGCGGGGTCTGCGTGGGGGGAACAGCCCTGCCGGTGCCCGCTGCAGCCCGTGCCACTCACCAGGATCTGGACCTGCCCGTTCTTGCAGGAGTCGGGTGAGTTTTCATTCTCCTCGCTCCTGCACCCCCCCATCTGACACTTCACCACGTCCTGGACCTGCAGGGACAGAGCCGGTCACGGCCCCGTGACCTGGGGACCCCCCTGGCACCCCCCAGGGCCGCCCCACCTCTCGGCGCAGGAACCCGTGCACGGTGATGATGACGAAGCCCTGGACGGAGTTGAAGACGGCGAAGAGGACCTGGAAGAGGATGGAGCGCCGGTCGGTCATGGCGAGCACGGCCGACATCCAGGTCAGCGCCAGCAGAGGCAGGACCACGCAGGAGCTCCACAGCGATGCCCTGGGGCAGGGAGAGAGGGGCTGGGGTGAGCCAGAGCTGCCCCACGACAGCCCCCCGAGCATCGTCCCAGCCCCACAAGCGTGGTCGGGGCTGACCACGTGGAGACACGAGCCCCGGCGCCCTGCCAGGTCCCCCCGTCCCCTCTTCCTTGGCATCCCCAAGCCAGCGCGGGCTGGGTGCTCGGCGGGGCTGTGGGCTCCTTCTCCCCCACCCATGGCACTGGCACAACCCCAGGCTGAGCCGTGGGCATCGCCAAGCCAGCCCTGGCAGGGCACAGCCGCACGTGTCCCCGTCCCCGCGCAGGCAGCGCAGCCGGCAGCGAGGGTGCTGGGGGGCGCGAGGCCACTGTCCCCCTCCCGCAGCCACGAGAAGAGCTCAAAGGGGGGGGGGGGTTTAGCAGTGAATTTGGGGGCTGCTCCTATTGCAGCAAAACCCCAGGAGCAGGGACCTCGGCTGGTGGGGTGGGCACAGAGCCCAGCCAGCACCCATGGGGGTCACAAGCCGGGAAGAGGGTCCTGGGGCCACTGCCGAGGCCAGGATGGGCACATGCCCCATGGCGTGGTGCCCCTCCCAAGCCACCCCGGGGTAGAGGAGCTGAGCCCCCCCGCGCCCCGGCCCTGGAGATGATGTGACCTGCGGGAAGCCATGCCATGCAGACGTGATGGCCGCGGTGGGCACACGCACCCCACGCCCGCCCCGAGCACCAGGGACCCCCAACCCTGAGCCCATCCCACCCCGGGGCAATGCCCAGAGCCCACCCCACCGCTCCCTGGGGTCCGGGGCTGTGCTCGGGGCGAGGCGGGCGCGTGGCGGGCACTAACATGGCGCTGTTGGCGGTGGCGGAGGTCATGGCCGCGCTGGACACCACGCCGCACTTGGTGCATTTCAGCAGCAGGTTGCCGCACGGGGGGGGCTTGGAGCTACGTGCCCACCACCCCCCCGGCGCCCCGCGGCCAGGACCGGGCCACGCGGGGATGCAGGCGGCGGGAGCGAGGCCATGGGAGAGCGGGATGGCGGGGATCGGGGGGGGGGGTGGACAGATGGATGGACAGATGGATGGACGGATGGACAGATGGATGGACAGACACAGGCAAAAAGCAAATGGGAGAAGGAAAAGAGAGAGAGAGAGAGCCGGGTTAGTCGAGGGCGGCAGCAGTTGTTAATGGCGAGCGGGGTCGGCCAAGCGGCAGCGGGACGGGGCAGGCAGGGCTCAGCCCCCTCGCTGGGGCAGGGAGGGGGGTTCGCAGCGTGCGGCTCCCCCTTCCCCGGGGGAGGGCGTGGGGTGACTGCCCCCCCCGGCTCCTGCCCCTCCAGCAGCCCCCAACAAGCAGCTGCGGTCGCCCCGGGCTCGGCCCCCACGCCCACTGGTGCGATGAGGTCTGGCCCGTGCTCAGGCGCTCCCGGACGAGGCCCCATGCCATGCTCCGCGCCAGGGCAGGGGGCTCCGCGCCGCCCCCGGGACAGCCCCGCAGCACACAGGGCACTTACCCAGCTCGCTGCTTTTTGGACTTATCTGAAATGCCGTCGCGGGACATGAGCTTGTTGAACACGATGATGCCAACCAGCATGTTCACCTTGGGCGAGAGCGGCGCGGGGGTGAGGGCTGGGCACGGAACCCCCCACGAGCCGGGGTGGCAGGAGCTGCCACGCGCCGGGGTGCGTCTGGGGGCTCGGGGTCAGCTCACCAGCACGATGACGGCCGCGGGGCCCACGAAGGCGTAGAGCAAACCGCCCTCCAGCGAGAGCCAGCAGCTGTGGGGACCACGGTGGGTGAGGCGCTGGTGGGGAGGGGACACCCCCATCCCCACCCCACACTCCCAGCGCTGCTGCCAGCTCGGAGCGGTGCCCACGCCCAGCCCGTGTCCCCAGCCCCACGTACTAGCTCGCCGTCCCGTAGCCTTTGGTGCGCGTGAAACCAACGGAGACTGCGACCACGAGCGCTGGCAACCCTGGAAGGGGGAGACAAGACTGGAGCTGCAGAGGGGCAGCGCTGTCCCCCCCAGCAGCATCCCCTGTGTCCCCTGTGAGGACAGGCTGAGAGGGCTGGGGTTCAGCCTGGAGAGGAGAAGGCTCCGGGGAGACCTTAGAGCAGCTCCCAGTGCTGAAAGGGGCTCCGGGAAAGCTGGGGAGGGGCTCTGGATCAGGGGGTGCAGGGATGGGATGGGGGGAACGGTTTTGAGCTGCAAGAGGGGAGATTGAGGTGAGATTTTGGGGAGAAATGTTTTGCTGTGAGGGTGGGGAGGCCCTGGCCCAGGGTGCCCAGAGCAGCGGTGGCTGCCCCATCCCTGGAGGTGTTCCAGGCCAGGTTGGATGGGGCTTGGAGCCCCCTGACCCAGTGGGAGGTGTCCCTGCCCATGGCAGGGGGTGGCACTGGGTGGGCTTTGGGGGTCCCTTCCCACCCAGCCCATTCCATGGTTCTGTGATGCGATGATCCCCGTGCCGGCCCCAGGGATGGGGACAGGGCTGGGGCCCCTCTGCCAGCTCCCCATGCTCTGGTGGTCAAAGGGTGCCACACTGAAGGGACCAAGACCCCCAGCTCTGTTTTCCTCCATTGTGCCTCAGTTTCCCCTTCCAATGACCCTGGGGGGGGGGCCCAGGAAGGGGCACATGGTGCCTCCCCTGCACCCCTGCCCAGAAGTAGCTGTGCCAGGCTCTTACCCCATCCCAAGCACAGGAAGCGCTTCCTGACCAGGCGTGTCCGGATCCGGCCGATCACCGCCAGGTAGGACTGCCAGGCCTCGGTCAGCACCCAGCAGAAGGACGAGAGGAAGAAGAAGTGGAGGAAGGCGGCCGTCATGGTGCACACGCCCTGCGGGGACACGGGCACGTCACGCGTGGGCACCGCCGGCACCGCCGTGGTTAACTGCCACCTCCGGGCGAGGTTTGTGTCAAAGCCACCCGCGCAAAGGATTTAATCCCCAGATCGAGTTAATCCAAATCCAATCTGCTGCCCGGAGCCAGCAGGGATGTGGGGAAGGGATGGGCAGAGAGGGGTCCGACCCTGCCTGGGGTCCCCGTGAGGAGGGCACAGCGGCGGCACCCACCTTGCTGAGCATCTGGGATTGCCCCACGAGGATGAGGATGTTGGAGGCCAGGATGGAGACGCAGAAGTTGAGCAGGATGATGGAGCGCTCCGACTTGATGAACCTGCGGGTGGGAGCGGCGTGGGGCCGGGGTGCCACCCTGGCCCATCCCTGGCCCATGTCCGTGTGTGCCACCAGCAGATGGACACTGTCCCACAGCCTGGGCACTGCTCCCACCAGGGTTATTCTCCCCCAGCATTGCATTAATCACATTGAGGCCAAACATCTCATGCTGTGCCCCCCGTCGCTGCCCCCTCCCCATATGGTCTCGCCCCCCCAGGTGGCCCCCAGGTCACCTCCAGAAGGCAGCGTAGATCACCAGCAGGGTCAGCAGGGCCATGCAGGACACAGCACAGCCGATCATCAGTGGCACGGATGGGGTGCCCGAGGGGTCCATGGCCTGGGGGGAATGGGGTGGAATTGGCTGAGCCCATGCCCCCCATGGTGACTCCCTGGCAACCCCCCTGCTGGGCCCCCCATCCCCTGGCAAGGGATCCCTGGGTGCCAGAGGGGGTCGGTGGCAGCGGTGACACAGCCAAGGCGCCTTCCCGAGGCCCCGTGCCCATCTCCATGCCGACAGGGGACGCGGGTGGAATAGCAATGGGGTGGGGGATGCCCACGGCCAGCGCTGCGCCCTCCCCTCCTGCCACACAGCAATGCCCAACATCAAGCCCTATCGACCGTGCACCCCCCTGCTCACACAAGCCCACCCATGGGTGGCTGAGGGGGTGCAGGGACCCTTCCCCTGGCTGGCGGGAGCCCCCCCCATCCTGCAGTGCCCACCTCATCCTCAAACACCCCCCCCATCCCATCAGGGTGCCTACAGGCAATGCAGCCCGTGCCCATCCCCACCTCCCCCAGGACCCCCGCCTCAGCCAGGACCCCCACCCACGGCCTCTGTCCCCACTGTGCCCATCCCTGTCCCCGACCCCATCTCCTACCAGGTCTCGGGGCAGCTGGGCGAGGACGGCGAAGGTGGCAAGCTGGCGGCACTGGCATTTGGTGTGCGCCGGGAGGGTCTCCAGGGTTTGGCAGCTCTCCGTGTCCCAGTTTCCCAAGCCAGCGTCCCTGATTAATGGGAGAGAGCAGGGAGAGCAATTGGAAATGATCAAACACCCAGAGCAGCCCCCTCGCCTCTCCTGCATTAACTCTTTGCTCGCCCCTGCCCGGGGGAGGCAGACGGGGGAGCAGGGCAGGTTAATCCCCCCCAAGCCCATCCTGGGGGGGTGTGAGAATTCATCCCTGCCCCCGCGCTGAGCTCCCTGGGGAGGCTGCAACATAAAGGCTTGGGCTTTAATCATCCCACCCAGGTTCAGAAAGCACAAACTGCAGAGGGAGGGAGCAGGCTGGGCACGAGGGGGTGACACGGATGGTGGGGGGTGGCAGAGATGGAGAAGGGGGTGGCAGGGATGGAGGGGGGTGGCAGAGATAGAGGAGGGGGCAGCAGAGGTGGAGGAGGTGGCACGGATGGAGGGGGGGCAGCTGGGATGGAGAGTGAGGGTGGCAGAGGTGGAGGAGGTGGTGGCAAAGGTGGAGGGGGATGGCAGAGGTGGAGGGGGGGCAGCAGGGATGGAGGGGGGGCAGCAGGGATGGAGAGTAGGGGTGGCAGGGAGGGAGGAGGGGGCAGTAGGGATGGCAGGGGAGCAGCAGGGATGGAGGGGGCCTGAAGCAGCACCAGGGAGGGCAGGATCAGTCGCAGCACCCCCCCATCACCCAGGTACCCCCTGGCACAAGCCCTGGCTGACACAGCAGAGATGTGGCACCCCCACTCCCTGCCTGGGAGCAGGCGATGCTCCCCTCCTGCCATGGGGACCCCCCGGGAGGGGGTGCCCCGTGTGATGCCGGCCTCGCACAGGGAAAGGAACCACAGCTCCCAGCAAGGTGGGGAAACTGGGAATTGGGTCTGTGCCAGCTGGGGCCACAGCTGCCCTGGGCCAGGCTGAGACCTGGGGCACTCGTCACACCCACTCGCCACCCCATCACCTGCGCTGGAACCAGCGACCCCGGGGCACTGGGCACCCGCAGGGACCCGGGCAGAGGGCCTGGCCCTGCTGCCCCCCCACCCCGCAGCGCTGCCCACCCCCCACCTTGCCCTACTTTCCCTCTGCTCCTGCCAGAGCGCTGAGCTCTGTGCTAATAAATTGCATCTGGCAGGTTGGCAGCACCCGTCCCTGGCGTCACGCGGTGCCACATCGATCCCATGGCAGCGCGACCCAGTGCACCCGAGGGGCTCGGCCGTGGGGTGGGACTGGTCCCCTCCCCATCCCTCCCATCACCTCCCCAGGGACTCATGAGGTACCAGGACAGCCCCGCCTCATCGCCCAGCGTTGCCCACCAGCGCGGGCACGGCCAGGGTGTCCCTGTCCCCCTGCCCCTCACTCACGTCCTTGAGTAGTCCCAGGTGACGCACTGCGGGTGGGACGTGCCCTGCGGACAGATGGACAGGTTAGCGCTGCGCCCCTGCCCCGCTCCCAGCCCTGCCAGGGAATCTGGTCCAGGAGAACCTGCCCAGCTTAGAATCCCAGAGTGCTTTGGGCTGGAAAGGACCTCAAAGCCACCCAGTGCCACCCCCTGCCATGGGCAGGGACACCTCCCACTGGCTCAGGGGGCTCCAAGCCACATCCAACCTGGCCTGGAACCCCTCCAGGGATGGGGCAGCCACCACTGCTCTGGGCAACTTCTTTTGCCCTCTCCCTGCCCTCCCTGATCCAGAGCCCCTCCCCAGCTTTCCTGGAGCCCCTTTCAGTCCTGGGAGCTGCTCTAAGGTCTCCCCAGAGCCTTCTCCTCTCCAGGTGAACAACCCCAACTCTCAGCCTGTCCTCGTACGGGAGGTGATCCAGCCTCCCCTGGACCTGTTCCAACAGATCCGTGTCCGTCTTATGTTGGGATATCCCAGCACAGGATGGGCACAACCCCGCCACGGGCACAGAGCTGAGCGCTTGTGGCCACCAGCTGGGAGCTACTGGACCCCCTGGCTCTCAGCGCCCGGGGACGGAGGGGCTGGCAGGACCCAAGCAGGACCAAGAGGGGCCCCGGTGGTGGCACAGACGGGGTCACTCACGTTGATGATGTGGGAGAGCTCCACCAGGACGAGGGGCTCGGCGGGCTTGGTCGGCGGGCGCACCGTCACCATCAGCACTTTGGAGGTGACGGCCAGGGGGGTCCTGCGGGGAGGGCAGCGGCTGTCACAGGGACGGGCACGCGGTGCGGGGGGTAGCGGGCAGCCCCACTCACCTGGGCGGCGGCAGAATCAGCCCCAGCGTGCGGTACAGCACCGCCCCGATGACAAAGTGGGACGACTCGTCTGTTTCTGCAGAGAGGGAAAAGGAGAGCGGCACCGTGACGGAGCGCCTGGCACACGCGTGGGCTCAGGGGCACACACACGTGAGCCCACCCAGCTGCCCCGACACGCGTGAGGGAGCACGCGGCCCCTTCCCAACGCAGGTGCACACGGACACGCAGGCTGGCAGGACAGCCTGCCCGCTCACACACAAGCACCCCCAGATGTGCACCCTCACACGAGCACCCCCAGATGTGCACCCTCACACAGGCACAGCCCCGGACACGGCAGCTCACACGTGCCCACATGCACACACATGCACAGTCTCAGATACACGTGCTCATACATGTGTGCAATGCACTGCACCACATTTGCACGCTCTACCTGCACGTGTGCGACCACCAGGTGTGCACTGCACCACGTGTGCACACTCAAACACCTGCACACACCTGCACTGCACCAGGTGTGCACCTCACACACACACACAGCACCAGACGCACTCACGTGTAGGCTCAACACCTGCACATACGTGCACACTCCCAGACGCGCACGTTCACACACGTGCAAGCATGTGCAACACACCAGGTGTGCACTCACACACCTGCAGCCACAGGCGCACTCCCAGGTGTGCACGCTCACACCCTGCACAGCCCCAGCGTGCGCCCCCACCCTCGCACACGTGCACACACACGCAGGGCGCCCGCAGCCGCGGCCCCAGCGCTGCCTCACCGGCGGAGGCGAGGCTGAGCACCTCCCGGGGGATGAAGAGCTTGTCCTCGGAGCTGCGGGCCCAATCCTTCATGCCCCGTCGCCCCTTCATGGGGAAGTTGATGTCGCTGGAGACGGCGGAGACGGGCTCCCTCTGGATGCTGATCACTGCCAGGGCACAGCGGGCATCACCAGCCGGCTCCCCGTGCCCGCCACGGCCCCGCGCCCACCCGGCCACTCACCCAGGTTGTCGGTGACAATGAGGGAGCTCTGGAAGGCCTTCAGCGCATCCCCCACCAGGTGGATGAAGTCCTCCACCACCTTCATCAGGTGCACGGAGCCAGGTGAGACCTGTGGGCGAGGGACCAGCTCTGCAGCCACTGGGATGCGTCCCCATGGTGGGGACATCCCGGCTGCCCCTGCCACCCACCCGTGCCCTGTGCCACTCACCTGCTGGGCATCCTCCCACTTGTCCCGGTTCTCCGCATCCACCATGTAGCTCACCACCTGGAAGAAGCGCTGCGGGGACGGGGCTCAGTGGGGACGGGGTCCCGGAACCGGCACCCTGGGGGTGTCCCTCGCTGTCCCCCACCCACTACCTGCACATCCTCGGAGGACGGGGTGTAGGTGGCCCTCTTGAAGGTGTCGGTGACGTTGCGCAGGATCTCCACGGAGAAGAGCAGGTCCCCGCTGTAGTAGGTCTTGCGGGCCACGAGCTCCAGCAGGCTCCGCACCACCTGCGACATCCCCTCGCCCGCCAGCACCCGCTGCCCCTTGGCCAGGTGCTCCCGCAGCTTGTATGGGGGGGACAGTGGTGTCACTTGGCCACCAGCACACCCCCCCTGGAGTGCCCTCTGTGCCCAGGTCCCTCGCCATGCCCAAAGCCCGGGCTGAGGGGACACGGCAGCGCCCACCGCGCTGCTTAGGGCAGCAGCAGCACACGGAGTTCTGGGGTTCCTCCCCATCCCAAGGGACAATTCCTGGTCCCCCCTCCAGCTCCAAGATCATGGAATCCTAGAATGGTTGGGTTGGAAGGGACCTTAAAGCCCATCCAGTTTGATGCCCGCTGCCATGGACACCTCCCACTAAACGAGGCCGCTCAAGACCACATCCAACCCCAGCCTGTGCAGGGAGCCCTGCCTCAGTTGCCCCATGCCATGCAGCGAGGTGTTTGCTGGGTTTCCCTGCCCAGGAGGGGGTGGCAGGGCCTGGGGACAGGGCAGACCCCCAGCGATGGGGAGGGGAGGGCTGGGGGGGGGCCGCGCCAGAGGGTGCACCTACTGAGAGATGCAAGTATCGGTACTCGTGGGAGACGCAGCGGGCGAAGCTGGGCACACCCCAGTAGGCAACGCCGTGGGGGCTCAGCAGGCACCGGCGGCTGGCAGACCCTGCGCGGGAGAATCGGGTTCAACACCAGCACAGGAACCTCCTCCCCACACCTCGATGCCACCCATCACCCCCTGCCCAGCTCCAGGGTGTGGGGGGTTCGGGGCGGTCGCCCCACGTCCCTCACCGGTGGCATTGGGGGGGCATTTGTTGTAGATGATCTCCCCGGCAGCCGTTTTCTTCCAGGTCATCAGCATGACGTACTCGTCCTTGCACATCTCGTGGTAGGCTGGGGGGCGAGAGGGGCGTCAGGCGCAGCCCGGGCACAGGGTGATGGGCACTGCTGGTGGGGATGGGACGCTCCATACCTGGGCACTTCTTCTCGTTGCAGGTCTTCACCTCCTCGCCGGTGCCCTCGCAGGGGTAGCCCTGCACGCCGGTGCCCTCACACATGCGGAAGCGGCGCTGCCAGCCGGTGTCGCAGGTCTTGGAGCAGAGGCTCCAGTGGTTCCAGGGACCCCACTTGCTGTCGGCTGTGGGGATGGGGAAGCTGTGGGACACCCGGCTCAGCACCCAGGGGAGACAGGGCAGGGCTGGTGGGCACCATCGACGGCTGCCTCCCGTGCCATGAATCAAAAGCCCCACGGGGTACGAAATCCAGGGATCAATGATTTAAAGAAGAGCAACCCCGTGCAGCTGCCCAGACGCTCCCCCGGCTGCCGCGGTGGCCACGGCGCAGCAACCACCTCCCTCCGCGTCCGTGACCGGTGCCGAGGAACCAAAGGAGAAGACAAGGATGGAGGGGGTCGAAGCACAGGTGAGGATGGGGTCCATCCTTTGGCCTGACTAACCCCGTGCCCGGTGTGCCCCCTCGTCCCCAGAGCTGTCCCCAGCCCCACGAGCTGCCCCATGTGCACGCACAAGAGCTTGCACACCCTTGCACGCCCAAAGCACGTTGGGCACCGACGGGTCCCCCCAGCGCGACCCAGGAGTGAGGGAATAGGATGAATCCCCAGCTGGGATGTGCCTGGAGGGAGCAACCAGCACAGCGAGCGGCTGCCAAGCCCTGGCATCACCTGTGGCTCCTGCTCCCCAAGCACCTGCATCTGCAGCAGAGAGGGCTGCGAGCAGCCCTGCGTCACCGGCGGTGACACCGAGCAGCTTTACGGGCGATGCACGGCTGGGCCACGTGCTGACATGCCGTGCGCCGCCACGCTGTGCCAGCACGCGTGGCCTCGTCCCCGCTCCCCCCCAGCGCGCAGGGCCTTACTGGGACAGCTGGGGTTGGAGCATTCCCGGGCGTCGGCGTGGGCCCCCCGGCACTCGGCCCAGCCGTGGGCCGTGACGCTGCACTTGCGCGTCCGCTGCTGCGTGCCGTTGGCGCAGGTGACGGAGCAGCGGCTCCAGGCGCCCCACTCCAGCCACTGCCCTTCCACTGCGGGGACAAGCGAGAGTGGCGTCAGCCCCCGCCAACCAGCGGCACCTCGGCCGCGCAGCCCCAGCTCCCTGCGACCCACGCGGGCTCTCGGTGCAACGGGTCCAACCTACAGACACGCCGACTCCTTCCATGCCAACCTCAACAGCCGGGGCCAAATCCTGCCCCAGCCCGGGGGCCGTCACCATGACTGGTTCCCACACCCTGAGCGGCTGCTCCTACAGCCCCGCTGCATCGCAACACCCAGCCTGTGCACGGCCACACTCCTGGGACCTGCCGCAAACCCCAGCAGCGCTCAACACCAACCCCAGCAGCGCTGGCATCGTTCCACACCTCCGAGCAGCCCTGGCATCACTCCATACCAGACCTGTGAGCCCCCTCTGTACGGACCAGGACAGGGAGGAAGGGGCTACCGAGACCCTTCAGCACTCTGGCAGCATCTCTGGAGCAGTCAGGTGCTATGGATGGCACATCCCTACCAGAGCTGCCACAGAGGGGGTGCCCTCTGCGCACCCCCAAGCTCCCACACTCCCTGCTGCTCCCAGCCTGCCGTGCCACACGTGGGGATGCCAGCCCTGACCCAGCTTCCCTGGCCATCACTGCAGAACCCTCCTGGCTGCCACCACAGCAGGAGGAAGAGATGGAGACGGTGCTGCCACCTGCACACAGACAGACCCCACAGCCAACCCCCTTCACCAGCTCCAACCGCCTCCCCGGTGCCCCACAATGTCCCTGTGCCACCCTGGTGCCAGCGCTGTGCCTGCCACAGCCAACAGGGAGGGAAGGAGCCAGCTCCTCCTGATCCCCCAGCCCGTGGTGGGGCTCAAGCCCCCTGGCACAGCCAGTGGAGCTGCTTTTCCATCTGGGTGTCCAAAGGGGACAGGAGGGTGCACCCGCATCACAGCCCCTGCGTGCCCATGCGCCGTCCCGGGTCACCGCAGCGGTGCCACCCATCCCTGGCCGCACTGCACCCCATGCCGGGAACACGGTCCTGGCTCTCGGCCGGTGCCGTGTCCTGGCATCCCCAGGGCAAGGAGGAGCAGGGGGAGAGGCAGGTACTGACCGGGGCAGCTCGCGATATTGCAGGGCTTGGCCTGCAGCTCGGGGCCCTCGCAGGCTTTCCCTCCGCGCCGCGCGGCCACGCACCGCCGCGTCCTCGTCCGGGCCCCTCGCCCGCAGGTCACCGAGCACAGGCTCCACGGGGACCACTCCTCCCACGCGCCGTGAACTGCAACACAGCACAGCGCCGTCGCCGCAACGCGCGCTCCGTCCTCCTCCTCCTCCTGGCACCCAGGGGTCCCGGCCATCGCAGACCCCTCGTGTCCTGGACCAGGCTCCGTGGCAGAGCCGGGCATGATCAAGGGCAAACAGCGACAGGATGAGGGGGAACGGCTTTAAATTGGAGGGGGAAGATTTAGATGAGGCATCAGGAAGAAATTCTTCACAATGAGGGTGGGGAGGCCCTGGCCCAGGGTGCCCAGAGCAGTGGTGGCTGCCCCATCCCTGGAGGTGTTCCAGGCCAGGTTGGATGGGGCTTGGAGCCCCCTGACCCAGTAGGAGGTGTCCCTGACCATGGCAGGGCTGGGACTGGGTGGTCCCTTCCAACCCAAACCATTCCACGGTTTCATAGTCCCTGGCTCCCCTCCACGTCCCGCTGGCACCGCCTGCCCCACCATCGCACCCAAATCTGAATCCCAAGTGCCCTGAGGAGGCAGCGGTTCTGCTGCCACTCCCTGCCCTGCTCTGTCCCTCTTTGGGGTCCCGGTACCAGCGGCGCCAATCCCCTGCATAGCCCGGCTCTCCCCAACCCATGCCGAGCCGCCGGGCAGGGCCACCCCTCAGACACATCGCACCCACACGACACACGAGCGTCCCAAAGGATGCCCCTCCGCCAGCTGCAACGGCCCTGGAGTGCCAGGACAGGGCTGCACCCCAAGGTATGCAGGGGAGCGGGCACCCCAGGCTCAGACAGGGCAGCCTGGCATCCGTTGCAGTGCCCGAGTCCCGCCCAACTCCCAGTACCCCACGCATGACACACGGATGCCACCACAGACAAAGGGACCAGCACAGAGCCCAGTGAGCCCCGCGGGGTCCTGCCTGCCTCCTGCTGCCCACGAGCTGCTTCGAAGCCCTGAGCAGCTCGGCTTCCTCCTGCCCCACGTGAGCGGGCACCCTCAAGCATGCTGGGCTCCAGCCCCATCTCCTTCCCCAGCACGAAGCCTCGGAGCCACCCTGGGAAGCCTCACAGCTGCCGGGAGGGAGGATGAAGAGGGGCTGCTGGCCAAGCTGCTCCTAAGGCAAAACCCCTGGAAGCAGGAGCCGTGGGGTGGCATGGGGCACCAGGGCACCCACTCCAGGTGCCTCTCCCAGCTTGCTGCTCCCCAGGTGGTTTCCCAAGAACTGGTGCAACTGGGAAGGCAAAACAATGGGGGGATGGCAAGAGGGCTTAGATCAGCCCAACACAGGATGGGCAACAACGGCTTCTATGGCAGTGCCACGCACAGAGCCGCCCTCCTCATCCAACCCCAGAGACCCCCCAGCAACGGCCCCGCTCTCCCCAGCCCGCTCAGCCCTCGGGGCCACCATCCCAGAGCCCAGCCTGGGGTGGGCACTCCTGGCTGGCAGCGAGCTGCCCCCGGTGCCCCCGCAGCCCCCGTACCTGGGCAGGTGGCCGTGTTGTTGCAGGTGCGTGTCTCGCGGAGCAGCCCGCTGCACAGCGTCCCGTAGGGCGAGGAGACGCAGGAGCGCGTCCGCACCTGGGAGCCCTGCCCGCACGTCAGCGAGCACACGCTCCACTGGGACCACTCCTCCGCCGCAGGGTCCCCTGTGGGAGACACGGAGCTTCAGAGCCCGCGGAGCCCAGGGCACCAGGGAAGGTTCTGTGAGCAGAGCACCCAGCGGGGGATGGGAAAGCGGGTGGGCAGCACCCGGGAGCACAGGGATGGGGATAAGGACAAGGTGCTGTGGGTGACACCGAGGACATAAATGGGGAAAAGGAGCCCACGCTGCCCTCCAGACCCAGCACCACCTGCACCTGGAGAAGGGTTTGGAGCACAGGATTGTGCCCTGCATGGGGGACATCATCCAGCGCGGGCAGCTCGGCACAGCTCCCGCTCCCCGCCCCGGAGCAGCACTGACATTTACAACAACCCGGCTCTTATTAAGCTTGATGATGTCTCTGAAGCGATTGGACAGCTCAGAAGAAAAGGCCATCAGTTTAAATTAAAAAGGAATATATGGGGGAGGGCTCCAAAGGGGACGATTTGTCCTGGAGACAGGCAAGACACCGTCTCCGGAGCAGGGCTCCCATGGAGGTGACAACACCCTACGGCTGCTCCACGTCACACAGGGATCCCAGGACTGGACCAGGTCACCCCACGCCCCCACTCCCAGGACCCCCCTGAGCACAGCCAGGACACCGTCTGCATGCCAGGCACACGGAGCGGAGCCCCCCCTCCCAGCATCAGGGCTCATCCATCTCCCGCTCGCCTCCTCGCCCTCCGACCGTAAATCAGGGGGGCCAGGGAGCGGGGAGCAGCGCGCTCAAATTACCCAGATGGATTTGCCAAATAAATACATTGGAACGAAACAATTAATGGATTTTTTTTTTTGCTTTACAGCCCTCGGAGGAAGGTGTAAAGGAAAAATATATAAATGGAGCAAATTAAGTCGGTCCGTGGGCAAGAAGCAAAGGGAATCACTCCATCTCCATCACCCCTGCCTGTGGCACCCGAGCCCAGCATGGCCGGGGTCCTGTGCCTGTCTCTGTGCCAGGGCACAGCTGGTACCTGTCTGGGCCATGTAGACCCCTGGCTCATCCGCCGACCGCGGCCACTGGGTTTTCACCTTCTGGTTCTCCTCGATTGCATTGCCTGGAAGAGAGAAGGGCTCTGGTGAGAGCGGGGACACGGATGGGGATGGGACTTTGCAGAGGTGCCCGTGTCCTCAGCACACTAGGCAGAGGTGCCCGTGCCCCTGCTGTGCTGGGCAGAGGCGTTCGCCCGTCCCCACTTCACTGCTCGCTGCAGTGAGGTGGCACAAATTTATGGCCCTGCTCACCAAAAATAACAAGAGATCCATCAAGAGCGCTTGGCGTGAAATTAACTGGCATGTGGAGGGCTCGGCGGGAGGCACGGCTGTGGGCACGGGGGGGGGACACCTTCCCCACACCCCCCAGCCACCCCCTGTCCTGCAGCGGGGTCCCTTGTCCCCATACCCATGTGTGGGCGCTGGCAGCACCGGGGTGGCTGCCACCAGGGATGCCGTGGGAACAATGAGGGCTCTTCAGACACCACTAGCATCACCCCGGGCACGTGGCCCCCAAACTGCCATGGGCACCCCACTGCTGTGCCAGCCAGCAGAGCAGCCAGGGATGGCACAACCACCTCACTGAGCTGGCTGAGCATGGTGATGTCCCCAAGGGAAGGTGACATGGGGACACCAGGCACTGCTCAGGGAGCCCCCTCATGCTTCGGGCACACTGTGGCTCCCGTCGCAATGCCCACAGGTGACAGGTGAGCCTCAGGCCAGCAGCGCTGCCAGCACCGGCGCTTGTTAGAGCTGTAAACCAGACCCAAATTTACTGACTTCTGCCTTCAGCCCCTGCCTGGGTGCGTCCCCAGCACAGGCTCCTCGCTGCCACCCCTGGGTGCCCTCAGCTCCTCTCCCTGTGCATCTCACCCCTGGCACAGGGGGCTCAGGGAGACCCAGGGGCTGCTGGGGGGGTCAATCCGGCCTCGGCGCTGAGCTCCCGGCAGGGCCACCCGTCCCCGTGAGCAGCACGGCAGAGCGACGCGCGTCACGGCGAGCGCCCTGGGAAACCCATAAATCCCGAGGATATACGAGGGCGCTCTCCGGGCTGTGTTCGACACAGACACCAAATTCAATTTCCTTCGGCGAGCACTAAATCCCTGCCTGTCACCACGGGGCAGATGCACCCAGCACCTCCACTCTGGCACCCGCGCCCCATCCTGTCCCAGGGTCCCCCAGCGCCCCACACCACGGCACGGCTGATGGGTGCAAGGGCAGGGGGGGTATTTCGGGGAGCCTACTATGTCCCCCGAGGCCAGCTGTGTCCCCACAACCACCACCATGTGCCAGCATCACCCCTGCAGGGGGTCATTCCTGATGGGTGATGGGTTTGGAGCAAGGGGAAACGCAGCCTGGAGCAAAGCCCAGAGCTGGAACTGCTCAGCCCTGGCTCTGCAGGCACTGTGGGGGTGTCCTCCCTCCAAAGACCCCCCCACTGCACGGTACAACACACCCAAAGTCACCCTACGAAGGTTTAACCCCATCCCCCACCCATCCAAAGCTTTGTGCCCGCATGGAGTCAGCACTGGGGACACATCTCCCCGGCTCCAGCGATGTCCCCGCAGGCCCTGTGTCATGGAGGGGATGGCACAGGGGACGGGGACTCCGGGGTCACCGCCGTGGCTGGCAGTGGGGAGGCCCCGGGAGCAGCTGGGTGGGTGCCAGTGCCCGCGTGGCTGCGGCGCTCGGCGGAGCAGAGCCGGTGAGATCAGCGCTGGGCGCGCGCCAAGGCTCAGCTCACAGGCACCATTCAGCCCCCCTGCCACCGCCACCCTGAAAGGCACCCATTCTCCACCCCGGGGGGCCCGCTGGGACCCCCCCCTCGCTGCCATGAAGAGTGCTCTGTGCTCCAGCCCCGCAATCCATCCTGGCAATGCGGGCGCACATCCCGGTGCGGGAGCTGCTGGCTGGCACACGGGGCGGCCAAGGCGGCGCATTACCCTTGCGGCTCCGGCACCGCAATAACATTGAACCTCCGGGCGCCTCCAGGTTTTAATTGAATGTCAAATGTAATTTGGCCAAGGAGCAGGGAGTTGGTGCTCTCGCCCTTGCAGCCAGTCCGTGGAGAGGCAGCACACGGCTCGGTGCCCGAGCGTGCCAGGGCTGCAGGGAACCCCATCTCCAGCCCTGCACCCTCTCTTTGAGCCGTGCTCAGCGTGATGAACCCCCACCAAACCAGCCGTGGGGAGGTGCAGAGTCCCCTTCAAGAAGGGAGCAGAGTGGCATCCTGCAGCCCTGCTCCGTGCCAGCAGCCCCAGGACAGGGCGGGTGCCAGTCCCTGCAGCGGCCCCGGGCAGAGGGTCAGCCAGGCTGAGCTCAGGGGTGGCACCTGAACCCAGCACTGAGCCCTTAATCGCACACGTGGAGTCGCATTTAAAGGCCAAAAAAAAAGGAAGGTGAAAAATAAAATCAGCTCAAGCAGCTCCCCTCAGGATGAGGCGATTGACAACCGCGCAGCAGTGACGGACCCGGGGTTTAGCCGGGGATCTGCCCGTGATCACATTTAGCTCCTGAAAGAAATGGCAAAGCCCAGTGAAATCACCTGTGCACCCCCAGCCCATCAGCACCACCTAACCCGTGGCACAAAGACCCCTCACAGCTACACTGGGGATCGCTCCTCCCGGCGCATCACCCGGGGCTGGTGCAGGGGCAACATCTGGCCAGATGTGCCCCGAAACACCTCTATCACCTTGCTGGGCTCGATGGAGATGCCCCACGGGCAAAGGGAGTGCTCGGGCAAGGCAGCTCCCTGCCACGAGCAGCCCGACCCCGTGCCCAGGGCGAGCACGGCTGCTTTATCTTCACTCGAGGCTCCTGCAATCCCGTAACGAGTAAATGGCTTCATTCCACCTGGTTAATAGCCCGGCCGTGCCGTGCTGCCATGCCATGACATCCTGCCTGGAATAACAAGCGCCCGAGCCGCAGCAGTCAAGGGTAATTTGCCACGGGAAAGGGTCATTTTACCTGCAAATTGTTTTCCACGTCTCCACCAATGCAGAGTGACAGGGCTGCTGCTCCGGGCCGGCAGGCAGGCGCGCAGCAGCTCCGTGCTGGGCAGGCAGCGAGCAAGGCCCCAGGGCTGCACCAGGGCCAGCGTGGCGAGCAGCGGGGCTGGCACGGCCGGCCGGCCCGCGGCCAGGGCAGAGCGAGCGGCAGCTCCGCCGAGCCTGGCCATCGCTCTGGCGAGGTGCGCCTGGAGCGCGCACAGCATCTGCACTTCGCACGGCTTCCCTGCTCCATGCGCCGCACCCGATTCACACCCTCCCGTCCCGAGGAGCGTGCATGGGCAGGATTCAGGCACCGCATGGCCCCCCCACTCTGCACAGCACCCAGTTTGCACCCTTCTGCTCCAGGGAGCGTGGACAGGCAGGATTCATCCATTGCACCCCATCCCTGCTCCACATACAGTGCCCAGTTTGCACCCTCCCAGCCTGGGAAGCGCCACGCGCAGGATTCATTCATTGCACGCACAGCTCCTGATTTGCACCCTCCCGCCCCGAGGGGTGCGCGTGGGCAGGATTCACCCACTGCACAGCTTCCCTGCTCTGTGCACAGCACCCAGCTTGCACACTCCTGTCGCAGGGACTCTGCAGAAGCAGGATGCATCCATCGCGTGGCCTCCCTGCTCCGTGCCCGGCACTCCTGGAAGCGCGCATGGAGCAGGACGCTCATCCCCGGGGCTCCCCCTGCACCCCACTCACCGTGCGGGACCCTGGGCAGGTCGAACTCGTTGGCATTCGCAGAATGCAGGTCGGTGGGGCAGCAGTCGCTGGCGGCGGGCGGCGGGGCGGGCGTGCGGGCAGCGTGCCGCGTGCTGTTGCGCCGCGGTGCCGGTGGGCTCTCCGCCTGGCAGCTGCAGCCGGCATGGGTGAAGCCGCAGCGGCGGGCACCAGGCGCCTGCAGACACTCCTCCAGCCAGCGGCAGAGCACGCTGCAGGTGAACTGGCTTGAGTTGTTGTTGTTGATGAGCAGCACCTCCACGAAACGAAATTCCAGGGCTTGGGGAGCCAGGAGGCGAGGGGCCGCCTCGGGCTCGGCTGCCAGGCAGAGCTGCACAAAGTTCTTGTCAAAATGCAGGAAGGTAAAGGGCCCCGTGCCCTCGCAAAGCTCCAGCTCGGCTTCCTCCTCTTCCTCCTCCTCCTCCTCGGCCGGCGGCTGGCGCGCAGGTGTGGGGCTGCCGGCCTCGCCGCGGGGGTCGCAGGTGTAGTTGGCCAGGTAGTGGTCGAGCGGCAGCACCATGGGCGAGAAGTGGGTGCAGACCTGCTCCTCCCGGTTGAAGCGGAGGTAGAGCGAGTACTTGGTGGGGTCAGGGTTCTCCAGGGTCCAGGAGCAGCCGGAGGAGATGGTGGGGAAAAGGTCCTTGAGGGAGAAGGAGCCGTAGAGGACGCCGGAGGCCAGAGCGGAGCAGGCGCTGGGAGCCGGGTCGAAGCCCCGCGTGAGCCACAGGAGAGACGATATCACAGCCAGTAAGAGGGGACCAGCAGCGGTCATCCTATGGCATTTGCCCTGGGGAGAGACAGACGGACAGACAGACGCTTACCAGGAGGCTCCCCCTGTGCCAGGGGGTGCAGAGCTGGTCCGAGGAGGCCGGTGCCCTGCACCGAGCCCCGGACAGTGCGGGAGCAGCACCCCAGCTGGTCCATGTCCCCAGCTGCCACCTTGCAGACAGGGGACAGCCATGAGACCCCTGCCCTGTCCCCCAGTCACCACCCCGTGCTGGAAGCGAGTGGCACGGACTGGGGGCTTCACCCCAAAACCCCCAGAGCTGAGACCTGGCTCCTGTCCCGCTGCCGACAGACCCCACCACAGTGACCCCCCTTGCCCTGGGCTCACCCGTCGGAGCCGGCCAAGCACAACCCGGGCAAGGAGCCACAAACAGCTCCTGCCCAGACAGGGCTATAAAAAGCTTCGTAGCTATTGCTGGCACCCAGAGCACCACGGGGACAGGCGGCTGCTCAGCAGGAGCCCAGGGCGATGTGCTGGGGGTGCATGGGCACCCCAACAGTATGGGGTCCCCCTCAATGGCCACAAGAGCCTGGCATGGGGCGAGCAATCATTAAAGCACATATTTCTTGGACACCTTGCCGGGTTAGGCAGCGGCATCGCCGTGGATTGCTTTTTAATAACTCATTAATAAAATAACGCACGTGGTGGCCTTATTAAGCAGGACCAGAGTGCGGCTCGACAGAGGCCAAGGCCACTGCGCGCGTGTGGGCATCGCTCTGCGGCGGCGAGGGGGCAGCCCCAGGGATGGCGGGGAACGTTCAAGAGGCGGCTGCGGAGGGTGAATGCCATTCCAGAGGCTGACTTCCAGAATCACTAAGGTCCTTGCTCTCCTCCATCCCAGCCACGTGTAGGGGATGCCAAGCAATCAGGGATGCTCTTCTCCATCCCCAAACAACATCTCCTGCTCCCAAATCCCCCCAGCCAAGGTCCCAGTACCGGGGCAGCCCCCTGCTCATGGGGGAGGGAGCCTGAGCCTGCGCCGAAGCCACGATGGGCACATTAGAGAGCTAAAAATAACCCAGCTCTCATGCAACAGGCGGGCTCCCGCCGCCCCGGCAGCGTGGGGGCTCGGTGCCAGCAGCCCCCACCAGCAGCACATGGACATGGCAAGAAAGAGGCTGGATGGAGCCAACCAGAGCAGCCAGGAATGGGGAGGCAAGAACCCCCTGATGTCAGCTGGGACATCTGGACAAAAGAAAACACCACCATCCTGGAGGCACTTCCATGCCCAGGAGACCCCGGGGGATTGAACAGGAGACCCCTCCAACCCACAGCAGCAGGGAGACAGAGGGGCTGGAGTGGGGAGCCCCACGAGCATCCCTCACTGATGCTCCTTAAGCATCCAGTAAGGACCCGGGGTCCCCTAAAAAGTCACAGTCCTTCTCTGCTCCGGGAGAGCTGGGGATGGGAGGAGGAGGAGGTCAGGCAGGGACACACTGCGGCTCTGCAGCGAGAGCTCCCGGGGCTCCCGCAGCCTGGCAGGGACACAAGATGGTGCTTGCTTCCCTCACCCAGGAGCAGCGAGGAAGGATGCTCGTGCACCGCCATCCGCTCATCCCTCCTGCTCAGCTCCTGCCTGTGCGGCTGCCGCTGGGATGAACCGGCTGCCAGAACGCTCGGCAGGGACAGGCATGGCCAGGCTGCCACGCTTCCCCGAGCTCCCTGCGATTTAAACACGGTGCTGTGCAAGATCCAGGTGCTCCGGACCATGGGGAGCCTCCCACCACCCCACAAATCCCACCAGTGCCAGGGCTGCAGTTGCCCAAGTGCCGGGCACTGCGCCGTAGCTGTGAGCGAAGGCCAGGGCTCGTTAAGAGCAGATCCAACGCGATCCAGCTCGTTCAGCACCAGCCCCGCTCCCTGCAGCGCTTGCTGTTGCTGCTGCAGTGAGAATATTTCACGAAGCTGCAAGCTGGGCCCGAGAAGATATTTAACACCTGGGGCAGCAAGAGCAAGCCCCTCGAGGAGCAGCCACCGTCACGCCCTACCTGGCACCGCGGCGAGGACCTCGCACCCTGCAGCGTCGCCGTCGTTGTGCTCCGGCAAGAGCCAGCCCAGCCTCGCTGAGGTGCCAGGGCACGGCCCCGCTGCCCATCGACCCTCTGCCTCCAAAACGGCCTCGGTCCATGCAGGAGAAACCACCCAGCACCAGCATCTGCATCCCAGTATCGCTGGGATGGGGGGATGCCAGCTGCCCCCCAGGACTCACAGCACCCCACCGCCTTGCTGGGCTGCTGCCGGGATGTGTGCCGCTCCTCGGGGACAGGGATGGCACACAGAGCATGGCTGGCACAGGCTGGCACACTTCCCTGCAGGAGCCACCCGCTCCAGCCCCTTCCATTTGCCTTTGTTCCTCGTCTGGGCACAGGAAAGGGGGTGGGTTTTTAATTAAAGCATTTAAAGAGCCATCCCAGAACTGGGAAGCAACTGCAGAAGCGCCATCCTGGGCTCCCCATCCTCAGCAGTCGGAGCGCGGCCCCTTTCCATCGCATCCCTCCTGTTCCAAGATCCAACCAGGGCTCGTGTCTCCCTCACCAGCCGCCGCGGCTCGGCGGGAGGAAGCGCTGCTCCGCTCCACAAACAGGTTGTTTCCCCGAAGATGCTTCACACGAACGGGCATTTCAGCAGGGATCTGGTCCATCTCCATCCTCCCGGCACGGCGGGTCCAGCTCTCGACCATCGCACTTTGCGCGGCCACGGCCGCCCCTCTCCGGCCAAGCAACCCCAGAAACAACCGAGCAGCCCCCAAAGTGATAAACGGGCGGCACTAAACCTCGCTGGCATTAATAATCTGAGAAACGATTAATAGCAAAGTAAAGGAGATTTGGGGTTTAAGAGACACGGTTTTTAACCTGACAGTGTTCTTTTAATAGGCTGTAGCAAATCTACGATTCATGAGTATTCCTACTGCCAGGATGGCTCGGGATGAGGGCACGAGGGTGAGGAAGAGCCGGGCAGTCCTGGGTGTTCAATCACAGTGGGAACAACCTTGCATCACGTTGAAAGGCAACAGCATCTGGGAAGGAGCGGGCTGGCTGGTGGCTCCGTCCCATGGGAGCACATCCCTGCCTGCCCAGAGGTGATGCTGACAAACAAAGCGCCATAACGAGCTCTTCCTGCCAGAAGAATCCACGACCCTCCAATTTCCAGCATCTTCACTCAAGGTTCAAAGGCATCCGGGAGCTTCAAAGCCGCCTCTGCCACCTCCGTGCTCAGCCCTCGCCCTCTCAGCACAAGGGACCCCCAGCACCCGCGACACAGCCTCGCTGCCAACTAATTAACGCCGTGAGCATCGCCAGGCGACGGTGCTGGAGCAACTCCATCCCAATCCCCTAGAACGCAGCTTCCCGCAAAGGCGTGCGCGCGCACATACGTGTTCACACATGGGCTCACACACACACAGGAATTCAGCAGGGAGAGGAGCATCTGTGCCAGTCCCACCCTGCGTGGCACAACCTCCCCAGCACCCTGGACCGTGGTTGCCTCTCTCTATGCTCCCACGGGTCCCCCTTCCCCGCACGCTGCCACCACCTTTCCCGAAGCCGTCAGCCTGGCAGCAGCGCGGAGCTGTAATTAATGGTGCCGCTTTGCCAGTCCCTGGCTCAGCCTCGCGAGCACTGGCAAGCACAGGCCCTTTTATTTATTTTACTTAACTGCTGTTGGTAAAACTCCACTCCAAAAGCAAGGCCGAGAGACAGCGCAGTGCAATCTCCTCCGGGATTAGGGATTACGCTCTGCCAGGGAACAGTATGTGCTGCCTCCCCCTCCGCGGCCGCGGGGGTCCCTGGAGGCGAGGGCACCCGCAGGGGCTGCAGCAGCCGGGGCTGCTCCCACAGCTGCTTCCGAGCAGATTCCTTGTGCCTGGGATGTGGCTCCCTCTTCTCCATCTGCTCCACAGAATCAGAGAACACAGCGGTTTGGGTTGGAAGGGACCTCAAATCCACCCAGTGCCACCCCCTGCCATGGGCAGGGACACCTCCCACTGGGTCAGAGGGCTCCAAGCCCCATCCAACCTGGCCTGGAACACCTCCAGGGATGGGGCAGCCACCACTGCTCTGGGCACCCTGGGCCAGGGCCCCCCCACCCTCACAGCAAAACATTTCTCCCCAAGATCTCATCTCAGTCTCCCCGCTTTCAGATCAAACCCCTTCCACTCATCCAGTCCCTGTGCTCCCTATAAAGACAACCCCATCCTGCCCTGGCAAAGGGACGGGGGTTGCTGAGAGCTCCAGGAGGGCTCCAAAGGGGGGGTCTGAGTCGCAGGGGTGGCAGCAGGAGGGTGGCAGCCTGGGGTCTCCTCTCGCCAGAGGGGAATTGCCTCTGAGGTGCCCTGGCTTCATCCCGCTCTTGGAGGACATCAAGAGCGAACAGACAGGACGAGAGCAGGGGGGGCACAATGGCCCTCGCGAGCACCGAGGAGCTACGGAGCCTCTGAGGTTTGGCAACCAAGCCAGGTGGCCCAGAGCCAGCCCCGTCCCCATTAGAGGAGGGTTCCGTGGTAGGAAATGAGGTTGCAGGGCCTTGGTCCAAATTCCCATGGAGAAGCGTTGAGGCGTCGCAGCAGCCCAAGCCCTGGGGGCTGCGTGGGGGCGGCGGGGGCTGGCGCCGCGTCCCACGGTCCGTGCATCCATCCGGCTGAGCATCATCTTCCTCCAGGCATGGGGAAGCCATTCTGCAGCCCCCACCCAGCCTGGAGAGCACCCAGAACGAGACACGAGGACTTGGCAGCGATGGCAACAGCCCGGGCAAAGGAAGACCCACCTATTCCTTCTGCTCTGCGCGGGAGGTTGGTGCCAGGGCAGAGCTCCCCACAAACCCAGTCCGGGGGGACAGAGCCCAACACCCCAACCCATCGCTGGCACGGCAGAGATGTCACACGGGCAGGAGAGCCAGAAGAGGAGGTCCTTGGAGGCATCAAAAAGAGCAGGAGGCAGCAGGGAGAATCGAGCAGAACATCCCAGCCTGGGCGCTGCAGCATTTGCCACGCGGCTGCCAGTCGGAGAGCGAGCTGCCCACCGCGCCGGCACCGCATCCCTTGTCTCTCCAGCAGAGACCAGATTTGTAGGATCCCGGCTTCTTGCAAACTCCTCGGATCAAAGCAGGGTCTGGTGACAAATCTTGACAAGCAGCCGGGCAGGCCTTGAAGAGGAGCCGCTGCCAGGCTCTGGGCTCCAGCACAGAGGGACTGGCACTGCCCCATGGCCAACACCAGCCTCCTGTGCCATCCGTGCCATGGTGACAAATCCCACTGAGGAACCTTGCACCGAGCATCCTGATGAGGGTGGCTGGAGAGCAGCCAGGTGGGGGTGACAGTGACGACAGCTGTGCCACCCTGTTCCTGCCCACAGGCGCCTGGTGTGAGCCCCGTGAGCTGGCTCCCTCTCCATGAGCCAATGCCACCTTCCAGCAGGGGACAGGTCAAACCCAAATACCCACCCAAAGCCCACCAGGAGCTCTCCCAGGGGCACAGCTCAGCGCCAACCCCACGCCACCATCTTCACGTGCACCCCGGCCATCGGCATCACCCAGTCAGAAACCCCAACCAGATGCACTGCCACAAACCAGCCTGGCCACCCCAGGGCCACCTCCCTGTGCCACCGGCTCCACGTGCACCTTGGCCATCGGCATCGCCCAGCCAGAAACACCAATCAGACACAACCCAGCCTGGCCACCTCGGGGCCAGCTCCTTGTGCCACCTGCTCCAAGCATGCCCCAGCCATTGGTATCACCCATCCAGAGACCCCCACCGGACACAGCCCAGCCCAGCCACCCCAGGGCCACCTCCCCGTGCCACCGGTAGCCCCGGCTGCCAGGCGCCAGCCAGCACAGGCAGGAGTGACGTGACCTAGAAAAGCAAAGGGCTGCTCACACGCTGCGCTGCCGTGAGCCCCTGGCACCAACCATGCGGGCATGGGGCACGCGCACCCTCCACACTGGCTGAGAAGAAACCGCCTCGTGCTTCAACAAGTGCCCCGCGTGGGCACATGCGTGTGAACACCTGGCACCACTCCTGCCATGGACCCCAGGGCTCGCAGGTCCCCTGGGAAGGGACACAGCTCCCCCTCTCCCCCCCAGTCTGGCTGCCACCTGCATGCTGCACGTGCCCATGCCGGCGCATGCTGGGCACCCACGTGTGCCCTCGCCGCACGCCCACGGCCCCAGCCGTGACACCAGGGCTCCCCGCAGCTCCCCGCGCTGGCACCCAACAAAGCCCCATGCAGAGGAGGAGGCGGCGGCAACCCCCCCTGCCCACTGCAGGGCTCTGCCACCACACCTGCCCACGCGTCCCGATTGCCCGCAGCCCCGGCTGGGGGTGACAGTGTGGGCTCTGACGGCCCCATGTGGGGACACCGACACGCCGAGCACCCAGGCTGGCAGCACACGTGTACCCACCCAACAGGGGTGCAGGTGCCCGCGGCCGTGCTGTGTGACACACTGCAGTGACACGCATGTGCCCACCGACACGTGTGTGCCCAACATGCGTGTGCGCACCAACACACGTGTGCCCACCGACTCGCGTATGCCCACTGACTTGCATGCAGCCCTTCCAGCGTGGCGCTGCCGGAGCCCTGGCACTGCCTGCAGTGGGGGGACACACAATCACACCGGGGTGAGGGGGGAACAGCAAACTTGGGGGGGGGCAACACCGGCAGCCCCGGGGCCGGGGGTGGGGGGGGCGGGGGGAGATGACCGGCAGCCCCGGAGGAGGGGGGAGCACCAGTAGCCCCAGCTTGGGGGGGAAGGGGGACCAGTAGCCCCGGGGGGGGCGACACATCGACATCCGAGAGGGCTACCGGTAGCCCCGGAGGACGGGGGAGCAGCCCCGGTAACGAGCCCCCCCCCTCGCCGCCGCAGCCCCGCGCATCTTCCCGCAGCGTCGGGGATGCCGCCCGCACCGGGCACCGGGTACCGGCCCCTCCGCCTCCGCTGCAGCCCTGGCCCCGGGGCAGGAAAGTTGGCCGGGGGGGGCGGGGGGGGCCCGGTGGAACCGGGGCTGAGCCCACCGCGAACCGCACCGAGGGGCACTGGGGGCGGGGGGGGCGGGTGACAGGAGTCAGTACGGCGGGGTGCAGGGCCACTACCTCGGGGGGGGGGGAGGGTCGGTGCACCGGGGAGGGGGGCTCGCTGCACCGGGAGGGGGGAGGTCGGTCCACCGGGGGAGGTCGATGCACTGGGATTTGGGGTGTCGGTAAACCGGAGGGGATCAGTATGTCCGTATATAGATAGGGGGTTCGGTGCACCGGGGATTCGGTAGACAGGGAGGGGGGGTCGGTCCGGAGGCGGGGGGGATCGGTACTGTCGATGCACCGGGAGCGGGGGAGGGGGGTCAGAGCACCGGAGCGGTGGGGGGGTCGGTACTGTCGGTGCACCGGAGGGGGAAGGTCGGTTCACCAGGGAGGGGGGGGTCGGTGCACCGGGGCTTCGGTACACCGGGAGGGGGTGTCAGAGCACCGGACGGGGGGTGGTCGGTGCGCTGGGAGGGAGGTAGGTCAGAGCACCGGAGGGGAGGGTCGATACTGTCGGTGCACCGGGAGAGGTGCGGGGGGGGGGGAGTCGGTCCACCGGGGAGGGGGGGTCCGGTGCACCGGGGAGGGGAGATGTCAGAGCACGGGAAGGGGGGGCTCTGTCCACCGGGAAAGGAGGGGTGGGTGCACCCGGGGGTTCGGTGCATCGAGGGGTTCGGTACACCGGGAGAGGAGGGAGTTCAGAGCACCGGAGGGGGGTACGGGTGGGTCGGTGCACCGGGGAAGGAGGGAGTCGGTGCACCGGGAGGGGACGGAGGTCAGAGCACCGGAAGAAAGGGGGTCGCCGCACCGAGGTGTCCCCCCCCCGCCGCCCTTACCTGTCCCCGTCAGCAGCGCGTGTGGCCCCGGCGCGGCGCGGCGAGCAGCGCGCTGGCCATCCCCGAGCGGCGGCGGCGGCGGCCGGGCCGGGCGCGCCCGGGGAGCGGGGGGCGCGCGGGGGGCGGGGGCGCGCGCGGGGCGGGAGGGGGGGGCGGGGGGAGCGGGGGAGGGAGGGGAGGGCGGGAGCGCGCGCGGCTCGGGCACTCGGTGCGTGCGCGGGGCGGTGTGACAGCAGCGGGCACGGTGGGGAGCCTGCGCGGAGCACACACCCCCCCCCGCAACCCCCGCACACCCCCCCCGCACGCCCCGCCGCCCCCGGAGCAGGGGAGGAGGGGACCCTCGGGATGCAGCAGCGGGGGGGGGTGACGCGCGGGAGGCGTGGGGGGAGCTTCCCACCCACCCCCCCACCTCCCCCGAGCCACCACCCCCCAGCAGGGAGGGGGAAGTGACCCCCGGGATGCTGCAGGGATGGGGGGGCACGGGCGGCTGCCCACCCCCGGAGCATGGGGCGGAGTGTGACCCCCAGGGTGCTGCAGAGATGGGGGCCTCACACGCACGTACCGCCCCCGCACACACACGCACATAGGATGCTGCAGGGATGGGGGGCACCGGGGGTGGTGGAAAGGCGGCCGCTCACCACCCCCCCACCCCAAGCACAGGGAGGAATGTGACCCCCAGGATGCTGCAGTGATGGGGGAGCGGGGGGGGGAGGCAGAGGGGGGGCTGCCCACTCACAACACCCACCCCCACCTCCCGCTGCGTGGCCCCCCCTGGCATGCTGCAGCAATCGGGGGGCATTGGGGAGCTGCCCACCCCCGGAGAAGGGCATAGGTGACCCCCAGGACGCTGCAGCGATGGGGGGCACAGGGAGGCATGCATGCTGTGCGTGTGCACACGTGTGTTGCGGGGAGCACATGGGTGCTGCAGGTGTGTGCAGGTGTGTGCCTGGCATGTGCCTGGCGTGTGCCTGGCGTGTGCCGCACACGTGTGGCTGGCACGGGCTGTGTCTGTGCACGCACAGGTGCTCCGTTTGTGCTCGCTGTAGGTGGGCAGTGCCCGCGTGTTCACCAGCGGGTGCTGGGGTTACACACACACGTGCATCACCCCCGCCCTGTGCAGGGTACACGCGCTCCCTCCCGCAGCCGCGTTGCACACAGGCGCAGGCCTTGGCACGGCGTGCTGCGCAGGGGCGCAGGGGCGTGTGGGGTGCAGGGAGACCTGGAGCAGCAGCAAGAAGTGGGGCTGGCACACCCCGTGTGCGCACCAACGTGGCACAAATGTGAGTGGCAGGAGGAGCCCCGCTGGGGCTTGCGGGGGCTGCAGAGCTGCAGTTCCCCACGCGAAGGCCGTGCACGCGCAGGATAAAGCTGAGCATCGTGGCGACCCTCGCACAGCAAAGAGCTCCGAGCACAGAGGCTCCACTGCAGCCCGCATCGTGCCCAGGGGAGATCTGGCTTGGAGAGGCTGGGGCGTCGCAGCCCCCGCGCCCCAGCCCCGCAGCAAGGTGCCAGCAGGATGTGACCCGGCTGCATTTCCAGCTGCACGTGATCCCATCCCTCAGCTCAGCTGGTCGCATCCTGCCCGGCGCTGCCCGTGCTGTGCTCAGCCCTGGGGTGCACAGATCTCTGGGTGCCCCCTCTCCGTCTCCATCTGGGACCAGGCACAATGGAGGCAGAAGCCTGGGAGAAGGAGGCACCACCAGAACCACTGCTCAGCACCAGCCCTAACCCAGCCCAGCACCACTGGGGCTACAGGGTCGCATCCACCCCAGCCTCTCGTTCAATTCAGCTCCGTACCTCCCTGGTGTTCCCTTTTCCCAGTTGTCCCCTGCAGCTTGCTGGTGCCCGACCCGGCGTCCCCAGACAGAAACCCATCCCCTCTGGGTCAAGGCTGAAAGGAAACGCACCAGCTTTTCAGGCTGTTCTTTATCCCAGGGAGAAGAGCATCATTAGCTCAGACATAACTGGAGGATATTCCAGAACCCGTCTCTGTAAATACAGATCATCGCGGCGGCTCTGGCTTAGCACGAGGGTGATCCCAAAGCCACGGCTCTCTGGGTCACTCTCTGCTTCCCAAGAGGGATTTGCTCCCCGGTGCGCTTGATAGACTCCCAAATTTCTGAACGCATCGCTTGACACCAGCTACTGCTGCCCTGTGAGCCATGTGGGATGTGGTGCAGGATGTGATGCAGGATGCACTGTGGGATGCAGTGCAGGATGCGGTGCAGGATGTGATGCAGGATGCAGTGTGGGATGCGGTGCAGGATGTGATGCAGGATGCGGTGCAGGATGTGATGCAGGATGCAGTGTGGGATGCAGTGTGGGATGCGGTGCAGGATGTGATGCAGGATGTGATGCAGGATGCGGTGCAGGATGCAGTACAGGATGTGATGCAGGATGCAGTGCAGGATGCAGTGCAGGATGCGGTGCAGGTGCGGGATGTGATGCAGGATGTGATGCAGGATGTGATGCAGGATGCAGAGCGGGATGCGGTGTGGGATGCGGTACAGGATGTGATGCAGGATGCAGTGCAGGTTGTGGTGTAGGTTGCGATGCAGGATGTGCTGCTCTGCCCAGGGCCACCAGCTGTGCAGTCTGGCTTGCATCGCCCTGTCCTGCACGACCCCCCTGCCACCAGGCCTGGTCGGGGCCCTGGTTCTGCAGGTAACGTCACCCTGTGCCTGCAGCTGCCCCTCCAGCGAGGGAGTCGTTTCCAGCTGCCGTGTCACCCCTGGCCCAGGCTCCCCACTGCTGCGGGCAGCATCGCCAAAACTCTCCTCTGCCCCAGCTGGGACCCTGCCTGTGACAAGGAGGGACCAGGGGCTCTGGTGTCGTGGGGAGGGGGGGTCCAAGCTGCAGGAGCCGGTAGCACCCACTGTTACCAGGACAACTGGGCGCTCTCCATAGCTGCTTGTTGCTGCTGCATCCCTGCAAACCATCCCCAGCAGCAGCAGCAGCTCCGCCACGGCCGTGCCCCCAGCCCGAAGCAAAGCATGAGGGGTGCTCAGCCCCCCCGTAGCCCCTGGACCAGGCAGTGCTTGGGAAGATGCTGGAAACCCCCCAACCAAAACAAAGCATCTCCCCAGCTGATGGGTGCGAGCGCGCGGCACTGCCAGCATCCTCCTCACCCTGTGAGCTGCTGGGCCATGGAGAAAACACTAATCAGGGCTCGCAGCCTCGCCGGCGCGGTGGATCCGGGGGGGCTGGGTGTCCGTGCAAGCAGAGCAGCTCACAGGGCATAATTAGAGCAGCGCCCGCGCGTGCGGAGGTTGTAACACCAGGGCTTTGCCTGCTGGATGGGAATTAGACCTGTCCATTAAGGCAATAATAAGCTGCCAGGTTGACACAGGGTCCCTGGTGCCACCACAGTCATTATGCTGGTGCTTCTGTGGTGGCTAACAGCATCCACCGCGGTGGCTAATGGCATCCACTGCAGTGGCTAACGGCATCCACTGCGGTGGCTAACGGCATCCACCGCCATGGCCAACAACATCCACTGCAGTGGCCATGGACAGCACTGGGACAGCCAGTACCAAGCAGGGACCAGCTGAGCCCTCCCTGCAGCCTGAGGCACCTGGCACTGTTGCGTTTCCAACACAGGGCTCTCATTTCCCCTTCATTTGGCACAGAAATCAAGGATGGGGAGAACCACCGAGGTGGCAGCTACTCCAGCTCTGGATGAGGATTCAGGGAAGAGATCGAGTCCTGCTCCCGATCAGGGGGATGTGGGGATGCTGCGACCAGCTCCTGTGGTCCCCAACGGGTCCGATCCCCAGGGCTCGTCTCCCCCAAGCAGGGCACGGAGCAGCAGCTTTTCAGAAAGGCTCAACAGGAACATCTTGGCTGGGACCGCGGGGCGAGACGGGAGCAGAAGGCAGCCCCGGAGAAGCCCGTAACTGCAGCCGCCTGTCTGAATCGCTTCCCATAAACCTGGTTGCGAATTGCTCCAGTGGAAAAACAAAAGCAGCGATAAACAGGCAAGTTTGGTTTGCAAGATAATCCACTTTAACGGGAAGAGGCAGTGAGCGCCGGCGGAGGAGCCCTCACCAGTCGCTTGGTGCCCATCACCGGCATGGAGGGACCAGCCCCACGCTGGGTGCCCGCGGCTGCTGCTCACCTCCGAGGTGCCTCCACGTGAAGCTTTCTACGAGAGGTGGCAGGGAGAAACGCAGAGGAGCAGGGGAAGCCCACGCGATGAGTGGAGCAGGAAGGATGTGAATAAGTCCTGGAATAAACCTCACCTGGGGGGTTGTTGCGGCCCGGGGAGTGCCACCGCGGCCGCACCGCCAACAGCCGATCCCAGCCGGCTCCCACATCCATGGCCGCGGCCGCTGGGCCCAGCAGGATGGGTTTCAGCTTCATTTGTTTCTTCCAGGCACTTTGTGCTCCGAAGGCTGGGTCGGGGCTGTTCCATCCGCATCTGTGCCAGCGCGGAGGTGATGCCTTGGCATGCAGCAGGGCAGTGCCAAGGCCTCCAGGTGCTGGGCCGGGCGCGCAGGGGAGAGTTTCTGGGAGAAATTGTGGGACCTTCTGCTTGATGAGGGTGCAGGAGCCGCCTCCTACACCTGTGGGAAGGAGGGACGAGCGCAGCGTCAGTGGGGAGCGAGCGCATGGGACACCTGCGGGATTTTCACCTCTGGCTCTCCATGCACCAGAAATCAGCCCTGCTCCATCCCAGGGCTCTGCTGGGGATAAATCCCTGCAGACCCCAACACGCTGGGACCCCAATGTGCTGGGAGATCCTCCTCGCGCCGGAGCAGCCTGGCCACTTCAGCGCTGCCCATCGCCCTCAACCACCAGAGCCGCGTCACCGCCCAAACCGGCCGCAGTAGCCGGATCGCGGCTGCACATGAGCAACCGCTCACCAGCCAGGAATTCTGCATAAATATTCATCTCGATTAATATACATGAGGGCTGCAGAAAGCCCGGCTCAAGCCTTGGCGGGGATGTTATCTCGGCTGCTCAGTCTTGCAGGAGAGCGGTGTTTAACGCCGACACCTGATGGGTTTGCACAGCAGGAAAACCCAGAGGTTGGATGTTGGGAATCTGCTCAGCCGTCTCCCCTGTCCCCTTTTTAGCAGGAGGGTGGCATCTCCGGGGGCCTTTCCTCCAGGGGGCTGGAGCACCAGAGCCTCCCAGTAAGCTGTGAACTGGGATGCGTGGGGCGCAGGAGGCTGCGGAAGACAAGGACAGTGCTGGGCTGATCCCGTGGGAAGCTGCCCTGGTTGCCTTTGCCTCGGGTGCTTTGAGCTCTGCATCCCGCTGGTGACAGCCCTGCAGAGGCACAAGGGCCATGGGCAGTTGGTCCCTGCCACGGCGCGGTGGCGTCGAGGTCACCGTGCCAGCACTCCCCACCCCTGGAGCGTTGCAGGGAGATGGATCGGAATATCTCCAGCTCCCACCATGAGGGAAATTGAGGCAAAAAGCCAGGCCCAGGGCTGCTGGAGGAGGTGGTGGCGGGGGCAGCAGCTCGGTCCTGTCCCCACGGGAGCCCCGGCGCGGTGGTGCCGCAGCTGGCAGGGCCAGGTTACGCATGGCTCCTCCAGGACCCTGCCTTTGTCAGTCTGCCAGCAACCTGGGGCATAAACAAGTGCCTGACATTTCCGCACCACCGCCAGGCCCCTTGGATGAAAGCAGAACATAATTAGCAAATTAATCAGGAGGCAATAGCCGGGGATCTGGCGCTGCCGAGCTGTCATTAGCTCCGTGTGGAGCTGACCCTGGGCATGTTCGGGGCCAGGCGAGCTGGGCACGGGGAAGGCGCAGTCACAGCCCCCGTGTCCCCACCGGGCTCGTGGCCCCTGCCACATCCCCCCTGCCCTTGTGCCCGTGGCAGCCGGTGGGGCAGGAGGGGTGGCTGGCATTTCGTGCCCTGTCAGGAGCCTGGGAATGAGACCTTCAAAGGGCAGCACCTTCCCTCGCGCAGCAGAACATTTGAAAAGCATGAATCGCAGCAAATTTGCATTCAGCTTATTAGACACCCTGCAAATACGGCGAACCTCGTTCAAACACATTTCGGTGATAAAATGATATTGACTCTGAGTAATTAAAAATCATTTCCATATTCAAATATGGCTGATTGAGGAGAAATGGCTGCCTTTTAATTGCCTGGAGGGGAATTATCAACTTTTGGAGCGCATAACCAGGCAAACGCATCTTCACTTGGCAGCCTGCGAAAGGCCCATGGAAGAGGAGGAGGAGAGGAGGAGGAGGAGGAGGAGGTGTAGCAAGAGGAGGAGGAGGAGAAGGAGGTGTGGGAGGGCTGGCACGCAGGCAGCGCGCAGGGCGAATCGTAGAATCATGGAATGGTTTGGCTTGGAAGGGACATCAAAGCCCATCCATGGGCAGGGACACCTCCCACTGGGTCAGGGGGCTCCAAGCCCCATCCAACCTGGCCTGGAACACCTCCAGGGATGGGGCAGCCACCACTGCTCTGGGCACCCTGGGACAGGGCCTCCCCACCCTCACAGCAAAACATTTCTCCCTCAGATCTCACCTCAGTCTCCCCTCTTTCAGCTGGAAACCGTCCTCCTCATCCCATCCCCACACTCCCCGATCCAGAGCCCCTCCCCAGCTTTCCTGGAGCCCCTTTCAGCCCTGGGAGCTGCTCTAAGGTCTCCCCAGAGACATTCTCCAGGCTGAACAACCCCAACTCTCCCAGCCTGGCCTTGGACAGAAGGTTCTCCAGCCCTTGGATCATCTTTGTGGCCTCCTCTGGACCTGTTCCAACAGATCCGTGTCCTGCCTGTGCTGTGATGGTGTGACCTCGCTTCCCACGAGAAGCTCTTTCCTCGCACACCCACCTGGTCCCCAAGGGCCGGGGCTGATGTCTTGGCTCAACCCTGAAACGGTGCCCTCCTCCCTCACCCATGGGGTCTTCTGGCTCCTCCGGTGCCAGGGTTACAGGCTGCACCGTGATGGGCTCTGGAAGGACCCCGGTTCCCTGTTGCTCAGGATGGGATGTTCTGGGTGAGCTTTGAGCAGCCCCTGCACAAGCCACAGCAGCAAGGATGCCCAGCGCTGGTGACATCCCCTCACCACCCCACCTTGGTCATTTTGAGTGCCAGGGGAGCACCCATAGACTTGTGTTTCACCACCAAAATCCCCTCTTTGAACCCTCCACCGTAGCCAAGCTGCCACCGGCACAGCCCTTCTTGCATCCCCAGGTGCCACCATGCTGGCACTACCATCCGTGTCCCCACAGTACCAGGTGGGACAGAGAGGCTCCTTGGGCATGGAGCAATTTGTGCCACATTTCAGAGCCTCTCCAGCACCTCCTTGCATGGATTTGGCCTCCACTCGGTTTCCTAGGGAAACCAGGCTGCAGCTCGGCTCAGCCTCCGCACGCGTGGGTGTGCGCGGGGGCTGTGGGTGTGCATGGGTGCCCCACACCCCCCATCTCCCCTCCCAGCTCTCGCTCCCACAACAACCTCAGAGCAGAACACGAAGCCTCCCGAGCGCCCGAGTCGGGGGCCAGGGCAGAGCAGGGCACCCACCGCTGGGTGTCCCCTTAGCGGGGTCCCTGGGGAGAATGCACATCCCACGCCAAGGATGCTCCAAGCTGCCCCAGCCCCCAGAGCCTGGCCAGGGTGCCCAGCACCCAGCAGAACTGGGTCTGGCCTGGCCCGGGCATCGTGCGTGGCAGGAGGAGGGCTCAGCCCTGGCTGTCCCCGTGCCCCAGTGGCACACACCCCCTTCCCCGGCAGCACAGCCGTTTCCACGCTCCATTGCCCTTTGAACAGGCTCAAAAGTGCCCTCACTTTGCTCTCATCGATCCCCTCTCACCCGGAGCTGCCGCTCGCTCCGTGGGGATGGACCTCACAAAGCCCTGTGTCCCCAGCTACGGGGGACACACAAGAGACCCAAGTGCGGGCACCCAGCGCCAGCCAGGGCTGTGCAGCACCTCGGGATGCATCCAGAGCCTGGAGCTGGGCCGGGGACAAGGAAGGAGGAGGAGACAAAAGCGGGGTCAGCCCTGCAAATGCCCCAGCCAGCCCTGCTCCGACAGAGCCGCTCTGCTGAGTCCTGGCACCAGCAGGACAGGTGCCCACTCCAGCTGGGGTTGCTGGGATGCACCCAAGGAAGGTCCTTCCCTGCCCAGCATCGCTCCCACTGCTGGCACGCGCAACGCCCGCTCGCAGAGGAGCTGCTGGCGCACGGGGTGCAGGAAGCGCTGGGAAAGTTTTGGAGGTGTGGGGGGTTGGGGGTCTTAAAACCCCCAGCCAAAGGCACTAAATGTGCTTGGAAAGCAGCACGGAGAGCCCGGTGAGCTCCAGGAGCTCCAGGAGCTGAGGTTTACAGGGAAGTGGGATAAAACTGGGCACCACATTTCACTCATAGGAGACACCAGTTCCTTCCAACCCCCTTCATCCCGCGGGGTCACCATCCTGCATCCCCCACCTGGGGACCCCACAGCCCTGTGGTGGGAGCGGGGTCCTGCCCAGAGCCCCCTCCAGTGCCAGGGCCCCCTCACCCCGTGGGATCCTGGCCCTGGCACCCGCCGCTCGCAAGGGAGAAATAGTGAAGATAAAGCCGGAGTCAGAGGAATTAAAGAACCATAATTAAAGAAAATTTTGCAGCATGTTGAAGACAGAATAGGATCATTGTGTTTGCCTCCCACATCCCAGATGGATGCACGAGGGCTGCCGACAACATCGGAGCGCGTGGAGAAGAGGAGAGGAAGGGAGTGAGCCAGACCGGGCCGCGTGTGAGCAGAAATTGAATTTTTATCAGTTTCTATGTAGATTGTGTTTATTCATCTGTCTCCTATCCATCTCCCCATGCATCTCCCTATTTCTTCTACAAAATTACTTTCCTCCTTTGGCCTAATTTTGTTTGTACAGATAGCAGCTGCTTTCTTCCATTGCAGCATAAAAAATATCATCGTAAATGAGGTGCTATATATCCTGGGCACAAGTTTTAGCAGCTACCCAGAGCACATTAGCCTTTAGCTCCTGCAGGGCTGCATTTCCATCATAAAAAGCTATCGCTCGCCGCCTGCCCTTGCAGAGAAAGTCCCTTCCACCTCTTGGCTGCGGAGCCTGTGAGGAGCCCTGGGGGTCACAGAGGATGGGGGAGTTGCCCCCAAAGTGGTCCAGGACCCCAAGTTGCTGCTTGGGTGGGTGCTGCCTGGCACCCAGGGGTGCTGCTGCCCTGGGCTCGCTCCATGGAGGGGCTCTGCTATTATTTATTAAGCGTCGTGCCCGGATGGAGATGGATGGAGCCAGGATCATCCACACCCCCAGTAAGAGGAGAGGCGCAGGCAGCAGCCCAGGTGGCAGGAGCACCTGGAGCAGAGCCTCAAGTGCTCCCAGAAAGCAGAAGCCCTGGACGGGAGGGTGGCAGCCAGGTGGGACCCTGCACCCCAAGGCTGGGTCTGACCCCTGGGTACCCCTGTGAAGGGCATCTCACCCCGACAGCCAGCACCCCCAGAACCCGTCCCCACACCCTGGATGAGCCAGGGCCAAGCTCAGCGCGTTTCTCCCACGCACGAACCCCCAGGAAGAGCTGCTCCATCCCACAAAGCCGGAGGAACCTTCCCAGTGACCCCCAGCCCCGCCAGTCGCTCCTGGGGAGACGGAGCTGACTTTGCACGAGGGATGTTCCCGGAAGGATTTGGCTGTTGAAGCGGGCGAGGAGCTGGCGGCTCCTGCGCGGGGAACCGGCCGCTCTCGGTGCTGCCTTATCAAACAAAATTGCTTTGTGTTGTGCCTTACATTAGGGAAACTCAACCGCGCAGCGTGATTGATTCTCCCCCAGGGTCCACCATTAAAAATGTATGGAATTACTCATGCAAAGTCCCACTTACACACGGGTCTTTTGTGAGGACATTAAAATACCAGCGTTTGTCAGTCACTTACCCACTGTTTGCAATTTGCTCCCATTTATTATCATGAACAAACCGGCATTGATTCTATTTTCGACTCCTTACACGTCACGCTGAGCTCCCAGACTCCCCAGCGGGGCGGCGCGTGCTCGGCACAGCACGGCTCCAACCCCCCCATCCCGGTCCCCACTCGAGGCAAAGCTCCCCCAGGCCCCCCCCTGCCCAAGCCCACCTAAGGACATGCCATGGGAGCACCGGGATGCTCAGGATGCTCAGCATCAGGCCCTTCCATCCCCTCCCACCTCCCTTCCCACCTCTGACGGGGGTAAAGCCCACCTGGGGGAGGCCAGGGGAGCATCAGGATGCTCAGGAAGGAAAAGGACTTTATCCTTGACCAGGATTCTGGCTCTGCCCAGCGTTCCCTGCATCCCTCTGGGCCAGGCTGGCTGCAATGGGTGCCCAGCGGGTACCGCAGCAGCCAAGCCCTGGTTGCAGCGCAAGCTCCTGGAGGGCTTGGAACAAGCACATTTACACACACGGCACAGGGAGTCAAAGGGATGCAAAGAATACAATATATTTTGTTCACCGGGTTTCTCTCGCTGGGAGGAACGGGGCTTGAATCACATAACGTTTCCCCTCTGCTCTCAAAGCATTTCAACTTGTAATGCATTTCCCTCCCCGCCTGAGCACCTTGCAGAGTCAAAAAGACAAATTTCCCGAGGCTTCAAAAGCTGCTGAGAGCCACAGCTTCGTGCTTCAAAACCATCACTCATTTACCCAAACAGCCTGAGCTCCCAGCAGCTCCTGCCCTCCCTCGCCGTCCCCTCCTCTCCCATCCCAAATTACAACCCAGTGTGTTCCCACCTCCGGGTGAGCGTGCCAAGCCCAGACGCAGCCCCCAGCACACGGGGGGACACAGCACGGTGCCTCCCCCTGCCCACCCACCCGCCAAAGCCCCTCAAAATGAGGATTTAAAGCAAGACAGGTTTGGGAGCTCTGGCTGCAGGGAGCCCAGCGCAGGCGAGGATGGTGCCACGGGGTCACCGCAAGCAGCACCCAAAGTGATGCCCTTACCCACAGGGGTGGCACCGCCTGCCACCAGCACCCACCCCCTCCTGGCAGGAGGCTGCGCCAACACACGGGCAGCACACGTTCCACCACATCACCCAGTAATTGCATCTCCCAAAAAGCAATTACCAGGTAACCGACCCCGCGGCTTCGGAGGCGAGACATTATTTATTTACCCAGGAAGGAGGTGGCAGCCCTGGAAGGGTTTAACCTCCCATTAGGCATCTGTGCCAGGCTGTGCCGTGCTATGCCAGTGGCATCTGCCCTGATTGGGCAGCCTCGTGCCGGGTACCAGGACAGAGCGGCACAGCATCGGCCCATGCCTCAGTTTCCCTTCCCTGCTTACATCCTATGTGTGCTCAGAGCGGGGTGCTGAGCCCAGAGCGGTGTGCTGAGCCCAGCCCGGTATGAGCACCCCTCCTGTGTCCATGTTTGCCAGAGCTGGTCCCCCTGAGCTGCCCTGTTCCCACTTCCGTGCCAGCGGTGGGTGACAAAGCACCAACGCCGTGGGCAGCAGCTCAGACCAAGCAGCTGGAGGCAGGGGGGACAAATCTATACCAAGTCTGAGGTGACAGCTCCTAAAAACAGGATAAGGAGTCTGTGTCACCTCCCTGGCTGCAAAGCCCAAGGGGCTGCACGCAGGGTCTGTCTGTCCCCCACGCCACCCCCGGGCACTGTGCCCCATGGGTCAGGGAGCGCGGTGGGGTTTCACCTCCCTGCACAACCCCAAACAGGGGGGGTTTAATCCCTAATGCAGCTCCCCAGGCAGGGGTATGTTCAAAGTCCTGCCCTGCATGTCCTGCTGGAGACCTGAAGAAGCTTTTCTGCAGATGAAAACACATCGTCCAGGCCTTGAGACATCAAAGGGAATCTAAAAATATAACCCCCAAAAATCAACAAAACAAAGCAAAACCCAATGCTTCCCTCCAGGAACGAAGCAAGTGGCGATGTCGAAGTGAGGGATGCTGCTTGGTTGCAGTGGCTCCAGCAGACTTTGTTCATTCTGACTCTTGCAATCAGGGAAAATCAAAACATTTCACAGCCACTCACATCTCTGCGTGGCTCCTCCAGCCCTCACCGAGCCCCAGCTCCCTGGCACGGAGCCGGGCAGGGGGCACAGGCGGCCTCCAAAGTGGTTTAGAAAGGTATGAGCAGGAGGAGGGGCCTTTGCTGTCCCCTCCATCGCACCTTCCCGTCCCACCTGAGACGTGGGATGGGGCTTTACTAAGGGGAAAGGAAACAGCTGGCTGTGATGTGCTGGATGTGACGTTTGGAGGGGGTTTGGGGACACAGCAGGTCCCATCCGACTCCTGGAGCTGGGACAAAGCATGTGCCCATGTTCACTGGCCAGGAGACGCGCGGGAAAGGGCTTTTCTCTTCTAAATGATGGACCAGCTTTGAAACCTTCTCTCCAGTGGGACAGGGGATGGAGATGACACCTTCAAGCGCGGCTGGCAGTGGCTGGAGCAGAAAGCCGAGGGCCATGAGGCCCACCAGCCGCTCCGGCCAAGCCCCCTCCATCCCAGTTTCCACCATTCCCTAGGAGAGGCACATCCACTCACCAACATCCCTGACTGAGCAACGCGGGCAGCACCCCACCGCAAAGCCACCCATGGAGCAGCACAGCCGGCAGCGGCGCGGCCCCAGCCCCACCGAGGTCCCCCCACGGTCCCCAGTGCAAGGAGGGAACCCCCCCATTGCTCCCTCCAGGCATCCCCAAGCCAGCGGGTGCCGGGGTCAGGCTGGCACCGCCGGCCCCGGATCTGGCTCCGAGCCGCACGGCAAAGTAGCGCATGCAATTAGTAAATTAATTATCGAGCGGTAACGGAGATTTCATAGCTCGGAGCTGTCACATCAACAGTGTTTTGTCAACCGAGATGACAACTGGTAGAATTATTACTGCGGTGCTGGGGCTGAAAAAAGAGGAGAGAGAGACTTGCAGGGAGAGGGGAGGATAAAAATATAAAGGGAAGAGATAGGGAAGAACAAGATAAGTGGGTTTTGTTGCTAATGGAAGCTGGCACAGGGACAGAATGGCAACTATTATAAGACAACACACTACACTACTAGTGGCTCTGAATGATCCTCTTAATTAACAACCAGCACAAAAGGAGCCCCTGCCCACCTCCAAAACCCAGCGTCGCTGCTGGAGGAGCGTGCACGGCTCCACGGGAACCACCCTGTGCATCCAGGCTGGGGCTGGCGGCATCATCCCAGGATGCACGGCCACGAGCTGGAGGGGGTGCTCGGAGCAGAGGGCAAGAAACCCTTTGGGCCCTCGAGTGGAGCAGCCCCGGGCACTGATGACAACTCCATGCCTTTGTGTTCCTTGGCTTTGACCATTTGCATCTGGCACCCCAGTAACCGCCAGTGCCCACCACAGCACACAGGGACACGAGCAAGGGCGTGCGTGGCTCCCTGTCCACTTCTGCCACCCCAGCCAGGCCCTGGGCAGAAGAAGGATGTGGCACAGCCTGGGGTGGGCAGCGATGGGCGATTCTGCCAGAGCATCCGGAGCTGGTGGCGGCAGAGCGACACCGCCGGGACACGATTTCCCTTCCCCAGCCCGCCCTGTTTCCTCTTCGTTCTTCAGGGCCAGATTTAAGCTGCACATCCAATAATATATAAAAATATCACCCCACCCTCCCACTTGGGAAATTGATTCCTTCACTTCCCACCCGGCTTGGGCTTTAAATATCCCCGTTCAGATGCAGATGGTGCTGCCTCCTTGGTGCGGAGCAGGAGTCGGTGGGTGCACGGCCACGCTGGGACCTAGACCCACTGCTCCAATTGAGCCCAGGGAGGGAGAAGGGAACCAGAGCAAACACTTCCAACGAGGTCCTTGCGATGCCCTGGTGCTCCTTCCCCACACGGACACAGCTGCCTGGCACGACACCGCCATCCAAGGTCGCCCTTCCCCATATCTTGCAGTGGGAAGGCAGGCAGAGATGCAACGCAGCAGCGGATCTCATCCTGGATCCGACACCCCCAATCCATCACCGGAGCCCTCCAGCCCCATGGGCGCAGCACCGGGTGCAGGGATCAACCCTTGCCCAGGCACCCGCGAGGGAAACGGCTGCTCCCCCATGCCCAGCACCGGGAGCAGCAGATGCCGGGGGGGGATTAGGAGACGTGGGCAGCACGGCTGCGCCCTAGTTTTTCAGGGCAAAATCTGGAGGGGGAAGCAGAGCTGTTGTGTGAGCAAATACAGCATCTGCGCCGACTGGCAGAGCTCACACCCACGGCCCCGAGCTCCGGGCTCAGAGCGAGCCTTACCCAGCCCTCCCCACAACGGCACCTGCCTCGGCGCAGAGAAACCAGACCGGGGGAAGAGGGAGCACGGGGGAGAAGAGGTGGGATGGGAGCCTGCAGCAGTGAGCAGGGATCTGAGGGTCCCCAGGCTGCCTCAGCCACCTCCCAGGGAGATCGGTGCATGGATGGGGCGATGCGCACCCGGGCATCGCACAGCACCAGGAGCGGCGGTGCTGGAGCCGAGCAGGAATCGGAGGTGTCGGCACCAGTACCAACCATGTATTGTGACTTCAGAGGGGAGGGAAAAACAACAATTGGTTTGAAGAAGCCACAGCGGGGCTTCCAGAGGGCCTTGTGCCAGCTTCTCAACGTGCTAATTCCTTCCCCTCGGCGGCTGTGGGAGCAGCCGAGATTCATGGCAGCGCTCCTGAAATACCCCCCTCACCCCGCCAAGAGGAATCGACGCTGAGTTACCGAGCTCTTCCTCTACAAGAGGTCCAACACCGCGCCGCACGGCTGAGCCTGGTGACCCCCACCTCCTCCCAGGAAGATGCCGGTGGCAAAGCATCCCTTGGGGGGATGGGGACATGCCGTGTCCCCTGGGGTGGCCAAAGGCATCTCACACGTTGCTGCCTGACGCCAGCAATGGCACTCGCTGGTTTTGGGTGGAAAAGCAGTGTTTATAGGAGCTCCTGAGATAAGGGTCATCAGTGCCACCCGGAGCTCCCAAGTCCAGGGAGCCCAGTCCCTCCCCTCTCTGTGTCCCACTCCTCCCTGGTCCAAAATCAGCTTCTCGGGCTGAGATTGGCAGAAAAGCATCGTTCTTGCTGAAATCAAGGAGGCAACAGGGCGAGCACAAATAGCATCTACATATTCAAGCGCCTTAATTCTATTTTAGCATCTCTTTGGCTATTTTTGTCACAGCAGAAACACAACAGGAGGACAAGGCCAAAGAAAGGGCAAGAAAGGAGCTCAAAATATGGGGCAGAGGCTTAAAAAATAAAATCCCAATCCAGGTACAGGAGAGGCTGAGACCTCTCCTGTTCATCACACCTCAAGCCTCTGGCTGTGCCCACGTCCTGGTGCCACTGCCAGGAGCTGCCACTAATGAGATTAAACTGGGTGTGAAAGGCACATTTGCTCTGTACACAGATTTATCCAAGGGGGTTTAAACGGGGAAAATTCACCCAAATGGGTGAAATTTGAACATCTGGTCTGAATTGGTGCTTTCCATGCCAGGGTTCAAGCCTACGATGCAGCCTCGCGTCCGTGAAGGAGGCTGGGAGGGGAAGGTGGGTGGTTTTGGTGCGGGGGGCGGGGGTTCTCTGGGTGGGGCAACACGGTCACACTCTGGCACTGGGGGCTGCACCGAGACCCCAGCCCTGGTGGGGAACCCCCAGCTCTGCCAGCCCCCACCCCAGACCTGGTATCGGCTCCAGCGCTGTTACCTGCTCCTGGCAGGGGCTTCTTCAGTCCCAGAAAAGCCCTACGGCAAAGGCTCAATGCTGGCAGCCAGGCAGGCAGCCTGCCCATAATTAACTAATTGCTGCACCGCTGCGCCACCAGCCCTGCTCCGCTCCTTGCCCCGTAAATAATCACAACCCGCTGAGCAAGTGGCAGGGGCAAAGGGGACACAAATGCCACCAGGCATCCGTGTCTCGTGTGTACCCAGGGGCAGCGAGGTGGGGTGGTCCCCAGCATCCCTGGGGGAGAAGGGCCCTTCCTCACCAGCTGGCTGGGAATTACAGCAGGATCCTCGGATCCAGGCACAGCGAGGGACATTTCGGGGTGAGGGCAGCCCCCCCGTAGCCAGAGGGGACCGGCCAGGGCTGGCTCAGCAGCATCCTTGCCTGTTACCAGGACAACGGGATGTGATGGAGCCATCTCCATCAGGGTGATCGCAGGCACAGGGAGGGGTTGGGGTGTGGGGGGTGCAACCAGCCAGCAGGTTTAGGGGGGTGAGGAAGCCCCTCCAGGCTGGGGTTCACCCGAGCCCCTCAGCGAGACCCCAAGGGCTGCCTGCGTGGTGCTGAGTGTAACCTGGTGGGTCCCACAGGGATGGGGCATGGCCCCATGGCACTGCTGGGGCACGGGGACAGCAGGATGGAGTAGGGACCCCATGGGGACCAACCCTGAACCCCCAGGGAAGAGACACAGCCCAGCCCTGCGGCCAGGACCGAGCTGCCCCATCCTGACACCTCTGTCCCCGTGCCGGCGTGGGGCAGAGGCCAGGGACAGGCAGAGGGACCACAGGGTCCTCTGTGCCCCACAGCATCCCAGCACCCCGGGACAGAAGGGCTGGGAGTGCCCGGAGGCTCTGGAGCAGCAATAAAGGTGCAGCTTCATTTCTTCGCTTTTGGTGCCATGGCAACGTTCCCCACTTGGCTTAATTACAGAACCGGTTGCTGCCTCCGCGGGGGGTGAGGGTCTGTTTGTTCGCTGCTCCCCAGAGCCGGGGCTGCAGGATGGGAGCTGAGGGGACCCCAAGAGCTTCCACGGGAGCCCGAGAGCCCTTCCCTGGCCCCAAAGGAGCATCCTGGCAGAGCAACCCTGGTGCATGGCCGAGCTGATGCCCCACTGGCACCCCTCCCCTGGCTGGCCCTGCTGGGTCCACCTGGGTGCCAGAGTGAAGCTGGCAGAGCCTGGTTCCATGCAGAGGGATGACCTTTTCCTCCTCATGGCACGGCCACCAGTGTCCCCAGCAGCCCTGGCCCCCGCTCACTCCTCCCCTCACTGCTCCTCGAACCCCACCACACGCACTGGGGGGGCTCAGCCCAGCCACCCAGCCCAGCCGGAACAAGGAGCCTGGGCATCCCCCCATGCAGGACCCCGACGCGTGGGCACACGTGCCCTCCCACGCTCCTCCCCAGAACACCCCAGGCTGCAGCGTGGGCCACGCTTGGCTCAGTATCTCCTCCTGCTCCCTCGTGTTGCTCCTCGTGTTGGGCTGGCTTCTCCTCGAGGGGACGTGGGGAGGGTCCATCCCACCAGGCGCCCGCTCTGCGAAGGGGGGAAAAGCCTTGCAACCCTCGCAGTGGGGGAAGCAGCCAGCACCGAGAAAGGAAAATCCAGAGCACTGGAGCATCCAGTTAAAATGAGCAACGCGACATCTCCAACCCCGTGGGGACCAAGCGGGGAAGTCCCTTCCACCGGGGCGGGCACGCGGGCGCGGGGCTGTGGCTGCAAAGCTGCTGCCCAAGGCTCTTCGTTACCAATTACAAACAATTCTCCTCTCGTGGCATCTCAGCCTGGCCCTGGGTGCCAGCTGACCCTGGCCCTGGGTGCCAGCTGGCCAGATGGAGCCCGGCCACGGCCGGGGATTTAATAACCTTATTGATCTGCCAGGCAGCCCCACGCGCCGTGTCCGTGGGGAGTGTCGGGCATTTCCTTGCTGGGGGGGAAATTTGGGAGCCCATGGGGAGAGCCAGGAGTGGGGAGGAGGAGGCAGCGGAAGGAAGAGCATCTCTGGGGGAATGCGATATAACGCAATTAAAACGAGAGAGGAGAGGAGGTGTAAAGGAGCCCTTCTGAAGCAGGGAAGAGCGTGAGAAAAGAAGAGGAGGGGGGGGGAAAGCCCAACCCAACCCAGCAGCAGCGAGAACCCGGCTTCAAAGGTCACCTCTGGGCATGAATTTTAATTTCACACAGGAGTTTTGTTCATTTGTTAATTATTTTCAGATGAAAAGGGAGATATTCCTGCAGCGGGTGAGGAAAGGGCTACAGCAACATTTGAATTTCAAAGGCAAGCTGTTTGCAAGGAAAACAGGAGGGGAGAGGGGAGAAAGAACCTCAGGGGGAGAGGGGGGCTGGTGAGGGGTGCCCGCTGCCCTGGCCTTGCTGGGGATGAGCTGAGGGCACAGGGGCTCGGGGATAAAGCGTGGATACCACCAGCATCCCTGGCACTGCCTGCACTGATCCCTCGCTCCTTTCCCCCCCCAGCGTGTGCCTTCGCTCCCCTCCCCAGGAACAGGGATACCCGGGAGGAATCCTGACCCCAGGACGGGGCAGGGGAGGATGGGGCTGGGGACCCCAGGGATGCTCCCCAAACCAGTCCCGAAGGGGGAACCGCCTCTGCCCCTCTGCAGGGTCTGCGAAGGCTCCAGTCCTGGGGGAGAGGAGCAAAAGCAATCGGAAAGCCGGAGCCAGACAGGAGAGGACACTGAGCGAGGAGAGAGCTGGAGAGCGCTTCCCACCTCCTTTTAGTTTTTAAGGCAGCCGTTTGCTTTTTATGGAATCTGATGCCCGGGGGGGATGCGAGTGCATCGCACATAAAGCACAACCAGGCGAGTTGAGCCTCCGAGGGCCGTGCAGCGCCTTACGCCAGCGTCACAGCCGTCACCCCAACATCACTGCTGTCACCCCAGCATCACAGCCGCCACCTCAGCGTCACAGCCATCACCCCAACATCACAGCTGCCACCTCAGCATCACAACTGTCACCCCAGCGTCACAGCCATCACCCCAACATCCCCAGCACCCAACTCAAAAGGCAGCTGCTTCCGGCATCGAGCATCCCTGGGAACTTGCCTGGACGGGAGGGGATGGGCTCTGCAGACCCCAGGACCCTCCCATCCCCCCAGCAAACCCATCCAGCATTGCCTGCAGTAGCTTTTTCGCAGTAGGCTTTGTTTGGTTGGTTTTTTTTACAGCAGAGCCAAACCCCCCCCAAAATGAGCCCTCGGAAAGGCTCCTGCACACGGCAGGGAGCTGCCTCAGCTCCACAGGGCCCAAACATTGATGCCACCACAGTCACTCCCGGCGTGCAAGGAACAGAGTTATCTTTCCTCTGCTGAAAGGAAAGGTTTCCCCTCTCCAGATCAATGCATTCAAACTCCTAAAACGTGGGGTGGGAGAGAGGTGCCCCAGGAACCAGAGACCCCGCACTGCCTCCTGGCTCCAGGGCAATCCTCTGTCCCGGAGAGCTGCTGCCCGCTGCTCCGTGCCTCAGTTTCCCCACCCAGCAGCTGGGGACGGCGCGGGCACTCTGCAGGCAGCCCGCGCCCGCGGAGCTGGGAACGATCGTTATTCGGGAAGAGGAAGATTAGACCAAGGATTCATCATGATTTCTTGACTCCTCTTGATCTCCCGGCTGAAGCTACCGGGGGGAATTTCGCTCCCCGCTCGGCTGCAGCAGCTCTGCCCTGCCAAAGCCAGGGAAAAGTCCAATTTCAACAGCTCTGAGTCCATTCTGATCTCCTAAATCCAAACGCATTTATGCTTAATGCGGAATTAAATGGCAGCAGCCGTGGGGGAGGAGAGCGTGGGTGCACGGCCAGGGGTCTGGGGGCGAAGCAGCCTCCCGTGAGCCCGCTCCCTACGTGCCCCTGCCTCACCTCACCCCTCCCGTCACCAGCGATGCCAGTCGGATGGAAAGGGGACCCAAAGGCTTGAGCTCTGCCATCTGCTCACCCACAGCCCCAGCCTTTGTGGATGCCAAGACCTGGAGCAGCAGCACGAGAGGCCTCCCTGGGCCAGGAGGCGACAGGCAAAGCCCCAGACACCCTGCTGCCAACTGCACCCCCTCTTTATCCCTGCAGGATGGGGATATCCCTCCTCTCCAGGGGCTGCTGCCCATCCCAGTGGAATGGCGCCCCGCTGCATCAATCACTTGTTGTGCTTCCAGCTCCCCTTGGGCTCTCGCTAATGAGGCAGCAATAAAAATTAAGGGCCAGGTTATTAATAAAGCAAAGCAGCTCAGTGAGGCGGCGTTCCCTTCCTGGAAGTCGATACAGACGAGCAAACCCAGTGTGGCTTGAACAGCACCAGCAGTGGCAGAGCTGGCCGTGCCCCCACGACGGCGCCGTCGCCACCATCACCCCCTGCCACCGTCCCTGCGAGCATCCCCGGCTGCGAGGCACCTGCTGCAGCCCCATCTCCTCCAGAGCTGCAGCGCTCTCACGATGTGCTGAAACGCTCAGTATTTTATGTGTCTACAAGAAAATACCAAGTGGAGTTTGCAAAGATTAGACACATTTAAATGCAAATTGTGTTATTTCGGTCTTGAAAAGTGTCATTAATACATTTTCTGCAATTTGGAGAAATCAGTGGCAATTATTTTTTTCGAAACGAACCATTAGCCAACTTTCATTTGAAGGGGAAAAATATCAAGAAAATCATTATATGACTGACACATTTCCTCCCAGGTCTTAGAGCTGCCGAGCTGCTTGCTTGTACCAAGAATAATTACTAAGGAAAGAAGCTAAAAAGTACTTCCAGGAGATGGATGGGTACAAAGCCAAGTGTCTTTTCTTTTGCTCCTTAACACATGGTTGAACCAACACGTGTGCATTCAGAGCCACCCGAGCCCTCGTGCTCGCTGCTCCTTGCCCGGGCACTGCTGAGGGGCAGAGTCCATGGGCAGTGGCATCAGGGCTGCACGATCTCAAAATGCTGCGGGTCCAAAACCCCTCACTAGTGATGCTCGTGCCCACGTGTTGGCCCCAGCAGAGGGTTTCTGGAGGGATGTAAAACATGAAAACCGAGGAGGAGGTAAGACAAGGGGCTCTCAGCACTGCCAACGCGCTCCCCGCAGCACCAGTGCCCGGTGATGCCCATCTGGCATCCGCACACACCGGTTTGAATCCAGCACTCGGTGTGATCTCCCAGCTGCTTTGCTGCTAAATGAAAGGAAAAGGTGGAAAAAAGAAAAGACGATCTGTGGTGAGATTAAAAGAGAAGGGGGAAAAAAAAAGGCACCAGCTCTTATTTGATTCCTCGGGGTGCCAGCGAAGAGCAAATTTACATAACGCTGTAAGAGCTCATTAACTGATGTTAAGTGACAGGCACCCGCCTGTGGCGTGCGGCAGGGACACCTGCCGACCTCTCCTCTCCCCTCCTGCTCTGCAAATTCCCACCTCCAGGACATCTTTAGAGCAGCCCTCACTCCCTGGAGGAACCTGGAGGTGCCAGGCTGCCAGCCTGACCCAGGGCAGGTCTCCCCCAGTGCCATTCCCAGGCTGCATCCCATTTCCCCAGTCCCCATCACCTCCTCGCCGTAACGCAGGGTCTGGAGCTGCTGATGCCGTGCTGGCAAACAGCACCGTGTGCCCCCCCAGAACCAGGGGGAGGGCAGTGAGGTTGGAGCCACCGAGCTCTGCCCAAATGCCACAGTGCCTGGGACATCCCCATCAGCATCACTCACTGCAGGTTTTGCAATGCCTCTTTTCTGCTGGATAATCAATGAAAAGGCTCCCCCTTCCTCCCCAGGTACCCGGGAGCCAACCCAGCAGCTCCCACCCAGCACCGAGGATGTGGGAGCCTCAAGGCCAGCTGACCTGAGCCCATCCCTGGGTCGCACCCGTGGGATGCAGAGCACCAGCCTCCATCGATGCCCAAGAAGCACCCACATGCTCCAGCACAGCCTCGTGGGCAATTTACTGCTCCAGCTGAAGAGGCATCAGGGCAGCAGCAGAAGGGGTATCGCAGCTGGGCACAGTATCCTTGTCACCATGGGAGCCCCCTCTGTGCTGCCCCATCAATTCCCAGCTGCCAGCAGATCCTCTGCTCCTGCGTCTCGCCCGGTTTGCTGCCAAGCCCTGCCCATAAATCCCATCCCTTCACCCCGCGCCCTGCTGCCAGCCCCCTCGCCAGGTGACGGATGGCCGAGGGTGCGGGGTGAGCGAAGGCAGGAGCCAAAACCCCTGACAGCCCTGGCACAGCCCAGCGAGGGGCTGGGTGGACGGAGCTGCCAACCAGCTCCACTGAGCTCTCGCTGGGATCAGCCTCGGCCACGCTGCGGCTCCTCACCCGTGATGGATGGGCCCTGTCATCCCTCCTGGCCCTTTCCTATTGACTTTCCTTTTAATACACATCATAAACGCCCAGCGCAGCAGCTGCCGCGGCCAGGGCTGCCCAACACATCACCTGCGGGCATCGGCAGGGCAGGGCAGGGCATTGCGAGCGTCCTGCTCACAGCGAGCGAGGGCTGTGAAGCATCCCTGGGATAAATCCCCCCTTGGCACAGCGGGTGCGGAGCTGCCTGTGCTCCAGCCAAAGGGGCAGGGGTTGAACATCATCCCCACTTCTCCAAAACCCCCTTGCAGCCCATCCCTGGGCACGCCGAGACGTAGGGTTTGCAGCCAGGCTTGCTCAGGGCGGAGAGAGCGTTTCCCCCAGCCAAAAGATGCAGGTTCTGCCCCCAGTGGGGCTGCATTTCCTCCAGTAATTAAATCCCCGCTCCTGGAAAGCATCTCCTCTGCTGCCTTTCACCTGCTCTTCGACACTTGGCGGCTGCACAGGTAAAGCACCTTCTTCCACTCACGCACAGCCAAGTTACTTCTTATCAATCTCAGTCCTGGGGTGCGACGATGCCCCGCAGGGCCGGGCTGCGAGGGTCTCCAGGGTCCCCAGGGCCGTCCCCACGCTCCCCAGCAGCACCGAGCTGCGGGGAACGCCGAAGCGCTGCTCTTCGAAGGAGCCAGCTCTCAGCGCCGAGCGAAACCCAGTGTGGAGCTGCTTAAGCCCCATAAATTATGTTTGGGTTACCTGCTGAATGCTTAATCAAAATAGCGTATTTCACCCGACGGCTTGACTGATCTCCTCGCTGCTTTTAGTAGCTTTTTTCATGTCCTCTTTTGCTCCAGTGTGGATCCAATATCTCCTGCAGCGTCCAAGGCCATAAAGATAAAAAATGGGGTAATTGTGGCAGAAGTTTATTGGTGGGAAAATACATGCGTGCACAAACCAGCCATGACAACTATTTTTCGGGCAGACGTGCTGCAGGGACAGACCCTCCGGCGGGGATCAATCCATCCTCCGGTCGGATCTGCTCCTGCCCGTGCTGCGATCCCTGCTGGAGGCACCGAGGTTTGAACGTTCTGAGCTCTCGGATGGACGATCCGTGGTCAGCAGGGCTCGGGCAGGCGGTGGTACCCTGTGAGCAGCCCGGCACCTGCCAAAACGCTGCCTTAAATTGGCATCGGACAAAGCAGAAGGACTGGAAAAAACCTCAAATGAAGCAGATTGGCCTCTCCAGGGCCAGTTTTCTTTTATCCAGGGTGAAACCCGGAGAGGAGAAGGGATGAAAATGGGGCTTTGAGGAAAGGAGTGGTTTGGGCCACTGCTGGACATCCCTGGTCCTGTCCCACGATGAGCGAGGTAGGGATTGGAGCATCCCAGGTGAAACGCTGCCAGCTGGGATTGCTCCCCTCCAGCTTTGGAGGGTTTTGCCTTTCCCAAGTCGCAGAGCCACTCATCACAGACCCCACCGACCCTACAGCTCGGGCTCTGCCAGGCAGCGGTGTTGGGAAGAGCTGTCACACCACGCAGCGCGACAGCACCTCCCGTACCCCCCCCGACCTCCCCCTGCTCATCGCACCGCTGAGCAAAGCCCGTCGACAGCAGCTGGCGGCACACGTGGCCGCTGACGAGCGAGACGTGCTCGCTTTGTGCATCATCAAGTAAGGTGCCAGTGAAGCCCCGGTGCCCGGCTCATCATCACCACGCAGATGCCTGAGTCAGAAGAGCCCAGCACGGCATCGCTGGCAGCGGGGGAACCGCAGGCAGCGGCCGGGGAGGGAGCCGGGTTATAAACACGGAGTATTTGTTATGTTCGACTCGTTGACGGGAAATGGAGAGGAAGCCCTGAGCTGGGCTCTTCAGAGAGCCGGTGCCCGAGCAGCGCCGCGCGTGAAAGTATGTTTAAAATAACAACCCAATAAATCGAGAGCTGCCAGGAAGCCCACGGAGCCCATCAGGGCAGCAGACTGATCTGCTCAGGCTCTTTCTGTGCTCCTGTCGCCAACGTGGGGACGGCATCAATGTGTCAGCACACGCGGGCACAGACGCAGCTCAGCACGCCCCAGCGCGCTCGCACCAGTTGCCCCCAGGTGCTATTTGGCTTAGGACCAAACCTCGCTGATGGTGCCAGGGTCTCTCCAGGCACCCGACAGGGCATCCTCTCCTCCCCCTGCTTTCCAGCACCATCCCTGTGCTTTTCCCCAGGCACATCCCCCAGGAGGGACCCGGCGTCAAACCCAATGCCCCCCTCCTCCATCGCAGGGTGCCCCACAACCCCTCCCGCCGGGTGCCACCCCGAGCGCTGGGCTCCTGCGAGCATCGGTGAAGGCACGCTGCTAATTAAACCACAACTGACTACAGCTACATTACAATTAAAAGACAATTAGCTGCTCAAGCTGGCGTGGGGGAGCGATGAGCACGCTTTGGCAGCCAGACAAACGCCGGCCGGGGAGGCAGCAGAGGGGCTTCTCCTGGTGGATTTGAAGGCTCCTGGCACCCTCACCAGATGGGGAACCCTGGCTGCTCCCCAGCACCAAAGCAGCACTGGAGCTGCTCCACCACCCCACGCTCCTTCTCCTCCCGGGGAGGTTTGCCCCCAGCTAAAATTTAACTCAATCCCGCCCAGTGCCTCCCCACCACCTCTCCCCTTGTGCCCAGCACAGCGCTGGCTTACTTTCACCCTTTTAATTTCCAAAGTCTGGACCACTGTGTTATTGAGCCTGTAAAAACTGGTTGAACTGTGCGTGCCCTTCTGCTGGATCTCTGGGCAGGAGAGCTGGGGCCGGACAGGTGGCATCATGCCAGAATGGCAGCACCGATGGGCACTCCCCAGCCAAAGGTGCTGGGACAACGCAGACAAGAAGGAGCCCAGAGCTGAGCAGAGAGAGACGCTTTCCTGCCTGGGAAATCCTCTTTTTCCATTTACAAGGGATGGATTTGAGCCTGGGGACAGGCAAAACATGTGCCAGCATCGAGAGTGGCTCCAGGCATGGGCTCTGCCCAGAGGGACAAGAGGGCACCAGCTGTGTGTTCTTGCCTAGGATAGAAATGTCCAAAGGAGGCAATGCCACGCTTTACCCCAACAGCGGCGCCAACCGTGCCGCTGGCTGCCGGCAGCGTGGTGACGCCGCTGGCACGATGAGCCCAGCAAAACCCTCGCTGGGTTTTGCACCGACACAACCGGAGCTGCTTAAGCTCACAGACTGGGTTTCCTTCTTTCTCTGAATAAGGAAGAGATCCCGCGAGCTCCTCCAGCAGCCGAGATAATCAACAATTTATCAAAACCCACAACCCCGCCCTTTCCCCACGCCGAGCCCCGCCACGCTATCCCCCCGCCACCCCCGGCTCTCCGGCAGCGCGGGTTACGGCAGCGAGATCGGATTAGCCGAGAAACGCTTTGCTTTGCTTTGCTGGATCTTTATGCAAGAGCTTCACACGAATTCGGTTTGAGCTTCCCTTGCCAAAATCCCAGCGGAGCGGCGGCGAGAGGATGACTGTGGGAGGAAGGCTGGGCCGGGGCGGCGGGAGCTGACGGTGAGCGGGGATGCTCGAGGACAGCGAGCTGGCAGCCGGCTCCCACGGGATGCGGGGACCCACGCCGGGAGATGCTCAGGCTGGGAGGAGAAAACCAGGCTTAAAGGCTGATAATTAAAGCCCTCCTGTCAGGGTATTAATACCTAAACGCAACCAGCGAATGCATTAGAAGGGATCCCACTGGGGCTGTTGTGCTGGTTTATTTGATGGGTTTAATTAATTTATTTCTCTGCACGCAACCACTTCCCAACGGGTGGTGAGCATGCTCGGCCGCGCCTGTCCCAGGGGTGGCTCTGGAGACACCCCAAGGTGACATGGCCGGCCTCAGCGACCACCACAGGAGCCCAGGGTGACCCCAAGCCATCTTCGACCACGTGGGAGCTGCAGCCGAGCTCCTGGCACGCACCACTCACCTGCATTGGCTGTCTGTGCCCTGTCAGTCCTGGTCCCCAGATCTCGGTGGCCCAGCAGCACATCTTGGTGGCCCCATGACCCAGTTTGGCTGTACACAGCCCTGCAAAGTCCCAGCACAGGGACCTGGCCGCTCCGGGCTCCTCACTCCATGCTTGACCCTCTCCAAACTGGGCAGGAGCCTCCTCCACCTCCCCCACCCTCCTCATGCAGCACAGCTGGGCTCACAGGTGGGGGAGGAAACCCACGCCCACCTGTCCCCCCAGCCCCACAGCTGCTCGCTGCCCTCATCAGGGCCCCTCCTTAGGGAGCCAGGAACCCCTCAGTGCTCCATGGTGTCCCCAACAGGGTTGCCCTGTCCTTGTCCCTTGCTGGGCTCAACACTGCAACACCAGGGGGTTGGGGGTCCCACAAAGGACCCATCCACCAACCCGGCACCCCCAGCCTTTACGTGCTGGTTCACCCCTTCTTCCTTTCCCTGTGTTCATACAAATGTCCCTCCTCATCCCCTCCACAGCCAGAAAAGAGGCAGCGCTGCCATGGGGAAAGGTGCTGCCAAGGGCAGGATAGAGCTGGGGTCACCGTAGGCTGTGTCACAGCGGGGCACGGCCCCGCACTCCTGAGGGGGTGGCACTGCCAGGTGCCAGCATCACTCCTCGTGCCGTCCTGGCACATGGGGGACCAGTGGCTGCTCTGCGGTTCCACGTGGGGCACGAAGCCATAAAAGCCTTTGGAGCTGCCTCTGCACCCGGCAGCGAGGGGCACGGCCAGGGAGAGCAGTGCCGCGGCGTCCTGCAGAGCTGTGTTTATGCTATGCCAGGAGGGAGATAAAAGGCATCTGTAAATTATATGATTTCTCCTGCTACACTGGTAACACGAGCGAGGCAGCTGGCGGTGACAGCCGGAGCCTCCAAAATGCCAAACTGGCTGTGCCGCCTGCCACCATGCCAGTGCCAGGGTCACCTCTGCATCCCCCAGTTCCGCTCCCCTCTGGCTGCCCCGGTGTCCTCGGGGCTGTGACCGGGCTCCCAGCCTTGCTGTGAGGAGATGAGGCACCCACCGAGGCTCAGCTGACACTCGGCGCTCGCAGCTGGGACTCCCTGCTGTCCCCACCACCACAGCCACCCCGCGCCCCAGCCCAGGGGCGGCAGGAGGAGGCTCCAGCACAGGGTGGAGTGATCGCAGGGCCGAGGTCCCCACCTCATCGCTTCGCCGTGGTGAGGAGCATCCTCAGGCATGTTTAAGGCTACCATCCTTTCCACACCAGAAGCCGCGGCCTCCGGGCACACGCAGACCCAGCAGCCTTTAGAGCCCGATAAATCGCAGCTTCTGAAGTGGCAGCGTCCAGAGCCCACGGGGACTGTGGTGGGTGAGGGGTCCAGCCAGCTCCGGGTCCCCGTCCTGCCTCCCGCACACACCTTGGGACGTGATGCTGCTCCTCGCCCCGTCACGCAGGGTGCACGCGCACGGACACAGGTGCACGTGCAGACGCGCAGCACGCGTGCTCGGATCTCCCTTACTTCATCCTCTCTCCCATCGCCAGCCCCACGATGGAGGAACACGCGAGCGGCAGCGGTGGCCCCCTCTCCCTCCGCTCTCCCCAGGCTCCCTGAGGAGCAGTGGGCAGATGTTTGCTCTGTGACAATCTGCATCCTGCTGGATTCCATAATCATATCAATTAGCCCAAGCTTTCACCCACGGAGCTCTGCATTCTCTGGAAATAGGGATGGATGGAGCCTTGTCACTGCCAGCTGGAGGGGCAGGGGGTCCCACGCAGCGGTCCTGGGGACATGGAGACTGGTGACAGATGGGGAGGTTGCAGGAAATCAGTGGCGGAAGGGGCAGGGATAGCCTGGAGATGGGTTCCCTCTGGGAAACAGAGAGGTGCTGCCCCATCTCCAACACAGCTGGAGGGGAAGCCCTGAGCTCTGCGTCGGTGCAGATGCAGGAGAGCAATGCTGTCCAGAGAGATGGCGGCCCTGGGCTGCTTGGCAGGTGGATGCCAGTGGCTCCTCAGCAAGGCTCTGCCACCCCACGAGCCCACCTTGCCCTGGGGCAGCTGGGCTGGAGCACCCATGCTCAGGCGCCCGCTGCAGCCAACATCTGCCCTGGGACCCAGCGTTCACCCCCTCTCCCTTCGGGCTGGGTTTGGCAGTCCTTGGGGTGGGATGGGCTGCACGGTGAACACCCCAAACCTCCCCTGGAAGCCCAGCTCAGGCCCCCCAGGGTGGGTGCTGCCCCCCCAAGAGCAGCTCTGCCCATGCCCTGGGCTGCTTGTCGCAGGGGTATCTTTTTTTCACGCGCGTTATTATTTTGGCAGCGCCGGAGTCAAGTAGCTCAATTAAGCAATAACTGCCTCTGTACAGCCGCCCACACAGCCCGCGGTAAATAATTAAATGCTGAAATAATACAGCAGATGGGAAGCAGCACGGAGAGAGATCCGAGAGGAACCCGATCGGCTCCTGCCAGGGCAGCAGCTGCGCAGGGCTGGGGACGCTGCCTGCGGTGCCGTGCATCTCCCGGGCTGCGCTCCTGGCCGCATCCAGCGCCCCGCAGCCCTGGCTGCTCTGAGACACCAGAGGAAGGGATGCTGCAGGTGTACCCCAAGGTGGAGAGATGAGGGAGATGTCCCTCCCCAGCTGGCATCGGTGGGCACCGTCCTGCCTGACCGCACTCTGGCAGCCCCCGTGTCCCTGCTCTGCAGCACCAGCTCCCTCCTGCCCTGCTCATCCCCATCCTCGCGCGCTCTCACAGAACCAGGATGTCAAGCTCCAAAAATGTGGGAAAGTGCCTGGAGGGGAAATTTCTCCCCCCCAAACCCTGGCTCCCACCCCACATCCGCCTCCCCGAGGGGGTGGCAGAGCCGAGCGGGAGCAGTGGCACATGGAAAAGCATCATGGAAAATTTTAACCAAGCCCTGCTATCGATCTAGAGGCGAAGCACATCCCCAAGCAAGGCTGCCGCTCCGCTCGCAGATCATCTGCATTTATCTACTTCAACCAAGCACAGGAGCATCATCGAAGGCCTAATTACAAGCTACTGATGGATAAATATTAATGCCAAACCCCAGGAATAAAAACATGGCTCGGCGTTGGGAGGGCTCGGCATGGGAGAGGTCCAGCCACGAGCACCCGTGCAGCTGCTTTGAGGTCCTGGCAAGAGGCAGCAGCGATGGCCAGCAGGGAGCTGGTGGTGCCCGAGCGCCGCGTGTGCCAGGGTGTCCAGCGTGCCTGGGCAGAGCCGGCAGCAGGGGCTGCAAAGCCCTTGTGAAGGCTTTTCCCATCTGCCTCTTGGGAAGCAGAGGGAGCCCTGCAACCTCCAGCGCACAGCCAGGGTCCTAATGAGCCCTGAAAGCCGCTCCTGCCGTCCCCAAAGGGCTGTCAGTGCTCACACAGAGCTCGTTGTGGGTCAGTGGCCACAGGCTGTTCTTTTATTAAGATCTCAGGGGGGGCACCAGCTCCCACGAGGCAGCTGGAGCATCTTCTCCATATTCACATTTCCATCACATCCTCATCAGACAGCACTGGCTCCACTCCTCCATCTGCTTAAATGCCACCTCCAGAAGGGACTGGCTCCAAACATCTTCTCCCCTTGTCACTTGTTTCCCATCCTTCTCTTAGGGATTCACCTGCTTGATCCTTGGAGTTTGGGAGGGATTTGGACTTTGTGCGACCTGGGATGGAGGCAAAGCATGCTTACCTGGGGCTGGGGCAGGGGATGGTCTCAAAACCTCCATGGCTTGCTTGACATTGGGTCCCCCAGCCATCCCAGAGCTCCTGCACGGTGTCCCCACGGCCTGGCTTGACCGGGCACGTGCAGCCAGCCGGGCACAGGCACCGATGCAACGGGAGGAGAGGAACAAAGTCACATTTCTTAGTGCAAACAGTGCCTGTTCGGGTCTGCAACAGCTCACTCTGGACAAGGGTGCTGTGTCCAATCCCAGACATCCCCCACTCGAGGACAGCCCTGGGGACAGTTCTGCCCCAGGCTCACAGCCAAGAACGGTTTCGCCGCTGCTCATTTTCTGAGCGTGAATTGAATCTCGGCTGACAAGGGGCTCTCCTGCCAGATCCACCTGCCCGGCGTCTGGCAAATCAGAGCTGTACAATGACCCCGGGAGATGCCTTCCAGATCTTCATCTCCTCGATTATCAGCTCCTGGACAATTTCAAAACAGCCCTGGCACACACACAGCTCGGAGCAGCTCTTGGAGCTTAATCTCACATCCAGCCCAGCCCATGGAGCACGATGCGATCCTGGGATGGACTGGGATGAGCTGGGATGCTTTAGGAATCTCCCTGCACGTGGCTGGAGATGCACACAGGCTCCTCGGTGCGTGCCCAGCCTGTGGCTCTGCCAGGGGTCTGATGGCCCGGAAGGCTCCGTCCCTTGGCCAAACGCCCCGTGTCACCTCCCCAGCCTCGCACCCACGTGCTTTTGGGGACCACACCGACACGCAGCCACCCCACACCCAGCTCCCCCCCCACCGCTTGTCGGGAGGGTGGCGATGGTGGTGGTGGGGACGCAGCGCAGCTGCTGCTGGCAGGGGATGTGACAGGGTGTTACAGCCCGTTTCCCCCCCAGCTCACTGTCGGGAAGCATTTTTCCCAGGAGCTGCTGAATAATTTGCATCCGCCAAGACGCAGCTTCTGGGCCGTGTTTGTCAAAGTCAATCTGCAGCTCGCTGCCTCCGGAGATTCGAACATGATAGCGGCATCAAGCCTGAACGACACGCACGGTGATTGCTCCGGCACTGCCTCCCACCCCGCGTTGGCACAGACCTGCAGAACCCACCCCACGTGGCATCGCAGTGCTGGGCTGGGGACCCTCTGTGCATCCCAGCGCAGCCCCAGTCGCTCTCGACCGCAGGGCTGCAAATTCCCAGGTCCCTGCAAGGAGAGCCACCAGCTCGTGAGTACCACAGGGTTCCCACAGCCCCGTCCCTGCTCCTGGACATCGCTGGGGCGAGGTGGAGCTTGGTGGGAAGTGCCAAGGGGACCGAATGCTATTTCCAAGCAGCAGGAGCATCCTCCCAGCTCCAGTACCAGCCCTTGTGTGCCCGCCCGTGGTGCAGGTCACGAGCTGGCGGTGCTCAGCTCCCACCTCACCTCCCTCCCCGGTGCCACGGGAAGCGGACAGCGGATGCTCCAGGATGTTCCCTCCTTGCTGCTGATCCTGCAAAAGACTTTTGTTTGTGCAGAGACCGGCTTTGTCCCCCACACAAAGGGAGCTGCCAGGGAGTGGGTGACAGTGCAGGCAGAGGGACAGAGACTCTGCAAAGTGGGAGCAGGACAGGGCTCGTCCCAGTGCTGCCAGGCACGCTGGCACTGGGCCGAGGTGGGAGCAGAGGGGGAAGAGCTGGAGCTTACACCTTGCAAAGGGTCTCGCCCCACCCCAGGGCTGTGACTCGTCCTTGTTGAGCCTCCTGAGCACAAAAATGCACCAAAATTCCCTTCATGGAGTAAATCTGCCCATGTGCCCCGCATCCCTGCCCTGCAGTGGCGAGGAAGCCCCTGGGCAGGCAGCAGGCAGTGGGGCCAGGCTGCGCCGTGGGACATGGGGACACTGGGGAGCTGGGGACCGTGCTGTGAAGCCCAAATGAAGTGGAGCTGGGAGCATCTCCATCACTCCCAGTGCACCACAGGTCTCTGCAGCGCCCTGCTCTGCGCAGCCACATCTGCCAGGGCACCCTGGGGACCACAGGGACCCCGAGGCAGCGGGGAGCTGCAGGCTCCAGGGCACGGTCCCTGCAGAAGGGCATCCTGAGGACAGGACACGCTGCCCTCCCATCCCTCTGCTTCATCCCTCACCAGTTATGGCCATTCACAATCCCAGCTCAGCACTCTGGGACTCCCCCCTCCCCCTCCAGCACGTGCCAGCCCCACTAAATCCCGGCGAGCATCCCCTGTGATTCGCAGCGAGCCGGCTGGATCCCCGCACTCCATCAATGTCCTCCGGCAAGGCCTCCCCTTCGCTTCAAAAGTTCCCAATTCAAGGGGAGTGAGGGTTGTTCTCACTTTTATGCGCTATCTATAGTCCCCTCTATACCTCTATATATAGATTATATATCTCCGAGCTAATCTCTTTGCAATCATAAAACCATTAAATTAATTAACCAAGGGAAGGAGAGGAAAGGCTGGATGCCCCCCGACGAACAGATGATCGTTTTACATTTATTTATACCAGAATTAAAGGCAGGGCAGCCCCAGCGCTGCCCGTCCCTGGGCTGCCCCGGCCACGTGGAGCAGAGCCACGAGTCCCCCGCGATGGCCCCCTTGGGCAGAGCTGGTGCTGCGAGCTCTGCCGGCACCGCAGCCTCCGCTTCTCCTTCCCTGTTTTACAGTCGGGGAAATGAAGCGCGAAAAGCGGTGACTGAAGCCTTGCAAGAGCTGCAGCTCCCACAGCCCTGCCAGCATCTCCGCGCTGGATCCGGAGCTCGGGAGGGGTTGCTGAGCCCATCACCGTCCCCCGCCTCCCCCACAGCCCCAGCGCGGCTGCTCCCGCCTCGCCAACGTGCGAGAAATCCGCGCTTCGGCGCAGGGCGGGAAGAGAGGGTGTGAAGTGGCGATAAAGCGGCAGCGCCTGGCAGCAGCAGCCGGCGGCGAGGGAGCTGCGGCAGCCGGCGCTGGAGCTCTGGGCACAGCCGTCGGCGCTGAGCGGGAGCTCGGCGTGGGCCGTGCATTCGCAACGGAACGCGACCCCCAGCTCCTTCGCTCACGGTTGAGAAACGTCGCTGCCCGGAGCCGGGCACACGTGGAGAGGTTCCAGCGGATCTGGTCTGAAGCGCTGGGCTCAGCCGCGGTGGCAGAAGGGTGAGTGCGGTTCGAGCACCCAGGGAAGGTGGCCATGAAGCACCCCGGGCTGCGCCCCCGCCTCAGCCAGCGTGCCAGGAGCAGGGAAGCTTGCCCGCCTGCCGACTCGGTGGCTGATTGATCGGCTGTCTGCCCGCAATCCCCAGCCGTCACTCAGCTCTAATCCGCAGCCCTGATGCATTCTCCGCGCTGACAACGAGCTGACACGGTTTCATTGCACTTAATCAGCTCTTTAAATTTAATGCCCCAATCGGCAGCATCTGCAGCGGCCACTCGGCAGCGGTCGGGTCCCGCAGAGGTTGAGGCCGGCAGGATGAAATCCCTCACTGGAATTTTAAGGACGGGGCCAGCAGCACGAAGCCGCTTTCGGCACCCAGAAGCCCCAGCAAAGGGCCCCCGTCCAAAGCCCAGCTCAGCTCCCAGCACTTCCCCGCGGCGCTGGCAGCCGCTCGGCACCGCTTCAGCAGCTCTGCTCTCCCTCGCATCGCGCCGGCGGGGAGCAGCCTAGAAATCACCTGGACAAGCAAAATCTGCAGGGTGGCACGCGTCCGCTGGCTCTGGTGGCACCCAAGCACATTGTCACCCCCAGCAAAGCACCCTCGAGCGCGTGTCCCTGCTGACGGCATCACAGCCCAGATGGAGGGGACACAAACGCGCCCCAGCAGAAGCCCTGCGCGGTGCTGAGCCCCCGCAGAGCACCAGCCCCAGCCACGCATGCCCTCTCCCCATTCCCACCCGTGCTGAGGAGCTGCCAGGTCCTTCAGCAGCTCCCGTTTCCCACCAGACTCCCAGGAATTCGGTGGAGCTGGCGTGAGGCCACGGCACTGCTGCAGCACAGCGCTGCGAGCGCAGTGCCCGCAGCCCGGATCCGCGGCACCAGCGCTGCCACCAGCCTGCCCAGCCCTGCCCAGGCTCACCCCGCCGGCGAGGGGCTGCAAGGGGCTTCTGCAGCCCCAAAGGAGGAGGGAGAGAAGAGGAGGAGAGGAAGAAGAGGTTTCACGCATCTGATTCCCAGCGATGTGAGGCTGAGACACGCACTGTGCTGGAGCGCGGGCACTGCTACGACGGGTGGCCCCAGGGATGCCACCGTCCCCAGGGTGCTGGTCCTGCTCTCACAGCCAGACCGTTTGTTCCGACAGCATCCACGAGCTCCCATGGTCCGGGACACAACCTCTCATGCCAGGGCACTGAATGCCCACAAAACCCCCAGGGTGACAAAGGAGGTGATGCCCGTGGCACAGGGGCAGCGGGAACCCTGGACCTGAGAGTCCTGTGGTGAAGCTGGATCACGGTTGCCGTGGAGCAGCGGGATGAGGAGGTGACAGCCAAGCCAGCCGGCCAGCAATGAGGGGCGGATGGATGCGGGGAAGGAAGCCTTGCTGGGAGCAGGGGAGTGGAGTGGCAGAGATATCCACTGCCAAGCTCCTGCTGCAGGCGTGGTGACAGCTGGGCGACAGGCGGGCAGAGCGGGACGGTGGGCTCTGCTCCACCTGAAACACGTGGGAAATGATGGGAACGAAAAACCCAGTGAGGTTTTTGGGTAGCACCGACCCTTCCAGCAGCACCCTGGGGCCACGGTGGGGTCCCTCCCTCCCCAGAACCTTCCTGGGGGCAAATCCTGACCAACATCAGGGCAGCAGCTGGCAGCACCCTCCCACCACCAGCTCCACTCATCGCGTGACAGAGACCCACGGAATTAGGGGACAGGAATGATTTTCCTGACTTCACCTTTCTTTGTACTTTCATGCTAATAGCAATAATAGGAATTAAACATCTCCTGTACAGCAGAACAAAGGCCTCTATTGAGAGGAGATCACTGTGACCGTGCTGACGGCGCGCTGCCAGCAACATGGCAGCTGGATAAAGAGCTCGCGAGCGCTGGAGCAGGAGTGGGGAGCAATGGGGTGGGGAGCACCCAGCACCCCTCAAGTGCTGCACCCACAGCCCCCCCAACCACAAGCTCTCGGCCACGGCAAAAACCTTCCAGAGGAAATTTCCCGAGCGTTTTGCCAGCTGGTCGGAGCTGGAGCGCGCACCCGGCTGCAGCCCCCATCTGCTCGGGGCAAGGCAGCCCCCCTGCCGCCTTCCGCCTGCCAGATCCTCGCTGAGCCCTCACGTGCTGCTCTCCGTGCTGCACGGGGTGCGAGCGGCTGCGGGAAGGCGATTGCCTGGGATGCTCCAGCCTGCCCTACATTCCTCCTAAATATAGTTGGCCAGGTGCTGCGGTTTCACCCAGCTCGGGAGAGGCTCAGCCTGTGCTTGCCCTCGGACGGTGCGGCTCACCTCGCCCTGGGATGCTGAACCCCTTTCCCTTCGCTCGAGGCTCTGCGCCTCCCAGTCCTGCAGCAGCAGTGATGCTGGTGGAGACCCTGCTGTGCCATCGGTGCCGGGAGGGCTGTGTTCCTGCTGGCTCCCAGCTCACACCACAGCATCCCAGCTCGAAGGCAGCTGCTACCCTGGATTTGTAGCTCATCCTCTTCCTTTGTCCCTAGAACCCAGAGAACTGCCTCTCCCCTCTGTGCTCGGCCCTAGGCCACCCTGTTCCCCTGCTCAGTGCAGGCTGAGAGAAGCCGTGGGTGAGCACAGAGCTCCAGGTGGGCTGGGGGGGACCCATCCCTGCTGCTTTCCCCTGCACCCCAGCCCCCGAGGGGCTCACAGACTCCCATTTCCAGGCAGACCCCCACCAATGCTCCTGTTTGGGGACTTGACTTCCTCACTCCAGCTTCCCACTGACTGACTGGCAGCTCTTTCATCTGCACAAAGCCCCGGATCCCCATCAGCTGCAGCTCTTTAATGACTCTTTCCAAGCACTGCCAGGAGCTGCTGCCTTTCTCACTTGCCAGGTTCATGGAACAGCCAGAAAGTGCCTGGAATTCCATGGCAGAGCTGCTAATGAAGCTCCCAGCGCAGTCTGTCCTCCTGCAGATGCTGCAGAAGTGCAGCCCCAGCCCTACAGCCGTGCCAGCTCCCCAGCAGCCGCTAACGAGGGGCTCGGGGTGGGCGGGCACCCATGAGTGCGCTAATTGGGCGATCGTGCATGGGTTGATGGGTGGCCATGCAAAAATGAATCAGGCACTTGTGCATGGGCTGAACGGGTGCTCATGCATAAATTATTTGGGTGCTCTCACATGAGCCCTCTGAGCTCCCACACAACCCACTGGTGCACCCAGGCCTGGGGGTGGTCGGTTCGGTACCCAGCGCTCTGTGCCCGATGGAGATGGGGAGCGGGATGTGCCCATCGCCCGCAGGGGCAGCACTAATGCCATCGCTGGCAGCGACGTCAGACTTTGCCCCCTTCTGCACTCGCAGCCCATTCGGTCTCTGCGTTCTCGCCTCTCCATCTCCCCACATGCTGGGAGTCCCAGGGATGGAGCAACACCTCAAACACCAGCTCACATTGTCCTTGTCCTCATTATCCACAGCCCCTTCTCTGGTCTCCAAAAACCCACGGCCTCTTCCTCTCCCCGGAGCTGGGGTCACACACAACCTCCCTCCTCCTCACACAACGCGGGGGGGTTCAGCCCCACGGCTGCAGCCCCACATCCCCTTGGGCCCCTCTGTGCCTCTCCCCCTCTCCTCTGCTTTTCCTCCATGTGCTGTTTTCCCTTTTGCCTCCTGGTCCTGCCTGGGAGTCTCTGCCTGGACGCGAGGGGTTGGCACCGTGGGGCCGTGATCCCACTTAGGGGCTCCAGCTGCCGCTGCCGCATAAAGGATGCTCTTTAAAAAGCTCCCAAAAGCTTCAGCTCTGGCTGAAAGCTGATGTTCACCTTGAAAAAGCCATTTGCTGAAGGCCAGAGACACGATCTCTGCTCAAGTCAAAAGCTGCTCCGGTAATGGATGTGGAGACAAAAGCGCCGACTTGGCAGCAAGGGTTGGTGAGGGCATCGCGCCCCCTCCTTCTGCCACAGCTGCAGCACCAGGCTCTGCACTGGCAGCACCAGACACCCCATCGGCAGCACCGAACACCCCACTGGCAGCACCGGACACCCCACTGGCAGCATCGGACACCCCATCGGCAGCATCGGACACCCCACTGGCAGCACCGGACACCCCATCGGCAGCACCGGATACCCCATTGGCAGCACCAGACTCTGCAGTGGCAGCACCGGACACCACCCCACAGTCGGCTCCTCGCTCGGCCGGGCAGCCCCGTGTGCCACCAGGCACCGAGCATGAACCCAGAGATGCGCGTGCACAGCCTGATCCTGGCAGCAGCGCAGCGGGGGCTGTGCAGGATGCGGCCCTGGGCTGGGAGGTGCCTGTGCCAGGCCTGCCAGCTTACGCAGAAATCACACTTTATTCCCGGAAAGGCAGGAGAGAGCAGGGATGGTGCGGGAGGAGGGGGCACGCCACTGCTTGTCCAAACCCACTCTTCCTCCTGCTCTTCGTCCTCTTCCTCGCTGCCCAGCAGCCACGGCCGCTCTGCGACGCGCAACCCCCCCACAGAAGGAGCCTCCCAGCCTGCAGCCCCGCGCTCGCCGCACCTGCGCAGGGCACCCTGCCCGGCGGCGCGGGAGCTCGCACCAACCCGTAATTAACTGCCATCGTCAGGGCTGCCTGACAGGGCCAGGGCGCTGCGACGGAAGGTAATTACAGCCGTGTGCCACCATGGCAGGGTTAAATTAACAGGGGGGCTCTCCCCTCCCCTGCCCAGGCTGCTGCAGAGCTGCTCCCCCTCCTCGCAGCCACCTCCGTTATTCCCATCTTCTCAGTATTTTCCCAGGCTGCGACCTTGGCTGCAGCCCCCGCTTGGGGGATCCGCACTGCCACCCCACTGCCACCCCACACACCACCACCCCGGAATGCCAGAGCATCCCCTACCATTTACTATCCCATCACACCCCATTAAGGACCAGGCTTTACCCCAGTTCACCCAGTTTGAGTCCCAACACTCAAGGCAGGACCTGCAGCGAGCGCTTCCCCCCCTGCTCGGCTGTAACGATGTGACATTTTGAGCACAAGAAGACACAGAGGCCTTTTAAAATAGGAAGTAATTCATAAATCCAAATATTTCAGTTCACAATTGCCTTTTCCCCCCAAACTGTCTAACCTCATAAATATGCATTTCCCTCTTTTCACTTTCTACGAATCTATTATTGTTTTTACCAACAACAGGAGGCTGCAGTTTGCATTGGGAGTGCGTAATTTATCATTAAAATGTAATTTATAACATATAGAGTAGAGCACAATAAAGTCTGGATGTGGTGATGGATGGCCGGGAAGCATGTGTTTAAAGGGTATCTTGTTTACATCCTTGTAGGTCTGCACCGACAGGGAAATGTGATTGTGCAAAAGTAATTACCTCTGCGTTCTGCATTCCCGTGCGCTCACCCGGCTCCTCTGCTGCCCCGGGAAAACCTCAGAGAGGTGCCCGGCAGGGAGCTGGGCAAAGGCTTGGGGCTGGGATTGCTGGGAATTCATAGGGAATTGGATACTGCACCCTGGCCAGGGAGAGGAGAGCACCCAGGGAAGAGAAGGAAAGGGGAGCACCCAGGGAAAGGGCAGCACCCCGCTGGTTTTCAGCAGTGGGATGTTTTGCACGGCGAAGGCAGTGCCGGGGCTCAGACGCCGGCAGCTCCAGCAGGGTTTGAGCACCCAGGCAAGGCTCTGCCCTCCTCTGAGTTATTGCGATGCAGGCGGAGCTGAACCAGTCAAAACTTTCATTTCCCAGCGAGCGGAGTAGAGAATGTGTGTATTTATAGGCAGAAGGGACCACTGCGAACGCCGAGCTGTCACTCGGCTGACAGCATCAGGACGCGGTGCCACCGGGAGCCGAGCGCGGGCGAGTCCTTTCTTCCCAGGGACTTCGGTGCAGCAGCTGGTGCGGAGCTCGCCTGGGCAGAGATGGTCGGGGCTGGTCCCCAAAGTGATTTATCTGCAGCAGAGGAGCCAAGAAAATTGTCTTTTATAAATCACCAGCCACTGGCTCTGCTCCTGCCGACCGGAGCTGTGCCCATGCGCGCGGCTGCGGTTTGCGCCCTCGCCAGTCCCTGCGCCTCCTCTTCCCTAAAGATTAAATAAATAGAGGGGATGTGGGCGCAGGATGTGCTGCATCCCCACAGCCAGCAGGGTGTTTATGGCAATTTACGTGTCCTAAGGCAGGAAAATTGGGAATGCCTAGGAATTAGGGAGGGAAAAGACTCCCCAAAGGGTGCCAGGTGCACGCGGGCAGCGGGCATCCCACATGCTCGGCCTTTGGAAGCGACGCCAGGCATCGCCCTGCTCTGCATCCACGGGGCGCAAATCCCACGCAGCCCAGCTGATCCAGCACAGATCCTGGCTTCACTCCTGAGGCACCAAACGCCGAATCCGGCCCATTGTTTTCAATCTGTCTGCTTTCAAATTGCTCCTAAATAACACAGTTTATCTTTGGCTGATTGAGTCTAAGAATTTTGCAATTACAGACAAAAAAGGACATTCAGCATCACATGTTATTTGCATTTTTAAGGACCGAGATTTTTCCTGCCGGGTTTTGCTTAACGATGGTTCACACTGGGGCTGACAGGCGATTTCAAACCCCGGCCGCATCCCAGTCCCCTACGAGGCGCCTCTCCCCAGCCCCCCGAGCCCCTTGAGCGTGTGGTCCCCTCCCTCAGCCCAGCCTGGGACTTCTCATGCGGCTGGGGAACCAAAGTCAGCCCCAAATGGGGCTTTTTTTCTCCTTTCCCCCTCCCTGCAGCCGTGGGAAGGCAAACGGCAGCCACGGCGCAACAGAGTGACCGCAGAGCATCGCCAGGGCCAACAGCGGCTCCAGCACTGGTGTTACTGCGATCACCCCGCAGTGACACTGGACCCAACCTCCCCCTCGGAGGGAGCAAACTCGTGCTTCCCGCAGGCAGTCCCTCACCAATCCCACTCTGGATGGGAGCCACCCAACCTGCCTGCACGGGCAGGGCGAGCCGGCACGGTTGCATCCCGCAGCGCGGTCTCACAAGGATCTCAGCAAGGGGTCAGTGGTGCCACGGCCGCGCTCAGGCTTTTATTCCCCTTTTTCCCTTCATTCCGCAACCTGCACCCGGCCACTCCATTAGGTAGGGCTCCCTCCTCCAGGCCCCTTTTTCTGCTCTAATTACCTCTCCCCTCAGCACATCCCCCCCCCCCAGCGCTGCAGACCTCATTGATCACCTTGTCAAAACTTCCCTGCTCGCCAGGCTGGGTGAGCGGGGCCGCAGCGGCGAGGAAGAGGAGTGGGAGAGGTGTAATTACTCCCTCCAAACGATGCCAGGGGTCCCAGAGCTGTATGAATGATTAATTACAGCCGGGCTGCGCGCACGGAGAAGCCGCTGCTAATGCACTAAGTGCTCTCCCCTGCAAAATACCTGCTCGAAGCCCGGAGGGAGCAAAGCAACCACAGAGCAACCGCGGTGCGAACGTTGCGCACAGACCCGGGCAATGCCCCAGTTTCAGGCCTGCGGGTGCTGGGTGAGGCACCCATCCCATCCCACTCCCGTGGGAAGCAGCAGGCACCCAAGCAGTGCCCATCCATGCTGTAATTCCCCTTCCCAACTCCTTTTCTCCAGCCTCACCCATCATCTCCTGCTCTTTCAGTCAATCCTTTGCAACAGCAGCCTGGAAAAACCAGCTGAAACCCTGGATTTTTGCAGCAGGGATGGGCAGGGAGGAGATGGAACTCACCCACCACGGTCTGCGATATCGGTGCTAAGGGGAGATCCGTGCCCAAATGGGTCCCAGTGGGGTGGGGGCTCCCAGTTTGGCTGCAGGACCACATGGGAAAGTGATGCTCCAGACATTCCTAGGCCCATGGTGCTGGGAAGGGGCCAGACACAGCCCCCTCCTCGCATGGGGTCCTGTTCTGCGCTGTGTCCCCTCGTATGAGAGCAGAGAAGGCTGCAGGGAGACCTCAGAGCAGCCTCCCAGTACTGAAAGGGCTCCAGGAAAGCTGGGGAGGGGCTCTGGATCAGGGAGTGCAGGGATGGGATGAGGGGGAACGGTTTTCAGCTGAAAGAGGGGAGACTGAGATGAGATCTCAGGGAGAAATGTTTTGCTGTGAGGGTGGGGAGGCCCTGGCCCAGGGTGCCCAGAGCAGCAATGGCTGCCCCATCCCTGGAGGTGTTCCAGGCCAGGTTGGATGGGGCTTGGAGCCCCCTGACCCAGTGGGAGGTGTCCCTGCCCATGGCAGGGGGTGGCACTGGGTTGGCTTTGAGGTCCCTTCCAACCCAAACCCATGGTTCTATGATTCCATCACCACTCGGCCCGATGCCACGATTTCCCAACAGCTCCTGAGCCAGCAGGCCATTAAATCAAAGCCCCAGCTCATCTTTCATCCTCTTTAGGTTTTTTTCTACTTTATTAGGTTGTTTATGTTGCTAAGTGCAATTAATTCCTGATTGGGAGACAGTGGCAATGGGGAAGGGAGAGCACCCAGCGGCAAGGGGCGGAGGGGCTCGGCCGGGGCTGGCGTCACCTCACTCCTCCTGCCACCCCCTGGGAACTGGAGCTGCTGGGATTTCAGCTCCTGCTCCATCTCTGCCTCCCTGGAAGCCCCAACCAGGAGCCACTTGAGAGTCTCCAAACCCTCCTGCTAATCCTGGCTTTTAGTGCTCTCGGTAACGAACCACTCATGGAAGTTCCCAATCATATGGTTTCATGTTGTTATGGAAGAAGGACCTAATTAAAAAGGGAAATGAGTATGACATCGTAAAAATGTTCAATTAAGTTTATCTCATTACAGTTAATATTACAGAGGAACTTTGGGCTCTTTATGTTTTATTCCCAAATTCAGGGTTGGCAGTTGTGAAGCCGCGTTCAATCACAGCCTCTTCCTCGGGAAAGGGCGAGGGAAGGGGATGGGAGAACAGGGGGGCTGGGGGCGGAGATGGCATTTAATTAAACATGCACCTTATTAACGTTCGCAGCTGCCAACCTGACTAACGTGACATTTCGGAGCAGCTCACGGCTCTCGCACGCATCCGGCGACGACGGGCACCAAGTGCTGGCAGCCCCCGTCACCCCTGGTGCCACCAAAACCCCACACTTGGCAGCTGGGACCGAACCCACACGCAGGCTCCCACCCTGGTGACGGCAGCGAGGAATCAAAGCCGCCGAGATGTTGTGATCCAATTAACTGTAATTTATTTTGTGCTCGTCAGCGCTTCCCCGCCGGAGGATTTGCAGTTTCGCTGGGACGTGCCAGCCCCGCTGCGATCCCGGCAGCAGAAACCTCTCCCCTCCCAGCCCAGCACCCACTCTCCATCACGATGGGCACCCAAGGGATGCAGGAACACCTTCCAGCAGTGACATGGACCGAGTTTTATTGGGGTGAACCCTCATAAATTCCCACCCTGGCAGGGAAGGCTCTCTTGGCATTTAGGTTTTATATCCTGCGCTTTTCAAGGAATAAAACTTGAGCTGGATTTTTTTTTCCTCAGCACCCTGGATATCAAGAGTTGCCCCCTCCATCCCTGTCTCCCGCAGGGAGTGGAGAAGCCTGGTCCAGAGAAGCTCTGGCTGCAGGGACCCATCATGCCCAGGGTTGGGGCGGTGGGACGGGCACCTTTCCTCCTTCCCCCTTTACGAGCCGCCTGCCCAAGGAGCGTAAACAGATGTCGTTTTCTTCCCAGAGGCTCTAATTTACAGCTGTACCCACACACAAAGGGAAACAAGCAGGGGAAGGTGAGGAAGAGGAGGAAGAAACAGGGGGCTTCTCCAAGGAGCTGGAGTCATTGGCTCAGCCCACGCTGCCGCCGCGCTCCCGCTCGTCCTCGTGCTCGCGCCAAGGTAGCGGAGTGGCCACATGAAATGCCTGGGTGAACCTCAATGTGAACCCCAACGTGAACCCTCAATCCACAGCATCTCCCGCCAGCCCCGCTGCCACCGAAGCCCCCTGCCCACAAGCTGGTGCTGGGGGTCCAGCTGAGCCCCATCGCAGCGTCCACCCCCAAATGCTGAAGCCAGCGGAGGACGGGGACGCCGCGGGGGCCATGAGCATCGCTGGCTCTGCCGAGCAGCCCCGGGGACCGGGGATTTCAAGGCGTGTTTGATGCATTGCCTGTGAAATAAATACCTTTGATGCAGGCGAGGTTACAAAGCCCCTTACATGTAGAAAATGGTATTAACGAAGAAAGCGAATAATCCCTCCTGCCTGAGCCATACGGGGCTGCACAGGGCCCCCCGAGATCCCACTGCTCACCCCAGCCACATCACCTCCGGTGCTCGGAGAGCCCTTTCGTGCCCAAGTATCTGGTGAACGCCCACAGCCCAAGGGTTCCCAAAGGATGGGTCGCTCCTGGGTTCCATCACCTTGGCCAGACACAGCCTCCCGGGGGACTCAGGCATGGGAGTGGTGCCAAGGTGCTGAGCACAAAGCACCACACTAGCCAGGGACCCTCCTGGAGACCCCCAAGCCCATGGAGAGGGGCGAGGGGTGAGGGGGTGGCTGCCACCTCCTTTCATCATTCCCTCAGATGAACTTTCATTCCTTATAATCAGGCCTGATATTAATGATGCATAAAATTACCCCTGATTAAAAGAACCTTTTCCAGCCGCGGCAGCGGGCGGAGGGGAGATCATGCAGGCAAGAAGTTGCACAAGTCCCCGCCTCGGGCATCCACCCCGACCCCACGGGGGAGCACAGATGCTGTTCGGTTCGGTTGGGGGTTATTTAGAGACCGATGGCTCCAATCACTGCATCCTCACATCTTCGTTGCAAGCCTTAATTAAGGGTCAATGAGAGCATCCTAAAGCCCAGGGACAGTGGGGATCACGCACCACCCAGACCCCATTCTGCTGCGAGCCCAGAGCTGTTTACATCCCCTCTGACCCCCATCTCGGCGGGTACAGGAGGGTATCATCACCCGTCCCTTTAGGGAAGCCGCCCTTCTACAAAAACAAGGGCTTTTGGTGTATTTTTCAATGTTTTAAGTAAGTAAATGGTGCAGCTAATGAATGTGAAATTGCAGCAAAAAGAAAAACACCCCGGATCAAAGGCCCTGTGATCTGCACGTCAGCGCCCGAGCGGTAATTGCTGTCACAGTGAGCGTGCGGCAGGCACCGGCGAAGGGCTGGCAGCACCGGAACAGCCCGTCTGGTGCTTCCACAAGGAACCAGTGGGATGTGGAGCGTCAGTGGGTGGGTCACACCGGAGCCTCTGCTCCCCCAAACCCACTGAGAGCAGCAACCCCAGCACCCCGGGTCAGCCAGAGCACCCCGAGCCTGCGCAGGGAAAGGGCTTTGCGCTGGCTGCATCGCTCGGCCGTGCCCAGAGACGGGGTGGGCGATGCTGGACGAAAGCACCAGACAGAGCCCTTCTTGGTGCCCCCTGCTCCGGAAGAGCAGAGCTTCCAGCCAGGTCCCTCTCCAGCCTCCTCTCCACGAGACTATTTTCTATTCCCATTTCTCTCCAGTCCCACTAAGGCTTTTAGAGGGCACGGGACAAACACTTCCAGGCAGCCATCGGCCACCAAACCCCCTCAGCCCCTCAGCTCCCGCAAGCAGCATCTTCTCAGCCTTGTCCCTGCCCCTCATCCCGGCTGTAAATCCCCAGAGCCGCTCACAAACAAGCCCCAAAACACCAGGCAGGGAGACGTGCAAGGGAACGGCCGGCTTTCAGGCTCCATTAACTTCTTATTTACAGTCCCTTTTTAATAGGATGGAGGTCCTCTCGCTCCATCAGGCGATGCCAGCGGAGGATGCCCGCGGCAGAGGCACCTGTGGGGAGCAGGGCGAGCACACGGGGACAGCGCAATCCGGCAGCAACCCCGAGACCAACCCCAAATCCCTGATTTCATGGGATCACACAATGGGTTGGGTAGGAAGGGACGTCAAAGCCCACCCAGTGCCACCCCCTGCCATGGGCAGGGACACCTCCCACTGCATCAGGGGGCTCCAAGCCCCATCCAACCTGGCCTGGAACACCTCCAGGGATGGGGCAGCCACCACTGCTCTGGGCACCCTGGGCCAGGGCCTCCCCACCCTCACAGCAAAACATTTCTCCCCAAGATCTCACCTCAATCTCCCCTCTCTCAGCTCAAAACCCTTCCCCTCGTCCCACCCCTGCCCTCCCTGATCCAGAGCCCCTCCCCAGCTTTCCTGGAGCCCTTTCAGTACTGGGAGGCTGCTCCAAGGTCCCCCCTTGTAGAACCAAGACCCATCACCACCACAAGGATCCCAGTTCCCAGCTGCCAGCCCAGCACGAATCACAGGCATGGGGAGAGGGATGGAGATGGGGAGCATCCACATGGCTGAACACCACGCGTGTCCCCCCAGCCCCTCCTCTCTCCAGGTCTCTGCTGCGTGTCGAAGGACTTAGTCTAATCCGAGGAGAAAAATGAAAGCCCCGGCCCCGCAGGACAGAGTGGGCTGTCTGGGGTAGAACTAATAGTTATTATCTACATTAAGCACCACGGCTGTCAGGGAGGAATTAATTTCCAAGCAGCGAGAGATGAAAGTTTCCCATTTTTCAGGGAAATCTACACTGGGCGAGGTGGCTAAAGAAAAATAACTTAAACGTGATTAAAAATGATCCCCATTTTATTAAAAATAATTCTAATTTATCTCTCCCTCCGGCTTCCTGTTTCCTTGGCATAAATCCCAGTTACCAGAGGAGAGGTGACTGCTGGAGATCCCGGGAGCCGGGCTCCTGCCAGGGCACGGGGCTGGTGCCGGAACTGGAACATCCCAAGGTGCTCCAGCTTTTGGGCACGGAGAGTGTGGGATATCACACACCAGAAAGCCAGGCTAAGTCCCACCAGCACCAGGGAGGGAAAACCCAGGCCCATCCCAGCCCTCCCAGCCCATCTCCCCACAGGCAGCTCAGCCAGGATGCTGAAATCCAAGAAAAATGGGAGAAAATTCAGATCTGGGAGGCAGCGAGAGGTCCTCGGCCGCGCTGGGAAAGCCGAGCACCGGCTCGGCCGTGTGCTCATTCCATCCGCGTTGCTGCAAAGCGAGGACCCGGCTTCCCTATCTCGCCAAGATGTTGCAAAAAATCAATTAGTCGCTAATGACATTACAGCGTTTTGGAGATCTAAAGCTTTACGGGAGCCGTAAGTGCGGGTGAGACACAGTAATTCAGATTCCAGCGGTGAAATATGGGAGATTGCCCTCGTTTTATTAGCAGCCGCCAACGTTACTCATCTCGTTAAGTTTATTAATAAGCCGCTCTCCCCCCGGCTGGGCAGGGGCTGCGACGGAGCCGGGGCTCCCGCGGGCTGGGGTGAAAGATGGAGCAACCAGGGGTGATTTTAACCAACACGCTCAGACGCTCGCTTTTCTCATCCCAAATCAGGGGGTTTAGTGATCCGACAGATCAAAAAAATGCTCCAAAATGGACATTTTTTGCTTTCCAAAAATACCTCCGTAAATGGAAAAAGTCAGGGCTGGGAAGCGGCCGTTTGGCTTTGAGCTCTCGGGCGCCTTTCAGGGTTCGTTTTATTCCCCTTTCATTGCAGCCACGCTGGCAGCGATCGCTCCGTCCTGCCGGGGCCGTTCTAATAATATTCCATTGTAACAGTTAAAACATTTTACTTTCTGTTTAAAGCCTGCGAGGAAGGATTCTCCTGCATATTCAGAGATATCAGCTTTCCTTTTCGACTGCGATAAAACCAATTTAAAAAAAAACCAACCCAACATAGAACCCACATTCCAAAATAACTCCTGGGAAATCGAAGGCCGGCTCAGGTGTCACCGGGATCAGTTACGTCTGGGTCTTTTCCAGCCTGGATTTCACACAGGTTTACAACCCCTCCAGCAAACGTCCCCACGTTGGAGTGTGGGCTCCATTCCCAGGGATAACGTCCCAAACCCACAGCACATTCCTTAAAACCTCAGCATTGGCCCCAAAACGGGGGAGTTGCCTTCCCCAGCACCGTGCCTCAGTTTCCCTGGCTGCACGGGCAAGCGGGCTGGGGCTGCTTCCATCCCAGTGCTGGGATCTGGGATGGTCCAGACCCCAAAAATGGGGCAAGAAAACAGGAAATCGGTGCTAGGGCCGTGGTGCAAATGTGAGGCCAGGCTCCCCCACCCGATCCTCCTCCTGCCCCTGTTTCAAGGTTAAGGCAGCAAAATAAATGCTATTTTCTCTCCCCCAGCTTGATGTTCAGGCACAGAAAACCCAGGGACCAGGATGGTCCAGGTGCCACCGCCAGCTCCCAGATCACAAATCGCATCACATCCCATGGCCGCAGCCCCAGCCCCACCACCAGCTGCAGCCCTTTCGGTCCCACCACGCCAGCTCCGAGCCAACCTGGCGCGGCAAAACCAGCCTCGGCTCCTTCCTTATCCAGGGAGAAATCCCAGGCAGCAGGGGGGGAGGAGAGGTCCTGCAGCAGCACCTGAGTCCTGCCCCCATCAATGTCAATGCGGGTTTTGTGCCCAAGAGCAGCCTGCAGGAAAGGTCATTCCCTCCGATAGCTTCAGCCTTTATTGACCAAGCTCTGAAACAGCAAAATAATTTAATAGTTTAATATATCGGATCGATGGGAGGAGGAGGGGGAGCAGCGGCGTAGCTGGAGCTGCCGGCATCACTCCTGCATGTGCCAGGGCCGCGGGCACCTCGGGGTCTGTGGGGTCACCCCTGCTGGGCACGGACACCTCGCAGCCCAGGGAAAGACGGGCCAGGAAGGGGCAGGATTTACCCCAAGCCCCAGAGGTCTCCACTTTGGGTGCTGCAAATGGGACCCAGCAAAGCATCCCAGAAACTCTCAGCACGGTGGGAAAGGCAGCAGCAAATCCCCAGCACCCACCCCGCCACGGCTCTGCCGTCAGCACAGCGACTTCCCCGGCGCACGTGCGTGTGTGCCTGCGCTCCCCCCTCTCCTAATTGTTTCTCTTCGTCATTTTATGGTTGTTAATTGCTCCCTCCTCCATTTACTGTGTTACTCCAAGTGCTGCTCTTAATTTGCCTCTCTTGCTGCAGGTGCTGACTGTATTATTAACTTTTAATGTGGAGTGTTCGGGATCCGTGAGTTTGTTTTCCTTGTTACTGATGGATATTTAATTGGTGAGTCGCTGCCGGGGCGGCGGGGCCATCCAGCAGGAATCCAATGCAAATACGATTTTACATTCCCCTGCTTCCCCACCGACTGCCAAATACTTTAAATAAGTAAACACGATGGCGTCAATATTCCTCGGAGCGCGAGGCTCGCAGGTGCACGCACAGCCGCACAGCCCCACCGCCCACGGGCTCCTCCACAGCCCAACTCCCAGCCATGGTGGGATGAGCCCAACTCCAGCCCTGGCGATGCTGGGCAGGGTTTTACCGGCAGCCGCGACCCCACGTGCGAGCGCCCGGCGTCCTGGCACGTGTCTGCACTGCCAGGCCCCGCCGACGCCAGCCCGGCCCTGGGAAACAGCTGCTTAATAACATTTTGCATTAATGTCCCGCAATGCAGACACTAATCAAGAGGCAGCATCTCCCATCCGAGTGGTTTAACCCTTCATCAGCTGCACGGCGCTGCGTCCAGCCTTGGCGCGACGGCTGGCGGTCTGTCCTGCACTCAAAGCCAGGCATCAGGCTCCAAACCAGCCCAAATCCCAGCTGCCAGCTCCAAATCCTGGTGCCTGAGCTCAGTGCCCACCTCCTGTGCCCCACAGCCATCGGTCCGACACATCGCGGTGTTGGTGGGGCTCAGCAGGACCCCCGGGACTCCAGCCCCGTGCCGGGTGCATCCTTCCTGGCGGGGATGCCCCTGGGCACTCGCTGCCCTGGCCAGGCTGGGAGATTGACAGCTGCCACTCATCTGCCTGCATCTCCCCGAGCAGATGAATATTGATGCTCTCAGTGCTGCCGGGGACCCCGCTGTGGGTTCCCTCACCATTAACTATTCATGAAACGACAGGCAAAACGCTGATGCTGATGGGTTTGGCCCTTGGCAAGCGGCTCCTCCAGCACTGGCATCCGCAACCCTCGCCCTCCCGTGGCACCGCGGGTCCGGCAGCGCCAGGAGAGGCGTGAAAACACAGATGTCTCCCTTCAGGTCCCATCCCAGGGGCTGGCAGGAGCGACGGGCTATGTTGGGGCTCCCCTCACGGTGCGATGCTGGCAGCGTGACCTTGGCCAGACCCCGCAACCCTCCCGCACGCCCGTGCTGCCCCGGCACAGCCTGAAGCAGCCCATTCCCCTGCCCAAACGCGCCCATGCGTGGCCACGCTCTGCTCGGTGCTGGGGAAACTGAGGCAGGGAGCGGGGCAGGGCCAGCTCGAAGCCGCAGTGAGAAGCAGGAGCGCAGGGCACTGGCAGCTCGGTGCCGCTGCTCAGCGCGCGCAGACGGCTTTGCAGCACCCAGCACTCGCCTGCTCCCTGCTCGCTGTCTTAACCACAGCTCATGGCCCCGCAATACCATTAACGAGAGTGGCTGAGCTAATTAAATACCCGTTAGTGATATAGTCATTACCGAGGGCAATAAAAGCTGCCTCTAAGCTCCTTGGCTCCTCCGCTCTGCTCAACCTCCGCAGCAGAGCTCCCTGCAGCACCCATGGGTCCTGCAGGTGGGACTCAGTCCCACGGGTGCTGGCGTGCACACAACACGCGTGCACCATGCGTGTTCCTGCCCCGTGCCCACCATAAAAGTCCAAATTTGGGAGCCAGTTCCGTTCACCATAACAAGATGGGCATAGAACATACATTTCCCCAAGCTGTTGCCATGCGACGGGGATGCCTTCCTGCCCTCTGCCTGTGACCCGGCCCCACGCTGCAGGGACGAGCCTGCAGCCTCACCAACACATCAGCTCCAGCACTGCTCATCCCGGCACGGGCACCTCCTGCCCACCCAGAACAAAATCCACTCCCCCTGTGCCCGTGTTCATCCCTTGCCCAGCTTGACTGCTTGGCATGGGTGGGTTCCATCCACGCTGGAAAGCACTGACGGGACCAGCAGCCTGTGAGGACCAACTGGCTTTGTTGGCACAGCAGCACCTCTGCCTCCCCCGGGACCCCCAGCCTGGGCAACCCACGGAGAAGGGAGGTGAGCTGGGGAGCACCAAGGGCTTTGATGCAGGATGGAGCCAGGGCTGGAGGAGAAAGAGAGGGCACCAGGCCATCCCAGCCCTTTCCCACGCTCCCTCCTTCCCGCTGGAGACGCAGCGAAGGCGGTGGCAGCAGTTGCACGTCCCAGTCTCACCTTCCTGGGATGTTTGATCTTGGCGAAGCCTTGGACTGATGCAGCTTCCCCTCCCCACTTTTATTAGTTTAAACACACGGACGCATGAAAAATAAATGTTGCTCGAGAAAGACAGCGGCAGAGGGCTGGGAAGCAATTAGCATCCAAAGAGGCATAATTAGTGCTCAGAATGCAAGCGGCAGAGAAGAAATAAAGTAGCATTCGGATGCAATCAGGGTCGTGCCTGAATTACAAACCGTTAACTGAATTGCTAATTAAGCTCAGTGTGTGAATCACGTCTTATTAAGGGCTCGGTGCAGGCTCTGCCATCCTGGTGGGACAGAGGACCACGCTCAAGGAGGAGGCTCCCCAAGCTGCCAAGGTGGGATGGGGCTTCCAGCTCTCCCACGGCAGCGCAGTGCGGTTCCCGATCCTCGGCGCTGGTCATCACCCAGGAGAGCAGAGATGTGCAGGGCACCAGGTTTTGGGGACAGTCCCCACCAGGATGGCAGCAGCCACTGCGCTTGCTCTGGGCGTGAGCACGCCCACGGCACGGCCATGGCACACAGGGCAGGGGCTGCCCACCTGGCAGTTAATTAGCTGCAATTAGCAGGATTCGCCTCATTTTAGCAGACTGGACAAATATTTGTTCAGAGAGCGCTGGCACACCGGCTCCCCGGCTCCCCACACACCACGCTGGCTCCAGCGGGGATGGAGCTGGATGAGCCGGTATGGGAAAGGGCAGGAGCCACATCTGGCCCTCAGTGTCCTCTCGGGTCCCCTGCGGCCCCACACGCTGCTCTGGCTGCCCCAGTGCACCTGCTTCCCCTGGGGGACCTCCCAGGACACCCCTCCACCCCCACAGCCTGCATCCTCACACCCCACATCCCTGCATCCCACATCCCGACATCCCCACACCCCACATCCCAACATCCCTACACCTCACATCCCTGATCCTCATGCCTTGCATCCCAGCGTCCTCACACCCAGGTGGACGAGGGCTCCCCCATTTCTCACCCCGCGCAGCAGCAGCTCCGCGCCCGCAGAGCCGCTCGGTGCAGCACACGGAGCCCAATCCACAGGAGGGGGAGAGGATTAATTATTCATCTTTTATCAAATTCAGACACGTCGTTATAAAGGTCTAACAAGCTCTCTCTTTGCCCAGGGGGGCAGCTACCCTCGCTGCCTTCTCTTTTGCTTTCTAACCCTTTCTCTTCTTTTTCCCAGGATCGTTTTTATCTTCACCTTCTCTTTTCCTTTTTGTTTTCCCCAGCGTTTCAGCAATTCTCCTCCCCGGCGCGTCTCTATCAGCTCGTGTCCTTGCCAGGCGCCCCGATCTCCCTCTGCGGCGGGCGCTGTGCTGCCAGGATGCACCACAGCCCTGCTCCAACCACGCTGGGCTCACCGAAGGCCGGGATGCCCAAGCCTTTCCCTGGAATGTGAGCCCTGGCAGCTCCTGGTCTCCAGCCTGGTGAGCTCCTTGCCGGCACTGGGATGAAAGGCAGGCGGCTTTGCTTGAAGCCTCGCATTGGGAAAGGTCTTCGGAGCACCCCGGCGATCAAAGGCAGCTCTTCATCTATTTTAATAAGTCTCTGCCGAGGCGCTGCAGTCGGTTCGGCATGAGGAAGGGGCTTTCTGGAGGAGATCAAAGCCCCACGTGAGCATCGAAGGAGCTGGGGGACTTGAGGGGAGGAGAGGAAGAGGAAGGAGGGGATGAAGGGAGCAAGGGCTGGGAACAAAAGGAGATGGAGAGGCCAGAGATGTGGCTCCAAGTGCTGGCTGGAAATTCCACTCAGAGCTTCCTGGGTAGGAGGAGAGCATGTTCAGGGCAACAAGGGGTAATTTGAGCTCCTCTGCCCTCGGCCCCCATGGCAGCCAAGCAATGCCCAGCCTGGTGCCCACCACCACACTCGGCATCACTGCTCCATTCCGGCCACCCCTGAATCCAGGCACCACAGAGCAGCCTGAGGGCTCCGGAGAGGCAGAGGGGGATGAAGGGCTGAGGCTGGGCATAGGTGGCTGGCAGGGACACGTGCAGGTGTCCCCACTGGCTATGCTGGAAGGAGGCAGAGAGCCACGGGGATGCTCCTGGGAAAGGACAACCAAAGGGTGTCCCAAGGAGAAGGTCCCTCCTGCTCAGCCACACACACCCAGGGCACCAGGACCACCCATGGGTCCCCAAGCCCCTGCCAGCCTTGGCACAACCCAAACACCAAACCCTGGCCCTGAGGGACAACAAAACCAGCAGCACGGCCTTGGGGCACAGTATCCCGCAGCCGATCCCCAGGCTGGGGCGTCTCCACTGAGCTGCGACAGCAGCCGCAAGAACAAGAGTGAGAGCACAGAGTAAACGTGAGCAGCCCGGGCTCCTGGGGAGAGAACGTGCAGCAAATGAAGATGTGTAGTGCCGGAGCGTTTATCACTTATCAGCTGGAGATGGGCCCTTTGCAGATGAAAGCTCTTCTTCTTTTACCAAGGATTTATCAAGTTTTGTTTAAAAATCACCGAGGAAGATTCCCTGTTTGGATAAGGCTCTGGCTCGGGCTGGATTAATGTCCCAAGCTGGGGGCTCGCGGCTGCCTGGGAACAAGATAATAAGCAACAGCACACGGAGCGATAAGGGCCGGTGCAGCACGGAGAAGTGCTCTCCTCGGCTGGAGATACCGAGGTGCCTGGCAGGGAAGCGCCGGCTGCCCCTCGGCACAGGACGGGCGCGATGCCAGAGGCTGCAGCGAGCGCTCAGCTGGCAGCAAAGCCCCGGGACTGCTGGAGCAACGGAGATTTCTCCAGCACTTGTAACTTTTGGGCACTGGGTGTGTTTTATTCTTTGTCAAAGGAGAGCAAACCCTCTGAAACGGCCACGTGCCGCAGGGCAAACACCTGGCTCTGCAGCAGCAGCGCAGCCCAGCTTCCCAGCCAAGCTCCTGTCACAGCGCAAGGCAACGCGTGGCTGGTGTCTCCCAGCCCTCTCTGGGAACGGCTCTGCTGCACCTCAGCACAGCTCAGCCCAAGCACACACGGAGCCGTTTGAGCCTGGCAAGGCAACCAACAACCACAGATCAGATCCTGTGGTGGGAAATCCCAGCCCCGTGTCCAGTGCATCGATGCACGGGAACATCCCAGGGCACAGCATTGTTAAGGCTGGGAAAGGCCTCTCAGCTCATGCAGTCCAACCACCAGCCCAGCCCCACTGTGCCTGCTAAACCCTGTCCCCAGGTGCCACATCTACAGGGTTTTTGAACCCCTCCAGGGATGGGGACCCCACCACTGCCCTGGGCAGCCTCTGCCAGGGCTTCACCGCTCTGTCAGTAAAGAAATTGTTCCAATATCCAGTCTAAACCTCCCCTGACACAACTTGAGGCTTTTACTTCTCGTCTTATCACTTGTTTCTTGAGAGAAGAGAGCAGGACCTACCTCACTACAACCTCTATTCAGGGAGTTGTAGAGAGCAATGTCTCTCCTCAGTCTCCTCTTCTCCAGACTAAACAGCCCCTCAGCTGCTCCTCGTAAGATTGGAACTGCAGGAATCCCAGGGCTTCACGTTCATCCTCCATGAGCAGAGCAGCCACATATGCCCACGAGTGGGCTGAGGCACTAGTGACGCCCCACACCCCTGCATCCCTTCCCAAAGCCAGTGGGAATGTGCTCTCACCCAGCAGGGTCCCAGCTCTGTCCCGTGGTCCTTGGCCTCACAGCAGCGAGCTCCTCCGCTCAGGGGCCGTGGCCCCTGGTGCCCCCACTGCGCCTCCTCGCTGATGGCTCAATTATCAGCATTCAGCTCCTGTTTGCCCGCAGATCCTGTAATCAATGTCTGCGTGTGTATTCTGGCAAAATTAATCATAATTGCTGAAAGCAAGACACATCGCACTTGTAACTTCGGTCCGTTAATTAGGATTCTTTAATTGGATACAGCACTCCCTGTAAATCCAATTACCTGGGATTAGAGCAGCGGCAGCAGGACAGTGGTGCCCGGGCACCCGGAGCGGCACCATGAAGCCAAGGATGCAGCCCGGGTGGCCACATCAGCCTCCTCAAAGCTTTGTCACAACCCAGTGACAAGGGGAGTGGGAACATCTGGAAGTACAAACGCCCCTGAATCAAGAGTCAGAGCAAGGATGCTTCCCAGAGCCCCGGATCCTGGGGCTGCCAAACCTGGAGCCGTCCTTGCCCAGCGCAGCAAGAATCTCTGCGTTGGAGCAGCTGAGGAGCTCTCACGTGCAGCCACACAGCTCAGCCCTGCGGCACCAACCAGCAAACCCTGCTCCAAGCACAGGAGCAGCGATGCTCCACGGAAAGGAGCCTCTCCTGGGACAGCTCCAGAGGCAGCCAGCGGGGAGCTGGAGCCCATGGGCACAGCACGTGGGTGCAGGAATCACCGATGCTCCCCCAGCCCCAAGGACAGGCACTGCCCCAGCTCCTTGTTACCACAGTCGGGTACCCCAAACTCCCCATCCCCTTCTCCCCATCCTCAGCCCCAGCCCAGGAGCCTCAGCGAGGCAGAGCAGCCCCGCATCCGCCCTCCCAGGTCCATAAAGGCTGAATTATAAAAGAAAGGAAAAGATTTTTTAACTACATGGAACAATCATCTCCTTTAATACCCACGGATAAAACCTGTAATTGTTTCAAGAGAGAGCCAGGTAATTTAGGCTCCGGTTTATGGTGTTTTGGACTATAAAGTCCCTGTGCTGGAGCCTCCTGGCAGGCTGGAACAAAAGGGCAGATTTGTAGGGAGTTATTTTTATTATTTTATTTAAAGTTAGTTGCAAAATATGGAACAATTACCCTTTAATTCAAGGTGTTCCAGGGCTCACTCTGCTCCCAGCACTCAGAAAACCCAAGGATCATTTGAAGCACAGAGAAAGATACAGGGGCAGGAGTGGGTGTCCATCGCCCCGAGCCAATGCCCTGCTGTGCTCCCCCATTTATTTAGAGCCTTCTCAGATTCCAGCCAAGCCTCGCTCAGATCAAAGCTCCAAGAGCTGGGTCCCAGCCCCAGGGAAGGAGCTGCAGTCACCAGGCTCAAAATTAGCTTCAGCCCTAGAGGAACCCACAGGTGGGGAGGGGATGGGAAAAGGGAAGAGGGCAAGCCTGTACAGCTGTGGACAGATGTTCTGCATGCCCATACAGATGGGTACATACAGCGTGCATGCCCATACAGATGTTATGTGTGCCAATACAGATATGTACACATGCCATATGTGCCCCCATGGGTACCACTGCCCATGCAGAGCCCAGCCTGGCCCTGCGCAGGGCCGCACATGCTGCTCCCCGCCGCAGCAGCCCCGTGCCAGGGAAGAGCGGCAGCCGGCGCTGTGATTAACAAGCAGGCGCCTCCCAAGTGGTGATGGATTTGTATCACTGCAAAAGACAAACTCACTCACTTGCACGCCCTGAGCCCTGCAAGGTTTCCTAACAACATCCTCTCCCCTGTCAGGCTCTAAGTGTCAGCCCTAATCTTGACTGACAGCGGCCGTTTAACACCCGGATTTGTGGCTCTTGGGGAAGGAGCCTCCATTCATCTGCCCTTAATAAGCTCCATCTTCCCCTCAGCCCCATCACTGCCTCATTAAAGCTCCGGTCGCAGCAGGATGCTGCTTGGTGAAACCCATTTCCATGAGAGCTCATTGATCCCTCCTGTACGGCCGAGTCAGCTTATGCTTCTGTCACAAATCTGGCCCCCAGTCCTGCCCCTCAGGTGACAGGGACGGTGACAGCCATCCCCACCCCATGGCAGCGTGCATTTTCCTCCCCTGGAACGACAGGATCTTCCCAGCTGCTCTTGAGGAGAGGGGGGAACAGCTTCCCCTCTCAGCTTTCACCGCCAGCTCGTATCTGATGTCCTTGTCACCGCGGGTCCCCAGAGGCCTGGGGGATAAACGACGACCGTCAAGCAGGAGGAAAACGCTGTGCCAGGGCCTCTCGCAGCAGGCACAGAGCACTGGGTGCAGGGCAAGGGGGGTGGGCTGGAGGGGAAGACCCCAAGCCCCATCCCTGTCCGGGCTGCCAGAGCTGGCAACACTGCTAGCATCAGGGGTGGAAAACAGGAATAAAGAGGAAACAAAGAGGAAGGCAGCAAAGGAGCACGTTGGAGGTGTTGGTCACCCTCAGGGTCACCGGCCACTCGGCCCTTTGCTGGGGGCTCCCTGGGATGCAGCAGATCCTTCCTCAAGGCACCAGGCTGCAAACCCCACCTCGGCACCCGGGCAAGGCCCGCACACACGCAGAGGCACAGCCGACACACGGTGTCAGAACCAGCACCCACACAGCCCCCACGCATCCCACTGCATCCTCTGTGAGCAGAAAGGGGATGGATCAGGCCCCGGGGGGAGGACCAACCCTCACTCTCCTGCAGACGCTCCCGAAGCGCTGTGCTCTCTACACTGAATTATTCACCAGCCACAAATCTCCTGTGCATCACCTCACACACCAGGCTTCAGAAAGGCAAAACCCAGCACAGCTCAGGGTGCTCACCCCCTGTCCCACTGCGTGCACAGCACCCAAAACCCATTGCACTGCAGGGTGCTGGCTCCGCACACCAGCCTGGCGCAGCCTGCATGCCACTGCTGGAGCTGCATGCAGTGGGCACCGCCGTGCCAAGCCTGCTGCTGCCCTCTGCCGCCACGAAGCTGCTGCCAGGGAAATCCTCCTCCCGGGACAGAGATGCTCACAACGGGCAGATCCACCTGTCCCGAGCCTGCTCTGTTATGGTCCTCCTCCTGCCTTGGCCTGGCTCCCTGCCCAGCAGCTGGCTCTGCAACTCTGGGGCAGGGACGCTATGCCACCACACGCCAGGGCAGGGATGCTCTGCAGGAGCCCATGAAGCACTCGAGGAGCCCTGGGGCTGGCTGCAAACATCCGCCATGGAGATGAGCAGAGGGTTGGTCCTGGAGGGCCCCCACTCCTGGTGCACGCAGGAGAGCTGGTGGGGAGTACAGCGACCAGCTCCGAGGGGTAAAGGCTGATCCTCGGCTTGGGGCACCACGAGCAAGGGGATAAAACACCTTGGGGATGGGAAACCTCCCTCAGTTGAGACCAGTGGGGCTGGGAATGAGCATCCCCGGACAGACACGATCGGGGCTGGCTGCGCAGCCTCACAGCAGGACGAGGACCCCGCTCCCCACACCAGACACAGGGGTCCCAGCCACATCCACACCACGGGGGAGCAGAGCTCAGCACGCCCGGCCGAGGCAGGGCTGCAACCCTCCAACCCCACGCAGCATCACTGATCCCCCACAAGCCTTCACAGTGCAGGCAGCCCTATTAACATAATTAATTATGTCAGGGGCTTGTGGATTATCTAATTATAAATGTGCCTAGTTTTGATTTTCCTTTTAATTAATTTGTATTATTTACACACAGGAACCACTATCCGGGCAGAAGTCGGGGTAAAGGGCTCCTCGCCGCTCAGCAAAGAGCAGGTCCCGAAGGAAAGGGGTGGCTGGGCTGGCAACCTCAGGGACGGGACAGGACACGGTGCAGAGAGAAGGGGGGTCCCAGGAGGTCGTGGGGAGGGGGAGAGGCCCAGCTGCCTCGGGGTCAGTTAGTTTTAAGCTGGTGATACGTCCTGCAGCAGGACAGGGAGCAGGCAGGGACAGCAGCTCCGACCACGAAGTGCCACCATCCCGCAGGTGCCCTGCCCTGGGGACCCCAAAGGCTGCACCCCTGCAGGAGGGGCCCCCAGGGGAGGTGTCGGTGCTGGGGGGGACCCCAAAGGGAGCCCGGCTGCCAGACCTCACTAGAGGGCAGCAAAATGCTGCTGTTCCCCAGGTTGGGACACAGGGCCAAAGGTCCCAGGTGCTGGTAGCCACATTCTCCTTGGGGTCCCCCAGCACTCGCTCCCCCAGGACCTGGAGGCAGCTCTCCCCATCCCTCCTGGCCTCCACTGTACAGGGAGCTGCAGACTCCCTGCTCTGCCTCCCTGCCAGCCCTGGGGGACGCTTGGGAGAGGCCTGGCAAGCAGAGCCCAGCGCGTTTGTTTGGCTGGGGTTGCTAAAGGCAAAGGCGTCCCAGCAGCGAGCGGGCAGCCAGCAGGTACTGGGGGAATGGGCCAAAACGGGGCTCAGGACCCGGGGGACCAGAGCCCAGCTGCAAGTTTCTCTCCAAATTCCTTATTTCGTGCTGAAAAAACAGCACCAGCAGCCAAACAAGACAGTGCTGGGTGCTCCCTGTGCCCTGCTTCCCTTGGCTCTGGGAAAACCTCACCCCCGTTGCAAACCAGCAGCACCAGCAACACCAGCAACACCACGCACAAGTGGGACTGAGCGCCCAGAGGGCTGCGGGTGCCAGGACCTCGGCTGGTCAGAGCAGCCCAGCCACAGGGGCACTGCTGCAGTCCCTGAAGAAGGGAAGGAGACCAGGACAGACATGGCAAGGAGCACTGAGTGCCCAGCTAGAGCGTCTCCCGCGCCAGCAGCCTGCCTGCTGTGTTTACTATGAGAGGACAGGGAGCCCTGTGCCATCTGGATCCGGTACAAGGAAACGAGATCAATTCAGAGGCACAGCGCTTCCCCAGCGCGTCCAAAGGCAGCTGGGTGCCCGTGGCAAGGAGCTGAAGTCCTGCCACTGCCAACGCGGGACCCACCTCTCACTTCCCCACTCCCCACACACAGCTCCGCTCCTCAGCTCTCCCAGCAGCAGGAATCAGAGAATCCTGGAATGGTTTGGCTTGGAAGGGACCTCAAATCCCATCCAGTGCCACCTCTGCCATGGGCAGGGACACCTTCCACTGGGTCAGGGGGCTCCAAGCCCCATCCAACCTGGCCTGGAACACCTCCAGGGATGGGGCAGCCACCACTGCTCTGGGCACCCTGGGCCAGGGCCTCCCCACCCTCACAGCAAAACTTTTCTGCTTAAGATCTCATCTCAATCTCCCCTCTTCCAGCTGAAAACCGTGCCCCCTCATCCCATCCCTGCAGTCCCTGATCCAGAGACCCTCCCCAGCTTTCCTGGAGCCCCTTTCAGTACTGGGAACCTGCTCTAAGGTCTCCCCAGTTCCTCCTCTCACCAAGCTGAGCAACCCCAACTCTCTCAGCCCGTATCTCATTTGCTCTGTCACACTTTGGCCCTGGGACAGCAGTGTTCCCCAGTGCCACCAGCATGGGACAACGGTGCAAAACCCACAAACAGGTTGCAGAGCTCGGCCACACAGCCAGCATCGCCGCGGCACCAGGGGAACAGGATCTGCTGCCTTGTACAGTGTGGTCCTGCCATCCCAGCTGCACGGCACCCCCAGCAGAGGGTGCTGAGCCCCACGTGGGGCACCCTGCCTGTCCCAGGCAGGCAGACAAATCCTCGGTGCCCAAAGCTGCAGCCACAGCTTCAAGCACTGCTGCTAATTCAGAGTTTCTCCTGTTGTATCAGAAGAGCCCATCGGTACGGATAGGGAATATTGTTTTCCTTCTCCAGTGACACACCGGCACTAATTGTATTAATCACTCTAAACGAGGAGATGGAGCTAATTCCGCATGCACACAAGTCACTGCAGCTCCACTGCGACTTGGGGCTGACCACAGCTAAAAACAAGGCAGCGCTGCTGGGACGAGCAGCGATCTACAGTCACTGTGGCTGTGGCAGGAGCCACGGGCTGCTCGGAGAGACCAGAAACGAAGTGCGAGCCCTTCCCAAGAACTCAGGCAACACCACCCTTCTTTTTCCCAGCTGATGCTAAAAGCCCCTCGCTGCCCCAAACAGAATCACAACAGTAAATTGGTTTTTCAGCAGGATTCGTCCCATCAGCGCCTCTCCAGGCTCTGCACCCACAGAAAACCCCTGCCATGCATTAACCACGGGTCACAGCCCTGGGCATCTCAGGCAGCACCAGTCACCTCTGCTCCCATCCCTGCACCTCCTCCAAGGAGCTCCTCGGCACGGAGCGCGAGAGCCACTGAAAGAATACCTTGGCTTCAGCCAGCCTCGTGCTCTCCAAGTCATCCCCGGCGGCCTCCAGGAGAACACGGCCTCTCGACTGCGTCTGCAGGGCAAAGCCTGCTTTAGAAAGCCTTTTTAAAACCAGCTTTGAAAGCCAAAGGACCAAAATACACAAGATTATCATTATTATTTATTAGATAACCTTCAGATTTACTCAAGGCTTATGTATACAACACGATACCAAGACTGTTATTGCTATTAATCTCTATTATTTACTTCTAACATTTATAACGTGGCCTTCCTGCGGGCTGGGGCACATGCTTTGCATTTCTCAGACCAGAAACAAACACTGGGGAGTGAGCTGCTCTCAACCCAAGCTGCCAGGAGACTTTTTCCAGCCCCTCTAAGCAAGACACACAAGGGAAAAACCTCACATGTGGGAAAACCTCTGGCTCCTTGAGCTGAACTCTGTCTCCCCTGCACCTTGGGAGCAGAGGTTGGTTTTAGTGGAGCTGGAACCTCGTTAAAGCCAAATATCAAGCAGCTCCATCCCACTACACCGGGCTCCCCCAAAGCAAACCCTGGAGCTCACTGCCTGGTGTGGACATTCCCAGCCCTTCGCTCACCAGCAGGGCCATGCTGGACATGTCCATCCAGCTGCGGGAAAGGAGGTTCAGGGGCAGTAAGACTGTCCCCAAGGACACCCAGTGCAACGAGCAGTTTGGGCTGCGTTGGCTTTCCTGACCCTTCAAGTCCCACCTAACTGGGATCTCCAGCAACAGACCCACTTTCAGCTCCCAAGGAGGACACGGCACTGACAGAGCAGGAGTTCTGCCTCATGCACCAAGGAGAGGCGTCTGGAGCCACCAGAGGAGTTTAAGATACAGTAACCTCCTTGTGGAGTGAGCAGATTCCCTGAAGAAAACGCGAGGAGTGGGTTTGCTGCGTTCCAGCACAGCTCGTTCCGCAGTGGTTTGTTTTGCCACTCTCCAGCAGCGCGGCAACTGCATCCAACACACGAGCTCCGCTGCCTGCGCGCTAAAGGAAAGCGGCATCAGACGTGAGATTGACCCCGTAATTGCACGCAGCTCAAAGAAACACCAGCACGTTCCCGTGCTTCTCACCCAAGAGGCACGTTCCCTTCTCTGCACCATCCCTGGCAAAACTTATGCCCTTAATCCAACTCTCTTCTTCACGGAGCAGCCGCTGATGGAAAGACCCCGAGGTTTGCACATAAGACGCTTCCCCCATCCTCCGCTCACCCTTCCCACACATCAATGGACCAGCCCGACAGCCTCGGCCCCTCCAATAACAAGAGGGATGCAGGAGCCCTGAGCATGCTCTGAGTGAGAGCACAGGGTTCCTCCTCTCTCCTACCAAAGGCAAGTCTGAGTCTCAGCATCCAATTAAACATTACCCTTCACCTCTCCCAACCCTCTCTCCCATTCACATCGATGTGGACAACGGCAGAGAACAACGTGATGCCTGAAATCACTCCTGGAACACAGGGTGCAGGCAGCCAGCTCGCACCACGTAAAGGACATCGCCTTCTCGTTAGGGCACAAAGGGCCCTCGCTGTGGCACACGGCGGCTGTTTAAGGTGTGCTCTTGCTGAAAACAGAGGAGGACTCGGACCATCGTCTGCACTACCAAGACACATTTGTCAGGATTTTAATTCCTGCCTGTGCCAGCTACTCAACCATTTCATTCCTCAGCCTTGGCCCCTGCAGAACCCTGTGCCTAACGAACAGGCTGACCCACAATTAACTCGAGTCTGTCTTTAAAGTCAGCACAGCGTTCCCGGAATGATGACAGCTTGGGAAAAAGGCACAGGGGAACAAAGTAATCATCACTCTGCTAAATTATAAGGTTGTTAAAAGTCATATTCCACACCAAAGGAAACCTCATGTTGCGTAACGGCATTTAGAGGCAGCAGCAGCCGGTGGCAAACCCAAGGCAGACTTTTATCTGCCGGGCATACGCATCCTCTCAGATCTTTCCAGGTCAGCACACCCACCGTCCCGGAGTATCGCTGCACGTGAGTGCGGAGCCGTGTCCCCCACACCACCAGACACATCCCACTGCCAGCACATGACCCCCGCTGGGGCAAATCCTGGCATCACAGAGCACCATGTACCATAATTACACTTAAAAGAGCAAAACGCAGAGGGTGGATGCTCTGGGTGAGGAATAAAGGCTTTGTGTGAAAACCCGGCAGTGACGCTCGCTGCCTCCTCCTCCTGTTCCACGAGCTGGAAAATTGCCCCCAACATCACTTAATCTGCCCGAGTAGCAGCACTGCTTTATCTTTTCAGAATTAAGGTCTAATCTATTTATAGCGAGCCGAGGCACTGTGTTGCAGGACAGGCCTGCTGCTCGCCTGCTACCTGGGGAATTACAGCGCTGTGATTATAAATAAAACAAAGGTCACCTACCCATCAGCCGGGGTGCAAGAGACTGCCTGCGGGAGCGCTGTCAGCAAATCTGGCTCACCCCGCACCGATCCCCGTGGGGAGAGCTTCCCCACTGCCAGACAGCTCAAATAAAGGCAACGAGTCCCCTCTGCAGCGCCTGCTGCACCAGCCAGCACCCAGGGCCACGCAGAGCCCTCGCTGATGACGGTCTGGGCAGCAGCGGCTCCTTCTCCTCTTGCCTAGCGCTCAGAGATTCCCTGGCAAGCTGGAAAAACCCTTTGGCCATGATTCAGGGCTGTGAAGCCAGACTAAAAATCAGCATTTGATACCCATTTTCCCTACAGAAGGGAGGGGAGAAGGGCAAGGCAGGCCCAGCTCCCAGCACCTTTATTGTCAGCAATAAATGGAGAAGCAGAGCTCGCTCTCAGAGCCAGGGTGAGATACTGGCTGGCAGAGAAATCCCGTCTGATCCTACACTGCCGTGGAGCTGCAGGAGCAAGAAGAGAAGCCCTCGGTATCTAACGGTGCCAGAGAGCCCAGCAGCCCCGACGCGCTCGCCCGGCATCGCGTCGGCACAGCATAATGACCTGGCAGCACGAAGCTGGAGGGGAGCGCGAGGGCAGGCAGGATCAGCCACAGCGCTAACGAGGCCCTGCTAATTCAGAGGGACGGGAGCAGCGGGCAGAGGTCGTGGCTGCCTGCAGACTCCTCCGGTGATTTGCTGCAGCCGTCACAGCCTCCAAGCACAGGTCTTTGTCGGAGAGTTGCTCTGCCAGGAGATCACTCGAGGCAAGACCATAGGCTTTTCTGTGTGTGCCTCGGTTCACAAACCTCAGTCGTGACCTGAAACAATGGCTGCTGCTCAGGGAAGTCTTCAGCAGCTCCGAGGAGGGCTGGGAGTGAACAGGAGACTGTTATAAGGCCACTGGATCCACCTTCTCCTGCCTCCACCAGGCTAACCCAGAGACCTGCAGGTTAACAAGAGGGGCTGAGGAGGAGAAGGCTAAATTGCAGTGCTCTCCCAAGGTCCATCCCTCTGCCAAAACCCATCACAGCACAAGCCTCCAACAGCGATCTTTGGAATCCAATTGCCCCCTTCTTCCCTGGGCATGGTCAGCAAAAGGAACTGAGGATCCTGCATGTTTGCAAGAAAAGAGAAGGGCAGTTCTCGCATCTCAGAGCTATTGCCTCACGTGGCTGCGTGCCCAAGTGCTGCTGCCTGATTAACAAACATTTCATGCTCTGAAAGCGAGTGTTTTAGCCAGCAAGATCATAGACTGGACTGCACGAGCAGCCAGCTTCCCAGACACCAGAGCCACAGAATCATACAATCCTGGGATGGTTTGGGTGGGAAGGGATCTCAAAGCCCACCCAGTGCCACCCACCTCCCACTGGATCAGGGGGCTCCAAGCCACATCCAACCTGGCCTTGAACACCTCCAGGGAGGGGGAAGCCACCGCTGCTCTGGGCTTCCTACTAAGATAACAAAATCCTGGTCCACCCTGGCTCTCTGAGCGAGTGCTGCCCACCTTTACCATCACATCTCCCCTGCAACCACCCCCCCACTCCAAGCCCAGCTTCAGTGGGGACTGACTCCCACGGAAAAGGGGGTCACAGCTGCACCACGTTTATCTCTGGGGGGATACAAGGTGCCCCTGAGTTCTACATGCCTTGGGGCAGAGCCAGGAGCACTCGGTCCCCAGCGTGGTATCACTGCCACCACCACCAGCTGCTGACGGTGCTGTCCTGCAAAACCAGCTAGGGGAACCCAGCGGGAATTTCCCCCCCCCCCGGCCCCGGCAGGCTCAGAGCAGCCTTCACGGCCAATTGCAGCAAGGACAGCTGTGCTACACAGACCCCTATTCTGCACCTAGAGGACATTGCTGATCCGTGTGCTGCGTCATCTGCCCCACCATGCGGGCTGGAAGGGGCTTCAATCTCTTTTACAGAGGGATGGATCAGGAGAGCCAAAACCAGCCCCGGTTTTGCACCCAAACCCCCATTAAATCAAGATGCATTTCTGCAAGGTCAATGCCCTGGAAAGTTCCCCTTTCAAGGTGACTTCTCAAGCTGTTGAGACTCAATATCTGCAGGATTTTCCCTTAGAATAATAATCCTACTGAGATTTACCTAATCTCCCAGTGACTCATTCACCTCCCCGTGTCCCCTGTCCTAATTACCATAACGCTCCTCAGCCTCTCGCTCATGGGATCTCCCTGCGCATCCACATTTTGTGCCAGACCATTCCAGCCTGTTTCACTGCCTCTCCAGGCCTGGAAACACTCTCTCCCTCCCACTAATCCCTCCCAAATACCTGGCCAGAGCACAGCCTCCTTGTTTTGTACAGGGACACCCATCCCCTTGCCAGGCTGGTTCCAGCAGAGCTGGGGTTTCCCAGGCAGCTGTGCCGTGGGGCTCCCCAGACCCTGGACCGTGGGAGCGTGGGGGGCAGCTCCTCTGCCCCACTGCTGACGTGGGCCATCGCCTTCCATCTCAGCAGCCAGCAGCTGGAAACCTCCTGATCTACATGGAAACCTTCTGATCCACACGGGACCTTGGACCATGGTTTGGTTGAACCACGGTGAGGCAAAGGGCTCCTTTATCCACCTTCCAAATCCTTTCTCCATTATTTCATGGAAGTGACCAACATGCCTTGTTGCTGCAAGGGACAAAGTACCCAAAACGCTTCAAAATCAGCAAATCCCTCGCAGGGTAACTCAACCAGCACCTCCCAGCTCTGCACCGCAGGTGATTTCTGAATTCTCCTGCTAGGGACGACCTGCTCTGCCTCGGGCACCTTCTGCCACAGCAGCAATTGCCAGCGATTAAGCCATCTTCAAGGCAGGAGATGAATGCTGAGCAGGGACCAAGCTTCATCCTGCAATTCCCCTGTAGCAGAACTCAGCACAAAGCAATAGGCATTAACAACACTTGTTCACTCGACATGAACCAAATGTGGCCAAACTCCCAGAAGAAGCTGTCGAAGCCAAGAAATTAGCAACACTCCAAGAAGAAGCATATGCTTATATGCATAACAGTGAATCATCTGACAATGGTTAACTGCACACAGGAAAACAAAGAGAAAAACATCCCCATCCTTCCTGCGTCAGGCAAATCTTAACAGGGAACAGGCGGAACCGCTAATGGTGGGGTCTGTTGAGTGTAGGGTCACTTCTTCTGGGGTGAATGACTGGAGAACAGACACGTGATGGTAAGTTCTTCCCACTGTTGAGGTTTGTAGCTCAAACCACAACACCCATCCTACCACACCCATCTTTTGAAGAAGGAAAACATAACAGCATGGGTTAAAAGCCAAGGACCATGGAGATGTGCACTCTAACCACCACCAAGGGCACATTTTCCTCCCCAGGCGAGCATGGGAAAAGGCAGGTCCAAAGTCTCACGCCTGGGCCAGCTAAAACAAAGTCTGGTTTATCTAAGGGACTGCCAGGAAGCCTCTTCCCCGTGTCCTCACTTCAACGGTGCCTTTCCAACCTCATTCTTTCACTGGCAAAAACAGGTCACCATCTGCTCTCCCTCCTGACTCTGGCTAAGTGACAGCGCCTGCCTCTGCAGAAGATAAAACCGCTACTCGGCAAAGCGCGCTCGGAACACACGCTGGGGAGCACAAAGATTCGCTCTCCAAACCAGATGACCAACAAGGACACCAGGCGCAGGGATGATGGCTGTCACAAGGAGGCCCGCAGGCTATGAAATAATGACCAGGATCGTCTGCCACATTCATCAACGTGCCCCCAGGAGACAGGAGATCTACAATTTCCACATGCAAGAAAGGAATTCAACCTGCTCCACTTTCAGCTTTTATTTTCCATCCTTAAAGTCCACAATGCCTGCTCCTGCAGCCACTCTCTGCTCCCACTGCACGACACAAGGCACCTGAGCGGGCAGGGGACAGGGCATGGAGGAGAACTCAGCTCACCCAGGCTCTGCCATTGCTCCTGCCTCTGGAGGAGAAAGAAACCCAGAGGTTTCAACATGCAGAAAGGCTGGAAAAACAAGGGCCAGAGAAAAGCTGTTCCCTCCCAGAGAGCCTCAAGGGCTGGCTCCGTGCTGCTGCCCTCCCTGCCGAACCCACACCGTCCCTGGTCAGGGCAGGCAGACCCAGGCTGGCACCCTTCCATCTCCTGCTGCTTCCCTGACAGCCCTTCCCTGGGAAGAAAGCTGCTCCTAAACCCTCCCTGTTTCCTGAGGCAAAGTCTCTCTCTCACCTAGCGACTATTTCACAGTGTCATGGTCCCCGTCAGCGATGCTGCCCTGCCAGCCCAGCTCAGGTCTCATTCACAGCAGGGACTGAATCCATATCCCAGACAAGTGCCGGATGCCTCTGGCTGCCAGGAGTCGGAGAACAGCTCTTGTTCACGGGGATGAGATTTTTAAAGTGCTGGGTTTTACCTCAAAGCGCTGCTACTTGCTCCTCCTGAGGGTGGAAAACCCAAAAGCCATCACGCAATAGCAATGAGTGTCGCACACAGGCTGCGCCGTGTGGTGGGTGAACCCATCTTCCTCCCTGGACAAAAAAGTAACAAGGATCAAAATCCAAGATTTTAACCTCTCCAGTTTGCTCCCAGAGGTGTCTTAAACTGCTGGATTCTGAATTCCTGCAAACCCTGGCAGGCAGCAGCTGGCAGAGCTGGGAGCTGCTATGCTGGGGCCAGAGGCAGCTGAGCTCTGCGGAGCACAAGGGTCTCTCCCTCTGCTGTTGGGAAGGGACACACACAGTGACAGCCCCACAGCGCAGAAGAGCTGCTCTGCCATTGCAAGTTCAGCTCTCCTAACAACATCCAGCCTAAACCAGCACTGCCCAGCCCTCCGCCCCCTTCCTGGGCTGCCCTGAACCTCTGCCAGGGCAGCAGGGAACACGTACACACGCCCCACTGCTTCCACACTCGCTCTTCGCCTTGACGAAGCCGTTTAACGCTGCCACGTTGGAAGCAGCAGCCCTCCTCACGGTGACACTTCGCATCCATCCCTGCATCCTGGCATGTCACACTGGTTGCCATGGCAACTGACTGTTTGGAGGAAAGGAGGTTTATTATCAGTTTCTCTACTGAATAAAACCTCAGATGAAATTTTGGGTTCTGCCTGCTGATGCAAAACGTCACGGATTTGTGTCTGACCCTGCTGAAACTCCCTCTGTATTTATAGATTATCCAGGCTGACTTTCAAAGCGCATCTTCTGCCACTCCCAATGGAGCCCAACGCACGCATCCAGTCCGGGCAGCGCCTGAATCCCCATTAACAGCTCATCCGAGCCCTGGGGTAACCGCAGAGTGCAGCATCCTGGAGCGAAGCCTGTCTGGACACTTCCCAACCACGTTAACTGTCGTTAATTAAATGGCAATCAGCTGTCTCCAAGCAAAAGACTTTCCTACAGAGCAGGGGCCCCTGAGAACAGTCCTCCAAGGTGCAGAGTGCTTTCTGCTGAGCTTTCCACGTGCACCACACCAGCACGGAGGCTGCAACACATCCAGTGCCGCGTGAATCAGGCCCTCAGGCTGAATATCAGCAATGCGGAGCGGCAGGTTTGTGAGTCAGTCCAAGGAATGTGAGAAAACTGGGTAGGAAATGCTAAACAAGTTGCAGATTTTTGTATTGTGAAGCTCTCTGTGTTGCGGTGCCAAGGACCCTTCCCACGCAGGCCATTTCCCCTCTTTCCCCCCACACCAAAAGCTCTCTAGAATTTGTTCCCATCATGCTTTCAGGCTGACGCACTCAGGGCAATGATGGGACTCGAAAAACACTCCAGTGCTGTGAACAGGTTTTTAAAAGTCAGTTGGGAAACAGGAACACAGAGGAACCAGAGAGCTGCAGCACAGCACGGCAACACAGGAGAGCTGGGCTCCTCTCTCCTAGGACGGGAGATTCCCAGAAATAGGCGTTAGCCTGGAAATCCCATCTCAGTGCCCAGAGAGCCCTGCCGCCACAAAGCACCCTTCCTGGAAAAGCAGGGAGAGCATCAGGAAATCCTCAGTTTTCATCCCCACGGAGTTTCGCCAGCCATTTGCAAAGCATTCCGTTCAAGCACGTGGAAAGGCAGCCCGACCCCCTCGGATGGGGTTTGGGAAGAAGAGCCCACACTTTTGGGGGGGTGGTTGTGTTTCAGGTCCCGGGTGCCTGTACCGGGGTTGCAGTGGGCGCACAGCCTGGCCACAGCAACACCAGGGTAACCACCAGCACACGCACACGCTTTCCCCTGCGCCGGCAGTGAGGGGACACGGAGCAGCGCAGGGAGGCAGCAGCCTGTTAAGCCATGGCAGCATCACTCACTCCCCAGCCCCGCTCCCCAGCCCAGGCACGTGTGGCTCCATCTGGCAGGGAGCAGAAGAGCTGCTCCACCAGGACCCGGCAGACACGCGGCCCACGCCGCATGCGTGCAAGGCAGCTCCTGCCAGTCAGCGCTCGTGACCTCCCCTCCATCCCCTGGGATGAAGCAGTCCCTGTCTGTCCCCGCACCGCGGGACAAATCCCAGGGCCCTGCACCACGGGGATCTGCTCTTCACTCCTTGGCAAGGCAAAGGCAGGTGCTCTACCAGATGGCAACAACTCAGCCGAACAGGAAAAATGTACCCAGCATCAAAACCAAAGGAGCCTGAGCCCAAAGCCTCTCTGTTTGAAATGCACCACTTTGGATCACAACCAAGAAGGGAAATTATGTACAGACGTGCACTTTTGGCCAGGAACCCACCCATGCTGGGCTCTGCCACCCCAACATTCACCTCACTTCTCTTCGTTAGCAGAGACATCCCGCAAAGGGACATCCAGAGACCTCGGTGTCTGGACCTGTCATGCTCAGCCAGGTGACAAATACGTCCCATCCCCCTCTGGGACTGCGTTCGGATGGTGCGAGGCAGACAGCAGATGGGCAAGCCAGGCTGGAGTCGAACTGGGAATAGCACCTCCGTCGCTGGTGAGCACAAAATAGAGCTGCAGAATTCCGACAGGCTGGATGGCACCTGGGTACAGGGGATGGATTAGAGTTCTAATTGCACTCAAAGGCCAAGGAGAACAACGGCAGCCACGTTAAAACACCATCTGATTTGCAACACATCTTCCGTTGCTTGAAAGGGAGGTTTACAAAGATCAGGCCACGGAGGAGGCAGCACCCCAGCACAATGAGAAGGTGCCTCCAAAACCTCTCCTCCAGGAGCAGCAACACCGCAGGGGCTACCGTGGGATGATCTCACCAGCCCAGGGAAATGAGCCAATGCCACTTTAGCAGTGCATGTTTGCATTTTGCAAGCTCCTGCAAGGGGCACTTGGTACCTGAGGGTCCCACCAACCTCCACTGCCAGGAGTTCCCCCTGCACTCCCACACGGGGCTATGGCAGAGACCTGTCGCACACCGACTGACACCAGCACAGCATGCGTCCCAGCACGCTTTGAGTCCCCACGCGCAGCAGGTTTATGGGCTTAGAACAGCATTGCGAGCGACAGCACAGGGCAACGCCAGGCTGCGCAGCCCCAGTTCTGAGAGAGCCAGGAGCCAGAGCTCGTGGTGAGCAGAACTGGTGTGGAGCCTGAGGGCTGCGCACACACGAGGTGTTACAGTGCAGCTTTAGGAGGTCACTGTCCCCAGCATCGCCACGCGTTTGCACGTGAAACACTCTTGTCAAGGGAACAAGAACCACGTCCTGCCTCAATTCTGCCAAGGCGCCCATTTAAAATCCCTTTCTTGTTTTGCACCAAATGCGAAACACGCACTGAATGGACACCCGTGGCGTTCTCTCACCAGTGAGGCAGCGCTGGGCTCCGGCCACACAGGAGACCTTTCCCCAGCCTTTAGCTCCCACAGCCATTCCCATCCGTTTTCTGCCCCAGCGACGCGGCACACGTGAGGGAGGCTCCAGTTTACAATCCAAGTGTGATGAAGCACAGAGATACAACGCGATGATGGAGACGCGGTGACGGCGGGATTCAGCAGACAGCGTTGCAGAGCTCCGTGCAGCGCGTGCCCCGCCAGCCTCTAGCCAGGAAATTGCTTTATAAGGCTGCAAAGACCTTTCTTCCACTTCTCACGGGAGGTCCTGGGAAGGCATGGATTTAAGGCTGCTCCATTTCTACCACATATTGATTGGATATCGGTGTTCTGGAGCAGCAGAGAGCTCTCATCAATTAGAAAGGCGCTCCCTTCTGCATTAAGCCCTGCAGACGGCAGTCAGAAGCCCTCAAAGGCTGACTCAAAGAGCAATCGCTCTCTGTATTATTGCATTTTCAATATGAGTCTGATCTCTAAGAGGTTCCATTTATTCTCATCATCAAAAATTGCTACCTGGATGAACAGCCCCAGCAATCAGTTTGGAAACCGGACCCAAATTGAGGCCATTAAGGAGATCAAGGCAAGAGCAGCACAGGGCAGGACAGCTCACAACCTGCCGTGGCGTCCAGCCAGGACTTTGTGCCTGGCACCCAAATGCCGGTGTTTCAAAGGAAAGAAAAGGCTCCCCATTCACGTGGGCTGCTCCACGAGCTGCTTCCAAAGGAACACGTTTCCAGAGCTCAAAAGACAAGATGGAAGGGGCAGGAGGCAGCAGGGGAGGGTGCTCAAAGCAGGCAGGGTTGGATTCTGCTGGAGTGTTTTCTGATGCCTTGATCTACCATGGCAAGCAGCAAGGACATGGATCGCAGAGGCACTAAAACAAACCTGCTCACTGTTGTCTAGCTAAGAGGCATCTCTTTCATGCCACAGCAACTGTTTTCTGTAATCAATTCACTGCCGAGGCCAGGAGGTAACAGAACATGTTTTTTCCCCAAAACAAGGAGCCGATTTCAATTGATCTGAAAGTGAAAACAGCCTCCTGTTATCCCAGAAAGGCGAGGATGCCGGGAATTGCCAGGTACGCTTCGGAGCCTCTCCTGCTCAGGGCCAGCTTTCTCCACCCCGTGTTTCTGGGCCAAGGAGGAATTGGCAGCCAGCACTGCTGCCAGAGGGAAAGCTGGCCCAGCAACTCGCTGAGTGAGCAGAGCCCCGGCCGGGTGCGAGGCAAAGTGCAAGCCGTGCTGCGGGATGCCCGTGCTGAAGCCCAGATCCATTTGTATTCCATGCGATCCCCTCCTCTGCCTCTTAGCACAAGAGACGACAGGGTCCCCCTTGGAAGCCGTGGCTGGGATAAACACTCAGCTCTTGCTCTGCTCAGCAGAAATTCTGTTTCCATTTGAGCTCCTGGAGCTGTGCCCTCCTGCTGAGGATGGGGTTTGCCACAGCCTGGTTTCTTAGACTGCAGCGAGCAGGGTCTTACTGAGCTTCCACACCAGGGAGGTGCAGGAGCATCACTTCACGAGCATCCTGCCCAAGATCCCGCTCCGCAGGCTGGGAACCCCAGGGGTGCGAGGCAGAAGGGCAGCAGCCTGGTGTTGTCACATCACGATACGACAGCGCAGTAGAGACAGGAAGGTAGAAGCTTATCCTAAAAGCTTGCTTCATAAATCCCTCTGGTTTTTACCTGTCTCTTTGTTTTTAATGCTGCCACAACTTTCTGCCACACAGGACTGCTGGTAACTTCTTCAGTATCTCATCAATCCCTCTAGACCAGAGCACAGCAGAATTCCCCAATTCACCTCCTCAGCACCATTCACCTCATGAAGGACAGGACCATCCGAGTTTAAAAGGAAGGCTGCTGCCCTTTAGCATTTCCCCTCCCACAGGCTACACCATGACTTTGCTTTTAGCCTCCTGCCGCAGGAGCCGTGCAGTGGAAATCCGCTGGCCAGCAAATGGACGGAACACGCAAAACCTCTCTTAAAGAGCAGAAAATCTATTCCCTTCCTAGGCTGTTAGACACCACGGATAATTGATAAACGACTCCCCAAGATAAAGAAATAAACCCTTCTTCCTTCTGGAGGCCCCTTCTGCCTCCAACTCTCCGAGCTGGGCAGCCTTTGACCTTGAGTTCCTGCATTAATGCCTGCACACAGTTGGGCAGGGATATCGCACATGCACTCAGCTCATCCCCTGGGGTTTCGCTTTCTTCTGCCCCTGAATAATGGCAGCTTTGTCCTCCAGTAAATGAAGCAGCAGCCAGTTTATTGCAGGCCCAGCTTGTTCTCAAAGATAAACCCAGTGAAAAATGTCACCTGCTGATTCGATCCGCCCCGTGTGCCACTTCAGCAGCTGCTCTCTCCCAAACACCCATTATCATCAAACAGGTGGAATAATGGCAGTGTACACAGCACATATCCATAAACATGAGCGCCGGAGCGAAGACGGCATCGCCTCCCAGCCCCGCAGGCCTGGCTTAGAGAGCGGCTTTGTTTAGGAACGACAACAGCCCAGATTCACAACCAAGCTTCGACATTGCCCCATTTGAACCGCATCCCAGGGCAGAATTCGCAGCAGCTGGGCACCAGTTCCCTGCAGAGCACCCAGCTCAGGACGCTCCCCAGAGACAGTGGGAGGGAAGTGCCCTGGCACCACGGCAGAGCTGCCCTGGACTGCACTCCCGGAGGAGTTTAATGCATCTTTGGACTTGGTGAAGCCGGGGGATCTGCGCCGGATCGGTTATTGTAAAGCTGTGGGGTAGGAGAGGCAGGAAACTGCAAATGCCCAGAGCTCCCCCCATCCTGGCCAGCACCAGCAGACTCGGCTCCGCAGGCACCAGAATTAATTTAAAGCCATTTCCAAGCAAAGGCAAACAGTTTAATTCTGCTGCTCTTCAGCAACTCTGCTTTGATTTCTTACTGAGGCCCTGAAATAAATGGAAGGCTTGGATTCATCTCAGCAGAACACAAACAGGAAAGGCACATGATAAATTACCTTTGCAGGCACGAAGGATTCACCTGGGACACTGCTATTACCTAGTAACCAGGAAGCAACCGCGGGTTATCAGCGTCACATCTAGCTTTCGCGAGCGCAGCTTTCACCTAGGATGTGAGTGTGTGGGAGATACCAGCTCTCTCATTACTGCTGGGTGAAGCAGCTCGAGCAGCCTCACCCGTGGGGCGATGTGAAAGGAGTCGCAGCAGCAGCAGCAGCATCCTGCGACTTGGCAGCTCTCCGCAGCCCTCCCGGGGTGTTTAAATTTACTGTCATCATTAAGGACAAAGACGCAAATGTCAAACGCAAGGCATCCCGTAATGGATTTAACACAGGCTGGAGAGGAGTTAACTGAAATGCAGAGCATTCGTCTTGCTTTAAGTAATTACCCTTGCAGGAAGAATACCACTACCAAAAGCGAGTCGGCTGTAATTTCTGTCACCTTCCTCCTGACTCCTTCTCCTACTTAAAATTTCTGGCTGGCTTTACAGAAAAGAAAGCAAGACCAGCTCATTAACGAAGGTACAAAGCATAACTACAGCAGGTTGGGATGGAGTCTACGCAGCAATCAAAACACGGCTTTGTAGTTAGCACTGAATTCCTGCTGTCTCAATTACGTTTGTGGAGCCTGCCCCACGCTGCACGCGGCTCTGCTGTGGGGAGACTTCCCTCCGTGCCTCATTGGCTGCGTGCGGTGGGACTGGGCCAGCAGTTTCCTTGACAACATTCTCTTTTTAATGGAATCCTTTTTTTTTTTTCCCTCACCCCACTCCACGGCTGCGAGATCGGGCCTGACTTTGAATCCCAGCTGCAAAGATACCGTGAATACGAATGAGCGTTACACGAGAAGGAACGCTGTCTGTACCACGAGGTCTCTGTCCCACCAGCTTGCTGCGCACCAGGCAGGGGCGGTGGAGGAGCTGAAGCTGGGAAGAGAGGGATGATCATTACACTGTGCGTTACGCAGCCTTTCCTCCAGATTTTTCCCATTAGCCTGACAACATTTTGCTACCCCTCGCTTTGTTTTCAGTGTCTGGGGAGGAGAGAAGGGAAGCAATCTCTGGCTTAGACCTATCCTACCACCAGCTATTCCAGCACGAGTCCCGCAGCGGGTGCTCGGCGGGATAATACGCTCCAGCTGCCTCCTCTGAGCACCAGCAGTCCCTCCATCCCCAGGGAGCCCATCCCATCTGCATTTCACCTCCCCTGCACCCAATCTGACAGCAGGAAACCCACCGACTCGCTTGAGGAGAAACAAAGAAGATGTCTTGTTATTAGGACTAGGACTCATCAAAGATCTCCCAGCCAAACAGATGCTCCCCTCCCTGCCAAACGCTGCAGTGATGGGATGGAAGCATTCTGCAGGAACAGATCGATCCCATCAGAGTTCTCAAAAAAGCAGGAGGCTCGCCTGCACTCCCAGCACTCCCAGCTTGTCGGCAGCAGGGCCGAGCAGCAGGATTAGATGTCAACAAGCTGCTGCTATTTTAACATTTCCCCCCAGCCCCACTCAGTGCCAGCCTGACGGGTTCTGCTGCCTCTTCTCTAGGCACATTTCTTACTTCAGTCCTAAAGCTGTTTGTATTCCACGCAAGAACGTCCTCTTCCCTTTTATTGCTGGAAATTGAAATTCGAAATTGGAGTGGCAATAAATCACAAAGTAGCACACGAGTCAGCCTGCACACAAAATTATCCGCAGCACAAGGCGCCCCAAAGCACTCAGTCAGTCAGTCGGAATAACCAGCTCAGCAGGGCCGTGCCACCCAGCAAGCTAATGATCCCGCAGCCCTCCGGATAACAACAGGGACAATAAAAACAGAAACACAACAGTAGCCCAGGAAGGTCAGAGCTCCGCACGCACGGCCTTGCCAAAGACAACCCAAGGGCTTTCAGAATATGATTTCAGCCAAGGGCTCACGCTGCGCTCTCCATTCTCTGCTAAACACTGTCGATGTGAGCAGCACCGGCTGCCCGGCTTCGCTGGGAGCAGGGGGTCTTTCACAACATCCCATCCTCCAACCGACTGCACGCATGTCCCCTCGGGGTGCTTGTCAGCAAGGGAATTACTTCAGTGAAGGACACCAGTCATCAGCATTCAGCCTGCTTCCCAGCCTAGCGGCTTCAGGAACCACAGAGGATGTCCCACATCCCGGGCCAGATTCACTCCCTGACCTTGGGCAGCCCCAAAGGACTCACGTCATTACTCAGTGCTTTTGGTTTCCCTTGTCAGACAGAGAAGCAGCGATTCCTTACCTGCTTCTTTTCCCCCACTTGAGCTCTTCCAATCCATACACAGATTCGGATCAGGGATGTTTCTCTGGTGTTGGATCACGGCGTCCCTCATTTGTCTCCATCTACAGAGTCAGGCCCTGTAAGAAAGCACACAGAGATAGCACCTCAAATTCTCACCACCCTGGCCAGTATCGCTGCAGCCACTGACGAGATCAAGCAGCTTCTCCAGCAGCCTCTAAACCTCACCCACAGTTGGTTCTTCAAGAGTTGAGCTCCTCACCAGTCACACCACCACCCCCACCAAGCGCTGGAGGATCTGCTGTGGTCCAAGAGCCCAGGGAACGGAGTTTCTGTCCTGGGGGGGGTACAGAGGCACCTTCTGTGACTGCATCCCCTCTTGTCAGGCAGGCAGCGACCGCATGAGAAGTCTCCATTCCTCTGGATGTTGTCCCACCTGTCCAGAGGAGCAGGATCTCAACTCAATGTATGTCGTGAAAAACAATAAAGACTTCACTTAGGTCACTCTGTTCATTGATGATGGCGATTTATGTTCTGATGACACAAGCAGTCAGAACAGGGGACGATCCCAAGATTTGGCTCCACGCCCAAGGCTTTGCCTTTTGCAAAAATATTTGGGACTAAATATTTTGCAAAAATATCGAACTACCAAGGGTAGTGATGTCTGCACAGCCCTTGGGCAGCCTAAAATGAAGAGTGTTCCAGATACGCTAGTGGAAAGCATTGCCTGCTACGTCCCTTTGGGACTTCATCACACATAAATCCAGTTTTAGACAGAATTCCCGACATCCCTGTTTCCATAGAAAAGGGAAGGGACTATCCAACACCCCCAACTTTATACCTCCACAAGCTCAGCCCCGCCAGCCTCCAGGACACACAGGAACCCGGCGATGCTCTGCCCGGAGCCTGGAACATTCCTGTGGGCTGGGTTGCAAGTAACCGTGTGCTCCAAACACCTTCGCCTTCACGTCTGTCTGTGTTAGGGCCGGGAGCCAAGGCTCTGGCCACCTCTACCACGCACAGGAACGCTGCTGCCCAGAGCGGTGACCCTCCACAAACCTGCAGAGAGGACAGGTTTGACAGAAATCTTAACATTGAACTTCAACATCTGTTTAACGACAGAAAGCTTCTTTTCCCCTCTCCCAGGACACATGTACTGAAAATGCTCTCTGGAATTGATCCACAGGCCTTACGACTAAGTTAAATGATTTATAATTTTTCAGTTAGAAGAACACACGCTATTACCAAAGTGCAAACTAGGATCCCTGCAGTGCAGTCACTCCGCTCTGCTTATCATTCCTAATTGCTCCAAAAGTGGCATCTTAAGTGATAGAAATAAGCATGTGATTAAGCGTTAGCTCCGCTTAAAGTATCCGTTTGTGAAGCTGCCTACGTCTTTGTGAAAAAACAATAACAGGAGAAATGAGTAACTCATATCACGCAGGAATATCCCCGTTCCAATCAAGTACCCGGTGGGTTTTGTACTAAGTAGCCTTTAATTAGCAGACATTTCACTTCACTTTCGGGCACGGTAACCCAAAAAGTAGAAACTTTGACAATCAAAGCAAGAGGTTGGTGTTAAAAGAAAATACTGTACAAAGGCATCCTCAGAGAAAGAGGAGACGGGGCTTCCCAGGCACTGCTGCCAGGCCCACAGTCAAAGCGGTTCATTATCGCACTGCCAGCAGGGACTGAAAATCTGTTCTCGTACACCAGTGGGAAAAATCTGATAAACACTGGGAACATGATCCTGATTCCCAAGTCCCACATTGCTTGGATGGCAGTAGAGCAGAGCTGACACAACTGTTGTCTGCAAAATGCAGAAAACAGCACCTTCGCAGTGCTTAAATAAACGCTCCAGATCAGCTCAGTGCATTCCACACCCGAGGAAGGGGAACTGCCCCGGATCCAGGGCTCTGGATGGCTCATTGTTACCCCAGAACAACCGCCCCATTCAGGCTCTGCCAGGCGGAGCAGTGTCGGGTCTTGTCCGGGCACCACAGAGCTCTGCAACAGAGCTTGGACAGCTCTGGGACAGTTCAGAGCTGTGGCCTGGTTTGGGGGCAGCTTGGGGTTTTTAAGGATAAGTTTACACGTTTTTAAACAGATAATTTGAAAGGAAGAGAACGGTTCCTGCCTGCAGCACTCCTCTCTCTTCTCAAAGGCAAAGCAGCCTTTCCCAACTGTTTCAAGTCACCGGCAAATCCAAGCCACGCAGCACCCACGGTGATTAACACAGGGACACGGACAAATGTGTCCGCAGGCCTCCACAAATCGGATTAAAGAAGAGCATTTAACATTAATGAGTTGCAATAAATTCATCAAGAGCCAGAGGGAAGACGTTTTACCGCAAGAACTTTATTGCACTACGTTCAAGTGCTGAACCGAGCATTGTGCCTACTGGACATGGGTCACAGTTACACCCCCGTTCATGACAGGCTGCACTTCTCACTAGTTCTCCTCAATTAAGGCTGCAGAGTCATAGTATATCATAATTAGTACATAATAAATCAGAGTAAAACTAGGGGGAAGAATGCAAAATCATACATAGAGCAGGTAAAAAATGTTTTATTGTTCTTCAGAAGGGCTCGGGTTTGGTTTTTAATCAAGCTCAACACCCTCCCCTCCAATCTGATTTCCACCATTCACCAAATCAGTTTTAATTACCAGTATTTCAATATACTAAAAACATCGATTTTGCTTTGCAGAACAGTTAGAACATCAGGCTTCTGGTTTGCAAGGGGAAGGTAACGGCCAGGATTAGGCAATGTCAGCATGATCTCCCTTCCACATGGACACAAACATTACCAGGTACGTTATCTCCCTAACGTAGGCACGGACATCACAAACACTTCAGTGTCTTTTTTATCTATTAAAGAAATCAGAAACGTTACACATTGTAAAGGGAGGAAGGAACTCAGTACAGCAACACAGCTCGAGTCGGGCACAGACCAGGTTCCGTCAAGCACAGCTTTTCCCAGCCACAGCCCTTACACTGCTCTGTGGGGACCTGTAACGTGAGGGGCTGGACAAGCACCAGGATCTTTTGCTTTATGTATAAACCCCTTCCAGAATCAGAATCTTAAAAGCCCAGTATTTGTGTTCTAAAAAAGCTCGCACAGTTAAGCTGCAGACTGAAAACAGAGGCGTAGAAGAGGAAGGAACCCCGGGAAAGCAGCTGAGGTATCAGTGAGAGGTGGGTACCAGGCTGCTCTGCCACAGGCAGAGACCAACAGAAGCCTCTGGTGCCCCACAGCAAAAGGTCACAGGAGAGCGTGACCCAAACCTGCGCTCAACGCCTGCGGTGGCAGGGAATTACAGATGTAAAGCCAAGGTGGAAGCACATGAGGCCACTGCCAGGCAGGGCACTGAGTTAACATGAGGTGACAGAAGCAGCCTGGCTGAAACTGCTTATCCAACAATAACTTGTCTGGATAATTCACTTCCACCACCAGCGGCCCCACAAGACAGCGTGGTGCCAGTGCACTCCAAAAACCAGCACATTCCTGGTCTGCCAGTGGTGAACATGACAGGCATGTTGGTGTGGAACTGGAGATCCTCCCTCTGAAAGGGCCTGATGAAAACAAGGCAACTGGTGGTGGTTGAACTGAGCTGTCCGTGAGGGCTGGCCAGAGAAAACACCCACACTACGCGTCCATTCCCCATGAGACCCTCCCCCCAAATCCCGATTTACTGTGCTCAGCAGGGCAGAAAGTCGGGACAGCAGCAAAAAGCCTTTTCTTCTTCCTTACAGCAGATAAATTAATTGTAAGTCCTGGTCTGCACTGCCCCTTGCTCTCGTAGGACACTCTGAACACCAGTCCTCTGCCGGGATGGATTTTCTATCTAAGCAACAGAAAGAATTTACATTTCAGCCCAACTCTTTGGAACAGTAAGACTGACACACGCACAAAACCACACACACACACTCACACGGTTCAAAGCACCATCTCCCACCAACCAGAAAAGGCCTTCAGCAGATTCACCAAGGATACCGGGCAGCAAGTCCTCTGTCAAACCCACCAGGAAGCTTTTCCAACCCTGCAGAGCCTGAACACCACGTGGACACCAGCACAGACAGCAAGCACCACATGGCTAGAACATGCCCAGGTCGGGCTTAAGGCTGTCAGACTGCAACCAGGCAGCAACAAGGGCTCCTCCTCACATTTCTCTGCCAGGTCCCAGCGGGGTTAACAAGACAACTCCACTTAGGAGACTCCCACGGGAATCACTGAACCGGGCCCTAACTGTGGGGTACTTTCCTCACATCAAGAAAACAATTTCTGCACAAGCCAATGCTCTGCTGGTTTTCCTTAGACATAAAATTTACTTTATTTCTTTTCTTAAAAAGTTAAAAATACAGAAGGTTTGGAAACTGATTTTCTCCTTGCCGATGGTCAAACTGCAGCTCAAGGAGAAAACAATCCTTCACTGAAATGGGGGTTGTTTTTATTTTTATTATTTTCAATCATCACCACCATTAGGACAGAAGCTGAGGAGCACTGACTCCACCGCTAATCTGATGACGCAGTTTTGATTCCAGATTCACATTTCCAGGTGCCAAGAGTCCAGAAAACAGCCATGCTCACTTCTGCCTTCGTTTCAGATTTATTGTTTTTTATTGAACACAGCAGTGACCGTTGGCATCTTTGAAGCGTAACCGCATCTTAGGCCGGTATTTCTCAAGGTAAAGCAGCTGTTTGGAATTGAAAGCTCCCCTCCTTTTCCTAAAACAAAGAGAACGAAGGCTAATGTCAATGGAAAAAGCACTGCTTCGATCACCATACACATGCTATGGCAGATTAGTCCTTGTTTCAAAGCTTTTCTCTGTTTATATAACAGCGGTTTGGCTTGGTTCCGTAGCCATTGACACTTTGAGGAAGGATAAACCAGACCAGCACATGCAGTTTGTCACCTACATGCCAATATCAAAAATCCAGTTAGCAAATTTCAGCACATTTTCTTGTATCGGGAGCATTTATTTCCATCACTGCACAACATCAAGGTCACCTTTTCCTCGCAGACGCATGTGCTATTTGTTGTACTACCCAGTAAATAAAGAGCGTGACATTCAGATACCAATACATAAAAGACTCTCAGAAAAGAGCTTCTGAGTATAAACGGCACCGTTCCCAGGAAGGGAGAAAGGGAATTTAAGAAAGGAAAAAAAAAATCAGGAAGATCTGTTGACAGCAATACAGTCACAAAGATAACCACAAACAGCTGAATTGCTTTTTTGACAAAGCTCATTGGACATAATCTCACCTGCTGGGTTCTATATCAAGATCTGATGCTATCACTAAAGCAGAGCTCTGCAGTTCCAGCCTTTACCAGCTTTGTTGTTCTCCACAGGTGGTTCCTGACACCTCCTGGATGGGTAACACTGACCCACCACACCGGCCCAAACACTGGCACTCACTAACCGTCTGCATAAACTCTGCTGGGGGCCCAATCTCACTACCATCATTGTTTCTTTAATTAGGAGCAATTAGTCCATGTCCAATTCATCCATGGTTTTTACAGTCCCAGCCTAGACTTTCCCCCAACCCCAAGCTCAAAATCTTTTGAGTCTGAGGCCATATTTATTCATAAATAAATAAACTAAGATTCAAAAAAAATGGAGACAGCACCTTGTAATCCTCTCTAACCAGAGGACAGGGCACAGCCTCAGCACTGACACCAGAGCTGTGCCTGTTGTGGTCAGGACACAGCTGCTACAAACCAAACAGGAAACCAAACATGTTTTGCTGGGGATGCGTGCTGTTCAAATACAACATAAAGTGCTCAAGAATGGAAAGTAAGTTTCACTTACTGCCTTATAAACTGAACTGCATCTTCGTACTTCATTCCACATTCAATGAGAGCAAGTGCAACCAGGACAGGAGCCCTGAAGGAGAAATTGATATTTAAGGAAGATGTGGAGAAATGATACACTGAACCCCTCAAAATACATCAAATTAAACTCTAATCAAACAGCTTCATTTTCTCTTTAAGCGTTATCTACACAAAGACATTCGCCTGCGGAGTACCTGATGTAAAATATCTTCTAGCAGGCAGCTCTGCTTCCAGCACACACACACACAAAATAAAAATCAATAGCTCCTTAGTGTTTGGGGCATGAAACAATATTTCTACATTTTTATGCTTTCTCATTTCACTATAACCTAATTTTCTCCCTCGTTAAAACAAGCGCGCTAACACTTCCCGTATGCACTTTGCTGCTTCTGACACAGGAGATTTAGCTACACAGGAGACAGATCTAGGAAGCATTAAATGGAGGACTTAGATAATTAAAAACAATGTCTTATGTGCTGTGTATGTAACCAGGTGTCCCAGGGACTGAGTAAAGCCTTCTACTTCGGGGTCCGTGTTTTGGAAATCAGTGAAGGGTAACGAGCGGGCTGGTTAAACAACCCGAAATCACAGCATGTGCTGACCATCTCCTGGAGTGTTGTTTGCCTCACTGAACACACCTGGGGTGGTAAAGGGTTAAACAGGCACTGCAAATGGGACAACCCATGGCTGAACAAAACCAGTTCAAAAAAACCAACAAAAACAGTTCAGGAGAAACCCCTCCCATCACCACTGCTGCCCCCACACAGACTCAGTCCTTTCCCAAAGGAAACAATGTGAAACCTGCACCGTCACTTTAACAAGAAAAAGCTCTTTATTTACTAGAGTTGCAGTTCTGTTCCCCACTACAGGCAAGCAATTTTCCAGATTAAAGCACAATCTGTAAAGCCTTGCTTTCCTCTCTGCCAGAAGCAGCCGGAGAACAGCAAAAAGGTCATTCTGTAAGGGACAGACACAAAACCTCAGTTTACGACAGAGGAGAAAGGATTCTGGTACCCTTTGGCCTGATATTATGAAAGAAACAGGAGAGCTGAAAAATCACTTGAGTTACACATGGCCACCTCCCTAAAGGTGTTCCTCAGATAAAAATAGAGCAGAAATGGACAAACAAATGTTAATTGCCTTGGCTTTTTGGCTCTTGGGTCTCTAAATACTGGCCATTTCTCCCTCTACCTCTCTGTTTCCCCCCCCCCCCTCTCCTGCTCTAGAGGTGGAAATGTAAGAACTTGATGCACTCCAATCCTGTCCTTACCAGACTGCTTCAACCCACCTTTCCTGCCCCATCATCCACAGCCTGAACTGCCAACAGTCCCTTGGTTATGGCAACACTGACACTTTGGCTCCATTCCCTCCTAGCCCACAGGACAGACACATCATTCCAAGACTACACCAGGAATAAGAATGCAGCGTTTAGCTTTCCCAAACTCATCTTTTTTGTGTGTTCCTCTCAAAAAGATCCTCCCAAAAAAAGAGTTGTATTTTGAGCATTATTCAGGAGAAAGCAGAGAAACTGTTGTTTCCTTAACCCTTCCCATGACCCAACCCCCAGATAAACTAACAGGACAGGAATAACTGACCTTCCCAACCCTGCAACACAGTGAACAGCAACGCAGCATCCAGGCTCCTCACGGAATTTGGATTTCAACAGGTTCAGCCAGTCGTCAACAATCTGATTGGGGGGTGGAGCTCCATCATCGAATGGCCAGTCCTAGGGAGGAAAAAAGGACACGAGCCATGGGTTTCAATCCATAATCAAAGGTAACCAATACTGGGAGAAGAATATTATTGCATTTCCCAAGAAGCGCAGTTTACACTAAGGGTGCTGTAGGCATTTTTGCAAAGAATTTGCTAAGTCGATATCCTAACGCAACACTAAATGTTTAACAACCATTTCATTGCCCTTCTCAATATAATTTCAATAAAACGCCTTTGTGGTATAGAATTTTTAGAAAAATAGCTACCCTTGGAATCTCATTTTATTAAAAATATGCAAAAATCAATAGACATTTCAAATAAACATCTAAAAGATGAGAAAACTGTAGACTTTTGCCTGCGGTGGTGTCAACCTCTTACAACACTCTTTGTACTGCAGACTGTGCAGGGAAGAAGCTACTTCACAAGAGTCCATGGATCAGCAGAGAAGGGACTTCCTACCAGCTCCGAGGGACCAGCTTGTCCAGCTGCCAGGAATCCAACAAGCAAGGCAGTTAAATCACCTGGGTATTTTCAAATCAAAAACCCACATTCACAAACAGAAACGAGTGCTTAGAAAAAGGTGAAGTCAACAGCTGAGCAGCACCCACAGCTCCATTTCTGCCTACTGAAGGGGCAGATGTCATGTGAAGTCTCTCGGCCACATTTAATATCACCAACAGGGCTGCCAATCCAAATTACATGAGAGAAGCTTCCCATTTTCTTGAGGTCACAGCTCTCTCCTGGAAGTTCTACGAAGCAGAGTACTCCATGTCCTACATTTCAAGACCAGGCACATCACATGCTCTATAATCATCTCAGATCCAGGGAGTGCTGCAGGAAGAGCACTCCTAGATGCACGGGAAAAAACAATCCTCAGTAGTTACTTAGCACTTCTCATCAGGCAACTGCAACGTGTTTGACAAGAAACGCAGAGCCAGAGCGGCAAATTATTCCATCATTTCTCCAATGGGAGGTAAATGGCTTTGGAATGCAGCCTCTTCCTCCCCTACGGGTCAGAAACAAGCCTTTCACGTAGTACCTTGAGAACAGGTTAACGTGAAGTGCTGTTCTCTCAGCATACTTCTTTAAGGCTTCAAACTCTGAACACGTAGAGCCAGAGGTAAAAATTCACCAGCCTTTTCATTTCAGAATGTAGTCCCTGCTGCCCTGATGCTTCCTGGACAGCATGGACAGCCCCGCACAGACCTTGGCCCCACAGCACCTTAGAAATGTGTTGGCACTAAAGCTGCAAGGTCGAATGCCACATCTGAGAACTAAAAACCAAAACACTTAAGTTACTGAAATAACTTAATATGTAATTAATTTGGAAAGATATGCAAAGTCTGCAGAGTGCAAAAAACTTTTTTAAAGCAAATGGGAAATCAAAAATATCTGGGACGACAGAGCAAAATAAAAGACTACAGAAAAAAGACCCTTAACTAAAACCTGTTCTCTCTAATAAAAGGCTTTTACGAGACGTTCTGCTCAATCACACACTGCTGGCTGGGTTATTTTAGGCCTGGTGTCCTCCACTGTCCCAGGAGGAAAGGTGTGGACTGCCAAGGGAAGAGGCATCACCCATTGAGAGATGCTTTCATTTGAAGCTGCCCTGCAAAGAACAGGATTTACAAGTCAGTTCTGTGCCCCAGTTTTGGATTAAATCAAGTCCCTTCCTTCACACCAAACACAGGAGGTTACTGCGTTGCTTTAGCTTAGGTGTGAACCACCCTGTGCGCACAACTCTGTGCTGGCCTGAATTAATCACAGCCGTCATTTCCCCAGGGAGCATCGCCTCAGGCCTGGCACACAACTGACATCAAATTAGCACTGATAAAATGCTGCTGCACGGGCCTCTGGAATGAGGAAGAATAATTCTGGGACGAAGAGTGATTGTAGGAAAGCTTTGCAGCTCTTTCCCTGATTATGAGTTCTGCTAGCAACACCTCCAAATTCCTGTCAGGCAGGAGAGAAAACAAATTGCTAAGCTCCACAACTAATCCAGTCATTAATAACTGGGACGATGCACTGAGACTGCACAAATAGAAAATACAGCACTCCCGTAGCACGCCGCAGAGGCTGGGAGGGAGGACGGGCAGGAAAGGGTGCTTGTTATTTACCCTTTCTCCACAGCAGCCTCTGGGTTTGTCAGTCAGCAGGCTGCGGGACTGGCAGTGCAGAACAGAGATGGCTGGACTGGATGATCTTCAAGGTCTTTTCCCAACTTAATGATTCTATGACCAAGGAGCAGTGACAGGATGCTAAGATGACAAAGATCCCTCGCAAAAGCCCACATGCAACTCACACTGAAGTTAAGGCAGCAAAATGCTCCCAGACCTGCCGCATCTGTATGGGATGAGAGTGCAGCCACCAGTGTGGACCCCTCCCACCACCTTCAGTACCAGAGCCCACAGTGATGCAGCAAACATCAGATGGCAAAGAAGTCGCCTCTCTGACACGGGCCCTCCCAACTGCCCGCCAGCACTCAGGGGGCACAGAGGGTAAAGAAAGCCTGATCCACAGAAGAGCAGTACATGAAGGACTGACAAGGAGAACAGTGAAATGTTCTGATCCTGAAGATGAACAAAACACCCACAGCATCCTTTGTCGCCAACCCGTGCAAAAATACCTCCCAAAAAACCCAGCAGCTTTTCCGATGTAACATTTACAGTTGGACTTGATGACATCAAAGGTCTTTTCCAACCAAACAATCCTATCATTCTAATGTTACAAAACCTCACACACAAACAGAACTGTAAGGTCGGCAGAAGCCCATACAAACCAAATCCATCCCCACCTCCCACCTCCTGGACTTAATCCCTGTTGACAAACATGCACATGCGATAGTACTACTTCAAAGATGGAACATCCAAATCTCCACTTTCCCACTGCGCCATCTGCCACAGCAGCTCCGTAGCTGCCATGCTCTGCCTGCCCCACCAGCACACAGTCCCGTACCATGGCACAAGAGCAGGGTCTGCTAAAACCCTCTCATTTTCAGGGGTTTCACTACGCTTCTGACCTCAACAGTTTTAGCACAGGCACTAATCCCTCTCAGACTGTGTTTTTAATCTTAATGTTATTCTTGCAAGCAAATATTTGCTTTAAATAGCGATGTGTTATTTTCTCAGCCAGCTGGTAACTCAATACTCGTTCTGAACAGCAACAGGACCCGCGTGTTCATAGGAAGGAAACGCTGTACAGGAGGTGGTCGTGTCCGTGACTGGTCAGGCTGATCTCAAACAGCAAAACACTGTTGCAATAGTGAATTACTGAGACAGCCCCATGACTGGGGTCACCAGGATCAATGATGACGTTGGCAGCAAACCCTCCCTGTCACCTCCTGTTTTCCGTTACCCTTACCAGATGCCTGGCAGATTTATGCTTTCTCCTGCTCTCCCTCCCGCAGCAGCAGGATGCTAAGAACTGGTGCGTGCCACATGTAGAGAGGCTTTGAGCTGAGGGAAACATGTACAGACAGAACACTCGTGTGCGTGTGACTCAAAGCGAAAGGCTCCCCGACAGAACCATGCTCAGCAGAGCTGGCCGGAACATCATGTCCAGTTTCTGGAAAAGCTTCCTCAGAATTGGCTTTCAGTTCAAACCTGACAACACCAAGTTTCTAAAGTTTCTTGAAAACCAAAATCCCCAAACTGTTTCGGAAGCAGAGATCACAGAGCACTTCCCAGCTCCTGCAGCTGCCGAGGGGCCCCAGCCACGGAGCAGAGAAGGTGGAATTCTCTCCCAGCTGCAGGAGCCAAGGACAGCCAGTCTCACAGCACAGCCACCCCGGCATGGCTGGACACCTGCAAAACTGTCCCGAGTCTTCCAGAAAGAACTCGGATCTCTGCTCTGGCACAGGAACACAGAAATACTCTAAGCTTAATCAGGGCTCTGAGAGCTTCCACACCAGGAGTTTAATCCTTCCAGTCTCTGGCAACTAAGGAATATCACAGCTAGAGGTTTCACAGCAGAGCACTCAAAAACACTGAGATGTGCGAGTCCAAAACAGCTCCAGCATGAATGAAAACACTATTCCAGCGCGCAGCCTGAGGAGCACTCGTAGCCCTGCAGTGACTGATTTTTCCAACAACACTGAGGTACTCATGGCTGCCTGGAACCAGAGTAAATGCTTCCCATGGCCAGGAGCCAAGAAACCCAACCATCCTGCACACGGAGTTTCACAGATACGTCAGGATACAAGTTTTTCTCCTAATGGAAAACTGCAGAACTCTTCCTTCAAGCGAGCCATAAAAATCAAGAGGCAATAAAGGACTGACAACCTGCAACGGGAGGGCAAGAAGCAACTTCCAGCCTCACAATAGAGGGTTTACTCACTCCAGTAAAACAAACTGATGATATCTGACATGCTATAGTCATTCATAAGTATTGCCTGGAAAAACACTGCCTGTGAGCGCAATGTGAGCACACACCTATTATAAAAACCTCCCCTCAAGCACCCCCAATGCCAGACAATGCAGTCAGTCATTGCACAGCGTTAAGGAATTGCACCTGCTGACCAGCAGTCAGGCTGCAAGAGGGGAGCGGGGACAAGGCAACCAACATCCAGTACAGCCAGTCCATGGAAGCCTTGGCCTTAAGGAAAAAAGCAGTCTATGAATGTGTCGGCTAGAGCCTCAAAAGGTAGCACCTTCCGAAAGAGTGAAAGAAGGAAGTTCTCCTGCATCCCAAAAAGCCAACAGTAAAGCCAGGAAGTGCTGTATCTAGAGAAAAAGGGCCAAGCCGAGTCGTATGAACCAAAGCTGAACACTGGATTAGTATTGACCTAGACATGAAAAGGCAACCAAAGTAGCTCAACAACTTCAGAAACTCAGGAAGGGACATTTCAAAGCACCCAGGCAATGGTAATGAATCAGCAAGCACCTCCACAAAAGCACAGCGGGTTTCTCAGAGCCTGCTTTAGCCGATGCCAGGGTCACAACACTTTTGGGCAGTCTGCAACAGCCACCAGCTCATGCCCAAAGCAGGAAGGCCACCCTCACCACTGCCAGACCAGATTTCACATATTTAGACAGTTGTAAAGGCAACTCACTAGAACCTGGATTCCTTCTTTTTCGATAGGAGCTTGATCATAAGTGGCATCACAGACTCGCACCAAGGTGGTCACCCCGTACTTCTTCAGCTCCTTCAAGAGAAAGGAAAATACGTGAGCACACGGACAGAGCGAAGGATAAAGAACTTTCTTAACAGCTACAAAACTCAACACGTTACGCATGGTCAGCAGTACCACAGCTATCGCACAGCTCCAAGGTGACTGCACAGCGAAGGAGCAAGGGGGGTTTATGGCCTGGGTTTGGACAACAGTTACAGGTAACAGGAATAATGTGAAACCTCTGGATTCTTATTCTCTAGGGAAATATCAAGGTGGAAAAAAATTGCATACGTAAGAGCAAAATTAAAATAGCTGCCTATATTCTCCACGCAGCTTCTTCTTCTCTTTAAATAGAAGCCTGGAACTGTTTGCTTCAGCCTGTGTTGACATTTTGAGGCAGGGAGGAACAGAACACACCTCCCACCATACTCCAGCTTCCTTGTAATGCACTATAAGTAGCAAACTGTGCTGGATAAATAATCAGAAGATCAAACAAAAGCTTTTCCAGTCCACTTTGAAGGTTCATACAGCAAGAGAATTTCCTCTCACGTTTGGTCTGAATCACTAACTCCTAACAATTAGCAATAATATCTACTCCAGACTCAGGACTCCTGAACGAGGAAGACAATCCACAATAATGGGGGGGGCAACAAAATATAAAGATCAAAGGAACGTGGCTTTCATACAAAATTAATCACTATTCTGAGCGGACTCCTAGTGAAGAGCACACTGCCAGGCGATGGAAGTTTGTGAACAGTGCAACTCAGACACCAGGATCAGCTGACAGGGTCTCTCTGGAATGAAAAGCACCTGCATATGCAAGAAAAAAGACCTCTGGCTATGAGATCTAAGGGCACATAGATGCAGCAGCTTTGGAGCAAACCAGAATGCCGAACGCACTCTGCTACTGCTTCTCTGATGATACCATCTGCTCCTTTTTCAGAACACTCAATATTGGATTTTGCAGTTATTTAAGATGTTATTGTGTCATTGATGGTCTGATCCTCTGCCCAGCGTAACTGACTCTTCCCGTGGTTCCACCCAGGCAGACGTCATTTCTCATGGATAAATTCTGGCACCTGAAATCTGACAACTCTGGGGCTGGCTGAGGAGTTTGAGAACACATCCTGTGAACTAAAGCATCTGTTTCAGTATTACATTTAATCCTACTGTAAGGGATAAGAGAGATTAGAAACCAGTCACCATTCTGTTAACTCCTTTAAAAGGCAAAGAGGAGCACAGGGTTGCTGTATTTCAGCTCTTCATCATTGAATGAGAAATAATGTTTAGAAACACAGCCCGTGCCATCCTTCAGAGACCGGAACAACGATGGCGAGGGTGGGTATGAGTGATTTGAAGTGGAAGCTCATCCAGCCTCCCACAGTTAAAGAAATGCAGGATTTTGAGAAAAGCAACTGGTGGATTCTCTTCTAATACTGTCACGAGAATGTGAACAATGTAGTTGGGATAAAAATGCCTCAAGTTCCAAGTAGGTCTAAGTACAACCAGAGCACAGAGAACAAGCGGCAAGTGCTTCTGCAGGAACAAGGAGTGCGAAGGAAGGAAGGACAGACAGACAATACTTTACGTGACTGCCTTACCTCTATGAACTTGCTGAGGGTTGAGTTGGTTGGGTTGTGAGTGATCAGGAAACGCATGTTCTCAAAAGTAATTTCGACGGGGGCTGGACGGTTCATAATGGCAAAGAAAATGTGTGGGGGCCCAAAAAAATGAAATTAAAATTAAAAAAAAAAAAAAAATAAATCAATAATCTTGGAAACGTTTCACAGCAGAAAACATTAAAAAGACCACTAAAATGCCTGGGATTGATCAGAGCTTGCTTTGATGTGTTTGTTCCTTAAGGAATTCGCTTCTAGAAAAGCAGGTTTGCTTCAGAATCCACTTGAATTCCACTTCGGCCTCAGTTACTGCAGGTGGTATCCTTCAGACTCAGAAACCCTGACTACATGCAAGACTAGGCAGCCTGCTCTACATTTAGGCACTGGTGAGGCAAGAAAGTAAGGGCAGATTTTCTCTCCACTTTGTTTTCTTGATGCTTAGTTTTGCTAGAGTCAGTAAAAGGAAAATGCTTCCAATGTGCAGAAGATATCCCATATATTTGAGCGTGTTCACTGTGTCTGGAGTCTTCAAGGCAAAGAACTTATGGCACGTAGAAGCCCCTGCAATCCGCTCACTTGTCCGCCAGGATGCTGTGCTGGGCCTGGCAGAAGTCTGCCCTCACACTCAGAATCGCCATAAATGTGCGACGTATATTCCAACAGAACACCTGGAGAGAAGGGAAACAGCATGTCAGAGGAGTTGTAGCTTCTGCTTCCAGAAACCCCAAACACTGACCCTCCCAGGACACTCTAATTAGACTGGATAAGGCTACGTTTAACAAACTAACAAACAAACAGGAACCCATCTTTAATGGAGTTGTAATTCCAATATTCTTTCGGCACTGGGTACGCTCCAGTGCAGAGACACAGGATTTCTCATAAGCACTGCTCCCGGCAGCCAGGCACCAGGACAAGGAAACCTTTCTGCGCTCCCCGCGGCTCCTCCTGCCCAGCCAGGTGCCCAGCAGGGGAGGAACCAGCACGAGGCCTGACAACGGCTGTGGCTGCAGTCAAGACATGCCTGGGTTAAGCCCAGATATGTCAAAAACACTGTTGGCAAGGCCCTATTTCCTGAACAAAACAAGCAGGAAGAGGAGTACGAGTGCCATATATGTGAGTTTTCACTAGCAGATAAATTCCACCAGCAGTAGCAGGGGCATTCGAGAACCACGGAGATGATCCGAGGGCTGGAGCACGTCTGCTATGAGGCCAGGCTGGGAGAGCCGGGGTTGTTCAGCCTGGAGGGGAGAAGGCTCTGGGGAGCCCTTAGAGCAGCCTCCAGTACTGAAAGGGGCTCCAGGAAAGCTGGGGAGGGGCTCCTTACAAGGGCCTGGAGTGACAGGACGAGGGGGAACGGTCTTAAATTAGAAAGGGGTAGATTTAGATTAGACTTTAGGGAGAAATGTTTTGCTGTGAGGGTGGGGAGGCCCTGGCCCAGGGTGCCCAGAGCAGCGGTGGCTGCCCCATCCCTGGAGGGGTTCCAGGCCAGGTTGGATGGGGCTTGGAGCCCCCTGAGCCAGTGGGAGGTGTCCCTGCCCATGGCAGGGGGTGGCACTGGGTGGGTTTGAGGTCCCTTCCAACCCAAACCATTCCACGATTCTATGAACAGCAGAAGATGAAAATGTAACACTACCATGAAGTTTAGGGGGATGAGAACAGAGCTCACTTAAGGCTGAAACGTTCAATAAGTAACAGCTCTTCACTGCATTTAAAATGTGTGAGGCCAAAGAATCACCACCGGCACTCCTTCATGGAAAAAGTTTTAAATCAGCTGAATAAAATCCTAACGAGCAGCCAGGAGTCACAAACCTGCAGCCCAAGCAGAAAGGTCAGTGTGGCACACGCGAGTGAATACAATTAGGAAAAAACACACACGGATGGAAGTTCACACCTCAAATTTCTGGGGCTCTCAACACTATAATGAGATCCTCACTTTAAAACAGTCAAATTAAGTACTACAAAATTACCTTTTTCATTGACATTAAGTCAAAAATCACCCAAAGAACAGCAATTATTTCCTTAAAGAACTGCTTTCAAGGCCAAAAAAGATACATTAATTAGGTTGCCAGAGGCAAGAAGAGAGATGTTTTCAATAACCTCCCCCGACCTTAGTGCAGTTCTTAATCTGAGTGACTGAAATATAAATTCCAAAAATGAATCCTGGAATATTTTATCATTGTAGTGGCTGCAGGACCAAGGTTCACCTCGGATGGAGGGGTCCCATCTAACCACGTCACACTCATGTCCTTGCACATCTGTCACCACTCTCATTAACCGCCGACTCTCAAAGCAAGGAGTGTGCTGAGATGTGTTACAGTCTGCTACAGCCCTGATGTACCAGGAACAGGGTGACTGAAGTTTTAGCATCCACATGTCCAACACCTGTACAATCTGACACAACAAAAGTCTCTTTTCCAGCAAACACTAGCCTGGTTTCCCCAATTTGAGCACAGCTCCGGTCACTCGATGTGTCCTGCAGACCAACTTTAAAACAACAGTTCCAAAATTAACTTTTTAGGGCCAAAAATGTCTTTTGAATAAAACCAGGGGTCAACAGATCATGATTCTATGATTCCAACAGACCTTAGCACAGATCAAAACCTGCATCCTGAGCACCAGAGGCTTACAGCATTCCAAAGCACACAGTCACTATTGTGTCGTATTTTAATCAATCCTTTAAACACTTTTCTTTCCAGAACCAATAATGTGGTTGGAAGAGCCTCATCCAGCGCTGTTTGCACTGTGAGCTGTATAAAATCAGGTCATTACAGCTACACTCCTCCTCCCTCAAGCAAATCAGAGGGAATCTCAACCCAATTAGTTTAAAGGTCTGTTGTAAAAACTATTTACCAAGCCATGAAGAAAGGACACACGGAGACAACACGGTCCAGCGAATCAAGCATGGCAGGGGAGTCACCAGCTTACATCCCACTCTCAGACCTGCAGCTGCGCACGGTCCGACCTTGGCCGAGCCACTCTCAGTAGCTCGACTCATCTGCAGAACAGGAATGACACCATCTTACCTTCCCCAAAGGAATGCTGCTGAAGCATTTAATTAGCTAACAGCTAAGGAGTGATTAAAAATGTAAAGCACTGTATTTAAGTCTGAAAAGTAATTTCCAGAAGGATAAGAAGTTTATGCAGTATGCAAACCTATTTTTAAGAGTTTGGTGACTGACGCATAAATCCCTTCCTCCTCTGACTCCCAACTGTTACGCTGAATTTTAAAAGGAAAAAACAGGCTCCAAATTAAAAAAAAATAAAACCCAGGAAACCCTGATTGCCTACAGCTTCTGATCTCCCCAGGTAAATACTTCAGAATTCCCTCCTCCCCGTGTTTGCAAGCAAATTTGCACTTCAAAAATCTCAAAGAACCAAGCACTACCAAACTAATAACAATAAACAGTAACCATGTCCGTGCACAATGCGAAACAAGAAATCATTTTTCAGCCAATTCACCTTTTTCTGCTCAGAAAGAATGCACGGAAAGAACCCAGAAAGTCACAGCATGTTTTGTGTGGCTGGAAAGGGAGCAGAGGGATCCCACATGGCAATGCTAGGAATGAGGTACAATCACTGTCAGGAACCAGAGGAGGAGAAAAAGCAGAAACAGCAGCACAAAGAGCCAAGTGATTGCCATGCGCACATCTGAACAGAACTAGATAGGCTCTGGAGCCAGTTCCTGATAGCGTTTAGCTTAATTAGTAGGGAATAATCATCAATCGAGGTGTGTATCTCCACAGCCAAGTCCAATGAGCTGTGACAGCCCCTGCACCTACAGACAGGACTGGTCTAATTTATAAAGAACAGCAGGAGCTGCCTGAAAAAGCCTAACGAGGCCAATTTGAGCAGAATGGCTTTCACATCACTACAAACATACAAGAAGATGCTTAACATGTAAGCAAGGGGCAGCCCTATTAAAGAGCACAAATAAATCAGGGTGATTAACTAATTAAGTTAACAGTTAAATGAACTCCTGACTTGACAGAAGCTTCACTTGAGATTGTGCTACATAAAAACCCAGCACACTGACACCGCTCACCTCTGGGGCTGCCCTGTCCCTGCTTCCCAGTGTGGAGCCTGTACAGGCGCAGGGTTGGGTGTAGTGAAAAACAAGGAATAACAGCATCAGGCATTCCCAGTTCCACCTTCTCCTTCAAAACCAACCATTAAAAGTGCTGCCTTAGCGACACAGAAGTGAAAGAGCTCACAACAGCTGCAGCTTCCTGAGATTGCAAAACATGGATACCTTTGGAAAGGTCACTGGGATCACCTTTCAAAATAACCCAGCGCACAGGATGCAGAGCAAAGCCCGCTAATTTGCCAGGTAGTGGTAAAAGAACACGTCAGGGTTCTGAACACCAATATTTTGAAACCACCTCGACTGACGGTGTTCCTGGAAGTGGGAATCCACACTGGATGTTAACAAAGTTCAGTCACAAGCTGCTGAATTTTTCCTCTCCTATAAAACCTTTTTACATTTGCAGTTCCACATGTGAAACCAGCATCACAATGCCCTGACAGCACACAGCTTGATCCCATAAAAGGTGCCATTCCCCTAGGATGCTGCAGCCAGCCCAGCCGCGCTCTTCCTGTGTCCGCAGACTTTACCTCCCCTTCCCGCACTGCCTCACTAAGGGACCCCCCGTTCTATCCATACATCACCAAAATGTCCTGGTTCATCTGGAGCACAAGGTGCTTTTCAAGTGAAAGAATTCATCAAGCCGTCCATAACCAACCTTAAAACAATGGCAAAGGAACTGAAGCAACCTCCTTTTCTAAAATCCACTCTCCTAGCCCACAGAGGGAAGAAACTGTGGAGCTGACATTCTTGGCACAACCTCCTGAAGGCAGCTTGCTCAGAATGACACGTGCCCAGAGAGGGGTGAGGTCAAAAACTGCACTGTTCCACCCTCTCCACCCCCGCGGCCGGCCGGGCTCCCTCCCAGCCCGCTGACAAGTTCTGCGGGTGACTCATCCGCTTCCTTTCGCACCAACCCAGACCCACGGCAGCAGATCCAGATCTGCCTTCGCAAGGGAAAAAACCCGGCCACATTAAAGAAGTCTCAACTCAGAAGTGCCACATCGGGGAACAGCACGGGTTGTCAGGCGGGCAGGGCTGACTGGCAAGAGAACAGCCCGGCAGCCAAGCTCAGAACTGAGCTCTGGGCTGGGAAGGTTCAGTTGCCACCCCTGAATCCGGATGAGGTCAAACCACCACATCCAACACAGGGACTGTTGCGCAGGAATCACCATCCTGGCACACTCCAAAGGGAAGTGATCACCATCCCAGTGAGCTCCTGCAGGAAGCAATCAGACACCGCATGAGCTCCGGCAGAAAGAACCAACAGGCACCCACGCCTTCTGCTACAGACCCTTCCCTCCTGCGAAGCAGAACCTGCCCTGGAGGCAACAAAGCCCTCCGGACACTCAGGATTTTTTTGAACGCCTTCCCCACCCACTGCATAATTTTTAAATCCCTTCACATTTGAATGTTATTTACATTCCATGCCCAAAACATTTATAGGTACTAAAAATGCTTGAAGGCAAAACCAAAAGGCCCTGCTAAGGAAAAGAAAAATAAGCTCTTGCCCCATTTAAGTCACAGAATTGTATTTAAATGAGCTTAGCCAGCAGCTCATCCATATGAGACACTCATAACTCATTCCTACGAATGCCAAGGCATCCCAGCTGTACCAGCCATTGGTCCTTGACAGCTCGGCCCTGCTGGATCATTGGTTCCCGACAACTTGGACCACACAGTCTCACACTTCAAGATGAGGCATCAAAAAACATCCAAAAACCCATTAACAAGTCAAGCAGGGCTTAAAAGCAATTCCAAATCACACAGCGATAGGGATCTTATTCTATGAAGTTACCAAGTTGAATTACTCGCATCTTACTCATCTCACTTATTTGAATTTGCCATATACCTCTGCTGGAAAAACGACTTAGTGGAGAGCCAACTCCTTGTCCCCGCTCCGGCAGCAGCTGAATTCAGTCTGACACCTGAAACTGAAGCTGACTGATAATTCCCCTGCATGCCACAAAGTCCCAATTGTTCAAACTTGCAGCCATTCTTTCAGCAGAGCTCGGCTGTCAGTGTCCAACACTAAAGGGTTTTCAATTGTTTCAGCATGGAACAGAGGGAAACAAGGGGTAACAAAAGGTGCAGGTAACGCTGACCTGGACAGAGACAGCAACCCAGCGTCTCGAGTGTTAGAACTGAAACAAGGATCAAGAGATTTAAGACTCCTTTACTCCCTCACCATTAGAAAAATGAGCCACAAGGCGACACCACAGTTACCAGCCACCACAAAGGTGTTTTATACTCTTTAAGATATCCATCAGCCAGATATTGGCCCAAACCAGAGCCAGCCTGATCCTGCACCGCAATTCACACGCAGCAAAAGGAGTAACTTCCAGCCCAGAGTCTCAAGCCACTGGGTCCATTTTTCAGTGTCAGAACTCTTATCATTCTCCAACTCTTTTAGCAGTCAAATCGGCTGTCAAAATGATGCAACTACGAGCTCCTGTCTGCCCATTCCTTAATGGGACATCACTGCCAACCGGTCTTCTCCTCCGCAGGGATTGCCAAACACACAACTTGCACTTCTTACACAAATTATCTGCTTGCGCTCCAGTAACTCAACAGCCACACTTACAGCTGTGGATCACCTTCCTCAAAGCGAGGAGCACCTTCCCACGAGCCACACATCACCCAGTTCTCCATTAGCACTCTCCCTCCCTCACAACAGTTAACTGACACGGCATTCCACCTCCGAGCAAAGTCCAGCAGCAGGAGTGGCAGAAGCAAGGACGCCTCAGCTCCAACAGGCGTTTAAGTACCACGGTGTTGAAGAGAATGAGGAATATTTGGAGGGGATTACACATGAAGTCAATCAGCTGTGTTCATTAGAGATGTACACAAAAACATCACAGCTAAATTGACATTCCTAGCTGTGCATCCATACCTACACAGATCCTTATTCCTACCTTAACTCTGACCAATCTCTTCCCAACAGTTGAGTTGATTAAATCAAATTATTTCTAAGTGTTGAGTCATACAGAGATAGTTTGCTGCTGGTAGTGGGTTTCTCTCTTTTCCTCTCTCAACACTGACTGCAGTTCTGAGTCAGAACCCGGTTGGTTCATTTGGGGAGTTTTGAAGCACGTTTCCATTTATACAGTAGCCTTTAAAAGCCAACTTTCTGCCCGCCTCCTCCTCACACTGAAACCAAGCAGCACACAGCTGCCCCGAGAGAAAACGCAGATCGTGACTAATCACCCCGAGAAATATGAGGAGCCACCACCAGCGAACAGAGGGCACTGCTCCCATCATCCCCCCCTCTCTCCCATCGCCCTACCTCCAGCCCCACACCTCCAGCTCCTCACCCACAGAAATATGCCCTGAGCAGGGATCCACAGCCATTCCCAGGCCTTCCAGCAGATCACTCCGAGCACCCTCAACAACACCGATACTTTCCTCAGCCGCTGTCCCAGCCAGACTCCACCAGCTCCCCACTTCCAGCTCCAAATCCCACAGGGCAGCCCTCTATCTGCACAAACTGGCCTCGGCATTTCCAACCCTGCCCCCACTCAAACCCCAGGAAAACCACCACATCCTGGACACCCTTCCTTTCCAGCTCCGCGTGCCCCCTTCCAGCCTGAGAAAGATCTCTCCCATCATTGCTTCTCCCTCCATTTTCCAGCCCAGATCCCAGAACAATTCTTTACCCATGACTGCCCACCTCCAGACCTAACACAGAGCAGCTCTCTTCCCCCCAATCCACCCTGTTATCCTTTCTCAAACTATTCCCTCATCCATATACACAGAGGAATCAGTAACAACCTCTCCTGACAACATCCCCTCCCACACACACCCCCATACCAGGTACCAGCAAGACCCCCTTGTTTGGCCACCCCCATCTTTCCAGTCTCCTTCTCTTTCCACCATTACAATCCCACACACAAAGAATTCCCCTCTCAAACAACTCCCCCCCAGACTCTCTTCCCCTAAGCCATCCCTTTGGGGTCCTCCCAGCCCTACAGCTGAGAGGGGACCCCCATGAACCTGCCCTGCAGTCTTGGGGACTGTAAATCAACCCCACCGCACAGTGGAGGACAGGACCTTCAAAACTAGGCAGCAGGGACACCCCACACGGCAGGCAAAGGCTGCTACCCTAAACCCAGCCTCATCAGCCAAGGGGTCCCTCACACCAGCCCAACCCCACAGGCAAAAGGGATCCCCCAAAACCAGCCCCAGCGCAGGGGTCCCAAAGGGCAGCGAGCTGCCCCCCAAGCTGCTCCTGAGGGCAAGGGAGGCCACAAGACCTGGAGGAGTTCCCCAAATCAGCCCCAAAGATCGGGAAAGCCCACCAGACTAGACCTTCAGGCCAGGCAGGACCCCTAGAGCACACAAGATCCCCCCCCAAACCAGTCACAGGAGGCTCTCCAAGCTGGGGAACCTCGCTGAACCACCCCCACGGGGTGGGGGACCCCGTCGAATCCTCTCAAGTAGACAGGGAGAGCCCTCACAGGCCAGGGATCTCCTCAAACCCCTCCAAGAAGCCAGAGAAGCCCCCTACCACCAGCCACAAGGGTGGGGGATGCTCTAAACCCCCCTCAGGAGCCAGAGGATCCCTTCAGCCCCCCACAAGGATCCACGGGATCCCCTCCAGACCACCCCCACGGCTGGGAGATCCACTCAGGCTCCCCGCAAGGAGCTAGGGGAGACCCCCCCAGGACCACCCCCACGGGCCAGGGTCCCCCCCAGACTCTCCCGAGGGCGAAGGCCGCGGTCTCGCGGTGCCCGCTCACCCGGCCCCCCGGCCCCTCCCGCCGCGGCCCCTCACCCTGGGCATTGAGCGCGTCAGCGTTCTCCCGAGTGGGCCCGGCGCCTCCCACACACCGGGCTGAGCAGGAGCGTCAGGGAAGGAGGGGGCGGCGGGGCCCGGAAAGGAGCTGGGGCTGCGCTGAGACCCGGTGCGGCCCGGCCGCGCGGAGACAGGGAGAGCCCGCGCGGCGCCCGAACGGCTCCTGGCGCGCAGCCTCCCCCCACGCCGCCCCGCGTGGTACGGCCCGCCCAGCGCTGATTGGCTCGCCCCGCCGCCCCCTGCGCGCCGCGTGGTACGACCCGCCCCGCGCTGATTGGTATGTCCCGCCGCACCCCCGCCGCCCGCATTAGTACGTCCCGCCTCCCCCGCCCCATCCACCCGCCGCCGCCGTGGGGGTGGCTGAATGGCTCCGGATACTAACGCTAGGGCGGCACCGCTCCCCGCTGCCGCACAACCAGCCGGGTGCTTCTCCCCGGGCTGCGGAGATCTGCACCCCGCATCGCGCTCCGGTTGGAAGCAGCGGTCCTCGAGGCAGCGTTGGTACACGCTATCCCCACCCCCTTGAGTATTGGTATGGCTCTGCCCAGGCGGCCGGAACCCGGGGGCGGTTCGCTCTGCCCCGCCTGCCGCCCCCGCCTCGCTGTCCCCTTGGTGCGGCCCTTGACCCCCCCCCCGCAGCGCACTTGGACTGGCCCTCTGGCCGCACGTGCGCGCGGGCCCTTCCACGCCAGCATCCTCCCCCCTCCAGCGCGCAGTGGTACAGCCCGCTTCCCCCCCCGCTTTGCTGAGTGGTTCGGCCCGCCCGGTGGCTCCCACAGCACCGGAACCGGGAAAGGGAATCGGTCGTGCTCACAGTCCTGCACGCCGGGAAGCGCCGAAAGACCGGGAAACCGGGCAGGGCAGCGCACGCCCAGGGTCTACGGATCACCGGTTCCCGGTACGGCCGGAGCACAGGGTCCCGGAGCCGGTCCCGGCCGTTTGGACATGGCAGCGGCTCCCGACAGCGCTAACGGCAAAGGGCTGGCAGTGCTCGTGTAACCCGGCTGCAGCGCCTGCTTCCTGATCCCGCCTGGAAGCGGGCTCTGTGCCCCTCACGATCCCACCGGGATCCCCACTCCAGGGCCGAGTGGAAAAACCTCCCGTGGAGCCAGTGTGGAGAAGCTGGGCCGTGCTGCACCAGGTCCAGCTTCCTCGAGCACCGGGGGCATCTCCCACAATTCTGCTCCACTGATGGGGAGCGGATGAGAGGGATGGCAGGGTGGCGGCAGCCTCCTGGGAGAAGGATGGATTCAGCTGTGGGATGGGAACCACCGAGGCTCCCACGAATCAGCCGGGATCGCTCGTGGAGGTCGGTGTTTAGCAGTCCCCCATAATAAGAACCTTCATTTAGAGCCACAGGCGCACACAGCCTGCCCTGCCAGCTGAGATAAAAATAAGGGAGCAAAGCACGTATGGACCATTCCCGCGGGCATCGCTGCTGCTGCCAGTCCAGCCCAACGCGTGAGCAGCTGCGCTGGAAGCGGTGCCGACGGGAGCTGGAACAAGAGCTGCTCTGTTCTGGGCTGCGGAGCAGGCAGCAGCCATGCCTGACACTCAGCCGTGTACATAACGAATGATACCCAAATGCTCTGTACCTTTTCTGCAGGGAAACAAAGGCATCTTCTCCAAGAGCCCATGAACGGCTGGGTCAGAAGCCATCACAGCCACCAGCTGCTCCCTGAAGACGTTCTTGGAGGAACAAATGCTGGGAGAACTGAGCAGGGGTGGCGCAAGACACCTGGAGGAGAGTGCCTCACTCCTCTGCCCTCAGCCAGGCCCTGTCCGGAAGGGCCCCACTCCTGCTTTAACACCCAGCAACTGGTTTTGAAGCAGCCAGAGGCTCCAGCCAAGCTCAGGGCCACACTGCTCTCTCCGTAGGCTGTATAAGATGACAACAAAGGGACATCTCAGCCCCTTTATACACTGAGCAGCTCAGATAAGACAGAAGGCAGAATCATAGAACCACAGAACAGTTTGGGTTGGAAGGGACCTCCAAGCCCATCCAGTGCCACCCCCTGCCACAGGCAGGGACACCTCCCACTGCATCAGGGGGCTCTGAGCCCCACTCAACCTTGAATACCTCCAGGGATGGGGCAGCCGCGACCGGATCACCCCTCCCTCTCATAGAATCATAGAATCCTAAGGTTGGAAGAGCCCTCTGAGATCGAGTCCAACCGTACCTGTCTCCCCACTAAACCCTGTCCCTAAGGAACTCATCCACCCGTCCTTTAAACCCCTCCAGGGATGGCGACTCCACCCCCTCCCTGGACAGCTGTGCCAATCCCTGACCACCCTTCCAGTGAAGAAGTTATTCCTAGCGTCCAGTCTAAACCTGCCCCGGCACAACGTGCGACCGTTACCTCTCATCCTCTCCCGCCATCGCCATCCCTTCCCTTCGCGCCTCGGCAGCACCGCCCCCCCGAGCAGCACGTGCCGCTTCCGCTTTGTCGCGCGCGGCAGTCCCTGCGCATGCGCCGTGAGCGCGCGGGGCACCAATCTCTCGCAGCCCGAGCCCGGTGTCGCGCTGCGGGGGGTCTGCGCATGCGCAGCGGGGGCAGCGCACCCGGACTTCACGCCCTGTCACAGCCCCACCTTTGCGCATGCGCACAAGGACAGCACCGCTTTCCAATCCCGCGGGGGGGGAGCCTGCTGAGTGCGCAGCGCATGCGCAGAGGTGCGCGGGGTGGGCGCGCGGGAGCCGGTGGTGGCGGCAGCAGCGGCGGCTGCGGGGAGGTGGGCGGTACTTCCGGTCGCTCACTTCCGGTGGCGGCGCAGCGGCGGCCGGTGTGGTAGCTCGGCCTCGCTCCGCTCCGCCATGCAGCGCCGCGACGACCCCGCCGCCCGCATGGGCCGGGGACCGGGTCCCGGCGGCGCACGGCAAGGGGGAGGCCCGCAGAGAAGGCCGCCCCGTGGCGGCGGCGGCGGAGGAGGAGGCGGTGGGGGTGGTGGAGGCCGCGGGGGCACCGGCCCCCCCCCGCAGCCGCTCCTGTCTGGCGGCGCCTCGGGCGGTCAGGGCTCCGCCGCCCCCACCCCGCTGCTGCCCGGCGCCGCCGCCAAGATGGAGCCCGAGAATAAGTACCTGCCCGAGCTGATGGCCGAGAAGGACAGCCTCGACCCGTCCTTCACGCACGCCATGCAGCTTCTCACCGCAGGTACCGGGGGCTCGGCCCCCGCCCCGGGACCGAGGGGGGCGGGCAGGGCTGGGGCAGCGCCGAGGGAACGCCGGGGGGGTGGGGGGAACCCCGGGGCTCCGCTGCGCCGAGGTCTCACGGGGTTACAGAGCGGTCATTGCTCGCATTTAGCCTTTATTCAGGGCCTGGACAGGGTTAAACGCAGGAATTTTTGTTTAAATCCTGGCTGTGCCGGCCCTCTGCATCCCTGGGGAGAGAGGGGGCTCGAACGGAGACGCTGGGGGTTCCGCATCGTGTCCCTGTGCAGCACCGTTCGGCATCTCCGTGATTTTCCACTCACGTAACCGGTATTGGAGCTCGTCTCCCGTTGCTGGGGAGCCCAGACTGGGAGTGGGGGTGGCAGCCTTTGTTCTGTGCCCAGGCTGGCTTCTCCTTCCTCACCGCCGCTCTCCAGTCGCCTGCGCAGCTGCTGCCCTCGGTGCCTCTGTCGAGGCTGTAGTCAACTTAAAATATTCACTACCACTTAACCGCTTCACCTGCGAGGTACCTGGCACGAGGACGTGCTCGCATTTAACCTGCAGATGAGCAACATCCCTGGGCACGCTGGTACCCATCATTCTGCATTTTTAAGGTCTTTAAAACATATAATATTGCCATAGCTGGTGCAGTGCTAGAGGTTTTATTAGCTCCTCCTTTAATGTAGGAGATAATTCTCAGGAATCGCTGTCTCCCGCTGTGCGACTGACTGAGGTGAATTGTCACGGGGACATCTTGATCTAAATAAATTAGTTTTATAATCCAATTTGCCATGAATTTAATGTTTTCTGTTAATAAAACCCTTCAGCCAGCTGACGCGCTGTGCTAATGCCTCCCGGTGAAACGGAGCAGGGAGTTTACTTATTCTCACACAAAGAGCAGCGCTCTCGGCCCATTTGACAGTGCTTCATTCACAGAGTGGGGTAACGAGCATTTCTGAGGGGTTTGTTAATTTAGAGATTGCTGATAGTAGGCTGCAGCTTTGGGAGACTTCGCACTGATCGCTGGGAGAGCTCCCGGTGCTTCCTGATTGCTTTGGGATCTTGAAAACTGCTGAACTTTGGGAGCACTCGCTGGCTGTCCAGCATCAGGGCGATCCGAGCAGGAAGTTCTTGAGAAGGAATCGGAAAGAAAAGGGTGTTTCAGGCGAGTGAGTCTCTTTGCACCAATGACCCCAGACTGATCTGGGCTGCTCAGAATTCCCCTGCTGCTCTGGCCCCCCCCAGGGGATGCCGTGTCAGAGAAGCTGCTCTAAATCTTGCTGTGGAATTGAGGTCTGGGCAAAGATCGTAAAGCGTGTGGCCAGCATAGTTCAGCAAAATGACTTCCAGACAAAGAAATGATGGATTATGGGATGTCAGCAGTATTCCTGTTCCAGCCTTTTCTCAGGAGTGGAAGTTGCTTGTGCAGTCGGCTGTGGGAGGGAACCCTCTGCATTGAAACTTCTTGTTTAAAACTAGGAATAATCTAAAAAGCCTTAGTGGCTCTGAGGCCGCTTAGTGCGTTATTGTGGAGCGTGATGGAAGTGATGGAGCACTGGCTCTTGGACAGCACGCTGTGTGATGGAAAGGCAGTGAAGTGGTGAGGTTTGAGTGTTCTGTTACCCAGCACCCTGAGCAGAAACTGAAAACTGGCATTTCTTGCATGCTGGAATATGATCCACCTTTTATTTGGCGTCTGTGGGACCTTCCTCTTGCACAGGAGTGAGAATCCCCCTTTTGTGTTTGATTTACACCCTTTGCTGCAGGGAAGACAGGAGGAGACACTGATGCTTGGGAAGGCCTAGTCCTCTCTACCGTGTGCTTTAGGAGCGCAGGAGACATCCCAGTAGTGCGTTAGCTGGGCTCGGGGGACTCAAATTCCTGTGGTATCCTGGCTCTTTATTTCACGGACAAACTCCATATGGAAGGAGCTGGTCATCCCTGAGCTTCCTGCGCTGCAAACGGACCTGTGAGCAGTGTTGTTCATTAACGAGTGTGTACAGCGAGCATCTGCTCGGGCCTTTTGTAAATGCAGCCTTTACATCCCCAGAAGCGCGGAGTGGTGAGGAGAGATGGGGTGGATTCCGAGCGGGGGACAGGGTGTTAGAGGGGGACCGGGAAGGGAGGGAGTATCACAACTGGAGTCGAAGCAGGGCACTACAAAGCAGGGGGCAGCTTGAGGTGCCACAGGACTCCTCGATGGAATCCCCAGCTAGTTCTGTGCCAGGCTCATTCAGCCTGGGTGAATTTCTAGGAAGGAAAGAGGGGTGGATGGGCGGTGGCCTCAAGGGAGCGACTCAACGAACCAAACAGTGGGATTAGAGGTGGGCTGAGGTCCCAGGGGCGATGAGAAGCTGTGTGTGACCTGTGGTCCTGAAGCTCACTTAGCCTGGAGTTAAGGCTCTCCTGGAATGAGGAAGAGGATCTCAGTGTCTGTGTTTCCCAGTGTGTGCCCTCCCCCAGAGGAGCTGTGGCTGCTGCCTTAAACTCCTGCCCAGATGTTGCAGACCGCGATGCGCTAATACCGCTTCACCATGGCATTTTCACGTGTGGATGTTGCTGAGCCGTGCTGATGACGCCGGATGCTGATGCTGACCTGCTGTCCGTGCTGCGGCCCTGCCTACTCCCACCCCTCTCCAGGACCTCATCCTGTGCCATTCCTCACAGCTCCCCTCCAGGCTCTCTCCTCCCTCCCTCCCGCTTGGTTCCTTCTCTTCCCTCTGCCCCTTTTCCCCAGCTGGTGGAGCCCCCTCCCTCCTCAGCAGAGCTGCAGGGCAAGGCTGGCTGTGTCCCAGTCCCAACGTACAGGCTGGGGTGGGAGTATTTTGGCAGAAAGCGGGAGGGAAACGGTGGGGTTGGGCTGCCAAAGCCTGCAGCTCCCACTGTTGGCAGAGCTTATCCGAGAACAGGTCCCTGTGTCCTCTACTGTGTGATCAAACTGGCCAGGGAGCAGTAGTGTAGGAGGGAGGGAGCTCTGCTTTCTTCCGGAGGTCCCATCCCCAGACTGTTTATTATCATACCATTAAGATAATACTGTCAGTGTTATGAATAAACAGAAAGTGTCTCTGCTTACAGAGCACGATTGTGCTGCAGGACAACGTTTAATGTGGGGTTTGTGTTAGGGAAGAGCTCGGGCTCAGCTCAGGAGTGGCATTGGGCCTGCTTAGCTTCCTTCTTCTGAAGCATCATCTGGTTCATAGAATCTCCTGGTTGGAAAAGACCTTTGAGATCGAGTCCAACAAAGCAGTGCTGTTACCAACCTCCTTTACCTACCTCATAGGATTTCTGCTGAGACAATTCAATACCTGCCCCTCACGAAGCCCTGGAAGCCAGTGCCCACATGCTGCCAGCCTGCTGCCGCTCCCGTGGCGAGGAGGTAACCCGCTGCTGCACCTCTGACGTGGCTGTAAGCGCTGAGATGAGGTGTGCTTAACTGCTGGGTATCCGTGCACTGCTCCTTCCCATCAGCAAACGCTCCGAAAGCTGCTCCCACCCACCAGGGCGCTCAGCACGGCTTCCATCGCGTAGCGAATGCACCGGCATGCGTACAGATAGCACTGGAATCCGGAGTAGCCGGACAACTCACAAGTGCCTGGTGTTCAGCCCTCCCTCACACCTATTTCCAGAGGCACAGAGTGTTCCGAAGGGGGCAGCGTCACTCGCGCTGACCTGAATGGCAAAAGATGGAGAGTTTCTGCTGGGGTAGAAAGTTTTCCTGCTCCTGTGTTTTGTATTTCATTTGCAGACTTGGTGAGCGCAGATCCGATGCTTTTTTAGCAAACGGTTCATTATTTGCTGCCCTCCCGGAGCGATTCCTCCTGTTGCGAGAGGCAGAATGGATTTTGCCGTGTGAGCTGGGCTTCACTGTGCTTCCACCTGAGTGTGCCCTGTGTGGACAAGGTAGAAGAAGCCTCTGGGCAGTTTAATTTACATCAAGAAAGTTTTAGGGTGCTTTCATTCTTCCTGTGTGCATAGAAGGCCCTTCTTGACTGTATGCGGAGTGGATTTTCAGGAATTCACTTACTTTTTTTGGAGAACCAAAATGTTTGAGAAGAAGTCGTGTTGTGTTATAGAGTGAAAGCTGTGCCCAGCCAGGGACATGACCCCCGGTGCTATCTGTAGTTTCCATATCGTGGTTCTCTGATCTGTTCTTACAGCTAAAATTAAAAAAACCCATATAAAACTGACTGAGGCAGCCTTTTCTGTTGGTTTTTTAATAAATTTGACAGTACTTGAACTTCTGGTGGTTTGGTGTTTTTTACTTTTGCATAGCGTCTTCAGAAAATAATTTATTTTTAAAGCAAAAATCCAAGCTGTCTTTCTCAAAGCAATTAGATCTGGTAATTTTTTTAAATGAAGGAGTCATGGTAACGCTTTTGTACAGGCGCCAGGGTGCTGCTGCAAGAAGGAATACAACATTTAGGTTTTTTGTAATTATGCAACACAATCTCCAAATTCTATATTTAGATTTCTAAACTAAAAAAGAGTTTCTACTGCTGTGTTCATAACTAAAAAGATGAAATTGATCGTTTGATCATGTTTGTTAAGGTGTTTTTCCAGTTGCAGCTCTGGCTGTGCAGCCTCGTGTGGTCCACGACCTTCATGAGAGGCTTCCTGGCCCATGAGGCTGCGGCTCCCGGTGCTGTTGGAGGGTGTTGTTGCCCCGTTGTTCCTGGTTCTCAGAAAGTGACACAAGAAGGTTATAGGATGCACAATATCCCAAGTACCTGATACACCAACCTGTAACTGTGAATGCTCCCTGCTGAAGCCAATAGTTTGAACTGGACAAAAATTGCAAGGAGATGTGAGACGTTTCAGCTGCCCTCGTTAAATCCCAGTAACAACCGAGCAGACTGCAGGTGCAGTTGTGTCTTGCAGCTGTAATCCAGTTCTGTGTGTAATCTTGTGAAAGTCCCTCTTTCCCCTGGGCCTGGAGAAGTTGTATTTAGGGCAGTTCCAGTTCAGATGTCGGTAGCTCTCAGGTCTGCAGGTGAAATGGCTGAGTTCAGCTCCTCAGGAAGGGCTGCACTGGTCCCCAAGTGTCTGTGAGTGATGGTTTCTGCTGGTCTGCATGGTGTGACCAGTTGGGTTTTCAGTTGGACCAAAGAGTGCATCATGACTCATTGGTAATTTGAGATTGTTAATTACAAATGGGCTCCAAGTCTGGGGGAACTTACCCTCTCCTTGTTGGCTGCCAAATAAGAGTGATGTGTGGCTGGATCTCTTTGGAGAAGAAGAGCTGGTCAGCTGTGGGCTGCGTTCTTTTGGGAAGTGCAGGGTGTTTGGTGCAAAGGAGGGAGCACCGGTGGCTGTAAGAAGCTGTGTGACAAGTGCGTGCCCTGAGGGCAATCTCTGGTCTTCTCCGTGTGGGCCACCTGTTATAAGGTGATGTCTTCTGCCTCTAAGCCAAAGTTTGATTTCTACCCGCATTTGGGAGGTGTTGTGTAGGTTTCCTAATCAGCCTGCATAGTGACCAGCTTCCCAAAGGTTGTCTGGGCTTTATTCACTCAGCTGCAGCGCACCTTTGGCTGCGTCAGGCACCTTAGTGTTTGTCCAAGGGTCTGTAATTCACAATAACAATTAAAAATCAAAGCGTATTTTGAGGGATATATTACATCACTTGGATGATAAAAACCCATCTGGCTTGGTGGTGGCCACGGGGTCACAGCCAGCGTGTCGAGTTGCAGAGCAGGGCCAGCTTCTCCTAAGGCTTAGGAGCCACACATGGCCCTCTGGAATCCTGAGGTGCCAAGGGAGGAAAGGACAGGCTGGGCTGGTGCTGAAGAGCTGGGCTGTACCTGGATTTCATTAATGCAATTAAAGAGTTCCTGGATTCACAGGATGAGGTGGTTTGTCTTCTCGTCGTTCCAACACTGAAGCTATGTCTGAGGAATATAAGTAGCCCTGTTTTTATCTTGTTTAGAAATTGAAAAGATTCAGAAGGGTGAAACGACAAAGAAGGAGGAGGAAGAGAACTACCTGGATTTATTTTCACACAAGAACATGAAACTGAAAGAGCGCGTTCTGATACCGGTCAAACAGTATCCGAAGGTGAGGGCAGCTCGGAGCCTGCTGGCTCGCGGGGTTTGCTCGTGGTCTGGGGGCTGTGGCTGACGTTAGAGTGGCACTGGCACTGTCGCCAGGGGTTGTGCCACAGTTCCACTGTCCCTACAGAATTTGTCTTGTGCAAGCTGGCAGGGTCTTATTTCAGATGTGTTGCATTTCTAGAATGTCTTGGGATGAAGCTAAATAATGATGTGCAGAGTTGTGGTCTTTTATTGCTAGAAGACACACTTTCAGATGCAGAGCTTTGTGTTTTACTGTTAAGAACTCATTTAACTCTTCAGTTAACTCTGCCTATAAAGCTGCTAGAGAGAAAATGTTGGGATTAAACCCTTTATGTGAGTTAATTTGGCTTGATTTCCTGGTGGAGCATTTTTTAATGAAAAGAATGTTCTGGAACCTAAATTTTCATGTGCCTTTTTTGGTCTGTATGTTTTGATGAGGTGAAGAGAAAATGGAGTGGCTGATGATTTTGTCAGCCAGCAGAACATTAAGAGAAGCTTTGTGGCTACAGAGCTGTGGAGCTAATTTTGTTCTGTTTTTCCTTCATTTACAGTTCAACTTTGTGGGAAAGATTTTGGGACCTCAAGGCAACACCATCAAGAGACTTCAGGAGGAAACCGGTGCTAAGATATCTGTGCTCGGGAAGGGCTCGATGCGAGATAAAGCAAAGGTAAGGGCTTCGCCCTTAGAAGCATCCGTTTATATTACTTCATATCGCTGTGAGCAGCACTGGTTCGCAAAGCATTATGTAGAACATTAAACAGTCAAAATCCAAAAGCAAAAGCAGTCAGAAGTCACGCTTCCAAGGTGGTTCTGTGCCTTTTGGGAGCAGCCTTGACGGGGGCAGAAATTTGTGTGTGTTTTTTATGAATGTGACTTTGAGACCTTTGAGGTCCTGTACCCCTGGCGCAGACATATCTTGTGCGAAAGGTGAAGTACAAAGGCTGTATAATAAGAATTAAATCCAGCTACTCTGAAAAGGCTTTTGCTAGAGAAATGTTTCCCCTCCAGAATAAAAAAAAATGCTTTTTCCAGCTATTCCCTTTGAAATCCTTAATTTCCGTGGTTCACTGAAGATCCAGGAACCGTTCCTGGTGAGCTTTAGTGAATCACAAAGGGCTTGGAGGATTATTTTGAGCAGAAAAAATAAAAATAGTATTTTTTCCTTCCAACCTGCTCCCCAAACTGAGCTGACGGTCACCAGGGCTGTCACTTAATCCAGATTTTACTTTACCAGCATGGAAAGCTTTTACACTTTGAGCTTGTTTATGACTTCTTAAAGCCACCTGAATAACACAGGTATCTAGGAGCAGAATTAAAGAGCGAGCTTGTTGGAGGTGTTGGACTCCACTAGATGGTAAAGAGCACCTCAGGCAGAAAGGTGGGATAGGAGAGAAAGAACGCTGCGCCATACACTTAATCTGCTGGAAAAAACAAGTGGCCGACACCAATGCCTTAGCAAAAATATCGTCACCTGGAAAGGCAGCTGTAAAGAGATGGAAGGTGTGCATTGCGAGTGGCTTCTTATGAAACCACATGCACAGTGTGTGACCGTGATCTGTGTCCAGGCGTGGCCAAAGCGCTTTTCAGACATTTCCTGTTAAGGCTTAGAAAACAAGTAAAAGAGAAACGGTTTCTCTGCATCTTACTTGGTTTTAGAAATCTCCGATCTGCTTTGTTTCAGGAGGAAGAGCTGCGGAAAGGGGGAGACCCAAAGTACGCTCATCTAAATATGGATTTGCATGTCTTCATTGAAGTGTTCGGGCCCCCCTGTGAAGCGTACGCTCTGATGGCTCACGCCATGGAAGAGGTCAAGAAGTTCCTTGTTCCAGTAGGTGTCCTGCTACGCTTTCCTTGTTGAAGGCGGTGGAGGGGTGGTGAAACTGTAAGGGTGGAGAAGGTGTGCACAGGGTAAGGCTCGTGTGACAGGACTGGTGTGGTGGAGGAAGCTGGGACTGTCAAGCATGTGTGTGGCAGCTTGAGACACCCTGTTAATCTCGCACATGGGCGTGTGTTTTTCCCCAATCCATAATTACGATGGCAGATGCTTACAGGGCTCTTGTGTGGAATACTTGGAGTGGGTACCACTCTCCCGGTGCTGGTTGTGGTCATGGCAGTGGGTGGGTAGCTTGTTTAACTCCATTTTAGTGGGAGAATAACTTTAGGTATGTGTGGCATGGAAGAGACTTCTTGGATGCCCTGTTGTGCCTCAGAACTGTAGCACAGAAATCCAGCTAGAAAACTCCACTGGTTAGATCAGAAACTGTAAAGAAGGAGGAGTTCGCTTTGTTCCAAAGGGACAATGTGAGGGCAAGACGGGTGGCTGCCCTGGCAGCTCGGCAGCAGTGTTCGATGTGGCAGCTGTGCCTGGGACGTGTCTGTTAAATCAGTGTTTCTGCTGCTTTAAGTGCACACGATGGGCAGGAACCTCTCTTTACTAATCGGCGTTTACACAGATGACACTCGTTATCTGTCTCTTGCTGGTGGCCCTTGTAGGACCTTTATGGTCAGCGTCAGGTCGGGTTTGTCAGTCTGTGACACAACAGCGCTGCCTCCGAGAGCTGCAGAACTTGAAGTCTTTTACATGTTCTAAAACAGTGATGTTCCTTGCTAAATTAGGAAAACAACAAAATTGCTTCAGGCTGGCTCAGCCTGGCAGGTAGGGAGCTGGGTACAGCCCAGCACCGCGCTCCGCAGCTGAGCTGGAGAGAGCCGGGGTGTTCTGCCCGCCGTACCAGGCGTGGGTGGAACTGGGAGTGGTGGGTAGTAGGGAGTGTGGAAAAGCAGATGGATGCTGAGTGATTCCTGAGAGTCTGACACAGAGACGAGGAGAGATTGTGATGGGAAGTGTCTTTGAAGGAAAGAGGTCATCTTCAAGGAGCCCCTGGGAGGTACAAAAGCTCAGCTTGCTAAAGCAAGCGTGCTGCCTTGAAATTTAAAGTGTCGTATCTATCGCTGCCTTCAAACAGCGCATTAAACTTGTGAGAACTGGCAGAGTAGTCTCTATGGGAGCCAGCAGTGCTGTGAGGACACATCTGGCAGAAGAATCCATGCTTTGTGGTGTTGCCATGGCATTGTGAAGATCTCGGAGCGAGGCCCAGCCTGTGTATGAGGGAAGGGTGGGGTGCAATGGTTCCTGCGGGGTCACCAGAGATCTGTGCTAATTCCTGAAGCCGGTTTCCCTGAGGGAATAAAACATGTTGTGTTCAGAAGAGTTTGAAAAGACAGCCTGCATTTGCAAGGGGGTGTTTGCACTTTGCCAGGCCGTGTTCTCTCCTATTCCTTCAGTGTGTCGGGAACACAGCAGTGTTGTTACCTGCTGTGGGCTCGTTGCCAGCCACTTGCTTTTAAACAGGAGCTGTAAAGTGCTCGAGGTGAGATTTGTCTTGCCTAACTTCACCTCTGAGCTCTCCAAATAAATCCTGCTGACATCCCTGGGATGCCAGCCATCAGGTACTTCCAGAGCCACTATGAGAGAGCCCTTCTTCCAGGGACTGGCTGCGGAGCTCTCTGCAGCTCCAGGACACGCAGGTTGAGCGCCTGTCTTGGCCAGTTTAGAGAAAGCTGACATTTGTGCCCTGCTGAGCAAATCCCAGGAAAACCAACCTGCAAATTTTAATTTAGGACTCTCAGGTTATTTTTATTTCAGCACAGAAGCCTGTGATACCCCAGAGCACAGACCAGCTCGTTAGCTGTTCTTTGGAACTGACTATTTCCCATTTTTAGGACATGATGGATGATATCTGTCAGGAGCAATTCTTGGAGCTTTCCTATCTGAACGGTGTGCCAGAGCCAAGTCGTGGCCGAGGAGTCCCTGTGCGGGGAAGGGGAGCAGCTCCACCACCGCCTCCACCTGTTCCAAGGTATCTTTCCCGAACACACAGAGCTGGAAATGCTGCGTTGTGCTCAAGAGTTGTTATGGTGGACGTGGTTCAGCTGTTTGTCCCCACACATCAGCTGTTGTCCTCGACCATGGCTTTTGGCCAAGGCTTTCCAGCCTGGTGGTGCAGGTTTGCTTTTAGCAAGCTCGCATCAAGTGTTTTGTATGTTTTGAGGTGTAATCTAACGCAGTGCATGTCTTCTGTGTTGGTTTTGATGTCTGAAATCAGTAGCTTCATAAAGCAACCTTTCAAAAGCTGGCCTAGGAAATCCTGTGCAGGTAGATGGGTCATGTTTGCTCCTGTAGCCTTCAGCAGAACAAGCATTTCCACTTCAAATCTGCCTTCCTCTGGAAGTTACGGCTTGACGTTGAGGCATTGGGGTAAATCAGTGATAAAACTCCATTACTGGAGTTCTTACTTCACTGCATGTTTTGGGGGGGAAAGTCTCGACTTCTGAGCATTTAGCCTAGAAGTGCGCCTGCTCACCTCGCCCTTGTTCCTCACACTCCTGGCAGTCGTTACAGTCTGGTGATGCAGGGGTTTTTAAAATGAATGCTGAGAAACTCCTTGGCCAAAGTTCTGTATCAGATTTATATGTGTACAGCACCCAATGCAGCAGAGTCCTTATTCCAGAAGAGGTTTCTGTGAATCCTGCAATCAGCAGCACTAACAGTCCTTGTGCTTTCATTCCTGACACCAAGTCCATGGCCCAGTTGGTGGTGTGTTCGTTTATCAAGCTGTTGCATTTTAAAGTAGATATGAGGAGCACACACGGTTGACTCGGTGTTCAGCGCACGAGCAGTGGCCGCTCACAGTCCTTTCTGTCTCCTTTTGCAGAGGGCGCGGTGTTGGTCCTCCCCCCCCGCCGCCTCCTCCTCGGGGGGCCCTGGTCCGAGGTGTCCCGGTGCGGGGTGCCATCTCCAGGGGAGCCGCTGTGGCCCGTGGCGTCCCGCCTCCCCCCGCGGTACGGGGCGCTCCTGCACCCAGAGCACGCGCAGCCGGCATCCAGAGGATACCACTTCCTCCTCCTCCCGCACCAGAGACCTACGAGGAATACGTAAGAATCTCTGTCTTTGGGTTTTTCACTGTAGCCAGCTGAGCAGGCACTAGATAGGCAACATGACTGAAAGCAGAGCTCACAGCACTAAGATTGCACTGGAGAAGCGGCCACCAGTCGCTACTACGGCACTGGGTGACCCACTCTGCCTCTTTAGTCCTCGAGAGGGAACTGCTGGTGTCCGAAGTACAGGGCACAGGGTGGGTTTTATAACACTGAAATGTGCCCCCAAGGAGGAAGTTTGCCATAGCAGTCAGTGCATGGTCGAACAAATTATATCAGATTGATGTAGTTCGCATCACATTCTCTTTCTGCTAGAGAATTCTTTAAGCAGGGAACATCAAAGGTTCCGTACAGCCCCTAAAATCCTTAAAATAAACACATGAATAAGCATGATGTTTCAAGGCACATAACAAAGCACCACCGTCCTGTCAAGCTTCTCAGCATCTTGGCTCTTCCTGTTCTAATGGAAGAGCAAGGTGACTGGTTTTGATGCCCAGCAGCATTCTGGGGAGACATCACCAATGTCAGTATTTCTAAATTCTGTGTCTCCTCTCAGTAAATGTTCAGTCTTTCCACTGAATCCAGTCGCAGGTTGACGGGTTGGGTTTTCTCTACCTGTGAACCTGTGGTTTAGATAACACGGTTACAGGGTGAGCACAGCGGCAGCTTTGGGCTTGCAAAAAGTTTTCAAATGCACTGTGAATATCAATGTGGTTGATTCCTCCCAAGCCACAGCACACAGGCGGATTTCGGCTCCTTCGGGCAGCCCAGGCTTCACAGGCTCCTCCGAAGATGTTGTACCTGAACCCAGCTTTGCAGTTACTCTTGGCCAAGTGTTGTCCTCTGTTCCTTCCATTAACACTGCTGCCCTCATCCATTCCAGGGTTATGACGACGCGTACGCAGACCAGAGCTATGAGGGGTATGAAGGTTACTACAGTCAGGGCCAAGGGTGAGTGTGCTCGTCTCCTGTCTGTCAGAGGGAATTATGCATGCATTTTCTTTCCTTTCTCTTCTTTTAAGCAAATGGCAACAATCATTTCAGAGTATGAGCTGTAGGGGAGGTGCCCTGTTCTACTGGAATCCAGGAGTGCCCAGGAAATCACTTCTGGGAATGTCCCAGTGTCCCTAACAGTTCTGTACAAGCAGTGACCATGTCGCGTCTGCAAGCAATGTTGGGCATCTTTGCTTGTCAAGTGTTTGTGTGAAGTTGTGTCAATCAAGGATCAGCGTTTAAGCACTGTGGGTAACCAACATAATTACTCTTCCAGGGACACAGAATACTATGATTATGGACACGGGGAGGCACAGGAAACCTATGAAGCTTATGGTATGTCTGTGAACACTGCTCTTTTCATAGGGGGGAGTTTCTCGTGGTCAACCAGCTGTTTCCCAGTGCTCTTCACGCTCTGAGCTAAACCTTACTGAGGAGAATCTCAAGTAGTTTCCGTGGTAGAATATTTATATCTTCCAGTTATCCAGGTCTGAACAACTGGAAGCATTCTGTGGTTTTTAGATTCTTACCTAGCTTTGGTTGTCTCAAAGGTGACACTTCTAAAATGCCATTTTTTAGGTATGGAAATATCTTTTCATTTCCTGGTAGCTTTAGAATATTTCAAGCGCTCTGGATTTCCACCCACGGCACTGCTTTGCTGCAGTCTGGTTTTCATGGATTATGTTTTGTTGAGCTGAATGAGTGCATGGTTCCATCTGCTCCCTTATCCTCAGAAACCCGCTAGCTGCTACTGACTTTGCACTGTACATTTGCCTGAGAAATGGATTTAAATGTCATATCAAGGTCTCCCTTTGAGTGGGTGGAACAACTTTGGTCAACATGACTTGCAAGCAGCCTATGAATTTTAGCTAATTTGAATCATATAAAGCTTAGGCTGGACTATGGAGTGTGGGAGACCAGTTCAACCACAGCTGTGGGAGTCAAATGTTGGAAACAATGGGCCTCGTATCCAGGATGCCATGGTGAAGGATTGGGTGACAGCAGTTTCTTTAATGCCGGTTCAGATATCCGAGCTCATGAATGGCGTCTGCATGTGGCAATGACTCAGATTCATTTTCCTCTCTCTATAAACAAGCTGCACTATAAACAGTTAGGAGAGCTATAGCTGAGCTGCTTAATGGCCTGGAAATAGGCTGTGTGGAAAACGTCAGCATCAGCTGCCTGAGATTTGAATGAATGCAGGTAGTGACGGCAGTGCCCAGCTGGAGGGGCTTTCTGGGATCCTCAGGAACAGGGAATCCCTCGTGCTGCTGCGTAGGGAAGCAGAGTTGTTAAAATAGTGGCTGTCTCCTGTGCTGGCTTCAAACTCTCCCCCGCCCTGGGCTTCGGCTGTGAAAAGGTCAAATTCAGGTGTGTAACCAGGGATGCTTTTCCGGTCTAAGATGCATTTAAATAGCCGCTTGCTGTCAGTAATCCTGGGATCTTCCCTGCCTTCAGCGTGGGGCTTGTTTGCCTGTCTCAGTCAGCAGCACAAAGAGCTTTTGTGCCTCTTGCTTGGTAAGAACGCAAGTGGCGTCTGATATGTGAAGGCCAAAATGCTCATCACACCCTTGGCGTGAGGCTGCCACAGCTGATCTGTTTATCCACAGACATTTCCTTTGCTCTCTGCTTTCATGAAAACAGAATTAGAGAAATAAATTGTTGAGCCAGGCTGGAGACAGTTCTGATAAAACGGGAACGTGCTCAGTGGTGTGGGAACAGGCTCGCCTGTGTCGTCTGCTCCGGAGGAGCGAGCAGTCGCTGCATGAGCTGTGGGTACGGAGTGTCCTGTAGTGATGGAGAGGAAGGAACAGACTGCTATCTGGGAGTCCATTCAGACGTGCTACCGTCCCACAGCACTGTAAGGACTTCGTTATTTTGGCACGGTTATCCAGGAGCTGCTGTGCCTGGCACCGGGAAGGGGAAGCGCTACCTGTGCGGAGCCTGGCGTTGTGGATGCTGCTGGCCACCAGCCCAAGGGGCTGTGACTGCTGTGACCTCTGCTGCGGCAGCTGCCAGAGCTGCCCCAGGAATTGGCTTTGGCTCTACTGAGATTAATTACTCCTAAAAGGCAGCGTTTGGCCGGGCCGTCAGAGCCGCAGGCTTCCCAGGGTTCCCGCACAAGTGGCTTGTTCATGTGGTGGTTTTGGTGGACAACAAGGTGTTTTGAGGTGAAACCACTGTGAAGATGCCCTGTGCCTCCACACTGACTCCTGAGGGAAGCCCATCTAGCACTACCACTCCCTTCATACCTGTCAGCCCGCAGCGCTCCACCAACCTTGACATATCCCTCTCTTTTATCCTGAATCAAAGAAGCGTGGCCAGCAGGGCGAGGAATGGGATTCTCCCCATCTGGTCTGCTCTCATGAGACCCTACCTGGAGTTTTGTGTCCAGTTCTGGAATCACCAGCATAAGGAGGATAAGGAAGTGTTGGAAAGGGTCCAGAGGAGGCTGCAAAGATGATCCGAGGGCTGGAGCGCCTTCCATACGAGGACAGGCTGGGAGAGCTGGAGTTGTTCGGCCTGAAGAAGAGAAGGCTCTGGGGAGACCTTAGAGCAGCTCCCAGTGCTGAAAGGGGCTCCAGGAAAGCTGGGGAGGGGCTTTTCGCAAAGGCAGATTCTGGTAGACTGAGGGGGAATGGCTTTAAATTGGAAGGGATGAGATTTAGATTAGACCATGCTGAGGGTGGTGAAGCCCAGGCCCAGGGTGCCCAGAGCAGTGGTGGCTGCCCCATCCCTGGAGGGGTTCCAGGCCAGGTTGGATGGGGCTTGGAGCCCCCTGATCCAGTGGGAGGTGTCCCTGCCCATGGCAGAGGGTGGCACTGGATGGGCTTTGAGGTCCCTTGCAACTCAACCCATTCTGTGATCCCATGATTCTATGGTTCTTTTCCACAGGGCAAGATGACTGGAACGGAACCCGGCCCTCCCTGAAGGCCCCGCCGGCCAGGCCAGTGAAGGGGGCCTACCGAGAGCACCCATACGGACGTTATTAAAAACAAACATGAGGGAAAAATATCAGTTATGAGCAAACAGTTGTTACTGATTCTTGTATCTCCCGGGATTCCCGTTGCTTTACCCACACCAGACAAGTAATTGTCTAACTGTTTTTCTTCGTGGCCCTTTTTCTCCCACTCCATCCTCACCCTGCATTCTGGCTTCTGTACGTAGTATTTTAAAATGAGTTAAATAGACTTAGAGGACCGACTTTAAGTTTCTTTTTTTCAGTGTGTAGATGGTTTTTCTTGTGTTTAGGTAAATACAACTGTACCTTTTTTAATGAAACAAAAAGTTGAGTTAATAATGTTAGTTTCCAAAGTGACATGCTTTGCTTAGCAGCTATGGAATTAAGGTTTTGTTCACCTTTTAGGTTTGGTTTTAAGGAACCCATAAAAGTTGTAGTTGCAGAATCCCAAAGTAGGCTACATTTCAAAATTCAGGGCTGTTTTTAAGAGTTAAAATCATAATGTAACGGTAATAGCTGCCACCGTTTAAAAGTAACCTCAGATGTCAAACTTTCCTTAAAAGCAGATTGCTGGTGAATCATAAGCTTAAATTTTAATACGAAGGATCCTCAAACAAATTAAATAGCATTTTTAAAGGTGATTGACTTAAAAGGAAAACAAAAACAAATTAGGTTTGTAAAATTGACTTTTCTTATGTGGGTTTTGAAATCTAGCCCCGAACAGGCAGTGTTGAGAGATGCTTGGGAAGCAGAGTTTCCAGTGTAAAGGGGTTCTTAGTTTGGTTCTGGATGAAGAACTTTAAAGGGAAAAACAAATTAAAGCATGGCTGTAATTGCCTGGTGTTTGGTATTAGAAACCAGAGCATTCAGTCTTGTTTCATAGTGCTGGGGGCAGAGAACGCAGCGCGAGTCCACCCGACAGCGCTGTCGGTGCTGGCAGTCCCGCTGTTCAAGTGTATCTCAACACTAGCTTTGCCTAAAAAGGGACGCTGCAGCTGGAAACATGAGGAAAAACTCACTTTGTACATAGGAGAAAGTCCTAATTGGATTTGTACACTGTCCTCCCACTGTTCTTGAAGGTTAACTGCTACGTGTGTAAGTCTGCCTAACTAGGTAGCTAAACCTGTCACGATGTCTGCCGCAGTTTGTCAATAAAGTTTAGTCCTTTTTTAATCAAAGTAAATGTGATGAATTGTCATTTTTTTTGGTTAAGCAATAAAATAGCTATTTTTTTCAATTAAATTTAAATTAATGCTAAAGCTAATTGTCTTTTTAAAAGATGGAGACATTCTAAAAATGGTGGTTTTTGTAATTCTCACAAAAAGTTTTATTGAGCTCATGGAATGAGCTTAATTTTTTTAAAAAAAAAATAGAAAGAACACTTGTTTTTCACCCCCTGGAAGTTGTTGAAAGCAGTTTGGTCCTGCAGTGTGGCAGAAACCTGATTTCTGTCCGCTGGAAAGCGGTCGTGGTTCTTTGCTGAATTAACGATTGAGATTTCAGGCAGCCTCGCAGAGCATTCCAGGCTGCGGCCTCGGATCGAGTCTGAAAGGGCTGGTTTAAACCCAGCGTGACAAAATGAAAGCTGAAAACTCCAAGGCTTAGCTGCCAGCAGGAGGAGAGGGAAGCTGGCTTTGTAAACCCCCGACCCCTCGGCTCAGGTGATGCCCTTCCCACTTCATGGCAGCCTTTCCTTGGAAAGCCACTTCAAAGGGTGCGGCAGCGGCTCCTCACGGCCTCTGAGAGGGTGGGGATGTCTGTTATCGTATAAAATAGAGCGGTTTCCTTTAAACTGCTTCTTAGCCCTGCAAAATGGGTCGTGTTTCCCATCTGCAAAGCGAATCCAGCATCCTAAGGGGAGAGAATTAAACTGCTCGGGGGTGAAAAATGGAGCACTAGGGAGCAAACTGCTTGTAGCAGCGCATGACTGAGGGGAATACTTTAAAACAAAAAGTTGTCTTTGTAGATTGTTATTAAAGTGTAAATAACTGAATTTTCAACAATGGTTTGGAGTCAGCTTTCAGGGCATAATGTCTTGCTTGATGAAAAGATCACCCTATGCCCCCCTTTTAAAGGAAAATTATCGCAGGAGAATCAGGATGTGTAAAGCTAACATGCATCGCAAACCCCAAAAGGTAACCTAAATGTCTGATTTTAATAGCACATTTCTCTTTTACATAAACTTTATTGAAACAGTTCTTCAAATGTTAATTTTAATGTAAAAAAAATTGCAAAAAAAAATGTTTAAAATACACATTTAAAAAACCCATGTGCTTCTGCATAAATTAGCGATAACTTTAATAATGTGCCCTTGGAAAATGCACTGTGATGTAATGTGGGCAAAAAGGAATCGGCGAGCTTAAATATCAAGAGATGTAAAATGACAACGAATGTAGAGAGTCCTGCTACTGCCAAAAACCCCTTCTGCTCAGTTATATAAAATGTAAAATGGCCCTTTTAGACCCCAGTATCGATATTTCCTGTGCCCTGTTCGAAGCTCAGCTGAAGTTGCATGTTTTCCTTCCTGTGTAATTGCATGCAGGGATCTTTTTTTTCTTTTGCTTTGTGCCACCTTCGGGACACTCACAACTGTCTTCGCTTTGCAGGAGTCGGGAGTGCATCGCCGCAAACCCCTTGGGTGAGGATGAGCAGGGGCAGCGCCAAGTGGGTGAGTTTGTTTGTACAACGCGCTGGGAACCGCGAGCGTGTTTAGAGGGGAAGACGGGGGCGGCACCATCTGAGCTGCTAAATCGAAGCCCTTCGTTATATACCCACAAATAAATTACTCTCGGGAAGAGCTGGATCTGTGGGTGATGCTCTCACAGAGGTCATGATGTGGAGGACGCTTCCGTGTGTGCGTGCATGGAGCGATCCCATGGAGAAGGGAGTTTTAAGTGGATTTGAGGAGAGGAGGAAATGTAAGGAGATGTGTCTCTTGGAGATGGGGAGCTGTGCGAGAGGACTCTCGGCCACAGGGCAGCGCTGGAGCGCTGTCACCCCGTGCTCTGCAAACAGCGCAGCAGGGAAAGGCTCAACAGGAATTCCTACGATGCATTAAAACAAGAGACTGCAGATTTCAGACCAGATGCTGCCCAGCTCATTCTGCCTACTCCACACCCCCAGCAGGCTCTGAAATGTGATCTGGCTCCTGCCTGTTCTGGTTTTATGGCTCTTTGTTTGCAGTGATGGCTCGCTCGGTGGTCCTGCCGGCCTGGCTGCGACGCGTTGAGCTTAGAGCCCAGCTTAGAACCCGTTGTCAGCGAGGGAGCAACTGCAGCCCTCGGGAGGGAGGATGGACCCCAGCGCCCACCTTTGGGTGTCAACGCCCACGGCCGCTGGGCTCCCTCTGGCGGCTGCACCTTGCTTACTTTCCAATAAATCCCTTAATAAATGCACACACGTGTTTGCAAAGTGAACGGGGCCTCGGCCGGGGAGGTCATCGCGCCCCGGTGGCGTGACCCGCGTACACAGCAAGGCGCAGCTCCCCCAGGCCCAGAGGCAGCAGCCACAAGCGTTTCCTTCAGGGACAACTGATCCCATCCTTTCCAATTTGAGAGCGCTGAAAAGCTGAGCTCCATAAATAAAAGAACAAAGAAATAAACCTTTGAAACGTTGAAGAAGTCTAATGGCTTCAAAAGGCAACTGTGAAAAGCTCTGGGCATAGGACCTAAGTCGGATTTTGGGTGGGATTGTAAAGCTGCCAAAGGAGCTTCTCTTATCTTGGGAGCATTAGGGACAAGAAAGCGGGAATACACGGAAATGCGGCAGCAGAGTGAGATTGCCCTCGCTGCCTTGACTTTGACTTGAAAACAGGATCCGTAGTTTTCAGCTAGAGGAAATCATAATTGCAGTTATGGCCTGAAGTTGCACCAGAGGAGGTTTAGATTGGGTATTGAAGAAAATGTCTTTACTGACAGAGCGGTGAAGCCCTGGCAGAGGCTGCCCAGGGCAGTGGGGGAGTCTCCATCCCTGGAGGGGTTCAGAAAGCGTGCAGACGTGGTACCTGAGGACAGGGTTTAGCAGGCACGGTGGGGCTGGGCTGGAGGTTGCACTGGATGAGCTGAGAGGTCTTTTCCAACCTTAATGATTTTGTGATTCAGTGTCTGGATTTATGACCTGCTTATTGCATGCGTCTTCATTTACAGTGTAACTGGGACATTAATTTATATGGTGTTGTACCAATCTTTCCCATTTCTTTCCTAATAGGCACAGCTTTTATATCAAGTGGAAAAGATATGATAGAGATCATCTATTACGATGCAGTTTTTTACCAGTAGAAGTGGACCTGGTGATGTTGCTGGAGTCACACAGCTCATTTGTGCGTTGCATTTGTTGCATGTTTATGTGAAAGGTTTTGATGTTTCAGAGGAATGTACGGCTTAATGTATGGGAAATAACTGTATTTGCCAAAAGTATTTTCAAAAACACGCCCTGCCTCAAGCATCTTCCTCCCTCTCACAGCGTTTCTACCTTCCCGTTTTAGCCTAGAGGCTGCTAATTGAGATCCAAAAATAGCCATCAGCATCGGATGTGTCTCTCGAGGCTCTGATTAACCAGGCGTTCTGGGGGTGACAAGAGGACTTACTGAAATTGGTGAGGGAAAGAGATTCCTGTGAGTTCTGAAGGCTGAGTCACCTCAATAACCTTCCTGTTCTGTTGTCCCTGGGCTGCCCAGCCTCACTGATCCTTCATCCCAGGTCTCTCCAAGGGACTGACCCACGTTTGATCGTTCGTAGGGTTTTGGCCAAGGCCACAAACAAGAGAAAGGCCGCATTGTGCTTGGTGCAGTGGGGTGGGGATGGGCAGCCGTGGTCACGTCTCCTCTGTGGAAGCGTTTCCCGTTCTGTTCAGGAGAAACCTGGCTGTGAGGACATCCTCCTGCTGCAGAGCGCTCCGTGCCTCTGCGCCCCCAACCGCTCCAGCCCTGTGGTGTAAAAACCCCAGCTGGCCGTGCTCAGAGCTGGTTCAAACCTGGGCTTTGCCTTTCCTTGGCGAGCTCCTGCTCTGCGTGGTTCAGAGCTGGGTTGTTGGGCAGCAGCAGGAGGGTGAAACTGAGCTTGCAGGCAAAACGCTTCAGCTGCTGTTGCAGAGAGGTGCCTGTTGCTCTCCCCAACCGGAGACTGTCTTACCCTGCCCATTCCTTCCCTCTGGTTCCAGGCTGCTGGTTGGGTTGTTAAAGCAAACAGCTACAAGCTTTAGTTTATACCTGACCGATGGTGGGTTTGTGTTTAACTGAACACGCTGCTTTCAGCAAGGTGAAAGCGTCACCGTGTTGTGGTGCTGTACAATCCGGTGTTTGGGAAGCTGGGTGTAGGCACAGCTGGGTTCCCTGCTCGGCTGTTGGAGCCAAGGATTGTTTTTGTACAGAATGAGTTTTTAAATTTGTATGAGAGAATCTGTCACGGACGGAGCCTCTTCCCCTCCTCAGCCTGTGCCGCTGCGCTCCTAAAGGGTGCTCGGGCAGAGGGCGATCCCGGGATGGAGCCTCCAAGGGGAGAGCCCAACGAGGACCTCACTGCTGGGGTGACAGGCGCTGCGGTGAGCACGGCTCTGCTCCCGGCTGTGAGGAACGGGACGTGCGGTGCTGTTGGGGCCCAGGGAAATTCCTCTTTAAATGATGAACCCGTACATTGTGAATAAGGTGTTGGGCACACGCCCCGTTCGTACGCTGTGAGGGGGAGGAATTTCTGCAGGCTCTGGGTCCCCTGGGAGCTCCCATCTCCAACGTGGATGTTGCTGCTCCACTTGTGCGCAGGAAGCTCGGTTCCTGTGGGCTGTTATTGCTCAGTGGAGCCTGCGTTGCTGCCATATGTTGCGACGGAAATGTTTGGTTTTGCACTCGTTTTGCTCCTTTCGCAATGTGGGATGAATCCCCGATGAGCTGACTTCGGATCCAGGAGAGGAGCCCAGCTGAGATGCCGCTGGCTTTGCTGTGGCTGGGAATGGGAGCGCTGGGGAACACGTCGAGCTGCCTTGGAAGCTGGAGAGCAGGGACGGTGTCTGGGAATACTGGGAACGTGAAGTGTTCTCCAGTGGAGCTGTTGCTTTCACCACTGCCTGGAGAACCAAACAGGACCACGGGCTGGTACGTGGTGTTACAAACACAAACCTGTGTTCAGCCCGGCGTCGGTGCCTCCTGCTTGTTGCCGTTACGGTTGTACCTGGGAGACTCCGTTAGAACCGCCAGTGCCTGGATATCCCTGTTTTTTGATGGCTGCGCGTTTCAAACCCGGTAAAGAAAGGAAGGATTTGCCCTGGGAAAGCTTGTTAGTTTTTTAGCCGTGGCTTTACCTGCAGCCTAGGCAGCGCCGGCGCCTGGGACCGTGTCCAGCCCCGTCAGGTGTCTGACGCCCACGAGTTAAGGGAATGGAAGCAAAACGCGGCACGGGGAGGGCGAAAGCTGAGCAAAGTGAATCACGGGGCGGGGGTGGCGGGCGCTGTGGCTGGCAGAGAGCTCGGCCGGGGCCGGGGCCGTTCCTCATTCCCGCTAATAAAGGCCTTACCTTGGAACTGTTCCGCTGCCGGAGGTGTGAGGGTGATCGCTGGAGCCTCTTCCCGCTGCTCCGGGGGAGGGGGGGGAAGTGGGGTTGGGGGACTCTGCCCCACGGGGGTGCAGGGAGGGGGGATGCCCGAAGGGGCCCTGGTGGCTGGGGCGAGGGGCGAGGGGGGCGGGGCCGGGAGGAGGGGGTGACAAGCAGGGTCGAGGTGGGCGTCGTTGCCCGGGCTGTGAGTAAGTGTTGCCGCGTGGGTGGGCGGGGCCATGCATGTGGTGGGCGGGGCTGGCCTGGAGATACCCCGGCTGACCCCGCCTATGAGCGGGGGCCGGACAGGTGGTGGGCGGGGCCAGCGCCTCTGGGCGGGAGCGGTGGGCGTGGCGGAGCAGCCGCTGGGTGGGGGCGTGTGGTGGTGGGCGTGTCCGTCGGCCTGGTCGCGCGCCCCGCGGAGGTTTGTCCCTCGCCGGCCGTCGTCGCGCCGCGGCCCCGCCCGCCATATTGTACCCGGTGCAGGCGGAGCGGCGATGGGTGAGGGGGCCGAGCGGCGGGGCGGCCCGGGCCCCGCGGGGGGTGGGAGGGGGCCGGGCGGGCGCGGGGAGCGGAGCCCGAGCTGCAGGCGGGGCGCTGGGGAACCCGCAGCGCGCTCCGCCCCGGGGAGAGGGGAGGCTCCCGGGCCGCGGCCTCGCGTGGGGCCCCCGGGGCTCCGTCCCTCCTGGCAGCCCCGGGGCGCTCTTGGAGCCCCCCGCTCCCCCGCAGCCCCCGGGGCTCCCTGCAGGCGTGCCGTGCCCCAGTGGGGTCCCCGGAGCCGCCGCTGTTCCCCACGACGCTGGGTCGCACCTCCAGGGCGCCCCCGTTGCCCCCCTGCAACCCAGCCCCTGCCCCTGGAGCCCCCTCTGCTGCTCTACTCCCGTGCCCCGGTGGGGATCCCCGGGGATCCCTGTGTCCCGTCCCGAAGCCTCCTGTGTACCCCTGCAGCCCAGCCTGTGCCCCTGGAGCTCTCACATCTCCTGCTGCTCCCCCAAAGCCCCTTCGGCCCCCGCTGCAGTTCTGTCTCCCCACCTTGTGCCTCCAGTTTTCCCGTTTCTCCTCGTAGCCTCCTCCTGCACCCCTGGAGTGTTTGTGGATCCTGCCGTGCTTCCCCATCGCCCCTGGCCTGCGCCCTCGCAGCCCCCACTGCTGCCTCAGGGCTCCCAGAGCTCCTACAGCCCCTGAGCTGCACTTCTGGAGCTCCCAAGTGTCCTCTCCCAGCTCTTTTCCCAAGCGCAATACTTTCATCCTAACGCTTTTCCCTGTTGTCGTCGTGTGCTGGGCCTCAAACCCACTGCCTTCGCCTCCCCCTGAGCTCCCGTCCATGTGGTGTCCCCGTGTTGTGTCCTGGGGAGTCCCTGTGCCCGGTCCCTCCTGTTGCCCTGCGTCACAAGGACTCTGTGCACTGGCACACGGGCTTTCTTGCCCTGGGCTTTGTCCCCTAGTACCCCCAGTGCTACAGCCACCCCTGCCCCATTGGCCCCGTCACCCATCTTGGGGTGTCTCTGCCTTGCTGTGGTCCCCAGCACAGCCCTGTACCCCATCCCTCGCTGGGGCACAGCACTCTAGAGCTCAGCATAAGCTTTCTGCATAAGCATTTGAGAGCAGTTTCTAAACCTTCAGCTTATTTTCTTTACTCTGGGTGCTGATCACTGAGTGGTGCAAAATGGAAATCAGCAATCAGAAAAGAAAACGTGAAGCAGTTGGTGGGACCTGATCTGAGTTGCTTCACAGTCAGATTTCACTTCCAGTAAATGCTGTGTGTGATCACCCTGCCCTTTTCCTACATTGTGTGGATTCTCCTGAGGTCAGACAGGATCAAGAGCGGGGTTTAACACCTTGGTGTTATTATTGTTGTTTACACTGTGGGAAGCAAGCGCTGGAAAAGCTGACTCTGGGCCAGCATCTCCTGAGCTCTGCTGTGCAAACACAACAGCAACAAGTGCCCTAAAACCGTTGGGTATTTTTCTCACACCTTAAAGAAGCAGAGATATGAAAAAGCCAGTGTGTGTGCTTTTTAAAGAGCTGTGAATATGGGATTCCAGGACAAAATTGTGCAGAAGGAAATCCCCAGTTTACTGAATCCTCTGTGCGAGTTGTTTAACCTCTCTGTAAGTGCGTTGCGTAAAACAGGGATTGCTCCACAGCCATGCAGATTAAATTCCTTGAAAACCACCTGGGGTTGGGAGAGAGGCATGGAAAGCCTGTGTACACTAAGCTGTGGGCTCTCGGTGAATTCCCAGCACCGTGACAAGCTGTTGCGTGTCCCCGGAGCGTCGGGAGCTGTCTGGGGCTGCGTCTGTAACCGGTGGCAAATGGGAGATGGGGAGAAGGGTTGAGCAAAGCTGTGCTGGGCTGTGCTGGCCTTAACGATCAATCTTTTCAGTGTTCAGGACTGAAGCCACAACCGCGCAGTGAAGAGCGGAGAAGCCCCCTGGAAGCAGAGCCTTGTGCACCTCTGTTGTTATGGCAGGGGGACGGCGGGGCCCCAACCGCACCTCCTACTGCCGAAACCCTCTCTGCGAACCTGGGGCTGCTGGCGGCTCCAGCCACTCCACGAGTTCCTCTGTCACGGGTGTGCGCTCTCGCACGAGGTATGTCCAGCTCTGCATGTCCTCACACCGGGCAGGCCGGCTGCTCCGCTCTGAGTACGCCTGTACCTCCCCATCTCACACACAGCTGGTTTTCCCTGGATCGGGGATTTGTTAACTCAGTGTCTGGCTGAAATCCTCTGTTTGCAGCAGTGTCTGTGCTACGTGTTGTAGTTGGGATGGGTGGGTTCTGGTTTGCCCGAGGCTGTTAAATGCTTGATCTGATGGTGACACTTCAAGGAGCTTTCAAAAGCCTTTGGTGACTCTAAAGGGGAAAATAAGAAGAGACTCAGATATTTACCCAAAGCCTGACTCTGGAGTTGTGGTTGTTGCCACTCCTGTGCCCTGACATTACGTCAGGTGAGGTGTTTCTGGAGCAGACCAGTGGGGTCAGGCCAGTGTAGGCTGGGGCTTGTTTGGTTCTAGCCTCGCTGGCTGGTTGCATTTCTGCAGCTGAGGTGAAGAGGAGGAAGCAGAAGCGCAGCACCAACAGCAGGAGGTGCCTTAGGAACTCTCTGCAAGTGAAGTGTTAGCTGTGTCTTAACGCACTCCCTGCTGAAGGCCTTAGGCCAAGGAATCCATGAGGATACAGTTATTCAGACAAGCTGTTGCGAAGCCGCAGGAGATGGGGCGTTCCGCCTTGTGCGTGCTTTGCCGTGAGAGTGTGCACAGAGGGCTCTATCGCAACCAGGCAATGCGGCACAGACCCAGACCTGGCTCCGAGGGATCCCTGCTGCCCATCACCCTGTGGCAGGCTCAGCTGTGAAGTCCAGGGTGCTTTGTGCTCTTTTTACATAGGAGAGGCTTTCACTGCTGCTCCTGCAAAAGCACCCTGAGGTGTCGAGTGTCTTCAAAGCAGGAAAGGCTCTGTGTTTGCGTTTAAAGCCCTTTTCTGGAGGACCTGAACAGGAGCTCTTGTCCTGTGTGCCAGAACAGAGCTTATGGCATTTATCAATCCTTAGGGTATCAGTCCTTAGGATCTGCATCAGGCTTGTCAGCTTGGGAATCGGGGGGGTTTGGAGAGACAGCTTGAGTTCCTGAAGTTTTCCCCTCGCATGTGTCCTCACTTTAGGCTCTCAGCCCTCTGTTTTAGAAAGCCTGGGCTGACCCACCTGTGCCTACCCCGGGCCAGGAGTCTTCGTGCAGTCGCTCTCCAAGACTTCTGCTTCGTGTTGGGATTTTCAGTAGCAGTTTGTGCTCTGTAGTTCCTTTGAAACCCACACCCAGATTCCTTTGGCTGTTGTTATTTAGCAATTGCAGATCAGGAGGGTTCTATCTAGGATATATTAATTCCCTTCCCTTTGATTAAAGCGCTGCTCTCTGGGATTGTGCGTGCTCACACAGGAATATCCACCTCTGGCTGAACTTGTTTTTCCTCTGTAGTTGAATAAGAGTTGAAGAATGAGAAAGGGCTTGTGCTTAATTGCTCAGCATTTCATGTTCAAGCACTCTAAGAAATATAAATAGCAATTCCAATTGGCCTAAAAGCTTCCAATTAATTAAGAGGGACACCCGTTGCCCTTTGAACAGCACAACACAGCCACGGCTTTGGAACCTGACTCGATGCAAGGGATTGAATATCAAATGACCTGGTGCCATAGACTGGCCTGGGTCCAAATATCACTTTCACCGGGCAAATTTCTGTTCACATCTGTCTGTATTGGTTGTCCTGGGCATCGTCGAGGGGCTGACACTTCTGATTTGTGGCAGCCACTGTCTGTGATAGTTATCTTGGGTTTCTCAGTTGATTTTAGATGACCACCTGCTCCATCAGAGTTTGTGGGCGGGAGGACAGTGCTGTATTGGTCTCAGGGAAGTGACCGCTGCTTTTGGTTTGCCTTGGTAGGAGCGGTTCAGGTACTGGCCTTTCCAGCCCCCCTTTGGCAGCTCAGACAGTCGTCCCCCTCCGGCACTGCAAGATCCCAGAGCTGCCTGTGGAGAGGAGCGTGCTGTTTGAACTCCAGCTCTTCTTCTGTCACCTCGTTGCGCTGTTTGTCCACTACATCAACATCTACAAAACCGTGTGGTGGTACCCGCCCTCCCACCCACCTTCGCACACATCACTGGTAAGCATGGAAGGGTGGCTGCGGTCCGGGGGTGTCCCAGGCTGTCTCCTGAGTCCTTACACATAGAATTCACTATGTGTGCTTGATGCAAGCTGCACGGGACTCCACAGCCTGAGGGGTTGCTCCTCTGACACTTATTTGGCAAATTTTGGGCACTAGCTGTCTGCTTGGTATTCTCTTCCTGATCTTGGAAGAGAAAGACAGAGGAGAAGAGAATAACTTGGAGCTTCTCTGTTAAATGTGGGTTTCTGCCACCTGATCGAAAGTGGAATTATTTTGGTTTTGTCACCGCAGAACTTTCATCTCATTGACTTCAATGTGCTGACAGTGACCACAATCGTCCTGGCGCGCCGGCTGATTGGTGCTGTTGTGAAGGAGGTAAAGTCCCGGGGCGAATCTCAGAGCCCTTCTTTCCTCTCAGGTGAAACATAGAGCTGTGTCTCCCTTTTGCTGTTGTAAATTCCTGTCCTTTTCCAAAGAACATTGTGTCTGAGTTGGAAACCTGGGCGTGGTGTCTCTTGGGAAGAAGAGAGAGCAGAAATGAGTGCCTGAAACCATTGCTTGTAGCTGCCTGTGCTTCTGTGATTGTTTCTGAATTGCTCTCTCAACTCGACTGTAGCAATTCTGCTTTCTTCCTTGTGAAGAGTGTTTGGCCCTTTCCCCCAGTGACTCCTGCTTGCTGCCAGGAGGAACCCGTGCAGTTGGTTTCTGCTGCCTGTGGTGAGCAGCTCCGGGAGGGAGCGCCAGTCACACTCTGACTCCCAGCTCTGAGCACGCTCCCCATTCCAGCCTCAGGAATGGCCCTGGGCTTTGGCGGATCCAGATCCCAGCCTGCAGAAGCCGCCCCTTCCCAGTGGCCGTCGCACAGACCCTCTCACTACCTCTTCCTTCATGCATACGAAGTTGACTGTACAGATTGAGTGCTGCTATTTGCTTTTTGCTTCCCATAGGAAGAGGGAATGAGTCTCCCCTCTGCCCAGCTCTTTCTTCTCTCCCTGCAGGCTTCCCAGAGCAGCAAAGTCTCCCTGCCACGTTCTGTTTTCCTGGTGATCACCCGGTTTGCTGTTCTCACTGGCACAGGCTGGAGTTTGTGTCGATCGATAATTCACCTTTTCAGAACCTACTCTTTCCTTAATCTTCTGTTCCTGTGTTACCCGTAAGTATCTCCTGGCACCTGTGATTTCTGATGTTGCTTCAGTGCAGTGGGTGTTGCTCGGTTGAAATGAAGCCTGAGAGTAAATAAGCACTTAAGCTACCCTTTTCCCTCTTGCTTTGTCACATTTCTTCTGGGTGGCAAGGTGTATCTTTAACATTTACCTGTATTTCAGCTTTAATATAAACATTACTTACAGCTCTTAGATTGCTCGTCCTCTGAAAAGGTTTATATACTTTCCTCATTGTGTTTAGAGAACGCTTGGCTCCAGTTTACCTGAGCTCTTGGTTCCTCTGTCAGGCGAGCGACCCAAACAGCTTCCATGCTTCACGTTAACTGACCCAAGGCAGCCGATCTGTGTCCAGCCAGGCAGTGGGAATGTCTCCCTTCTCTCTGCCGGAGGAAGCGTTTCATAAAGACCTGAGACTTGATGTTTGTGTTTGAGATTGGATTGGTGGAGTTCTTTTCTGGAATTTAGGAGGGGGATGATGGTAATGCTGATGTGCATCCAGCAAAGGTGTCGCAGCGAGAGCTCATATGGAAGTAACCACCTCTCTGTGCTTTGTGCTCCAGGTTTGGGATGTACATTCCCTTCCTTCAGCTGAACTGTGACTTGCGGAAGACGGGCCTCTTCTCCCAGGTAGCCAACTTTGGTCTCCGAGAGACCAGCGAGGTGAACTCCAGGGGCAGAGACTACCTGACAGTGCTAAAGGAGACCTGGAAGCAGCACACTCGGCAGATGTACGGCATGGAGGCCATGCCCACTCACGCCTGCTGCCTCTCCCCAGATCTCATCCGCAATGAGGTGGAATACCTGAAAATGGACTTTAACTGGCGAATGAAGGAGGTGCTGGTGAGCTCCATGCTGAGCGCCTACTATGTGGCCTTCGTGCCGGTCTGGTTTGTGAAGGTGAGCGAAGGCCGGCGCGGTTCTTGCAGACACGGCTTCTTCAGACATGGGGCTGCCTGGGAAAGGGGACATCTGGACAACTCCAGATGACAGAGGGCAATATTGTCCAGATAAAGCATATTCTGGCTGTGATGAGAGTGGGCATCTGTCTGTTAGGAAGCGGCGTCTTCCTCCTGCCTCCCCATGGAGCTGGAAGGGCTCCAGGCCAACCAGTCTTTCACACATTGACCACTGTGAGGGCAGAGCTACAGGACAAGGGGATTGACCTGAGTAAGGGTGGCAGTGTGAGAGAGGATGGACCTCATTAGGGTTCTTTGCTCTTGTGTTTAAGTTCCTTATATGTTGTACAGTGAGACAAATGTCTGACAGTAAATATGTCAGACCTTGGGGATGAGCCCGAGTCGCCTTCCCTTGAGGAGTTGGGCCTCCCACCATTGTCAGCGGAGCCAGGAGAGCAGCAGGAGCCATCTCCCCGTGTTTGGTGATGGGAGATGATAGCACAAACATGTGGCTGTGGTGTGCCCAGGAGCTGTACAGCAGCCGTCCTATGTGGGTGTTTCCTTTTCACGCAGGCTTAGCAGCTGCATGAAAGGCCCTCCCTTTACCTGCCTGAGCGCTCTGTGTTTGGATGGCTTTGTCAGGTGATGCTGTCCAAACACGCTGTCACACATCCTTCTTGTGTCCCCCCACAGAACACTCAGTACTACGACAAGCGCTGGTCGTGTGAGCTCTTCCTCCTGGTTTCCATCAGCACATCGGTGACCCTGATGCAGTACCTCCTACCTGCGCGCTACTGCGACCTGCTCCACAAAGCCGCAGCGCACCTGGGCTGCTGGCAGAAGGTCGACCCAGCCCTCTGCTCCAACGTGCTCCAGCACCAGTAAGGAACTCTCCTCGGATTAGGGCTGGAGTGTTCCCTTAGCTGGCCTGTTGGCATGAGCGGAGGCTGAGTGGGGAGCTCAGCTTTCGAACTGCCTCTCCTCATCCTCCTCTTGTTGCTCCAAACAAAGCAAGGGTAAGAAAAATGGAAGTGGAGTGGTAGGCTGGCACACCAGGCAGCTTGCAGTCTGCACTGTCTACTTCCAAGCGCAGCAGGCAGGTCTGAGTTTTGGCAAGATGCTGGCAGCTCCTGGCCGCAGGTGACTGCCGTTCATAACTGCCGTAGTCACACACCAAACTGTCCCCTCAGCTGCCAGCAGCTCACTGCTGCGCCCAACGCCACGGGAGCAGCTCCGGCGTTCCCCCAGCCGATGGTGGGAAGGCAGCAAACCCCATTTCAGCTGTGGAAGGAGAAATCAGAGCCCTCTGCTTGTTCCCTGCAGGTGGACAGAGGAGTGCATGTGGCCGCAGGGAGTGCTGGTGAAGCACAGCAAGAATGTGTACAAAGCCGTGGGTCACTACAATGTGGCGGTGCCCTCGGACGTCTCACACTTCCGCTTCCATGTAAGAAAGATCACGTCTCCTTGCTGGGGCTCACAGTGTCGCACCTCGGCAGGATCACGGTTCCCCTGAGCTCAGCACCTTGGGCAGCCTGAGCTGGCTTTCCAAGCAGGAGAGCTGCCTGTAGGGTGGAACAAGCCAGGTGCCGTGCAGCGTTTAACGTTAGTCACAAAATCATTTAGGTTGGAAAATACTTTTAATGTCATTGAGTCCAGCCAAAAACCCAACGCTGCCAAGCCCACCACTAAACCATGTCCCTACACAGATCTTTGAAACCCCACTGGGGACGGGGACTCCACCACTGCCCTGGGCAGCCTCTGCCAGTGCTTGACAACCCTTTCGGAGAAGAAACTTTTCCCAATATCCAATCTAAAGCTCCCCTGGTGCAACTTGAGGCCATTTTCTCTTGTCCTATCACCTGTTACTTGGGAGCAGAGCCCAGCATCCACCTCACTACACCCTCCTTTCCAGGAGCTGCAGAGGGCAATGAGGTCTCCCCTCAGCCTCCTCCTCTCCAGACTAAGCAGCCCCAGGGCCCTCAGGCACTCCCAGAACCCCTGGGCTCCAGACCCTTCCCTAGCTCCATTCCTTTTTTCTGGACGTGTTCCAGTGCCAATCCCATGTCTTCTGTCGGTGCTGCCCGAAGGCGATTGGCCTGTGCTCCGTCCAGAGTCCTTCAGGGATCAGCGTGTCTGCAGTGGGGAATCCCAGGGGAATCCTCACCAGCCTCTGCCTCACACCCTGTCCAAAGCGCATCCCGAAGGCTCTGACCTCACTCGATGCCTGATTGTGGTCTCTCCCACAGTTCTTTTTCAGCAAACCGTTGAGAATCCTCAACATCCTGATCCTGCTGGAAGGAGCCGTCATCTTCTACCAGCTTTACTCGCTGATCTCTTCAGAGAAGTGGCACCAGACGATCTCGCTGGCTCTGATCCTCTTCAGCAATTACTACGCCTTCTTCAAGCTGCTGCGTGACCGTCTGGTGCTGGGCAAAGCCTACTCGTACTCTGCCAGCAGAGACTCGGAGCAGAAGTTAAATTAAAACAATTGCACTGATGCTCAGCTTATTACAGAACAAACAGAACGAGGAACCCTCAGAGCTTTGTATTTTTGTTACCACTGCATTTTTTCTTTGATAACTGATGTAATTAAAAGGAAAAAACATATTTTTTTACTCCCAACAGTTGTTTGTGTGTGTGTTGTCTGGTGAGATCCCTCAAGAAGGGCTCCTCCTGTTCACATTGGAGAGGAGGGATTTATTAACCCCTGCGCTCAGCTCGGAGAGGTGTGAGCGCCGCTGCTTCTGCTGGAGTCGGAGCTCGAAGATGGGAATTGCAGGTAAGTGAAATCTCAGAGCTCCCACTCTGGGATTCTTCACAAGGGGCGAGTCCTGAGCCTGGATTTTCCAGGATCCTGCGGGATCTCCTGCTCCCCCGATGCTCTGAGCCGCAGGGGAGGCTGCGGAGCTCGCTGCGCCGGTGGTGAAGCTGCTGCGGCCCCAGCGGGGTGGGCTGAGCCCCGGGGGGAGCGAGGGGACCGGGTGGGGGGCTCGGGGGGTCCCGCTGCTCCCGCTCTGCCGGGCCTGGGGGCTCCCCGGTGGCCGGTGCTGACGCCCCCGAGAGGAGGATGAGGGGCCTCAGCGCTGTGCCCGGGGCTGGGGGCGGCGGGGCTGTCCCAGAGCCGCTGTGACCGGAGCCGGGGGGGCAATGGGGGCTCCCCCCGCCGCCTGTACTGGATCGGCCTTTGTTCCGCGCCGGCACCGCCGCCGCCAGGGGGAGCCCGGGACGCGCGGCCGCTCCCGGTGCCCGGTCCCAATCCAGGTACTGGTGTCCAATCCCAGTCCCGGTTTCAATCCCGATTCCGGTCCTAGTGCCCGTTCCCAATGCTGGATCCCGGTTCTGATTCCAATCCCGGTTCTGATCCCAGTCCCCATCCCGGTCCTGATGCTGATCCTGCTCCTTTGTGCCTGGTCCCCGCTCCCGGGGCGCGGTCCCGGTCCTGGTGTCGGTGCCCGGTTCCGCTCCCACTCCCCACACCGGTCCCGGTCCAGCAGCACCGCCGCTCCCTGAGCCGCGGGAGCCCCATCCGCCCCGGGGGTCATTGTGAACGAAACCGGAGATCAAGCACCGAACCGGGACCGGAATGCCGGGCCCGGCCAGGCCAGGATGGGACCCTGGGGAGCCCCGAGCGCCCACAACGGTGACCCCTGGGGACACGGCGGGGCCAGAGGCCACCGGCAGCGAAGCCACCACTGCTCGCCCATTCTTGGGGTCACGGGCACGGTGAGGAGGGGCGGGAGGAGCGGAAACACTAGGGGCAGCTCAGCCCCCCGGGACCGAGCCCCCCCCAGCCCGCACCGGGGCAGCGTGAGGGGCCGGGGCCGGGGCTGAGCCCCCCCCCCCCCCGGGGGTCCCAGCGGCCGAGGGGCGGGGGCTCCACTGGCTGCCAGGAGCCCCCAGGGACCCCCAGCAGGTCCTGAGGGGCTGGGGGGGTGCAGAGCCCCCCCTGGCTCCCCAATCGCCCCGGCCGGGCCCGGATCTGCTCTCTGGACGGGATGGTCGGGGGTGTCGGGGGTGTCGGGGTGCCGCGGGTGGGTGTGCCTGCGCCCCGACCCCCTCCCCACGGCAGCAGGAGGAAGCGGCCGTGTCCAGCCTTTCCCGAGGATAAGGATTTCCTTCCTCCCATTGAGCGGGGACCCCGAGGTCAGCACGCAGCCGTGGGGCGCTCGGCCCGCAGCATGGGGGGGGCTGGCAGGAGGTGGGGGGCAGGACCCCCAACACATGGCCCTGGGTGCTGCTCCCGCAGGACCCCCCTTTCCTCCTCCTGCCCGTCCGGGGCCCCGGGGCAGCCGCGGGGGCAGAGGGGCAGCAGCTGGCAGGGCTGGGGGAGCGGGCACTGGGGGCTCAGGATGGAGACGTGGTCGCTCCCCGCTCTCCTTCCCCACAGCTTGGCCTCCCCCCCGCCCGTTCGCTCTGCAGATGTTCTGGGGGCAAGAAGAAGCTGAGTAGAGTGGGTGACGGATCCCTTTGTCCCCTGGGGTGCCCTGACCGGGGCTGGCCAAGCTGCAGCAACCCTGGCCACAGTGCTGGGGCTCCCGGCCACACCAGGAGGGCCTGGAGATCCCCAGGTCCAGCAAAACAACCCTTGGTGCGGAGCTTCCCAGCCCTGAGGGGTGCCCGGACCCTGCTGCACCCCCAGCCCCCTCCTCCTCGCAGGGATGTGGCCGGGACGCAGGGATTACGGGATTCCCAGAAAAGGTTTTCCTCTCGTGGGGAGCCGGGTCACTTCTCATTTCCCCCGAACCCTCTGGCAGCATCGCAGAGGGGCTTTCCCAGGGCCTCCGGAGGGGAAGGGTGTCCCAGGGGAGATCCCAGATGGGAATTCCCCTGGGAGCAGCCAGGCGCTCCTTCATTGGGGACCCTGCTGCCCTGGTGACCCCAAGTGTCCCACGACTCAGACGCTTCCCAGGCTGCGGGCAGCGCTGCACCCCGGGGGTCCCGGCCTGGCAGGGCTCCATCTGCTGCACCCGCTAATCCCGGGATTAGCAGCCAGGTGCCCGGTGCAGGTTTGCTGCAGGTGACGAGGATCCCTCAGGAGGAGCATACGGACACCAACGTGCAGGCAATCATGGTTCGTCCCATAGCTGCGCCCAGCGAGCCCCACACCCTGTGCCAACCGGGACCGGGCATCACGGTGGGGTCTCTGAGCCAGGAGGGCAGCAGGGACAGGCAGCTGCGTGGTCTGGGGACATGTCCTGGGGTGCTCCATGTTGGTGGGGTCACAGTGCGAAGAGCCAGGCAGGAACGCCCTGTGCAGGGCTCGGTGCTGAGCTTGTGCAGATCGAAGCGTCGCACGTGTGCCGGGGACGAGCCTTTGCCATCTGCTGCCCCCCGGGAATCCCCTCAATGCTTCCCAGCGGACACAGCTGGTGGGAAGTGGCTGGTTTTCCCCAAAACGCCCATCCCAGCATTCCTGGGAGGCCACGTCTGCCACCCACGTCCCTGTCCCCAGGACCTCCGGCTGGCCGGTTCCCGCTGCGCCCACCCCACTCAACGCAGAGGCAGGATGGACGCTACCGTGCCCAGCACAGGGCTGCCCGCAGCCCTTGCCCCACCCCCCTGCCCCACACGGTGGTGGGACAGCAGCACCGGAACCGATTCCACATCCAAGCCCACAAACACCTCCTTTCTGCCCCGACGCAGCAGGTGAAGCCACCTACGCAGGGATGGTGTCCGTGCCCCTCAGGACCACCATGCTCCGATCCCTGGGGAGTCTCAGGTTGCTGGGTGAGCTCAGAGTGGTGACACCCACGGGAGCACCACCCCCCCACCCCCCCCTCCTTGTACCCCCAAAAGCACCCGGTTGGTGGCCAAATCCAGTGGCCACTGCTGTGGGGACCGGGAGACTCCACAGGGCGAAGGTCCCCTGCCTGGCCAGGCGCTGCACGCGGGTGATCAGTCCCAGCTGGGCCGTGTCAGCCTTTATCTGGAGCCCGGTAGGTTTAATTCTTCCTTAATAATCGTTTATGCTGTTAATAAAGCCAAATCCCTAAAGTGGCTCATTAAGTGTTCGTTTGCCTGCTGCCACCTCGCACCGCGGCAGGTTCTGTGTCACATCAAGGGAGGGAAAACATCACAGGGGGGCGGTGGGAGCATCATCCCATCCCACCAGCATCCCTGCTCCCCTGGGATGGGGAGTGGGGGCAGGGACTCCCACGCAGCTCCCCAGGCCCCTCCCCAAGGCCAAGAGCCCTGGGGTCTCGGTGAGACCTGGGCTCCCAAACCCAGGAGGTGCTGAGCCAAGCCAGGCACGCTGCTCCTGCCTGACCTTGCCCAGGGCTCACCTGGCCAAAACCAGGACAGGACACGGCCCATGGGGCTTCGTCGTAATTGGCAGCCCTTAATTAGCATGTGTACATCCTCGTTAGCAATTACACACTCACACGCACCCTCATTTTCTCATCTGAACAAGTGCCCGGTGTGGAGCTGGGACGAGCACGCACGGGGTGACGGGGCCAAACCCTGAGCCACCAAGCACCTCCCGCTCCTCTGCTCATCGCCCAACACCGCCAAACTCCTGGCACTCGTGCGGCGGAGCAGGGGCAACGCCCGCAGCACCCGCGGCCGCAGCTCTGGCCCGGGGAGCAGATGGCGCCTGGCAGCGCGGGGGCCAGATGGGCGGCTGGCGAGCAGAGCCATCGCATCGTCCCCGGCTCTGCTGCCGCTGCCATTTTACCAACAGCTCCAACAGCCGCTATAAATATTTAACAACTCCGTCCTCTGCTCTGCGGCTGCTCCGCCAGCCGGGGGGTGGCAGCTCCCACCGCCCAGCCTGCTCTGCACTGGGGGCACTGGGCTGGGACCCCCTCCGCGTGGGACACCCCTGGGGTCTGAGCTGAACGACCCCAGCGAGCCCGGCTGGAAAGGCTTGTGGGTTGAAATGTGGTGAACGAGACCTTGGAGGGCTCAGGGATGTTTTCCGAGAGCTGGGCAGGTCGCCCACCTCGCGAGTGGGTGTCAGGCTCTGCGGGAGCCCTGTCCTGGGCACCACACAGGCTGGGCACCTCGAGCCCTTTTGGAGGTCCAGACTCATCTCTGCACCCCTGGGGGACGCAGCTCCGCGGTCAGACCCCAGCCAGGAACCCCGCAGGCAACAGCACCATTTTGCTGGCTACATGGTGGTCCTGGGCATCCTTCCCTGGTACAGGGGCCCTGGGCATCCTTCCCTTGACAGGGGGGGCCCTGGGCATCCTGCCCTCGGTGCAGGCAAGCCGGCTTGGTTATCCCTGCTGGGTTGCGGAGCAGAGCTGGTTGCAGCACCTCCCACGCTGCGGCACGAGGCCGCACGCCCCAGCATGCGCTGCTGCAGGGCATGCTGTGACCTGCAGCCCCTCGGGCGGCACAGAGGCGTTCGCAGCCGTGGGCTCACCCGGGAAAGGCCCTTTCCCGGCATCCAGGAGTTTCGGTCCCACTGTGGGCACAGCTGGTGCCCCATCTCGCGGTGCCCTGGCACAGCCCCATGGAACACGCGTGCAGCAGGGCAGCCCCTCACCGGGACGGGCTTCCTCCCGCGCCACTGCCGTGGCCCCAAGCCTTTCCGCCGCTGTTCCGCTGACCTCAGGCTGCTGGCTGCCTTCCTGCCCCGCATCCTGCCCGCTGGCCATGGCGCTGCCGCAGCGCTCGGCCTCCCTCCTGCCCCGTATCCACCCCACGCGCATCGCCGAGTCCATGCGATGAGCGTTCCCAGCTCCCTCCGCACCATCTGCCCTCCCTGTGGGTCTTTCCCACCCCTCACATGGGGGGATCTGGACCTGCTGTGGTGTCCCCAACAGCTGCCCCAGGACCCTGTGCCCCCCCGGGGGCTCTGGTCCCCAGTCCCCACACAAGACCTGGCCCCGATGCTGCTGCGGGAGCAACGCGGCTCGGTCGGGTGATTCCAGGGGGTCTTCGTTCCCCCAGCCCTTCACTTCCAGCTCAGTGACGAAGGCATCGACTGGAGCGCAACGGCCGCGGGCAGCGGCGATTCCCTGATTGCAATCACTTTTGGGGATCCACAGCTGACCCAGTTCTCACTCCACCACACGGGTGGCAGGGATTGCAGGTAGGGAACGAGCAAGAGCTTTCCAGGAGCATCAATCCCCACAACACAACACTCTTCCCCCCTCCCCCCCCAATACAACCCTCCCCTTGGTTTTGGGGGGCGAAGGTCCCACGAGTGCCTTGGCAGGGCTGGCGCTGGCTCCGTGCCCCGCGTTGCCGAGGTCAGGCCATTCCCACGCTGGATCCAAGGGTCTCCCCCAAACCGGTCGGGCGTGCGGAGCCGTGACTCAGCCAGCGGGGAGCGGCGTGCGCGGGCAGGCCTGGGGGGGCACGGGGTGCGGCGGCAGGATGGGACCTGCACAGGGCCCCCCGCTTCCTGGGCAGCCGCGCCGGAGCCTTTAGCAAAGAGGGAAGCGAGAAATATCCTTTTCCTTCCTTCTCCAGAGCTGTAAAGCAGGTGTCATCGCTCTGGGGTGACCTTGCCCTGCACCCCTAATGCTGTCCCCCCCTCCCCCAAGCATCCCGCAGGGTGAGGACTGGGGAGGGCTCCTTATCTCCCTTCCTGGTTGATGCAAGCTTTGCTCATCGCCGCTGCTGTGTCACCTCCTCTTCCAGATTCAGCCCTCCCTGCAGCGATGGAGCAGGGATGATGCCACCACCATCCTTCCACGGTCCTTCACCCCCTTGGCATCACTTTTTGCCCGATGGGTCGTTGGCCAAGACCACCAAGGATTTCCACTCTGCCGCCTCTGGTCAGTTCCCGACCCCCCCGGCCGCCCTGGGGTCCAGAGACGCCTCAGCACCCTCCAGGCCCTTTGTGCCAGCCAGGAATAAGTGGATTAAGAACCAATCTGATTATCACTGCTGGCAGCCTCAGGGAGGGCCACGGGATGGGGACAGGGATGGGGGGGATCAATGGCAGCCGATGCCCCGCGTGGGGCAGAGCAAGGTGAGGGCGCTTCGACAGCAAAAGCTCCCAGCGCTGCGGCATCCTGGCTCTGATAGAGCTGGGATGGTTAATTATTCAGTGTCAATTTATGTTAATTAGCAGAGGAGTCAGACACTGATTCCGCTGCCACCTGGCTGGCAGAGGGTGGGTGCGCAGGGCCAGGCTGGGGGGGTGGGGGCACATGCGTGCGAGTGTGTGGGTGCGTGTGTGCACATAGGTCTGTGTCTGTGGGTGTGCGTGTGCGTGTGCGCGTCCACAGCCACCCATGCACACGTGAACACTTGCACCTATAAACATGTGCACCCATGCACTGATGCTCCCATGCACCCACGTGTCCGTGTACGCGTGCGTCCGTGCAGCCATGGACACGCAAAGCCATGCACCCATGCACCCATGGACACGCACACCCACACACTCAGGCACACGCGCACCCACGCACCCACACATGTGTGCATCGACTCCCACGCGTGCTCACAGCGCCAGGAGCCGAGCTCGCACCAGCACCTCATCTCGAGGCGCTGCCGTTCAGGTGGCCCCGCTGGGGTGGGTGGCAGGGGCAGGACAGCCCAGTCCCCAGGGCAGGACAGGGCGCGCGTGGCCTCGGCGGCCACGGGCACCAACAGGATGAGTAACACGAGGTTTCCTGCGGGTGATTCACGCTCTTCCTCAACTTTGCTGCTGCAGGAACAAGGGCTGAGACCCCGGAGGAAGCCACAGGGATTTCCCAGAGGGCTCAGGAAATCTCCCCTGCTTCGCCGCCCGCTCTGATTCCCTCCCTCTCCTGGGTCGAAACTCAGCCATCCCGGGGGCGAAGGAACCGAGGGCATCAGCGCGGGGAGCGAGGCCGGGAAACTCCTGGTGCTGGGAGCAGGGAGGGAGGAGGCTGCGAAAGCAGGACTGCAACCACAAAAAAGGGCAAAAGCTTAGCCCCACAAATCCTCTGCCACTCCCCTCGAAGGCCTCAGCGTCTGGCGAGGGCTGGATGTGCCCGACGCCCCCGCGGTGCCCACGATGGGTGCTGGGGTTGGATGGATGCAGCCCCGGAGCTGCCCAGCTCAAGCGCCCCCGAGGTGCTGCAGCCACCCGACCAGCCACGCAAAGGAGAGAAAATTAAATCAGCTGCTGCCTGCGAGGGAAATCCGTTAACCCCTGCCTGAGCGGTGGCGATGCGTCCCCCACGGGCACTGGTGGCCCCGCAGCGGTGATGGCCACACTGGGGACACACAGCACCCACCAGGGTGGCAGCCTCACCGGGGTCGTGTCCTGCCACCGTGCACGGGGAGCAGGGTCCGTGCCCCATGGAAGGGCTGAGCCGCCATCCCCCCACTGCCCCCAGTGCCCCCGGCTCGCAGCCATCTGGCCAGGGTGCATTAAAGGCGTGGAGACACCCAGAGAAACAAGGTCAGGGCTGTGATGGCAGCAAGGGATGGGGTGAGCCTGCGCCTGCCTCGCCTTCCCTGGCAGTGGGGCCTTGCCAGCCCCTCATGTCTCCGGTGGGAACCGGTGGTGGCACCGGCCAGAGCTGGAATGGCTCTTCAGGATCCCCTTGGACCCCCGAGGGAGCCCGAAGTGAGTCCTGGCCCAGACGGTGGCAGCTGGCTCCTGGGCTCAGCAGGGAACGTGCGGGGTGGACTTTGCACTGGGGCAGCATTCCTGCAGGCTGGCAGCACCTGGCAGAGCCGAGCAGAAGGGTTTCACCGTGCCTGGGCTCTTCCTGGTAATCCCACCCGTGCTGTGGGCACGCAGTCCCTCGCTGTGCTGGGGACACACGGGCCATCAAACGGTGCCAGCAAAGGGCGAGCGAAGCCCCCATCCAGATATCCCAAAACCTGGGCAGCGAGTGCAATGGGCATCCCTGGCTCCCCCACTGCTGCCCAACCCGGGGATGTGGGTGCAGGGCCAAACCCCCCCACGCCCCCCGGTGTGAGCAGCAGCGGGCGTGTGCAGGGCCCGGTGGCAGCTGCTGCATGTCATGCATTTTTCAGAACAAGGTTAGTGGGTCACTCAGTGCCAGAGGCTTCACTCCAGCTGAGCTGCTCAGTGCCAGCCCACCGGGCTGTGGCTGGGCAGTGAGGGCACTGGGGTGGGCAGCGGTGCAGGCAGCAACCAAGCTCAGCATCACCGCAGCAAAACGCTGCAGCTGCAGCAGCAGCTGCCTGGGGCTGCCACGGCCCTTCTGCCCCCACCAGCTCCCAGACCCAGGGTGAAACCAAACCACGGGGTGCAATGGCAGTGATGCCGCACCACGACACCACACAAGCCTGCACCCACAGCCCCCCAGCATCCCACTCCGGCCACTATTCACCCCCAGAGGCACCCAAGAACCTGGCAGGAGAGGGACGCAGCCAGACCAGTGCCCATCCTGCTGCCAGGGGACAGGGAACTGGCATGCACCACTAACAGGTCCATACCAGAGATGCCAGGTGCTGGCACTCCAGCACCCCGAGCCCTGGTGAGGCTGGCAGGGTGCAGCCGTGGTGGCAGCAGGGAAAGCCACCACGGTTAAAAGTTAACACAGAAACAAAGCAGAGCCAGGTCGGCAGCAGCCGCGCGGCCACATGGATGCAAACAGCCTGGCTTTATGGCAGCCCAGCCCTGATAAAGGGTGAGTGGCTGCATCCCCACCCTGCCCGGCCCTTCCCCCTGGTGCTGCCCCTTCCCTGGCACCGCCACCCCAGGAGCATCGCTGCAGCTGTGCCAGTGCCCAGGTCCACGCTTGCACAGACGCAGCAGCGCGCCACGGATCTGTGCAGGGGGGTGTGCACTGACGTTGCTGCAGGGGGTGGGGGGAACCCAAATCTGGGGTGAGACTAAACCTGGGGTGAGAACAGGCCTGGGGTGAAGCCAAGCCATGGGGCGCAACGGCAGCGATGCACAAGTCTGCGCCTGCAGCCCCCCAGCACCCCGCTGCCGCCGTGCAGCCGTTGCCATGGCTACAGCCATGCAAGTCTGGGCGAAATGCATCTGCCGCCGCCGCTGCAGCCTGGCGAGCTGTGGGGGTGGGGAGGGCACCGCTGCTTCACGCTGCCATGGCCACACCACCAGCCCCTCCACCCAACAGGTCCCCCCCATCCCCTCCTGGCACCTGTGAGGTGTGGAGCAGGGACAAGGGGTGCTGGTCCCCCACCACTGAAGGTGGACCCTATTTGGGGTGGAATGGGGCACAGCAAGGGCTCACCACGCTCCCCCAACTCTGAAAGCTGGGCAAGAGCTTTGCCAGCACAGGGCGAGCCCAGCGAGAGGTGTGGGAGAGCAGCACCTGCCTCCAGTGGGTGCAATCCCCCCTCCCACATCCCAGCGAATCCCAGGGGGCAGAGGGAAAACTGGCACGGCTGGGGAACAAAGTGCTCCCCCAAAACCTTGGCATCAGGCTGGAGCAGCCCCCAGAGCCCATCGCCGGCGCCTCTGGGCTCCCACCCAGCCCGTGGTGGCCCTGGGGACACTTTGGGGTTTGCTCCGCGGCGGAGGGGAATTCTGCTCCCGGTGATTCAGCGATCCAGGCCGGGAAAGCAGGGGCTGAGGGAAGGAGGGGATTTCTGATGGGAAGTTGCAGGCAGTCCCAGCGCTGCCCTGGTTCCCCCCTGGCTCCGCTCCCGGGTCCCCTCAGAGCCCTGAGCATCCCTGTGGGGTTTCGGGGAGGGGGGTTTCCTGGCACCCCAGGATTTACTGGGGGCAATTGGTACCCCGGCTGCAAGACCCCGGTAAATCAGCTTCTGGCAGAGGGAGCGGCAGGGAAAAGGTTAATGGCAGAGACACTTAGAGGTTCCTAACGAGGCTTTAAAGCCAATTGTCCCTGAGCGGGGCGGGAGGTTTGCTTGGAATCAGAGAATCATGGGATGGGCTGGGTGGGAAGGGACCTCCAAGCCCCCCAGTGCCACCCCCTGCCATGGGCAGGGACACCTCCCACTGGGTCAGGGGGCTCCAAGCCCCATCCAACCTGGCCTGGAACACCTCCAGGGATGGGGCAGCCACCGCCTCCCTGGGTGTGTGCCAGGGCGCCCCCCCCTCCCAGCCGGAAAGATTCCTCCCCAGGGCTGCGTTTCCAGACTCTTTGGGCACCGTAAGACAACGCCCCCACCCCCCACCCCCATTTCCAAGGGCTTGGGGTGACGGGACGAGAGGGAAGGGCTTTAAATTGGAAGCGGGGAGACTGAGATGAGATCTCAGGCAGAAATGTTTTGCTGTGAGGGTGGGGAGGCCCTGGCCCAGGGTGCCCAGAGCAGCGGTGGCTGCCCCATCCCTGGAGGGGTTCCAGGCCAGGTTGGATGGGGCTTGGAGCCCCCTGGTCCACTGGGAGGTGTCCCTGCCCATGGCAGGGGGTGGCACTGGGTGGGCTTGGAGGTCCCTTCCAAGCCAAACGGCTCCATGGTTCCATGCTGTCCCGCATCCCCCCCCCGCTCCCCGTCCCCGCATCCCGGCAGCAGGAGCGCAGCCCGGCCCTGGTGTCCCTCTGTCTTTGCAGCCGCCTGTCCGTCCTGTCCCTCCCCCCTCGGCACACACTGGCCCCTCTCTGCCTGCCCTGTCAGATGTCGCTGGAAGGGAACAAAGCCGCCCATTGTCGCTCCCGGCAGAGCAACAAAAAGAACATTGAGTGGCGGGGAGAAAGAGCCCCTGGCCCGGGGGAGGCACCGCTGCCCCCCCCCCCGCTGCCACCGGCCCGGGGACCCAGCACAGGGGGCGGGGGTGGCTGCACCCCATCCCTAAGGGGGGCTGGGGTCAGCGTCGGGGCTGGGTGGGCAAAGTGGGCACTGGAGATGCGCTGGGTGTGCGTGGACTGGGACCGGGCATGGGCAGACTGGGACCGTGCTGGGGTGTGTGTGCACGAACTGGGAGCATACTGGGATGTGTGTGCACGAACTGGGACCGTATGTGCATGGAAGGACTGGGAGCATGCTGGTGCTTGTGTGCGTGATCTGGGACCATGCTGGTGAGCGTGGACGTGGTTTTGGGACACAGCTTAGAAGGCATCTTGGTGTTGGGCTGACGGTTGGACTCAAGGATCCTGAAAGTCTTTTCCAACCTTAACTCTTCTGTGATTGTGTTACAGACTGGGACCACGCTGGGGTGCACACAGACTGGGACCACGCTGGGTCCCTCCAGGATGGAGGGAGCTGAGCCCACGCTGGGGACGACCATGGGTCCCACTGCATGGGGGTCATCGACCCCAAGGGAGGGCTGCTCCCCACGTCCAGCTCGGCTCTGCCGTGGCAGCCCAGCCGAGTTCCCCATGGCAAAGCCGGACACGCCGAGCACCGTGCAGTGAGGCGATGCCCAAAACCCACAAGACACCCCGCGTGCTTCCCCGTCGCGTGCCCCGGCTCTGGCGTGCAGACACACTCCCGTGGCACCTCCGCAGGCAGCTCCGGAGGAAACGGGATGGGAAAAGCTCCACTTGGACTGAGCATTGCTTTTGTTTCCATTATAAACTTCCCTTTTAACAAGGAAGGAGACTCTGAAACCTGTCCCCTGCTCGGCCCCCGGCCGGGAGACCCTGCCAGCAGCCCCGGCTGGGTGGGAGCGAGCAGAGTCCGCTGTGCTGTAGCACCCAGCCACGCACCCAGCTCCGCTGCCAGCTGGATGCTGCGGCCCCTTTTCTCTCCGGACACCCGCTGGCAGCCATCCTGCTCTTGTAATGCAACCGAACCGGCAGCACACGGCTCGCTCAGGGTCAGCGAGCCCTTTATCAGCACTGAAACACAGCTCACGGCAGGGATGCAGGAGATAAGACGCGTGGGACCAGCATCCTGCCTGGATGAGAGTGTTGTGATGGGTTCCTGTTCTCCCAGGAGGAGCTGGGAGGGACAAGCAGACGATGCGGGTGCTCCCCGCAGGGTGTTGATCCCCACCATGCAGAAACTCCCCCAGGACCCCTCGCATCCCACCATCATCCCCATCCTCATCCTGGGGGCCCACACCACACCCCTCTGAGGGGGCTGGAGGGGGTTAGGTTAGAGGGCTTGGCTTTGTTTGCAAATGCTCCAGCTCCCACCAGGGCAGATGGTCTCCGAGATAAGAGACCAAAGGGATTGCTCTCTCTTTCCTTCGCCCTGACTCCCAGCTGCCAACCTCTGCCCCCAGCCCCCCAGTGAGCGGGGAAGGGGTGTCGGGGGTAGGGGGGGTCCTGAGGTGGGAGAGCAGGACGATGGGATGCAGGGGGGACGTTACCCGAGTGAAAAGCAAGCCTGGAAATAGCAAAGGCGGTTACACAAGGCACCGGTTGCCATGGGATCTTCACAACCAAAAATGACGGGGCTCTGGCAAATCAAGAACGGGCCCTTTTATGTGTTTCTATGGGAAGTCAGCGCCTCGATGCAGCCTCCCGAGCTGGAGCCTTTCCCAGCGCAGGAAGGATTTGGGGACGCCGGTTGTAGCACCAGGTCTCTGTGGGCAGCAGGGAGACCCCCGGCAAAGTCCGGGGCAGAGCTTTGCTTGGGGCCAGGGTGCTTTTTCCTGGTGCAAATGTCAGAAGGTCGCTCAGCACTGACTCCATGTCCGGGACTGCGTAACGGCACAGCCACAAGCAGGTTCGACGGCGACCAACTGCTGCTTGGGCGATGGCCTGGAAAGACCCCTCTGGCCACCGCGCAGCCCGGCTCTTCCTCCTGCCTGCCCGGCCCCGCAGAAATCCCCCGGCATCAGGCTCGGCAGATTTTCCCTCTGCAGCCCAGGACGGCCTCACTCCTCACCTGCACCAGCCCCTTCGCCCCAGCCCCTCGCAGGCTGCGCAGCCAAAGCTCCCCTCACCCTGGGCACCGGGCAGGCAGCCTCGTCCCAGAGCCTGGGGAAGCCAAACCCCAGGCAGACGTGGCTGTTGGACACAGCCACAGCCCCCACACCCCAACCTGCGGCTGCTTCTTCCACCCAAGGGCTGTTTGGCCGTTGCCGTGCTGGAGCCGCTGCGGCGATGGGCGCCATCACCGTCCACCCCTGCATAAAGCCCAGCCCCACACTCTCCCTGCTGGAATTCTCTCCCTGGAGAGACCTAATTAGCCAATTCCTTTGCTATTTATAAATCAATATGGAAATCCCTCTGCTTTATTCCCAGCACCATGGGCTGCCCGGGCTGGGCCCCCGCTAGCTCGGATAAAACCCTCGAGCAGACGATCAGGGGCTCGTGAACGGCGCTAGAGGCACCAGTAAATAATTGCATTAATTCTTCGTTAAGGGTTGGGTGGCAGGGGCAGGGCAAGGGGCTGGGGCTGGCACCTGCTCCAGCCTCGCGGCGCCGGGGCTGCGCTCGCTGCCCGCCAGCGTTAACGCGCAGGTTAAGTAGGTCTGGAAAGTGGAAAATAACATCGACAAAGATCGCGCGTCCCTGAGGCCTTGTAGGCAGGAGCAGAGAGGCAAACAGATTTGTCTGCCTGTCCATCTGCTGGAGGAGCAGACAGAGCCCTAATCTGTCCGTCTGCCTGCGCCTGCAAATCCCGGCACTGCCCGAGCAGCCAAAGCCACGGGAGCTGGCGTAGGGCCCGCGCAGAGCCGGAGCATCCTCTGTCCCGCTGGGTTCCCTGCCCGACACCTGGGGATGGAGGAGCCCGGCCCGTGGCAGTGCCGGGATGGGGACTGGCAGCCGCGCTGGTTTCCACTGGGACAATTTGTGTTGGTGTTCGGTTCGTGCTGGAATCCCCCCGCCACGCGTGGCAGCTGGCATCTGCCCTCCCGGTGTAACCACACTGCCCACCCCGTGCCACCATTGCCTGCTTTGACAAGCAGAGGAGGAAAACAGCCTCTTCCCAGGCGGGGAGCTGGAACAACCGGACACGGGTCTGCCTGGAGGGACCCACGCTCGCCCGGCAGAGCACTGGGGCTCTGGCACCCCCCGGGCGTGGCCACCCCAGGCACCATGCCCGAGCACTCCTGGTGCTGCTGCCATCAGGGTGGGTGCCATGAGGGGGGGGGGGCACCGGAACAGCTCCCCAGGAAAGCAGTCCCAGCCTGACAATATTCCAGAAGCCTTTGGCCAACGCCCTCATGGTGTGAATGTTGGGGTGTCCTGTGCAGGGACAGCAGCTCGACTTGACGATCCTGGTGGGTCCCTTCCAGCTCAGGGCATTCTGGGATTCCGTGATCAGCGCGGGCAGCACCGACACCTGTGGCAGATCCGGTCCTGGGCAGAGGAGCGCTGGGAATGCCCAGGGGAGGGTGGCTATTTATAACCACAGCCCTTACGCAGCGCTGCAGGAGAGGGTTCTCAAGAGAAGTCGGGAAGGAGAGCACTCCGGCAGCTGGGGACCCCTCGGAGCCGAACGCTGCTGGAAAACCGCACGTCAGGTTTCCTGCGTCGCCCCCGATGGTGGCGGGGGGCTGCCCCCCCCCCCCCAGGTCTGCATCCTGACCTTTCTATCACGCTAAGGTTTGCCCTTTGGAGGCGTCACACCTGCCTCCCGTCGCCGCGGCGCTGAACGCTCTGGCTGGGGAGCAGCGGGGTGCAAAGCACTTTCTCCCCTCCAGCGAAACCAGGAACAGACCTGGGCTTTGTGGGGGGGCTGGACGATGGGGGGGACCACGGGGAGCAGCCCCGGCTGAGCCAGCGGCGCAGAGCACGGCAGCAGCACCGCAGCCACCCCAGCCTGATAAACCCCGACCCAGAAAAGTGAGCCCAGAACCCACCCAGCCCAACAGCGCGGCTTCCCACGAGCACCCAGTACACGTCTGCATCCCAACCCAGCACGAAGGCAAAGCCACACCAGAGCTGCCACCAGCACCCCAAAGGCTGCACCCCCAGAGCCTGCGAGGCCCTCCCAGCTCGCGGTACCCAGGTGTGTGGGGGACACCAGGTGCCCATCCCAGCGCTTCCCCTGGGCTCTGGCGCAGGAGGGTGGGAGCATCCCGCGGCTGTTGCGTGGATGCACGGCCTCGGTGCTGCGGAAGCCGATGCTCAGTCAGGTGTGCTCGGCACAGCCAAACCGCGCTCTAGCTGTGCGGTGGGGGGGGGGGTGGGATGGGATGGGATGGGATGGGATGGGACGGGACGGGACGGGATGGGATGGGACGGGACGGGACGGGACGGGACGGGACGGGATGGGATGGGATGGGACGGGACGGGACGGGACGGGACGGGATGGGATGGGATGGGACGGGACGGGACGGGATGGGATGGGACGGGACGGGACGGGACGGGACGGGACGGGATGGGATGGGATGGGATGGGATGGGATGGGATGGGATGGGATGGGACGGGATGGGATGGGATGGGACGGGACGGGACGGGACGGGACGGGACGGGACAGGATGGGACGGGATGGGATGGGATGGGATGGGATGGGACGGGACAGGATGGGACGGGACGGGACAGGATGGGACGGGATGGGACGGGACGGGACGGGATGGGATGGGACGGGACGGGATGGGATGGGATGGGATGGGATGGGATGGGTCGGGATGGGATGGGATGGGATGGGATGGGATGGGGTGGGATGGGATGGGGTGGGATGGGATGGGACGGGACGGGATGGGATGGGATGGGATGGGACGGGATGGGATGGGACGGGACAGGACAGGATGGGACGGGATGGGATGGGATGGGACGGGACGGGACGGGATGGGATGGGATGGGATGGGATGGGATGGGATGGGATGGGATGGGATGGGATGGGATGGGTTGGGACGGGATGGGATGGGATGGGTTGGGACGGGACGGGACGGGACGGGACGGGACGGGACGGGATGGGATGGGATGGGATGGGACGGGACAGGATGGGACGGGATGGGATGGGACGGGATGGGATGGGACGGGACGGGATGGGATGGGATGGGATGGGTCGGGATGGGATGGGATGGGATGGGATGGGATGGGGTGGGATGGGATGGGATGGGACGGGACAGGACAGGATGGGACGGGACGGGACGGGATGGGATGGGATGGGATGGGATGGGATGGGACGGGACGGGATGGGATGGGATGGGATGGGATGGGATGGGATGGGTCGGGATGGGATGGGGTGGGATGGGATCGGACAGCAACATAAGGGCTCTCTGCATCCCTGCAGAGAAGAGCCAGGAGAAAAGGGAACTTGTACAGAAAGATGGAAAATTGCTCCCAGAAGATGGGAAGAAACGTGTGGGGCTGGCACAGATGCTGCCCGATGCTGGGTGGCTGCTGGGGCAGAGGGAAGGCCTCATCGGCCACGCTCTGCTGGGTTTTGGTCCCCAGCAGGCACCGGCTGGGACACGGGGCTGGAGCTTGTGCTCGTGGAGGAGCAGCAGAAGACGGAGCGTGTTTACTGACAAATTCAATCCACCCGCTCGGTACATTCTTCTTGCAAAGCAAACAGCCCTGCCACGCTCCGAAAAGCGCGGGCGCATCCTCTGCAGCTCCTCTGCAGCCCCGACGGCAGCTCGGGCAGCTCCTGCCACCAGGCAGAGGGCCCGGCAGCCGGTCACGGGCTTTATCAACTGGCATCCAAAAGTCAATAAGGAAGATGCCGCCTGTTTTAATTAACAGAAATTTCGCTCTGACGGGGGGAGATGATGGGGGAGGGAGGGCACAGACAAAACATGACCTTGTTGTTGGAGCACACACAGCACACATTGTTTTCCCCTTGGAGATGTTGGCCTTGATGCTGCGCGGGCGCTGTGGCACAGCTGGGCGCCGGGGGGTCCCACCTGCCTGTGATGGCTCCGGCACAGATTTGGGGTGCGGGGTGCCTGGGGGGCCCTGGAGCTCAGGGCACAGCACGCAGGAGCGTGGGTGACCGGCACAGCTGGTCAAGGAACGCCGGTGGCTTGGAGAGGCACAAAAGGGTCTTGATTTCAGGGGGCTCCAGTGAACTCAGCCGTGCCGGGGTGCCAAGGGAGCCCCGGGAGTGACATTCCCACAGGCACTGCTGGCTGTGGCCGGTGGCCCTGGTAGCTCAAGGAGCCACTGGCCCTGTGCCAGCGTGAGCAGCCACTTTGGTTTAGTCTCACTTTCCTTTCCCCTGAGCTCCCTCTTTCCCGGAAAGCAGAGAAGACAGAGAGCAGAGGGGAAAAACCTGCCAATCTGGATGCCAGGGAGCACTTTGGGGTGGGGAGCGGGGTGTGACCCACGGCACAACCCGACCCCCACCAGGACCCTCTGTGGGCTGATGGGGCTGGGGTGAGTGGTACCGTGGCAGAGGCACCGCTGGGGCATCGGGGCTGGGATGAGCAGCACCCACGGGTGAAGGGATGGGATGGGATTGGCAACATCCAGCAGGGATGGGAGGGGATGGGATGGGATGGGTTGGGATGGGATGGGAGGGGATGGGGATGGGGATGGGGATGGGATGGGATGGGATGGGATAGGATGGGATGGGATGGGATGGGAATGGGATGGGACGGGACAGGATGGGATGGGATGGGAGGGGATGGGGATGGGGATGGGAATGGGATGGGATGGGATGGGATGGGAATGGGATGGGACGGGACGGGACGGGACGGGACGGGATGGGATGGGATGGGACGGGATGGGATGGGATGGGATGGGATGGGAGGGGATGGCATGGCATGGCATGGCATGGCAGGGGAGGGGATGGGGATGGAATGGGGTGAGGATGGGATGGGCAGCACCCAGGGTGAGGGGCCGGGGGCAGCCGTGCCCGCCCGCCCACCTTCCTCCCCACCCCACCCCTCCCCGCAGCCCGGGGTCGCTCAGCCGGGCCGAGTCCAGCCCCCTCCCCTTCCCTCGCCCCCCCCCCGCCCCGCCCCGCCCCGGGGCGGTGCCCCGCCGCCCCGCCCCCCCGCGCAGCTTTATCCGGGGGCGGCGGGGGCTGAGCCCGCTGTGCCGGCGCCGCTCCCCGCGGGCTCCGCCCGAGCAGCCGCGCCATGGGCAGCCAGGGCTCCAAGGCGGCCGCGGCGGAGCGCGGCGGGGCCAAGGCCAACGCCAACGGGCAGGTACGGGCACCGGGCACCGCCGGGCGGACAAAGGCGGGGGGATCTGGGGGGAGCGGGAGGGATGGGGATGGAGATTGGGAGGGATCCGACGGTCCGGGGGTCGCTCCCGCCCGGCGGCACCGGCGCCGCCCGCCCCGCGCTGCCCCCGGCACCGGGCGGGACCCGCGCGCCCCTCCCGGTACCGGCGCGAGGGCGCCCCCCGGCGGCGGCGTGGGCACCGACAACCCCCCCCCCCCCAATCCCGCCAAATCCCCTCCCGGTGCAGCCCCCCCCCCCCCCTTCCCATCTACCCCGTCCCCGGTGCAGCCCCCCAGCCCCGGTTCATGTCCTCCCTCCCCTCCCGTGCACCCCCTCCCCCTGCCGATGCATCCCCAGCTCTCCTCTTCCCCCCCCCCCCCCCCCCCCCCCCCGCAGCCCCCGTTTCCCCCTCCCCTCCCGGTGCATTCCCCCCCCCCCCCCCGGTTCCTGTGCCCCCCCGCCATTCCAATTTATTCCCCTCTTTTCCCACCCCTCCATCCCCTGTGCATCCCCCCTCCCGGTGCATCCCCTCTCGCCCCTCCAATGCATTTGCTGCCCGGGTGCCCCCGCCCGGCTGGGTGCAGGGCTTTGGGGCTGGGGAAGGGAGCACACATCCTGACGTGCTGCTCTGCTCTCTTGCCCCCTCCCGCAGGAGAACGGCCACGTGAGGCTCAATGGGGACATGACCCCCAAGGTGGGCACCGAGGCAGCGCCCCTGAACGGCAACGGCTCGGCCGAGCCCCTCCAGGAGAGCAGGGCCGAGGTGGGTGATGGCGATGCCATCGAGCCCGCTCCCCCCACCGAGGGTGCGGACGCCAAGCCCGAAGGTGCTGCAGCCCCCAAGGACACCCCCAAGAAGAAGAAGAAGTTCTCGTTCAAGAAATCCTTCAAGCTGAGCGGGATCTCGTTTAGGAAGAACAAGAAAGAAGCCGGGGACTCCTCGGGGTCCTCTCCCACTGAGGAGCCGGGCAAAGCGGAGCCCAAAGCCGAAGAGAACCCCACTGTGGGGCCGGAGCCCTCGGCTCCCCCTGAGGAGGCGCCGGCGGAGAAGCTGGGCAGCCAGAGCGATGCCGCTGTGGCCGGGCAGCAGGGAGCTGAGCCGGAGCCCAAGAGAGAGGATGGAGAAGCCGGGGGCAGCGAGGAGGAGGAGAAGCAGCAGGCAGGGGAAAGCCGTGCGGATGCAGCCAAGCCTGCGGAGCCCGCAGAGGCTGAGCCTCCGGCAGCAGCGGCGAAGCAGAAGGAAGAGTAGAGCCCACTTGGCATCAGCCAAACTTTAAGACTCTTGCGCCATCCTCGCCATCCCATAACGCCTCGGACTCGCCGTCGTGCCCACATATCTCCTATCCCACCCAGAACTGACAGCGCTTTCCAAATCTCCCCCGTCCTCGAGCTGTTTCCTCCTTCCCCTCTCAGAAAGCTGGTTTGGATCCCACCACCACCTGGAGTAGTTTGACCCAAATCCTTTAAAACTGTGGAGAAAGACCATCCTGGACACAACGGGAATTTACAGTTGGAGAACCCCGATCTCCCACCGGCGCCGGGGTCTCCGCTGCCTCCTGTCTGTCCCTGCTCCCGGCAGCCATCGGAGCCCAGGACTGCTCCACGGATTCCTTTTTCTCAGTTGACGTTCCTGGTTCTGACTTCAGTTCAAGTATTTTGTGCTTTTTATAGAAATCGATGGTTTCAATGCTAATCTGGTTAGGTTTTTTATAATGTCTTACTATTGGCTTAAACCCGTAAAGCTTGTAAGTCCGCTGTGTTTAATTCTGCTTCTGAGGGATAACTTCTAGGGTGTGGGGTGGAGGGAGGGCACTGCCAGCTGTACAATGTGAAGCGATTGTTGTTTTCTCTGTAAATAATTTTTTAATGGCCAAACCACTTGATTTGCAATTTTCTAACTTCTAAAAAGAAACAAAGGGAAAAAAAAAAAAAAAAAAAAGGAGGGAAAAAAAAAAAAAGCTGTATGGGCTTTATTGTAACACTTGAAAGGAATAAATGGTGACCCCTTCATGGGTGAGCTGGAGTCCTTCTTGTCCCGGGTTCCGACCGCGGCTGGGATTTTTGGTTCAGTGGCTGCTCCGTTCGATTGCCCCCAGCCCGGCCCCGACTCGCAGAGCCTCGGCCACAAAGGGTTCTCTCGCTGCCTCTTGTCACTGCCCTGGGATCGCTGCACTCTACCTGTTTTCTCAGCTCTGACCCAATTTTCAGGGTGAGAGTGAAGGAAAAAACGAAAATGTCTTTTCCCCCAGAGGGCTGCTGGGCACAAGTCCCACTGTAAGCTTGGTTTTTTTTTAGACTAGGCTGGGCTCCTCTTTCCTGAAAAGCCGTGCTGGAGCACAACCGCTGTGCTCTTGAAGCAGAAATTTATTGCCAAAGAGAAAAATGAAGGCACAATGGTGCCTCCATCGTTTCTCCTGTGCTCTGCACAGGGATGGAGGGGATTTTTTGTTTGTTTGTTTTTTGTTTTCCTGAGACAGCGCTGCCCCCTCTATCAGCCCAGGGCTTGAAGGCTGCAGCCTCGCCAGGGCTGCTTCTGCCGGCTCAGCACCAGCCCCTCCAGCGAGGACATCTCCTCGTTCCCCATCTCTCCTCTCCTCCTCCTTCCCCATCTCCATCTTCCCGCCTGCGCTGGCTCTTTGGGCTGGGCAGGAGGATGGAGATAACCGAGGGCCACGGTGAGCCCAGCTGGCACAACCCTGGTGAAGTGGTCCCCGAGGAAGGACCCTCCCTGCCCGCCTGGAGGGAGGTGGGAATGGCCCCAACACATCCTTCCATCCCCATCGTTCACCGCTCCCAGGCACGGCCGTGGATCCACCTGGAGACCAGAACAAGGGGATTTTACACGCAGGCACCGTGCTCGGTATATTGTTTCCCAGTTCCATCATGGTCTGGGATGTGGGATCTGGTCATGTCGTGCCCCTGCCGCGATGCGGGCCCTGTGAGCTCGGCAGGGAGCGGCCGTGTGGCGTGGCAGCCATTTTAGGGAAGGCTGGGAAAGAGGAGCCTGCGGCCGCACCTCGGCATGTGGGATCTGGCAGGGTAGGGAGTGGTGCGGTTGTTTGTGCTCAAGGAGGAGAGGATTTTAATTGTCTGCTGGGGTGAAAAGGATAACGAAGATTCCTGGAGTTTTTTTACAGCGATGGGAGCCAATTGTGCCACACAAAGCGCTTTCTTCACTGCATAAACAGGTTTGCCTTGTGAGCCTTTTGAGCCTGTTTCAGGTGGGAGCACCACGCAGCTGCGACTCACTCTGCTCCTAAAGATATTAAAGGAATTTTTTTACTGGACTAGCAGATAAACCCCACCTCAGTTCACCCAAAAGCTGCTCCCTTCCCATGACTCACAATCCATTTTCCAGGTGAGCGTTGCTTTCGCAGCATTGGCTGCACGAGGTGCTGTGACCCCAACGCCGTGAGCAGCAGCGGCACCGCTGGATGCGAACCCAGCACTGATTTAGGAAGGAGATGGAAGAACAGCCCCAGTGACCCTTTGCAGAAGAGCTGCGAGCGAAGAAACCCTTGATATTTTAGCTCACCTCTTTGGGAGAGAGAGGGCATGAGGAGGATTTCAAGGCTATTTTATAAAACACAGGGCAGGGGGGCAAGAACAAACACCCACAAAAAAACTAAAGCAATCTTTAATGCGGCACTGAGTGTGTTCCAAATCAAATGCTGAAGGATGAACCGATGCATCCAGCCCTGCTGGTCAAAGAGGGGTCAAAGTGATCACCCTCACCTCACCTCTCTGCCCACAGCCTCCTAACAGCTCATGTTTTGTGGTTGGGACTCATCTATCATCATCGTGACAGAGGTACCACACTGGTATTCCTACTCCAAGTGTGTCCTCTCAGCAGCAAGCAGTGCAAACTGACACCAGCAGTAGAAATGTACCAGTTTTATTACAAAGATTCTCAAAATTCAAAATAAAAGCATCTTTAAAAAACCACAATATATCCCCCCTCCCCCTGACACAAAGATACACCGATCTCTCGCTTCACATACAAACACTGAAGAGCGGGAGTGACGCGGCACGCGGATCCAAGGGAACTAAAAAACTCATGGTGGAGAAGGGGAAAAGAAGTATTTAAAAAAATAAAACATTTGAAAAAATAACCTGTGTGAAGTTAGCAGCATTATTAGAGTTGAAGCCATGAGCAGCGCTCCTTGGGAGGTACGGATCCTCTGAGGGGCAGAGGAATCCCCCTGAGAGAGGAGAGCGGAGTCACAACTGCCCGCACGACCGCTGCGAAGCGTTCACCAAACCCTCAGCCAATGCTCGGCTCTACAAGACGAGGTGCAAAAAGCAAGGCCAGTTCTGGTCACAAAAGACTTTGGGTGTGAGAAAGCGTGGGAGCTGGAGGAGGAGCAGTTATAAAAGTGTGCAGAGCCCCATCTGCTGTTTCCACGCAAAGAAAACAGCTCCGAGGGCTGATAAAGAGCTTTTCTGTGTTTACCAGCCTTGAGAGCGAGAGAAGGCAAGGTGCCTTCTGAAAACCTTTGTAACTTCATTTCAGAGCAGGGTTTTTGAGCAAGCGACAGACCCCGACGAGGGGTTTTTGGGTCAGGCTCCGCTCAGCCTGGCCCTCAGCCCAGCTGGGAATTCCTGCAGCAGTTCCAGCCCAGCACCCGGATCAGGACTGAGAAAGCGCATTACAGCACGCGCAGCCGAGGGCAGAGCGAGCGGCAAGAGCAAAGCAGGCGGCCAAACGGGCAGTAACTCACTTCCCCACTCAAAGAGGGGCGTAGGTATAGAAAAAAAGGTATAAAAACACCATCCCTCTCTTAGTCAAGATGCAGAACGCTGCCACGCTAACGGGATCTGCGGAAAACGCCGACCCTCATGTCAAGGCGATTCTCATTTTGCATTTTCTGGATCTGCCCCTGCAGGGCTCAGGGGCTGATGGACCGCAGCGCCTTGCACGTTGCTTTTAAGCTGCTTCGTCTCTCTCCACAAGTTTGCTGCAGGGAGGTAGCCAACTCTATTCAAGAACTGCACTATTTGACCCTGAGAAGCGGCACCAGCTTGCGGTTACTCGCCGTGGTGGAATCAAACCGAGGACCAAAGGAACAATCAGTCTCTCACAGGTTTCACACTTGGGAACGCATGTTCTCCCACAAAAAAAGAAAAAAACACATAAAAAGGGAAAAAGGGGAAAAAAAAGACATTTCATGGCCATCTTTCCACCTAACTTGAAACACAGATACTACTTCTACTTAAATTATTCTTTTCCAAGGGCGGTTACTTCAGGGGAGAGAGTACAGAAAGGAAGTGAGCTTTTCAGAGACACTGAGGAGGCAGTGGAAGGCAAGAGTGAAACGTCCCAGTCACCAAATCCGGGCAGTGCAGGTCTGTCGACTCCGCAGAATCCTCCCTACCTGCTCCCAGCAGAGTGCAGCAAGGAATAATTTACAGTTCTCAAGTCATTTATATATTTATATAGAAATATATACAGAAACATATATAAAATATAAATCTTGTGGAATGGGAGGCAACCAGAGAAGCTAACCTACGACAACTACGCACTGACAGGGACTGTCCAGTTGCAGCCATCTTAGGTGGATTTCGGCTCTTCCTTCGCCCTGTGGAAGCAAGAAGGGAAGGATTTGGTTTAAACAACTCAAGGTGTGACAAAGCCACCCAAACCACTACGTCTCTCCCCCAGCCCCTCAAGCTGCACAGCACCCCACTGGGGGCACATGTAGAGGCACAGGGAAGTAGAGGCACAGCTACGGAACCGCTGTGCCAGGAGACAGCACTCACCCTTTTGGTTCTGCTTTCTCCTCTTTTGCTTTTTCCTCTTCTTTCTCATCTAGGGCAAAAATAAAAAGGCACACAGTAGTGCAGTGGGAAAATACAGACCAGACAAAGCTCTGCAGAGCTGGGAGGCTTCTAGTCCTGGCTCTCCCACTTACCTTTCTTCTCCTCTTCCTCCTTTTCCTCTTCTGTTTTCACACGCTTCGCTTTCTTAAAGTTGGCAACGTTTTTGCGCCCTCCTTCACCTTCATCTTCAGAGTCCGAGAATTCTTCATCACAGGATATTCTTTTATCCGAATTGCGGACTGCGTGTGAAGAAGACAAGCGTTTGTTTCAGGAGACACCAAGCACCAACTTCTCCAAGTACATCTATGCCCTGGAATGGACTAACAAGCCCACATCGGTCAGAATTAGGCCACGATAAAAACACTTAATCTTTCTACCTGCTGTATCTTCTAACTCATTGCTCCAAACGGCTCACACCGAAGATCCAAGAGCACATGTACGACTTGGATTAGGTACAGTGCGGTGCCTAGACTTGACAGCATAAGCAGGTTAACCAGCGCCACGCTGAGAGAACCTGTCTGCCAGATCTAAAGGCCATCAGCCAATCTGGATGGAAACAAGCATTTTCACTGCAAAAGACAACATCTGGGATCAAACCTGACAGTCTCCCAGCAAGCATTCTGTGATAGCACCCACATCACAGGACTGTTTAAATTCTCACTTTAAAGCCTAGGTTCTCCATTATGGAAATCACCTGGCAAAAGCACCAGTTTTCCAAGGAAAAAGAAATTTATCAGCCCAGGAGCGCTCAGCATCATTGCTTTATCCTACAAAACCCATGAGAAAGGCAGGAAGGGATTCAAACCAAAGGACTTCAGGATGGAGAGATGCCTAAATCACATATCCTCTTCTCTTCACTGAGGTAATTCAGTGTAGAGCCTGCACGCTTTCCCAGCTAACTGATCCCATCCAGTTTTGCACCTGCAGGCTCTGAACGGCACAGCTCCCAGCCGAGCAGCACGATTGTGCCAGAGACAAACACCTACTTGAAATGCGTTTCTCAGGATCCTCTTCCTCTTCATCTCCACTGTCCTCCTGCACAGCATCCTCAGGAATCGGCTGCATCTGGACGCCAGGTGCATGAGGCAGCATGCGCAGATTCTCAAAGAGGCGCTGCCTAGAGCCAGCCAGGAAGGGAACACCTCCGTCAGCAAGATGCCACCATGGCTCTGAAGCCCCCAGCCGAAGGCGTCAGCCTCACCAGGAGCAGCCAGCACTTACTTGATCTTCTCGAGGTACTCGTTGGTGTTCTGGTTAGTCATGTTCGAGGGGCTGATGTGAAGCTTGAAGTCTGGCCCGAAGTACTCGAAATAGTCATTATACGGAAGTTCTGCAGGCAAGGTAGAAAGGAATAAACACCAAATTACCATGGGAGTGGTGACAAAATACCACAAACACACTTCTTCTACAGAAAAGCACAACGGCATTGACCAAGGCATGGAGGCCAAAGCTCTCCCAGCCCAAATTCAGATCAAAGAAGACAACATAGCAGCAGCGCAGCCAAGGCTCACTTGGCTGTTAAACACCATGGGTGCACACACAAGTTTTCGGCAGTAAGACAGCGAGGGTGCCTTTTGCTGGAGGGGAGAGCTGCAGGACTGCAATGCAAACGAGAACAGCTACTGCAAATCAGGGCACCCAAAAGCTCTTCCACAGTAATAATCAAGAGCTAACAAAACATCCTAAGGTTGCTGCCTCTTCCACAGTGACATCGTCTCCCTGAGCTCTGTCACTAGAGTGTCATTGTCCCTTAGTCTTGCTTCAAAGGTTTCAGGGGAGAACTACCGTTGGGAATTTCGGTGTCCAGCGCCACAGCAGTCTCATAGGTCCAGCACCTCGCCACGTTGCGGATCGTATAGCCACCTCCTCCCAGCATCAGCATCGGCAAATTAAAACTTTTAACGAACTCCACGCACTTGGCATGACCTGCAGGAGGAGCAGAGGGGGAAAAGGTCATGGCCTCATGGCACAAGAACAAACTTCTCAGTGAAATCCCATTATATTGGTTATGCCAGCTCACACAGGCACTGCACGGCACTCTTACCTTTGATGGTCAGGTTAAAACAACCCAGTCTGTCCCCTGACAGAGAATCTGAACCACACTGCAGGACAACTGCGCTAGGCTGGAACGTCTCCATCACTTTCGATATCACCTAAACAAGAAACCCATTGTTACGCGCTCTGTACAGGACAGTGTGACAGCAGCACAGCCATGACCGTGTCAGCAAGAGACACGCAGACATCCCTAGCATCCCCACAGCTGCCGAATCCCCCACACTGCTAACACTGAGGCTCTCACAGAGATAAGCTGCAATTGTTAGGGAGGAACACAGCCCTGGAGCAATCTGGATGACTCTCCCCAAAGAACGGCTCCATGAGCCACCCAGTGACAAAGTGTGATCCACAAAGAGTCACTCAGCAAAGACGTCTTCACTTACCGGCTTGAATATTGCTTCATAGGACTCGTCATCGATCCCATCCCGCAGGGGATAGTTGACAGCGTAGTACTTGCCTTTGCCCGCACCAATATCCTGTTAAAGGCAGGAGAGACCACAAGTCACCAGAGAACCAACTGCAACACATAAACCGTGCCTCAGGTTTGGAAGGGAACTCTGGGATCCCATCAGTGTGACTCGAGCGCAAGCCTAAGCTTTCACAGACAAACACTGCCCTGGAAGAAGGCAGGAGTCGCCTGTTGACTCCAACAGCAGCTTATTTGGCACAGGTGGGTGGGTTGGGCCCTCAGTGCTCAGAGAACACAAATCCTACTGCTCTCACCACTTTCCTGTTGCTGTGAGCACACAGCTCTCATTTCATTGGCCAAAGCCACTCTGCCACACAGCAATAAAGCCGGCAGCCAAAAGTCCAGATCCCAGCCTGCGCACTGCAGAGACACAGCTCAAAATATCAGTATGGGCTGATCATGCAGTCTCAAAGCTGAAAGAATCTGCTTTCACATGAAAATAATATATATATATTTACATTTCCATTACTTCTCTCATACCCAAGTGTTTTATAAAAAGAGTAATTTGATTGATACCGCAGAGTGGCCACACCAGGAAAGAACACTGTGGCTACACACAGGTTCACGTCACCAGGGCCAAACTCTGGGAAGGGCTAAAAAAATACAACTCACAGTGGAAGACAAGAGAATTTAGATCAGAAAAATATAATTCCACTAAAAAAAAAACACATGAAAAAAATGTAAAGAACCTTTCACCTCTGAGAACAGCATTCTGTGTCAGAAGTCACAAAGTGAACCACACCTGTGTCTAACTTGAGCGAGCGCCACAGTTCACACCACAACTCATTAACAGGCAGAACTGAGTCATGGAGGAAACGTCAACAAGATAAACCAGCGCACACGGTCTCTAACCCCAAAGCTCTGATCCAAGCTTAGTTTACAGGTAGCTACAGACAACCAACAATGCCACCTTCAGAGCAATTTTTCCAAGCATAATCCCACCAGAAAGCTGCTAAGAGACTGATAATGAAGCCCTGGTTTTATTACCACATAGGCCACCATAGGAACAAAGCACCTGAGCCTCCCAAACACACCTTTGCCCTCAGAGAAAGGACACCTCTGAGAGCAGGAAAACCCAGCCGAACGGCGATTTTCGTTGAATTAGTATGGCAGTGAACAGATTGAATAGACCAAATTTAGGGTGACTTCCTGCTCAGCCTTCGTTCTCACCCGCAGGTCCCCTGTTCCTGGGAAGTACTCTCCGTACTTATGAAAGGACACGGTCATGACGCGGTCGGTGGTGTAGAAGGCTTCCTCCACGCCATCGCCGTGGTGAATATCGATGTCGATGTACAGCACTCTCTGGTGATACCTAGGACCAGAAAGGAGTCAAAATGCTGCATTTCCCCAGAGCAGCAACTGCCTTTGCCAGCCGGGGAAACGGGAGGAGAGCAGGGGAGTGGGTGCCAATCCCCAGGCTGCACAGTGCTCTGTCCGGAGCCCGCAAGGAAAAGAGCTGCTGGGAGCAGACGCGCGCCTTGGTCAGCAGAGGAACAGAGCCACAGAGCAAAGGAAAATGGCTTTTCCTGCTGTGACTGATCTCCAAAGGCAGACTCAAACCAGTTTATTCAGAATCAGCCAACAGACTGCTCTTTCACATCCAAGCCTCCCACTGAGGTTTGTCTTAAGCCAAGAGCTGTCACGTATCACAGCTGCGCCCGCTTTTCCAGGCTGGATGGTAGCAAGAGGGGTCTAAGAGCAATGGCACAGTGCTTCAAGCATTCTGCCTCCTGCACCGTGCCAACCACCTGACATCCCTCTGGGAGGGAGGGCACCGCATCTAAAAAGATATCCCTCCTGAGAAAACACTGCTAACAAAGAGCAACAGAAAGAGAAGACTGGGAAGAAAGTGCTAAGGACCCAGAGGAAATGCAGCAGAGCGGATAAACAAGGGGTAAATAGTACTGCCCGTACTTCAGGAGCTCCAAGATAGCCAAGACGATATCGTTGACATAACAGAAACCAGAAGCCTCTGACTTTTTAGCGTGGTGAAGGCCTCCCGCCCAGTTCACAGCAATATCCGTCTGCTGCTTGTTCAGCTTCACAGCACTGGCTGCGGGGAGAGGAATTACAATCCGTTAACGGGAGGGCAAAGGCTCCGTGACGGAGACCAAGAGGTGAAGCGCAGGTCCCCTACGATCACATCATGGGTTATGTGTGCCCCTGGGTACCTGACAGAGCACAGGCCCAAGGGCTGAACGCTGGGTGTCTCAACAAATGAACAAAAGGCATAGGAAGAGAAACACAGCGTCTCTTTCCCTGCCCACACTTCTGATCACTCTACTTTTGCCTCGGAGCACAAACAAGCACGTAGCTCTTTAGATGGGGTCACAGTTGAGGTCAGGAAGATTTCTCAGCGCCCCAAACAAAAGATTTTAATGTTTTAGCCAACGTACATTTAGGTCACTCACTGAACACGCAAAGAAAGTTCTCTGCCCCCAGCCCCTTCAGGAACTTTCTGCACATTTTGCAGCCTCCCAGGAACAAAACGAATGATCCGTTCCGTGGGATCTACAGTTGTGGGACCAGAGAGCCCCTCCAGAAAAGGCTGCAGTCGGTATTTGTGTGCACTGCTGAACCACAGTACAGGAAACAAACACTCCTGGATGTCACTGGGGGAGCAGCAGCCACAAAGCTCTAACGCCCATGCACAGCAACACAGCTCGGTAAGAGCAGCCTTTCTGCAACAAAGTATTTGAAAATAGCGTAAGCATTTTGTTCCAGTTTCCAGGGAGCTTACTGAAACCTTTCAGGTTCTGTTTTGCCTCATGTCCAGAGATAGTGGCTTCTTGTTAAAAACAACAGATAAAGTAACCCTTCTCTTTCCTTTCCAGGTTTTTCCTGCCCAGAGCAAGGTGTTCACAGCTTTTTTTTCCTGTAAAGCTCACGTTTCACTTTTTATTGATGCCCTGTTGCTGCTGTGGGTTTGTTTTAACTCCGTCACTGGCGATGTTGTTAGACCACTTACAGAGCCCCTCGCGTATCAGTGACGTAACCCAGACTAGAGACGTGCTTAACAAATGTGGAGGGAGGTGCCAATTCTGCTTGAACTCTCACATGGGAAAAAATCCAGATCTACTTACTAAGAAAATCAGAAATAGGTGCGCAGGGCATCCCCACCACCAGCTACAATGATTTATTTCCTAGACAGAACTACACGACACACACCTGCTTCAGAGAAAAAGGAAAGAACACACCTGTTGGTGTGAGCTTACCAACAGAGCCTCCAGCAGAGAGCTGACAGAATTCAAACAACCCATCAAACACGGGGCAGTCCTCCCCAACGTTAACTTGAAAAGAGCACAAAAGGGTTAGTGAGACAAAATCACAAATAAATGGCAGAGCTTACACCCCACCTCTGATTAAAAAACCTAACCAGATAAGGGATCAAACGTTTCACACAACAAAATCCCACACACAAATAACAAATCATTAATGTAATCACCTTGAGGATTATTTGACGAGGCAAAAAGGCTGCTGCTATAAGGAAGATGCTCCATACTTGTGAGAAAAGTGAAAGGTGTCCCTGCCCATGGCAGGGGGTTGGAACTGGATGATCTTTAAGGTCCCTTCCAGTCCAAACCATTCTATGATTCTATGAAAAGGGGAAAGCAGGTCCCAGGAGCTCTGGGAAAGCAGCACGCCATCTATCGGGGATCTACAGGGATCCAAAAGCCAGTCAATCCCATTGGAAAATAAGTGGGCAGGGAGAAGATGCTATCAATAAGACCTGTGTAACCCCAACACGTGTCCTCGAGCAGCGCTCACTGAGACAGCGCATTTACGGCAGCGTATGCTGGTCACCAGGGCACGGGCCGGCTGTGTGAAACGGCATACGCACCCCTTGCCCCTGCGCGGGTCACGCTGCAGCCCTGCTGCCCGGGCACCCGGCCTTTGGGGGGAACAGCGCTGTCTGCGACTACAGAGCCGACACAGAGCTCCATCACACAACCCCTCAGCAAGCAGGAAATGTCTGTGCCCCTGTTTCCTGCTGGATTGCTGATGAGGAGCTGCGAGAGCAAACAGGAGAAAGGGGGGAGGTGGCAGACAGCAGTGTGTACTGGACAAGAAGACTGTATCCCCATCTCCTTTGTTACACTGGGTACGTTCCTCTCCTTTGCACTGGACAACCAGAGTTTAAGTTCTCAGCAGCACTGTAGTTCTGGCTTGGATAAACCTCTGCTGTAAAGGGTTTTACGATTAAAAATGAATACAATAACAACAGCCTTGTACCGAACCTAGATTTTGCAAGATTTGGTTTTAGAAACAAACAAAACGCCCTGTATTTTTGTAACAACATCTGTAGAATGTTTCCTTCTGGGCTCAAGGAGAAACGCACAAGCAGCCCAGTCCTTGTGCAGCCTCCACAAAGACTGAGTCTGAATGGTCCCAATTCGGGACAGCGATCTCTGACAAAGATAATATCCATCAGGAGATCCAGAAGGAAACAATTGTTCCTGCTTTCCAACTGTTTCAGCACGGCACAGCAATTGGCAGAGTCTGAATAATTAACTCAAAGAGCTGGCCGGAAGCTTTCGCTGCTAAGTGAGGAGAATTTAAGTCATCAATTTCTGCATGCTTCCCATTACAACAGATTAAACTCCTTGCCCTTTAGGTTACAGAGTCTTCCCACCACCTTGGGCACCAGCAGACTGAAATTAGAGACCACTCAGTACTTTTGCAGGCCCTGAGAACTTTGCAGGCAGCAGTGACAGCATCCAAGGACATCCCTCTGCTAACCTGGCACAGACAGGAGCTGCTGTGCCAACAGAGGCCAGCTGGGCTTTTTGCCCACCAGGAGATTCCAAGCAGCCAGGACTGGGTAAGGAGGGATATTAATAACAGGGGCCAATCCCTTGACCACAGGCACAAAGCCCTGGTGGAAGATGAGAGGCACCGCCGTTCCTTCTTCCTCGCAGAGGGTGGATGAGGAGCTTCCTATTAAGGAAAGCGCAACCAGCGAGAGCCCAGCACTAAGGTGGAACCATCCTTACGGAAATCAGAGCAGCCCTCCTTCCCTCACAGGGAAAGCTGAAGCACCCAGCAGGCTCCAGAGTGCCACGGCACGTGGGTGCGGTGAGCTTGTCTCCCACACTCCTCATCTCTGTTCTGAGCCTCCTGTGCTGGCTCTCTGCCTACACAGAGGTGACTGTTTTGCAGGTCTCGTTGAAAAAAAGCTCTGTCCTCTGCACGTTTCATATTGATTTTTGTATTTTGCCTCCTTCAGGTAAAAATAGTTCTGTGCCTGTACAGTACAGAGAATGTTGACTACCAGAGAGAGCAGAGTGGGCGTTTATGAGACATATCTGCTTCAGGGGTAAACAGTTCAGTTTGTGTAAACATGTACTTTGCTGCGTGTCACTGGGTGTATTAAGGGATATCATTTACTGCAGGAAGTCTTTCAATGTGCATTACTCACGAACCACAGTGCCCACTCCTCTTACCCGCCTGTGCCTCAGTACCTGTCCCCTTCAACTCACACCAGACCTCCAAGCGCCTCTAATTCAGACTCCGGACCCATATTTCTTCTAAATTGGGGGTTATACACACTCCACATAAAAGAACCCCATGGGCTAATAACTTTTTACTGCTCTCAAGGATTGCAGTGAGCAAGACCAAAACAAATACTGTTTAAATGAGCCTTGAGCCTGCCCTAGTATTTGTCTACACTTGCTAGAAACCCAGTTTGCCACAGTCATTGCCCAAACAGCATCTCAGAGCTGCAGAGAGAGCAAACCAAGGTTTCTGTAACACTGAAGAGCCCTTCCGTGGGCTGGAGAGGTCATGACAAGAAATTAGCTCACAAAATGAACCATTCTAACATGAAGTGGACCAGGTATCACTGTGCATCTCAACCCTCCTCACTCCCAAAATGCCACTGCCCTGAACACCCTTCAGTTACTGCAGATCTGGGACACAACTGATGAGTTGGGGTTTTGTTTGTTTGTTTTAAACCACACAATCTCTTCTCACCTAGATAAATCCAGCTAAAGAGAAGCAATAACACAAAATACACACAGTTCAAACAGAGCAGTTCAGCCACCTCTGAGCTAGGAAGGGGATTTAGAAGAGTTCCCAACAGAACACAAGACTGAAAAGAGCCAGCCAGGCCGAAGGATTTTCCTCAGCTTTGGAGGGGGACTCACTTTTAAAACCTGATTTATCACAAAAACTGAAAACAAAGTCAGTAGAAAATCAGTTTCTCATGGCTCCGCTACTCTTTTTATCACAAGCCTCTACAGCTGCCTAGGACACCCAGAACCACAAGTGTGAACGCTGATGGGAACCCCAGCACTGCTTACATCGCTGCATCTGCTTGCTGTACTCAGACATGTTATCCGGGCGGATAGATCTCAGGAACTTTATGTAGTCGTCACTGTGGTACTTGGTCATTTCTTCTGCGTTTGCCTTGTGAGGGCGCTGCAAGGACAAGAAAAGAGCAAGGCTTGTTTTGAAACACATTTCTCTCCCCAATTCCCATTTCCAGCATCAGATTTACTCCCAGACACAGCAAAAAACCTCAAACAGCAGTAATAAACAAGAGAAACGCCTTTTCAAAGGCAAGAATGCCATTACAGGAGACTGGAATGTATCTCAACAAAGTAAATACTTAAGTTACTGGGAGAAAAGCATCTTCCAGTCTCCAAAGCTGATCTGAAGCAAAGAACATCTCACTGCAAGCAACCAGAAGAAAGCAGAAATATATCAGCTCAGCCGCTTGGGGTTTGGTTTTTCGCTTTCCCCTTTGGCTCATCAACAAAGAACTTGCAGGTCTGAAGCATCAAAATTAAAACCTGACACGTGCACGAAGATCTTCCATATCTATTTCTTTTCACAGCCAGCCCTGCACCTACATAGATCTCCATCTTCCTGTAGAGGCCGTAGTTCAGCAGCAGGTTGTGGGTCATCCGGATCCTGTGAGGTTTCATGGGATGTCCCTGGCCATAATAGTAGTTTCCAACGTCACCTGGGGGCAGAAATGGGTTTGTTACAGCAGGGAAAACCATGAATCCCCTCAAATGGAATCAGAGCCAAGCCACAAAAGCCATCAGGTCATTTTATCTGTCCTCCAGCAGTGCACAGGGTCTCCCACCTTGCTTGCACAGGTATCTCCACGGATTCAGAGGAGTTCATCCTAGACTCAAACACGACAGAGATTTAGGAATTATGGTATGGCCAGACAGGGAATTTTTTATCTCCAGTTCCGAGAAAGACAATCCATGCAGAGTCTGCACAACCAATACCACACTGTGAGATGACAGGAGGGAGCTCCCATTTCTTGGGCAAAAGGAGCTCTGGGCTCCGTTTGCCTGTCCTCACTCAGCAGACAACAGCTCTCCCATGTCCTCTCCAGGCGAGTCAGGCCTCTGCGAGAGCTCACATTTACAGAGCTCACAGCTCCCACCAGGAAATGCAGTCACTCCGAGCAGCAACCTGCATGCTAAGAGGCACCCAGGTTTAATCCCAGCTCAGACAATGACTCAGACACAGCCTCTCTGCCTCAGTTTCTTGCATTTGACCAACAAGAGTGGGACACCAACCTGTTAATGCTGCCGAAATGCAAACACCCGCGCAGCTGTAGTTTTACAGCTCCAATCATTTTCACCCTTTATTATTGCTTGGACTCCTTCAGAAGAATCCTGGTCCCTGCCAGCCGCACACCTGACAAGCCATCACAACCACAGCTTCCTGCTATATCCCACAGGTCCCTCCCCACACAGATTACTCCCTACTCAGCTCTCGCCCCACTCTCCCACAGCAGGCACCACTGTTTTTTTCACCCCTTCTCTCCCAGGACTCATATTTCCATGGGACTTACAGAAATTTAACTTCCAGTTTTCTGCCTCCTGCCCAATTTGGCTGTGAGAGGCACAGGCTCCAAAGCTGCCAAGAGCAGGGACCACACCAACAGCCACATGCAGCAGCAATATCCCACAAGCCTCACTTTCCTGTGAAACCAGACTAAGTTGCTCATGTAGTTGTACAACTCCCAATCCGTCTAGGAAGCAGAAGACCCAATCTGGTCTGGCTGGTGACTCAGTTGGGAGTATTAATATTTCACCACCAGTCTTAACATTCAGGAGAAACTGCCGCTTCCTCGCAGCATGCTGCTGTAGTTTTAGCTCCTGTTGGATATGGCCCCATTTCCAGTCAAAGCAGATGCAAACGGTGCAACTCCTACACCCAAACAGCTCTGCTGCTGAAGTTGTCCTGCCCATGGTGTGAAGGGTGTCCTTGCACAAAGGGATTTTACTGGGACAACTACCTCTACTGTAAAAACAGGTTAAATCGAATGTTGGGGAGCTTGATAAGAGATGCTCAAGACCTTGTACGGAAAATACAAGCAGAAAACTACACAAGGCTATAAAAAAATCATTATTGCCTTCACCTCAGGCTGTTAGATAAATGCCCTGGGCAAACCCTGACTTCCAGAGCCTGTTCACACTCGCTCTGCTAAACACATCCCATCACAAGCCCTCCGGAGCAGCAGCCTAGCCTGTCTGCTCGTGGACGTCAGTGCGGATTAAGAGTGTGAACTTAACCGATGCTTCTTCCTGTCTGCGAGGGTTAAGCAAGACCCTGTGCGAGCAGCTGATAAAGGAGAAGCTACTGCTCAAGTCCAAACCCTCACAGACCCTTGGGATTCCATGAAGGATCCTTATGATACCCCATTGCCTTTTCCCAAGCTTCTGCATTCGACCTAGACCCGTCCCTGCAGCTCAGGTTCCTCCTCCAGCACAGGATGCCCTCCCACCATCTGAGTCGTGTGGCTCAAGGAAGAGATCCAGAACAGCGCCTAGGAAGCTCCATTAGGGGAATCACCACACTGGATTGCGCTGCTCTAACCTCCCTGCATGGAAAATACAAAAGACCCTCACAACCTGGCTTCCCACAACCACAGATGATGCCTTCCCCAACAATAAAAGCGCACTTTCACCCTAGGACATGCTGTGGATGTTTGCCAGCAGGGCAAACAAGGCACTAAAACCTGACCACAGAGTAAATTGGTGAGGACAGCTATCGACAGGAGCGCGTAGCGCCGCCTGCATGGTGTTACCGTGCAATGAAGAGCACAAGGACAGCACCTCTGCTCTGCATTTTCCAACGAAATGATGGGTTATTTCGCAGTTAAAACATCATTGCGGGCCTTTGAAGATTATAGCTTGTTCCCAGACTGGCAGGCTGCTTTGTGAGCACGTTATGTTCCAAGGACAGGGATAAGTTTGGATATAGAGACCACTTTTTCCAACATCCAGGTCGCATGCACGTGTACACAATTCTGGCACTCCCTGCAAGCTCTCTTTAAGTTTAAACCAGGCATTTTAGGGCCTGGGGTGCCAGCATCCCCTGTGTTTGTGGATATGATGGGTGTTGCACAGAGATCAGTCGTGCGATGAAACCAGGCTCGGTTTCGCTGCACCCAGAGCTCTGATCCAGGCTCCTCCTCGCCCTGCCCTCCCCAAGACATCGGCTGAGTCAGAGACCCCGCACGACTGCCAGGACAGGTTGCAAACCTACAGCTCAGGTTCACTTTTCTAGAGAAATAACAGCCCTCGCTCTGGGCTCTCCGAGCCCACTTTAGTGCCTCAACACCCAGCACATCCCCTTACTAGGAAAGTGCAGCAAGAACAAGTTTTTATTTGGTTTCACGGACTAAACCCCACGATGAAGCAGAGAATTGCACAACACCTTTCACAGAGAGCGATCACAACCTCTACTAAGAGCAAGCTCGCCCGCTGCTGAGTCGCCCCTCCACAGAGCAGGCGGCTGTGAACGTGCGAGGCGACACGGCTGCGATTGGCGGGGTGGGAGCGGGGAAGCCACACAAGATAGCTGGCTCTAACACCTCGTTATTCCCCTACCCCACCGGGACGATCGTAGAGCCCCAAAGTGGTGCTTCCCCAGCCTCCCAACAGGGAAAAACCCAAGCCAGTCTACGATCCAGCCCCCTCCCATCCCAATGACCATCCCCCCAGAGCAGCCCCTATCCCACCACCTCACCACACTCAGGGAAGCCTCCTGCTCCCCTCATCACAATGAACCCCCACTTTGCCCCCTCAGAGCAGCCCCCACTCCCTTGTCCCCTAATGACCCCCCCCATTCCCCTCCCTCAGCCTCCTCAACCCCCCTCCCACTGACTCCCATTCCCCCCAGTGCAGCCCCCCCTTCGCTGTCCCCTCAGGCCCCACCCCCTCATCTCATCCCCACTGATGCCCCCCCATTCTCCCCCCACTGAAGATCCCCCCTTCTCCATTGCCCTCCCCCCCACCCCTTTCCTCCCATCCCCCTCCCCACCCCCCTGCTTCTCCCTCAGGGTCCCCCTCAGCCCCCTCCCCACTGACCCCCAGTCACCCCAGTCAAGCCCCCCCTTCCCCTTCCTCCCATCCCCCTTCTCCCACCCTGCTGCCCCCAAAGCCCCCCCGTCCCCCAATAACGCCCCCGTTCCCCCCATCCCCACTGACCCCCATTTACTCTCATTGTAGATCCCCCCTCCTCCACTGCTCCCCCGTCCCACTCCTCCCACCTCCCTTCCCCATATCCCGCGCCCCCTCAGCCCCCCCCCATCCCCCACTGACCCCCTCAGCCCCCTCCCCATTCCCCTCCACGTCCCCTCTTTCCCTCCCAGTGCCCCCTCAGGGACCTCCCCTGTACCCCAATGACCCCCATCCTCCTCCATTGCCTTGCCCTCCCCCGCTGCCCCCCATCCCCACTGCCCCCCCTCCTCCATTGTCCCCCCCGACCCCCATTGCCCCCTCTCATCCCCATTGCCCCCCCCATCCCCACTGACTCCCATCCCCCCCCTCACTGCCCCTCCCCCTCACTGCCCCGCCCCCCCGCCCCTGCCGCCCCCGCGGTGCCCCCGGCCCCTCACCATCATAGTAGTAGCAGACTTTGCGCTTGGTGCCCTGCGTCAGCGCCATTTTCCGCCTCCCCCCGTTCGCCCCCGCCGCGCACCCCAACCCGGCCCGGGCCCCGCGCCGCGCCGGCCCCGCCCACCGCACGGCCTCCGTCCAATCGCCGCGCGCCGACCCGCCCCCTCCAGCCAGCCAGCCAATAGGAACCCGCGGCGGGGGAGAGCGGCGGGGCGGGGGGAGCGGGCTGTACCACTGCTGCTGCGGGGGGGAAGCGTCGCGTGGGATGCACCATCGCTAAGGCGGGGGGGAAGGGGCAAAGGGGGAGAGGGTCCAGGTGGGCCGAGCCATTCGCAAGGTGTGCGGGGAGTCTGAACCATCTCAGGGCATGGTGGGGGCACAGGGTAGAAGCCTCCATTACTACCCAGACCCCGGCTTATCCCGCCCAGGGTGGGTGAGAGTGGGGAACCCCCACAGCCCAGGGCGATGTGAAAGTGGTTTTGGGACCCCCAGCAGCGCCTGGGGTGGAGTTGGGGTGAGGGGGTTCCTCCCCTGAGGGCAGCACCCCTGCTCACCCCATGACAGCCTGGGGTCCCCATGGCGTCCCGGTGTCCTCTTGGCTACCACGCGTGCCAAAGTCTTTGTTGCCCTGAAACACGACACATCCTGCCACACCATGGGGGGAGAAGAGCATCCCATGGCCCAGGGATGGGCCTGCTTGTGGTGGGGTACCCTCCATCAAAGGAGACAGCGAAGCCTGGCCAGAGTGGAGTAAGGAGTTGGTGTGGCCCTTGGCTCCCTGAGTAGGGCTGGAGATTGGATTTGCAGCCGGCTGAGCACAGGGCAGCGTGGTGCCCACCCCCAAGGCACTGCACAGCCCCTCTGGAGCCCCCCAGGCACAGCTCTCCACTCTCCAGAGTCACTTGTTGGCTTTGGCCGTCCATCGCCTTCTTGAGGGGTGAAATTTGCGGCTCCAAAGACTTGAAGCACTTCAAATCTTTACTGCCAAGGTCCAGGCAGAGCTCGCCAGTGCCCCACGGCGATGTGTGTGGAGTCTGTGAGGACTGGAGCAAGGGGGGGAGCCCTGGCCACCCCAACACTGCGGGGGTCCTCACGGCTGCTGCTGGTACTGGCCCTCGGTGGCCGTGAAGAAGTCCTCCAGCACACTCTTCATGTACTCGAAGGTGGGACGCTCCTCGGGCCTCTCCTTCCAGCACTGCATCATCAGTTCGTACAGCTCCTGCGGGCAGTTGTCCGGCTGTGGCATGCGGTACCCGCGCTCCAGGTTCTGGATCACCTCGGGGTTGGTCATCCCTGTGGGGACAACGCACACGGCACTGAATTTGGGGCATTCTTGGTGTCGCAGGCAGCACCCTACATTTGCAGATCCCACGGGGAAGCTTTCTTCCCCTTCTGCTGCCTCTGAACCCCCCGGTGGCTTTTGGGGAAGTGGCCGAAACCATCGCAGGCTGGCAGGGACGGGAGCCAGCTGGGGCGGCTCGAGGCGTGTGCGTGCGTGCGGGAGTGCATGCACACACTCGTGGGCTGCGCTTGCGTGAGCGTGCGAGCCCTTCTGCCACGCAGCTGCCGGGAAATCCTGACCTGGATATGGAATCCGGCCGTAGGTGACGATCTCCGTGAGCAGGATGCCAAAAGACCAGACATCGGACTTGATCGTGAACGTCCCGTAATTTATGGCCTCCGGCGCCGTCCACTTAATGGGGAATTTAGCCCCTGCAAAACGGGGGGGGGGGGGCGGGGGGATGAAACATTACATCACTCTGGGTTTAACCTGATGTGACAGCTCTGAGGCAGCCTCTGTCCCCGCTGTGTGCCTGGGGATGAGCTGGCTTTGGTGCCAGCCAGGCAGTGCCAGCCCCCGCTGCTTGGCTGGCTACAGAGCCCCCAGCGTGGGCCAGCACATCTGTTCCTGTGGTGGCCACCAGATAGGGCTGTCACCCCACCAAAAGCAGGGTCTGGGGGGGTATGAGAGGTCCCACAGCCCCCCTTCCAGCTGGGGGGGAGAGATAGAGGTGGGGGGGAAAGGATCTCTGCACCCCCTGCTCCCCTCTCCAGGGCTGAAAACAGTCCTGGGGCACCGCGGGGACCCCCAGAATGTGCTGGGGTGAGGTGACCGGGGTTTCCTTCTCCAGTGAGCCCAAGACGTGGGCACGCGTGGCGCCGAGGCGGCGGGGGACGCACCCTCGCGAGCCGTGTACTCGTTGTCCTCGATGAGGCGGGCCAGCCCGAAGTCGGCGATTTTGCAGCACAGGGCGTCTGACACGAGGATGTTGGCAGCCCGCAGGTCGCGGTGGATGTAGTTCTTGGCCTCGATGAAGGCCATGCCTTCAGCAATCTGCAACGTGGAGCAATTGCAATTAAAACCCGCAGCCCTGGCAGAGCCCTCCCCCCCAGCAGCCCCGCAGTCTGTGCCCCCTCACCTGCGCAGCCATGTCCAGCAGTTTGTTGATGCTGAGCTTGACTCCTTCCGAGGTCTTGAGGAAGTCCACGAGGCTGCCTGCGATGGAGGCAGCTGCTCTCAGGCGCTGCCTGCCCCCGCGCTGCCCATTGGCGCTGGGTGCTGCAGCCCTGGGGTCACCTGCCCCCAGTACAACACCCAGTGTGGTGCTGGGCAGCTCACAGCCCCTGGAAAGGCAGGTGGGGGCCGATGGGCAGGAGCCCACCCTGCCTGCAGGGTCCTTTTCCCCTTTCCAGGGCTGATCCCCAAGCTCCCAAGTGCTGGGAGAGCCGTGAGGTGAAGGCAGAGCACACGGAGGCAAAGGATGCCAAAAGCAGCTTTGACTGTTGGATGGGAACAGCTGGGAGCTGGAGGGACCACGGTTGTTCACAACCCCCAGCCCCCCCACCCAGGGTGGGCAGTGCCTGGGGGCCCTCACCCTTCTCCATGTACTCTGTGATGATGTAGATGGGCTCCTTGGTCACCACGGCGTAGAGCCGCACCAGGCGCGGGTGCTGCAGGTTCTTCATCAGGTTGGCCTCCGCCAGGAAGGCGCTGGGGGACATGCTGCCCTGCTTCAGGTTTTTGATGGCCACCTTGGTGTGGCCGTTGTAGAAGCCTGCGGAAAGATGGGGCAGAGGGATCCCCTCACCAGGCATGGCTGGAGGATGCGTGGAAATAGCAGTGCCTGGGATGTGGAGCATCCCTTGACAGCTGGCTGAGCACGAGCCGGCTGTGGCCCAGGTGGCCAAGAAGGCCAGCATCATCCTGGCTTGGATCAGCCATGGTGTGGCCAGCAGGAGCAGGAAGGGGGAGCTTGGGCTGCTCCGAGTTAACCAGAGCTGCCCCTGGGCTGCTCTACCTGCTGGTTTCCTTCCTTCTTCCAGGGCCCTTGTCAAAAGCCACGGTCCCACGCCCGGGGCTGTGCTGGCTGCTCCATGCAAGACCCCAGCCAGAGCTCTCCCTGGGCCAAGGATGCAGCGGGGCACGGCTGACGCTGCCCACAGCGGTGCCCTCAGCTGGGAGGAAGCGCCCCAGTTTCACCCTGACTCACCCATCCAGACTTCTCCAAACTGCCCTGCTCCCAGCTTCTCCACCAGCTTCAGTGATTCCCGCGGCACTTCCCACTCGTCCTGCCACCACGGCTTCTGCGGCTTCTGGGTCCGGCACGGTTTTCCAAGGCGGGTACACAGCCCGTCTGGGCTGCCTGCAGTGCATGGCCAGGCAGAGCCAGTGCCAGGGGAGGCAGAGGGCACCAGGTGCCCAGCACAAGCTAAGGACTTTGCTGGGGCATGGGTAGCAGCCTGTCCTGCTCATCCCATCCCATCCCATCCCTGTCCTCATCCCTTCCCCTTCCAATCCCATACCCACCTATTCCATCCCATCCCATCCTTATCCCATCCCATCTTTATCCCCACCCCACCCCACCCCACCCTACTCCATCCCGTCCCATCCCATCCCATCCCATCCCATCCCATCCCGTCCCGTCCCGTCCCATCCCATCCCATCCCATCCCATCCCATCCCATCCCGTTCGTACGTGTGTAATGCTCCACCAGCTCGTGCAGGCTGCCGAAGGTGACGCGGGGGGAGATGTAGTACCCGCCGTTGTCCATGTTGCGGATCTTGTAGTGCTTCACCGTCTCGCCCTGGTTCTGGTCGAAGTCCCTCACCGACAGCGAGTAGGAGCCTGGGTGGATGGGGACCATGTGGGAGTGGGACCCCCACACTCCTCCAGTGCTTCCCACCACCTTTCCCAGTGCCGGTGGTGGGAGATGCCAGCGGGGTCCGTGGGAGGTACCTTTGGTGGTCTCGCTCTCCCGGATGAGGAAGGAGCCATGCGTGTTGCCTGACGCCAGGAGCTGCCGCTCCGCATCCTTGCGGCTGATGTTTTTGAAGAACCACCTGGGGACAGGGGGTAGGGTTAGGGCTGGAGGGCTCAGGCCACCTTCACCCTCCGGTGCTGCCGGGATGCTCTTGGCGCTTCCCCTCTCCGCCGGGGCATGGCTCCTACTCACGGCTCGGGCTCCAGGCTGTTCACCAGGGCCACGAAGTTGTAGGGGATCAAACCCTCCTGGCCAGTGGTGAGCGACTGCGCCTTCCACCACTCCCCACTCCTGCAAGGACACAGCGAGGTGAGACCCCCACCCCAACTTCCAGGACCCCCCACGGGCCCCCTGGCAGCACTGGGATGCCAGGGAGCCACAGGATCGTGCCATGGCTAGGATGCCAACGGTGTTGGCTCACTCTTCCAGGACACGGAGCCTCTCGCCCTTGCGCAGCTGCAGGTCCCCGTCGTGCTTGGGCTCATAGTTGTACAGGGCCACCACCAGCTTATCTGGGAGAGCAAGTGGAGGGGCAGGGTGGTGGTGGCCAACTGGGGGGGGGTGTCCCCAGCCAACCCTCACCACAGCCAGACCTCACCTTGCAGGGGAGAGCACGGCGGAGTCGTGGCCTCGTAGGACACCAGGGGGTCTTGCACCTCGGAGCCATTGCGGATCAGCCTCTGCCAGGGGAGCAGGTACCCCATGAGCCTTTACGACGTTTGACCATCCCACGGCCACCTCCGCAGGCGTTTGGCCACCGGGCCGGGGGCTCTGCTCGCCCCTTCCTCACCTGGTGCTTGCTGGCGGGATCGATGGGGTAATTGCAGTGCTCACAGATGTCGATGTTCTCGATCCAGTCCTCGTCGTAGTCGGAGCTGCAGCAGCAGCCCATGATGGCTGCGGGGAACGAGGCGATGAGCGAAGCCGTCACCCCCCACCCCAACTGTGGCTCTCATCCCGCTCCAGCGCATCCCCAGCCCTGTGTCCCCTCCCTCTGGCTTCACACGTCGCACAGCCCATCCCACACTCCTGACTCTCTATCACCAGCTGGATTCCCTCCTAATTTTGTTCTGGTTTTGTTAATTAAAAACACCAAAGGCAATTAATTAGCTCTCAGCCCGAGGCTCCCCTTTGCCACCAGCACAGCCTGGCTTTGCCTGCTCCTCCAGCTCCTTCCCACCTGGCAGCCCCTGGGTGATCCCTGTGTTCTCCACTGAGGTAACGATCATGAACGTCTCGTTACCAACCAATAGGTCCTTGCACCAGTTTGGGCTGGACCAGCAGCTCCCCGGCCCTCAAAGCAGCTCCTGGGGTCAGAGGCGGATGCTGGCGCTCTCCCACCCACGCTGCATCACCTCCAATTTCCTTCTGCCCCATGAGCCTCCCCCCGCACACTTGGCCCCGGCGCTCCTGTTTCTCCTGCACCAGGGAGGCCCTTTAACCCCATCCCTGCTCGGGGGCCCCTCGTCCTCAGCTCACCCTGAAACATCGAGGACCCCTGCGACCTCAAGCATCAGCCCTGGCCGGGGTGATGCCAACTGGCACCAGGCTGTGCCGGAGGGTCCCTGGCACCGCAGTGAGGTCACCCGGGCAGCCTGGCAGCGATGCCACGAGTGTCGTGTGGGCTCTGGGCAAACCAGCTCTTGCCTTCCTGCGAAAGCTGAGCATAGCCGGGAGCCCGGGCCGTGCGTCACGTGGAAACAGCAGCCCACGGCGCTGGAAAAAACTCTTCCACAGAACCACCCCCCCCACCTACCCCGCCGGGATCCATCTTCACTGACACCTGCCCCCAGATCCTCTCCCCAGGCTCTGCCCAGCAGGCCTGGGGGCTCTCTGGGCGCCCCGGCGTTGTTTCTGCAGGCTCAGGTGCCAACGGCGGGGCTGGGAGCCAGCCCAGGTGTCTGTGCCCCCGGCACCCAAAACCAGCGGCCGCTTCGCCGCACGGGAACTCTTATCTGGCAGCGAGGCAGTGCAGCTGCGAGGGTCCCCAGCCTCGCCATGCCTTGCAGGGAGCTGGGTGCCTGGTGGGCTGGCTGAGCCCTAGGAGACCCCCTGGCACCACTGGCACCGTCTTCTCCTTGGCTTCCTACCCAGGAGCCCTTGCTCCGCTGCGAGTCCACCAGCACCCACTTAAATCCACATCGCAGTGCAGGGTGGCAGGGGCTTCTTTTGGGTTTGTGTCCCCTAGGGACCAAGGGAGGAGCTGCTCAGTGGGTCCTCAGGGAGGGCACAGGGTCCCCAGGGTGCCACCAGCCCCCAGTGCCAGCCCCCCACCACCAGACCCAGCTGCCAGCACCCCCAGCCTGCACTGTCAGGGCTGGTTTTGCAGCCAGGAGCCCCTTCCCTCAGGGATGGCGTCAGCACGGCTGTTCCAGCACCCCTGGCAGGGATGTGGGGGCCGTTGCCCCAGTGCCACCTCGGGCTGCCCAATGCCAGGTGGCCAACGAGTGCTAGTGCTGGGCGATTGTGGCAAGGAGAGGGCAGCGGAGTGAGCCCCCCCATGCCATGCGATGCTGCTTTGGGGACTTCAATGCCAAAACACTACCTTGATGCCTTCAGCTTCCTAGGAACACACTTTGGCCCCAAAAATGGACTCGGCCGCATCGCGGTGCCCTGCTGCGGGCAGGAGCAGCCGCCCAGGCCACAGCGATGCCCAGGCAGAGGCAAAGCCCTCCCCCAGCCCCGAGCTCACGCCTGGCCCCACATCAAACCCCCTGCTCCCCCAGACCCGCTCGCAGCCCCTCAGACGCCTCCAGCCCAGGCGAGCGGTGCCAGGAGGTGTTTTTTCCTCCCTGCACGAAGCTGAGCTGAGGAGGGAGGTGCTGCTATTGTGCCTTTTTCTGTTGTTGTGTGCTCAAGCCACAGCGTAATTTCCAGCGAGCACCGTCCCACCTGCGCGGGGCGAAGGCCACGCCAGCAAAACGCGGCGTTTGAAGTCGGGTTCTGCCACTGCATCTGTGCAACCGAATTTCCCAGCCGAAGGCGGCCTGGGAGGGCTGTGCCAGCGCCCCTGCCCCGCGCCTCGCCATGGCCCCGGGCGGTGCCTGCGGGTGGGCACGGCCCTGTGGGTGCCTCCCCCTCGGCTTCGCTCGGGGGCACCTGAACCCCCCGGCTCTTCCCGGGGAGCTGCGCTGGCCCTTCCGCACCCGCTGGGCCCGGTTGGGTTGGTCACGAGGGTGGGTGGGCATGAGGAGGCTGGAGGCTGGGCTGCCCCTGCCCCTGGTGCCCTTGGAGACTCACTGGGGTGTCTGGATGCCCCCAAGCCAGCAGTGGCCCAGCTGGATGGGCAACCCTGCGCTGGTGCGGCCTCGCAGCGACGCCATCACCCCAAAGCTGCCATCGCAGCGGGCACTTCGCATTGAGACAGCACCCAAAGCTGACGAGTCTCAGTGTCTGCACCCCAAAGCGGGCAGCAGACACTGATGGAGCAGCAACAACCGCCCACCTGTCCCCGGGCTGCTCCCACCCACAGCCGGGCAGGCGAGAGCCTGGCTCTGGGCACAAAACTCCCACCTTGACCTGGAAATGGGGCTCTGGGGGAGGCCCCCCCAGTGAGGGCCCTGGCACTCCCACCCTGGGCAGGAACCCCGGATGGGCAGAGGGCATCGAGGCAGCGGCTCTCGCCCCAGGGAGGCCACAGGGGAACAGGGGGGCACAGCCCTGCTCCCCCCTCCCTCACCCGGGCACCAGTGCTCACATCCCCCCATGGCCACAAAGCCCAAACCCCCATTTCTAGCCTTGCCAGGGGAGAGCGCAGCGGGACCTCCCCCGCAGACACCCACGGGTGCCCAGCTCCTCTTTGGAGACACAAACGCTGTCGCCCCCCAGATGCCCGGTACCTGTTGGCAGCGAGGAGAGGCCCAGCCGCTCTCAGACTCCCATGGCCCGGCAGCAGCGAAGGCGTCGTCCCCGCTCACGTCCTCTCCATCCCCAGCAGGAGCGCAGGGACCCTCTGGGGCGCAGGACGAGACCCCCACACACGAGCGCGCGGTCCCTGCCACTCGCCGCCTGCCCTGGTTTCCTGCCTCCTGAGCAAACTCTAGAGAAGCTGGTTCACAGCTCGCGCACAACCGCAAGAGCGAGTGACAAACCCGACGGCTTCCTGCCATCCCGGCACCCGGGGTCCTTGCCCTGGCTGCCCCAGGCACCAGTGCCCAGGGACTGGGTGGGCATGGGGATGCTGAGCCCCTCAGGCAGTGCAGGAGGGGGGTCCCACGGGCTGGGCGATGTGCAGCGAGGGGCTTGTGATAGGCAGGGGTCTGTCACCCACTGCCCGGGCAGTCCCGACTGCCTGAACCCCCCAGACCCCTTTGTCACCCCCTCTTTGGTGCTCAGCGTGGGCTGGCAGTGCCACCCCAGCCACCCCTGACCCTGTTGGACCCTGTGCAGATTGTGGCACTCATCCTGCAGTCCCTGCTTTGGCCGTCACCCCAGCGCCCCGAGAGCCACGGTAGCAGTGGCCGAAGCCAAGGGGACACGTTGTGCCCCAGCCAGGTGCCGGCGCTGGGTGTTCGACGGCAGCTCAGAGCAGAGCAACCACAACGCTATTGTCTTGGCTTTTGTGATCAAACACAAAGCCGCAGGTACCCGCCGGCTGCGCTGCCGAGGCCTCGGGCAGGAAGCCCAGCTGCGCCGGGGGGGCTGCGGCAGCTGGGGGGCACCGGATGCATCAGCCACCCTGGCAGGGACATTGCCCAGAGGCAGCCGCGCAGTCCTGTTTCCCATTGCATCCACCAACGCCACGGGTGCCAAGAGCAAGGAGTGCCAGGGAGTGCTGCCAGGCCCTGGGGTGCGTCACAGCCTCTGGGCACACACCGGGTGCTCCCCAGGTCCTGCTGCTGCCCTGGGAAGGAGAAGCAGCCCCCTGGCTCACCCCACAGCACCCCTGGCACCGCTGGCAAACAGCAATGTGTGGAAGTCACATCTCCCAAGTGGCAAATTCTTTCGGAAAGGGTTTGGTGTCAATGGAGGAAGGGAGGAAGTCAAAAGCAAACCCCTCTTGCCAGGGCAGCGTTCCTGGCACTGCCACTGCCACTGGAGTCCCTCCTGCTCCCTCACTGCACTGCAGGGGGTCAGGAGATGGGGCAGGATAGGGGCACGGGGGCTGCCAAACCCCAAGCACAGCCCCTGGCACCTCCTGGCCTGGAAAACAACCCCTCAATTCGCAGCGGGTTGGGAGACGAGCGCTTCCTGTGGTGACGCAGCCCGGGCACCCACCCGCTGCCAGGGCACCCACGGAGAGGCTGGCAGTGAGGTCCCTGAAGCAGAGTCACTGTTACCCCAGCACGGTGCCATCCTGCACCAAAAATGGATGAGAAGCCACCCACCCTCCGATCCTGATCCCAAGGGGCAATGGCATCACCACCCCTCCTGCCACCCCAACGTCCCCCCAGTGCTGAGCCAGGAGCCACGTCTGGAGGCGCAGGCGGGTGCCCAGGGGCATCCAAAAAAAGGGAAAAACATCAGCTCTCGCCTCTCCCTCCTTTTATTCCGTCTCAAAGAGCTGCTCCCCACATTTCCCACTGAGGTTGACCCCACCATCCTTAGGGATAGGGCCCTGGGTACCCCAGAACACCCTGTGCCCGATGGCGACGGGGGCATTGCCCATGGGATAGTGTTCCCCAGCACCACGGCTCGGCGCTGCCCACCCCGACAGCATCTGGGGAGGGATCTGTGAGCCCCACCAGGTGTGGATGCACCCATGGGTGCCCATAAGGCTCTCGCCTGGCTCCGCGCAGTCGCAGCGTGCTCAGCAGAGGGAGAACCGCCGGGAGTTGATGTTCATGCGGGTGACGCCGATGTGCTTGAGCGGCGTGGAGAGCAGGAAGGCGGCCCTGGGGGGGATGGTGCACAACAGGTCTGAGTCTTCCTCGCAGCCCTCAAGGCCGAAGGTAGCGTCGTCCAGCATCTCCTTGTGCTGGTGGCACGCCTGCTCCACCTTCAGCCGGTGCAGCTGTGCCCGCAGGCGCATCAGCTGCTGTGCCAGGCGCTGGTCCGCAGCCTGCATGTCCCTCTGCATGGGGACACAGGAAGATGGGCATCAATGCCAGAGCGGGACCAGTGCGGGCTCAGCGGGCATACTGGGCAGGGCTGAGGCTTGGCCAGGGCACAAACCCACTGGGCACCACATGCACACACACGTGGCCCTGGGCTGGCACAGAGCCCACACACAGCCCCAGGGTAGGCACCGGGTCCGTGCTGGGGTCAGAACCTGGGGGCAGCTCAGGTGCCCGTGGGTCTGTACCCCTGTGGCTGTTGCTGCCTTTGCCACCCCATGAAAGTCACCCCAGCTGTTCCACACCAGTGGCCCACCCAGTGCCACTCCCTGCCATGGGCAAGGACACCTCCCCCTGGCTCAGGGGGCTCCAAGCCCCATCCAACCTGGCCTGGAACACCTGCAGGGATGGGGCAGCCACCACTGCTCTGGGCAACTTCTTTTGCCCTCTCCCTGCCCTCCCTGATCCAGAGCCCCTCCCCAGCTTTCCTGGAGCCCTTTCAGCCCTGGGAGCTGCTCTGAGGTCTCCCCAGAACCTTCTCTTCTCCAGGTGAACAACCCCAGCTCTCCCAGCCTGGCCTCACGTGAGAGGTGGTTCAGCCCTGGGATCATCTCTGTGCCCTCCTCTGAAGACCCCTCAGCTGTGCCACCAGCAGAGCAGATGGCCTTGGGCTCAGCCCTTGCCCACCCCTCATGCCCCCGTCCCATCTACTCACCAGCTCCATCCTGACCCACTCCAGAGCTGCCTCCATGGTGGCAAAGCCACAAACTCCACCATCGTGGTCATCCTCGGGCTGCCCAGAGCCCTGTGCTGCCCCCCGTGTCCCCCCAGGGGTCCGGCTGTGCCAGGGCTGCCCCCGCACCCGGGCTTCCCACTCCAGGTACGAAGGTCTCCGCGTCTGCAGCTTCAGCTTGGCCGTCAGTGCCTTCAGGCTGGCCAGGCTCTCCTCCTCCTCCCAGGTGGGCTCCTCCTCGCCCAGTTCCTTGAACTTCAGCTGCTCGAGGGCCATGGTGGCACCTGCCGAGCACCCCCAGGCCCTGGGGTCACCTCTGCCCCCTCAAAACCCCTGCACAGACAGAGCCTCTGCCCCGCTGCACCCACAGGGCGAGGACACCCTGGCCACAGACACCCGCTGGCCACAGACACCCGCTGGCCACAGTGGCTCACCCGCTGGCCACTGCCACGGCCACACCATGCGCCCGCTCCGTCAGCTGCTCCCAGCTATTTGTGCCCTCCCCAAACAAGAACGGGGGGGGCCAATTCCAGGAACTTTTCCTTATCCAGAGCAGCAAAGGAAGGGTTTTTGGTTTTGTTCAGTTGTAGGTTTTTTTTTTCCCTTTTCCTTTTTGGCATCCCTGTCCCCCGGGGGAGGCGGGGGGGGGGCACAAGACTCGGTGCTCCCGGGAGGGGGGGATAAGGGACCCCCAACTGGGACTGAGAAGGGATGCCAGGGGAGGGACAGAAGCCCCCTGAAGGGGGTGGGGGGAAAGGGGGGGCTGGGTTCCCGCACCCCCATGTCATTAAGGGGAACCGGCTCCAAGCACCCCCTTAAACGCGACACCCACAGCAGAGCTGCTGCACCCCCCGAGCTCTGGGCACCTCCCTGCCAGCACCACAGGACCCCTGCGGGCACCCCAAGGTCCCCGTCTTTCACACGGACCCCCCCGCTCATGCCCAGCAGTCTCCTGCTTGCACCCCAAGGCCCCCTGTGTGCACCCTGAGATCCCCTGCTGATGCCCAGCAGTTCCCTCTTTGCACCCCCAGTCTCCCGCTCGCACCTCGAGGTCTTGGCGTGCACCCCGAGGTCCCTGCTCACACGCTGACAACCCCTGCCTATTCCCAGCAGTTTCCTGTTGGCACTCTGAGCTCTCTCGTGTGCACCCCACAACCCCTGCTTGCCCCCCGGCGTCGCCCATTGCCCCCCGATCTCCCACCGAGGAGACGTAAGGACGGGGGGGCAGGCAGAGCCGCCGGCCGCTCGCCCTCCTTGCCCAGGGGGCTCAGCAGGGGCTTCTGCTCCATCCCCGGGCCCGGGGGGGGCTGGGGGTGTGGGCAGAGCCCCCGGAGCCGGGGTGAGGCTGGGGGTGCTCTGGCAGCGGTCGCTGCATCCCGGAAAGGCCCCGGTGCTGCTCCCTGCGACACAGCCGGTGCCTTCTCAGTTGCATTCTCAGCAGCCACCGAAGCAGGCAGCACAACCCCCCCAGCACTAAAACTGGTGCAGATCTGGTGCTGGCAGCACACCCAGCTCTGGGCACGGGCACCCAGCTTGGGGTCTGGGCACTGCCAGCGAGCCCAGAGCCAGCTCAACCCCTTCACCCCGTGCCTCAGTTTCCCCATCTGCGACGGCCGCGTCGCCAGGGAGGAACTAACTCACGGCGTGGTGAGTTTTGCAGCGAGCAAGCCCTGTGTGCCCGGGGTGCCGGTGTGAACGCGCGGAGGAGGGTGAGGCTGCGGGGCCCCGCGTGACGCAGGGGGAAGAGCGGGTTTCCAGGCTGGGCCGCAGCGCTGCAGGATTTCCCCTTTCTCCCTCTGTCCCAGCACGGGTCCCTGCGCGGCGGCACCACCATGGAGTTCTCAGAGCTGATCAAGACGGCGACGGTGGAGAGCGTGCGACTGGCACGCGTGGGGCTGCCGGCGGTGCAGGGCACCCTGTGCGTCACCAGCCACCACCTGCTCCTCTCCTCCTGCCACCACGACCACCCCGACACCCTGGAGCTCTGGCTGCTCATCCGCAACGTGGACGCCGTGGAGAAGAGGTGGGTGTCCCCCACGGTCCGCCCCGCGCACCCTTCCCGTGTCATCGTCCCCACCTGAACTGGAGATGCCCTGATTCCCTGCTGCTCCCTGTGCCCGCCCAGCCTTGTCCCTCGGCCCACACCATGGATGCCGGTGGCATCGGGCACTGACCTCCTCTTCTCCTCCTGCCTCAGAGTGCAGAATGTGGGCTGGTACCAGCCCCCCCAGACTAACAGCCCCCCGCGAGACACCAGGTTTGGCTTTTAATGCTCTCTCGGCTCCATGAACCCACCCAGCTCTGCCAGTGCCCACGGTGCCCAGCGGGACCCAGCAGGGCAGGGAGAGGGTGGAAATCCCAGCTCCAGAGCTCTGAGAGCCAGTGGTTCCACACTGGCACAGCCTTCCCACTTCATCCCACTCAGCTCTCCCAGGGAAAACACCAGCGTGGTGCTATCTCTTACCTGTCCGTGTGTCTGTCTGTGCGCACGGACACACAGCCAGCCCTGAGTCTCCTCCTGCCGCCCGCAGGCTCGCCGGCTCCTCGGGCACCATCACACTCCGGTGCAAAGACCTGAAGGTGCTGCAGCTGGAGATCCCGGGCATGGAGCAGTGCCTCAACATCGCCTGCTCCATCGAGGTGAGCGTGGGGTGCCCGGCCTGCGCTGTGGCACAAAGAGTTGGCAGGAGAAAGCGGCCGCTCGCGGTGTTTGCTCTGGGTCGGTCATTAACGCGGGTAAACATTCAGCACCCGGGCAGTGTTGGCACGGGTGCCTGCGGGGCCAGAGCCTGCCTGCCCAGCCCTCCTGTGCGGCCAGGAGCGGGGAAGAGGGATGGGGTCTGCAGAGCCCTGGGGACACTGTGGGGACATTGCCAGCCACCGCCACGCTCTGCGCCCCCCACCCGTGACAGCTCCACCTTTGCTCCCGCTCCAGGCCCTCTCCTCGGTGGACTCCGTGATGATGATGTACCCGTTCTTCTACAGACCCCAGAGCCCGAGGTTGGAGGAAGGATGGCACCTCTTCCCCCTCGAGCAGTACTTCCAGCGCGTCGCCTCGCAGGTGAGCCTCAAGGGACCCAGCCAGGCTGGCACAGAAGAGCCCCCGCTCCATGCTGGGCTGCCCACTGGAGCGCCCAGTGCTGGGGGGGAACTGAGGCAGCTCCCGCCCGCGTCTCCCCCAGAGCAGCCAGTGGCGGCTGAGCGAGGTGAACCGGGATTTCACCACATGCCCCACATACCCGCCCGCCGCCATCGTGCCCGCGGCGGTGGACGATGACGCCTTGCGGAAGGCTGCGCGATTCCGTCAGGGCGGGCGATTCCCCGTGCTCAGCTACTACCATGACAAGAACGGCACCGTGAGTCCGTCCCCAAGCCACCCCTCGGCGGCCACCACCAGCCCTTCGGCAAAGGGGACTCGAAGCGCCCCAATCTCTGGGGGTTCCCTGGGTGCCCCCCACTCTCGCTGCCCATCCTTTGCCCCCCCCCAGGTGATGCTCCGCAGCAGCCAACCACTCACCGGCCCCAACCGCAAGCGGTGCCGCGAGGACGAGCTGCTGCTGGGGACCGTCCTGGGTGAGGGGCAGCAGGGCTTCATCATCGACACGAGATCGGCGCAGGCGGCAAAGCAGGCTCGGATGATGGGAGGGGGCACAGAGCCCAAGGCTTCGTACCCACAGTGGCGAAGGCTGCACCGGCCCCTGGAGAGGTGAGGGGCTGTGCTGAGGCCTGGCACGCTCGGGACACGGGCAATCACACTGCCCTGCCCATGGCACAGGGGCTCCCGGCCCCCAGTAAAGACTTTGCCACCACTCCCGTCCCCTGGCAGGGGCCGCCCGCTGCAGGAGAGCTTCACAAAGCTGGTGGAAGCCTGCAACGACCCCGCGACCAGCACGGAGCGGTGGCTGAGTCGGCTGGAGAGCTGCCGCTGGCTGAGCCACGTCAAGGCAGCCCTGAGCACCGCCTGCCTGGCCGCCCAGTGCATGGACAGGTAAGGGGGGTGCCACCCCCACTGGCTCCCTGGGAACGCTCTCAGAGGGGCACAAGCCACGGGCATCGCCCCAACCGCCCGTGCTTGCCGGCAGGGAGGAGGCCAGCGTGCTGGTGCATGGGGCGGAGGGGACAGACACGACGCTGCTGGTGACGGCGCTGGCACAGGTGATCCTGGACCCGTCCTGCCGCACCCTGCTGGGCTTCCAGGGGCTGCTGGAGCGGGAGTGGATCGAGGTGAGACCCGTGGTCCCAAGGGAGCTGGGGATCCCAGCCGGGCTGGGCACCCCCATTCCCCCTCACCCATTGTGCCCCTCACGTCTCTCCCAGGCCGGTCACCCCTTCCACCTCCGCTGTGCCCGCTCTGCCTACTCCCACGCCCGGCTGAAGCAGGAGGCACCACTTTTCCTCCTCTTCCTTGACTGCATGTGGCAGCTGAGCCGCCAGTTCCCCTTCTCCCTGGAGTTCAGCGAGCACCTGCTCCTCACCCTCTTCGACAACGCCTACGCCTCTGCCTACGGCACCTTCCTCTGCAACAACGAGAAGGAGAGGCGAGTGGAGTGGCAGGGAGACAGCACCATACCTTGGCAGCGATGCCAGGATCAGCACTGACAGACAGGGCAGTGTGGAGCCCTCAGCCAGGACTGAGCAGCACCTCTGCTGTCCCGCAGGTGCCTGTGCAAGGTGAAGGAGAGCACGCTGTCGCTCTGGGGGTGGCTGAACCAGCCTGCCGAGAGGAAGAAGTACCTGAACCCTCTCTACTCGCCCAATGCCCTGGTGATTTGGCCCTCGGTGGAGCCGCAGAGCATCCAGCTCTGGCAGGGTGAGCCGGGCCCAGCCCTCTGGAATCCCAGCAAAGCTGGGCAAGGCAGGTCAGGGAGAGCTGCTCTGCTTTTCCCTCTCCCAACAGGGCTGCGGTGCCACTCAAGTAACACCCAGACCCTTCTCTCCTAGGGTTATTCCTCCGATGGATCCGTTCATCCCAGTACCTGGATGAGGCCTGGGCAGAGGTCCAGCGGTTGGTAGAGAGCAACGACACCCCCGCCAAGGAGAGCGCAGGGAGCAGGCTGAGCCGGTCCCTCTCCAACCCCGCTGCCCGGACAGAGAACGAAACATGAGCAGCAGCGCGGGCAATCCAGACCCCACCATCGCTCTCCCCAGGCGAGGTGATGCCGTAGCTTTCCATGGGAAACACTGTGCAGGGAAACAGGCCCCACGGAGCCCTGAGTGGGACAGGGACTCCCTTCCGCAGCCTCTAGGCTGCACAGACAGAGCTGGTTTCAGTAAAGTGGTCTCTCTCACAGCCCACGCCTCTTTCTGCACTTACACAGGGGCTCCTGCCCCGTGGGATGTCAGCGGCACTCCTGGAGCACCAGCGCAGCAGGAGGCTCTCGTTGCAGCACGCAGCGCTCACAGCCCCTGCCCAGCACAGCAAAAACTAAGCGGCAGCACACACTAAAGACCCAACACCCCCTCCACAAGATAAACCGCAGCCAGCGCGCAAGTGTTGCATCAGTCACTCCGAGCTGGGAGCTGGTCCGGGAATCTGCCCTTGAACACAATTTTGAGGAAGGAAAGAGATAGAAACCACCCTTGCAGAGAGAGCAGCGCGAGAGGGCAGGAGGAGGAGGATCTGCAGCACCAGCACATCAGTGCAGGAAATAACTGTTCCATGAGAAAAGTTGGCCGAGGGTCAGCCCAGCAAATAAACAAAGCACCGGCCCTGGGCGCGTGTGGAAAACAATCCCTGGCTGCCGCGCTGCAGCCTGTTCACATTCCAGGGCCAGACCCGAGCCAGAGCTGCAATCCCCGGGAAAGAGTGACCTGGGCGGAGAGGGGCAGGAACACCAAGCACTCCGGTTAGTTTTGCTCCAGACTAAAAAAAACAAAAAAAACCCCGGAGATGCCTTTCCTTGTCTTTAGAAAAGATTTCCATTTATTGCCCGACGGTTTTTTCTCCCCTGATGTATAAATATGCCCCGCAGGGCAGGAAGCGAGCGGCGCACAGGCAGCCCAGCTCCCTTCTGCCTCCAGGGAAAGTCAATCCTGCCCTCTGGAGCTGGCTGAGTTTCTCACTCCCCACCCGCACGCAGCCCCCGAGCTCGCTGCTCACTGCTTCCCGCTCCTGCGGAGCAGCCTCACTTCAGGCCTCTGCACACGAGCCAGTGGGTCAGAAGAGGAGAGGGAAGAGGAGAGGGAGTCTTCCTTCAAGCTTCAAATTCAAACTCAAAGTACTGGGGATCGAAGTAATGGATGCGTACGTAGCCATCCTCGCCCCCGCTGCTGTAACTGCACAGGAGGAAAGACGGGATAAAGTCACCGCGCTGTCAGGAGCTCCGACTCCCAGTTTACACCAGTGCTGGAGCCTGTTCTCACGCTCCTCTCCAGAAATACCAAAACCAGGAGTTATAGGAGAGAAAACCCACCAGTGACGCAGCCAAAACAGAGAACAGGACATTAGCATGACCCCCCGGGGCTGGACTGGGGGCACTAAGGAAGGTGCTGGCCCTGTCCCCCTGCAGAGCTCTGGGCGAGCCCAGCTGTATCCTGCGCGACCAGGGCCAGGCGCACGAGTGCACACCCTCACCTCTTCCCGTCGGGGTGAAACGCAACGCTGTTTATCGGACCGAAGTGACCCTTCACTCTGCCGAACTCTTCTTCAAAAGCCAAGTGAAAGAACCTGGGAGAGAGAGAAGATTTCAGTGACAAGAGAAGTCAGGAGCCTCGTTAAGGAGAAAGATATTCCAGGAGCAGCACCCCAGGCTGCCAGAGGAAAGGACCAACCTGGCCTCAAACTTCCCAATCCTGGTGGAGGTCGTGGTCACATCCATGGCCTCCTGCCCACCACCAAGCACGACCTGCAACGGAGAGAACCCACAATGCTCCAGTGCTGCGCGCCCCACGGTCAACGGCAGCCGGGAGCCAAGCCAAGCCCTGGGAGAGCCCGTCGCTGACTCAGCCGGTCCCACAAACTCCAGAGCAGGCCTGACCCCCACCTTGGAGAAGTCTCTGCCTCCCAAACACACTTGTTTGAAGATCAGAGGACACAAAGCCTTGTTCCCTGCACCAAAGTTCCCCATCCCCACCCCATGGTCATGTTTTTTAGTTGGTCTGGCAACACTCTGCCTTCCAGCAGCCTGGGACAAGGCAGGAGTCGCGGGAAGACTGTTATGATGAGTGAGCTCGTCCTTACGTGATCAAAAATGGGGGAGAGCGCAGCAGAGTTCACCGGTCGCTCCGTCCGGAACGTCTTCAAATGCTCAAGTGTTGTGCAATCAAATAGCTGGGAGGGAAAAGGGAAAGAGTTATTCCACCAGCCCTGCTGGCTCTCGCAGATCTCACCTGAGCAGACGTTGGCTCTGCAGTCAGTCACGGGCACCCAAATCCCAAAACCACTCCCCCAGAATCCCCAAACAGCAGCCTGAGGGAACTCTCACCTCTGTCACCTTAGAGACAGCAAACTGCAGCCTTCACCTTGGCAATGCTGTTTCCAGTGCCTGGCTGTGGTGCCTCCCTTTCCCCACTGAACTTCCCCCCTAAGCTTTGACCTCACACTGATTCCAGTTCCCAAGGAGCAAACCTCTGCGATAGCCACGGCTCTGGCCAGAGGTCCTGCAAACACAAATCCATGCCGATAACCCTTCTGCAAGCGACATCCAAACACAGGGAGGCTTCACCTTGGCTGTGTTGTCCTTGGAGGCCGTGATGAACATGGTCATGTCCCGGGAGGTCTGGATGTCGTTGATCTGCTTGGTGTGCTCCTTGACGTTGGAGAGCTGCTCCCCGGACTGAAGGGAAGCACAGGAGTGTCAGCGTGCTGGCAAGTGAAGCGCGCGTACGCACGACTTCCCCACTAAAAACAGTTCAGGAGATCCCAGAAGCCCAGAATGGTGGGGTTGGAGGGGCCCTCTGGAGCTCATCCAGTCTGGCCCCACTGCTAAAGCAGGTTCATGCAGAGCAGGCAGGTCTGGATCTCTCTGGAGGGGAGTCCACACCTCCCAGGGCAGCCAGTCCCAGCGCTCCATCACCCACACAGCAAAGTTTTTTCTCGCACTCAGATGGAACTTCCCGAGCCCCAGTTTGTGCCTGGTGCCCCTTGTGCTGTGGCTGGGCACCACTGAGCAGAAGGGGGCCCCCTCCTCTGCCCCCTGCCCATCAGATATTGATCAGCATTGATGGGATCCCCTCTCTGTCTGCTCTTTTCCAGGTCTCTCAGCCTTTTCTCCTAAGAGAGGTGCTCCAGGCCTCCCCTCATCTCCGTGCCCTCTGCTGGGCTCAACCCAGTCGCTCCTTGTCTCTCCCGAGACAGGGAGCCCAGAACTGGACACAGGACTCCAGATGGGGCCTCACTCAGGCAGAGCAGAGGGGGAAAATCCCCCTCACTTGTTCCCCCCACTCTTCTCCATGCACTCCAGGGTACCCTTTTCCTCCTTGGTCATGATGGCACATTCCTGGCCCACTGGCAGCTTGTGGTCCACCAGGACTCCCAGGTCTCAGCAAATGTGCTGAGGGTCGCTCTGTTCTCTCATCCAGGTCCTGGATGAAGATGTTGGACAAGACTGGGCCCAACATTGACTTCAGGGAACACCGCTGGCTACAGGCTGCCAACCGGGATCTGCCCTCAGAGCTCTGCCATCCAGCCAGTTCCCAACCCACCTTGCTGCCCACACACCCAACCCACGCTTCCTAAGCTACAAAGTCGCTTCCTAAGACGTTGCTGCCAGCAGCAGGGCAGACACGGGCACAAGGGAGCCACTGCCCTTCCACGCTGCTGCTGCTCTGAGCCAAGACGCCCACGTTCCATCCCACGATCACAACAGGAACACCGCAACATCCTCTCCCAGCACTGCTGCCCAAGGGAGACGCTTCTCCTTATCAGCCTGACCTTGGCACTGAACTGGTTCAGCTCCCCGTTCTCATGTCCTGCGATGATGAACTCTCCCAGGGGGCCCCACACGGCGCTGGTGATTTTGGAATCGCTGCAGGGGATCTTCATGTAAGGCTCGTTGTTCTCTGCAGGAAGGAAGGAAGGAGACAGACAGACAGACACAGTGGCACCAGCTCTGGCAATCAACGCTTCCCTTATTCCCAGGATTCCTCACCGATCTGGCTGGGGTCCCGGAGGTCAAAGAAGCTCACAAAGCACTGATACCCCATCTGCTTGTCCGTGGAAAACATGATGATGTTTCCTCCGAAGTCGAAGCCGCACGTCCTGACGGCGGAGCTGGTCTTCACCAGAGCCAGCTGCTTCCCTGACACCGAGCAGAGAGCGTCAGGGGCTTCACCGTGAGGGCAGCGACAGCGCGCAGCTGCTGGCAGGGGGAGGGCAAGAGCGCCACGTGCAGCCAAAGGGCAGATTCAATATCCCATGAGCGCTCGCTGCGACTGCCCGGGTGGCAAAGTGGGTAAATTCCCTCAATACACGCTGGAAACCAAGCACACAGCTGGCTCCTCCCCCCAGCAGCCTGCGGTCACATTCAGCCCCACTGCCAGAGGGGGAACAGCCCCGCGCTGCACTGCCACCGCGCTCCAAGCTCAGCAGACTCCACAGCGCCTGAGCAGCGACCCAAAGGCAGCTCTGCAGGAAGAGCCTTCCCTACCTGTTTCGCAGTCCCAGAGCCGACAGCTGTTGTCAGCAGAGCCCGTGAGCACGTGTCGCGTGTCCCCTGCAGCACCAGTTAGGGAATATCCACATATCCTCAGCCCCAAAGAGCTCCCTGGAGAGGCCCTGGCCCAGGTTGCTCAGAGCAGTGGTGGCTGCCCCATCCCTGGAGGTGTTCCAGGCCAGGTTGGATGGGGCTTGGAGCCCCCTGACCCAGTGGGAGGTGTTCCTGCCCAAGGCAGGGGTGGCACGGGATGGGTTGTGAGGTCCCTTCCAACCCAAACCATCCCATATTACACAGAGACCAGACAAGCACCATTCCAGGACCAGCAAAGCTCCAGCACAGACAGACATGGATCCATGTGCTTTCACGTCAAAACCCACAACCTTCCTCTTAACTTATCAGAGAAAACGGTACCACTCTTGCATTAACACAACCTTTGCACATTTTTATCTCCCCATCAGCTGCCCACGCTGGATTCCATAAACCTTGTGCACCTGGAGTGCCTTCCCTGAGCTCCCGGGGAAGCAAAGTGGTCCAGAAATGAGAGCAGCCGGGGCACAGCACACACGTGACTGCAAACAAGAGCCCAGGAAGGAAAATATCCAGAAGATGAGGAAAGAGAAAGGCAGCAGAAGAGCAAAATGCACTGTATCAAAAGAAAATAGTGCAGCAGCTGGGACGAATCACTCAGGGATACGGTTTAGTAGTGGGCAGGTACGGCTGGACTCAATGCTCTCAAAGCTCTTTTCCAACCCAATGACTCTATGACTGGGAAGAAAAACACGGGGCAGACAAACCGGTTCCTACCATCAAAGGATACAGTCGGCATCCACGCACCACACGGCTCCCGTGTGCCCATTGTAGGTGCCGAGCCTCTCTCCGTTCACAGAGTACCACACGTTCACGATCTGGGAGGAGAAAATAGCTGTTACTGGGGGGGGGGGAGACCGTTTTTTTACAGGAGAAGGGGGGGAAACAGAGAAGGGGAAGGAAGGGAAACAAAGGGAGAAGGAGGGGAACGGAGGGGGAGGGAGGGCGGGCTCGCTGTACTCACGGGATCCTTGGCCACGGTGAAAAGCAGGTCTCCCTCGCGGTTGTACTTGATCTGCGTGATGGAGCGCTCATGGCCCTGCAGCAGGATGGGCTTCTGTGAGGGAGAGACGCCATTAATGCTTCAGAGGATGCGATCAAAGACCTCCGGGTCGGGGCTCCCGGGGCGTCGCCCCGCGGCCGTGGAGCCCCGACCCGGGAGCCCTGGGCACATCCCAAGTGCCAATTCCTCCCCCCACGCCACAGCTCGCAGCTCCGCTCTCACCATGGCGGCAGCGCTGAGGCGTGAGAGAACACAGGGCCGTCACTTCCGGGTTGGGGCCGGCGCGGCGGAAGTACGTCATCACAGCGATGGGCGAGCTTCCGGGTTTGGGCGCGGGCTGGGCAGCTGGGGGGTCACGTGGGCAGGGGCTGGGGAGAGACCACTGGGTGGGCTGATGGGGGGGGGTGAGACCACTGGGTGGGCTGGTGGGGGGGACATGGGCACAAACCGGGCTGATGGGGGCAGAACGTGGGCACAAACCGGGCTGATGTTCGGGGGGGACGTGGGCACAAACCGGGCTGCTGGGAGCCTTTCTTTGGGGTGGGAGGGGGCCATGGGCTCAGCTCACCGTGGTGTTTTCCATGAGGGAACCATGGCTGCAGGCCGGGCGCTGTGAGGTTTAACGCCGAGGGGCACAGGGCTGGGGGCTGCAGGGTTTTAGGCCAGAGCAGGCCCCCTCCTGCGGGCAGAGAGCGGCCATTGGGCTGGCGAAGGCCATGCCCGCTGGCAGCCGGCGTGCGGGGCCCATGACAGTGGGGCTGGCGTTGCCCAGGGTTGTGCAGCCGCTGAGCCCTGGCTGTGCCGCAGGGCAGGCGGCAGCGCTGGTGCTGGTGGCCGTGCTGTGGGGCGGCACCGGGCCGTTCCTGCGCACGGGCGCAGCGGGACTGGAGGAGGTGCAGGGCCAGGGCCGCCTGCGGCAGCTGCTGGCAGAGCTCCGCTTCCTGGGCCTCCGCTACAAGGTGCGACCCCGTCTGCGGCTGGGCTGGGGTCACGCTGCCTTTGGGAGCTTGGCTTCTGGGTGTGGGGCTTTCACCATCGCTCTCCAGTCTCCCAGCTGGCATCACAGGGCTTTATCCTCAGCAATATTGCATTTAATTGGCTGTGGCACGGCTCTTCCTGCACAGGACTGAGACGCCTTTCCGAGTGCCAGGTCGTTAATTCTCCTATTTTGTGTGAAATGAGCACAGCGTTCTCTGCAGACGGGGAACGAAGGCGCTGGTGGCAGAATCACCTGCGCCCCATTTCTGCTGCCAAACCCAGCACAGAGCAAGCGGGTCAAGACCCTTCACTGCCCCCTCCCCTGCGGGTTTGCAAACAGCAGCTGATGGGATTGTGTTCCTCCTGCAGTACATGGTGCCGTTTCTGCTCAATCAAGCTGGATCTCTCCTCTTCTACCTCACCTTGGCATCCACAGGTCAGTTCTCACTTTTGTGGAATGGTCAGTTGGGATTTGGGGAGGATCAGTGCTATCAGAGCTCAGCAGCTCTCTCAAAATAATCACCAACAAAACCCAGATCTCATGATCTATAAATTCTCCCTGTGTTCACACTGCTCTGTTCCAGACCTGTCGCTGGCAGTGCCGCTCTGTAACTCCCTGGCGCTGATAATCTCACTGGTGACGGGCAGGATCCTGGGAGAGGACATTGGCGGTAAAAGTAAGTGACACTGAGGATGTTCCCTCTCGATGTCTCCAGCCGAGTGTGGGCTGGACGGCGTGGGCTGCCCTCGGGTCTCCTGCAAACCAGCAACCCCCCGTGGAAGGGTTCCAGCTGGTTCAGTAGCAGTTCTGGCTACAGAACCTGAACAGGAGGTGAAATGGACTTGAAAATGCTGTAACTGTTTGCTCCCCAGGGGCGGTGGCAGGGGTGCTGCTCACTGGCCTCGGGGTCGCGCTCTGCGTGGCCGCGTCCCCGACAGGACAGTGAGAGTGGAGGAAGAGAACCTGTCCAAAGGCAACACCAGGGGCTGGAGCGGCAGGTTCTGGCTCGGCAGCTGGACCCTTTGGCTCAGTCCCACCTCGGAAGCTGTGTTTTGACACACGGATGTCAAACACCCATGAAGACATGGACAGCATTCCCTGAGCACCAGGATGGAACAGGCCACACTGCAAGGGCATCCTGCTCGTGTCTGGAGTGAAGGGATTTTCTGTGGGCATTTCAAGACAAGGACGATTGAAGCATCTCGTACGGCACTGAAGGGATAATAAATGGTTAATAAATCATTCAAAGGGAGCTTCTGGGCCCAGGTGGTTTTACTGTGGCAGGGATCGATGTGGGCATGATCCCAAGCAGGTGAAAGGGGTTCCTTCACCGCGCCCCGCTGCGAGGCGCAGCGTGCGCTGTGCAACCCTGGCACTGCTGTTACCCCTTCCCTGCCCTTTCCCCACCAGAATCCCACAGGGCCTCTCGTGTGAAATAACCACAGGGCAGCCTGTCCTGAGGGAAGGAAGGGTTTGTCATTACAGGGAGCTCACCAGTCCATAGCAGCAGGTAGCTTTGTTACCCTCGTAGGTAACCAGTGCTCAGGCAGGAGGTACAGAGAGCCTGGCGCTCTGCTGCTCCAGCCCCGCTGAGGCGCACGCTGGGGCCGTGAGGGTTTGTTTGTTCCCCACATGATTTGGCCAGAATGTGCTGTTAGAAATGCAGAATTTGCTGCTTCTGTGCCCAGCACAGTGCAGGCAGGACTGTCCCTAACCACCCCTCTTCTGTCGCGCTCCCCTTGTGGGCTCCTCGGAGCTCTGCGCCGCTGAGGGCAGTGTCATTCCGTGCTTTCCAGGCGCAGAGTCACTGCTGTCCCTTTTCTTTGCCTTCATCTTCTGTGGTTTTTCTGCAGCCCTGGCCTGTTTGCAGTGAAAAATCAGTTATTGGTGACTTCACTACAGAAAGATCCTGAGACTGAGCTCCCGGATTCCCTTTTCAGTCCCACCATGGCTTTGATGTGCAAACATTAAATTTCAAGGTAGTTTATTCAGTGCCCAGTGATTCTCCCCCACTGCAGAGGAGAGCTGTGATGCTCAAATCACAGTGACCCCACAGTGCTGCAATCCAGCAGGGAAGAGAGGGACGGAAAGTGGTGGCATCAGAGTGCCCAGCCCACGGAGAAACACTGGTCCAGGTTCTGAAGCGACCGGGAGTGTGTCTGTGAGTCCAGTGAGTCTGGAGCCAGCGCTAATGCTTCACCGGGACTTTCTCTAATTACAGTTCAAACGAGTTGTTTTCCTTTGAAGTTCTAATTAACCCAAAGAGGCTGCCCAGGCAGAACTGTGAGTCACCCACAGTGTGATGCCCATCACCCCATCCCATCCATTCCAAATGTCCTTATGACAAGGACATCAATGAGCCAAAAACGACAAGCCCTGTGCAGCCATTTCTCACACACAATTGTGTTTTATAATGAACTGCTGCTCTTCCCTTTTAAAAAATGGCTTAAAGATCATCAAGACCAACTGCCAGCCCAACACTGCCAACTTCACCACTAATCCCTGCCCCCGAGCACCACATCCTCATGGCTTTTAAATCCCTCCAGGGATGAGGGCTCCACCTCTGGAGCAGCCTCAGCCAGGGCTTAGCAACCCTTTTAGTGACAAAATATTTCCTGCGTGGGGTCGTGGTGGCCCAAGTGCAGGTCCTGGCACTAAGCCACGTTGAATCCCCTCCTGTTGGCCTTGGCCAATGAAGAGGGTCAACAGGACTTAAAACAAGTGAGAAAACTGAAGTTCTTCCCCAAGCAATTGCTATAAAACCATTTCTCAGACCTGATCCATGCGTACCCTTGCCCTTGCCCGTTCGTCCTCTCTCACTTCTCGTGCACCTCGTGTCTCCTTCCCAGGGTCTCTGGTTTTGCAGACGCTCCCTTCTGTGAGGAGAAGCAAAGAGAAAAGCCGTTCAGCGGGCAAAGCTGGAGGCCACGGCCTGGGCTTGGCGCGGCCATGGAAAGGACCTGGCATGTGCCCAGATGGGGAGAGGGAAGCAGCAGGAACGCCGAAGTCATTGGATGCATCGCTGCTGTCTTTCAGTGCCTCTGCAGGAGTTTTGTCCTTCAGTATCCAAGTAAAACCCATGTCCCCCTGCACCTAGAGCACAGCTCTTTACCTGGCTGCACGCTCCTCTCGCTCCTCCTGGTGTGTCCTGCAGGGACGGCTTTAGCCTGGAAAATGGACTCTTCCCCTTCTGGGCGAGGTTTCCTGGCCTGTCTTTGCAGCTGTGGAAAAGCAGGTGGGATCTTGTCTTGCTCTGCAGCTCCTGTGGCCGACTGTGAGTGCTGACAGCACCCACCACACCCTTCCCAAAGTGCGAGGTTTGGCCAGGAACCCCCTGAACCCCACAGCTCCCCCCGCGTCCCCCAATCCCGAAAGGGACAAAGCTGCCACCCCGCAGCCCCTGCACGGAGTTTGAAGCCGATGCCACAGGTGCATCAGGCACAGGGAGAACAGGGAGCGCTTCCTGCAGTCGCTGCTACCTGTTGGGGTGCTGCAGCGTCACCAGCACCAACCTGGGAGGCGGCGAGGAGGTCACCAAACTGAAAACACCCAAGGAAAGGAAAAGGGGGGTTAAAAGCACTTTGGAAACAGCAGAGAGGCACTTTTTGATGGATGATCCGGGCCAGCCCAGCTGCTGCACCCACGGTCTCCGTTGGGCATTTTACGCCCCCACGGAGTGGGAGAGCTCTCCCAGCTCCACGAGGAATCCTCCCTGCCCAGCAGCCAAAACCAGAAGAGGTGAGGCCGCCAGAAGGAGTTTTTCTCCAGGCAGTGAGGTCCCCTCCCGGTGTGACCTGGCCCTGTGGCTGCTCCTCACGCCATGCCCAGCGAGGACGCCGCAGCCGTGGCAGTTGGGCACGGAGGCTGCTGCACGTCCTCTGCGTGTGAATGTTTGTCTGCACCGAGGCGGCCGCGCTCGCAGCCCAGACTGTCCCGCGCCGGCTGAGCCACCTTACCCTGCTGGGGTGGTTCCTGTGAGGGAGAAGCAGCAGCTCCTCAGTACCAGGCAGGAATCAGCTGTAGGAGAACGCGATCCCCCTGTTTCCCGTGAGAGAGGCCCCTGGAGATGGTTTTCTGAGGGCAGGGAGAGCCCCACAGTGGATCACATTCCCGTTCCACCGCACCGGCCACCACCAGCCTGGGGAATTCCGCGCACTGGTGCTCCTCAGCACGCAAGGAACATTTCACCAGGAAACACCAACCCCCTTGCCTTCTCTCACACCGAGCTCTGGGTTTTGGGGCCAACCCTTAACCAAGAGCTCTGAAAACACATCCTTCCTTCCTAAACTTCGACACACGAATCAAAACTCAAGCCTCGAGCAGACAGTGCTGAACAGGAGGGCCTCAAAAAACCTGGCTTTAGCTGGAGACCAACATGGAGAGGGTTCCTTGCACCCCCCAGCCACGGTCTACCTACCGCAGCGTCCCGCGGGAGGAATGCTGCGGCACCAGCAGCTCCAAGTAAGGCAGCTTCTTGTACTCCTCATCCCCCACCGCCACGTAGTAACCGCCGCTCCGCAGCTCCTCCCCAGCGCACACGGGGGTCCCGTCCAGTCTGCAGAGCCTTGGGGAGCAACAGCAGAGTGTCCAAAGCTGCCACAAGGCTGAGCCAGCCCTCAGCGCGGATGCCACCACGCGCAGAGGGCGAAACAAGACCGAGGCAGGACAGGGAGGATCAACCATTCCAGATGTTACTCCAAGGAAGCGCACGGAAATATCACAGCCCGTGACCAGTGAGGGGTCGGCTTTCTCCTCGGGTGCCAACCAAGAGGGCTGTGAGGAGAGGGCGGGCTGTGCTCGTTGTATAAAATCCCCTCTTTCTAACCATAAATCCCTTTTTATGCCATTCTTTACTGCTTGCTTACTGCTTTTTCAGCTGACCCATCTCCGCCAGCCCTCACAGCGCACCCAGACACCGGGGCCAGCCCCGATGTAAAGACGGGAAAAGCAGAAATGCGAACCAGGCTGGAAGGGCAGAGGAGAAGCGGCTGCGTGAGCGCCCGGGTCCTCTCTGCTGGTCAGAGCTGCCTGGCTTTGGGACAGAGGGGAGCGGGCAGCGCCTGCTCTGGACACCCACTTGCTGACAGCCCCGCTGCGCAGCTTGGCTTTCTCCGTCAGCGAGGCGAGGAGCGCGTCCCACTGCGGCGCAGCGCTCCGGGACAGCAGCAGCGGGAAAGGGGGGCTCAGCAGGTCCCCGTTCCGGAAAACACTGCGGGAGAAACAGCCCGGAGCATGTGATGAGCCGGTGCTCACGGTGCCCGGGCAATATTTGCAACAAATACTGCAGAAGCTGGAATTGTCCCCGTAGGGCAGCGTTCCCAGGGTCTCCCAGAGAAATCCCCTCCTCCCACCTCTGAAAGCGCTCCCAGAGCCCTCCAGGGAGCACCCCCGATGCACTCACTGGATGGTGCGGGGCATCTGGGTGCGCGTCTGCCGTTGGGCCGCAACGTCTGGTGCCCAGGGAGCTGCAGCGCGGGGCTGGAGACCGAGTTCAGTGCAGGAGATCGGCGGCAGCCCCGGCACCGAACGCCGCGGGGCCGCTGCCTCTGCTCCAGCGGGGCCACCTGCCCCGGGCCCCCGCCTGCCCCAGCCCCCGCCTGTCCTCCCGCTGCCGGGTGGCTTTGTCGTCAGCGGCTCCAAGGCTGGAGAGGCTCTTCCCATGGCCGAGCACGTTCCAGCGTGGCCAATGAACCTCCGAGCGCAGAGCCCTCCCCGGCACCGCTGAGGGGACAAAGGGACAGCCCCTGTGCTGCCTCCCGTCCTGCGATGACAGTGGCCCCTCTGCCTCATCTCGTCGGGGCACCTTCCAGCCCTAAATCTCACCTTGAGCTTCCTCCGAGCCCACCCTGACGCCTCTCACGCCTCCCCGCAGTGCAGGGACTCACCTGCAGCCCCAAGCTCCTCCTCGTGCCGCGGAGCTCCGTCCTTCCATGGCATAAATAGCTGAAAGAATCAAAGAACCGTGGAATGGCTGGGGGGGAAGAGAGAAGGGACGAGAGAGAGAAGGGAAGAGAGAGAGAAGGGAAGAGGAAGGGAAGAGAGAAGCGTTGCCACTTGCCAGCCGGGCCATGGCTGAGTGACAAGCCATGAGGAACCAGCCCATCGCTCCACCTTGGTCCATCAGCACCAGGAGCGTCGGCGCTTCTGAAAGGATTCTCCCATGCCCCACCTCATGGGCTCCCAAAACTCCAGGATAAATTAACACCTGCTGGATTTAAGGAGTTCCCAGCCAGACACAAACCATCGCAGACACCCACAATGTTCCGGTCTTTGTGTTAATCCCTGAGGGAGGCTCCCGGGGCTGAGGGGGTTGATGCAGCCTGGAGCAGCTCCTCAGCAAGTGCAGTGCACACCACGGAGCCAGATGGACCAGGCACACAAAGACAGACAGACAGACACACAGCATCCCCTCACGAGCCAAGTGATGCCCCCAAAAAACCCTTTAAGCCTCTGTATTTCAATAAAAGCCAGAACAGCTCTGCTTTGTGCAGGATTAGAACACAAAAAGCCTCCACAGCACCAGAGCAGCAGCAGAACCTCACACACCACAGATGCAGGCGCACGAGAGGCAGAGAACACGTGCCTCCCCCAGAGGGTTTTCTCCCGAGTCGAATGACCCAATATGTGCCTTTTTCACGTGATCTGGAATACATCCAGTAATTTCTAGTAGGAAAAGAAACCCATCTGTCACCAGTTTCCCTTGGGTTTCTGCCCCTCTCCCCTCTTTCATCTCCATCCACCCCCAACGTCCCCCCCAGAGCTGATCTGAAGCCGCTCACCAAACCCAGAGACCCAAGGTCCTTCGACTCACTCAAGCTTTTTGAACTTCTCAAAGCCTGCGGCCACGTACTGGTGCCCGTCCTGCAGGTCCCCCAGCGCAGCGATGCGGTGCCCGTGCCTGGGTGTGTAGAGGTTTCTCACCGCCAAGGGCGCGCGAAGGCTCGCGGTCACCTCATTCAGAAACGCCTCGAAGGTCAGGAAGCGCCGCGGGCTCACCACAAGCTTCCTCCCGGGGAAGAAGGGATCACCGTTGCGATACACCAACACGTTTTTGGCAGGAGGTGCCAGAGCCAAACTCAGGGAGCTCATCCCTGTGGACAGGCAAGCCCTGCTGACCAGAAGGAAATGCAGGGCACAGGGGAGAGCTTTGGCCTCCCTCGTGCCTGGCTCAAACCCTCCCAGCCTGCAGCTCCGGTGCTGCGTCCCTTCTCGGCGCGACCTGCTGTCTCCATGGACACAAGGAAGTTGTGAGGCCACATCAACCTGCAGGGCACCTTTCTGTGTGAGAACCAGGAACAGCACAGCTCTTTATTCCTCCAACACCCGGTGCTGTGTGCTCACTCAGCCACCACTGCAGTCACCAGGCTCAGATCAGCCAGCCTGCACGGGCAATGCCAGCATCTTCCTGGCAGCAGGGGGGCATCCCACCCAGAGCAGCACCATCCGGCCGCTGTCACCTCTTGTCATTGAGAAGTGCATTAGGATTTTGTCCTGGGTGTTGGACAAACACCCACATCCCAGCAGACACCCTGTCCTTTCCACTGAACAGGCTGCTGCGGGTTGAAAGAGACCATGGACTCACACGGCTGTGCCCAGGAGGGGAGCGCAGGACAGGGCAGGGCAGGCAGATCCAGAGACGGGTGTAAAGAAACCTTTTTATTCATAAACAAGTTGGCATCGTTCAGGAAGAGAGGGATAAATCTGCCTCACAGCAAGAGGCTGAGGCAGCCGGAATGCCGCGTGTGCACAGGAGTCAGGGAACAGCGGGGAGCGGCAGCACCACATGGAAAGCCCCTTTCTGAGGGACGCCGAATGCCCCTGGACAAAGTACCAAACGCCTCGGTCCTTGCTCTCTCCCTCAGGCACCAGTCCAGGCAACTCTGCCACACAGGGACACTTCCACGGGCAGAGACATGCGAGTCAGGAACAAGGTCTCACCTCCAGAAGGTCAGGGCTGATGGGCCATCGCCCCACCAACTGCACAGGAACATCGGGAAACGGTTCCCAACTTGTGGCTTCAGCAAGGTGCTCCCCACAGCCCAGCGCCCAGGGACCCCACCGACTGCAGAGCCGTCCCAAGCACACAGCTCCGATACCGGCACGTGTCACCCACAGCTCGGTGGAGAAGAGTTTGTTCCGACAGCTGCCTTCAGGCAGTTTTGTTCCACCACAGGTAGAAAGCACCCTCCGTAAGCAGCAGGCTCCCCAGCCTTGGTTTTCCCCGAGAAGCGTCCAGCTCAGCCAACAGAAATCGTGTTCTTGTAGAAGGAGGCCTCACTGGGACCCCGTCCAGGACACACAACCACCTCCTCGGCTTCACAGTGACGTTTAATCCTTGCTTTGACCAACACCCACATTCAAAAGAAATAAAAGGCTTTCTTGCCACTTTCATCTGGAGTGGAAAACGTCGGCTCATGGAGCTGGAGCTCCCTTAGCCACTGCTGGCCATGAGATCACGTCAGGATGGTGGTTCTGCAGCTCTACAGCTTCTCCACATGAATCCGAGTGCCCTGCATGCTCAGGAATGCCCTCCTACAGGTCAGGAGCTGCCAGCTGCTGTTTCAGCATCAGGTACTGCAGGAGAAAGAAAAACAAGTGTTAACGATTAAATCCCAAAGACAGAGGAAGTAGGAGAGCAGCCAGCTGGGCAGATCAGCCAGCAAAATTGTTGTGCTCAGTTAGAAAATGGACAAATCTCAGCTTGGAGCGAGACAAAGAGCAGCCCATGGCGCTGGCTGGTACCCTGGAACCTACTGACAGGACAGGCACCACAGAGCAACAACCCTGCCACAGGCCAGCAGCAAAGCTTGTTACCAGACCCAAACAGCTCCCGTTTCACTTCATCATTCCTTTTTTTTTCCTCCAGAGAAGGAAAAAAACCACTGCCATCCCCTGATCCAACCCCTGGGTATCTGAAGGGCCACCGCTCTGCCCCAATCCCATCACACAGCTCCGCTCTGCCCCGCTGACTGGGCAGGGGCAGGCCCTTACGTGCTCCCGGCTGGCGATAGCCTGCTGCAGCCACAGCAGCTCCATGACCAAGTGGTTCCTGTAGGCCTGGAGGCCGGACCGAGTTTGAGGAAGCTCCTCTATGCCCTCAAGTGGAATTTCTGCAAAGAAACGTAAGATTAACCTGTTACTGGAACCAAGATTCCCACTGCACTGCCTCTCTGCACTGAGCTGTTCCAAGCCCTCCAGGATAGCCTGAAGCTTCTGGTTCTCCGAGGACCTACTGTGCCCCACAGTCGCCACCAGCTGGCTCAGAGCAGGCAGGAGAGCCTGTGGGCCCAGGCCACGCTGTGCTCCTGTCCCTTGTCCCTTACCCTGGCAGTCTCCAAGCATCTCCATCCCCAGGAGATCGCTGTCCCACACAGAGGAGACGGTGCTGTCGTCCTGCCTCTCCTCGCTCCCTGCTGGGGCGCCGCACCCCTCCTCAGCGCATTTATCAGCACCAGCTCCGCGATCCAGGGCACTTGCTGCTTTGCCTCCACCTGCAGAGCTCAGCCCGTTCCCGCTTTGCAGCTGGGCTGTGGGTTCTGCGCCGCCGCAGCCCCCGTCCCGCGCTGGCTCAGCACTGTCCGGCTCCTCCTGTGGTTTCTCTGTGCCGTCCACATGCCTCGGTGCAGCCTCCGGCTCATTCGCACACACTGGCTCCTGAAGGGGCAACGTGGGCGTGAGAAACAAGAAGGACACACAAAGGGCTACTGACATGCTCCGGTCACAAACCATCACGAACTGCGAGGGGCAAAGCCATTGGGGAGCAGGAAAAAAACTGATTTAGAGATTGAGCTTTTATCTTGAGGCTGAGCTTCGCCCGGAGGAGGAATCCTCAGTCAGGGTCTCAAGGGGACAAACAAGGGAAAGCCTTAAGTCAGGGCCATGTAATTGTTGGCTTTAATTTGGCAGAATTACACGTTCTGTGCTGCAAAAGAATCGCCTGAGGTCACACACACACCCACCCCCGCACAGATCGGCCGTGCCCCCCTCAGGTGGGGCTGCGGAACCCCCGGACACACAGACCTCCGGGAGGAAGTATGGCCGGGGCAGGAACCGGCCCCTCCACTGCAGCCGGCTCAGGTCTCCTTCGATGTCCCGCACCACCTCCTCGTACTCTGCCTGCAGGCTCCGAAAGCGCTTCCGCAGCAGGAACCCCCGGACATGGGCCTGGGGGGTGGGGGGGGCTGGAGTCAGCGAGAGCCACTCTGCGCCCTCTGTACTCCCTGCACCCCCAGCCCCTCCTATGTTCTCCCGGCCCCTTCCGGGCACCCCGGGACCGCAGCCTCGTGAAAAAGAGCAAATAACGAGGCTTTGCAGCCCCTCCCTTTCCCCATTTTGTCCCCTCCCGCCCACGCTCTCCCCACGGGAACCCCCTCCCCGCTATCTCCACCCCACGGGACTCCTCCCAGCCGTGTTCACCCCACAGGAGCTCCCGCTCTGCCGTGCACCTCCCCACGGCCGCGTCTGCCCCACAGGACCCTCCCCCGCCGCGGCCCCCTCACGGGCCCACCTCCCGCCATCTCCTCCCCACGGGAATCCCAGCCCCACCGTGACCACCCACAGGGACACCCCCCCCGCCGTGCCCTCCCCACGGGCCCCCCCCTGCCCGGGCCGCACCTGCAGACGGGTGACAGCGCGGAGCCGCCGCTGCCCCCCGAGCTCCGTTTGCGGCCCCCGCGCTGCTGCCATGGCCCCGGCTCGCGGGCGCCGCCTGATGACGTCACGCGGCGCAAAGTGGGTGGGGGCTGCGCAAACCACGCCCCCTCGGCGCCCCCGGGGCCGTGGACGCCCCAAGATGGCGGGGGGGGCGGGGCTGGAAGCCCGGCCGCGACGTGCGGGTTCCGGCGGGGCCGGGCCAGGCGCGGGGTCAGGCGGCCGCGTCCTCGGGGTCGGGGCTCTCGGCCAGGTGCAGCTTCTGGCTGGGCGGGGTCAAGGGGAATGGCGGGGGGGACACGGACCCGCCATCGCGGCCCCAGCCACCATAACCGACACCACTGACACCGGCACCGTCACCACCAGCACCGTCCCAACCTCTGCCACCACCACCGTCACCACCAGCACCAGCACTGCCACCCCTGCCCTGGTCCCCACCGTCACTGCCCCCTGGCCTCTGCCACCACCCTCAGCATCACCGCCACCACTGCCACCACCACCACGGCCCCACAGCCATCACCATGCCAGCCCCCAGTCTCTGCCACCACTGTCACCAGCACTGCCACTATTGCTCCACCAGCACCGCCCTGGCCCCTGGCCCCAGCACATGGCATCACCATCACCATCACCATCCCCACCACCACCATCACTGTCCCTGCCACCACCACTGCCACCACCACAGTCACCATCGCCACTGCCACCACCACTAACACCCACCAGCACCGCCACTGCCGTCACCACCCTGGCCCCTGGTACCACCACTACCATCACCGCCACCACCATCATTGTCACCACCGTCATCACCATCACCACCGCTGCTGCCACTGCCACCACCCCGGGCAGGATACATGGAGCTGCTGAGCTCCTCCAGCTGCGGGAGGGAAGGGCAGTGGCTGAGACACCGGTGGGGAGGCCGGGGTCACCGGTCCTCGGCAGCGGGGCCGGGGGCGAGTGGGCGTCGCTCACGTGTGCCAGCAGCTGGTCCAGGTTCCTGTCGGCCGCCACCTTCTTCTGCTCCTCGGGGAGCTCCTCCACGCAGCCGTCGAGGCCGAAGTGCAGCCGCGCCAGCTTCTCCTGCATCTCCCGCACGTGCTCCAGCTGCTCGAAGGAGCACTCCTTCCCTGGGGGCGGGAGCCGTCAGGGACGCCCGGCCCCCGCCCGCCCGCTCCCGCAGCCCCCGCGCCTCACCGAACGCCTGCAGCTTTCCCGAGTGGAAGTCGCTGAGCAGGCTGAGCAGCCCCCCCTCCATCTCGCAGACGTCGGAGACGTCGGTGAGGAAGCTGTGCTGCAGCGGCGCCCCCCGCGCCGCCGCCGGGCCCCCCGCGCGCCCCCGCTCCTTGCTGGTCCTGCAGGGGAACGCGGAGGTTGGCACCGCCCGGGCCCGCCCGGCCCCGCGGCTGGCGGTGCCCGCCGCGCCCGCACTGACCGCCTGAGCCGGGCGCGCGGTCGGGGCGAAGGCAGCGAGGGCGGCGGCGCGAAGGACGCGCTCCGGCTGGGGGGCAGCGGGCGCGGGGCCGCGGGCGGTGCCAGGCAGGGACTGCGCTTCTTCCTCCGCTCCTCCATCCCGGGCACGGCGGGGCGAGCGCCCTGTGCGGGACAAACGCGGCTCTGGGGCCCCTTCCCCGCGCTCGGCTGCTCCTTCCCAGGGCGTTGGGGTCCCCCCGGGGAGCAGCACCTGGGCTCGGCCAGCGCGGGGCTCGGTGCGGGGGAAGCGCGGCCGGGGGCTGCAGCCGGGAGCCCGCGCGGGGCGGGAGCCGCCGGCTCGGCCGAGGCTTCCAGCGGCGTCCCCGGCGCCGCCGAACGGAGGATTCCGGCCACAGGGGACCCTGCACCCCCGCGGCCACCGGCGTCCCTTTGTCCGCAGCTCCGGCCGCTCCCGCCGAGCGCCTCGGCCGGGACAGAAGGACTGACCTGTGCCGGGCCCCGATCCGGCCCGCGGTGCCGACCCGGATCCCCCGCGCCCACCGGACCCCCCGAGCCGCCGGTCGGTCGCTCCGGAGCCCGATCCCTGCCGGACACCCGGCCCCCCCTCAGGGCCGGGATTTGCATTTAAAGGGGAAGGGAACTTCCTCCGTGGCCCCGGAGCTGCGGCACCGCCGGACACGCTCCGGCCGCGGGGAGGGAGGGGCGGGACGCGGCCCCGGCCCCGGCCCCGGCCCCGCGCAGCCGGAGGGTGCTCGGCAGCCGCGTCACGCGGCGAGGGCGACGGGTCCCGTTCCCACAGGCCTCCCGAGCCAGGATCGCTGCCTGCCGCCCCCATCACCCCGCAACCTCCGGCGTCCCCGCCTGCCGGTACCCCGCGTCCCCGGCTGTCACGGACTCGGGCGGTGGCGGATCCGCGGCGGCGAGGCCGAGCGGGCAGCGCAGAGCAGGGCCAGAGCGGGCGAGCGCAGAGCCGAGCGCGGCTTCTGCTCGAGTCACGGCAGGACCTGGCGCCCACCCCGCTCCAGAGCCCGTACCCGGCACAGCCCGCGCGGCTCGGTACCGGCAGTGCCAGCAGCCCCGGGGCGGCGGGGGCCAGCGCGCCCGGTGGCTGCGCCGCGGGGGTACCAGGGGCAGAGCTGGCACGGCAGGGACGCCCCATCCCTGGTGGAGCAGCAGGTGCCCCCCAGCCTGCCCCCATCCCACTGGGCAGCCGTGCCCAGCGGGGCCAGCGTGGGCTCCCCGCTCCCACCCCGCAGCCCCAGCGCCCCAAATCCTCTCCCAAACGCAGCCGCGGGAATGAGGAAGAGAGGCAGCGAGGGTGGGCACCTTCGTGTTAGACACAAATCCTTGTGCCCAAACCCAGCAGCGCCCGTGGGGGTTACCTGCACTGGAACGGGCAGGAGGGGAAAAAAGAGGGTTGTGACTTTCCAAGAGTTTTTTCTTTTATTGAAGGAACAGGAAGAGAAGCCCAGAGTGCGGCCGCAGCCCTTGCTCCACACGGCTGCTGGGAGCAGGGTGCTGCCACCGGCCCAGAGCGACACTTGCTTGGCATGGAGGCTCCTGGCACAGGGGCTCTTGCCAGCTCCTTCGGGAGCCAAACCCATCCCTGCGCTGGAGCAGCGAGCACCGGCAGATAAAGCTGTGCTCAGCTCTGGGGAGTGCAGCCCAGGGCACGTCCAAGAGGGTGGCTCTGCAGAGACTCGGCTCCCGCAGGCTTCTCCCCTGGCAGCACCTTCACACGGGCACAAGGGTGGAGAGGGGTCACAAGAGCAGTTGCATCACTGGGAGAGGAACCCAGAGCTGCTGCACTGGACACATCACCACGAGAAAGCGATCAGCCGTCTCGCTTCAGCTTCAAGCAGAAGGCAACGCTGAAAATAAAGTCTGACGTAAAGAGGAGCTGCTGCAAGGAGGTTCCCAAGCAAGAAGTCTCCCGAAAGAACAGTGGAAAAAGGGAGTCTTGGGAAGCTGAGGAGAAATCCCCACACCCTGCATCTCTCCATGAACACCCTCCCAGCGCAACAGGGGCCTTTGGGCAAGGGCTTCACCCGGTAGAGGCCACAGGGACCCTCCCTGATCCAGCGGCACTGGGGAGATGCTCCCCCAAGGGAGGGAGAGGAGAGGGAGAGGGGGGGGGCTGTGACAGCATCAGCTTGGCCAGACTGGGGCTCTGCTGCTTTGCCCTCAGCAAAGTTCCGCTGCCAGGCCAGGTAACGCGGCTCACACAGGTTGTAGGGCAGATGTTGGTTTTATCCTCTTGCAGCCCCAGGTCTGCTGATGCCTCTGAGACTGCCCCGCTCAGCACCGAGGGACGAGCCAGGGAGGTCCTGATGTGGGAGCAGAGGGGCGCAGGGGGAACCTCGCCATTTCCTCGCACAACTGATCCCACACACTCGTGCAAAACACTTTGGAACCAGCCCTTTGGATTAACTGTTTAATACACTTGTGCACATGTGCGTATAGCAAAGAGGCAACTGTGAATCATAAGGCTACTGAGACATTGGCAGGTTCTGGGAAGAGCAAAGGCTCCACAGGAGGCCTGGGGGGAGCCGGGCACCCCCTGGTTCTCTGCTTGTGTCCCCGTTCAATACACAAAACCCAGATGGAAGAGGGAAATGGCCTCCTTCGCCCTCATCTGCTCAGCTCACACGTGAGAGGGCACGGGAAAAGAGCAGCGAGTCCAGGAGCTCCCTCCTGCTTCACACAGAAGAGGGAGGGAGAATCCAGCACTGGAAACACTTCAGTTCTCCCCTGCTCAGCTTGTTTGCTTTCACTTGATGCGAGAGTCGCTGTGAAGGCGGAGGCAGCGACGCACCCAGCTGTCCCAGTGCTGCATGCCAGGGCGGATCCACGCGCCCGCGTTCCTGAGCTGCGCTAGGTTTTGGGGGATCGCAGCCTGCCAAGGGCAAGGTCTTTTAGTGAAGGGACGATCGGTTGAGTCTCCATATATTAGTTATTCACGCACACGCAGGGAGGTGGGGCATCCTAGGTTTCATGTATATCCGTATATAAAGTGTACGTTGCCCTGCACATATTTTATATATCATATATATCACATATATATATATATATAAAATTTTAAAAACCCTCCGGAAACCTAAGCTAATCTGAGATCCCCAGGAGGGCTGTCCTCTTGCTCCTCTCCAAGGACGAGGAGAGGCGCATCAGACCGAGTCTAAGGAAAGAGCCGCATTACCCTCCCTCTCCCTGCCTCCGCCTACCGCGCAGCGGGCTCAGTCAGCGCCCTGCGTGCCTTCCTCAGTCCCACTCTGCCCCAGCGCTCCTATGCTCAGTTCTCCCAGATTCTCCGCAGGATCCGTGCTGTGCGTCGGCTTCCCTGAGTGCAGGCAATCCTCAGTCAGGCACTGCTCTGCTGGGGCAGCTCCAGCTGCCGTCTCCGAGCCATCCCGAGATGGGTCCTTCAAAGGCTCCAAGAGGTCTGCGTCTGCTCGGGGTGCGTGGGCACACAGGTCCTGCACCTTCTTGTTGAGGTCGTTGCGCTCTGTTTGCAGGGCTCGGCAGAGTTTCTCCAAGCGCTGGATTTTCACCTGGAGCCCCTCTAACTCTTTGTCTCGAAGGGTTTTCTGCAACAGAGACGCAGTTCAGACTCTACCACACTGGGGACACAGAGAATGAGATGAGATCCTGACGGAAAGCCCAGGGGACAACCATGGCATTCAGAGAACCCAACACTACCAGCACTGCTTTCTTTCAAAGTGCTGCCAAGACTGTCCAACCTCTTCAGCACCCTCTGCCTTATTTACCCATCGTTTCTGCCTCGTGACAGAGGCCTCCTACCACCAGGTACAGGACGGAAACCAAGCTGAAGGCAAAACCCAACCCCCGAGCCTGCCTGTGATAAGGCAGGAGCCGTCCCGCTGTCCCTCAGCCCCAGCCTGCGGAACAGCCAGCGCCTCCTCACCTCCTCAGCCATTTCCAGGAGAGCCTTGTTGCTGCTCTCCCAGCGGGAGCGGTACATGGTGGTCTCTTTCTCCAGCTTCTTGATTTTCTTCGTCATCTACAGAATCATGGGGACAAAAAGGGAACAAATAAGCCAGAGGCAGAGCGCTGCCGTTACATCTCGCGTGTCTTCAAACAGGCCCCCAGTTTCCCAGTGCAGACAGCAAGGTTCTGCTGTCCTGGGAAATGTCTCCTGGTCTCACTGCAATCGGCTTCACCAGAGGGAACCCTGACCGGGCAACAACAAAGCAGGAGACAGAGGTAGCGCCGCTCATTCTGACACGGGGGGGGCACAGAAGTCACCACACAAGGACGCTATCGACCTACCAGCAGCGAGCTCACGGCTGATTTTAATGCCAGAAAAACTAAACAAAAGCACGGAGCTGTGGCTCTTCCAGCACAACAGCACCGAGGAGGCAGCCAGGCAGCGCCTCCAGCCCATGCCAGCTCTGCTGGGCAGCGAAAGCGTTACCCACCTTCTCCATCTCCTGTTTAAATGTCGTGAACACTTCACTACTTTTGGAAAGGGTGTTCTGGAATTCTTCAAACTTCTCCGTGTAGAGCGCCAGCTGCAGGGAGGGACATGGTTAGGGCTCCTCTAGGCTCACCACGGAGCCTCCCAACAGCTTCCCCGGGACAGAGGAGATGCCAGCCAAGAACTGAGCCAGCTGTCTTGTGACTGGACTTTCCGACAAACAAACTGGAGCACAGAGCTGCTCTGCCAACGTTAGGAACAAGGAAATGGGGAAAAGTTCTCTCCTAGGGAAACATGCTCAGAGGTTGATGTGTTCTGCAAAGATCTGGCCTTGGCAGGAGGCACCTGCCAGGTCTGATTCAGCAAGGTGCAATCACACAACTGCCCCCAGTGCTGGTAAAAACAAAGGCCCCTCTCTCACAGAACTGGTGAAGGAAGTCTCAGCTCACACCATGCTCACATAAGCTACGAAGACCAAACCCAGGAGCAATGCTGCCCTTGTGTTTTTCAGATTAAGGAACTCTGGGCTGTTCCCCACTTAGGGAGGAAGAAAAAACCCCAAACAAATATCCAGGCTGAGCACACAGGGTGGGTAACTCACCTGCTGCTTGAGATGGGTCTCCTGCTGCTTCATCAGCTCACACATCCTCTGCGACTCCACAGCCTCCTTCAGCAGCTAGGGAAGAGCAAAGCAGTTACCTGGCTGCCAGCAGGGAAGGCTCTCAGCGTGGCCCTGCAGAGCTGGCGCTTTGCCTAGAGATGGGAGCAGCTAGGAGAGACACAAAGAGCAGAGCAGGGCTCCAGCCGCGCTCCTGCAGCTGCTGGGCAAACGGTCATTGCTGGGCACTACTGGGCACACAGCAGGCCTGGGACAGCCTGATCCAATTGGGGCTCCGTGCTCCAAGATGCAAAGCAACGTGCTCGCAACCATCAGAGAACTGCTTTGAGACTTACAAAGTCCTTTTCCCGCTGGTGTCTCTCCTCTGCCTCCTTCAGCATCTCCTGTGCCTGCTGGAGCTTGGCATCCACCAGCTGCTGCTGCAGGTCCTTGTGTTTGAAGACCTTATCGATGTGCTGCCAAGGGAACACAGCCGTCACTGACAGGCTCAGGCAGAGATCCCAAGATCCCAGAGGCTCCCTCTCCCCTCCAAGATCAGAAACACACTTCCCTGCGCAGAACTGGCGCACCAAAGGCCGCCTTCCACCAGGTCTCCTGCCCCGACCCACCTCCTCCCGCAGCTCGTATTGCTCGATGAGCTTCTTGAGCCGCTCTGCCAGCTCCATGTTCTCCTGGCGCAGCTTGGAGTTCTTCTCGTTGTGCTGCTCCATCTGGAGCTGGATGTCGTTCAGCGTCACCTGGAAGTGGGATGTCACCTCCTTCCGCTTCTCCTCCTCCTCCCGCGCACGCTGGACACCCTCCTCCTGCGCGAGGTGGGCAGAGACAGCAGGGATGTGTCAGCAAACTGCCCGAATCACGATGCTCTGAACCCACCTGGCTTTCCACTCTCACTTTTATCAATCGGGAAGGGACTCTGGGCCCTTCCTTTCCCTCTCTGCAGAGAACAGACCCCGAAATAACACTTAGGATAATGATGGCTTAACAGCAAAATTAAAGCACTGCCCTGGGTGGCAGATTGTGGGCAACCAGTGCTAAAGGTGAGGTTGCCCAAACAGCTCCCAGTAACTGATCCAAACGCTTGGGATGAAGCAGCTCTTGGAGCAGTGCACAGGAGAGACTTGCCTTGAGGGTGCGGTTGTGTCTCTGGAGCTCACGGCACAGGCTCTCTAGCTTGCTGCGGGCCAGGATGGCCTTGCTGTGCTCACTCTGCAGGTGATCCTTCTCTTGCACCAGCTGTGTCTGCTTCTTCTGCAAGATCTTCATCTGTTTCTGGGAGTTACGGTGCTCTTCCAGCTGGGACAGGGGAGCAAAGGGCACAGATGCAGCAGGACAGAGCAGGGCAACACGCCATGCCCCAGTGAGTGGAGAGAGGGGATCAACAGGTGCTCCCGGTTCTCTGAGGGGAGGACAAGAGCTCCCTAAGGCAGAAGATGCCACTTCTGAGCAGGGCAGAGAGAAAGCAGACCTGACGTCCTCTTACACACAGCTTTACCCAAAATACTCCTGTCCATTCTTACACTCCCACAAACAACAGTGCCTGGCTGCACCAAGCAACTTCTGTTCTCTAATATTTGGCCATCCAGCGCTGCAGATACCAGAACACTCACTGCAGAGCTGCATGTGTCTTCCTGGACTCTCAACACCAAGAAAATAAACCCCTTAGCCACCTCCTCCCTTGTCCAGCAGCTCCCGTGCTTGCTGCTGCAGTGCCCTCCCCAGCCCCTGAGCCCAGAACAAAGAAATGAGCCCTCACCAGCTCAGCGTATTTCTTGCACAGCGCTGCGAGTTTCTCCTCTGGCGTGCTCAGGGTGTTCAGCGTCTGCATCAGCAAAGTGATTTCTTTGCCTGGAATGAGAGGCAGAATTAAAATAGATAAATAAATATATAAAATAAAGTCACTTACACAGAGTTCTGGCTCAGAAGGGCAAAGACAGGGGAGAGAAAGCAGGTCTCACAGCTGTGCCTGCCCTGGGCTCCCTCCTCCAGTGCCTGCTCAGGGCTCTGCCCCACAGATTTACAATCACAGAATCACTAAGGTTGAAAAAGACCTCTCAGCACATCCAGTCCAATCTCCAGCCCAGCCCCACCGTGCCTGCTATACCCTGTCCCAAAGTGCCACAACCACACATTTCTTTAGCCCCTCCAGGGATGGAGACACCCCCACTACCCTGGGCAGCCTCTGCCAGGGCTTCACCACTCTTTTGGTGAAAACATTTTCCCTAACATTCAACCTAGACCTGTATGAACGGTGTAAAATCAAAGTCTGCATGGAATCTCTCAGTCTGGCAGCAGAACTGGAGCAGGGAACCTCTTACCTAGGCCCTTGGCTTTCTTCTTTTCCTGAGCCTTCTTCTGATCCCGTTCCCCGCACTCCTCGCCAGGTCGGAACTCCTCAGTCCCCTTCGTGCTTTCCTTCTCTCCGTTCATCTCCGGGCCGCCCGTCTCCTGGTCGCCGTTCCTTGGGGACTCGCTGCGACACTTCTCAGCTTCCTCCTGCTCTGCAGGCTCGCTCTGCCCGCCGTCCTCTCCCGGACCCTCCTGGCTGGCATCCACGCAGTACGTGTTCAAGATGTCCTCAAGCTGCCTGTTTAGCTCTTCCGAGACGTCGCGCACGGCAGGCCGGGAGGATTTGGTGTCCTCCTGTGCCAGAGGAGCTGCGGGAGACGGGAACACAAAAGCATGAGGCTTCTCCCACACTGTCCCTATAAACACACGGCAACGGGAAGGCTCCCGAGCATCCACCGCACCGGGGCCGGCTGAACTTCAGCAACATAAGCAGCTTTGTTCCGCTGCGCCTCCAGCCGGCTGCCCTGACAATGGAGGGGCATTCCCAACAGCCTCTTTTGATCAGAAGAGCATGACCGAGCCCCTGACATCTGTCAAGAGCAAAAATCCCCCTCTCCCCACTACCCTCCAAAGAAAGCAGGTTGTGTGTGAGCTCTCCCTCACTGGCCTGCTCACATCCCCAGAGCTGGGCTGTTTTACATTACAATAGAGTTTTAAACCTGACTTAGCCTCTCTCCTGCACATCAGAGCAGCTGCGCAGTCCTTTTTGCAGGGAAGGAGGCCAGCACACCCCTCAGTGCTCTGCTTTGCTTCCAGAATCGCTCCAAACAAGAGACTGGCAGCAGTTTGTTATTAAACCAACCCTGCTCACTGTGCATGTCCTACATTCCACATTCACCAGACACCAAAATACAAGGCAGGGTTAATTTTAACCTCCATGGATTCATCTTCCAGAGAATAATTGCTATGAGTGCCAGTAACGGGGCAGGTAATGCTGCCCTGACGAAAGAGCTGTCTGATATGTTCCGAATGGGACCCTTAAAGCCAAAGCAACAATAAAGAACCCGCTTCCAGGTGAGAATCAACACCATGCTTTGGTCAGGATGCAGTAACGACTTCAGAACCGCGCAGAAACAGGAAGAAACCTGGACTCTCTGCCCTGGAGATCACAGCTGCTCTTATTCAAGTGAAAAGAGCTGCATGCAGTAGCCCATCCGGGCCTCTTTCTAGGCTCAAAGCCCACTCTCAGGTGTTTGGGCTGCCGGCACCACGGGCAGGCAGCACACGCCCCAGGGACTCCCACCTTCCAGGGGTGCTGCTGCCTCCGGCGAGTCACCCTCCTCCAGCACCAGCTCGCCGCTCAGTTTGGAATTGCTCGCAGGCCGCGAGGCCACTTTGGTCTCTCCACCTTGGTTCTTCATCACGACCTTTCTCCCCGCTCAGTCGACAAACCCTAGAGAAACAGCAACTATACTTAATTTTAAGATGTAACAGCAGCCACCAGCAGGGACCAAGATGGAATCTTTATTGGCAAAGGCTGCTGCCCACAGCTCTGTCCTGAGGGAAGCATCATCTCATTTTCAATTTGCAGCTCACTGCAAAGGTTTCTGTATCAGGACAACTCCTTTCCCAGTGAGGAGAGCTGGAAGCAGCCTCTCCCAGAGTGAGGCAGCACCTTCTGACTCGCAGATAGCACAGCCTTCTCCACCCTGGCTGTCCTTTCCCTGTGACCCGTGTTTTACTTTTGGATTCCAAACCTGGGAGTGGTCTGTGCACACCGACAGAGGAGCCCCCTCCTCGCAGTGGGGGATCCAGACACCAGAAGGGTCAATGCTTACCGAAACCACGGTCCCGGCTGAGGAAAGCCTGCAGTTCCCGGCGCTCAGCGCTGAAAAGCTGAGCCAGCACTAACAGATCGAGCCCAGGTCCCGGCTCCTCTCTGCCTGTCTGTGTGTTCTCCCCCTTCCCACCCGCACCCTCTGCTCGTGATGACACAAATTGGGGAGCGGATGCTCCCAGGCTGGAGCCAAGGGGCTGCTCCCACAGCAGCGCAGAACAGCTTTTCCTGCCCTTTTGCAGCAGCTACAGAGAGATCTCGGCCTTCCCTCGGGGGCTTAGAAGGGAACAGGCAGGAGCGGATCAGCAGCGGGAGCAGCCCGGCACACGTGTCCTCCTCCCACGGCTGCCGGCCCCGCACCACACGTGCCCCGCGCCCCGGGCGCCGCTTTTCCTCCGCGAATGGAAACAACGCGGCTCCCGGCGCCTCCCCAGGCTCCGGTGGAGGCGGCCGCCCCTGCACCGCGACCCGGCCGGGGGCGCCTGCAGCTCCGCTGCACCCCAAACCCAGCCAGGGGCGCCCGCAGCCCCCCCCTACACCCCAACCCCACCCCTGCAGCCTCCTCGCAGCTCAAACCTGGCCAGAGCTGCCCGCAGCCCCCCCTGCAACCCAAACCCAGCCTTGCAGCCCCCCCACACCCCGACCCAGCCAGGGGCAGCTGGAGACCCCCCTGCACCCCAAACCCCGCCAGAGGCGCCCGCAGCCCCCACGGACCCCAACCCAAGCCAGAGGCACCTACAACCCCCTCGCAGCCCCCCCAGTCTCTACCCTTGACACGGCCCCCCCAGCCCAGCCCCGCTCCTTCCCCCTCAATTACCGTTTGTGCCCCCCTAATTAATACTCCTGCCTCATGCTTAATTAACACCGAACCCCCAGCCTCAAATCCGCCCCCACGACGCCAAAAGCAGACACAGGCCTCCCCCCGCAATGACGTCACGCACGCACCCCCGTGACGTCACCTCCAGCGCTGTGACGCAAGGTGGCTCCCCGCTCTCCTGGAGCCAATAAGCGCGCGGGACCCGGCGCAGGGCAGGGCAGAGCAGGGCGGTGCAGGCCCCGCCGGTACCGGTGCCCGCTGCCCCCGCGCTGAACGGAAAGCGGCTCCGGGCCGGGGCCTCGCGGCGGCCGCGCGCTGCGCATGCGCGGGGCGGGCACCGCGCACCAATCAGTGGTCGGCGCCGCGGTGCACGCCGGAATGCGCCCCGCTGAGGACTACAACTCCCAACGTGCCCTGCGCGGGAAGGCGGAGCGCCACTGATAACTTCTGGTCTGCTTCTCCTTAGGAACTACAACCCCCAGCATGCCCCGCGCACGGAGACGTTAGTCGGGCTACAAATTGCCGTATGTTGCCTTAGGAACTACAACTCCCAGCATACCCCGCGGCGCCAGCGCTGCCCTGGGACGAGCAGCTTCCGGCGAGATCTCCAGTTCCCAGGGCGGATCCCGCCGGAAGCAGCCGTTCCCCAGGCGGCCCCTGGAGGAGGGGGAGCTCGGCAAAATCACCCCTCCCGCCCCCGTTCGCCCACGCACAGAGTTCCGCCACAGGGAGCTGCAGTGATGACTTTATTGTTTTCACGCCCCAGCAGTGATTTTGTTCCTCCCCAGCCCCGTTTTTCCACCACAAGCCTGGCGAAGGGAAGGGAAAGCGGGCAGAGGGAAGAGAGCGCTCGGGAGGGAAGAGAGGAGAAGCAGGAGAGGCCATCATTCCCAGGTGTGCCTGCCTCACAGTGTTCTATTTACATAAATTACAGCCATTTCATATATATTTTTCTCTGCAGCCCAATTAGACAAATATCTAGCTATATATAATATAAAAAATACAGAGATTTGACTTTTTTTGGAAGTAAAATGTACACGATCCAACTGTGAGCAGGAGGTAAACCTGAAAACTCTGGCCCTGTTGCTACTGAGGTTAACACTGCACACAACGCCGCTGTCAAGGGTGGCTACATCCTCTTCCAGAAAATGATCCATCCCACGCCAAGGCAGAAAAAACCCAGAACTCAAAACATGTTCTCATGGAAAATAATAATATTTCAAGTAAAGATGACGGTAGGATTTCATCATTTCAGTTCTGCGACTTCAGTCAGTAGTGATGCAAACAAAGCCTGTGCTTCCCGTTCCAAAACCACTCTGCATCCCGCCCTCTCCACCGGTACCGTCTTTGGGGTCATGGTGCTTTTTATTTTCTCCTTGTCAATACCGCTAGCAGTTCTTCAGAAACAACAACAACAAAAATCTCTAAAGAAAGGGAAGCAGCATTCCCGCTCAAAAAAATCTTCCCAGGAGCACTTCCCGTTTCTCTGTCCGTTCGCAGCGTGTTTGACGGGAGCTCGGCCCAGTTCACCAGGACTGTCCGCTGAAGCGGGGTCGCAGAAAGGCCAGGGCTAAACTTCGCTCTTGGCAAATTAGAGTCTTTAATAAAGAGTAACATGTGCAAAAAAATTAAATAGATTGACCAGTTTCCAGAATTACTGCGGTCAGAACACTTGCTTTATGTGTGTGTTCTTACCCAACCCAACGCTGAAACCTCAAGTACCCGAGGCAAGAAGTGACATTTGGGAGAGACCACCACAAAGAGAAAACCCAAGAGGTGCAACCTGTTACCTCAGTGTCCTTCCTCCACCCCGACGCCTGCCGTAAGGACGTGGACACAGCAGCAAAAAGAACAGAAGTGAGAACTTCCCCTTCTCTCCGTGAGGCCAAAGCACTGTTCCTGGTTGTTGGAAGGGAGAGCTCTTTCCTGACAGGTGGAGTGGGTGTTTCGCCTTCCGGTTGCAAGGAGGGGAGGGGACAATCAGCTGCTCCCAGTTGCTTTCTGGCAAGTTTGTGGTGTTCTTTTCCCCCGAGCACATTATAGCTGGAAACCTTCCATGGGAGCTTCGGCTTGCTGGAAGATGAATTGCTGCTGGTTCTCGTCAACGTGGGGAGCCAGAGCGGAGTCGTCCTCTGCTCCAAAGTAGTGCTCGATCAGGTCAAAGGCCTTCTGGTAGATCTCTTGGTTCTCGTGGCTCTGTAGGAACTCTATCTTATCCAGACCTTGGAGGAAAAAGGGGTGTGGGATGCGATGAAATGCGGAGATCCTGATATTTACGCTGCCCCACACCCATCCACCACCCTTGCCCTGTTCGCTGCAAGACCTTTGTGTTTGATTTGCATTTTGTGAGCAGCACTGATGTCTCAAACTATTTCAGATCTCTCTGGGGATGTCACCCGTATCAGGCAGCACAAACACCTTTCCCACAGCAGGTTTAGCTGACACAGCTGCAGCACGTGCACCCCCAGCTCTGCTGGAGACTAAACCAGACTCCAGGGAAAGGAAAACAAGGACTGAACAGCTCGGTAGTTTCAGGGTGGAGAAGGAAGCAGGGCCCATCCCAGCAGCAGCTTTAGCTGTCCTAGTTTAATTCACTGAACAGAAAGTGTCCAAGCACAATATCCTCTCAGGAATTGCAAAGATTGTTCTTACTGGGAGAACCAGGACACACAACGTGGCAGTCAGCGGGAAGGCAAATCAGACCCTGGCAGCATACAGGGAGTTCCAGACTGAAATAGAAACTGCTCCTCATAGCATTAAGAGCAGGTCAAAAAACCCACCCACCAAATTAAGTGTCTCCACGGAAAAGCGAAGTCTCCCTAGATTGCCACAGTACAGCGGCTGGCTACAGCCAGAGCAGTCTGAGACCCAGAAGTACCACTTTTTATTTTACTCAGCTTATTTCTAACTAATGCCCCCTGACCGGCCCAAGCCATGGTTATTGGCTTGGCCTCCCTCTTGAGGAAGCTCAGATCACAAGTACAACAGATTTTACTCCCAAGTATTTTGTCCCGTGCTCAATCATAAGAATCTAAAAAGCCAGACTACTGGGACAACATTGGCTACTTTAGAATACAGCAAATCCCTTAATGCAGCAGGAAAGCAGCCAACAAGATGAGCAGACTTCCTTTCAGCACATCCTCCAGCCCTGCCCACCACCTACCATAAGCTTCCTCGATCAGGCTGCAGTAGGGGTTGATGCCCGTCCCGCTCTGGTTGGCCTCCTGCTCCCCGAGCCTCAGGATGTTCTCCAGGCCATTCAACGCCACCTGAACGATCTTGGAGTCCATGACGGTCAGCAGGTCACAAAGAGGCTTGATGCAACCCAAGTTCACCAGGTACCTGAGGAGAAAGCACCACCACACACGCTGCTCAGGGTGCAGCAAGCACCACCTTTGCTTCATGAGGAAGAGCAAGGGAAAGCCATCAAACTAAAATACAAAAAGTCACTTTAAAAAATATTTTTACTGTTCTGCAAGGTTAACTTGTATCCATTTCTTTGCATTCCTAGATACACCCCCTTTTGAGAAACTTGCTGACTCCCTCTGAAACCCAGGCTCTATTCAAATCAAGTCCACACTGGAATTCAAGCTATCACCGAGTTCGGATTTTGCCTGGTCTAAGCCACCTAAAGGAGCAGAGGAAGTCATTTGGACGAGCTTATCCTTATCCCAAAGGAAGCTACAACTTGCAGCACAACCATGATCCAGCTGTAGCTCTGCCTGTGCCTCAGGTGCCCCCGGAGGTTCTCCAGGTCACGTCCTCGTTGCTCGTCCCGCAGTTCGCATCAAGACAAAGCCACCCTGCGCTGACTCCCCAGGTACCTGATCTGTTCGGGAGTTCCTCCTGACGTCGCGTTTGTGATAGCCCACGCTGCCTCTTTCCTCGTGCGGAATTCTGCTTTCTGCAAGATTTCTATCAGTACCGGGAAAATGTTTGCATCTATGACTGCCTGGGGAGAGAGCGCAGTCAGAAGCATTTGAATCGGAAACACGGTTCCTAAAAGTCTATTAAGCACCCAAAAAAGCCTCTCTACCTCCATTTCCCAATGCAAAAGACCTTCCCAAGCTGTACCCTTCAGCCATTCCCCCTTTTTAGCCCTCAGCCAAATCCTACTAACACGAGACATTCAATTCCACAACGAGCAGGGCAGACAGTCCCTGTTATTGCATCAATACTGTAGGAACACTCTCATCCCTCTTCTGCCTTTGTACGTGGGTCATTAAAAGGATATTTAAAACTTGACAAGCTGCAGCTTTTCAGAGGGACAACTCTCACTAAGCATGGAGGAACAGGGGCTGTATCCCTTCTTATTCCAGTGATCCAACCTGTGGGACTCATTCCAGCCATCTCTTCGCTTTTTTTAGCTCATTTGGCAGATGGCTGGGAGCAGCACATTTGCAAATTACTGCAGAAATAAGAGTTGTGAACAAACCCAGCCTCTCAGTGTTGGATAAAAAAAGCTGCAAATCCTTAGTGCTGAGCTTGGAATTGAGATGGGCTGGGGAAGACTGTACCTGTATCTGTGCTCTGTTCCCTGCCGTGATGTTGGATATAGTCCAGCAGGCTTCTTTCCTGATGGATTCCTTGGGACTACTTAATAAATGAAGGAGACACGGCAAGGCTGAGCAGTTGAGAATCACCTTTTGGGAAAGAGAACAGAAGTGAGATCACCAGTGTCAGGTGCAGAGCTCAACATTTGCAGCTCCCACACAGCCAATGTGCTCCGTGGGCACCGTGCTTCCCCACCAGACAGCGATTCCCTCACCTGGGTCTGGATGTCGTCCCCCGTCACGATGTTGCCGACTGCTCGCAAAGCTGGGGAGGCCACTTTGTAGTCATTGTGCCTGCAGGAAAAAGGGTGTAAGGACAAACCCAAATGTGTCAGATCACCTGCACTGGGATGCTCAGCAGATTCTCCCCCCCCAGGTTCTCATGTGCATCGTTTACTTAGAATTCCATCCCCGGCTCACGCGCAGCCACACTGCCCAGTCTCTCCGGGCTGTAGCGGGGAGACAAGAGACTTACATTAACAGCTCCACCAGTCGCCGACACACTCCCGAGTCAATAACAGCTTGAATTTTCTCATTGGGGCCATCTGATAAGTAGGAAAGAGCCCAGCACGCATCTGCCAGCAAGTCAGAGTCGCTGTTGAATAACAATCGGGACAAGACCGGCAGGCAGGGAGACACCTACAACGACAGCCACCACCCCAGGTCAGTCGTGATCTGCAGGGACTCCCAGGGTTGCAGGCAAACGCTGCGTGGCTGGGCTGACCGACAAGGTAACAAGTCCTGAATGTCCACATGTTCCTTTCCTCAAGCCGGCAGCTTCCTTGCTGGTTCACATACCTCATAATCACAGCGTCCAAAGTTACCTCAACAGCTTTATTGCTAAACTACAATTACATCCCTTCTTTTAGGAGCAGTCTAGACAAGGGCTGTCGTGCTGCTACTGTTGGGAATCTCCTTACATTCCTTCTGCAAGAGCACTGCTCCACTTCTTACCCTTAAGGATGCTAAACAGCTCAGTATCCAGAGCAGCCACCATCAACACTGACAGCCCTCAATACTGCAGTCATTTATAAGCGGGTTTACATTCACACTCAATTCAGGTTTCACCCCTCACCACAGGCTTCCCAGCTTTGACATGCAAGCTTTCACTTAAAAAGGTGAAACCCACTATCTTAAACCAGTTTTGTTCTAACAAAGGAGACACCTAAGAGCCAGCAGAACCTCTTGTTAGTGCGTGAGAAGGGAAGAGGAAAAGCCACCACAGCTCCCATGGAGGCCTGTTTTGTAGCATTTAGATGTCTCAGAATCAAGTTTTTAGTGACAATTTGAGTGAAGCCTCAAACTTCCAGAGTTCATAATAGGGTTCAGAGAAGCCTGCAGCAGATGCTCCCTTGCATGGAAGCCTGGGCTTCCCCCTTACATGAAGTGGCCAGTGGATGGGCTGCCAGTAGAGCCAGGCAGAAAGGCTGGTATAAAATTTAACAGGCACTCAGATATCTGCTGAACAGCCACATCAAGTGCAGCAGGAAAAGCCTCACCCTGCTCCCTCCTGGAATGACTTGTAGAAGTCCAAAACCCAAAAACAATTTAGACAAACATCTTACAAGGGTGTCTCCCCATCACCCATCTGCCAACAAGGTGTTTATTCTCACCTTATCAAACTCTGGTGGTGGACTCTTTCCTCTGCACAGGTTTGACAAGGCCCAGACAGCATTTCGTGTCATCGTCAACCTGGTGGACTTCGTGAGGAGCCTGAAGAGACAATTATCATTAATTATAAGCCTTGATGTGGGAGCCAGCAAGGGAAACAAAAGAAGCAAAACTGGTACAATTTTAAGGGAGTCAAACCACTACTCCACTTGCTGTAGCACAAGCCACGCCACTTCTTACTTGAGCCTCATCAAGCAAGAAGAGAAGTGACAAGCAACTACTTCTTAGAACAAACAGGTATTGTTCCAGTGTCAAGTGACATGGGTCCGGAAGACAAGTTCTGCTTTAGATAAGTTGAAGAAGGAAGGGTAAGTCAGCCAAACGCAGTTCTAAGTTCAAATCCAGCCCAAGCAGACACTCAAACCCTATCCGAGGTCCTCACTAGAGACCAGCAGCCTCAAACCGCTGCTGCCCAGCTCTAATGAGGACAGTGAGTCCCGCAGACTGGGGACTTGGGGTGGCAGTCATTGCTGGCAGCCACTGCCAGACGAAGCTGTGTAACAACCCAACCCGCTCATGACAAAGCATCAGTTTGCCAAGGATAAAGCAGAGACTGATTCTTCCCAGAGCAGTGAGCAGTCCCTGGGAGCACAGCAGCAAATAGATTTGACTACGGCGGGTCTGTGCCACCCTTCAGAGGTGAGGGGTGCAGAGATTGGCTCCCCTCCCTCAGGTCCAGAGGAGTCTGCTCAGATACACACCTGAGACCCACAGCATAAGCACAAGGAGCAGGCATTGGAGGGACACACAGGGGAACAGCGAGCCCTGTGACTCCAGAAGGACAAGCACACTGCAGCAGCGCCCGCTTCAAACTCAGCAGCGCAGAGGTCTGTGAGAAGGCATGTCATCTACCAAGTCCCACTCTTTATGAGGTACTTGTCTGATCCGGTACCAATGGATTGGCTCCCAGTGGATGTCACCACACCTTGCTGGGGAATCTCTTCACCCAGCTCAAATATTGCTCTGCTGCAGCACAATGGGACATCAAGAACTGTACTGGCACACATTCATGGCTACTCACATTAATAAGGGAGGAAGGATAGCGCAGTTAAGGACATAATCTCTACACACAGAGCTGTCTCCAGCAATGTTCCCCAATGCCCAGACAGCCTGAAAGGAAACAGCAACAGTTTTAGCATACACACAGTTTCTGAACAGAGGAAGAAAAGAGGAGTGTGCTAAGGAAGCATTTTCCTATAATTCCAAGCAAACCATCCTTCAATTTGTGGTCTGGAGGCAGTTGTCAGACACTGGTCACTCACTTTAAACACCGCATTTTAGTCATGTACAACCCTCTCCCTAACCCCGAAGTACAAAGTGAACCTTACCTGCTCTTGGACATCCTCAAAGTCCGAGTTTAACAGCTCTATAAATATAGGAACCGCCCCGGCCTCAATGACTATTTTTGTCTGCTGGGAAGTTCCTGATGCAATGTTCGTCAGTGCCCACGCCGCTTCAAACTGAAACAGGCAAATAAGTGACAAAAGTATAAGTAAAGTAATTCCAATTTAGCAAAACATTTACTGTTAAATTTTGGCTATAATTCTTCCAACTTCTACTAAAAACGTGAGAGACAGAGTCCATCGCAACAGAGACCTCAAGACTTGAACAGAAGGGCTGTATTTTCTCGAGCGATAAGAGTCATGTTTGCTGAACGCCTTCCCAGTGGATGAGCAGGTGAAAAAGACACCTTAGTCAGCCACACTGTATCACTTCACCCATACAACAACTTTCCAGCCAGAGAAGTGAAGACACTGTGCATTAATACGTGCAGAGTAGAAGTTCCCTATGTTTGGCACAGGCTGGCCAGTTCCAGCCCACTCTCATCTGCCTTGAGTTTCAGTGAAGCTGAGCAGCAAGTTCTCTCCTTTTGCCACTCATTCTCTGGTTTGAAAACAGATTTCTGTTCGGTTCTTCTTGACCATAAGCCCAAAGGGCAAGAGAAAAGATGGAAGGCAGTCATCAGCTCGGATCCAATTCCATGTACGGAAGTATCTTTAACCCCTCCACAGTAACTATAGTTATTACCAAGCTAGAAGGAATCTCACGGAGCCACCGAGTCTATCCCTCTGCCCCACGGCAGGACCAGCACTACCCAAACCATTTCCAACAGATTCTGACCCTGGACTTAAAGGTCTCCAATAATGGAGGTTTTCCCTCACACAGTTTCTTCCTTCACATTAATTCCATGGCTCCACTAGCTCCCAGCAGAAATATCAGACACAGGAATGCTGAATTCTCTTCTGCTGCAGTTGAACTATGCTATTTTTGCCTGTATTCCACCAAGAATTCAGAGCAATTTATAATTTCCTTTTCTGCCCTAAATACAGGCTACCTCTGCCTTCTTCTATACACCACACAACCTGCATCTTTGGGGTTTGAGACAGCACTTTTTCCTGGCAGCATCCATGGTTTCACATTGCTAAGCTGTAAAGAACTCACAACACAATCTCCTTTACCTGTAGCGTGCAATTTTCACTTCTCTTCAGGAATTCAACGAACCTGTCAACCACTCCTGGGGTGTTGATCACTTCATCTATTGGAGGATTGGGCTCTGCAACAGCAAGGCAGTGTCAGACACAGGGCTAACGCAGGGCAATAACAACATGGCCCATCACTGAACATTCAGCCACGTTCCATACAAGTCACACAAATTAATTCATTCGCAATATACCAGATTATCATGTTTCTAGGTTATAATTTCCTTTCCCCCAGCTCACAGCCACTAAGCTTCTGTATAGCAACACACGTGCACAAAAGCCTGCAGAAGCAAGGCTGTCAGATCCTACAACAGGGACAAGTGGAGTTATTTTTACCTTTGGAGAGTAACTTCCTGAATTTCTGAGTGGTTGCCAGCTGTAGGTCAGGGTCATCCGAGAAAAGCATCTCCACCATCTCTCTTGTGATCACTCCCTCCTGAGAAAACACAGAGGACACAGAACAATGGTTCCATTTCTCACTAATTTTATTTAAGGCATCATGACAGCCCACCATGAGTTCGCGCTTAGTTAGCAACGCAGAGATCCCCAATTGGAGATCACTGCACACCACCTACTTCCAGGCAGACTTTTCCAGTAACATCTGCGACATTCTCAAAAGTGGGAAACTCAAACCATCGAGGTTTGTCTGTTCTGTGCATTCCACAGCATTAAATCCACTGAAGGTAGGAGTGCAAGATGGAAAAGCACCTTACCCCACACGTTGTGGAACTAACATAGGAATCCACGAGGAGACTGTCAAACATGGAGGCATCTTCACTGATCAACTCCACATTTCTTCTTTTGAAAAGCTGGCAGGGAACAAAGCACGGAAGTCATTATTAGAAAGCAATGATGAACCATCTTCATAACTAGACATTCTTGTTCCTCAGACAAGATCCCATCAGCTAGACTGAATGCAGCCTGCTTAGAGAAGCAGTCATTAATAAGAGTTCTGTGCTCTGAAGACCAGTCTGGCGTACAAACCTCAACAATAAAACATGCTAAGTCTTGCCCTCAGATATGCAGACACTCCAGTTGCTGAGACATTGGTGCAGGCAAGCGCAGAATTTGACCTAACAAGTCAGGAAACTGGAGAGAAGGCCGCTGGTAGATGATGCGTTAAAAAGCAAATGTTTAGTCTGAGCCACATATGTCACCTGGGAATCACCTCGGACTCTCACAGACTGTCGAACCAAGAAAATCTGCCTCAGAGTTAAGACAGACGCAGCCCACACTCTCACTTGTGCTTCCTTCTTCTTGAGGAAATAAATCCATTCACTAATGAATAAATTAAAATACTCAAAATCCCCTTAAAAACAAAGATCTGTGAACAAATCCTCCGGTGCCCCAAGGAAAAAGTGTTTGGAGAGCTCCTGATGTGTGAGCTACGCTCTGCAGTAGGTATGAAGAGAGAAAAGGTGTCAAAACAGGAAAAACAAGAGGACTGCCAACGAACCTTAATGCCCAGATCCTTGAAGATCCCAGGTTGGCAGCAGCACAGTCCTGGCTGTGTTAAGGCTGTGCACAAGCTACTCAAGGTGACAGTTACCTGTTGCTCTCGTTTCTGTTTGCGCAGTTGAATTCCTTCCTCTTCTCTTCTCCGACGCATTTCCTCAGGATTTAGGGCTTTGTTCTTGTAGCTCTTCATTCGATAGTTGTCCTTTGCAGGACTCGCCATGGTTTCTGGGAAGAGAAACACACACCTACCTCAGATTTCTGGTTGCGCTCTGCTTCTCTCCTCGCCCCCTTCCTGCCAAGGAATTCTGTGCGCGTGGAAAGGCCAGATTAAACACTCTGGTTTGCAAAAGCTGGGCTCAAACACTGAAGTGGAAGTTCCAAATCAGAACCTGATCCTGATTTCAGTTCATGGGATGTGCTGTTATGGCAAGTGTTGTAAAGTTTTGAGGAAGCATAAGAGGAGATTTCCTGTTCCAAAAGGAACCCAGACCCAGCTTCACTGTATCTAGCTTGTTACCCATAGGAAAGGCTTCTACACACACAGCCTCACCGTCCTCAGGAGGGGCAGAAATAAACACTACTTTGGTTTTCAGCGGAAATCATTTCCCTTGTATCATCAAGGCAAAAATCCAACAGAACTGACAGCAAACTAAGCTCTGGATTTTATATCAGCCACTAGAAACCTTGCTAAAAGCAGAGCTGTATGTAACCTACAGCCACGTTTACCCCTCCAGGTTCTGCGAGTGCTCAGCTCCTGACCTGCTTTGCTGTTTCGTGCCAAGCAATGCCGCACTTCCAACTTCATTACTTGTGCCTTTGCCTCCGAGCCAGGGCTGACACTCCACTGTTTGGCACAGTTAAAGGCAACCAGGGCCAAGCAGCAACCTGAGAGCAGAGGGTATCAATTCCTCAGCTGCATCCAGCTGCAATCCATGACTTTGACCACGTCCACTGCTTTTGCATCTTTCCAGACTCTCCCTTTCTCCCATTTATGACACAGATTCTTTGCTTAACACCTGTGTCTTTCTCAGGAGAGGGAGGAAGCAATCGTCATACGCAGCACCAACCAACCCTGAGTCCAGCTGATTCCTCTCCAGAAGTCCCCAGACACCACTATCTCTGTTTTCTCCCAGACACCAAGGGGAGGAGGAAGAAGCATCCTGTGAAAGTGGGCAGCGCTATCTCCTCACCCCTCCACTCTCAAGCTGCAAGCACTCCTCAGCCACATTGCTTACAGAAAGCTTCAGTCCAACTTATCAACTCCCTCCAGCCGCTCTGGAGCCTTTCCAGGATCAGCTGGAGAAGCTGCAGACCCTACTGCCCTCCTACTGGGAAAGTCCCCAGTCAAGTCGTATACCATGGACAAACATCCAACATTTCATTGCTACAGAAAGAGGAAACAACGGGAAAAATTAATATTTTAACAGAAGAGGAGACAAAATACTTTCAGTTCTATGACTTCCGAAAAAACAGATAAAAGACACCAAGCAGTGAAAAAGTCAGATACTGTTTCACAGCATATGCTTTTGAGGAGGACATTCTTCTGAAAAGCATCCTTCCCTCCACCCAGCAGCAGGGTACAGCAAGACGAGCAAAGAATATTTTAATTATTATTCTTAGTTGAAAAGCCACTAACTGTGAAGATAAAAGACTTAAATAAAATCTACAGGCTTCCTCGGTTTAGATCTGATCTTACAGTAGCAAGAGGTCATCTACAGATAGATTTTAACTCAGGAAATGTGACTGCCACTGTTTTGCCACTGCATTGGCATCACTGCCTCAGGACTAATGTTGGAACAGCCACACAAGAAAGAGTGAGACCTGCTGGCTTAACTCGGAAGATTACAACAGAATCCCTAACAGGACAAATCTGTTACTTCCCTTTGGAAGGCAAACTCCAATTACAAGGTAGTTTTCTAGAAAGAAGGAGGAAAAAGTGACTTAACATTACACTCAGGATTACCCACCAGTGAGTCACATAACTAAGGGACATGGGACAGTGCAGCTGTCTCCACACTTGCACAACCCCGCTCAGCTGGGCACACCCTGGACCCTGCTCCAGCCAGAGAGTCTCGGCTGCGCTGCGAGGTCTCGGAGCACACTCCAGAGCATCGAGAGCACCGCTATGCCGCGGTGAAGCCCCAAAGATAACTCGCCCCAAAGAGTTCACGTCAGCTGTGTAACAGCCCCTCACTGCACAACATTCTCTCTGACACTTAACACTTTCCCTCGCGCACCCTTATCTCTTCAAACTACTTCCACTGCCATCATCCCTGTAAGTACATTAATTACATTAGAATGCTAATTGGCTACATGGCATCCCATTTCCATGGCAGTGGAAGAATGCCACAAACACAGGATGAGGACTTCACCGCAAGCTCAGCAGATGCTGCAGGCACCACAGACTGTGGCAAGCGGCTATGCGGGATGACTGCTCCTGGGACATCTGCAACTCCAGCTTAGTGAGAGCAGATGAAGCCGCTATCCAACCAGACTCAAACAAGGATCGAGATTCAAAGAGCAACATGAGCTTGGATGCATCTCCATCATCCTGAGCCAGAGAGATAAGGCCCGTATCAGACAAGCAGCTCTGCTCACTGTTAGCCAGGCACAAGTAAGCTGCTGCAATGAGCTGCTAAGGTCATTTCAGTGCATGGAGCGAGCGCTGCTGTTCCGTGTCCATACTAAACACACACGTAAGCCCAGTTCCCACAGACCTGTCAGGGCTGCAAAGCATCAGTGAATTAAAACACATTTTTATAACTCCTAGCATGTAGCACATCTTTGGCATAAACATTAAAAAGTCCCCATGCCAACAGTTTCTGTATGCCAACACCTTTGGAATCAAATTATTAATAAGAATTGGTCCATCAAAATCAAAGCAAGGCTTTATTAAGCTAGTAATTCATTTGGGAATGACTTCAGGTGTTCCATGAGTCAAGAATCCTCGTACAGGTCATACAGAAGCAGTCAAGCTTCAGGATGAAGCTTATCTGAATGACGCTTTTTCAATTCCTTGTGCAAAGGAAAATCCTTCATGAAACAGAAGGGATGTGGCTCCTGCTGTAGGTTTTGTTCGCAACGGCTGGCCTCGCTCAGGCAGAGTTCTCCAGCTGCCATGTACACCACAGCACCACCAGAACAGTCTGCCACACGCGTCCTTACGTATTGAGGCATGAGAAGATATTTACTGCTTAAAAGGAAGGAGACACAGTATGAAAGTTTGACTGTGAAGGCTCAGCAGAGCACTCAAATCCTGACAGGATCTGTGCAAAAGTCAACATAAGCTGCAGCTGTTCAGCCAGAAAACTGCAATTCCAGGATCACTGCTGCCACGCCAATATTATAACGGATCAGAAACCCAGCCTTGCTGCTTCCCAGTTCCCTGCATTACAGAAGGCATTTACTTCAAACATTGGCAGCTGCTGACTAAAGCCTCCAAGCTGAGTCACTGCGGGGACTCGCACACCCATCATAAACCAGGGCTTGTGCTGCTGAGTCAGACCGGAGTGAGAGCAGGGACACAGCGACGCTGACAGACCTGCAGGGCTTTTTAAGGCAAAACATCCTTTCGCAAAGGGAATCTTCACAGCAGATCTATCACCATTCTGCTGCCGGGCATAAGACACACACCTAAGGCAAAGCCTGGTCGGTGGGAAGGCTGGCAGCTGCCTCTCAGGAGCAGAGAAGGGGAGCAGGATCATGCAAGTGTGAACGAATAGACACGATGAACCCCATCAGCACCAATCTGCCAATGAGTGCCTACTGCGTACAGGTCAGAGCTTTCCCAGTGATGGTATAAACTTGGTGGGTTACAATTAAGCCTCCTGAAATTTGACAGGCAGTAGCAAAACACACCCAGTGAACTACCCAGTTTCACCTGACAGGCCTTACTGATGACATTCCTTGGGTTTCTCCCACCTGGCAGAAAGTTTCTCCATTTCCTACAGTGATCTGAAAGCCCAGAGGAGCCTCCCATCTCCACCTGCCTTCCTGTCTGCACAGGCTCTCAGCTCAGTACATATTCCCGCAGCATCACACTCTTGCAGCAAGAAACATTGATCAGCAGCACAGGAACGGTCACTGCTCTTTGCTGCCCTTGCTCTCCTCGTGTTTCCTCAGCCTGACCGAGTCGCAGGAAGGCAGAGATAAACCACAAATCCACACAAGTTGCCACGTGCCAAGGACGCTCTGGCACAGAGGAGGAGACACAGGACTTGTTCGCAACAGCCACCAGGACAGAAAGCTTGGGAGGAGGCCTTCTCAGTAGAGTCTATGTCCAATGAGATGCTTGTGCTATCAACATTCTGCCCTTTAGGAGCAGAAGGCGGCTGCAGTAACTGATTTAGTAGGAGCAAACAGCAGAGTAGTGCAGTCACACAGAGAAAATGAATCTCACCTTTAGGAGAACAAGCTGGCAGCGCTACATCAGAGGTCTGGGACTCCAGTCACCTCCTCTGACAACGTTAACAACTCCATGGATATCCACGCTGTCTCCAGTTACAGCCACTGAGGCATTTCTTTAAAATACCCCAAGCATCTCTGATATTTTTGGATCTGGGGAGGAGGGGCCTGTAAGAACACGCCACTCGTCTTCTGGGGCCGCACACCCGAGTCAGTAGCGAGCAGGGGACATCAGGCTCACTGCATGGTGTTGCTTCACAGTCCTGCATTTCTCCAAAAGTCTGAACAGTTCACATTTGCAACTCAGACTCTTGGTATTCCTGCAGTCGGCTCTCAGGATCGCACCAACAGTGAACCCTGGAAAGCTGGTTCAGCATTTAGGTACAGCACATCAGTTTTGAACATAATTTCTTATCGCTATGACGTACTTACAAGAGGAAATCTCTGGACACCTCCATGTTCATCCTCTCACTGCCTCTTACTTTGCCAAACCATCACCAAAGCCACTGCCTTAAGTGAACAAAGAAAACATTCAATGCAAGGGTGTCACGTCAGTTAGCAGCGCTTATGTGAATTTTGTTCCTTCCATCTCCTGTTTGTGATAGAGTTCCTTAACTTTAAGGACAGAAACAAACATTCTTCTGAGACTCAGGCACGCGAGGCATTTTACAGCACTCTACAAATGCGTCTGCAGCCAATTCTTAAGAGCTTAAGAACTCACTGTACAACAGCACAAAGATTCCTCCCAACAGAGGCAACCAATAGGGACCTGTTAACATCTCTGGAGGATTCTCCTCTAGAAAAATCGTAGCCAGGACAACTTGATTTCAGCTGAGACTGCAGATAGAGAAGCCTAAATGATCTGTGCTACTGAAATACAAATTAAATGAAGTTGGTTATAATAAACACATAAAAGTAGTTGAATTACTTGTAGTCACTGTATATAAAGGCAGCTCTGAAATGCTACCAGGAATGAGCTGCGAACAAATCATTACATCAAACCTAGCACTTTGATAATTTTCATTGAGTAAGAAGAAAAAAAAAATCACTTCATTTGCCCAAAAGACATCAGAGGGAAACAGAAACCAGAGCACTGGTTACAGCAGAAGAACAACTCCCTAAGCCATCCTGCCAAGCAAGCAGCAACTCCAGGTTTCTCTCCTGCAGCCCTGGAGTTGCCCCAGCTGCTGCCAAACCCTGGGAAGCGGCCGTGTTCTCTCCTCCTGTCGCCCGTGCAGGTCTACAGTGCACACCTGCTCTGCTCGTCTGTTCTCACCCAGATTATCTGAGTGTTTGCTACAAACACGCACAGGCAGAGCCCTTGCAGCCAGCCTGCCTCCGTTCCCCAGCCGGGCGCTCCGCACGCAGCACAGGCCGAGCCAGTAAAACGCTTACCCATGCAGCTCTCGGGCTGCCGGGAGCAGCAGCCGCCCCAGCTCCCTCCCGTCTGTTTTAGCTTCCACAAGCCAGCGATGCGATATCGCTGCTGGAATGTGCAACAGCTTCACTGATGGCGCTGGCTGTGGAGGGGGAAGGGAAAGGCAAAATCCCTTTGGGGAAAACGAAAGGTCCCACAGCAGACCTGTCCTTCCCCAGGGCCAGTCCGAGACCAGGATTCCTTTCCATCTCTTCCTGCCCTGATGGAAAAGGAGCCCACCTACCCTTCAGTCCTGTTCTCAATACATATCAATGTCAACGCTACCCCCTCCTGAGCTTTTTACCCCCAAAACCTGAAGTTTGGGGGTTTTAACTCCTCTTCAACCTGATTTAAGCGCTCTGAGACACTCAGACGGCATTAAGAGCAGACTGATCGAGTCACCCAAGGTCAGAGGCCTTGGTGTAATAACAGTTCCTAAAAAAGGGATTAACTCTTCCACTAAGTCAACTCAAACTTGACCCACGAGTTACAGGAGGTTAAAACCACCCAGAAATAGTCGGAGGCTGTTACTGAGGGCTATACAATTCCAAGCAGCTCATCCTTCCCAAAGCGTGCTTTGCTCCAGAAGCAAACCGCACTGTCGGATTTGCAAATCCAAGTTTCTCTGGACCTTACGGTACAACAGCTGAAACCCAAAGGGCTGAGAGAAGTGGCACTTTCAGTATCACGCTATTTTAAATGACTGAACTCCCCTTTACAAAGTTCATGTTTGCCCTCCTGAACACGAACAAACAAAGCAAAAGAGCCAAATATCTACTTTAATCTATGGGTGACCAGAGTTTGATTAAGAATCAAGCACTGCACACTGCTCCGCTGGCTCAAGAGCGCTATAAAGACATGTAGATGTGTCATTTGCATAGCAAACCAACAGCAAACTGACGGGCACTTCTGACAACGCAGGCAAGACCAGGATCCTACAACCACTGCAGCACCTGCAGCTGGCACCATGCAAAAAGGGTGCGATGTGCTGCCACAGTTCAGCCCTACTGACCTGAAACTCGGAAAAGAGTGGCCTTTGGTTATTAAAAAGTTAATAAAAGTTGCATTAGGAGAACTCAAACAAAGGGAGTTTTTAGTTCTTGCTGTCAGAAAAACACCTGCTTCGATCTCCAAGAACAAATGCGGAGGCAGAGGTGGGGCAGGGTGGGAAGTGCCCTGGCAGGAACGTCCCCACTCTGGAGAGCGCAGACAGCTCTCCGACATTCCCCACAGGCCCTGAGACGTTCTTCTACTCAAAGCTGCCAGTCGAGATTTACATCTCAAGCTATAAATGGAGTTTTAAAGGCTGTTTGGAAGCAGGAGGTGCTGCAGCCACAAGCTTGTGGTCACTGACTTTTCCAGGAACCCCACAGGAGGAGTTTGGAGCCAGCAGGAGAAGTCCTGATGGAATCATTTTGATCAATCAACATCCCACTCCGAGGGAATTTTCAGGACTTCTGAAGGCAAACCTGGTTAAAAGACAATACTGCAAGTGACAGCGGATGCGGCCTCAACCCGTGCTTCCCAGAGGAACCTCACTGCTTGTAAGGAATACATTGGTCACAGCCCTGGTGTTCCCAAGCTTCTCATCCCCTCAAACCCTGTCTGACTGCCTGAACCTCAAGAAGACCCCTCTTCTGTCCGAGCAGGGAGCGCCTGGGGCTGCACCAGAAAGGGCAAATCTCCTCTGCTGTTACTACCACACCTTCAGAAGGGCGAGACCGGGCTCTGAGCGCTCTGTGCTCACAGAAAGCGCTGCCTCTGCCTCCTCGCTGAGCCTGCGAGGATGTGCACGAGCCCCTGCGCTGCTCTGGGCGCAGTGTCTGGACGGGGCAGCACGGCGACAGCCGGGACAGGCTCTGCGGGCGCTGCTGGACGAGTTTTACTTCACGAAAGCGCCAAGAGCCGAGCCCCGGAGTTACCGGGACCGGGCAGCTCCGCGGCGTCTCCCGGGCTCGGTCCCCAACTCCTGTGATCCCAGGGCCGGCCCCGCCCCGAGCCCCGCGGTGCGGCGGCGCCTGGCAAGGCTCCCCCGGGCTCGGTTCCCCGGCGTCCCTCGGGGCTCACCCCGGGCCCGGTTCCCCGGTTCCCCCAGAGGTGACGGCATTGACGGCCGCAGCTCCGCGGACACCGGGGGTCCCGGCGCCGCCGTTCCCACCCGGTCCAGCCCCCTCAGCCCAGTCTTTCCCCCCGTGACTCAGCGGCCGCAGCCCCCCGGTCCCGCCGGTGAGGGGCGCGGTGAGGGACGCGGGGCAGGACGGGCCTCGGCGCGGCAACCGGGGCGGCTGTACCCCCACCCTTCCCACTACTCCTCCTCCTCCTCCTCCACCTCCTCCTCCCTCCTTCCCTTCCCCTCGCCCCCTCCCCGCCCGCCCGGTGCCCCCGCCCGCGCTCACCCATCGCGGCTCCCGAGCGGCGGCGGCGGCTGCCACACAATATGGCGGCGCGGGGCAGGGCGGGCGCGGGCGCGGACGGCGGCGCGAGAGGGACAAACTGCGGCGCGCGGAGGGCGCCCCCAGCGGCGGGGAGGGGGGCGGGGCCCGCGGGCCCTCCCAGCCCGTCACGTGACATGGCCCCTCCTGGCCCTCGCAGCCCACAACTCGTGTCCTGTCACCTGCGCAACACCCCCGTGTCCTGGCCCTCACATCCCACCCCTCATTTCCCGTGCCCTCATGGCCCATCCCAGGCGCCCTGTCCTTTGTCTCACCCCCTTGTCTCCCATCCTTCCCCCTCCCATCCTGTCCCTCAAGTCCCCCCCACTCGTGTCCTTTCCCTCACGCTCTGTCCCCTCCTGTCCCACCTCACAGGCCCCGCTCCTTCTGTCCCACCCTCTGTCCCGTTCCTCCCCCTCACGCTGTGTCCCCTCATGTCTCATCCCCTCGTATTCCCTCGTGTCCCACGACCCTCCCCGGCCCACGCAGTCCAGCACAGGTTTTGAGCGCAGAAACGCTCCAAGAAATCCTTTAATTACAAAGTCCGTTGCCAGTCGGTGCCCATGGCATCTCTGCGGCTCTGGGTCTGGCAGCAGCTGCTGTGGGGTCACCAGGCAGAATGCGCCCGGCCGTTCCCCCTCGTGGCAATGAAGACGTCAATGGGGACATTGGGCAGCGTCAGGCAGTGGCTGCCAGGGCATCAGCGCAGCTGCCTGCAGGAGAGAGTGGGGTGACCTAGTGGCACAGGATGGCACAGCCCGACACGGGCTGGCATGGCATGGCATGGCCCCAGCATGGCCTGACAAAGGCCAGCATGGCATGGCATGGCCCCAGCATGGCACAGCCCAGCACAGTGTTCACTGGCATAGCGTGGCATGGCACAGCCTGGCACAGGATGGCACAGTGTTCACTGGCACAGCATGGCACAGCCCAGCACAGGATGGCACGGCATTGACTATTATCACACACCAGAGCACAGCAGGGCTCCCTGCCCTGATAAAGGCTGCCAGCAGCCACAGGCAGGGAGTCAGCGTGCCCTGTCCCGGGGCAAGGAGGGGTTCCAGCCATCAGCCAACGCTTTCGGGAGCCAAAGGAGCCGCTTTGGCAACACAGGGCGCTGATGCGTGTGGCAGGGACACGGTGCAGCTGTGCCAGGGCCTGGACCCCACAGGGGGCGGGGGGCGCAGCCAAACTGGGGCAATCGCCTGCCTCGCCAGGGAACCTGCGAGCCTGAGGCACCCGCTGGGAGCTCACGGCCGGGCCCTGGGCACGCCAGACTGGAGAGGAGCGAGAGCGTCAGCCGGGCGAGGGCAGGACACCGGCAGCGGCCAAAGAACCAGGAGAGCAGCCCTGCTCACCTAGCGGCTTTGCAGCCCGCCCCCCCTCCTGCAAGTCCCGCCCCGCCAGCCCCATCACCACGGCAGCGGGGCTCGAGGTCCCTTTGTCCTCGCAGCTACAGCCGAGCCGGGTGAGGAGCCGCTGCGGGGCGACCCGCAGGAGCAAAGGGGCCCAGCTCGCCTGAGAGCATGGAGGGGTTTCTGCTTGCCAACGGCTACAGGCTCGGCAGGAGCATTGGGGAGGGGACGTACTCCAAAGTGAAGGAGGCGTTCTCCCAAAAGCACCAGAAGAAGGTGGCAATTAAAATAGTTGACACGAAAGAAAACCCAGAAGGTAAGATGTGACCCCGAAAGGGCTCTGGGCTGAGGCACCACCCCCCCCCCCCCCCAGGGACTTCTAATTCCCGTATTTTTTCAAACCCATCACCTGAGAGCGGATGGTAAGGGAGGACCAGTGCTGGGGATTCCAACAGAGCACCCTGTGGCCGTGGCCCCTGGAACGGGACCCGTTTAGGAGCCCAACCCTCTGACCAAAGGTGCCCAGCATCCCCCCCCAGTGAATGTCCCTACGGCACCAGGCCGTAGGAACCAGGCACTCCAGGGACAACACCTCCTCCCTCTCGTGAGCAGCTCAGGGCTGACCCCGTGAGTAAACCCCTTCTCCTGGCAGTGTTCATCCAGAAATTCCTGTCGTGGGAGCTCCACATCGCCACATACTTGGACCACAGGAACATCATCCACGTGCACGAGCTGCTGCAGTGTCCAGATGGGAAGATCTGCCTCGTGATGGAGCTGGCGGAGAACGGGGACATCTTTGACTACGTGCTCCGCGAGGGTCCCCTACCTGAGCCCCAGGCCCGGGAGCTGTTCCGGCAGCTGGTGGAGGCCATCCAGTACTGCCACAGCTGTGGGGTGGCCCACCGCGACCTCAAGTGCGAGAACGCTCTGCTGCAGGGCGACACCGTGAAGCTGACAGACTTCGGCTTCGCCAAGCTGCTCCCCAGGGACAGCAGGGAGCTGAGCTGGACCTTCTATGGCAGCACAGCCTATGCGGCACCCGAGGTGCTGCGGGGCGTGCCCTACGACAGCCTCAAGGGCGACGTGTGGAGCTTGGGCGTCATCCTTTACGTCATGCTCTGCGCCCGCCTGCCCTTCAATGACACTGACATCACCAAGATGCTGTACAAGCAGCAGAGAGGTGTCTCTATCCCCCCGCACCTGAAGGTCTCCACGGAGTGCCAGAACCTCCTGGAAGAGCTTCTGGAACCAAACATAACCCTGAGGCTTTCCATCGAGGAGGTCAGCAGGCACCCGTGGCTGAGCAACCCCTGAGAGCAGCTCACGCTGCTCCCACAGGGACAGATGCTTTCTGAAATAAACATCAATTTACCACAAATTTGGAAGCTGGTGTTTCCCAGATTCTCAACTTCACACATGCTGTGCCAGGTTGGCCAAGACACAGTTGGGTTTATACACGGGCATTTGTCCAGAGGAGACCATGGAGATGATCTGAGGGCTGCAGCACCTCCTGTACAAGGACAGGCTGAGAGTTGGGGTTGTTCAGCCTGGAGAAGAGAAGGCTCTGGGGAGCCCTTAGAGCAGCTCCCAGTGCTGAAAGGGGCTCCAGGAAAGCTGGGGAGGGGCTCTGGATCAGTGGGTGCAGGGACAGGACCAGGGGGAACATTTTTGAGCTGCAAGAGGGGAGACTGAGATGAGACCTTAGGGAGAAATGTTTTGCTGTGAGGATGGGGAGGCCCTGGCCCAGGTTGCCCAGAGCAGCGATGGCTGCCCCATCCCTGGAGGTGTTCCAGGCCAGGTTGGATGGGGCTTGGAGCCCCCTGATCCAGTGGGAGGTGTCCCTGCCCATGGCAGGGGGTGGCACTGGGTGGGCTTTGAGGTCTCTTCCAGCCCAACCCATTCTGTGGTTCTATGATTTTTATCAGCTCCCTCAACACCCTCGGGCACCAGTGTTGGGGAAAAGGGGGAACACAAGCTCTGAGCAGCTCAGGGCAGCGCTGGTCCTCCTCCCTGAGGAGGGTGGGAGGGCAGGGAAGCCCAGAGAATCCAACACACAGACCCTCCCGATGCAGCCGTGCCCACCCCACAGGCACAGGGAAAAGCACTTGACACCGGCAGAGACTCCGTAGAATTCCTTTAATCGCTGTTAACTGCAAGTCTGTAAAAGGTTTGGCGAAAGTCATCGTTACAAAACTACCAGCTGTTAGAAGTGTTTCTGGTTCTCACTCCAGCTCAAAAAGGCTCAGGGAGCTGTAGATCTTTCAGAACAGAGAATATTGCACAGACAACCCCACGGTTAATTTGACTAAAGAAGAACAGTGACACAGATGCGAGCGCTGCTGCGGGCTCAGGGGATGCGGCCGCGACTCACAGCGCAGCCCCACGGGGATGCAGCTCCCACTGCTCCCACCCACAGGTTTTCCCGCTGCAGCCACAATTGAGCCCAGGAGTGGGTGAGGCTGCAGCTCCTTTGCGAGGCTTCGTGGGGCCCAGCGGGAGGGGAGCTGGGGCTGCAGCTCAGGCTCACACAGGCTCCACAGGTCAGACGTGATCCTGTGTAGGTGCCTGAAGCCACCATGGCCACCAGCCCACCTGCCTGGGCAGCTGCGAGACAACCTCTCCAAAGGAAGGTGAGACAAAACCAAAACCTAAACTCTTCCAAGTGCACCCAGGTTAACGCTACCCAAAGCAGCGGGGAATCCACAGCTCCAGTGAGGGACATAAGAACAAAGGCAGCGCACACGTAACCACCACCCAAAAGGCAGGGACAGCAGCAAGGACCCCTGTCCCTCAGAAGTGGCCGTTAGCAACACCCACCAAGGAGCATCCTGTGCAGTTAGAGGGGAACTGCCCCAAAGGAGAGGCCTTTAGTCCAAGGGAAGCATTGCAAGCAGGCACAGGGGCTCAGTGATGGATCCCAAGTGAGGGCAGCGAGGCCGGTGGCCCTGATTGCTGGGGGACGTGATGGGACAGACACACACACAGAGTCAACAGGCACCACTGGGCATTCCTGCATCTCCAGGGCTGGGAGAGGGAAAGGCCAAGCCCCGGGGACGGCACAGGCAGCAGCACTCAGGGGGTGGACTGGGGCTCTGCAAGGGCCGAACTGGGCACAAGGGAGGGGCTCTGCGCCAGGGTGACCCCACACGGCTGCTCCGAGCAGCTCCAGGCACCGCAAGCCACTTGGGGAATTTAACTGGAAGGACATGGAACCCAGCAGAGAAGGCGGTGTGGCTGCAAAGGGAAAGCAGCAGCCCGGGCTGTTAGGGGAGCTGCTCCTGCAACAGGAAACAGGGGTTTCCATTAAAGAAGCTTCCAAGACAAAAAGCCAGGCAGAGCTCAGGGTTTGGCAGGGAGTTTGACTCCTTCCAGCATGACCCAAATTCAGGTAGAGCCACAAGCCCCACACAAGGCTGCATTGGGGCACAGCACGGCCTGCAGCACAGAGCAGGTGCAGCTTTGTGCCCGGGAGCCTCTGAACTGCAGCACCAGAGCTGACACATGCGCACACAAGGGAACAATCGGGCAGCTGGCGGCACCACGTGATCCTGCCAGGTGTCCAAGTGTCCAGCTCGCCCCATGGACCACTCACTGCATCGCATCTGCCTCTACCCAGCACCTCTGGAGCAGTTGGCCTGGCCCAGCCAGTCTCTAGGACCTAAGGAGCAGAAGGGCTCCACAGCAGCTGAGTGCAGGGGTCAACGCTGGCCACCGCCTCCACCAGGTCCGAAGGCGTCACGGAGCTGGCCACAGGATTTAGCAGGGACAAAAGTCCTCCAACCTGGAGCTGCAGCCCCCAGCACAGTCACACACAAAGGAACGGCCGATCCGCGGTTTGGTTCACATTCGATGGTGGAAATGAGCCTGTGACACACGCTGGAAGCAGTTGCTTTATTCCCAGTCTTCCCACTCTTCATCTTCCAGCTGAAAAAAAAGAGGAACAGCCCTCAGTTTGTTCCCCAGCTCCACAGCTACAGCTCCTCCTGCCCAAGGGCACCTGAGTCAGTGCCAAGCCTGCCAGCCTCATGTTCCCACACCCTCACAGCCAGAATGTGGCAGCTCCCTCCCCCTCGGGAATCCTGCACACTCATCCCTCTTCAAGCACACCCATGACCCCACGGCAAGACCCCCAAGCCAAGCCTGTGTCCCCACACAGCAAGTCTCACCTTCGGGAAGCCTCCTGCGAGCTGCTCCAGCTCAACCCGAGGGATTTGCTGCCTTGCTCCAAGGCACCATGGCCTTTCCAGCCCCCAGGGGAAGCACCCAGCAACAGCAGAGCTGCTGATGGCTCCTGGGAGCAGCCTCCCCTCAACTCACCTCCCCAGACACTTCCACCTTTGCGAGCGCCAGCTGCACCTCCTCTTCGGTCATGTCCAAATCAAAGTCTTTTTCCCAGTCCTCACTGATATCCGTGCTGGAGCCTGGAACCACAAATATCACCATGGAGCCATCAGAGCTGCACCTGCTCTCCAGACGCTGCCCAAAGCACACAGACCTGATTAGCTCCCATCTCGGTCCTGGCCATTACACAGCCTTTGTTTGGATCAAACCTGTCTGGGAGATTTTGGCAAAACCCCTTTACTCCACCTCCATCATCACAAAACCAAGCCCTTTTCTCAAGAGCTGCCAACCCACAGAGGGTTTCCAGGCCCTGTGCTGGCCACACAAACGCACCTTTTTTGCCATTGTTGGAGGGAGTGGATTTGCCGCTATCTGAGTTCAGCTCGAAGACTCGCAGATCTGTTGGTCCCTCCTCTTTCAGAGTCTCTGTCCTGCCCTGGGCTTTGCTCTCTGCCTCTTTGAGCTCTGTAACAGCCAGCGGCTCTGAGGATGCTGCTGACTGCCGTGCAGGTGCAGAAGGATGACCGAATTCTGAGGGCTTTGGCAGGGAGTTCTGCTCTTCTGAGGTGGCTTCCAGCAGCCTCTGGGCAAGGTCTCTGGTCCCGGCTGGCTGCGGTCCAGTCTGTAGCTGCACAGCAGGCACAGAGGCAGGGTTTGCGATCTGAGTCACCAGGGAGATGCTCTCGCTGCTCTCAGAGGGGCTCCCCTCTGCTGGGGGCGGCTCCGGAGGGAGGACGGCCCAGCTCTCCTCCGAGGGTCCCCTGGGAGCAGCGGGGTGGCTTCCCTCCAGGGCTGCAGGGGCAGAGTCTCTCTTTGCTGCTTCTGGCAATTTCTTTTCTGCACAAGGCAGGGGTGACATTCCCAAGAACTCCTCTGTAGGAAGGTGGAAGAGAGATGTTTCAGCAAGTGCAGCAGCCGCTGGCAGCACAGCAGGGTCGGCTGCAGCTGGGCTGGGAGCTGGATTTGTGGGAGCGAGGAGGAGCCATTCCCTCCCTAACTGAGACCTGCTGGGTCTGCACAACGCCTCTCGCAAATCCCCACCCACCTTCATCCTCTTCCCAGCCTGGCTCCTCCTGGTGAATGCTCTGTTCCGCTCGCTGCTTCAGGGCCTCCCTCCGAGCTTCATCCTGCAGGGAATTCAGCATCAGCAGCTGCTCACATCCCCAGTCCTTCCCTCTCCAAGGCATTTCAGTGTCAAGGACAAAAAGACAGCAGCCCAGATCCCTGCTTTTGCAGGAAAGTATCCACTATCTTTGTTCAGCATTACAGCTCCTCAGCTGGAACACCCACCTGCCACAGGAGACACCCCTGTGCTGACCCACCTGCTCCAGGCGATGCACTTTATAGAAGTATCGCTGCCAGAACTCAGAATGGGAAACAGCCACGGGGACCTGTGAGGACAGGGAAAACACAATGAGTCACCAGAGGGAGGGCTGCACCTGCTGCCCTGTCTCTCTCCTCTGGAGCCTCGAAACCTGCACGAGGCACCTGCATTTCCCAGCACACAGGCTTGAGACAAGGCCTCAGGTGCACCTTGGAGTTTGCTCAGACAGAGGAACTGCTGTGCCAGCCTGTGACAAATAGGCAGGGAGGAAGAAGACAAGATGCTGCCCAACATCCATGTGCCGGTTCTCCATGCAAGCACAACCAGTTCTAACACCAACCCCAAAGTCCCAGGAGCTCAGGACTTCCCTGCACCATATCCCAGACCAGAAGCTGCAGGGGGCTCTGGCTCCCATGACAGGAGCCAGGTAGGGCCTCACCATTTTGGTGTAGAGCGCGCGGATGGAAGGGCTGCTTGCCAGCAGCTCTGCGATCTCCCCTTTCTTCTCCTCCAGGTTAAACTGCAAGAGCCAGGCCTCGAGGAGCTCCGCAGGGCCTGTATAGGACAAGCACAGAGAGAATAGCCCTTGGCACAAACAAAGCAACAACACAGTTGGCAGGTTTCTTTGGAAAGATGCTGTGTATGAGAACAGCTGGTGTGATGAAGGGGCAAAGGAGGGGGGAGATGTGAGTCTCTGTGCCCGCCCCCAGCCAGCACAGGGCCCAGAAAGCCCTCAGCCTCAACAAAACAGGGAGATCTGCTCCTCATAAACAGTGACCCCATCCACAGCCACGCTAGCTGCCGAAAGGCTCTGGGCAATTCCAGGTGGCCCATGGATCCCACGTGAGGACCAAGCCCTCCGTACCATCAGGTTCGTTGCAGTAGGTGGCCGGGTCTGACTGGAGGCTGTACAGCCGAGCCTGGAGGAGAAGATGCAGAGGCAAAGCTGTCAGCAGAGCGGCAGCAGCAGAGCCACCAGGGGATGGAGTGTGGGACTCGCATCCCGGAGCTCCAGGAAGGAGGAACCCACCTTGGCGCTGTCATAGGGCTCTGTGGTGCCCGTGGGCGTTGCCATCAGTGTTATCACATCGCAGTCGATGGTCTTATCCGGCGAGGGAGCAAATGTGTCTGAGATGACACCCAGGAAGTCCGAGAGCCCCTTCCTCACCTTTTCAGTCGCGCCTGAGGAAACATCTGTCCTCTTGAAGAGAAAAAGCAGTGGGGTGTTAGTGACGGTGCCTGCAGCAGCAGGACAAGCCTCAGTCTTCCCTGGGTAGGCTCCTTTAAGGAAGCAGGGTGTCTCAGAAATGAGACAATGGGGTGGCCAGGGCTGGGCTGGGAGCAGGGTGTGGTGACAAGCACCAGCCTCGGGTGCTGGTGGGGCGGGCAGGCAGGCGTTGACAGCACTGTGGGGAACTGAGGACACAGCCAGGTTGAGACCAGCTGGTTTGGGGTTGGACTGGCACAACAGCTCAGGCTGGCAGCTCGTGCAGGGATCTGGTGTCATCCTGCAGTGACACTGCCAGCACCTCTCCTACATGGCACGTGGGGAGAGGGAACAGGAACTAGTTTCAACTCATCTCCAGAGGCTCATCGCCTCTACAGCAAGGAAATCCCACACAGTCCTGGCACCAAATCCGCACTGGGGAGAAAGGCTGGAATTTGAGGCTCATGGTTATGTGCTGGGGTTTGTTTTGATGATAGTATCCTTAAAAGCCATTCACCCCCCGGTGCTGCTTTCTGCCCCCCAGCCCTCGCTCCCATACTCACTGCGAGCTTGTCTTTCACCACGCTGGCTGTAGCTGCAATGGTGCAGGCTGTGTCGTGCTGCACAACTTGAGTGAACTCGGCCAGGTCCCGCTTCATGAACTCCAAAGCTTCTGTTGACTGTAAGAAGATGACAGACAAACTGCGGAATCTGTTTGCTCCCCAACAAAGCCACAGTTGCTCTGGGAACACTGGGCATGTTAAGTGTGGGAGTCTCTAACCCAGCTGAGCCCTTGCCCAGTTCATGCAATGGGTACAGCTGAAACAATTGGGATAATGGAAAAAGCCAAGCTAAAAACACATGACAGCAAGGGGTTAAGCTGAGATGGGGAAAACATAGGTCAGGAGAAGCCCTGCTGTGTGAACTGCCTGTATAAAAGATCTTGCTCTAAAGCCTTTGTGTATGATTGACATCTGCGATGCCGTCACAGACAGGACATTACACACCAGAAGACAATGCTGCAACACTGTGCCCTCCCTCCTCGGGTTGTATCTTCCCATCACAGCCCACAGCTGCTCCCAAGCTGCAGGGCCCCAGCCCAGCACTCAGCCCCAGCCCTCCACATCCCCCTTGAGCCCTTGACCCCTCCTACCTTCTCCTTCACCACCTGGTAGCTCTGCTGCAGCCAGCTCCGCCACCAGCCTGTGTCCTCCCTGCCGCGGGACAGCGCGTCAGGGCCAGCACTGGCACCAACACCAGGACCAACACTCAGGCCGCTCTCCCACCACCCCCCATACCCCAGCCTTTCTCCCGCAGACGCCCACATCCCTCTCTCCAGGCTCCTTCTCTGCCGCCCCGGCCCCACTGACTCTGCACCCCAGGACCCTGTCCTGTTGGCCCTCTCCCGCCGCCCCAGCTCCGATGCCCTCCCAGCCCCAGCCACTCTCCCCCCACCCTCTCCCGTTGCCCCGCTCTCCCCCAGCCTCGCTCCCCTTTCTCGCTGCCCCTCACGGCCCAGGCCCCGCCCCAGCCCCTCTCCTACACCCCAGGCCCCGCTGCTGCCCCCCGCAGCTCAGGTCCCTCTCCCCCCGCCCTGGCCCCACTGTCCCCGCCATCCCCTACGACCCCAGGCCCCTCAGTACTGCCGGTACTACTGCCGGTACTGCCGCCGGTACTGCCGCTGCCTCCGCCGCCCCCCGCAGCCCAAACCCAAACCCAAACCCAAACCCAAACCCAAACCCAAACCCAGGCCCAGGCCCAGGCCCAGGCCCAGGCCCAGGCCCAGGCCCAGGCCCGGACCCTTCTGCCCCGGCCCCTCTCACCCCTCCGCCATCTTGGCGCGGTGACGTCACCACTATTTACCGACCCCTCACCCCGCGGGCCGCGCCTCCCGATGACGTCACTTCCTGTACCGCCTCCTCCTCCCGGGAGGCGGGAGCGGAGGTGAGGGGCGCGGGTCGGGGGGTCCCGGCATCGGGGGGGACCTGGGGGCTGTGCGGGGTGGCGTGGTTGTCCTCGGCATTCAGAAGCGGCAGCGGTTCCGGAGCCCCCCGTGAGCCCTGCCGGGGTCCCCCTGAGCTGCTCCCCTCCCCCTAAGGGCCTCCCTCTTCCTCAGGGCCCTCCCGCTGAGCGCCTCTCCCGGGGCCCCCCCAGGCCCTCCCTGTCCCCCTCCCGCTGCGGGTCTCCGTCCCCGCTCGAGCTCACACCGGGTTCCTCTCGCTGAAAAGACCCCCGTACCTCTTTCCTCCTGCTGAGACACCACCACCCCCCATTCCGTGCTGTCCACCCCCGGGTTCCTCTCACTAAGGCCCCCCCCTCCCCGTACCGCCCGGGCCCTCGCTCTCTCTCAGAGCCCCGCTGCTGCGCCAACATTGGGTTCCTTCTGCTGAGGGGACCCCCCTCCCTGCGCCCCTCCCTCCTGCTGAGGCGCCCCCTCTTCCATGCTCACCCCTGAGGCTCTCCGTCCTGGTGCTTCCCTAGACTCTCCTTCCTCCCGATGTCCCCTCTGAGCCCCCCATGATCCCTTGTTCCAGCTGACACCACTCCCCACCAGGCCTGCGTCCCCCCAGCTGCCTCCTTCTTGCTGAGGGGACCCCCCTCCCCGGAGGCCCCCAGACCCCGCTTTCCCACTGAGAACCCCCAGACTCCTCTCTTCTACTGAAGCCTCCGTCTCCTTTGCCCCGCAGAGCGATGGAGATGCAGTCGTACTACACCAAGCTGCTGGGCGAGCTGAACGAGCAGCGCAAGAGGGATTTCTTCTGTGACTGCAGCATCATTGTGGAGGGCAGGATCTTCAAAGCGCACAAAAACATTCTCTTTGCCAACAGCGGCTATTTCCGAGCCCTGCTGATTCACTACATCCAAGACAGTGGACGCCACAGCACCGCCTCACTGGACATTGTCACCTCAGAGGCCTTCTCCATCATCCTTGATTTCCTTTATTCAGGGAAGCTGGATCTCTGTGGGGAGAATGTGATCGAGGTGATGTCTGCTGCGAGCTATTTGCAGATGACTGACGTGGTCAACTTCTGCAAAACCTACATCAGGTCGTCCTTAGACATTTGCAGGAAAATAGAGAGAGAAGCCGCCTTCTATCAGGCCGACAGTGGGAGCGCGAGTTCGGCGAGAGAAGGCACCTCGTACGGCACAAAGGGCCAGTGCTCTGCCTCTGTCTCTTCCCTGCAGGAAAAGGAGAGGATCTCAGATTGCCAGCGGGATCCTCCCTGCGGCGACTGCAGCAGCTGCCACCCCCTGGAGCTCGTGGTCCGAGACCCTGGAGGCAGCCGCTCTCCAGATGACGCCAATTCCTCGCTGCCCAAGGGAGTGGAACCCAAAGTCGAGTTTGACTCGGATGAAGTAGAGGTAGAAGTGGGCGAGCGGCTGCAGCAGTACCCGACCCCATTGTCCCTGGAGCAGATGGAAGAGGGGCTGCATGGCGGGCAGGCGATGGACCTGGCCTGCAATAACTACCACATGAAACAGTTCCTCGAGGCCCTGCTGCGCAATGGCTCCGCGCAGAGGAAGGAGGACGTGGTTCATCACTTTGTCCGGGGCTTTGAGGGTAGGCCGGAGGACGCGGGGGTAGCCATGAGTTCCATGATGGACATTCACAGCGACTGGTATGGTGAGGACGCAGGTGAGAGGGCTCAGGGCGTAGGCTGTGTAACAGAGGAGGAAAGGGCTTGGTTGTGCGACTTCCCTTGTTACTCTCATGCTTGTTCAGGAATACATTGCTGGATATTATGCCGTAGCACAATAAACTATTGTTCTGGACTGCAAAAGCAAGCTGTACTCATTTATTCAGTGCAGCCTTTGGCAGGTAAGTATTTCTAACGGCTCTCACAGTCTCTGAAGCAGACCCTGAGCTTGGGGCTGGTGACACGGTGTTAATAAATGATCCCATTCGGGACCTTGCTGAGTGACAGGTGAATTTTTAAACAGTATCTTCCTTACATGGTGTTTCAAAGAGCGACCGGAAAGATGAGCTGAGCTGCCACAGGAGGGATCTGCTGTAGAACCTGGCGGAACAGCTCATCCCACCAGAGCCCCCGCCAGCGCACGGTCTCTTCGCTGTTACGTGGAACTCCCAAACTGCAGGAATTGGTTTTATCCAATACTGAGTGGTATCTAGAAATTCTTTAAGAGCACTGAAAGCTTTAAACTCTGTGGTATTGCATAAAGACTTAACTTTCACCTCCAGATGCAGACTTGCTTTCAAGCTGCCAGGCACCTGAGGTTCTGCTGCTTCACATTCTACTTAAGATAGCGAGCTCATGTTCAGGCCAGTTCCAGCTCCAGTGTGCGTGTGTGATTGTAAAGCCAGTATCCCTGGTATTATTTCTCACTGCTTTAAAATAAGGGATCATAAAATAACAGATCCAGTCTTGCAGTCACGAAAGACTGAAATTATTGGAACAGAGCAGAGTGCTGTTGTGGGACCGTGATATGGATTTTGCCTGTAGCGAGGCAAGAGCATCTGAGGCATAAACTTTGCTCACTTGTTTCCCTTTCAAAATACTCAGACTGTTAATGAATCATTAAAAGGGAAATGCTTGGAGAATTGGATGAAGAACATCGGGTGTAATGAGAACGTATCGAAATGTTAATGGTAGATGTGCCGTAAATGGGTGTGGGGAGGGAAAGCCATGCCTGGCCGTCGGTTGTGTCTCTGCTAGAGCTGAGCATCCCACGCTGGGTAGAGCAGAAGTCTCTCTTCGCAGCGTTCAGTGCTGCTGTCGTAGCCAGGAATGAGAAATGCAGAGCCCTGATGAAGGAATGACACGCTCACACACTCAAGCTGACAGATGAGATAAATACCTCTTGTTTTCAAGTGTCTGCATTCATTCCCATCATCCTGGTCTGTTCCATGGCTGATGGAGGGTAAACAGGCACCTCTAGAGCTCCTTGGAAGCAAGGCAGGTCCAAGAACAGCTTCTCTTTCTTCTAAGCGGAGCTCTGAAAGCCCTGCAGGGATCAGCAAGACCTTGTGAAGGTCTGAAATTGGGCGAGGAATTTCACGTGGCAGCCACACCTTAATCCCAGGCGCTCCTTTTTCTGAGATGGGTTGGCCAAACCTCAGTACAGTGAATGTTCTACAGCCCCACCAGCTTTGGTGTGGGAGAGCTGAAGGCTCAATACGCAAACAAACACCTTCCTCGGTCCCTGAAAGAGGGAAAATAAACCCTTTAGTAGAAATCTCAGCAAGGAAGCCGGTATCTGGGCTGGGGCTGGAAAACTTGGCCATGTCCATGGTTGTGTAAAACAGGGTCTTCAAATTTAATTCTTTTGGCATCCAGCTTCATAAATGTGTGCATGTAGGTTGGGTTTAGGAAAAGGAAAATATCATCAGCAAAGGCATGGGAATCCTGCATCTCATTATTACCGATAGAAAGGCTAAGGGGAGTGGCAGGAGAAATGAACATTTGGGTTTTGAGGTGGGTTCCACACATCTGATTTTATGCACTTTGTTAAAGCACATGGGAAACACTGTGCTACTTCCACTTGTAATTTGTGTTCAGCGTGACAGTTTCCAATGCTGTTTGACATATCTGAAAAAGGAGAAAGTAGGAGACTTTCTGTGGCTGAGAGTGCAGGGACCGTGCTGTAGGAAAAGCAAATTTTTTGGTGCTTAATTAAATGGCTTCTTAAAATTAATTTGTGTCTCTGTTGTGAGCCAGCTCCCTTAGAGAATCAGCTCTGTGTGTACAGGCAGGCTGATCTGCAAGGGACTTGATCATCCGCAGCTGCAGGAATGTCTTCTGGAATTGCACAACCTGCAGAAATCCCAGGTAAGGTGAACCCAAAGAGAGGGGAAGGTGTGTTTGTGGTGACACAGATGTGCAGCAAGGAGGAGGAGGAGGAGGCAGCACAGCTGTCAGCCGTGAGGTGCCCGGTCTAATGTGCTGTTTCCTTTCCAAAGGTGATGTGTTGGTTGTGCCGATCAAGCTCCACAAGTGTCCGTTCTGTCCCTACACGGCCAAACAGAAGGGAATACTGAAACGGCACATCCGCTCCCACACAGGGGAGAGGCCCTACCCCTGCGAGACGTGTGGGAAACGTTTCACGCGGCAGGAGCACCTCCGGAGTCACGCCCTCAGCGTAAGTTTGAACAATTGCATCTGTCAGCAACTCTTTCAAAGGTTTTGGCATTTCCCAATCCTATTTCCCAAAATATGTTGGACAAGATGATTGTCATCAATAAGAGATAAATGAGAAAAGCTTTTCTTATGAGAAGTTGAAGGTGCCGATACGCGGTTTGTTAGTGCTTGTGTAGCTGGAAGTGGGATGGGACCACCCACCGTTTAGCTCAAGGGTTGAGGTTTTCCTGTCCTAGGAAACTGCAGCCCCAAAGAAGCCAACATGAGGTGACGGGTTGCCCTTTTTACCCTACTGTTTGTTTTTCACACCAGGTGCATCGGTCGAACAAGCCGATCATCTGCAAGGGCTGCCGGCGGACGTTCACCAGCAGCCTCTCCCCAGGGCTGCGCCGCTTCGGCCTCTGTGACAGCTGCACCTGTGTGACCACCACCCATGAGGACCCCGTGCCCATCAACCTCAGCCTGATGGAGCCGTCGTCAGAAGGGCAGGAGAAGGCCGATGCTGACAACGACTGGCCCATATATGTGGAGTCTGGAGAGGAAAACGATCCGGCTGACGATGATGATGCTGATGGTGATGACAAGCAGGAAATCCACAGGAGCTTGTCGGACCGAGAAACACTGATGTAGCAGTGGGAAGAGAGCAGGAGCTTGCTCTGTCTCCCTGGCAGCAGTCGGTCTGCAACAGGAGGCTGCGCATTTGCCCAGTTAGGGAGACTGTGCTGGGTTTTATTATTCAGTTTTTTAATAGAAGAGTGGGGGAGAACTGCAGTTTTTACTACTTTTAAGTTTTCAGTGCTGTGCACCAGAAATCTGTGAAGAATCTTCTCCCTGGGGTTTACAGAGGTTGTCCTTGAGCAATTCCCAGTGGTGTCTCTGCCTCTTGGCTCTGATTTTGCAGGTGGAACATCTCTGGTTTGTTTTGATGACAGGTTTCTTCAAATAATGCTGTCATGGTCCTTAATCCCTGACCTGGAAGGGGCAGTCTTCTCCCTGAAGATTACATTAAAGAAACGTAGTTTTCATCCATTACTTTGGGACTTTCCTAAACCGAGTTGTGATCCTTCTGTACTAGGGCAGGATTGTCAAAACTGTAAACCTGAAGTGTTTCTTGGGCTGAATTTGGCCTGGAAACCAGAAAAACTGGGATAACAAAACCCTGCTGCTGCTGCAAGGATGGACAGTGAGAATAAATACACTTCACATGTCCGTAATTGCAGGTGTTTCGAGAACAGGATTCTCTTTGTGAATTGCTTTTACTGCATCTTCCTCTCTTGAGAGCTCGGACTATTTATCTTCAGAGGTGGCTTTAATGTCACTTAGACATTGGGAGTCTTGTCTTAAGGACTCCTAAGCACACCTTATGGTGTCCAGTGTTCTGGTCTCAGTTTAGACCGTGAGCTGCCCAGTTCTCTTCAGCTTTTCACAGCAGTTGTTAAAAGCTTCAGTCAGGTTACTTGGGAATTCTGATTCTGGAGATGAAATAGCCGGGTTTGCAGCTGATGTAGCCAAGGAGCAGTTAAACACCTGAGCTATGCACACGAACTAGCTCTGAACACCCTTTTTGAAGCAAGAGTGTAGGAAACCTCAGAAATTTTTACTCTCCTCTTTCTCTGCAGATCCTGTTCTCTCTCTTTTACTCTATTTTCTTCCAGTCTGCGGTGTTTCTTCGTATGGTTCATCTTGTGTGAATTTATCCAAGTACTGTCTTTTTTAAAACACCCTTCACTGTGCACCCCCTGTTTCCTTGCTGGGATAGGTGAAGGCTGGCTTTCACAGGAGGGGAGGGTTTTTTACTTTTCCAGTACCAAGTTGATATCAGCTATCAAAAATAAAGCTGGGAAACTTCCTCTTTGCTTCTGGGTAACCTCCTGTTTCCCAACGAAGAGATAAAACTAAGATATACTGTGAAAAAAAGACTGTTAATGCTTCTTTACTCTGTTATTTGTCAGTGTTTAATGAAATGCAGTTGTCCAGTCTTTCCAGCTGGATTAAGGGCTGGATCGGAGCCTGTGGACAGTGCTGGCTGACCAAGAGTGAGCAGTCCCACTCTACAGGACAGAGCTTCTTGAGGTTTCAGTGTGAAGAGAGGCTTTACGCTTGGCAAACATTAGAATGGAACCTAAAAAACCAGAGCCCTCTGATTTAACCAGTTCATTTTTTTCCACACCTTGTGCTTCTCTTTTACATCCTGAAAAAGAACAATTTGGCTTCTCCACCTGCTTCATCCCCAGTGAAACAGTAGACCTATAGTCACGTCACAGTTCACTTGTGAGAGGGGATTTTGATGCACAAATGCACTTGAGAATTCATTGCCAGATCAAGCAGGGTGAGGAAAGAATTAAAAAAGCTGCTTTTTAAAGGAGTCTCTTTACTGGTGGTTCCTGAGAACAACAGAAGGTAAAGATGTGCTTTGAAACATCTCTCTGCTCTAAGTTCCTAATGGAGTGAGAAGGTGATGCTCATGTATTTTCTGTACTGAAGCTGCATGAGCTGTCAGTGGTCCCCAATCTGAGTCTGTAGTAGCTGAACAGTATCGTAGCAGCACACATCATCTCAGAAAACCTCACTGGGACAAGATCTTTAGAACATCCAGGGCTCTGGAGCCCCGGTTTCAGTCATCCAAGTGAAGCCCCATCACAGAGACAACTCATGTAGGTGCCTGGTTTAGAGCTGAGCTCCTCTGAAAACCCTGCTGTGATTTTGGGTCCTGAGCACTTCCCAAAATCTGAGTAAATCGTGAGCTTGTAACTCACACCGGCACATTGGAAATGCCACCCCCAGCCCACGGGGACCGGTCTGTTGGGGGTCTGCTCTGTTCTTGTTGAGGCTGCTCAGCGCCAGAGGGTGCTGGGTTTGTATCTGCTTATCTGATAAAGGCAGGAGTTGTGTGTGTGAGAGCACCCAGCAAGGGTCAGGATCGCTGTGTGAGCCTGCCCTGCCAATGGGAGTGGAGGAGGAATGTAAATAGGAATCCAAAATGATGTTTAGTAACCAGGCATCCCCATCTCTTTCTAATGTGAAGATGCCACTGCCACCTCGGTGTCAATTATTGGTGGAGGCCACCGACATGGACAATCAACTCAGCATTGTTCTGGTTAAGTGCGCCACAATTAAACTGGCCGAGCTGTGCTGAGGTGGGGGCTGGCAAACTCTGAAGCTGTGAAGACGTTCGGAGTAGGGAAAGTTGACCTCTTGGGAAGTCTGTGTGTGGTCAGAGCTGCAGGAATGACTGCAGAGACCTTCGGCGACTTCATTTCAACCGCTTTCTTTGGTCTTAGCGATTGTTCGTGTGTGTCTTGTGCGTAGAGAATGGTGCTGTGTTCAGGTGTGTGTAACGTGGGGTGACACCATTCCCATTCCAGATGGAACATGACCACCCAGTCGATGTTTCCTGTTGATCTGTCACTTTGTGCTGCTGCATTGTCACTGGAGTCCTTCAGCCATTGTGTATAGAAGGGGAGGTAGTTTATCCCCGTCCTTGTGACTGGATGTTCATGTAACTCCGTTTGCTGTGCTTCCCCATGTTTGTGGATGGTTTTCCTACAATCTTCTGTTGTAGATCCAGCCTCCGCAAGCTTTGAGAAAATGATGTAGCTGTTTTATTAAATATTCACATGGTGCTTAATGAAGAATGAAAAATAATGTTTTTAGGAAGCTATTTCTAATATAATCTATTTCTCAAGGTTTTTTAAAGGCCACGCAGACTACATGTCTCAAACTCTTAGCTGTAGGTAGTTGGCTTAGTTTAGGAGCGTGCGTTTGACTGTACTTTGCACACAATCCCCTGTATTTCCCTGAAGGAATGCAGGCGGCACTGGTACTTGTGATGCATTAAGCCTCATGGTGCAAGAATCTGTAAATCCTCCAGATGTGGTCATTCCATTTACTGATGTTTTGTAAGGCAATTTCATAACTGGAGTCCTTTAGTCTAGTTTAACTGGCGAATTCTTATAAACGGGACCTTATTTGTAGCAGTGACTGAACTCTTGTTTGTGAATCTTGGAGCATTCCGGAGTTTTTTGATTGTCTAGAAAATAAAACTCTCTGAGAGGGTTGCTTTGGTTTTTTTACTGTTCAAAAGTTGCCTGAGTAAACTTGAGAGTGTCAAGATTAAGGCTCACATTTCAGTTTCTGGGAATTAAACATGAAGACATCCGTGGATGAACCAGACTTGTGGTAGGAACGGACTGGAAGGATGTGGAAGCTGGTGACAGTGAATTTGATGCCGAGACAAATGGGCTAAAGCCAAGGTGTCAGAGTGTTAGGTGGAAATTGTAATCTCATCCTTAATTCATTTCTGGTGTCTTGTTCCTTCCCTTTCTCCTGTCCATGTCTGCAGGACTCAAAGCCCTCTTTCAATCTGACGGGGATGAGGCCTTACCTCACACCCTTTGTTCTCCCCAAGGCATCAGGTCAGAACGATAGCAACTCACCAATGAGCTACTAAAAATATCTATTTTTATGTCACACAAAGTTTCTCAAAAGCTTTTACACAAACAAAATGTTCTCAGGCAATCGCGTCTCCTGTAATAGGGATAATGCTATTGGAAAAGCAAAAATTTTTGCAAGAGCATGGATTAAAATTCCTGCTGTTCACATTTCCTCATCAAATGCGTTTTTAGATCCAGCACACACCCACAAAAAGACACAATTAATGAATTCCCAGGTGTGGGGTGTTTCTGATCCAGTGGGAAAACTAGCAGCTACTTCTTTAAAGGCAGAAGAAAGAACGAAATTGTGTGGCTTTAGCACAAGATTATGTGCAGTTTTACTTCTATTTTGAAAATTTAAATTAAGACCCTTGGTAAATACACGTTCCTTTACTCACACGTTTGGGAAAAATCCATTGCAACTCCAAGAAATTAACCTTGCGGTTCAGTGCCTGCTGGTCTTTGAATAAAGGTGCTTGAGTTGTTCTGAGTTTTGACGCTTGAGTTTTCTTTGGCAAGAAAAGAAAACGATATATTTACAGTCAGACAATGGATCATAAATGAGGTCTGTGCTTTCCCAGAAACATTTATTTTAAGGAATACTTAAATCTTTCTACTGCTGTTACTGTTAATGATATTCAATTATCAAAACCCAAATGAGACAACGCAACACTTTTCTATCAGCGCTAGCAATGTCAGTTTTTTAAAGCAATTCATACCTTGTTCTCTGAGCAGCAGACTTGGTCTGGCTCCGCAACACTCCTCCTGTTGCTGTGAGAAGCACCTGCTCCATGGAGCGGCCAAGGCTGTTCCCATTGGATAAACGCTCCAAACGAGATCTCAACTTCAAGTGGAACTTTCTTGGCTAGAGAGTAACTCTAAAATTTAGAAATTCCAAACCCAAGATTAAACAAGTAAATGCATTTCTAGAATCAGCAGATTGTTTGTGAGGCATTATTGTGCAAACCAGGACCAGATCAGTCCCTGTGCATGAGGAAACCAGTCTGCTCCATGGGCGCCCGGCTGCCTGCGCAGACTCCTGGGCAAGGTTTCAGAAGAACTCCAAGAAAAGCACTTCCAACATCTTGAAATGTTCTAATTAAGCTACTCAAGATACCACTGCTTTTTTCCCTACTTTTTCAATTCCATGCCACATTCCTAGCGGATGGAGAGCTCTTGAATGCTGTTGACAGAACCCCCCGAGTGGAGCATGCGATACCCCAGTGACAGTACCGACTACCTGAGGTCACGCAGAACAAATACCTACAGACAGTTCTTCCCAAAGTTTTCAGGAGATTAAATGATTCAAGGAGGACAAGGATGATGCCGGGCCTCTGGGCTGACTTTGGAATCCACTCTGGTAATGCGTTCCTCAAAATTTGATGTAAAAGCAAGATCAATGACATGAATCTTGCAGGTGACGCTGATCAGAGGGTGGCTACGGGCTAGGACTGGCAGTGCCACATGACTGGAAGAGGCCACCCAGTTGTAGCTGTGTCAGGTTGAAACATTTTCCATTGATAATTCACACCATTGCCCAGGGATGGAAAAGATTCACACGAAATACTGTGTCAATTCCAAGCACTTTCATGTTCGAGAATGATTAGTTTAAGCTGGTTGGGTACAGAGTGGGGTATGGCGCGAGCAGAAGGGGTCTCAGGAAAGGTTTAAAAGTGTGGCCTGCGATTGGAAGGAGGCAGAATCTACGGAACTATAGATGTTTATTAAAAAGCGGGAATTAAGCTGGTGAAAAATATTGTTGCAATGGAAGAGGAGCCCATGGGATGATCCGAGGGCTGGAGCAGCTTGTGTACGCTGACAAGCTGGGAGAGTTGGGGTTGTTCAGCCTGGAGGGGAGAAGGCTCTGGGGAGCCCTTAGAGCAGCTCCCAGTACTGAAAGGGGCACCAGGAAAGCTGGGGAGGGGCTCCTTACAAGGGCCTGGAGTGACAGGACGAGGGGGAACGGCTTTAAATGAGAAGGGGGAAGACTGAGGTGAGATCTCAGGCAGAAATGTTTTGCTGTGAGGGTGGGGAGGCCCTGGCCCAGGGTGCCCAGAGCAGCGGCGGCTGCCCCATCCCTGGAGGTGTTGAAGGCCAGGTTGGATGGGGCTTGGAGCCCCCTGATCCAGTGGGAGGTGTCCCTGCCCATGGCAGGGGGTGGAACTGGATGGGCTTTGAGGTCTCTTCCACCCCAAACTGCTCCAAGGTTCTTTGAAATGGATACAAATAGAAGATAAATGAATGTATAAGACCTACAGGGAGATTGCTCATACTGCAGAACGGAAGGTAAATGATTTCAACATGGAATGCCTTAAATTTATGGACAGGAAGGCCAAAAGGACACGAAGGGTTTGGTCAAGGCAGAACGGCGCCTGTGGGGAAACAAATATTTAGGAGAAACAAGTGGGGCGTCATGAGCAGAGCCAGGGCCTGGGGGGAGAGGAGGGGGCAGAGGGGAACCGAGCTCCGAGTGGGGGAAGTCGAGGGGCTCAGGGACCGGGACTGCAGGCGTGGTTTGTCAGATGAGGCATACGAACAGAAAACGAAGATGTTAAATCTCGTCTGAGGCAGCTGCGGGCGCTGAAGGAGGATCTGGGTCACCAAGGGCCCCGCAGCCCCCGGGCGGCGCGGGAGCCGCGGGTGCGTTGCCCCTTTAATTGTGTCCCCAGCCCTCGGGCGGCTCTGTCCAACGCCCACGTCAGCAAATACCTTTTGTTTCCCTCCCGTGCGGGCTGCGGGGCTCGGGGCTGCGGGAGCAGCGTCGCCTCCAGCCGCCGCGACCCCCGAGGCGGGGCCGGGACCCGCACCCCCCGCAGCTCCCACCGGTAAGGGCGGCGGGGCCGCCATCCCCGGGCCGGGCGGCGGCGAGCCCGGCTGCCGGGCGCGGGGGGCACCGGGCTCTGCGGGCTCCGAGCTCCGGGCTTGGCGGGCACCGGGGGCTCTGCGGGATGCGGGCCCCATCCTCGGCGCTCCCCGCGCAGCCGCCCCGCGGAACCGCTCGCTCCGGGGCTGCTCGGGCGCCATTTGCAGCCCCGGGCGCGGCAACAAAGGGGTTGCGCGGGGCCGCGGCGGGCGGCGGGGGCGCAGCGGGGGGAGGTGCCCGGGGGGTGCTGCCCGGGGGGTGGAGGGGGCGCTGCGGCAGCTGGGGCGGGAGCGGCGGGGGTTCCACCGGGCTGCGGCACCGGGCTGCGGGGAGCTCGGGCGGAGCCGCCGGGGCTCAGGGAGCGCGGGTGGCTGCGGGCTCGCGCCCAGTCCATCCCGGTCCGGTCCAGCTTGGCCCGGCTCTGCGCGTCCCAGCGGAGAGGAGCTGGCGGGCGGGCACCGGTGCAGCGGGGGCGGTGTTGGCGCCGCGGGGCGGGCGGCGTCTCCGCGCGGGGGCGGGCGGGCCCAGCGCCGTCGGGCGTCCCGGGCTCGCAGGGCGGAGCAGCCAATGGGAGCCGCGGGCGTCGTGAGTGACAGTGGCGCAGGCCAATGGCGTGGCGGCGCGGGCTGCTCCGCCGGGCGCTGCCTCCCCGCCCCTTTCTGGTCCCTTCGGCGGGGCCCGCGCGGGTGAGCGGGGCGGGCGGGGCCGCCGGGCGCTCGGGGCCGCGGGGCGGGGCCGGGGGGGCTGCGGGGCGCCCGGCTCTGGGCACGCGGCGGCCGAATGAGCCGTTTGGTTCCTTCCTCCCGCTTTTCTTCTCGAGGAAGGACGTGTGGCCGCGCGCCCCGGCACGGGAACAGCGCTGGGATAAATGAGATCGCGTGCGAAGCTCCCTAAAACCGGGCCCGGCTGAGCCGGGGCTCTGATTGTGTCGGGTTTTTGTTTTTCAGAGGTGGCTTCACCTCATCCTTTCGGGGATGGAGATTTCTTCCCACCAGTTCCACCTCCTGCAGCAGCTGAACGAGCAGCGCAGGCAGGAGCTGTTCTGCGACTGCAGCATCCTGGTGGAGGGCAAGGTCTTCAAGGCGCACCGCAATGTGCTCTTCGCCAGCAGCGGCTACTTCAAAATGCTGCTGTCGCAGAGCTCCAAGGAGGCCACCCAGCCCACCACCGCCACTTTCCAGGCCTTTTCTCCAGACACGTTTACAGTTATTCTGGACTTTGTGTATTCAGGGAAGCTGTCCCTCACCGGGCAGAACGTGATCGAGGTGATGTCAGCGGCCAGCTACCTGCAGATGACGGACGTTATCAGCGTCTGTAAGACCTTCATCAAGTCCTCGCTGGACATCAGCGAGAAGGAGAAGGATCGCTACTTCAGCCTGTCGGACAAAGACGTCAGCTCGAATGGCGTGGACCGGTCCTGCGTGTACAGTGCGGGCTGGAGGGCAGAAAGCAGCCCCCCGCACGCACACTTGAGCCCGGATCCAGGGACGTGTATGATGGGTGGAAACGCTTGGAACAATTTCAGCTACTATCCAACGTCTCAAAGGAATGCCCAGCAGCAGCTGGCCAAACACGAGCAGAGGCAGGATTCCATAAAGAAATCCCGGCACCTGGGGCTGCAGCAGCCTTCTGATGTCCCTCACTATAAATCCAGCAAGCTGGAGGACAGGGCTGCCGAGCCCGCCGGGCACATCCCTCCCGCCGAGGAGCAGGTTCCGATTGAAGCAGAAGTTGAATCTCCTCACGTGGGATACCAGTATGGCCAGGGGGCTGACGTGATGCCGAGGAGCTTGGCTGTGTCGCAGCAGGAGCATGAATCGCCCCGATCCTCCAGTAAATCGAAGGCCTCAAAGGCGGACGAGCAGTACGGGACCATGCCCACCATCCTGGGTGTCATGGGAAGCTGGACTGAAGGTAAGAACTGGCTCTGATGCTGTTGGCGCGTAGTCACCTGTGGATCATCTGTCCTGTCCGTGGGGAAATTGCTTTACTGAATGAGTGTGTGGTTGCCAAACACATCCATAGCGTCCAGGAATGTAACGTTGGGAAGTTTAACTCTTACTTGGTAATAATCACGAATGATGGAGATACCGGGTTTATTAGAACGGACCTTTCAGCATACAGGATCCTCGGTGTTTCTGCAGCTTCTCCTGCCAAACTGAAGTTCTGATCCTGTGGGATATTTTTAAGCTCATTTTAATACAACTAGTGGTCCATTCCTTTTCCTTCCTCACACTCTGTAATGTCCTGGGAAACACGGGAGCTCTGTGCTGGAAAAGATCTATGATTGTAATTTTTTTAATAGAAGGGATTTGCTGTTCTGCCCATTGAATGCCTTTTCCTTAAGTGTTCCATGACCAGATGTGTTATGACTTAGTGTTTTCAATTGTATTGTTTGCTACCAGATGATCTGCCCAGGATGAGGTTCAAGTGCCCGTTCTGCACTCATGTGGTGAAAAGAAAAGCAGACCTGAAGCGTCACCTTCGCTGTCACACCGGCGAGCGCCCGTACCCGTGCGAGGCATGTGGGAAAAGGTTTAGCAGGCTGGATCACCTCAGTAGCCATTTCCGAACAGTAGGTGTTTTCAGTAACTGCTTGAGTTGTTTCATGTGTAACTCTGCCTCAGTGTAACTAAGCACAATACAGGTGTGTCTGGTTGAGTTCCCATAAGGAAAAGGTAATAGGAAATTAATCTGGCTTTGTTGAAGTTGGTTTGAAGCATGATTTGTATGAAGGGGGATGAACTCCGTTGGTAATTGCTGGCTCGCAAAGGCGCTGCTCTGTGCAAGCCCTGTAACGGAGCTTGAGTGGGCAATTACAGTGCCCGTGATTGTTTCATTTTTAACGTTTGACTGTCTCTCATGAGTTAACGCCACCATTTGATGCTACACCAGTCCTGGTTTTTGTCATCTTAAAAAACACTGTGGATATCTTATCAAATCCGTTCCTTTTGGTTTTCCCAGATTCATCAGGCTTGCAAGCCCATCTGCAGGAAGTGTAAGCGCCACGTGACGGAGCTGACGGGACAAGTGGTCCAGGAGGGGACGAGGCGGTACAGACTGTGCAATGAGTGCCTGGCGGAAGCTGGCATAGACAGTATTCGCATTGACTTGGAGGCTGAAACACCCATGGAATTCCCACAGGATGGGGATAAGGATTCCCGGTGGCACTACGGGGAAGACAACAAATCTGATGTGGAGATTGTGGAGGATGGGTCAACCGACTTGGTCATCCAGCAGGTCGATGACAGTGAGGATGAAGCAGAAGAAAAGGATGTAAAGCCCAATATTAGGTAGTTGCAAGACAAGAACTGGGAATCCTGTGTCAGAGGGAGAACGTACTGTCATGACCGTAAGCCCTCCACCAGCTGTTGTTACCGTACAGACACACTGGTTTCTCTCGAACAGGTCCAGTCTTGCATGTGTTCATGGAGAAGCCCTTGGGTCTGCTCCGAGTTTTGTTATCAGGATACCCACATTTTGTTTCGTTAGAAAGAATTCATCCTTAAATGAAATAATGGAGGAACAAGGAAACTGAAGTACTACACGGAAAACCATTTATAGCAGACAACGGGTCACTCTCAAAACCTCCGTCAAGGGAGTGAGGTCTGAATACGTAAAACCCAAGTCACACGACTCTGTAAATTGCCTGCTTTTTAACGTTGTAGAGATGTGGCGTTTGTTTATCGCCAGACGTTACTGCACATCACGTATAAATACCCCCCACACCAGAGTACAGAGAAAATCTCTCTTCAGTATTCAGAGACGAATATAAACTTCCATGAAATTTCACGAACTCTTCCTATTACGATAAGGAAAAAAAGGCAGCTAATTAAGAAAAAGCATCTGAAAATGTTTTAGCACATTTGTCTGGAAAAGCACTTTCTTGTCAGATTTATTAAGATACAGAGGATCTTTAGCAGATCGTTCACTCGAGACATGTTCCTTTACAAGAAAACGAGCAGAGGAATGCTAGTCCTAGTCAACGCGTCAGAGGCAGAGTGATTACAAATCCGGATCATTTGCTGATGCCATAGATGTTGTATTCATTCTGAAAACTGGGAACTGGACTGGGCTATGTTTTAATAAGCACCAGTAAAATACTCTTTTGGTTTTTAAAAGTGCCCAGCTGAGGTGACTGGTAGCCCTGTACCCACAGCATCGCCAGCAGCGGTGGCAGCTGCTCTGTGCCAGCGTAAAGGGAAGGATCCTTCCAGGGTGACTTGTGCTGCTGCTCTGTCTTTGTGTCCGTCCTGTTTGCCTGCAGCTCTGGCAGAGCCGTGTGTGCAGCACAGAATCCCTGTCGTTAGCAGTGGGACTGATGGGATCTTGCACCTGAAACCACTGACTGCTCCTGTTTGTATTGACCTGTACTCAGTTTATACTGGTGATTTTTATGATGGAGTCATTATCAGTTCATGTATTCCCAAAGTCATTCCGGCACCCAGAGAGCATCCTTTACCCTTTTCCAATCTGTATTGTGCGGCAGCGAGAACACGATGTACTGGGAGCACTAGGCCTTGTGTTTGTCTCTTTTGTGACAGTGAGACTGTGTCACCAGCACTGCACGTGGCGAGGGCAGAGCGTGTTCCTGGGGTGGGTGTGCTCCAGCTTTCCTTGGACAGACCTGGGTATTCCTGTGGTCACTGGACTCCAGGGGTTTGGGCTTAGAAAACTCTTTCCCCCCCCCCCCCCCCCCCTTTTTCCCCCTTTGTAAGCATGTGTGACTGAGACCCAGGGTTGTCACAGAGCAACCCTCTATGTACACGATGTGATCTTTCCCAGGGACAGCCAAGAGTCATATTTTTATGTTTATTTGTGTACAACCTGTATAGCTGTATCTTTGTTACCAGAGAGCGCAGCATTTTCATGCCAGCCTGCAGGTCTGAAGTGGCAGCTCAGGCGCTTCCTGCCCCGTTCACAGGGTGAGCACTGAGTGCTCGTCCCCTCAGACGTGCCAGGCTGTCAGAGTAGCTGCTTGTGCATCCTAAGGAGATGCCAAGTGGTGCTTTATTGCTCCTACAACAATTATTGTCCACTGGCTTCAACTTGGGGAGGGGGCGGAAGGGGGGAACTCAGAAAATGTTCTCCTGGCCCCTAGGAAAGTGTCTTTTCCAACCAAGACCTACACTTGCCCTGATTTTCTCTTACACTCTGGTCAGCAGGGCTCCAAACGGACGTGATGTGAAACAGCTCATTACTCCTAAATTGCATATTATCAAATGGCTAAGAAATATTCCAGAGCAAACTTAACTAAATCAAACACAGAACAAAGAAATACATTAAGGAATATGGAATTACTTTGGTCAAGTTTCCAGAGAAAATGCTTGTTGCAATCCAATTGAATCGAGTTTTCCGTTTCCCTGTGCATTAAACAGTGTGCGCAATAAATTCTGGGTGTCGGATCGGTCTGTGTGTGTGTGTTTGGGGATGGATTAAAGGGAGGGGATGATAAAGTGTCACTCCAGGCCTGAAATCCCAGCTGCAAGGTAAGGCTGTTTGGTGTTTCTGTGTACCTGAGGGAGTTTGTGGAAGCAAAGGGATTTGGGGATCAATACTCACTCTAAGTAGGTGCTGTAAGTCTAAGAATGCTGAGGACCAGATACTTCAGAAAAAGATGTGAATTGGCTTTAATGGGCAATTGGAACCATCGGTCCATGTGAGGACACTTACTTTTTTAAATACAGGCAGATTAATTGTTGATCTGCCTGGAAACAAGGGGTTTTACTGGTTTTCCACGTTATTCTCAGTAGTGTAACTAGATATTGGTCATTTTTAAAGTATCTTGTTAAGCTTGGAGTTTCAGCTCAAGACTGCGATTCCCAGAGGCCAGTTCTGGTTTGTGTTTTGAAAAGGTTACCATTTTCACATTTGTTCCTTTAATTTCCATTGTTGTTCCCTTATTTTTGTATTGCAAGACAAGATAAATGTTAAGTGCCTTCTATTTTCTATGTCCTGCATTTTACATCGTCAGTCACATATTTTGCTTTTTTTTCTCTAATTGGAAGCAATCCTCGCTGTGTCCTCCCCACCTCCCGGCGCTGCCTCTGGTGCCTCTCGTCTCCCCGTTTCCGTTAGGATCGTATTCCTCATTAGCAGAAGGAACTCCTCCTTTCTTTGCCAGGTAAAGAGCATACAGGGTTGTTTCCACGCGTTGCTTCCAGAGCTGCCAGCTGAGGAGCAGAACCTCTGGGTTTATCTTCCGGCGCCAGAGCAGGCTGTACAGAACCACGGTGACTTCTGCTCTGTTCAGCTTCTGTTTCCATGCACCCAGTCCCAGGCTGAGGGTTGAGCTCGCAGGACAGCATCGGGACGGGCTGTTTGGGAAGAAGCCTCGGAGACTGGCATCCTCAAAGGTGTTCAAGGCTCGGACAGACAAAGCTGTGGCCGGTCAGATCTGGGTCCTGGCCGCCTTCCTGTGGGAGCTGGGACTGGAGATATTCACAGCTCCCCAGTGACCGGCAGGTCCATCATTCCTCTCAAACTGGGGCTTGCTTATTTATTTGTTTTCCTTTTTCCCTGTACTTCGTTCATGTTGCTCTGGATGCTGTCAAAACACATCAGTGCGTGTTTTGGTGGTTCACTGGTTTTCAGTTGCCCCATTCTCCTGCCGTTTGCTCTTCTGCTCCCCGTTTCATCTGACTGATACTGGAGGGATGGCTGCCTCAAGACATGTTTCTCCTGTGTGCCCTCACATCCCAGCAGCGGTGCCCTCGCTGCTCTGTCTGTCCCTTGTCTCTTGTCATCGCCTCCCTTTGCTTCCCTTTACCCTCGTGTACACAAACCCACAGTTCAGTGAAGACACAGATTCACCCTCCTCTGTTTTAGTCTCTCACCTCTTGTCCTTTCAAAGGCTGAAATGCTGAACTAAAACCATTCCTCTTCCCCCCTCTTTTAGGTATTTCTTGCAGAATTCCGCCTGCCTCATAACCCTCACTCCAACACTCGCTTCTTGACTTTTCTGGAACATCTCAGGAAGCCAAAAGTCAATTAAAAGGTGACTGTAAGTTGCAATGCAACAGGTACAAGAATGAAATTGAAGAAAATGTCTCTAATTCTAGTGAAAAGGTTGAATTTTGAAGAAACTCATCCTACAGTCATCCGGTCCTTGCCTCCAGACCTTCAGTGTATTTTTCCCGTTGCGTATAAATCTCAGCCGGCAGCCTGTGTGTCTGCTCAGTGACGGCAGTAATTCGATAAGCGACGAAGAAAAGCCTGTAATAGCATTTAGTTCAGAAATATTTCTATACTATTTAACTTACCCGCCCCCCCCCCCTTGGGGTTAGGGTAACCTTTCATCATATTTAACTCTTCACATGCAAAAAGAGGCATCTTATTTGGAGCATCAAGAATTTTAAACATAGCAGCAACACAGAGAAAAAAAAACAAACTTGGAAGAGAAGACTGGGAGGAGTGGAGGGAAAACGATTTCTCTCGGTTTTGCCGAGGTCCTGAAGTTCTCCACCACGCTCTGACCTGGAGCTTCTTACCGCGGCAGCGGGAACCGTTTTTTTCCCGTGCTCTCGCGGAGGACACCGGCCCCGGCGGGCTGCGAGGCTCCTGCTCGGTCTGTGCCCGCGCCCTGGGGAACAGCGCGCCCGGTGCCGCCCTCCGCGGGCTCGGGGCTGCCGGTCCTCGCCCCCGAGCACCGATCTGGTTTGCGTTTCGCCGCACGGAGGGGGCAGAGGGGACACTCCCGCTTGGGTCCCTGGGCTCAGCGTGTTCTCGTTCGAGGGCAGAACCGTCCCGCGGGAGAGGCGCTGCCGTACGGCCGCGGGTGCCGTTCCCTAACGCACGGGACCCGTCCGGGGGACGCCGCCGCCCCCCCTACACACGCGGGGTGCCCGGCCCAGCCGGTCACGGTAGCGGCCCCGGGCGGCGCGGGAGCCGCGGGTGCGTTGCCCCTTTAATTGTGTCCCCAGCCCTCGGGCGGCTCTGTCCAACGCCCACGTCAGCAAATACCTTTTGTTTCCCTCCCGTGCGGGCTGCGGGGCTCGGGGCTGCGGGAGCAGCGTCGCCTCCAGCCGCCGCGACCCCCGAGGCGGGGCCGGGACCCGCACCCCCCGCAGCTCCCACCGGTAAGGGCGGCGGGGCCGCCATCCCCGGGCCGGGCGGCGGCGCCGAGGAGGGACGGACCCGGGCACCGGGGGCTCTGCGGGCGGTGGGCTTGGCGGCCGCCTCAGAGCCGGTCGTTCCCGGGGTGCTCGGGCACCATTTACAACAAAGGGGCTGCGCGGGAGCGGGGCGGGCGGCAGGGCGGGGGCTCCCGGGGGGCGCGGGGAGGCTGCGACAGCGGGGGCGGAGCGGCGGGGACTCCACCGGGGGGAGCTCGGGCGGCTTCGAGCTCAGACCCGGTCCGGCGGGCATCGGTGCCGCGGTCCCCGCGGCGGGAGCGGGGGCGGCGTTGGCGCCGCGGGACGGGCGGCGGCTCCGCGCGGGGTGGGCGGGCCCGGCGCCGTCGGGCGTCCCGGGCCCGCGGGGCGGCGCGGCCAATGGGAGCCGCGCGCGCCGTAAGTGACAGCGGCGCGGGCCAATGGCGGCACGGCGCGGGCTGCTCCGCCGGGCGCTGCTGCCGCCGCCGTTCTGCGCGGTGCCCGGTACGGGCAGTGCCCAGGGCACCCCGGGGCCGCGTTCTCTTCCCAGGCTGCCTCGCTGTGACCATAATTCCTTCAGGCGTCCCGCTGAGGCAGCTCCTCACCCCGCTCGGGGCTGTTAAGTGTTACCGCGCGGGGGCTGCGGGGAGGCGGGAGAGGGGCCGGGATCGCTGCCACGAGCTTCGTGGGTTCGAAATCAGAGCCCGTCTCTGTCAGACAGCGCTAGCTTAGATCGTCACGCGTGTTCTTGTCTTCACAGCGGGACTCGCCGTTACTCCCTGCCGGGGATGGAGATTTCTTCCCACCAGTTCCACCTCCTGCAGCAGCTGAACGAGCAGCGCAGGCAGGAGCTGTTCTGCGACTGCAGCATCCTGGTGGAGGGCAAGGTCTTCAAGGCGCACCGCAATGTGCTCTTCGCCAGCAGCGGCTACTTCAAAATGCTGCTGTCGCAGAGCTCCAAGGAGGCCACCCAGCCCACCACCGCCACCTTTGAGGTCTTCTCTCCAGAGACATTCATGGTTATCCTTGACTTTGTCTATTCTGGCACACTGTCCCTCACCGGGCAGAACGTGATCGAGGTGATGTCGGCGGCCAGCTACCTGCAGATGACCGATATCCTTAACGTCTGTAAGACCTTCATCAAGTCCTCTCTGGATATTAATGAAAAGGAGAAGGATCACTACCTCAGCCTATCGGCCAAAAGTACAAACAGCAAACCTGCCCGTCCGTCTCAGTATCGGTCGAGAAGGAAAGCAAAGAGCAACCCAAGGCGTTCCTACTCAGTCCCGGATGAAAAGACTGACACGGTGAATGAGAATTCCTGGAGTAGCTACCTGTCCTCAGAGGTGATCCTCCAGCAGGCAGAAACCCAGCTTTCAAAACGAGGCAGGAAACAGGGCACAACAAGGAAGCGCCGGAGGCACCTGGGTCTGTCCCATAGCCAGGACTTGGGGCAGCATAAACCCACCAAAGCAGAGCAGGCTGGCGGGGCCGTCAGCACCCCAGAGCCCAGCCATGTCGCTCGCGCCAAGGAGGAGGCAGAACTTGATGCCGAGAATGATGCTGATCATAATGATTACGGATATAATTCCAGATCGGAAGGGATACCGAAGAGGTGGTCTGTTGCTCAGCTGGAGCAAGAACTTTCAAGAACTCCGGAGTTCATGGAATTAAAGGCAGAAGAGCTGTACACCTCCATGCCTACAATCTTAGGGGTAATGAGTAGTTGGAATGAAGGTAAAAAGTGTACATGGTTTTGCAAATTTTGTGTTTGGAAGGATTCAGGTGATCTTTTGGAGAGTATCTGTATGGCTCATGAAACCCAAAGTGATGCCTAGACTTGCAGATGATTTATCTGCCCGATGATGGTCCCTAACAGAATGGGAGACTGCAGCCAGAACAGGGTTTAAGAACTGCAATCAGAGAGCTTGACCCAGGGGTTGTGTAATGTTAAAGCAAAACATGCCAGGCTGTTTGGACCCCGGGGGGCCTCAAGAGCTGTAATTGCCTTTGGGACCTGACAGACTGGATTTCTCTTGTAAGATCCCCAATGCCAGGCAGTAACAGAGGCATTCAACCTCAGTCCATGTCCTTCACGACAAAGGTCCTCTCGCTGGGGGGTTGGTGCATTTCCCTTAAGGTCCAAACCAGCCCCAACTTCATGAGTGTTTGCCCACAGTACATAAAGTACCTGAGCTCTCGATGGACTGACAGCTTGCGCCTGAGGTGGAAGAGTAATGCTGACATGAGTATTCTTATGTGCAGTCCTTTGGAAACTGATATACCTATGTTTTATTATAATTGTGTATTTTCAAGACTTTAAGCATCCTGGTGTATTGCATAGGGATTCTCAATGTCCAAATCACAAACGGTTACTGATGGAAGAGGCAGGTATGATGAATATATCATAGCTGTGTATTATGATCATATGTGTGTCTAAAAAACACCCCGAATAAGACAGAACATGGTACCAAGTGCCCATTTAACACACTCACTCAATAGGAAATACTGGCTTTGGGGGATTATATTTGGGGATTTTTCCTATTTAGTGACAGACCAGAGGAAAAAGGAACCGCTGCTTATTTAAGCTGAAAAGAAATCACACTGCTCTATATAAAGGCTGCTGCTGTCTGACACTGTACCTGTGTTTGTCCAGCAGATGACCTCCCGCGGATGCGATTCAAGTGCCCCTTCTGCACGCACACGGTGAAGCGCCGAGCAGACCTGAAGCGACACCTTCGCTGTCACACAGGGGAGCGCCCATACCCGTGCGAGGTGTGTGGGAAACGCTTTACCCGACTGGAGCATCTTCGGAACCACTTCCAAACGGTATGGTGTTTCAATCTGAGCGTCAGCCTAGGGACAACCCATAAGATGTCACTGGTACCAGTCACTTCAGGTCCAATACCAGCAAAGGCTCATAGCTGCACATCAGCTTTAGTGATTTAATTATAAATTGGCAAATTAAATTTTAAATTTATTTTTTCAGAATGATTTGGTGAATTTTCTGTTTCTAAAAAAATAAATTAAAAAACCAAATCTGCTTTTGAGTGAGCGCTGAGATTTCCCAATGTTAAATCCTTTCAGATACACCAGGCCGGGAAACTGATCTGCAGGAAGTGCAAGCGCCACGTAACTGACCTAACGGGATGTGTTGTTCAGCAAGGAACCAGACGCTACAGACTGTGCCATAAGTGTCTGGCAGAAGCCAATTTCGACAGCATCCCTGAGGATATGGATTCAGAACACTCTCCTGTCTCCTCCACGGGAAACAAACGTCCCAAATGGGCTTCAGAGGAGGAACAGAAATCAGAGGAAGACACAGTGGAGGAGGAACCATATAATTTGGTTGTCCGACACGTTAATGATGATGTTCCAGATGAGACAAAGGAAAAGGTGAAACCAAATCTTAGGTAGATGTATTTGTGTGTTTGTTACTGCATATTCAAGATTAAATTACTTGTGTCCTACCAACTAATGGTGGTTTTTTTACTTTCATTAAAATTAAATATTGCTAAAATTCTATTATGAGAAGCAAAATAAGGATGACAAGGAACTTGTTTTTTACTTACAGACAAACAACAGTGCAACTGCTTCTAAATATCTTCCAGAAAGTACTTTTTGTCTGGAAGCTATTTAGAAGAATTGGTTTCTATTTCATCCAAGGTTTGCTCAGAGCTCCTGTAAGTGTGAGTCCTTTAATAGTTCTACAAGGATTCTCTACACTATAGAATTTTGAAACAACTTGAGATTTGTGCATTTGATGACCATCAACACCCATTTGGCAAACGCTTCGGATGCCCTGAGCCCCATCTCCTCTGTGGTGCCAGGGACAGTGGCTGCCGCCTCCAGCTGATCCCTCAGGGATGCACAGGGACTCACCACAGGATTTGCTCAGTCAACAGCAAGAAGGGAAGGGGTTGCAGTTTCCGGGTATTTTGAATTCACAACTCTGTGGGCGCTGGCGCAGAGAGGGCCTTCTTCCAGAGAACAGGCTGTGAGCTGAGAGCTGTTGGCTCTGAAACAGAACAGGGTGAGTTCAATACCTGTTTTACAACAACTACTGAATATTGAAATATTGAAGCAGGCGCGTGGTGCTCTGAGGGGCGGTGCGGCACCCACCCGCCATGGCGCTCACCTCTCTGTGCCTGCCCACAGACAGCTCCTGGCTGTGCCTTTTCATAGAATCATAAGGTTGGAAGAGATCTCTGAGATGGAGTCCAACTGTGCTTGTCTCCCCACTAAACCCTGTCCCTAAGGAACTCATCTACCCATCTTTTTCCCACTGAGACCAGCCGGGTGCTGCCCCTGAGGACAGAGGAAAACCTAGAGTGTGAAAATCACCCTTATTTTTGTACCTAACAGGCACATCATCACCTGTATTTACAAAAACACCTCAGCAGAGAGCAAAGCACAAACGTAATTCACTGGTGTGAAAAATACACTGGCCAAAATGACACACAAACCCATCGATTCTGTCAGCCCGAGCTTTATTCCAGCATTAAAGCTTCCTCAAAAAATAGGAGGGATTTTACCCCTCACTCTTCACAATACGGAGATAAAACTAAATCCATTTAAGACTATTTTACAAGAAGATAAAATGCCCTCCAGAAGTGCCGCCCTGGCCCTCTCATGCTCAAGCAGCCAAGGCAGTAACACACACCGGCTGTCTGGCTGCTTAAACCAAAACAGTTCTGATTGTTCTTGATTAATTTGGATTCAGTGATCTGAAGTCCCCATGATCCTTTGCCAGTAACACACTGTCGGTGCTGTCCTTTCTCAAGGATGATGGGGAAGCTGATCTGAATAGTCTTTTTAGAAGAAATCAGGTTTCACAAGATGTAGTTGGGAGTGAACCCGCAGAGAATCTGGAGCGTCCCTCTCTACAGCTTCACAGCAAGAAGAGGTGCTGTTAGGATTCCGGCCACGTGGTCAGAGATGCTTTAGGATTCCACATGGGAATTCATTCCCAGCAGCCCAGCACCACCTGCTGGTGTGACTTCTTGGAACGTTGTCCAGGAGGTGGCGCCAGGAGGTGGCGAATGGGTTTGGACTGGGTGTAATTCCCTGGGTGTCCTTAGAACAGTCACAAATCTTTTCACATTGATGCGACCACTGCCAGTATTTTGGACATTGACACAACGTCGAGGAGGGCTGTCACCTCGGAGTGACAACACTCAAATCACATAGATGAACATCTCCCACCACCCTACAAGACATCAGTATTTAGCTGGTAGCTCTGCTCATTTCAGTTTAGCTCAAGTAACATCTCACACAGGTATCAGCCTTGAAAGCCAAGTGCCAGCATTCCTGAGGCTTCCAGCTCCTACAACTCTCTCCCCTGGTCTCCACACCCCAAAACCCCAATCAGTTCTGTTTTTTCCTGGCATGCAGGTAGTTTTGTCTCCCCATCCTCAAGCCAAAGCACAGGCTGACGTGCCAATGCCACGTATCCAACGCAGCCACACTTCTCATGCTTTAAATATCAATGATGACAAAGACTTCTGGCTTTTCGTCTTCGCAAATCTGCATGGCTGAGTAAGTTATGGCTTTGACCTCTGTGCCCTGGGGAGAAAAGACATAAGATTTCCTAACTGACACCCCTTGGAGCAGCTCTCACCACCTTTTTACACATGCTATCCAGTTTAATGGTTGTTTTCCCTAAAAGCTGTAACTCAGTCTGCCTGCTTTCTTATTGACAGGAACAAACAAACAGCAAGGACCTGGCCAGGCCAGTGAGTAACTCACTCTGCCCTCATTTTGTTGCCTCTCCAATATTGCAAGTTCCTCCTCTTACCCCAGACAGAACATCAACATTTGCTGTGCTAATACTGACACCGCTATAGAGCTGGCAGGGAGATGAGGATATTCTTCACCTAATTCTTTAGAGAGAAAAATAAAAGGCAATAACTAAGAAAGCTGTTGATAACACTGTGAGCACCCAGCTCCTGTCCCCACTCAGAACACAGACTGATTGGCTGTGTTACCAACATCACAAAAACAAAACCAGCTGCTGAGCTCTGCTGGTGCTGAGGACATATCAGATGCTCAAGGGATGCATTCCCAAAAAGCAAGCAGAAAATTGAGGTCTTAAGTTCAGTGCCTGAGATCCCATTCCAACATGCTTATGGTTGGAACTCCTGAGAACTTGGGGATCTGATGTAAAAGACACCAGCCCTCCCCACCCTGCCACAGAAAGGTAGAAGATGGACAGATGAGTCACTGCCTACCTGAGGGTGCTTGGCTAAAGAGAACTCTTCTCCCCACCTTTAAAAGCAAAAAGAAGTGGTTGGAATTATGGTAATATTTATCAACATTATAACTTGTTTCAATGATGAGCACGGGGCAGTGAGACTCATTTAAAGTCTCAAAGGAAGAAATATAGGAGCCCACAATGTGCTTTTCAAAAAGCGTCAGTGAACTCCAGTACAGCGCTGGTGTTCCAGAGCGGGGACGCTCAAGGCAAGAGGTGCCCATTCAGTAGAGATATTCATTACTCAATCATTCAAGCTCACCCAATTGATCTGATTTTGAACTGCATTCGGTCAATGTAAAGCACTTTCACCTCCTGCAGAGAAAGCAAAAGGGGAAACACGTCAGTAACATCTCCTGTCTTCAGGCCAGACTTCTCTGTAAATCCCGTTTACAGGGGTTATACCCGACAGCTTGGATGGCATCTAAACCCAGAGAATCGGAGCAGCCACAAAGAAATACACTGCTACTTGAAACACGAAGGCAGCAGAGCTGCCCCTACTCTGAAAGAGCAGCTAATAATCGGGGTTTGTGGTAACGAAGCACAACCTTTTGTTTCTCAAATGCTTCTGCCTTCATATTTTCAATTGTCCATGTGTTGCTTAAGCGATGTGTCCTGTCCCTTTTCTTCCCTAAAGTAACATTGCATTCCACAATGCGTCCCATTGTCAGAGGTGGAAACAGATCTAAACAGAGCACTCACCCTGGGTATAAAGAACTCATTAGCGCTGAATTTATACAGCCACTCATCCAGGAAGTGGAAGAGAAGAGACAACATGTCATGTCCTGCACAGGTGGAGCAGAGAAGACAGTCAGTTGGCTCAGCAAGAACACCCAAGCGATCTGAAGTGTACATCAGGTGTACAGCTTCTGCACCACTAGAAGATGCAAATTAGTGATGCTTAGTTAGAATTAACTGCAACAACACTATGTGTAAAGATTCAAAATGCTGGTGCCCTCCTCCCTCAGAGTTCACACAGTTCTGACATAAAAGTGGATGTGGCCCTACCTTCTGCCTCCACCTCCACAGTATCCACAGGCTCCACGGTCTCCGTATCTGTCATGTAGCCAAACATGGCCATAACGCACTGCTCAAACGCCTCTTCCAAAGTGTCCCCCCAGGCATGGAGCCTAAAAGGACATGGGGTAATTTACCAGACCATAATGAAAGAAATAAAATTCCCAACATTTTATGCAGGTGAGGGATCGAAACACAGGAATTAATGCAGTGGAAGTGACTGAACAGAATTATTTGCTTTTCTATACTCATGTGTTTGGGAAGGTTACAGAGATTTTGGTTCTTATGATTTGTTAGAAGAATTTCTTGGGAGAATATGGAAAACAGGCTTTCCCAGATAACAAGAAAGTTCTTTCCTAACATGGCAAACTGATGTCTGTAAAAGCAAACTACTCATGAGAAGTTTGGTTTAAAAGGAAGACATTAAAAGGAGATTCCAAAAGACCACTTCTGAATATCAGAGGCTGAGTCAGCAGCACCACAGGAATATGATATTAGAAAAGAAACCAAACGCGATTCTGTGCTCTCCCAAGAGCAGGAACAAAATTGATCACCAAAATCCCCTGTGTGTGACATATCACAGCTCCAGAAGGTGCTTATCTGCCACAGTTCTTCGATGGACATTCTGGATTTATAGCAGTGTAGGGAACAGTCCATTTTCATATGGAGAAACCCCGGCCGCTCACACTTACTGCACATCCGCGGTGTGATCCAGATCTGAGGGGAAGGAAAAAGAAAAGGCACATCACCACACACATTTAAAAATTAGGATTTACAAAAAGAAAATCAGATGTAGTAGTTAAAACTTTCTGCATTAATTTCAGATGTGACAGTGATAATCTGTTTTTCTGTAGCTCGAAAAGGTTAGGGCAGAACCCTGGACTATTTCTGCCAAGCAGAAAAGCAATGTTTAATGTGATGATGTCAGTGCCCTCTGTGTACAGCACCACACACAAGGTGTGGCTGTGGTAGGGCAACTGGCTTCTACAAGTTAACTTCAATAACAAAACCTTTAATCATTAGTAAAGAGCTTTTGCTGAAGTCTGCAGGACTGCAAATTATTCATGCAGAGGACAAGGTTTGCAAATATTTCCAGCTTCATGAACAAATATTCCTGTCTGCACCCAAAAATGCCCATTAAGTAAAAAGGAGAATTTTTTAAGAAAGGATACAATACAAACTAAAAGGCAGGATTTAACCCCAAGCATGTATCAAGGTTTATATGAACATGATTTATATTCAATGAGAGAAATGCAAAGTTATCCCAGGTTGGCAGAAACAGAGCTAACTTGGGTGTAAAGTAAATGCACACCATGATCACTGTAACTGATTATTCTGATGCCGTTTATATTGTTCCCACGCTATTAATGGATTCTCACCAACAGTCTCTAAAGCAAACAAATTCCAGCAGATATAAAATAAAACCGTATTTCTGCACCGTATTTCTGCACTGCTATCAAACAAAGATCTGAAGCCATCCTAAAAATATGTATTCTAACAGAGCAACAGACACTGTGCCTCCAGACAGACACGGCTCCAGTAGAGCAGTCGGACACTGATGGGTTTCCTGTGAGCGCCTAGAGCTCCTGGGCTGCCACCCGCTTGCTTGACTTGTTCTTAGAAGCCACTCCAGGGGTGGGAAAGGGAGAGATAAAGATCTTCCAAGTTGTGTGAGTAGGAGAAAAAAAATCCACACAAAAGACTAACAAACTCTTGAATACCAATTCCTATGAGAGAGGCAGGAAATGTCCTGCCTTGCTAAGAAATCGTTTGAAAAGAGGAAGTTTGAGGTGAGACTTAGCTAACTTATTTCTATCGTGATTTCTTTAGCACCCATAACAAGAAAGACTTTTATCTGTGATAAAGAAAACTGTGGATGGCTCATCTCTGTTAATTCAGCTACAGATACATCCCCCAATCTAAATACACACAATATCGGCGTGGTGAGGAACCCCATACATGCCTAAAAAGCTTATCCTGCTACCCCGTCCCTCCCCTCCCAACTGCTCTGTCCCACGCGCGCTGCGTCAGGACAGCATTAAAAGCACTCACATTCATATTTCTTGTTGAGCGGTGGGTACTTGGCTTTGACAGCCTTCTGCTCTGCCGTGAGGTTGTAGTCCCTCTCATCTGCTGCCATTGCTGCTGGAGCAACAGTCGTTCACTTCCTGGTGCTGGGAAACATGGCCACCTCTGCAGCGCCGCAGCACTGCCTGCTTCCCTGCGACGCTGCAGGAGGAAAGGGAGAATCACGACTCTGTTCAGTTTTTCACTTTGAGAGCAGCTTGGTAAGGTTCAAGAATTCAACATAAGATACTAAATGCACCTAATCTACGTTGTTTGCCATCAAAACTGTCACTGGGAGATGGGGGAGTTTGGGTCCAATCCTGCAGCATTTGCCTCATTAACGCTCAGCCAGCCCAGCCAAGGGATAACAGCCCTCACAAAAAGCAGGGACTTTGGCCTTTTCTGGGAAGAACCATGTTTCTTCCTCCTTGTTTTATATGTCACCAAGCATTTAATTCACCCACAAATAACAAAATACCATAAAGATGAAAAATAATGAGCACACCAGTACGTTGTACATCAAGCTGTTTTAAAGATGGGTGGATGAGTTCCTTGGGGACAGGGTTTAGTAGGGAGACAGGCACGGTTGGACTCGATCCCAGAGGTCTCTTCCAACTTATGATTCTAAGCTACAATTTGCAGTGCCTGCACACCCCAAGACATGACCAGAAGGAAAATCTGGAGCCTTACGTGAGACTTTTCTTTAGGAAAAAAGCCCAGTTTCCTCCAGGACACAGACTGAACTTAAAGCTTTGATTGTAGAAACACCTGCACAGAGGGCAGGAGTTTTCCTGTTTCTTTTCTGGCAGAACGTTTCTTTTAAAACTGTATGAAATCTCTACTTAAAAGTTCAATTTCCAGCCCAGATCTCCCTAGTTGCTCAATTTTATTTGTAAATCCCACACAGTTCGCAAACCTGATTAACTTCAGGCTACTTAATTTTCCTTAGAACAGACCTCAGATTTCCAGTTGGAATAACATTTCTCACTCGTTCTTAACAGTTGTTGTGCATTAAAAGATTTATCCACAGCTGAGCCCAAGGCTCCCCCCAGTAATGTAAATGATGGATTTATAGGTGTATGGAACATCACCCAATCTACTTTAAACGGGAGTGGCTCCTGCTGCCTGGTTCAGGAATAGAGAGCGCCGCAGTTCCAGTTCCTCTGTTCAGGTTCGGGGTCACAAAAGGCCCGGGGAACGGAGCAGCCGGCGCTGCCAAGAGGGAACAAACCCAGATGGACGCACACTTTGATTCTGAAGCCGTTCAGCCGTGGCTGCAGATGCTCAGCCCCAGCAGGGTTCACCGCCGCCCTGATGAGGGAAAATGGGGAGTCATTAGCGCCGCAGACAATTAAGAACCAGAGCGCAGGCTGAGAGCGCCCCGCGGCCTCTGCGGGCCCTGTAACAGCGGATGAGGGGGGCGAGAAGAGGGAAGGGGCCGGGCCGCAGCCCCACGCACACACCGCTCCCGTCCAGCCGCGGGCTGCCCCGAACAGATAAGCCCAAGCCCGAGTCGCTCCCGGAACCGGCCCTGAGCGCGGGGCGCTTCCGCTTTAAGAGCCGAGCGGGGCCACGCACCGCCCACCCCTTCCCCTCCGCAAGATGGCGGCTCCCCCTCCCCGCCTCCCTCCCACGTGACCACCTCCTTCCCACGTGACAGCCGCGCTCCCCTCTGTCCCCGCCCCGCTCCGCTCGCTGATTGGTCGGCGCGGCGCGGCGGCGGGCGCTGATTGGCCAGCGTTGGCGCGCGAAGGGGCGCGCGGCGGCGGGGGCCGGGAAACAATAGCGCGGCGGCCGGAGGGGCCCGAGCGGAGCGCGGCCCGGCCCGCCATGGCGGACAAGGAAGGTAGGACTGCGGGCTGCGCCGCGAGGTCAACACCGCCACCACCCCAGTCCCTACCCCGGAACGGCTGCCGTTCCGAGGGGAGCGGGGGCAGCTCCGCCAGGGGGCGCGCGCGGGGGCGGGGCCGCGCCACGGGGCCTCTCCCTCCTCCCCCCCCCATCCCGGTGCTGTGAGGTGGGGGGGCGCGTCGGGGCCTGGGCTTGGAGTCCAGGCCTTGTTTGGGGTCTGGAGCCTGGGGTCTGGGCTCTGTCTGGGGCCTCGGTCCTCTGCCCGCCCCTTTCCCGATTCCGGGGCCGCTGGGGGCGGGGAGGCGGGGCCACCCGGGAGCGAGGCCTGGGCCCTGTCTGAGGCCTGGGACCTGTCTGGGGCCTGGAGCCCTATTTTAGGTTTGGAGTCTGGGCCTGGTCTGGGGTCTGATCTCAGTCTGGGCCCCGTCCTCCGCCCCCCCTGTTTCTGCCAGGAGTTTTACCGGTATCCGTGGGCTCCAAGAGCACCGTGCTCGGTATCTCGTGTGGGTAGACAAAGCTGGATCCCCACCGCACAGCCCCAGGGCACCCACTGGGCCCGTTTTCCCTCTGGAGCAGAGGCTGAAGCAGTTGGAGTGGGAGAGTGCCAGAGAGAAACAAGGCAACAGGCTTGGGAAACTGGATTTGGGAACTGGTAGTTCCAGCTGCACCCAGGCTGCTGTGTATGACACTGCTTGCAGGGCTGCCTGCCTTCACACACCCGGACAGCCCGGTTTGCTGCTGCCGGTACCCAGCCTGGACAGTCCAAGGGTCACTTGGGAGAGACCCCGGGTCTCCCTGTAATATTCGAATACAAGCAATTTGAGGCAAACAATTTGAGTAGCAAAAAATCTGTGTCTGACATCCGCCTCTGCAGAGTCCGTGACAGCGAGCTCCCCAGTTGTATTGTGCTGCTTTGGTTGAGGTGGTGAAATTTGACACAATTAGTATTAATTCTGAATCTTATGTCCAAAATCAAGGGTTAGCACATGCATGGGATTTGTAATCATTGCTCCTCCTCCACCAAAGAGGCCTCACAGCAAACCAGGGATGATGTGGTTGCCTCTTGATTCAGTTGCCCACTCAGTGTTCTGCATGTTGTGAACATGTTTATGAAGGCTAATTGTGTGTTCATTTTTTGAAATAAAACCTTCAGCAGCCTTCGATGATGCGGTGGAAGAGCGTGTGATCAATGAGGAATATAAGATATGGAAGAAGAACACCCCCTTCTTGTACGACCTGGTGATGACGCATGCGCTGGAGTGGCCCAGCCTGACTGCTCAGTGGCTTCCGGATGTGACGAGGTAAACAGACCCTTGTGCTTCTTTTTTAAAGCAGAAGAAATGATAACACTAAGATTGCTGTTAAAGTAGCATGGTACGTGATTCCTTTCTTCACTTTTTGTACCCTTGACAACAGCGAGCTGAGGACTGCAAACATTGGAGAGATAACAAGTGCAGGCATTTTTAATTTGGGAAAATGTTTTCTGTTGCTGAGAAGATATTTTCACACATTTGATTTCTGTGTTTTTCTTCTTCCTGCTTTACTCTCCCCTTTAATAAGCAAAAAACCTACTAAAAAATAAAACTGGATGTAATTTCTGTATAGCCACCAATTTGTCCTGGGCTTCTTTAGCCGTGTTTTGCCAGCAGGGAACGTTTGTGCCCTTTGGAGTGATACTCAGGAGAAGCTGGTAGGGTCTCTTAAAAGAAAGCATGGAATGGGGATCTGTCAGAGTGTTGTGCTGTGAGGATTTTTACTTGAGACCTAGAGGAAGTGAGAGTGGTGTTGGAGCAGGAGAGCAATGATAACTTTACAGTTGTTAGTGTTGGAAACTGTCCCTGCTCAGTATTGTGTAAACCTTTTGTTTCTCCTGTCTCTCCTTGCAGGCCTGAGGGCAAAGATTTCAGCATTCACCGCTTGGTCCTGGGCACCCACACCTCAGATGAGCAAAATCACCTTGTGATCGCTAGCGTGCAGCTGCCGAACGATGATGCACAGTTTGATGCCTCACACTATGACAGCGAGAAAGGAGGTGAGGGACCAGAGATGTGGACCCAGGGAGTTTCAACCATGTTTTCTTCCCTTCCCAAAAGAACATTTGTCTTTCCTTAAAAGTTCAGGCTGCAAAGTTCAGATATTACTTATCGATTAATCTATTTCTAAATGGTACCCTCATCTAACAGACAATGACTGTGTTTTTTGAATATATGTGATGTCTTATTAATATAATGATGGAAAAAGAAGTTGTCAGGCTTACTGCAAAAGTAGAGGGGGAGGAACCTCACCCCTCGCCATTTCTCAACAGGAATTGACATTGAATTTTGTGGAACACTGCATGTTGATGGATTTATTATCACTTTTGCGTTACTTAAACTCTTCCAGTGACAAAGTCGCTCTTATAAAAGAATATTTTATTTCAGAGCAGTGTAACATTTCTAATGTTCTCTTGTCTGAATTCTGCTGCTTGATCATTGTGCCAGCCCCTCCTGGATACAAAGATGACTGTATTTTATTAGGTGTATCAGACTGGGATTTGATGTTTTCTGTAATCTTAGCTGGCTGTCGGCATTGCTATAAGTCAGACATTGCTCATTTTCACTTGGTTGAATCAGTCTTTCTGCCTGGTGAAAGTCCTTAATGATCCAATGTTTGCTCTTCCTCTTGCCAGAAGCCGGTATTGTGCAATTAGTATTTTGATCTTTGGGCTTCTGAGAATTCTTCATGAACACGGTGCTGGCTAATAAAGACTCCATTTCTGTCCTATTCTAGTATTTCTCAAAAATATACTGCTCCAATTTAAAAACAAAAGAAACTAACCCCCTCCTCTGTCTGGAGCGAGGCTGTGAAACTGAATTTACTCACAAAGTCAAGGTGGCTTTTAGCGGTTACAGCACAGTCCTGTACCTTAAACGTGGTGCACCAGTTCGTTTGTGCCAGAGCTTTGTCTGCTGTGTAAGTGCAGTTATGGCACATCTGTTTCAAATGTTTGATGCTGCTTCAGTACAGATAAGAGTTTTATATATAATCAATTTGGATTTGATCAGTTTAGATACAATACATTTGGGGCTTGGTGTTGTTAATTTTGAAATAGTAAAAAATTTTAGGGAAGAAATAGTCTTTAACTCAAAGTTCTGATATTTTGATGTTACAGATGTTTAAAACCACATGCCATTTCAAAACTGGATTATTTCAGTTACAGTTCTTGTGACTGTTCTTTCAAAATAAGTGCTTGGCTGTACCAATAATTGAGTCTTTGTGTCATGGTCTGAAACGACTCATTATTTACAACTACTGAACTCTCATTTCCAGAGTTTGGAGGCTTTGGGTCAGTTAGCGGAAAAATTGAAATTGAAATCAAGATAAACCACGAGGGAGAAGTGAACCGAGCGCGTTACATGCCGCAGAACCCATGCATCATCGCTACGAAGACTCCGTCCAGTGACGTCCTTGTCTTTGATTACACCAAACACCCCTCCAAACCAGGTGGCTGTTTCTTATTTGTGTCTGTGCTTCACAGATCAGCCAGCCCGTCCTTAAGAAAAGGAGGTTAAATTTGTGTGGATTGCACATCGTGTGTTATTTTAGGGGAAAATAGGTATTTAGTGTAAAAGATTATTATATAGGAAGCTTAAGCACCCAAATCCAATATGTACCGACAGCAAGGTATGGGTTTTCCTTTTGCTGTTCTGCTGCAGGTTTTGTCCTGTCACCGTGTGTGTTTGGGACTGGGGTGGTGGAAGGTGACTCTTTGGAAATGGTATGGTTTGCTGGGTGGCTGAGCTGTTGTCCTGATCACTGTAAGAATATTAACAGTCATTTACCCATCAACTCGTCAAGATCGTACAGAGTAACTAGTTCTGACGTTTGCCGGGAGGGTCAGAAGTGCCTTTCTTGCTTTCAAAGCACAGTTGGAGATGATGAGAGAGAGAAAAATGCCGCAGGTGCTGTAGCGGTAATTTAGAGCAGGCGACTGCTGGGCCATCCAGCCAAAACAAATATCAGCGTGGAAAGATCTGCAGTGCGCTTTTGTTTTGCTCAGAAGACAAACCACACTCTGCTGTCTCAGTGTGTTTGGTTTTAATGAGGTGATTCTTCAGCTGGGGAGAAGGCTCCAAAGGGCAGAGAAGGATCCTGTTGGGAATGTCAAAGCAAAGCTTAGCAAAGCACAGAAAAATGTAATGCCAACTGCTCCAGGATGTGCTGGGAGTGGTAGCAGGGACTGGAGTTCTTATGCTGCTTCTTTACAGACCCGTCTGGAGAGTGTAACCCTGACCTGCGGCTGCGTGGGCACCAGAAGGAAGGTTATGGGCTCTCCTGGAACCCCAACCTGAGTGGGCATTTGCTCAGTGCTTCTGATGACCATGTGAGTACTACAAACGCAGCTGGGTGCAGTCTGCGATGTGTCTGTCCCTTGGCAGAGGTCAGACGTGGGGGTTTGAGGGGGTGGAGCCAAAGGAGTCTCTGTTAAAGATGCAATTGTTTGAATTTTTATTTTTTTGAAGACCATTTGCTTGTGGGATATTAGTGCTGTTCCAAAAGAAGGCAAAGTGGTGGATGCAAAGACCATCTTCACAGGGCACACAGCAGTGGTGGAAGACGTCTCTTGGCACCTGCTCCACGAATCTCTCTTTGGATCTGTTGCCGATGACCAGAAGCTCATGATGTAAGTGGGGGAATACTTTCAGAAATTGAGTGCTTCTGTCCTTCTTTCCCATCTGCTCAGTCCCTTGGTAAAACGGGACGTGAACCTTTGTTTCACTTCCATGTTTTCCCCTCACAGCTGGGATACTCGGTCAAACAACACCTCCAAGCCTAGCCATTCCGTGGATGCTCACACGGCTGAAGTCAACTGCCTCTCTTTCAATCCCTACAGCGAGTTTATCCTGGCGACAGGCTCAGCTGATAAGGTGCGTCTGCCTTGAGATTGGAACATCCTGTGTAGGTTCTGATGTGTAAAAGTGGATGTTGGATACTTCAACAAAACATATGTTTGTTTTTTTTCACTAGACTGTTGCTCTGTGGGACTTGAGGAACCTGAAACTGAAGTTGCACTCCTTCGAATCTCATAAAGATGAAATATTTCAGGTATAGCGAAGTGTCTTTACCTTTTATGCACATAGACTTAGTTCTGCTCAACTGTCTGGAAAAAATGTAAAGCATCCTTTTCCACCTTTGCACTTAAAAAACTCTATATTATTTTCTCTCCTCTGCTTATAACTTTCTGGCTTATTGTTGTGGGACAGAGCTCTGGTACAGAAAAGAGTGTCCAGACAGCCAGGGGTAGAACCTAACAAGGAACTGGTCGAGAGCTTTAACCACAGCACAAGGGTGAAACGCTAGCAGCGCAGATTCATTGTAAATTATTCATGGCAGCAGATTGAAGCAGGGAGGCACAGTGAAATGGCTGCAGCGCTTTCATCTCCTCAGCTTGGTCCTGTAGGAAGGGTTTAGCTGCTATCCATTAATGGGGATCACTGGAACACCTTGTGACAATGAACAATTGCTAATTTTGCTGGTGCAAATATAGAATGTTAAAATCATGGGTAGCCTGTGCTTAGCAGATACAGCATTTCCATCTCATGCCTTACTCAGAAGAAAAACAGGCAGGGATTTTTTTGTAGAAGGATTACTGTTACCTCTAAATAAACTTACATGTGGAATCTCGAAATGTGAGGTTAGTGTGCAGAATCATGTGTTCTTTCTAATCCTGTGATCCTATTAGGGGGTATGTTTTGGGGAGATTTATCTCCACCAGAAGCAGTAAATGTGAGCTTTTGAGCAGTTACGCTTCATTACTGTGATTTCTTTTCATGTGTAAGCCCTACCTGGTACTTAAGGACTCTGCAGCTTTTGTCTGTGTAGTCCTTGTTAAGGTAGGAGCAGCCAGTACCGTTGAGAGCTGTTTGCACTTCACAGCAAACGTGGCCTTTCTTAGAGGAAAAGTCATGTGCGGTACCTTTTTGGTGTTCTAATGTGTCATTGGTGTATAGGTGCGCACAAACTGATCTCTGATAGAACGTTATTATTGGGCATATTTGTATTTATACATATATGTATGTAGATTCTCCTAGAGCTTTCATGATACAAAGTGCTGTGGTGTTTGTTGTGAATGGTTATCACGTTACAGCTTTCTGAACTAACACCCTTTCTGAATCCTGTGGCTGCAGGTTCAGTGGTCTCCCCATAATGAAACCATATTGGCCTCCAGTGGCACTGACCGCCGCCTCAATGTCTGGGACTTGAGGTAAATCCCGAATTAGTCACGTTGTCCTTATGAAATATCACTGATGAATTGCATCACACATCAACCGCCAACCCCCACTTTTTCATTTCTCCTCCCTCTTTTTACAGTAAAATTGGAGAAGAGCAATCCCCTGAGGATGCTGAGGACGGGCCCCCGGAGCTGCTGGTGGGTCTTGAATCTCATTGATTGTTCTGACCTATTCTTGATCTCTGCTGTGTAGAGTTGAAAACATTCCCCTTCTTGTTTCCCCAATTTTAGTTTATTCACGGTGGTCACACTGCAAAGATATCAGATTTCTCCTGGAATCCCAATGAACCCTGGGTAATTTGTTCTGTATCAGAAGACAATATCATGCAAGTCTGGCAAATGGTGAGTTGTTTGGGAAGGTGCAGGCAGTGGCAGGTGGTGTCGAACTGCCTGGATTTCAGCGTTCTTGGTAAAACAGCTCTCAGCTGTCAGCTGTGTAGCGCTGCCTAAATCACGAAGGGGTGGTGAAGTGCACTTTTAGGTTTGGGCGGAACAATGGCTTGTGGATACTCAAAAGCTGTTTTGAATTTTCTCATGATTTAAGAAAAAAGAGAGTACTGGTGCAGAAGCACATTTTTTCATTCCACATTTGAACGAAAACAATGTGTGTGAAAACCAAAGATGAAATTGAGGTTTCTGTTCAGCTGTAATCTTAAAGAATGAAATGTTTGCAAGTGATAGAAACATCCTCTGGCAGAAGGAGAGAGCTGGTGTTGAACAGGGAACGTTTGCTGTCCCTAAACACCCGGCTGTTGGAGGCTGTGAATGAGTGTTGTGTTTCTTGAGGAACCTTTGACAAGGCTATACTTCTAGTTTATGCTTATCGCTAATTGGTTCACAGGGCCTTTGTTCTCAGCAGCCTTCCATGCAGTCCCTGCGGGAAGTGCTGCTGCAAAGTGGAGGTTCTGCTAAATGTACGCGAAATAGTCTGTTTGTGGAAACTCAGCTTGCTGTATTCTCTAACAGAGGCACATTTCCATCAGCTACACTAACTTTCAGGGGACTTACGAAATGTTTTGAGGACCTTGCTGCTATGGAAAGGGTCATTTGTGTTGCTGCTTTAACATTGGTGGCCTTGCGGGATCAGGGACAGGTGATGCATATCTGCAGGTGAAAAATTGCCAGGACTCTGAAGTGTTTGGCAGATGGAATCCTGTTCCATGTGGTAGGAAGTGCTTCTCCAGTTCCTCCGTCTCTGTCTTGCAGGCAGAGAACATCTACAACGATGAAGACCCTGAAGGCAGTGTGGATCCAGAAGGTCAAGGATCCTAGATGACAACCTTTTCCTGTTCTTAGTCTTTCTCCTTCTCTTCCTTCTCACCCCTGATATTGACTTAACACTGGTTTTGAGACACACGTAGGCTTTGTGTTTGCCGTTCTCTGTAGATGCCATCGACAGGCTTTAACCCAGACAGCAAGTGCTCCCTGAGGAGAGGGCTCAGCCCAGCTCAGCTGGTACCGCGCTGCAGCTCCTTGGTCACATTTCCCACAGCAGCCTCTCTTGGCAGTGCTGGCTGTCCCGCTTTGGCCACCTTCATCACACAGAGCAATCTTGGTTCTGTTGGTTTTTCCTCCTCTGTCTCTCGCTTGCTGCAGCTGCGGGCTTTTGCCTAATTTAAACACCAGAGCTGCTGGGTGTGCCTTGAGCCAGCAGAGAGGATACAAGTGTTCATCCGCTGGCAGTTCAGCCACGGAGTGGGGAAGGGCTTGTCCTCTTCAGGAGAACTCTGGAGTCTTGGAATTCCTTTAGTTAATCTGTTCCTTGTGGATTTCTCTGCAGATACAGAACAGACTTGCAGATTCTTGAGCTGAAATTAAATTTCGTTCTCTATTTTTTGTCTCTACTGGTAATTCTGGGTTTTTCATTCCTTTCCTCCTTCCTTCCCCTTTTCTCCCATCTGCTGGGCACCAGCGGTTTGGGTTCCTTAGCTGCAGAGCGTTGTTCACCTCCCATGTTTTGGCTCTATTGTGTGTTTCTTGAGCTGTGTTCTCACATGTATTTCTTTCCTTTCTGTGAAATGGTTTTTAAAACTTGGGGCCACCAAGTTGTGAAGGTGTGTGTGTTCCTACCAGCTGATGCACCGCGGGCGAGATACCCGCTCACCTGACACCCTGTTGGTAACGGGTATCCGTAAGGCAAATCAAACGTGGATTAACGGCTTTGTTAGGAGTCAGTCCGTGACCACAAGTTCTGCACCTCTCCCACTGGGGCGTCCCGGTCCACCAGCAGCCTGTTCTCTCCATGCTCCTCATGACTAATTGCGTGTAAGTGCTTCAGATGGAATAAATTTTTTCTACATAAATGCTGTGTAGTTTTGTGATTATTGTGCCGGTGTTTTCCCCCTGTGTTAACTCCTCTCTCCAGGGTGAACTCTGCCTCTGCAGAAAACAGAGAGCAAGGGCACTGTCTCTGCTCGTGTGTGACCTTTGAGACTGGGTGCTGGGATAGATAGTTTGCAATGCATGAGTGCTTCTCCCCTTCTTGTCCCTGCTGCTTTCTTTGTGACATGAGTAAATGAGTCCTTACTGTCCCCAGGCAGCTGGGAGTGCTCTGAGGTGCACCCTGCACTCTGCATTCCAGGTTTTTGTGAGTCTGCAGCAGTTTTATACCTCACCAGTACACGAGCTCGTTCTTTCCTCTCTGGAGAGACAGCTCTGAGAATGAAAAGGATCTTAAACTCTGACCTTTATTTTCAGTGTGAGACTACATGAAGTGGAAGCCTACTCTCCACGCACTGGTTCTGGTGGCCCAATACAGCAGAGACCCTTGGAATACAAAAGGAAATCCCGTTAAAGGGTACGGCTTCTCTGCGTGTAAACTTGAAAAATCCACCCCTACCCCCGCCTTCTGGTACGACGCTTTCTATGCAGGCTCACCCAGCCCACCCGGGAACAGGACTGGGGTCGTTTCCAGACAGCAAAACACATCTGTTCTTTTGCATCCATGTCCATTGTTCAGTGCAAGTATTTCCTGCTTCTCTGTGGAAAAGCAGTTTTACAACAGCAGTGCCTCAAGAAATACAGACAAGCGAGTGATCACCCGATATTCCTGACTTGAGGGAGCTGCTGTGTCAGATAGGCTGAGCAGCAAGCGGAGACGTCCCCTGCAGGTCCTCTTGTCCTTTGCTGCTGCTACCGCAAGAAGTCCATCGCTCCTAGCATTCCTCGTCAGCTTTTTCTTCCGATTTGCAAAGGTGGCCGTAGATTTCTAAGCAGCCCCTGTATGGGGAGAAAGTGAATTTAGACCACAGAACGACAGCCTGACTGAGGAAAATGGGGCAGGGGGGTGGAGACTTTTTCTGACGTCTTTCTTCTCACACTATGGAAGCAAAGTGATGAGGAAACACTTAAACTGGCTCAGTGCACGGTCTTGCGAGCGTGCGGACCTGGCCCAGCCCTGCCAGAGCCCTTGGCAAGCAAACCAGCGCTAACAGAAGGGAATGTCATTTTTGGTGTGAGCTACGGCGACGGCAGCTCAGAGCCGTGCTTAACTCTGAGGTCCCCAGTACAAATGGGAAACTCAATGAGGTGTCCTGACATGTGAGAAGCCTTGGACACTATCGCTTCCAGGGACAGCGGTTTGTAGGTTGCCAGGAGTCAAGAGGCTGTGCTGCTGCCCCAGGCTGAAATCTTGCTCTGTGATTCAGACCTGTGATTGAGAAAGGCCACAAGCAGTGAAGATGTGGGGCTATTGGGATCTGTCTGAGTTGTAAATGCAGTTACTACATCTCGGAATGGCTGGTGCTAGGGCAGGCTGCAACAGAAGGCTCTTTCCCTGTGCTCACCGTGCCAAAGTCTTAATGGATCAAAGAGAACTACACCTACGCACAGTAGGAAACATCCTCCCGTGGTGCGCTTGTGTGAGGAGGATTGAGTGGAGAAGAGGGAAAAAAGAACACTAAAGGAACAGTGAAGCTACAGAAAAGAGTTAGGAGTGAGTACAGCTGGGATGAGAGCAACATGGAACAGCACCAGCTTTGGAGAGTGAAATAGAACCAACTCATGGATGATTTTTGAAAGTTTAAAAATGTCCTGTGTAGTAAAGACGACCTGGACGAAACCAGCAGGAGAGCACTGGCAGCCGAAGGCAGCGCTGCCATTGAAGAGCATCCACAACTGTTTCCCGAACCTAAACCTCAGCTCCTTTACTCATATTCCTAAGGAAACCAGCACTTTGTTTAAAGTTGCTGTGCCTGCTTCTTGGAAAGCCACCTCCACTCCAGTGTGCAGGAGTTTCCACCAAATCCCTGTTTGCTGAGTGGTTAAAGGTCCAGAATTTCTGCTGTGGAGCCCTCGCTGACCCCTTGCTCACCACCAGCTGCACCAGGGCTCCGGAACAAGACCTTTGGTGCCCGACAGCTCTGTGACCACCAAGTTCTTCTCCTCCCAGCCCTCCCAGCCCCTCTGCACCGCAGCGACGAGGCACAAACGCACTTGTAGATCGAGAGCTCTCGGTGGAGGCTGGTCCGTAGCTCCTCCAGTTCCTGGTTCTTGCGCTGCTGGAGCTGGACGCCATTCTTCAGCTCCTTCAGCCTGTCCTCCAGCTCCTCAACCTGCTCCTGTGAAATGAGAAGACGAGGATGGATGAGCTGGGGGAGAAGGCTGCCTGCGTTCTCATCGAGGGGCTGCCTGTCAGTGGTGTTGGTCTGCACAAGCGCAGTGGGGCTGGTGGTTCCTCACCACCGCTCTTAAAATCCTCTGCAAAATCTCTTTACTTTATGGCAAAGGTGGGAGCCAGTCTGGGTCCTCAGGCTGCTCTTGGCTGGCTCATTTATCCCCTGGACTACTTGGTGTGTTTTGAGGAGCTGTCAGAACTGTATAAACCCAGGAGTCAGAAGAAGATAAACAAGGAATATGGGAAAAAGAAAATGTGGAAGCGCATCAAGGATGCCCCAAAGTCCTGTTCTCCAAGGGAGAGCGGCCCTGAATCCAAGGGGAATGGAACTGTGGGCGCTGGTGACCTGGTCCCCAGCCCAGCGGGGAGGAGAAGTGCTGGAGGGGGGGACGCAGCTTCCAGAAGCTGCTTGGAGCCAGGCTGGGAGGAGGCCATGGTTACGAGCAGAGAGAACAGGGAGTGTTGAAAGCAGAGAGATTAATTGTGGATCCTCTTTGCCAACTGCGCTCTTGGAGATATTGAATTGCCTTTGCACTCAGGACGAGCTCCTGGGGGGGCACAGCCAGAAATAACTCTCCTGGGAGGCAGCTGGGCCCCAGGCTCAGTGCGGGAGTGAGACCCTTCCTGGCAACAGGAAGGGCAGCATCTGCCTTGGCAGGGCTCAGCTTTTAAAGAAAAGCCATTTAAAACTGGCTTTTCCAAGCACCTTAGCTCAGCAAAACACACCCTGGTGCAAGCTGGGAGAAACCTGTGGTGCCTGCGCCCAACAGCATTGCTCAGCTCCACCACTGGCACGCTCAGGGAAGGAATCCCTGTCCCCTCACCTCATCCCTGCCCACAGGGGCCGTTTCTAAGGGGCAGAGCAAAACCAAGTGAGAAAATCATGAGGAGAAAGCTTTTTCTAGCAGCTCATCAGGTGAACATCCAGCACTTTTGCACTGCATCCCTGGAACCTGGGGTTTGCCCTTCACCCAGGGGCTGTTGCTTCACCCGGCTCGTGCCAGGGCAGGGAAACATCTGGTTTTAGCCAGCAGGAGATATTCCACCCCATCCCTGTCCTCCTTCTCATTGGTCCCCTTGGCCCTACGAGCCAGACCTTCAGCATCCATGCTTCACCGGCTGCACAGAACGAGTGCCCACTCCCTAAACAAGAAGGGGCAAGGGGTGCCCAGACGAGGACGTACCCGGTACTGCCCAACCTCCTCATCCCGCTTCTGCTTGACCAGAACGATCTGCTCCTCCAGGCTGCGGTTCTGCAGCTTCAGTCGGCTGACCTCGCCCTGCAAGGGCCGCAGGGCTTCCCTCATCCCCTGCAGCTCCCCCTGCATCTCCTGCAGCGCCTTCGCCCCCGCCTCGCGTCTCTCCAGCAGCCGCAGCAGCTGGGGCTCGTAGTGCTCTTCCAGACCCCGCCGGCTCTCCGCCACGAAGCTCTCGAACTCCATGGAGAGTCGGCGGCTCTCCTGCAGATAGAGGTTATCCTGCCGGCATGGCGGCATCTCCAGCTGTTGCCTCAAAGCCTCCTTCTCCTTCTCGCAGGTCTCCTTCAGCCGGGACAGTTCTCCAGAGAGCTGCCCGGCCTGGCTCTCCAGCTCGCCCTGGTACGCAGCATGCTGGGAGAGGTCGTGCCGCCGGCTCTCCAGCTGGTACTGGCAGGCCACGCACTCCTTCGTCACCTTGAACAGCTTCTGCTTGATCTGCCGGATCTCATCCTTCAGGTTGTCCCTCTCCAGTTCCACCTTGGCCAGCAGCCGGCAGGCTGCCTGGATCTCCTCGTGGGCCTGGCGGATCTCCTGCAGTGCCGGCTCCCGCAGCTGGCTCAGCTCCGCGATCAGGCTGTCTCGCTCTTTCTCCAGCTGCTCGACGGCTTCAATGCACTCTTGGAAGTAATTCCCCAGCTCTTCCAGGGTCAGGCACCGATGCTCCGCGCTGTCCACACCCAGGGGGCTGCCTGCCCCCTCTGCATCCATGTCCAGAGGGATCCCTGCCCCACCTGCACCCGCATCTGCTGGGATCCCCGCCCCGTCTGTGTCCATGTACAGAGGGATCCCAGCTCCATCTGCATCCACGTCCAGTGGGATCCCTGCTGCATCCACATCCAGTGGGATCTCTACTCTTTCTGCATCCACATCCAGATCCAGAGGGATCCCTGTCCCACCTTCATCCAGATCCAGAGGGATCCCTGTCCCACCTTCATCCATGTCCAGCGGGATCCCTGCTGCATCCACATCCAGTGGGATCTCTACTCTTTCTACATCCAGATCCAGAGGGATCCCTGTCCCACCTTCATCCATGTCCAGCAGGATCCCTGCCACATCCACGTCCAGTGGGATCTTGGCCCTGGCCGCATCCTCATCCAGCTGGAGCCCTGGCCTGTTTAGCTCCAAGGAAGTGTCCCCACCTGCCCCATCTCCAGTGGGCGTCCCCCCCACCGGTGGGTCTGACGGGCTGTGCGAAAAGTCTGGGTGCAGAGCAGCGCCTGCAGCTGCTCCCTGTGGGGCTGAGGATGCTCCGGCTTCATCCAGCTGCAGCTCTGGAGGGGACTCGGGCTCTGCCATCAGGTCCCTGGAAAGGAGAGGAGATGTGAGCCAGAGCAATGACTGTAACAGGTCTCAGCCCGTCCTCCCCGCATGGGGAGCTGCCGGTGCCTCCCACGGGGGGAGTGGAGGGGGTACCTTGCTGTGACCCTGCTGCTGTCACCGTCCCTGTGTCACCACGGGCTCCGCAAACCAGGCAGGTCTGCGCTGCCATGCTCTGACAACAACTTCAGCCCAAACCATTGGCTTCAGCATGAGCCAAAACCTCTAAAAGTGGCTGTGACGGAGGAAGAGCGAGGGATGCAAACGCAGACCCTGAAATCCAGAGTAACCCCGGTGCCAACGGGAACTGCTCACTTGCCATGACCGATCCTCCCCAGAGCACCGGTGCGAGGGGTGCGAGGAGAGTGCGCTTGTGCCAGGATCTCCCATCTGGGGTGCCGCGCACCCACCGGTGAGGGCACTGCCAGTGAAATTTGTCAGGATTTTAGTGATACGGCATAACCTCACGGCGCGGGAATGCGCTGCTGGGGCGCGGGCGTGCTCCGGGGTGGCTGAGCTGGAGGAAAGCACTGCACGCAGCACCCGAGCGAGCGGCAGCTCCTGCAGCAGCAGCACGCGCTCCGCTTTGCAGCGTCATCGCATCCCATCATTGTCCCCAGCCCCGGTACCTGCAGCTGCCACCACCAGATTCTCCCGTCTCACGCTCTCCCGGGTGCTGTTTGTGGTTGGATGGAGAGGACAACCCTGGGGGACGAGCAAGGGCTTTTCTTGCCCCCTCCAGGAGCAGAGGCCAGCGGGTTGAGCGTGAGGATGCCCTCGCCTCCCGGCCACGCTGCTGAGCTCATGTCTGGTCACCCCAGCAGTGAGCGCAGGCTGGCACGCGCCGCAGCCTCCGCTCGCAGCAACGGCTTTAAGGAAAGAACGGATTTTCACCGATACTTTCTCTCCTAATAAGGTAGTTTTGGGCAGCGATGACACATCGCAGCCTCGGGCTGAGCGGCTGGAGAGGGGCAGCGCCTGGAAAGGTGGGGAAAAGGCTTCACTTCATTTTTCCTCGCCCTCCTCCGGTGCCAGCGCTTTATTTTTCAAAGTTCTCAGCTCTGCTCGGTGTCGGCGGGGCAGGAGGGGAGGCCGGTGTCCCACCCTCGCAGAGGGGTGCTCCCACCCACCGCCCCTCACCCCAGGGTCCCCCAGCGCTCCTGGGAGCCCCAAAGGGGCTGTTCCCCCCACCCCAACTCCTGAGGGTCCAGGGATGCTCCTCGGGTGCTGAACCTGAGCCCCTCCCCCACCCCATCCCTGCACCCTGGGGTTGGGCACCCCCTTCGCCTGCCCCTCGCCCCCCAGCCCTTCCCAGGGCTCCCGCACCCCCAGGACCCCATGGCAGATGCAGCCCCTTCCCCGCTCCCCCGGACGGGCTCTTACCTTCCTCCCCTGGAGCCCAGCGCCTCTGGCTCTGCGCTGCACATGGGCTTAGCATGGGGCGGGGGGCAGTTATTAATAAACAGGGCTGGAAATCAGACTCCCCGCAGCCCGGCCACCGCCTGCAGTGCCAGCTGCGAGTGCCTGCCTTCCTCCGCCCCGGAGAGCGGCAGGAGGAGGAGGAGGAGGAGGGCGGGGAAGGCCAAGCCGTCTGCATCCCTGGCAGAGGCAGCCGCAGGGGCCGGCTGCAGCCAGCCCGCAGCCCTGGGGAGCAGCCCCCAGCCCGTGGGGAGCAGCCCCGCAGCCCCCAGCCCGCACCCCTGGGGAGCAGCCCCGCAGCCCCAGCCCGCACCCGCGGGGAGCAGCCCCGCACCCGTGGGGAGCAGCCCCGCAGCCCCCAGACCGCACCCCTGGGGAGCAGCCCCGCAGCCCTGGGGAGCAGCCCTGCAGCCCCTCAGCCCCCAGCCCTCTCTGCCCGTGATTTAGGGCAAGGTTTGTTTTGTGCAGCAGCAAACCAGCCCCTTCACGCAGCACTGGGAGCTCCTTCCCCGCATCTGTGGGGCCCCATCCTGCCCGGGCGCTGGGCAGGGGTCGGGATGGGGGCAGTGGGGTGCTGGGTGATGGCCCTGGGGCTGTGAGGGTTTCGCTAGGGTGCAGGTGGTTGGAAGGGGAAATGCTGGGTGATGCAGCGCATGGCTGCCAACCACCATGGCCTCATCCTGCAGTGGGTGCTGGTGGGTGGTGATGCCCTCCCTTTGGCATTTATTAAAGCATATTGATGTGTTAAATACCAATAACAGATGCCCCAGGTTGCCCGCAAACACTCCAGCAACGGCAGAGCGCAGCCCCTGCTTCCCCTTCCACCCGGAACCCCTCCCTGCCACCCCTTCCCCTCTGTTTGAGGATGGAGACATTGGTGTTTGGCTCTGCCTGCACTCCCGGGCACCTGGTGATGACACTGCCTTTGCTGCCCACAGACCTGGTTTCCCACCTCTGCTCACCCACCGTCCCTGTGGCCCCACTCTCCCGCAGTGCCACCCCCACCCCGTGGCACCCTAACCAGGCCTGTTGGCCATTGTATTATTGGCATCTATTTATATAAAATACTTATTTTAGGTGTGTTTCTGCATTGGCTTGGGCGCAACAGCCCAGGGTCATGGCACGGCCAGTGGGCACTGGGTCCGGCTGCCCCCCATGGTACCAGAGCCAACAGAGCCTACCTCTGTGATCCTGCCCACTGCTGCAGCTCAGGAAGTTGACGCTCGCTGCTCAGGAAGCCGCCAGTTTATGTGCCCCCAAATCACCCAGCAACGCGCGCCACAGCTTGCAACATCACCCAGTGCCAACCCATCCCCACGTCACCCACCCCATCACCCATCCCATCACCCACACCTTGCCCACGCCTCGCTTGCTGCCGTGCTGCCAAAACCAGATTTAAAACAACCGTGCGTGTCCACCCCCTGGGAGCAGAGCTTTAAAAGGGAAAGGGAGGTTTGGGTGGGTTCTTTTCGTTCTTGTTCGGATCCCGTTGCTGTTCCCAGCCCGACCCACCTTCCTTTGCTCTCCGTTTTTCCATGAAGCGCCTCTATTTGTGCCGAGGTTTTTGACTCAATAGGAGAGGAATGCTGGTAATTCACACGAGTCGTGCGTATAAATATCTATCTCCAGCTGGAGCTGCCAAGGGGAGAGACCTGCGGGTCGTGCGGGCTGGGTCCCACAACCCTTGTAGGGGATGGAGGGGCCATGGCAGAGCCTGCTTGGCTTTATCTGATGGGCTGCCAAGCGCGGGTGGGGATGGAGGAGGCTCAGCTGTTCTTGCTCTGTAAGAGGATACCCCGGCCCCGCGCGGGGCTGGTTTGTGGATATAACCAGGCAACAGCCAGCTCGGGTGTCAGCGCCCACACCCCGATGCGCTCGGCAGAGCCCGGGCACTGCGGGCGCACGCTGGGTCCAGCCGGCACAGGAGACGCCATCGTACGTGAACCAGCGTGGACTTTGCTCCAGTAAACAGAGCTGGTGGGGAGTTATCGGCGGTGCCGCCGGGATGGAAAGCGAGAGGAGAGCGTTTGGGAGATGAAATGTTCCAGCTGTTGGAATACACGGGGTTGGCTCTGGCTCTGCTCTGCCCACTGCCACGGCATCCCAGGCACAGGCCCTGCCAGTGGCTGAGGGGTCTTGTGGGTAACAGAGTGACAAAGTGCAGCTGTGGGTCACTGCGTCCCCTCCAGTGACCTCGTGCTGGTGCTGCTGTCCCACTTCCCAGTGGATTTTTCCTACCTGTCATGCATGGTAGATCAGCCCCGAGGGCAAGGATGGAGCTGGCACTGCAGCACCGCCACCCTGGCACCAGCACTGTCAACCTGGCACCAGCACCATCACTTGGGCACTGCTGCAGCCGCCCTGGCTCTGTGCCCATGCTGTGCCCCCCAATCTTTAGAGACACGCTTGATGTACCAGGAAGGCTTATCCAGCTTTGAGGCCTCCAGCAGCACCAGCAGCACCTCCGGGTGCCCAGCACTGCTGCCCAAACCCCAGCGCCAATGCGATTTGACAGTGGAGAACTGAGGCGAGGCCGCCAGCGTGGTGCCCTCTGCACACAGCTCACCTGGCTCTGTTTGCCAAGGGTGTGGGGGGTCCAGCGCTGGATCTGCCCCCCTGGGCACGGGAGCTGCAATCTGATCTCAGGAGGAAAGTGTGATTCATCACTGAAGCTGGGAGCGTGTCCAGGGACGAATGCTGGCTCGGAGGGTGGCAGCATTGTGTGCCCGCTCCTGACCAGCCCTCACAAGTTGGCCCCTTCACCCTGGTGGGGTGAGAGGTCCTGGATGAAGCCAAAGTGGCCATGGCTGCATGGAGATGGAACCCAGGGCCTTCAGCCAAGCCTGGGGGCTTGGTGGCATTGGCACCTTGGGAACAGCTGAACTCACTTGGACTCCTGCCTCAGTTTCCGCAGCTGAGGGCTGGGACTGGTGCTGCCCTGGGTCCCACCTGCAGAAATGCAGGGGTGTCATGGGGATGCTGCCATGGGAGCTGGCACGGGGCAAGCACACAGCTGTGTCCCAAGAGCTGGCACCCGAGGGCTCATCTTGCACCCGCCACGGAGATGCCAGATCCGGCTTAAAAGTCCCAGAGCACCAGCCTGGACAGAGAAGCTCAGGGCAGAGGGAGGAGAGGTCACAGCAAGGCTGGAGTAGGAGGAAGGACAACAGCAAGGACAACAAAGATGAAAGGGGGGCCCGAAGGCACCGTCAGCCTCACAGGAACCTTGGGAGCCCCAGGGAGCAGGGCCCCTGCCACAGGCGCCGCCGCTCCCACTTATCTGGGTGCCAGGTCTTGCTCTGTCGTTGCGAGGGGGGATGAGGGAAATGCTATTCCTGCCACAGCCGCTCCCGAGGAGCACACGGCCCAGCCAGGGGCACGGAACAGGGATGGCTGGGGGGTCTGGGTGCAGGGACCAAGCCACGCGAGTCCTGGCCAGCACCCGCTTCCGCATCGCCCTCCTTCAGCGTTATCTTTGCTCAGCCCAGATACCGGGCCTAAACACTGGCAGATACTGGGGTTAAACATCCGCGTCAAGGCCGCCCGTCCCGGCGCTCCCATGGCTGCCCTGGCGAGGTTGTGTGCCACCCTGACCACGGCTTTCAGGTGCCCCAACAGCGCTCGGCCACACTCTTGTGGTGCCCATCATGGTCCCCATGTGTGCGTGTGCCTGTTTTTAACCCAGCGAGCCCAGTGCTGATGTCGAGCGCTGCAGCAGAGTCCCCGTGTCCCAGTGATCACGAGCGGGGTCACTGCCGCCCGAGCGCTGGCGGAGAGGACTCGTCACTGGGTTTTTCCATATCCTGGGGCAAGTGACGGCAAGCAGCTTCTGTCCCGTGGGAGGGATTTGGAGCCAGCAGTTCCTGCTTGGGGACACAGCAGGGTGGGAAGTGGCACCCGCAGGGCTCAGGGTGCTGGGGTGGCCGTGTGAGGACCTTGTCTCAGCCACCCTCGAGCACCGGAGGTGTTAATGAGTAATGAGGGAGCAGCCATTGCTGTCGCTGCCCCGGCGAGGGAAGGGATCAGGGCAGAGCACCGGCTGAGCACCCTGCACTGCCCTGGCTGCACCACACTCAGTCCACCCTGGCACCAGGGGCAGGAGCTTCATCAGCTGCTGGAGCTCACGATGTTGCAGCAGTGGTCAATGTGTGGTGGCACCTCTAGGTGCCATTTGGGATGTCACCTCCCGGGATCAGGCACAGGGGTCTTGTAGGGCCCATGGCATCCTCTGCCCTCCCTCCCATGTGCTCTGCCCTGACCTGGCAGAGCCAACCTCCAGCCGGCTGCTCTCCCCGCAAGGCACTCGATCCTTGTGACCGTCTTGGCTGTGCAAGTGGAAAATGATTTCCCCAGCTGGGCACCCCTGCGCAGCGCAGCCGGGAGCTCGCTGGGGAGGGCTGAAGCTTTCCCGGGCTCTGCACAAAGGGCTGGGGCTTCAGAAAGCTCCTTGACTTTCCTTCTCCGCCAGGACGGGGGCTTTAATGGAGGGAAAGCTGAGCATGACCTCTTTGCCTTTCTCCGCTTCCTTCTCAGGAGGGTGATGGATTCTCGCTGGGATTTTTTGGACCATGCCCATAACTCTGCAAAATGCACTTTTCAAACTGGTTTTGCTGCCACATGAGCTGGGGCGAGAGGCACAAACCAGGATCTTGTTTTGGAGGCTCTCGACTCGGAAATCAGGGCGAGCGGCGCAAAGTCAACACAAACACCCCGACTGGGGGTTGGTTTTGCCCCAGTGCCGGTCACCTCGTCGTTGATCAGCAAAGCTAGGGAGATCTCAGCCCTTGTCCTGGGAAGGAGCCATTCTCTGGGACCACGAGGGGCTGGGAAATCCCTGCTTGGATCTTTCAGCACTCATTTAGTCCTTGAGTTGGATCAAGAGGGTGACGCGGGGGAACAAGAGGCAGAGGCAAAACCACAGTGAGCCCCAGCCCCTCTGCAGGCATCGCCCTGGGCTGGGTGTTGGGTTCCCATCCCCGGGCACCACTGAACTGCAGTGAGACCCTCGGGGTTGCTCAGCCCACAAGACACTCGGTGCCGGCACCCGAATCCCACAGGAGACAGCAAAGTGCCAGGAGCCCAGGGGGTGGATGGGCTGTTGGCTTGATAAATTCTTCCAGTCACCTCCAGCGGTTGGCCAACTCCTCTGGGCACGCGGCCAGGCCCTCGCGAGCCACCGGGAAGTGCAGTGCTGCAGCTCTTCACACCGGGAAATGCAGCCGCACAGGGACCCAGATTTCAGCGAGCTGGGTCTGGGAGGCATCCGCGCTGCAGCTGAGGCTCCCCGCAGCCCATGGTGCCCTCGCAGCGGGATCCGCACCGTCACGTCCCAAGCAGCGATGGAGGAAAGCGTTCATGAGAGCCACTGCTGTTCCTGGGCAGAGGCCGGCAGAGCGACGTCAAGTGGCCCAATTCCCCCATCCCGTGCCAATCCATCGTCAGGAGCTTATATGTTACCAGCTGTGGCACAAGTGGCACGGGGGGGCGATAAGCGTGGCAGGGGGGATTGGTGGGAACGCATCGGGGCTGCAGGTTTACCCTCGCATCCCCATGTGTTGCCATCACGGTGACACCACAAGTGTCACCCTGGAGTGGGTGAGGGACACGTGGTGGCTGCGGGCAGCGGGCAAGGGCAGGACATGGCCAGTGCCCACGGCTCCTGGTCCGGGCACAGGGACCCCCCCGTGGCCTCTGCAGGCCACGATCCCGGGGCGATGATGGCATCCCTTGTCCCCCCGGTGACGTTAAGGGAGGGGTCCCTTGTGTCCCGCCCCCAAACCCCCGCCGCGGATTCCCCCCCCCCAAAAACCGGGGCCACTTGCGGGCGGGGAGCGGGTTCCGGTGCGGAGTGGGGATTGGAGGGGGAGGGTCCCGGTGCGGGAGGGGCGTGACCCGGTGCGGGGGGGATCCCTGTGCGAGGGGGGCGGCTGATCCTGATGCGGGACGAGGGTTGGAGGGGGAGAGCTCTGGGGCGGGAGCCGGGGCGAGGGGGCGGTCCCGGTGCAGAGCAGGACCCGGTGCGGGGGGGGGCGGGTCCCGATGCGGGGTGGGGTTGGATGGGGAGGATCGCGGTGCGGGGCGGCACCCGATGCAAGGAGTTGGAGGGGGCGGTCCCGGTGCGGGGCGGGGGTTGGAGGGGGAGGGTCCCGGTGCGGGGAGGGGGGGGGGTTTCCCGCCCCCAGCCCCGCCCCGCACAAACTTTCGGTGCCGGCGGGAGCGGGGCCGCAGCGGGAGCGGGCTCGGCCCTATGGGCAGCGGTGGCGGCGCGGTGCGGGGCGCGGCCCGCCATGTCCGCACAGCCCGGCCCCGCACAGCCCGGCCCCGCACAGCCCGGCCCGGCCCGCCGCGGGGGGCGCCGTGGGGGGTCCCTGCGCAGGGCGCTCCGGTGGCTCCGCGGGCGGCGGCGGCGGCGTGGGGGCGGCTCCGGCAGCGAGAGCGGCACCGGCACCGCGGGCACCCAGGCAGCAGGTGAGCCGGGGGGGGCGAGGAGGTGGGAGGTGGACAAGGAGGGGGCAGGGTGGTGGGCAAGGAGGTGCCAGGGACACGTTGGCGTCGTGGGCAACGGGGTGGGCAAGGAGGCATCAGGGCAGTGGGCAAGGAGCGACCAGGGAGATGGGCAAAGAGGGGTCAGGGTGGTGGCCATGGAGGTGGACAAGGAGGTGCCAGGGACGTGTCGGTGTTGTCGGCAAGGAGCACTTGGGGTGGTGACTGTGGAGGGCGCAAGGTGGTGCCCGAGGAGAGGTCATGGCAGTGGTCATGGAGAGGTCGCAGCGGTGACCACACGACAGTGGAGGTGGCCAAGGAGAGCCCAAGGTGGTAGCCATGGAGGTTGGCAAGGAGGGGTCACAGTGAAAGCCATGGAGGGTGAGGGTAGTGGCCATGGGGTGACCGGATAGGGGTCACAGTAGTGGCTGAAAAGGAGTTGAGGTGGTGGCTGTGCAGGTGGCCAAGGAGGGGTGGAGGTGCTGGCCGTGATGGTGGCCAGCGAAGGGTGGAGGTGCTGGCCAGGTGGCAGCAGAAGTGGCTGGAGGAGCATGGAGGGGATGATGGCCGTGGTGGTGGTGGTTGTGGGGGCTGTGCTGGCCATGGTGGCTGCTGTGGCACCAGGCTGGATCCGGCAGCCCCTGGTGCAATCTCGCCCCTGCCCTGGGGCTGGTGCCGGTTCACTGGGTAGGTTCTCCCTCCGCTGAGTCAGAAGGTCACCAGGGCTGAGGGAAACCTGGAGGGACGCCAGCTGCTGCCTCCTCCTCTCCCGGGCAGGGTGTTTGCCTGCTCCAGGTGTGGCCCTTCCTGTCCCAGGTACGGTCTTTGGCCCGGCTGTTCGTGGGTGCTGCCTCCGTAGCCCAGCCCTGGCCGTGCCACCTTGACCAGGACCAGGGGAAGGTGCTGTGGGTGCTCCCTCTTTGCTGCCCTGGGGCCGTGTTCTGGGGATCTGTGTGGGCTCAGCCCCGTCTTCCGTGGGCTGGGACCTTTGGCAGCGTGATGGGTGCTGGCGTGTCTGGTCACGCTGGTCTCCTCCGCGCGCTGGTTCTGCAGTAGTTGGTGTCCCAGCGAGGCGCTTGCTGGAGGTATCGCCCTGTGCTCAGCGTCTCACATCAGTACTTGTGGGGACATCACCTGCATCACACCGCTGCCCTCCCTGCCCTGCACCTCCAGTGGGGACATCACTGCGCTTCTGCCAAGACAGAGGCTCTTCTGTAGCACCAAAGGCAGCAGCACACCATCGCCGGGGACTTTCTTCCTCATTTTGCTCCAGGGTGTGAATTTCCAGGCATCCAGGGCCGCACGCAGGCGTGTTTGCTGCTCCGAGAAGCACAGGAGAGCGGTGATGGGAGAGGAGTGGTTGCGGAAAGGCAGAAGGGTCTGGGTAGAGGCCAGGCTGTGCTCAGCATGTCCATCGGATGCTGCCGGTGCCTCCCTCCTGGCCATGGCCGACGCTGAAACCTGAGCAGAAAAGCCGAGATGTGCCGGAGCATGTGATGTTCCGCTGCCAGCGCAGAAACGCCCAGTGCCTCTGCCAGCCCTTTGGTTTTTTTCCCTTAGAGTTCTAACGCTCACCAGCAACCCTCGAAATGCGAAGTCACTGCCTGTGCCTCCAGCCCGCTGGCCACGCCATCCCTCGTGAGCACATGCTGCCACTTGTGTCCTCAGGGGCTGCGTCACTGCCACCGCGCCGTTCAGTGGGATGTCCCCGTGTACGGGAGAGCTGCGCAGAGCACCCGCCTGCCCGCTGTCCATGCTGGGGATGGAAGGGCCATGCAGTGCAGGATGTTCCCCTTGGGGCTGTGCTTCCCGTTGTGCCGGCAGCTTGTGGCATCCTCTTGGCGTGTGCTGGGCCAGGAGGTGCCACGTTCTGCCACGTTGTGGCTTGTTCGGCAGCGCAAAGCAGAGACAGGCAATGGTTGCAGCTTGTGTGCAGGATTGAATCACGCTGCCTGCACCCTTCCAGCATGCAGAGCATGCTGGGAGCCCCACCCTGCTCACCTGCCACTGCCACAAGCACGCGCTGGGGTTCCCTGCGTCCCTCCCCGCGAGACAGGGCCATAACGCTTCGCTGTACAATGGGGGTCGGGATGCATGAACGACAGCGTGGGCTGAGCTGTGGCAATGCAAGGAGTGATGGCTCCATCAGTGCTGGCCGAGGGCGGCTGCAGAGCTGTGTGCTGGAGTCGGTGTCATCGGCCACACGCAGCTCTGACCCGCCCTCAGGCTGCATCGCCCTTGTTACCAACACCACGAACCCTTGCATTGCCCTGCCTCAGCTGAGAATTTTTCCAAACATCAGCTGGGAGCTGTGGGAATGGGAGAGGGGAGATCTCCAGCAGGTCCTTGAGGCCTCCAGGTGCCCTCAGCTTTCCCCTGGTGTCTGGGGGGTTTGGATCAGGCAAGCGACCCGGCAGCTTCCATCATCCCTCCGTTCCCATGGGTGGCTTTGGTCATGGACTGGGTATGTCTGACCACTCCTGGTGCATCCTGGCTGCAGGAGAGCAGGGAGGGGCTGCACAGGGGCTTGTGATGGCTTAGGAGGGAGGGAAGGAGGGAAACCTGGCTGTTGGTGAGGTCAGAATTTCTCAGTGCTGAAATCATGGGAGCAGGAGGATGAAAGCATTTCCACATTGGATCAAACCCCTGGGTCCATCCAATCGGAGATCCCATCTCTGGCCGCTCAAACAGCTGAGCTGTGGAGAGGAAAGACGTGGTAATCCCACTCATGGCCACCTCTCTGGGCAGGAACGCCAGCGGATTTATGCCATGTGGCGGGATGGCTCCATCCCAGCTGGAAGCCGAGTCCTCTCCCCTTTCCTGGCTGGATGCTCTGCCCTGTTTGTGCCAACAGGCCCTGCTGGCTGCAGCATCCCCTTCTTTTGCTGGTGCAACCCTTTGCCACAGAACAATTCCTGCTGCGAGCCGTGACGCCCCATCCCGGGATGTGCAGAGGTTGCCAGAGTGCCACCAGCCCCGGGCTGTTCTACCCGGACACAGCCCGACTGCTCTGAGCACCTCTGTGACCCCAGGGATCCAAGCACCTCGCAATTCCGACTGGGTTTATTTTCACAATAACCTTGGAAGCCAGAGCAGGGATTAACCCTGGGATGGCAACAGAGGTGGGGAGAGTGAGTGGGCTGTACCGAGGGGTCTGATGCAGAGCAAAGCACTGGGGTGCTGGACTGGCTCCAGTTTGCTCTGCGGGGCTGCTTTTTGCTGGTGGAACCTGGGAATGAGAGAGCCAGAAGCTTTTTCCTCCTCTGAGCGCTGCTGGCCGCCCCCAGCCGAAGGGACCCTGCTGCCCCACAGCAGTGAGCCCACGGGGTGCAGCCCTGCTGCCTGTGAATGCTTTCAGTTCAGTTTTTGGCCTCTGCTTTATCCAAGTTTCGCGATGTTCTTCTTCATCCCCCCATGAAGTAAAGGAATCGATGTTCCAGAAATATTAAATTAGGGTTGGCTTTTTTTCCCTTTGATGCCAGCAGTCCAGCAGCAGCAGATTTGCTGGCTGGGGGGGGGTGTGTGTGTCACTGTGTTGTTAAAAATAAAGCTTTGTTGTGTGGGCAGTGAGTGATGGGCTGGGCTGCGTTGGGGACTGTGCTGGCTGCACCGGGCTCGACGCCGTGGGGTGACAGAGGTGCATGTGAGTTCTTGAGGTGATTTGGAGCTGGGTTGTTGCTCTGATGGTAACTAAGATGTGGAATTTCCCTGGACACTTCGTTTCCTCCATCCTCTACTGCTGCATGGCAAAAGATTTGGTGTCAACACAGGCTTTGAGCTTTAGCTCTGAGTGTTTTGACTCAAAGGAAGGAGCAGAGGTGTAGGCGCTACTGCCCCCGTGCCTCCCACGCCCCGGGATTGTTCGTGTGTGTGTGTGTGTGTGTGTGTGAACGTTTGTTAATCTGCAAGAGGCAAAGAGTGACACTTTAGAGAATGTGAGCAGCAGGAATCCCCTGGCTGGCCTGGACTGGCAAGGGCGAGCGGCTCTGCGAACAAAGAGAGGTGTGTCTGCAACCACAGCTATTCCACCTGGAGACAACTGGAAGAATTACTCTTGCAAATAACGTTCCATAAGATCCGATAAAACTATTTCACTGGAGTCATATTTCTCTTTAGAAGGAAGGTCCTGTTTCATAAGACAATATCATCATTGACTGTGGCTCTGGCAGCGATGGGAACATAACCCGCTGGAAGGTGAGGAGCTGGGCAACAATGAAGTGAAAAAGCATTTCCCTGCCAAGCAGGAGCCGGAGCCTTGGGCTGGTCCCTGTGGCTCCACCGTGCCCAGATACCTTACCCGGAGCAGGGAGCTGGGCTCCCTCTGTCCCAGGGGCTGGAGCTGGAGCTGCTGTCGGCAGAGCCGGCCTGGACTCCGGCTTGAGCAGGAAATCATTTGAAACCCTCCTGGTTATGTATTTCTGTTAATGATTGGGGATCTCAAGTGGGGCTTTGGTGTTACCTTTGCCTCGCTGAGCTTCACTTCCCCGTGAAGGGAACAAGGGCTGAATTCCTTTCTCATTCAGGCAGCTCAGCTCCTGCTCCACATTTGCCTGGTGACGGGGTCAGGTTTAGAAAACACCAGGAGAGAATGAAAAATGCCAGAAGGAATGAATCCTTCTCTGGTGGCCACACAGAGGGGTCCTTGCCACCCTGCGCTGGGGCTGTCGGGTCTGACCGAGGGGGCATGTGACGTTGGGATGATCAGACGTGCTTGACAAGATCTGTATCTCATGAGCAGCTTCCCCCCTGCTCCTGGCTATTATCAGAGTCCTCTCAATGAGGAAAACTGGGGGGTTCTGGTCTGGAGACGAGCCTTTGGCTGGAGTCAGCATCTCCTGCCTCAGTTCCCTTCCCAGCGGCCACAACAGAGCTGGGTGCCTTCTGTGCCAGGAACTGCGTGTTGGAGAAGCTGCAAACGCTTCCCCTCTACTGCTTCACTTTCCAAGGGGGGTTCTGGGTGCAGCAATTTAAATCCAGGTCTGGAATAAAGGATGCAGGGTGGGCACAGGTTTCAGTGGGGTTTGGATCCCAGGGCTGCCATGAAGGGCGCGGTGGGGTCTGTGGGGATGCTGGAGCTCCTGGCCAGGCAGGGGCTGAAATGTGGGACCCGGAAGGAGCTGGTGCTGGGTTGCCTTGTGGCTGTGAGTTACCCCGTTAGCCTCTTGGTATTTGTGGCACACATGGGCTTTGCTGGGTTCCCAGGGCTCGGCTCCCTCTCAGAGCCCCCTTGGCACCTCTGAAGCCGTGGCTGGGGGTGGTGGAGCTTCCGTGCTGGTGGTGGCCGCGTTCGCTAGGCAGGTGCTGGCATGGAGGGCATCTGTGTTGGGAGCAGAGGGGGAAGTGTTTGCTGTATCTGGGGCAGGCGCAGGCTCCAGCCTCTCCTTTCCTTGCAGGGACAGAAAACGCTTCCCTGGGAAAGCGGCTGTGTGGCTGCGGAGAAGCCCCTGTGTTATGGGGGAGAGGGAGTGAGGGGGGCCTGTAGCCCCTGTTTCAGAGCTTTCCTGAGGGGCTGTGTGTCTCAGGGAGCCCTGGGAGGTGCTGGGCAGCAGGAGGAAGCCCTGTCCCAGTCTGGAGATGCCCCCGGCCAACTTCGCTCCTGCCCAAGGGAAAAACCATCTCCTCAGTCACTGGGCAGAGACCTCTGGTTCTGTTCCACTTGTGCCCACAACCTTGTTCCATCCCAGCTGCCCTGAGATGGAAAGGCTGTGCCTTAAACTGAGTACAGCTGGGAATGGGGAATGGGGAATAGTTTCCCCCTGGATCCCCTATTCCCTTAAGGGCTCCCAGGGCAAACAGGGCAGCAAATGCACGGGGACGCTGCTACCATGCCAGGCACCGTCTAAGGCACAGGACAGTCTCTGCCCTGCTGAGTGTGCCGTTTGGGCAGCAAAACAAGCTGGTGAGAACTGAACCATCAATATTTCCATTGCGGAGGAGACTGAAGTCCAAAGATTAATTTGTTCCCAGTCACCTCGGGAGGTCAGGATGGAGCTGCTGGGGGAATTTCAGTTATTTTTTTCTATCATCTCCCCAGTTTTGTGCCTTTCCCACGAAACCCTTCTTCCTATTTATCCCAGTCTGTGATGAATCACCTGTGGAACATAAACATTGCCAGCAGAGATTGCCCACTGCCTGCCTGGCTGACCCTTCCCTGCCCTTGCAGCGTTTAGTGTTCTAATTAAAAACCAGGAGGGAAAGCTGGGCTTAGGAGGGGGCCGGCTGCTTGCCTGGCTGAGGTGTTTCAGAAGGGCAGTGGTGAGGTTTGGCCATGCGGCGCAGGCAGCAATTGTGGCAACGCTGCTGCCCGGGCACTGAGCTGCCCTTCCCTGGCAGCCCCAGGTGGCTCCATGCTTGCAACACCCCGTGCAGCTGGAGCAGGGTTGGGAGTGAAGCTGGGATGCACCTGGAAAGGAGGTGGTGGTGGTGTGAGCTGACATGGATGCAGCAGTCACCCGGCTGTGACTTGTCTCAGAGACAGGAGTGACCACAAAGAGGGTGGCAAGGGGAGCATCCACCTCCGGGCGTGCAGGTGCTTGCCCTGAGGCTGGGCAACACCGGGACCCAGCCCGTGTCCTCGGGTGCTGCGCTGCAGCTGGGGGTGCCAGGCGTGGCTGGGGTCCCCCCGTGGGCTGGGACCCCCAGGACGTGGCTTGGGGGGTGTCACAGCCCCATTCGTGGGAGCTGTGCTCAGGGACAGGTGTGAACGGTGGCAGCCAGGGCTCGGCGAACCCCGGGGGAGGTGGGAGCGGGGCTGGGAGCGAGTGCTGTCCCCACGTTTGGGGACGTTCGGGGTTGGGGGGTCTCCCTATGCCAGCTCGGCCCCTTTGCGGCACCCACGCCAGGGCGGTGGGGCTGGGAGGGTGCTGTGGGAGCCGGCTGGTGATCCGGGCAGGCCCCTCCTCTCTGCCTGTACCATTGGCTCCGGCACAGCCGCCTGCGAGCGCCGAGCTCCGCCGGGCCGGAGCGATGGGAGCTGGTGGCTGAGCGCCGGCGTCGCCCACGGCCGCACGGGCCCCGCCAGAGCCCGCTCGGCTCCGCCATGTAGGGCCCGGCATCCTCCACCCGGCCGTGGTGGAGGGCGAGAGCGGCCCCATGGGCAACGCGCACCGCAAGAAGAGCCCGGCGGGCGTCAAGGCTGGGTCTTCGTGGCTCTTCGGCCGTGCCGGGAAGCCAGGCACAGGTAGGAGCGGGGGGGTGGCCTGGGAAGGGGCGCCGGGGGCCGCGGTTCCTGCTCCTGCTCTGCCCGTGGCGTCGGGGCTGAGCACGACCTGAGCCACCGGGGGCTCGGAGGCTTTGCTCTCCGTGCCCTTCCCGTGCTGGAGGGGGCAGGGTCAGGCCCTCTGACCCCCGGTGCTGGAGGGGGCAGGGTCAGGCCCTCTGACCCCGGCTTGGAGCTGGGGAAGAGCCTCTGGCTGCAGGCGGGAGCTGTGCCCGCATGCCGGGAGCAGCCGTCGGCAGGACGGGGATCGCCTGCGGAATGACTTACCCGTTTGTTCCCGGAGTGGAGTCCTGGGGGTCAGAGCAGCGGCCGGGGCTGCCGGCGTCCGCTTCCTCCTCCCGCTCCCATCCCGTGCCTCAGTTTCCCTCGCTGCACCCCAGGGGGTGGCAGATCTGGGAGCATTCGCAGAGAGCACGGCGCTGCTCCCCCCCGCATTCATCCTGTGCTGCTGCTCCTCTTTGCTCTGCGAGTGTCTGCCTGTCTGTCCAGGCACCGATTGCTCTGCTTCTTTATGCTCCTGCTCCACGGATGCAGCTGAGAAGTGCAGGAGGAGGCAGGGGTGGGGGCGGGGGTCTTCTCTGTGTGGAAGAAGAGCAGGGAAAGGGTCCCGTGCCAGCCTAGACCAAGGTATTGAGCCATTGGCCCCACGGGGTGCCAGCTTCCGTTGAGCTCTGTCCACGTTCCTCTATCTGAGCGGGGAGATGTGAGTGGGGAGGGTCTCTCGCAGTCACGTCCCTGTCCCAGCGCTGCCTGTTTCCCTGCTGGTGTTAAAATGTTCCCACATCCCCAGCTTGGCCTGAGTTGGGGAGGGGGCTTGATGGGCGCGTGGGCAGGGGTCCAGGGTTGGTAGGAGTGGGATTAGCGAGTCCAGGGGTGGTAACTGAGTGGTTTTCTCCTGCCAGGCTGTGGGATTCCCATCCCACTGTCCTTCCTGTTTCCCTCAGTGTTCACAGCCAGCAGCTGCCCAGGAGCCGTGAGCTGAGCTGTCCGCAGGGTAAACATGGAGTCATCCCCACACAGGCTTGGGGAGTGGCTGCACCAAGCGAAACAGCTCCGGAGAGGCAGGGGCTGGCAAGGGGAGACCCTGCAGGTGCACGGGGAGAGGGTGCCAAAATGCCCTGGTTGGCAGCACCTGCTTGGTGCCTGGGGAAACTGAGGCAGGAGTGGTCACACCAATCTCCTGTGGCCATGCAGGGATGGCATCTCCTTCTTGGGTCTCCTCTCCCCTGAAGTGATCCTCTTGTGGTCTCCATGTGGAAAGGGTCAGGCTGTGTTGTAGCTGGACTCCTGCGGTGCTGCTGGACGTGGTCCCTTTGCCTCCTCCCTGAGCCACAGCGGTGCAGGCGATGCCCTGGCGTGGGTGCAGTGTGGGACCTGCGACACAGCCGGGGAAGATCCTGCGAGGCGAGGGCCGGCGCTGGGGCCGAAGGCCATGGGGTGGAAGGTGCTGAGAAAACATGGGGTGAGTTGTGTTTGTTCTCTGCGGTGGCTCCATGGCAACGGCGCAGCGGCCACAAAGCAAAAGAATTTGCATTGTGTCGGTTCAGCGTTTCGGAGGGCGCAGCTGGGATCGCTGGCTGGGGGCTGGGTGTGCAGCACCTGCCGGATGGGTCCCCACGGGCGCTTCTCTCACCCCTGCCCCAAAACCTGAGACATCCTGGGTGCTTCGGGCTTTTGGGTCTGAGGGTGGTCACATATCGCAGCCACCTGGGCCTGTAACCCCCATTCCCATCTCTCCATCCCCAGCGGGGTCACTTGTTTGGCTCTGCCATGGTTGTTTCTGGCCGGCCAAATCTGGGCAGGTGTCAGCAGCTGCCTTGGTATTTCAACCATGTGTAGGCAGTGTGAGCAACTATGACCTTTTGATCCCAGGGGTCTGAGCTGTGGTCACCAGGGATGGGGTTGGCCAGGTAGGAGCTTTGGGAGCGTGGCCGAGGGCTGCAAGGATCGCTCTGCCTGCGACCTTCTCCCTGCCACCTTGTCCACCTGGGCCTCCCTACTCGGCTTCACTGGTGCCAAACCCATTCCTCGCCATCCCCGTGCCAGCATGGGGTCCGACTCGCTCTGAGCGCATCCCTGTGTCTGCTCCAGTGGAAGCTTCTGGGGAAGGACCTTGAGCAGTGGGAAGGCTGAAGCCTCTTATCGGCTTCTTATCAGGACAGCCCGGCTGAGTCAGGGTGCAGGAACGTGGCGGCTGGCCAGGCTGCACCCCACCGAGTCAGCAGGGATGTGGCTGCAGCCAGTGCGGGGTCCCTGGGCTCAGGGTTCCTGGGCTAGGTGTCCCTGGCACCCATGTCCCAGTTGGTGGGTGTTGTGGCAGCGTGGAGGGCAAACGCCAGGGGGTTGGGGGTTTGGAGTGAGGGGTGATCCAGCACCTGCCCTTGCCAAGAGCCAGTGGTAGAGGCCCATGGTGGCCCCAGCTCTGGCCACGCAGCTCCAGGGTGGGCTGAGCGGCTCTGGGCGTCTTTTATCCTTCGCAGCCACTCTTCGTGCCAGCCCCATGCTGGGCCGGCTCCGTAAACAGCCAGGGGAGCAGATAAGGGCAGGGACTCGCCCCAGTGGGGAGTGCAATGAGATTTACACAGGCGCTTTCTCCGGACACCGGCCTGCCGGACTCGCTGCCAGCATCCTGCTGCGAGCTGGGAGCGCTGAGCCCTTCCTGATGCCCCCTCGTGCTCCTGGAGCAGAGCTGGAGCAGGGGAGGAGGCATCCGTGGGTGTCCTGCACAGACAGCTGCCTCCAGTGCTCAGCTCCGACATGCCGAGCCATGCCCGCTTGGCAGGGACGGGATCAGCCGTGCTGCTGGTTATCCGCTCCACCATTCCAGAGGCAGCTCCTCTTCCATCTCTGGCCCTGATCCCACATCTCCGTGTCCGTCTCCATCCCTGGTGGAGGATCAGCAGCTCCTTAGCATTCCCTCGCTGCCTCCACCAGCGCTGCTGAGCGGGATCCGCAGGCAGGAGTGGGGCTGGGTGCTGCCTGCGGGATGGTGGATCCGTGCACAGTAAGACCTGCAAGGTCTTGTTCCTGATCCATCTCCTGGGTTTGCTCCTGCGTGGAGCCAGGTACCTGCTGCGACAGGCACGGCTGCCGTTACAGAGCACCCTGGGTACCCGGCAAACACACCGGGCATGACGGCACGCGCCGCGAGGACACAGCCAGCTCCGAGCATCAGGGCAGGGAACCGCGCAGGCGTGCGTGGAGGTGGAGGAGAGGGCATGGAAGGAAGGTGAAGCAGGGCTGCAATGAAGCTGATGCCTTTGTTGTAGCTCTGGGGAGAGAGGAGGTGCTGCTGGCTCATCCCCAGCTTTGCGTGCTGCCAGCGGTGCCCCCATGTCCCCGTGTCATTCTCGGGGCTCTGCCTACCACCCTCTCCCACCTCGTGCTCCCTACCTGGGCTGCTCCCGCCCGGATCTGGCTCCTGGCCGGGGAAGGCTGTTATTTACCTTCAAACCTGTTTGGTGGCTTCTCCAGGGAGGGGACGAGCACGGGGTGGGCGTGTGGTGGGATGGAGACTCGCTGGGCTGGAACAGGACTGGGGCGCAATCGGGGTGCTCCTGCCTCACTCCGTGGTGCTGAGACCCCCACCATGGGTGCTGCCAGACCCTCACCCAGGGGCTGTGGTAGCACACAGAGGAGGAGCCATTGCAGGGCATGGGCTGCCTGCGGGGCATACGCAGGGCAGCAGCGAGGTCAGGGCCAAAGTGGCTGCACTGTGGCCCCGTTGGCACAACCACATGTGCCCCTGCCACGCCCAGAGGTGGCTGGCAGGGTGGTGGCTTTCCTCTGAGTGAGGTTTCACCTGGCTCCTGTGCTGCGGCCCGTTGGCTTGCCAGCAATGCAGGACAGTCTGTACTGTGATTCAGAGGAAGAAAAAATGACCAATGTTTGTTTTCCCATTCAAAATTAATTTTATTTCTGCCTCTGTGTGGGATCGTGTTTGAGAGTCGAGCGGCAGTGCCGGCTGGGCGTTGTTTATTTGCTTTGTGGAGATGTTTTCCTGGCCGAAGCAGCATCCCCTGAGTGAGGCGGAGGGCACGGTGCAGCCCTGGGGCTGCATTGCTGGAGCAGCGATAAATATTATTGTGCTCTTATCCTGCCTGGAGAGAGCACAGTCCCGCTGCGCGTCCCAGGGCATGGATCTTGTGCAGAGACAACAAGGGCTGGGGAAGCAAGGGCAGCCGAGCCTGTTGCCTCCCTCACTGGCTGAAGGCTGGGGTGCAGAGGGAAGGCAGGTTGGCACAGGCGGGTGATAGGTCCCATGTGGGACCATGGAGCATCCCGAGCGGAGGCGATGAGCCCAGGGATGCGCTGGGGCTGGTAAGGAGGCAGGGAGCTCTTGCCGTGGTGGGGAGCTGGCTGCTCCCTGGGGCTCTCGGGGCTGGGGTTCAGGGTGCAGCCCATTGATGTTTTCCACACTTAAAGGCACCTGCAGGCAAGTGCCGCTTTGCCCCCTCTCTGGCACAGGGAGCAGAGTGGCCCCCAAGTCTGAGTGCAGGTCTGGATGGTGCTGGCCAGTGCCAAAGAGCGTTGGGAAGGGACCCCACAGTGGTGGGAGAACATCAGCCCTGCGGGGCAGGGGGTCTTCTTGCTACTTTCTGCACAGCCCCAGCTGCTAGGACGAGGGAGGCGAGGTCTCCATCCCACTGAGCTGGAAGACACTCACAGGCAAGTTCTCCTCCCGTTCCTCCCCCACAGACCTCACAGCCCCTTCCCTCTCCCTGGTGGCTCCCCCTCCTCCCCATTTTTCCCTGGTGAGTCAGTGGTGATGGAAGGAGCTGCTGGTCCCTGCTCGCTGCCTGCTGCTGCAGGACACGCTGCACAGGGAGAAGGCAAGTCGGGGCAGTGCCGAGCAGGCAGAGATGGATGTTTGCAGCGGAGTCCGGCCAAACCAGCTGCTTGCAGGAGGCAGAGGCCTGGCGATGAGGAGGACAGGAGCCAGGATTTCTTCCTCTGGCTCTTCCCCTGTGAAGAGCAGCACTGTGACTCTTGGGGCGAGCAAGGCCAGCACTGTATGCCACTTGCAGCATCACTGGTCCATACGGCCCTGGTCGCGTTCATACAGGGTCTCAGTGCTGATCTCTGCCTTGTGCAGCCCTTCTCATTCCCTCCCTGGTGCCCTCCAGCCCCTCTCTGCGGGCACAGAGCAGAGCGGGCAGAACTGAAGGCATAGTGCCCAGCGTTCCCTGACCCTTCCTATCGCTTTGCCTTGCTCCGGGGATGCTTTGCTCCTTCCAGGCCGTCCCTGGCAGATACCAGCTCCAAGGCAGAGACCGTCCTTGAGCGAGTGCCCGGCCCTGGGAGGTCTCTGGCTCCTTCTCCAGGACGATCCTGCTGCCACGTGTGGACAAGGCACGTGTGTCAGATCAGCACCACCAAGCCTGAGGGGACGGGGCGATCCAGGGCATGTCGCAAGGAATGCACGAGGGATTGGACGCCAGCTCTGACCAGGCATGTTGGTACCAGCACCGGCTGCAGCTGCAGCGGCTTCCTCGACCCACCAGGATCTGCAGTTGCTGCCGCAGGATCAGGCCTTGCTACCTCCCAGCTTCCCCCCCTTTCCCGTCCCCTTTGCAGCAGGTTTCGCTGTGTATTGACAGAACCAGGGTGAGGCCATCTGGGCGAGGAGGACGCGGTAGCGAAGGTCACAGGGAGTGGGAGGAGAAGTGGAGGCTGCTCTCCACATGCCCCATGCTCCCCAGCATCAGCCCTCGGCACAGGGCTCCTCCGTGGCCGCGCTGGGCGGTGGCTGCCGCGTCCTGCCGGGATTATCCTTGGGTGATTGCAGCCAGCGATGCAGAGCTCCTCCTGCCCCAGCCACAGCAGTGTCACGCGTGGGAGAGGGACACGTGTCTCCGTCAGCAAGGGACAGTCTCGAGGCCCTTTGGGTCCTCGCAGGCGATGGGCCATGTACGGGGATGAGGAGCACGAATGGGCTGTTCGCTGGCACCTGGCAATGTCCTCACAGCAGCTCCCATGTGTGCTCCCATCAGCAGCCCCGCAGGGCTGCAGCTTGGCTGTTCTGGGCTCTGGCTCAGCAGAAGCATGGGGGGACCGTCCCCCCTTGTCTGGGGGGCTCGCAGAGCTGCTAGGGGGGTCCTGAGAGCAGCCCCATCCGTGCAGACCGAGCCGGGTGTGCTATCCCGGAGGGCTGGTCCTGGTGTCTCTCTCACTGAGTTTGCCCACTGTGGCCCTTGCTGGGGATGGTGACGGGCTGCCCTGAGAAGAGAGGGCAGCGCTCAGCACAGCACGTGGCTGCCCACTTTGTGCATCCTCAGCCCTTTAATTATGTCCCTCTTCCACTGTGAAAAGAGCTGGGGAACGTCTGCCTGCAGCCGCCGGCACCTTCTGGGTGAGCGCGTGGGCAGCAGGGCCGCTCCTGCCTGTGCTGGGGGCAGGGTGCTGGGTTAGGCATAGCAAGGGAGGAAATCTTCCTGACACCTGGAGCTGCCAGGCAGGGGACGCAGAGGTGCCCTTTGCAAGGTCAGACAGTTCCTTGGGCTGTGTGTTCGATGCCAAGGGGCGGGTGGGACCCTCGCTCTCTGCCTTGGGAAACACCGCTCTGTCTGCAGACAAACTTCTGTCCTGGCACAGCAACCCCCGGGCAGGGCAGCTGGCAGGACAGGGCAGGAGGGTTTGACACATTGGCTCCCAGCTGGCACTAGGATGGCCCTGCCAACTGGGTAAATACTGAGAGCTTTCACCTCTTGGGGTAAAGTGCCTGCAGACTGGAGGGATGGATGGAGCTGCCCGAGGCGCTGGGCACCAGGGCTGATGGACGGGTAGCTGGGAATTAGCAAATTCTGGCACCCATACCCTAGAGCACCCGGCACCTTGTGCCATGGGGACGGGTGGCGGTCAGTGCTGCGATCTGTAACAGTGCCTGACTACCTGGCATCGCTGTCCTTGCCTTCACCTGCCCCTCTGCCAGCAGCTGAACCTACTGGTTAGACTGGTCCAAGGCCTTGTTCTCCCCCAATGCCGCCGACTCTCGTGACCATGACGTAGCTGTGCTGGACGCGCTGTCCCGAAGGACGAACACCCTTTGCCCCGTGATGGCTGGCGTCCTCCCGCTGGCGGCTGAGCCATGCTGGGAGCGAGGCTGGGGGGACCACGGCCGGTGCCAGGTCTGGGGGGCACTGGGGGTGGGTGAGATGGGGGAACACCAGCACCATTGACTGCTCTGTGCCTTGTGCCAAAAGCTGGTGCTGGCCAGAGGAAAATCCGGCTCCTCCCAGTTGGCCTCTGTGTTGTGGGAACAAGCAACTGGTTTGTGGGGATGCTTTGCCCAGCAGGGAGCAGGCAAGAAGGTCCTGGGGAGTCCCAGGGATGCAAGAGTTGAGGAAATCCTGGCCCTGAGCCTGGCAGGATAGATCCCTGCCAGCCGTGCCTTGCGTGGGAGGAGGGGGAGGGCCGGTGGCTAGCAGGGGGGCCAGAGGAGGGGCCCCCGCTTCCCCGCTCCCCTCCTCTGGTGACCGCAAGCGTGGTGGGCGCAGCTGGGGCTGTCGCCTCCTGCCACCGCGCAGCTGTCCCCGCAGTCAGCCTTCTCCCTGCACGCAGGCAGCTGCGCCAGAGCTGCTTCGCCCAAGCGAGCATCCTCCCGCTGCACGGATGAGGACAGAGAGAGGTTGCCGGGGGCTGCCAGCATCCGCCTTGCGGGCTCACAGCTTGGCGAGAGCCGCCCCGGCACAATAGGCAGAGCTGCTGCGGGGCCCAGACCCCCTCCTGGCCACCATGGTGGTCTTCATGGGCAGAAACCTCTCCTCGCTTTTGGCTTTCTTCAAGAAGAAGGGTGAGTGAGCGGGATGGAGGGAGCGGTGCCTTGTCCTTACACAACCCCTGCTTGCCCGGCACTGGGTGCTTGCCCACCCGCAATGGGCAGGGGCTGCCACCCCCGGGGAGGGCAGGGAAGGTCACCCCAGCCCCGGCCTCATCTGCTGGGAGGGCAGCGGGATAAATCACTGCACTGCTTTTGCAGGAAGGTGGTTCCGAGGGTGCTGGGGGTGTCGGGCGAGGGGCTGCTGGAATGGGGAGAAGAGGGCTTAGGGGAAGGGGGATGTCATGGGGGAGGGGGTGTCTCGTTTCCACTGCAGGAGCCCTGTGCCAGCTCAGAGGTCCCCTGTGCTGCCACCTGCTCTCCCGGCCTCTCTGTGCCCCTGGTGCCCACACGGCAGCCGTGGCTGCTGGCAGAGCAGGGGCCGGCGAGGCGGCATGGCGGGCAGGGTGGGCCGGCTCCATTGTTCGGGGCCTTCTCCTTTGTGTGCTGGAGTGCGGCCACCTCGCTGCTGGGCTGGGCTAGCCGGGAGGGGATGGGGGGCACGGGGACAGGGGACCGGGGATGGTGCGTGGCGCCAACGATGCTGAGCAGCAGGTACCTGCTGCCACCAGCCCTCCCTGTGCTCGCTCATCCTTTCTCAGCCCGGAGCTGTTGCTTTCTGGGCAGGAAGAGTTGGAGGATTTGCAGTGAGTGGGCAGGGCTGTGGCTGTGGTGCCCTGGCCAGGCAATGCCAGGCACAGCCACCAGCAAGGACTGGAGCAGGGGATGGGCACCCCAGGGTGCTGGCGGGGGTTCACAGGGAGGGGGCTGTGCTGGCTGTGCCACGGCATGGGGTTCTCCAGCAGCCGGGGGGTGTGGAGCCTCTGTGCCTCAGTTTCCCTCGTTTGTGAAGTTCGCAGCTGGCCTGGGCACAGGGTGGATTTCTGTTCTTGGGGTGCTTTGCAAAGCCTGGGGATGCTGCAGCCCTCCAAAGGGAAAATCATCATCTTTTATCAATTGATCCCCCCCTGCTGCCCCTTCTCTGCTCGTTTCTCCTAACGAAGGCGCTGGGCAGAAGGGCGGTGCCGTTGCTCCAGCTCCGCTCTGGACAGTGGGGAGAAAACCCCGTGGCTTCGCGGTGCAGACAGCCCGACTCCGGCGTATCGACCAGCTGGGCAGAGCAGGGGGTGGCATCTCGCACAGTGTTCCCAGTGCCCGGTTCGGGCATGAGCAGGGTAGCGTCATCCCAGGCTGCTGTCATCGCGCAGCGCTTCTCCTGGCTCCCTGGGGCCACATCCTGCAGGGCAGGAACATCAGCGGGAGCGTGGCTGTGTTGCCCCTGCCCACGCCGAGCCCGCTCCCTCTGCAGGTGCTGCCAAGGGCGAGACCGAGAAGCGGCTCAGTGTGCAGTACACGGCGGGCGAGGAATGTCCCGACAACGTCTTCTTCCCCAGCACGCGCCCCCCACACCTCGAGGAGCTGCACAACCAGGCCCAGCTGGGGCTGAAGTCCCTGCAGCACCAGGGTAGGTGTTGCCAATGCCAGGGTGTTCCCAGCATCGGGCTGGCCCCGGGGCCGGGCTGTGGGGGCGGTGCGATGGGGCTGACTGGAGTCCAGCGGCATCCGGGGTGTGCGGGCAGCCTGCACTACTGGAATCGGCAGCCTTTTCGCTGGCTGGAGCTCCCTTAGCCCCAGGCCAGGATTTACCCCCCACCTTCCCTCCGCAGAGAAGCAGAAGCAGACCAAAAGTGCCTGGGACCACGGGGACACCAGCAGCCTCCAGGTGAGCCCGACTGAGGAGCTCGCTCTGTCCCCCAGTGCTGTCGGGGGTCCCTGGGGGTGAGGGGATGCAGTGTGGTCCCTCTGTATCCCCTGAGTGGTATCTGGGAGCTGGGGACGTGAGGTGGCCTCTCTGTACCCCCCAGGTGGGGCTGGGAGCTGGGGGGGAGTGGGCTAGGGATCCATAACTGTGGCCGAGGGGGGGGGAGGGTGGGAAGAAACCTTTGTCCCCAACTCTGTCCTCAGCCTTGCTATGTCCTGCCCTACCTTGTGGGGCTCTGCCCTGGGACCCCCACTGAGCTTACATCCCTCCATCCCCCCCACCCCACTGGGGTCCCCTGGCAGCCCTGGGCGAGTTGGGGTGACGAGGTGACGCAATGGGGACCGTTGGCCAGATCCAGCCCTGTGGCTGAGCTTCTCCCTGGCTGCTGACGAGGAGAAACTCCCCTCTCTTGGCTGAGCTGGGGTTTGCTGCTTCCCCGGGCTCTGACCCCGCTGCCAGCGCCTCATCCGCCAGTGTTTGCCCAGACCTCTGCCTCCCGCTGGCCCTCAGCCTCCGTCACCCCTTGGCAGCCAGGGAGCTGGGAGCCCCGGGACAGCAGAGCCACTTGGAGCAGTGTCGGAGAGGGGTTGGGTGGTGCTTCCCACTGTGTCTCATCCCAACCTGTGCCAAGAGACACTTTGGAGGGATGGGGACGTGGAAAGCTGTGCCCACCGTGGGGCCGAGTGCTGTGCGCTGCCCGTCTGTCCCCGTCCCCTCCCTCCTGCCCCACTGCCCCCTCCAGCCTGGGGCTCTGGGTGCAGCCCTGGGGCCGTTTTTGCTGGGCACAGCTGGGCACAGCGGAGAGGCCAGTGGCTCCCTTGGCCCTTGCAGCAGGACAGACCCCACTTGTCTGCTTTATGGGGGGCTGCGAGGCCACACGGGGTCCCTGGGGCTGCTCCCGGCCCCGCTCCTGGTGGGAGGACTCTGGATGCCGGCGTGGCTGACTCAGCCTTTGGCCCTCGGAGAAGCTTTTGTCTCGGCAGCGCTGGCCCAGCACTGCCGAGTCAGTTTGCGTCGGAGAAGGGGCCTGGTGTGGCCAGGGAGCTCCTGTCCTGGAGCCTGGCATCCACCTGAGCCCACTCTCTGCCCGCACAGTCCTGCGCATCCTCGGAGGATGACAGCGTGTCCTTCCGGAGCCGGGCGGCCTCCTGCGCCACGGACAGCACCTCTGAGGACGCCCTCTCCATCCGCTCTGAGATGATTCAACGGAAAGGTACCCGGTGGGCTGCGGGGATGCGGACATGAGCCGAGGGGTGCGAGGGGGCACAGGGTGTGTGGCAGAAACACTGGGCTCTGTGTGGCCATGAGCCAGCATGGGGATCTGAGGCCTGGGTAGAGGAGAGCAACTCTGGCTGAGTCAGAGCGCTGGGGCTGGGCGAAGGGGACAGACAGACGGACAGACACTGCCTCCTCCCTGCTCAGACTGCACAGCTGTTTGGCAGCAGCCGATGCTCTCCAAGGGGTGCTGAGCGCCTGAGCCTAGCTCATCCCGGAGCCTCCCCAGCAGTGGGGGGTGCTGGGACTGGAGATGCCCTGGCCAGGGACCCCCTCCCAACATCTGGACCCACTCACACCTCTCACAGGTTCCACCTTCCGACCGCACGACTCCTTTCCCAAATCCTCAGAGAGGGCTGGCAAGAAGAGGAAGGAGAGGAGGACAACAGTGCTGGGCATCCCCCAGCATGTCCAGAAGGAGCTGGGTAAGCATTCGGGGCAAGGGGGGATTTTTAGGGTCTGGTCTTGTCACCCAGGCTCTGTTTGCCTTGTCTTGGTGCCTCTGCCTTGGGATCACACTGGGTTCCTCTCTCCCTGCTCCCAGGTCTCAGGAACAGCCGGGAAGTCAAGGGACACACAAATGTGGATGGGCATGGGCAGGCGGGGCGTGGGAGTAGCCAGGCACCGCAGCCCCTGCTGAATGGTGGGCAAGTCTCTAGGGACGCCATCCGCATCCCCACCATCGATGGGAAACTGCAGCCACTGGCTGTGCCCGGGGGCGCCCGCGTCTGCCTGGGAGTCTTGGAGGAGGCGGACGCTGCCCTGCAGAAGCACATCAACCGGGTTTACTACGACGACTCATTGCTGGGGAGGAAGACGGCTGCCAAGCTGTCCCCCATGGCAAGGCCAAAGTCGCTGGCCGTGCCAGGCATGACCACCAATGCCAGTCCCCCAGAGCTGCTGAGCCCTGTCATGTCCATTTCACCCCAGGGCACCTACATGTCCAAGATCATTCCCAACGCCATCCTGCCTCCCATGGTGGACGTGGTGGCCCTGACGCGGAGCAGCGTGCGGACGCTGAGCCGCTGCAGCCTGGTGTCATCCAGCCCAGCGTCAGTGCGTTCCCTTGCCCGCTTCTCAGAGCACAGCACCCGCAGCCGTGAGCCCTCCTCCTCCAGTGACAACTGGAGTCACTCACAGTCCACGGAGACCATCGTGTCCAACAGCTCCACCATCTCCTCCCAAGGCGGCTCCGACCGCCGGCAGCCTGAGGCAGCGCTGCCGGGGGACATGGATGTGACAGCTCGCTCCGATGTCGACCAGGTCAGCGTCTACAGCTCTGCCAGCTTCGCCAGCTCCTGCTCCAAGCCCGCTGCTGGCCCTGCACCTGTGGTCCCCGGGCTCCTGGCCGTGGGGAGCAGCAGCGGCCGGGCATCCCCTGCCTACAGCACGAGCAGCCAGGCCGAGGGCTCGGACACGGGCAGCCTGGCCAGTGAGCGCTCCTCTGCCCGCAGCGTCTCCCTCAGGAAGATGAAGAAGCCCCCGGCCCCCCCTCGCAGGACCTACTCACTACACCAGAAGGCCGAGGGGCAGCCCAAGGTGCTGGGGCTGCCCCCCAAGCCCGACCGGTGGTCCCAGCGGGAGAGCAGAGTGCCCTGGTCCCCACGCCCTGAGCCCTTCAGTCCCACGGCCGAGGATGAGGTCTTCTCCCCGTCATCACTGAGCGAGACCAGCAGCCTCCACTCTGAAAGCGTGGCCAGCGCCAGCTCCCCCGAGGCGTCGCGGAGCAGCCCTGGGGTGACGGTGGTGCCGAGGCAGCCCCAGGCTCAGCCCAAGTGGAGCTGCCCAGATGGCTCTGACCGCACCATGTCCCCCTCCAGCGGCTACTCCAGCCAGAGCGGGACGCCCACACTGCCCACCAAGGCGCTGGGACCCCCGTCCGTGTCCCCGGGAAGGGCTCAGCCCCAGAAGCCGGACCGGGTCTGCTCCCTGCAGTCGCCCGCACTCTCCGTGTCCTCCTCCCTCACCTCCATCTCCTCATCTGCTTCGGACCCGGCTCCCCCCGAGACGCTGCCCAGCCGCTCGGACCGCTTCATCATCCCGCCACACCCCAAGGTGCCTGCTCCCTTCTCCCCGCCGCCCACCAAGCCCCAGCCACCCACAGCCCCTGCTGGCCCCCACCTCCCATCTCAAGCCCCCCCAGTGCCCAGCACCACCAGCCAGGAGCCCTCGGCCAAGCCCAGCGGGAAGTCTCCACCGCCATCGCCACCGCCTGCCTACCACCCGCCTCCCCCACCGGCAAAGAAGGCAGAGGGGAGCCCCCAGGCCACCAGCGAGACCCCCACTGACACCACGTGGCCCCCGCCACCCCCGCCAGCTCCCGAGGAGCATGACCTCTCCATGGCAGACTTCCCCCCTCCGGATGAAGCCTATTTCTCCAGCCTGCCCGATGCCACACCAGCTCTGGCAGCCGGGCAGCACGCGGCACCGAGCCCAGCAACTGCATCTTCCTCGTTCTCGGCTGCTGTCTCCTCACGCAGCCAGCAGCATGTGGCACCGGCTGAGCCACTGTGGCCGCCTTCCCTGGCTGAGCCCCCTGCCGCAGTGCCCCCACCACCACCTCTCCCCCCACCCTCAGCCCCGGCTCTGCCATCCCAAACCAGCCTTAAGAAGGCGGCCAATGGCCCTCGCGCAGACGCCAAGAAGGAGCCGGTGTCGCGGAGCAAGAGTGGCCCTGTGCCCAAGGAGGATGCCAGCCTGCCCATCGTCACGCCCTCGCTGCTGCAGATGGTGCGGCTGCGCTCCGTGAGCGTGGAGCCATCAGCCGGCGCCGTTGAGAAGCCTGCACCCCAGAAGCCCGTCCGCCGGTCCCTGTCTACACGGCAGCCCCCTCCTGCCAAAGACACGGTGCCTTCCAACCAGCTCCACCACACCGTGCACCTCAAGGCGGCCGCCTTGGCCTCTGGCGAGGCTGCGGAGAAGCCACCGGGCAGCAGGGCAGCTCTGCCTGGTACAGAGGGGCTCCCCGGGGACGGGCAGCTCTCTCCTCGGCACAAGTCACCAGCCTCCACTGCCAGCTTCATCTTCGCCAAGAGCTCCAGGAAGCTGGTGATCGAGACAGCCTCAGCGCCCGAAGCACAGGCCGACCTGAAGAGGAACTTGGTGGCCGAGCTGATGAATTTCTCGGGGCAGCGCTCGGCAGCCCCGGCTGCCACCCAGCAGGGCCCTGGCAAGACACAAGCCCCCAGAAAACCCAACAAGATCCCCCCACCAGTAGCCAAGAAGCCTTCGCTTGGCCCGGGGCCGGCTCCTTCCCCCCTGAGCCCGAAGGCGCCGGGGGCAGAGGTGCTGGGCTCCCCCATGCCAGACGGGAAGGCCAAGGTGGTGCCAGCGGACGAGAGCAGGACTAAGAGCGAGCCGGCAGGGACGGCAGCGTCGGGGACAGAGAGCAGGAGCGCAATGGAGCCACCAGCTCAGAGCCTCCCTGCACAAGGTACGTGGGATGGGGCTGCAGGTGCCAAGACTCTGGAGCCGTCGGCTCCCAGCCCAGCCCAGAGATGGAGCTGGGGGGCACTGGGACAACCGGGAGAGCCTGGCCATGGGCCGGGCTCTAGGGGACTGAGGCTCAGTGTGGCTGACAGGCTCTTCCCTCCTGCCTTGCAGATGGACGGGGAGAGAGCGCCTGACGGATGAAGCTGCTGGACTGGTGCCCCCGCGGACAGGAATCCAAATCTCTCAGGGACCTGGGCAGGTCAATGGATCCGTGTGGAACTGGCAACTAACTTAATACAGGAAGCAAACAGCCTTAGCCTCCACGGCCTTGATGATATTTATGCAAAAATGGTGTTGGTTTCACTTTCCTAAGTACTACAGCTTTATTTGGCTTCTTTTTTGTACTGACTTGAGGCCCGTGCCCGGAGCCGGCTGCCACGTGGTTTGCGCGTGCGGAGCAGAGCGGCTGCGCGGAGAGGAGAGCGGAGGCTGAAGATGCTGGAGCTGCTCTGCTCCCAGCCAGCAGGGCCTGTGAGGAATGGAAGCACTTTGGACACAGGAGCTGGAAGGCTTTGGCCATGGCAGTGCCCAGCAAGACACGGGCAGCAGCAACTGGACTGGACAGAGGTGCGGGCTGGGAGGGAGCAGAGCCTCGGACTGTGAGGGAAAGGTGAAGTCCCTGGGCCTCGATCTGTTGGCAGCAGTACAGGCTCTGGGCACTTGCGCGCTGCCTGGCACAGCCAGCCCAGGGCTGCACTGCCCACAAGGCAGAGGGGTGGCCTGGCTGCCCAATGAGCTGCCCCGCAAGTCCTGGGTGCTGGGGTGGAGCCTTGATCTCTGTTTCTGTAAACTCGGGTCACATCTTGATTTCTTTGATTGTAAAAAACCAAACCAAACCAAACCATACCAAAAGCAACCGCCCCTCTGCCGCCGAGTAGCTGCTCAGAGCTCTTTACCTGGCTGGTAAAAATGATGACTGAAGTTTGCTGCCTCCTGTACTTCCTGGCTGCAGCCTTCCCTGCGCCAAAAGAGAAGTGGTGCTGGCAGCCTGCTCAGCCCCCTCTCCCCGGACAGACGGGTGCACCTGGGCACAGTCAGCTTAACCTTTTATTGGGTTCATGACACAGATGGTTCCCGAGTCCATGTTTAAGGCCCACAGCCCCACGGCCGCCCATGCGCTCAGCACGGAGCCACTGGTGCTGCCAGGGCTCCTGGTGGACACGCAGCAGCAGCCGCAGCCTCCGGTGGGCCGAGTGTGGAGCAGGGGTGTCCTGGGCTCCGAGGCAGCTTCCCCAGCTCCCTTAGCAGCAACACCGGTTCAAGCAAGCAGCGTTCCTGCAGCACCGCACATGCTGTCCCAACTGTGCGCTCATCCATGGCACAACGGGGAGCGCGCCGATGGCCCCAGCAGAGCCTGAGGCCACAGGTCCCTTTGGTGCGCTGCCACCACTGGTCCCCAGAGCTGGCCCACAGCGCAGGGACCGACACTGGGGATGGCAGAGGCTGCAAACGCAGTCCCAGAGCCCCCCGGTCCCGCAGGGTTGAGCCCCCAGCACGGGGCACTGGGGTGGAGATGGCAGGGACCAGAGAGAAGCCTGGCGGAGACAATGGCGAGGGCCAGGCGGGAGCCACAGCTCCGGCGCTGGTTAGCTGATGCTCCCTCCCTTCAGGCTTTTACAGGAGACCCTCCCCAGCTTGGTCAGGAAATTTCTCTCCTTCCACTGGGCGACGCAGTCCTCAGAGACGCGGAAGTCAGCCTGGGGAGCAGAGCAGGGACAGAAGGGTCAAGCCTGGGCTGCCTGTGGCGCCTTGCTCAGCCAGTGGGGAGTTTTATCTCCTCCACAGCTTTGCTGACAGCAGCAAACATGGGCACGGAGCAGCAAACAGCTCATCTGAGGTCACCAGAGCGGGGACAGTGGCACCTATATGGCTCCAGCCATTGCCCCACTCGATGCCCAAGCCCCCAACGCAGCCCCTCACCTGCAGCTTCTCAAACACCTTCTTCTTGGGCTTGAGCTCGTCATCGGGCTCACCGCTCTCGTAGCCCTCCACGTAGACGCGCTCCCCAGCGCAGCTCCCAGCTGGCGGGTCCAGGGGCTCCACCTGCCGTGGCTCCCCCAGGCTGCGGAGGGTGCGAAGGGGCAGAGTCATCCTGTGTGGCACCACCCACCCCTCAGCACCACCAGGCTTAGGAACAGGAGAGGCCGTGGTGCCCCGTCCCTCACCTGCAGGCACACAGCACCATGCCCTGCGACTCCACTCCCCGCATCTTCTGGGGCTTGAGGTTGCAAAGCAGCACCACCAGCCTGTCCTGCAGCTGCTCCTTGGGGACGAACTGCACTAGGCCGCTGACCACGGTGCGAGGCTCAGGCTCACCCACATCGATCTTCTCCACGTACAGGCTGTCAGCATCCGGGTGCTGCGGAGCAGAAGGAAGGTGAGGAGCTGGGAAGGGGGCTGGGGTGGCAGAGAAGGGGCAGAACCCCCAACATGCACCGCGTGGGACGGTCACTCTCTGTACCTTTTCTACACTGATCACTTTGCCAACACGGATGTCCAGCCGGGATGGGACCACGTTCTCCGGCTCAGAGTTCTTGGAGCCCTTTTCTGCAGGCTCTGCCATGCAAAGGGAGCAGTTGTGCCACTGAGCATGAACCCAGGAAGCCGGCCAGGCCCAGGGAGCACACGGTGACCCCCAAATGCTGGCCCTGGGGCCTGCTGAATTTCTTGCTGGTACCACAGAGCTGTCCCTCCTTGGCTTTGCCGGCCTCTCAAGCACCAGAGAAGCCTCTCTGGGGGAGGCAAACAGCCCTGAGCTTGGCCTTTCCTCACCCTTCCTGTGCTCCCCAGGGTTGCTCCTGAGACTCAAGTTTCCAACCCTCTCTCTGACCCAACCCTCTCTCCCCATCCAGCCCGGCACAGCCATGGCTCCACTTCCGAGCTCCCAGCACCTCCTTACTGGCTTTGGATGGGTTCGGATATGCTGCGTTCGTCAGCTGCTTCAGTTCTGGGCTGTTGAATTTCTCTCTGATGGGGTCAAGCAGTTTGTTCAGGGCCACTTCCACTGAGTTCTTCAGGTCTCCGGGATGCACAACCTGTATCGCGACAAAGAGACCGGTTCCTGCATGGATTCCTCCAGGGGAGCAGCAGAATCACTGATCTGAGCCCAGAGAGGTAGGAATGGGAGATGAAACCCTGCACTTGGACTGATTCCCCCTCGGAAAGCACAGCCCCTCTTCTGGATGCTTTTGCTTGCAGCCTCAGCTGGGAAGAGCCGGAACAGCTACCCAGGATGTGGCTGAGGTTCCTGCCCTAGTGCCCTCACTCCTTCGCTCACCCTCTCACCTTCAGGATCTCCTGGCTGGGAGCGCCCAGCCCTGCTCTACACCTCTTCCATCTCCCACTGCTGTTCCAAGCCCTCCCAGAGAGCCCTTGGGAGCCACAGGGAGAGGTCTCGGCCTCTCCCAGCACTCACCTGCTCAGCAAAATCCTTCTCCAGGTCCTCATAGGCTGTGTAGGTTTTGTTTCCTCCCCATTTTTCTTCTCGCAGAACCACAAACTCTGCGACACACGGGTTTGAAGGCTCAGATTAACGCAAGCTCAGGCAGACAAACCACCCTCCCTGCTCAGCCAAAGGACAGGGAGGGGGCACTCGGGGCAGCCCTGTTCTGGGGACACACAAGTTCCCGTCCCCTCTTACCCACAGGAAAAGCCAGACTCAGTGCCCAATCGTGGCAAGCCCCTCACCTGACTTGAGGGGAAAGAGGACATGCTTGATGAAGGACAGGACGCCGTTATTCTCCACATTCCCTGGCTCACAGAAAGCCTTCTTCAACTTCTTCTTCACATCCTCCTTGCGGTCCAGAAGGTCAATCTTTGAATCCTGCAGGAAGAAATTTCCACAGCCCTTTATCCAACCTCTTGCCCAGAAGAGATGACTCTTGCTGGAGTTGCTGCAGCTTCTCCTTAGACCCCAGTGTGAGCAGAGAGAGAAGTCACCTTCCCTTGGGATGCAGCTCCTCTGCCCCAGCCATTAACCCATTACCCCCATGGAACCAACCTCTTCCGATGAGCTCATTTTGCTGCCGGTCAGACCGGGAACCATCGGGTTCATCAAATGGATGCGCTTAGCGTAGCCCAGGGAAGGAAGGTACTGGGAGAAAGCAAGGAGGCAAGTCATGGACAATTGTGAAGATCAGCTTTAACTCACAGTCCCTGTTTTCTCCTGGCTCCAGGTAACCTGGGGACCCAGAGCGCTATTGCGAGTTCCCAGGGTGCAGACAGCAGTGCAGCAGTGCCCTGCACACCACGACCATCACAGCCACGCTGCTCCCAGCGGATCTGTGAGTGCTCAAGCCCTGAGCCAGGTTCTACATCACAGGGGCCTCGGAACCATCCCCAGCCCTCACCTTCTCTGCAAACGTGAATATCTTCCTCTGATCGACTCCTCCAAACTGTGCATCGACCTTGAGGTACTCCTCATCCAGGGCCTGCGGAGAGACACACACAGCCTTGAAACTGGACCCAAGACCCCACACTCCAGCTGTGCTTAACCTTCAGAAGTCCTGCTTGGGTTATGGTTTGAGCCACTGCCAGGTGTAATGTTGGGGTGGAGTAAAATGACCTTGACGTTCCCCCTCCTGCGTCCCTGCAGCACCTCCCCACGACGCACCTGCAGGCCTGGGTAGAGCAAACCACTCAGCAAAGGGTGCTCCACCTGCTTCACCACCTCCGCTCCCGCCTTCTTGGCATCGTGCTGCGTCACCACGGACGAGAGGCGGTACACGTCCAGCGTGTACTTCCTGTGGGAAGCGAAAGCGCTGTCAGCACCGCAGAGCGTTGCATCGTTTAGAGCTGCTTCACGCAAACATGGGTTCTGGCCACAGCGAGAGCTGAGCCCTGGAGGCACCCTTACAGAATCGTTCAGGTTGGAAAAGACCATTGAGTCCAACCATAGACCTCACACTGCCAACTTCAGCACTAAGCCCTGCCTCTCAGCGCCACATCCACATGGCTTTTAAATCCCTCCAGGGATTGGGACTCCACTGCTGCCCTGGGCAGCCTCTGCCAGTGCCTGACAACCCTTTCTGTGAAGGAGTTTTTCCTAAAATCCAGTCTAAACCTCCTCTGGAGGCCATTTCCTCTCATCCCATCACCTGGGAGAGGAGACCAGCACCCCCCTCACCACAACCTCCTGTCTGGGAGCTCCAGAGAGCGATGAGGTCTCCCCTCAGCCTCCTCCTCTCCAGACAAACAGCCCCAGGTCCCTCAGCTGCTCCCAGAACCCCTGTTCTCCAGCCCCCTCCCCAGCTGCGGTCTCTTCTCTGGACGCGCTCCAGCCCCTCGGTGTCCTTCCTGCACTGAAGGGCCCAAACCTGACCCCAGGATTCAAGGTTTGGCCTCCCCAGCACCAAGTAAAGGGGGACGATCCCTTCCCTGCTCCTGCTGCCACCCCACGGCTGAGCCAAGCCAGGATGCTGGTGGCCTTCTTGGCCACTGTTGCTGCCTGAATGACTGTGCCTGGGAGCAGGCTTAGAGCAAGCTCAGGAGGAGAGCTGAGCCCCAGATCAGGCTTCTCCCCCCAGAGCAGACTGGGTGCCCCAGGACTCACTTGCTGAGCTGGTAGTCGGTGCCCCGGACAAACTTCAGCTTTTCGAGGGGCACCCCGATGCTCTCCAGCATTGCTTTGATCACATTCTCGTAATAGCGGGTGCGCAGCTCCAGCAGCTCCCAGGGCGCCTTCATGTTGTCTAGGTAAGCGTGGAGGTCAGCAAAGAGAATCGTCACCTAGCACGGAGGGAACAGCGTCAGTGCCACACGAGTCACAGAACTGCACATTCCCACCCCCCAGTGCGGTGACAAAGTCTTGCAGGATCCCAAATCCCGGTCTGGCTACCCACCTCACACCCTGCCTTCAGGAAGTCCGCGATCTTGGACATGGGCACGAAGTAGGCCACGTGCGGTTTGCCCGTGGTGGCGGTCCCCCAGTAGATCCTCAGCTCTCGCTCCTTCAGGATGGCCATGAGCTTATCCTCCCCCAGCACTTCCTGTGGAGGGATAAGACAGGGATCCAGCAAGGCTGGACCACGCCGGGGGAGGACACGGGCAGGACAATGTCCTGCTGAGCCCCGAGCTGTGCCCGGGCTCCTGCCCACCCTGCAGGTAGCGTGTTCACAGGGCTCCTGCCGGGTCCAGAAGCTGATCCGGCCCCTCTGCTGATCCATTTTCCCCCTCACCCTGTCCCAACCCCGCTCCCCCCAGGCTTGCCCTGCCCAGTCCGGATCCCCCACTACCCCAGCCCTGTTCGCCCCCCTTTTGGTCCTCACTTAGCCCCGATTCCCCCCCTCGCCCAGCCCCACTCCCCTCCCTCCTGGCCCCGCTCCCCTCCAGCACCTGCAGGTTCCGGGTGATGAGGTGATACTTCTCCTGCGGGCTGGGTGCGGGCTCCATGGCGGCGGCTGCAGAAGAATACAGCGTTACCGGCGGCGCCAACCCCTCCAGACACCCCTCTCCCTCCGGTACCGGTGCTGCCCCTAAGGCCCCGCTACCCCAGTGCCGGTACCAGTGCTGCCCCAAGGCCCCGATCCCCTCGATGCCGGTACCGCTCAGGCCACCGCCAAGGCCCCGCTCCCCCGGTACCGGTCCCGCCTCGCTCTCCCAAGGCGCCGATCCCCACGGTGCCGGTACCGCCGCCCCCGCGTTGCATCAGCCCCGCTCGGCGTTCGCCTACCTCTCCTGGCGTCACTTCCGCTTCCCCGAGCGCCGAGCAGCCGATGGGCGGGGGCGGGGACGCGCTCCGCCAATCAGGCACCGCCTCTCACGCGCGGCTGGGGGGGGCGTTAAAATGGCGGCGGTGAGCGCGGTGTGGCCCCGGCCCCGGCCTGGCCTTCCTGTGCTGCTCTGGCTCTTTGTGGAGTTGTTGGGGCCTTTCTGGCTCCTTTTCCCCATCCTGGGGCTCGGGGAACGTATGGGCGGCCCGGGGCGGGGGGAGGGTTGCCTGCAGGGAGGGGGTGTGGAGGGGACAGGGACAGCCCCTGGCAGCTCCCGAGAGGGGTGAGAGCACGGCTCTTTCAGAGACGTCGCGCTGAGTGAATCGTGAGGCAGAGGGGTTTCTTATTTTCAGGTCCCCTGCACATTGCTGTCTTCAGTGAGGCGGTTCCTCAGCACAGGAAGGACAGGGATCTGTTAGAGCGGGTCCAGAGGAGGCCATGGAGATGATCCGAGGGCTGGAGCACCTCCCGTATGATAGGCTGAGAGTTGGGGTTGTTCAGCCTGGAGAAGAGAAGGCTCTGGGGAGACCTCAGAGCAGCCTCCCAGTACTGAAAGGGGCTCCAGGAAAGCTGGGGAGGGGCTCTGGATCAGGGAGTGCAGGGATAGGATGAGGGGGAACGGTTTTCAGCTGCAAGAGGGGAGATTGAGATGAGATCTGAGGGAGAAAAGTTTTGCTGTGAGGGTGGGGAGGCCCTGGCCCAGGGTGCCCAGAGCAGTGGTGGCTGCCCCATCCCTGGAGGTGTTTCAGGCCAGGTTGGATGGGGCTTGGAGCCCCCTGACCCAGTGGGAGGTGTCCCTGCCCATGGGCAGGGGGTGGCACTGGGTGGGCTTTGAGGTCCCTTCCTACCCAAACCGTTCCACAATTCTGTGATCTCAGAGCAGCGCAGCCCTGCAGACTGGTGAGGGCTGAGAGCACAGACCCGGCAAAAGCTGCTGTGGGGTGGTTTGGGAAGGTCCCAGCAGTAAAGAAACCATTTCCCTTTGTGCAAACTGAGCGTGGAAACATCTCCAAATGTGCTTGTTTTAAGCCAGTTCCAGCAAAAAGCCTTAAAATGTTTGCTTTACTTTCAAGTCCTTGTTGGTGAGGGGCTGGATTGCCAGCCTGCTGCGCTCTGTAGGACTCAAACCACACCTAATTTGGGTTTATTTGCCTTTTGTTTCTCCTTGAAGCACTTAAGCACTTGCAGCTCAATTGCAGAACTCCAGGCAACTGCTGTCTAGTGAGGAACTGCTCGTGACTCCGTGCTCTTGTATAGGTTTTGTACATACAGAGATGATTCTCGAGCTGTTTTCTTTCTTCAGTGTTGCTACAGCTTATTCTGAGAGTGCTGATTTTTATAATTTGGATGGAATGACAAGAAAGCAGCAGAGCTGCTGGGTTTATGCCTGGGTTTATCCCTTTTTTGGAAGCAGCAAGTAGTGAGAGCAGGGGAAGGAGAAAAGGTGTTCCTTTAAATCCCTTGGTCAGAGAGGACAGGAAATACCTTTCCTCAGCCCAGATTCTCCTGCTGGGAGAGAGCCAAAGGTTCCCGTTAGTGCGAGTCCTCACTAAGAGGAAAACAGGGTTTGTTTGTGGATACCGTTAAGCTATTGAATTTTACAGGAAGAGTCTTTATCTTCCAATCTTTATTATGATACGTGTTTGGTGTCTGTGACTCAGATGCTGCCTGCTTGGCCCCTGACAGTTACTCTTCCATTGCTCACTTTTTCCTAACCCAAAAAAAGACTTTATTTGTTTGGTATCTCTGAAGGATGGTGATAGAGGCCAGGAGCCAGAGAGGGTTTGGGAGGCTTTGTCTAATACCTCAAGTGTGCTCTGTGCTTCAGGGTCATTGAAGGATGTGTGAGATAGTGTTGGAATGCCTGATTTCCAGCAGCTTGGAGATGGCACAGAGCGCGCTGGTGGTTGCGGTTTCTCTTGGTCCTACTTGGCAGAGCCAAACAACCTAGCGTGGGAGAGCACTCACGGAATGAGGGTCTGGTTGTTGTTATGTTTTTAAGACCTAAAGTGGTCAGGAGTGGAGGTGATGGAGACCAGGGGGTTAAAGTTGTGGTGCCTGCTGTGCCTTCTGTAATCTATTTCTGCACCTTTGGGAACCAGCTGGGTCCCTTTGATTTAAGGTCATGTCTTCTGCTGGCAGGTCAGAGCTGACTCTGGATTTCTTTTCTGGAAGGGCTGATCAAAGAGCACTGGAATCATGTGAACTTGAGGACAGGCTTCCAGAGCCACTTGCAGGGTGACAGGGGCGCAGGAGCCGATGGCACCATGGACATCTGTTCCCCTCATGCCTCTAGGCAGTGTCAGGAAAGTCACCCTGACACTCCTAACACCTCTCCTGGGGCCAAAAGGCTGCTGAATTCTGTGGAGCAGGTTCAGGCCCTGCAGTCACCTAAGAAAACTTGTGTGTTGAGTCATCCCTGTAGCACTCCAGATCCACCAGGGACACTGCTGCTCTCTTCCCCAGATTCTGCCTGGTTTCAAGGATACTCTCATTTTCCAGGTGATGATGCCCTTGGCAGCCCCATCGCCAGTCCTTCTGCGCCGGACTGCGATGGTGATGTAGTAATTTCTCTAGACACAACCAGAAGTTTTAATGATAGCAGTCCAGATGACTCCTTGTTGGAACCGTTGGATAGTGAAGAAGAGAATTCTCCTTTCGATTACACTGAGGAAGAGATCCAGAAAATCTTGGCTGATGATTGCATGGAATATGAGCAAGAGCCTTCTAGAACCAGTGCCCGGAGCCAAAATGGAAACAGAGACAGTGAAAAGGATGCGAGCAGCAGCTGCCCTGTGGCATCCATCACCAGCAAAGATGCAAGCGAAGCCTTGGAGATCGCAGAGGGACCAAACGAGGCTCTGTCCGGAGAGGGTTCTTCCCTCCGTTCTGAGTGTTGCCCCAGCCCGCTGAGTGGCAGTGCTGGTGCAGAGGAGAACCACCCACAGGCAGCGCCACTAATGTGGGAGTTGTTTGACATTGACATCCCGGAGCTTCTGACTCTGAGCCCAATGAATTCTGACTGTGAGGATGAGCTGCTGAAAGAGAGTTGTTTGGAGGAAGCCAGAGCTTCAGACGCAATCGGAAGTGATTGCCCAGGGTGTAATAATGCTGGGAGTAGCTGTGTTGGCGAGGAATCCTTGGAGGGGCTGCTGTCTAAAGGCCGGCATTGCCTGGGGAAACCTCCCGATGCAACCCAGGACGTGTCCAGCTTCTGTGGTGACCATGAGGGAAGATCCATGCCCTCTTCTGGCCTTGCCTGTGGCTGGCACAAAGCTGGTGGGCATTCAGCACCAGAGTCTCTGAGGTGTCCCACACCATCATCTGGTTCTAGAACTCATGAACTTTACAAAGCAGAAAAAAGCTGCTTTTCAAGGAAACTGAGCTCTCCAGAGGGTGAGGGAGATTCTGCAGAAGCTGAGCAGCCCTCAAACAGCATTAAGGTAAACAAACGTCTTAATTCTTGTAACCAAAATGTTTCTAATTCCATTCTTTTTGATTTGTGCCTGCAGTAATGTCCCTGTGCACACAAATGTGCTTTTTGACACAGCATGATAAGGTTTTTCAAGCAGGTGAAAGTGTGATTTTTGTATGAATGTATGAGCAAGGCTTGCATGGAATGTTTTTTTTATTGTGTGTTAATCCCCCTTTTCCTTACCTTTCTAGTTACATGATACAAGCGTAGGCCAGACTGGCCAGGAAAAGAGAACGAGTGGGAAGGAGCCTGACAAAGTTATTCCTGTGCCACAGGAGGAGGAAAGGTAATTCCTTAGGAGCCTCTAAATGTATTTGCATTCTGCAAAATGTCCCAGCAGCTTCTCAAACCAGTTTGGTTGGTTGTGTGCTGCGGGTTTTCCCTTTGTTTTTTTTTTTTTTTTTTTTAAGATGCACTGAAATAGTGGGAAAAGCACTTAATATCTTACCCTGTCGGGTGCTGTAAGAGTGGGAAGAAAACAGGGGTGGTCCAGCTGGGAAGGCAGGTTACCAAGGCAGTCCCTGAGGGCAGAGGAGGAGGTGTTTGTGTTGGCCTGGCTCGGTGGCTGCTGTCCTGGAGCAGATTCCGGCAGGTGGCAGCAGCAGAGCAATGCAGGGATGGTTCTGCTCTCCAGTGCTCCTGGGCCTGGAGTTGTCCCTTTGGTGGCCCTTCCCTGTGGCCACCGCAGACCTGCTGCACTTGGATGTTCTGTGCCGTTGTCCTTCCCAGCGTGGCCTTGAGTAATGGGAACAATCTGGTGCTTCTCAGGGCTCGCTGCAGATTTCTGGCTCGTTCCTCAGGACGGTGACTTGCTGGTTCCCTCAGCTGCCGCTCACTTCTGCTTTGCTCTCTGTGTGTCATCTCTGCAGCTTTGTTCAAAGAAATACTTATGTTTTTGCAGTGGTAGAACAGTGCTACAAGAAGGCCACTCTGTGAGACACTGCCTCCTCTGGCTCCTGTAACCTAATTTGACAAATTGTCTGAAAAAATTAACGTTCTTTTTTATTTTGAAGACTGACTGAAGGGGTGTGCATTTCAGCAGTGGAGCTTGAACAAAAGAAACATTTAAATCCAGAGCCTGCACATCCATGCGAAGAAGGCTGTGACTCCTACATGGAGTGACCCCCAGATGGGATGGGGTAAGGCTGTTCTGGAGGGAGCAGAAGTGTCCTAGCAGGAGGCCCAGCTTGCTGGGCTTGCGTTCCTGTGTGTGCTGAATGTACTTGTTTTTCAGAGGGAAATAAGAAGTGCCTTCTGCACTTCCTGGCACTGCCATGCATAGAGCTCCTGTACAGCAATCAGTCCTGTTCCAGGACTGGTTTGGATGAGTTTCACAGCTTGGGGTACCTGGGACACTTTTTACAGGGGTCGTGCTGTGGTAAATCTGGGATGCTTCCAAACCAGACCCACATTACCTGGGAAGAGCAGAGCTGAGCTTCTGCTTGTTGTGTTGGGTGAAGACTTTTTCTTTTCAATCCACAACTGTGAACCCAGACTGAGAGAATCTTGAGCTAAAGCACTGAGATTTGGATTCACTATGGACACCAACCTATCGCCCCTCTCAGTGGTGTTGGCCAAGAGCTGTCAGCTGCAGAAGGTTAAATGTGTCTGTAATGAGGAGGCACAGATATTGGCTGAAGAGCAGCGTCTGATGAGTAGAGCTGGGATGTTCTGGAGGCCAAAGAGTGTTCTGGTAGCTTCCAGAGATGGCCTCCTGCTGTGGTTATTCTGAGCATTCATGGGTGCAATAATTGTCATTTCTTGAGGGTTATAAGAACCCGACAGTTTTGTGGCTCATTGCATGGAGACTGCACTTCTGTGGGCAGCGCGAGCAGCTGCATAGCCACGGGGCTGCTGTAACAGTGTGTGAACGCAGCATAAGTAATGCAGAGGGGACTGTGCAAGGAGAGCTGAAATGGCCTGTTTTCCTTTCAAATTAAAAATGCAAGACGTATGTTCTGAGTCAGAGGAAATCAGGCAGGAGCTCCAAATGAACGAGGCTGGTGAATGAAACAGAGATCTGTTTGGCTGAGAAAGAACATGGTGATGCACACAATTTGATTTTCTTATTAGTGCAAACCTCTCTTATTCCAAATAGCTGTAGGCTTGGAATTCAGCCTGACAAACAGCAGGGGCTTTCCCAGTTGTCACAGAACTTCGTCAGCGGGCCAGCTGTGACCCGGCATGGCCCTTCCGTGCACCTGGATCTGCAGCAGCACCTTGTGTGTCGCTTGTGTAGGAGATGTCGAAATACAGAATGATCCCAAGAAATTCCTAAAGGAAGATGAGGTTTCAGAGCCAGCGAGGGAATTCCCTTTGGGAAGCAGTAACTGATATATTGCTGCTGCACATCTCTAGCTCTGTTCTGTGTTGCAGATCTCCTGGCATTTGTCTTATGGGAGCGTTTGACTTTACATTCCCCTCTTCTGTGTAATCTCTCTGCTTGTCCTTGTACCCTGTCTCTTGCTCCTTGCTCCCGTGTTCTCTGGGTGAATTACAGGCTGGCTGCTTTGTTATCTTCTCACTTACCATAGTACCTTGCACTTGCAGTTCTCCAATAACACGGCTTTCTTATATCCATGCTGGGTGACTGTGCCAAAGGTTGCACTGGCTGGCACGTGTGCGGCCTTTGAACATCAGCTGGTTGTGTTCAGAGTGAACTTTCCACATCTGGCCATCTCGAGTGAGCTGGGCGATAACCCGTGGCTCTGGTTCTTTCTTTCATTCTGGTTTCTAGAGGACATTCAGTCTGAACAGATACATTTGTTTGCAGCTTCCCATAGGAATCTTCGATGCTGCTGAGGCTGCCCTGTAGCAGATGTAAAAATGAGATCTGATTTGAACATCTGCTTGGAAATGGGTGGCTGAAACTGATAATTGACCATAGAAGATTTCTGCCAGCTGACCATTTGTTAGCGTTCACACTTCGTTATTGCCCTTTATCCAACAGTAAATAGAATCCTAGCCTTGATGAGATCCTCCTCAGCAGTTCTGGTGGCTCTGTATCAGCCTGCAGGAGTAATGAGGCTCCTAATCCTATAACTGCGGCTCTTGGCATGGAGTGTTAGCGCTCTGCTGCTTTGTCTTGTCCTCACCGATGTCCATATCTGGGTAGGCCTGGTTTTAATCGGCAAGGCAAGGACAAACTGAACAGAAAAAGCATTTCCCTCTCTAAACAGCCTTCTCTCAGTTCCCACCCAAATGTCTGTACCTCAGGAGAGCGCTGTCACAGGTCATTAGTGTCATTGTTCTGTATGTGTGATGGTGCTTGCATCACCCGCTGTCAGACAAGGATTCTCAAGGTGGGAGGACCAGCATCTCTCTCAGCAGAGTCGTGCACTCTGGATACCTGGGAAGCTGAGCTGGCTCCTCTCTGACCTCCAGCAGCTGCTGTATCAGTGCCTCTGCTGGCAGGACTCCACCAAGAGCTCTCCTGGAGGCTGAGTTTGTTTGGTAGAGGTTTATGATGTTTAGCAGTGTTATCAGACTTCTCACAACCTGGAAGAAACCTGATAAATTATTTTCTTGGATCCCTCTTGAATCAAAGGGAGAGGAGGGGGAAATAGCTTATAAAGAGGAACAGACCATCTGGTCTCACTGTAATAATGAGGATCAGTATCTTTAAAAAACAGATACACAGGGTTTAAGGTGATGGAAAGGGAGAATAGTATAGGGGAACAGATGGAGGAACAGATCTGTGAAACACAAATGAATGCTGTGCTAGCAGACTCTGCCTTCAAAGGGTCTGGTCTGTCAATTGGTACCGAGCTGGCTGAGGAAGAACCTTTCATCTTCAGACAGTTCTTACCTGCCCAAACTCATTTTGCTGGAATGGAAAGCACGCAGGGAAGGTGCAGGACTTGCTGACATAAAGGAGGAACTAAATTTATGGCTGAGCCTAGAAGAGAGATTTCACTTCAAAGCCAATGAGTTGTCTAAATTTCAAGAGGGATGTGAGCTGTGGGGTTTGGAGTAGGGGATGGGGTAGGAACTGATCAAACAGATTAGGTACCAGCCACCAGCCCTGGGGAATGGGGAAGGCTTTTTCAGACCAGATGCTGCTCCAGCCTCTCATACCTGTGCTACTCTTGTCTTTGTTTAACTGTTTTACTTACTTTTGCAGAACTGACCTGATGTCCAACAGGAGACCTGCCCAGAGATGCAGCCTTTCACTATGGGGGAGCCAGAGCTTGGGCACAACTGTTCCCAGAGCATTCCTGACCACTTCCAGCATGGCCCTGGCACAGTCTTTCCTAATGTCTGATCTTGCAGCTGAAGGACCATGGTTCTTATTCTCTATTTAAAGTAGTTCTTAACTGTTGTGGTTTTGAGTGGTTTGTATTTTCATAAGTTGTTTTCTGTTTTTAATAAGGCAAATAGATGCTTGTCTTTTAGAAACATTTGGAACTGGTTTTAAAGCGCAGTTTAAATGTGGTATGGTTTGTGTAGGTAAGTTCTATGTTCTGCATTGATGTTACCCTTCAAGCTGAAACCAAGCTCCTCACAGAGCAGGCAACAAGTTTAGTTGGTGTTGAAGAGGCCAGACTGCAGGTTGGCTGTGAGGATGCAATATTTCAGTGGTGGAAACTGGGAGATGTGCTCTGAAGTGGAAAAACTTTACTTTAAAGCTTAGAGCTAAACTGTGGCGTTAAATCTCCTACAGCATTTGGGTTCCTTTTGAAGGACACTAAGGTTTTAAACTAAAACCAGCTGGTGGCTGCTGCCCCCTCTGGGAAAGACAGAGTTGTGTTAGCTTGCTGTGAATTCAGGAGCAGCCATTGATTTACCTGGTTTGGGAATGTTTTGTCTTGTTCCTTTGTTCCTGCTGTTCCTGAAAGGTTTGCCTCCTCCTTTGGTTGTGTTTGTGTGTGGTTTCATTTGTGACTTTTGTGAGAATGTTTCATGAAACTTGCACTTGAGTTTATGAATATTTTTCACCTCTTCGATGTGCTTTTCTTTCCTGCTGTCTTATTGTGAGGCTCCCCCCTCTCACTCTCCTGCTTTTGGGGCTGCCCAGAAGAGTATGAGCTCTTGTTTGTGTAAGCTAGGCAGTCTGACAGCGAGCACAGTCTCTCTGCTGCCTCCGTCTCGTTCCCTAACAGAGCATAGGAACTCCCTGTTTTCTGGGGATTTGGAAAACAGAGGTGGGTTGACCTGCTGCAAATTGCTCTTCCCTGTGGTGCTAGTGGGGCTGCACTGGCCTTGTGACCCTTTTAGGTGGAGTTCAGAGAGCAAATCCATTCATGAAGGAAATTGTACTATATTTTTATTAGAGTAATTTGAATTTTTTTATGACCTTTTGACTACTGTGATTTTAAAGAAATAAAATGTAGGTACAGTACTGATATTTTTCAGTGTTGTGGTTCATATATTTTATTATTTTACCTTTCCGTAGCACCTTTCAATTTTGGAGCAGGACAGGAGGAAGTCACTGTCCTGGATGTGCAGTGCCTGAGGCCCAGGAAATTGAAGCAACTTGTCCAAAGGATGAACAGTGAACTTGGAGCAGAGCTGGGCATTGCCTGCCTGCACTAACTCTGAGCTAATACCACCTCTGTTAACAGAGTCACCCATAGCCTGCAGCTCTGTGGGGCAGGGGGTGCCTTTCTTTCCAATGGACTGTGCAGGGGTGGGTGATGCCTGCCCAGCATGAGGGTGTTGTGTCAACAGCTGCTCTTCTCCGGTTAACAACGTGTTCTTAATGCCAGCACAGCCTCTCCTGTGAGTGTCAGCACTGTTAATTTTGCTCGCAGAGAGCCATGCATGGAAAGAGAGGGTGCCATCCCTTGGCCATGGGTCAGGCAGCATGGGGGTTACCAGCATGTGGTAGCTGTGGTTTCAAACCAGTGAATCCCACAGATGAAACTGAAGAGATTTCTCTGGCAGAGAAACCATTCACTTGTGGCCCTGAGGGCAGACTCCTGTGCTGCCCAGGCGGTTGTCATATGTGTCAAGTCCACCTCCTCCTAAACCACGTCAAGGAAGGAAGATTTGCTTCAAATCTTCTTGTTCCAGACATTTTGAGAAGGCAAGAGGGGCAGCAGGAGCTGGACTGCTGAGGTTGCTCCCCCTCTTCTTGCAAAGGCAGACTGGCTACCGCTGGAGGGTTTATCTGATAGGAACTGCTGGCAGACGGGGGCTTGGTAGGTCTGGTGGCAGCACGGGCCTGGCAGGGCTGTCGCGCTCACACGCGGCGGGGAGAGGGAAGCTGTCACTGCCAGTGATCGATGAGTGCTGCTTATCGGTGATAGATCTGAGCAGGAGCAGGGAGACTGCAGGCAAGCTGCTCCTCTGCCGCATGCTGCAGTGCTGCCATTTATGCATTCCGAGATTTCCATGCTACCTGTCTTGATTTCATTCCATATCTCTTTATTCAGTGATGCGTAGCAGCCGGGCTGTTGTTGGCATTGGCCTTCCCTCAGCAGAGGTTCCATTGCTGGTTCAGCCACCGCGAGAAGACGAAATGACCCTGGCCAGGGAGCCCCTTCCCATGACAGCGAGGGGACAGTGCATGTGCGTGAGCTGTGTCTCAGCTCCTCTGTGCGGGGCGACCATGGGCAGCAGCGGTGCCGCCTCCTGCGCCTGCAGGTTGTGGTGGTTGTGTGAGTAAACCTCGCACATGAATGAACGCTGCCATGAGCAGCTCCACGCTCCAAAAAGGCTTCAGGCTTCCGGGCAGCCTCATTGCTGGAGATTTCATTCTTTGACATTGCAGCCAATTCATCTGTGCTGGACGGCAGAGATACTGCAAGGGGAGGGAGGGGTGATGTATTAAAGCCTTTGTGGAAGGACACCCCGCGCCTTTGCTGCTAGAGTGTAGCCAAGGGCTCTGTTTGGGATTTTTGCTGTAGTAGAATCCAGCTACATCAGATAAGATTGGAGGAGACTGCTTTGTGCAAGCCCTGCATGAGCTCTGTGGTGAGATGTCTTGTAATTAAAAATTTAATAACATCCATCAGTGTATTGCAGTCTAACGACAGCAGCTGAAAGTCCCTACTCTTGTCCTGCAAGGAAATTCCAAATGGGAGGAAGAAATTATGACCTGAAAAGTAAAACAATGGTGGAAGCTGATTTGTGAGGATGTCCAGGACTATCCTGAGCACACCAGGTCTGTGGGGACAAAAATAGGTTGCATTTAACAGTTGGCAACACGAAGTGTGGGGGGTTTGAATGTTAAAAAGGGCAGGGATGTGCTGGAAAGTGTCAAATGGCATCATGGGGCTCTGTCATTATTGCTGCTCAATGACTGCGCATCCAGTGTGTTCAGAGTGCAAGGGAAAAGACAGCTTTTCTGGCTGCCAACTCTACTGGCTCCATCTGGGATCTGAAATTCAAGCTGTGTCTTTCCTGGCTCTGTCGCTAATAATAAAGATTCTTCATTTGGAACTTAGTTAAACAAAATTGATGCTGATGCATGAGCTGAAAGAGAATCCAGCTCGCTTTCCTCAAGACGCGTGGGCTAAAGCACTAGCGAGTAGGAACATAATCATTTTAATCTATAAGGTCATCAGACGGTTTAATAGACACCAGATTTGTGGAGGAAACAGAAGATATTTTAGCATAACAAGTGTGTTGGTCTTACAGCTTCTTAATAAGTGCTAGAAAGCTGCTTGAATTTGGTCAGCCAGGCCTCTGCTTCCAGCCCAGCCGGTAACAGCTCATTACGAGTCGTTAGGAAGCTCTTCTGCAAAGCTGCGGAAATTGCATTTGGTGAAACATATGGCGTCATCTTCAGCTCCCTCCTTGGGAAGCGGGGTCCAACTCCTCAGTCAATGGATTGCCGTATTTTTATTGGTGAGATGGATGTGCAGCTGTGACATACGCTGCTGAGTGACATAACCTTTAATGTCTCTGGCAAACGCTGGCATTAGCAGCCTGTTCCTCCCCATTTACATCTCCCCCAGAAAGTCATTACCAGCTGGGATTATACTAACACTTTCTGTCGTGTAGGTGTTTCCTCCTCGGATGCTATTGAACTGTCAGGGAACGAAGTGCCTAATGTTCTCATTTTCCTGTGAGGAGACAGAGAGCAGAGCTTGTGCTGCTGCTCGTTGTGCAGGAGGGGGGTGGTGAGGAGCGCCTGGTGCTGCGTGTTGTGAATTGGAAGGACCCGCTGTGCAGGTTTGTTTGCTCCACACCACCTCCTGCGCCTCCGTTTCCCTAAACTCGTGGGGGAGGAATATATTGGCTAAATTGTACTTGTAGGCATAACATTACAGTGCTTGAAAGGATGGATGCAAGTGGTGCTTAACTTCAAACACGCACTGCGTGCACTGGCAAAGGGCTCTGTTTTAGCTCCTTTTGCCCATGGTCTCTGCTCAGCTGATTCTGGGAATTCAAAGGGATCTGTCCCCGGGGGCTGCCCGGCATTGGCAGCGCCAGTGGGAGGGCTGCCCGGCATTGGCAGTGCCAGTGGGAGGGCTGCTCTCCTCTCCTGTGGGGTTCAGTGGGGAGCTGGTTCTTGCAGGGTGTGCTGGGATCCCTGCCATGCCATCCCACTCCCACTTGCTGCTTTTTAGTACTTATTGAAACCTCCATTCCCAGCTCCTGTTTCCAGCAACCACCCAAAACCAGCACTCGGGCAAAAACACGCAGGGAGGTGTGGGCGGTCTTTAGAGTGTGTTCTGCTGCGGCCCAGCGAGGCTTTCATCAGCGCTCTCTTGTTTTTTTCCCCTGATCTCTTCACTTTATTGACTGTAAAACACCCCAGCAGTGTCTCTTGGCAGCGGCTGATGAGAACGAGGTGTCTCTTCTAGAGATGGGCTGAGGCTCAAAGTCCCAAGGCCCAGAGCCTTAATAGTATCTGACTCTCCTTGGTTACAGTGGGAGCTGATATTGGAAGAGCAGGGAGAGCTTTGATGGTTTATGACCCTCAGAAAAGTAGGATCTTCTCCTGTGATGGGAAACACCTTTTCTGAAAGTGTGGGCTTCACACATCGCTTCAGTTCCTGGTTGCTGAAAATCTTTCCTTTAAGAGAATCCCTTAAGTTGGGTGGCTTGGAGTCACTCTCTGGTGAGCAGGGTTGCTGCCAGCCTGCCTTTGTTTTTTCTCCCTAACAGCATTATTGCTGTACTTTTAAAGCCAGTGGTTGTGGAACATAATGACAACCCTTCTGCCTTCGGCCACGTTATGGCGTGAGGACTTAACTCTGCACGAACGCTGATGCTTTACATTTTGATTCTTTTCTACCAAACGTCTCTGTTAGGACAGGAATAGTTGAAACCTGTCACTAGGGAACAACAGTTACTGTAAAAAAGGAGATATGATCTGAATTCCCAGGGATGACTGTCTTTAAAAACAGGCACAGAACAGCCCATCCCCCAGACCTGCCAAGTTACCCAGCTGAATTTCCCACTCGTAGGCTTCCGAGGCTGCCTGTTGTCTGCCTGCTGTAGGATTATGGGAGAGCATCTCCCTTATCACTTCGCACATGCCGTACCATCTGTCCTGAATCTCCCTTTATAGGGGTATGGATTCCAAGTGACATTTCTTTCTTATGAGATAACATTCACGTCTGGAAAATCTTGCTGCGTACGGCCATGGTCCTATTTATGGTTTAAGGTCTTTCCCCCTTGTCCTGCAGCCAGCGAGCACTCTGAACCCTTCTGGTTTTCTACACCCAGACACTGAGAAAACCTTTTGTACTGCAGTCCCTGGGAAACACTCGTCCCACTGTTCTGTCGTGTGTGTTCTGCACGAAGCAGGCAAAAATGAAGTATTCCTGAATTCAGACATTACAAGGACACAAGATATGCTTTTAATCTTTTATTTTACATTATAAAATGTTTATTGCTCTGTCTGTATCAGAGGTGTCGACCTCTCCCTCGTGGTGATGGAGGAGTATGTTCTGGCAAAGGATCCACTGGAGAGACCCGTGGGGTTGGCCTGCCTTCTGGAACCGGCACAAGGGATGTCCTTGCTTGTTCACCAACGCATCCACAAGGAGACTTATCAGTGCTTTCTCCCACATCAGCTATTTTGGAACGGCTGGTGGCAGTGGAAGAGGAGGGATGGCTGAGTTCTGTTACTGCTAGCCTGTTTCTTTGTAGGGAGTTTCAAACCAGGCTCATCTGAGGGCAGGTTTGCTGTAACGTGATTCAAACCTACCCAGGCCAACCTGTCTGGGTGTTTGGTGGAACAAGTAGGATCTTGCCTCATCCCCTTGTGCATATGGAGTGGTCTTGTGGAGTAGTTAAATAAACACAGATACCCCATGGCACACTACAAAGAGTAAATCTTTTCCATGTGATGAACTTGGCATCTCCCACCTTCCAGAGCACCAGCAGTCCTGGGGATCCTGTCAGCTTACAAACATCAAGCACTTAATAAGAGAGAGGAGAACCCCAGCCCCTTTCCCGTCCATGGTCGTCCTCTCTACAGAGGGTTGGCTCCTGCCCATGCCTGGCTTTACAGCATCACGAAAACAGTGCAGACAGGACGTGTGGGGAGAACCGGACCTTCCCACAGGAACCCTATGAAAAGAAGCAATTTAAGAACTTAAGCCCTCATTAAAAGGTCCCTTAGGCAGGAGCCTGTCGCAGTGAGTGGCTGTCGCCGCCGGAGACCTTGCATAGCAACCGGTATCGGGAGTTTATTCTTTTTTTTTTTTTTTTTTTTTGCTGACTGGCTACATTTTTATGGACCTTTTCTCTCACTGGTGGTGGAGTCAGACCCAGCTGAAAAGACCATGAAGAAAATGGTTGAAATTATCCTGGAAGCTAAACAATGGCTTCTGGTGTCCCCTCATGTTGGTCTGTGCCTCCGTGTTCCGTGTGCCACAATTATCCGAGATGAAGAGCACCAGTGCGAGGCAGGAGAGCCGGCAGCGGTGGAGATGTGCTGCAGCCCAACTGGAGAGCCACCAGGGAGGCTCTCGCAGCGGGGGTGGGAGGGAGCCGGGGTTCGCCTTTTGTTCTTTTTTCTGCTTTAAACCCCACCTGCAAGACGTGTTACACAACACACACCGATGGAACGAAGCAAGCCGAGAGCACAGAGCAGCTGGAATCTGGTTGCCAGTCGTGTCTGCGATGAATTTTCCTCTTTTCTTGCTCGTAGAGGAGTGACAGTGAGTGATGCCTGCGCTCACCTTCACGCTGTCAGGATGGAGTGAAAGCGAGACAAAATAAAGATACAACAGACCCTGGTATGTTTCCAAAGACAGGGAAATTGTTCCAGGAGACGGAGTGTGAGGGTGGAGAGCAGTGGGTAAGTGAGTGCTGTTGCTCCAGCCCAGGTGATTCATGAGCCCAGTACGGGAGCACCGGCAGCAGCTCGCGCTCTCTGATGCTTTTCCATCTTAATTGTCTGGATTTCAGTGTTTGGGTTTTTTGCAGGATTTTTCTTTCTGGCCAGATGTTTTGCAGAGCGCAGACGGGGAGGTGCATGCCAGCGAGTGACAATCACTAGGGCTCATCCCAAATCGCTCCAACAATATTTCACCTCCCCAGCCATCAAGGCTCAGCGGCAGACGGTGAGAGTGAGGAATGGTCCATCGATCAGACGCAGGCTGTCACGCTTCGATGATGTTCACTGAGGGCTTGTTTTTCGGAAACTAGAAGAGGAGACAAAGGAAGAAAAGAATAGGAATTGCTGGAGAGGAAGAAAGGCACAGCAGAGACTGGTGCAGTGTGCTGGTCAGGTTTGGATTTGTAAAAGTTCTCATTCCCATCCCCTGGGGGTGATTAAAAAGGGCCAGAGTGGCGGCACTGGGGCTGCGTGGTTCATCGCTGGCTGCTTCCGTGTGAGCATCAATCACTGGACTGATTCAGATAAGTAAATGTGAGGTGGTGGGGATGGACCAGGGTGCGAGTTGTGAATAGAAACACAAGAAACATCAATTAACTGAAATAAGTTTGTGTAAATTATTGGCCTGAGTCTGCTTCCATCATGTGGCGCACGTTCAACGTTGTGTTACCAGCCAAGCTCCTGCTCAGCAGCCCCTCAGTTAACTGCAGGAGCAACATCCCCTGTACAACACCCAAGGGCTGGGAGGCTGCGGGCTCGAGCAGCTCGGGGGCTGCAGCATCGCTCACTGCATTCTCCTTCCAGGGATATTTCAGAAATAGGGACTGAAATCTGTTTTAGTGATGGACGTGCAGGATCGTCCAGAGGTGGGAGTGAGGTGCGGGTGCCCTGATGTGCCCGGGGAGGCTCAAGATGCTAATGCAGCTGTGGTGCTGGCATGCATGGGCGTGACAGGGGTTTCCTTGCTGCATCCCAGCTGATGAGGATGTTTAACTGAGGCTGCTTTTTGGGCAATTGAGCTGAGGCCCAACTGGAAGCTGATTGCCTGCCCTGTCCCCCGCTGCGTACCCGCAGCATCTCACCTTGCTGCGGAGGAGCCCTCCGCTCTGGTGCTCGGGAGTGCTGTTCTCCGAGGCGCTCTTGGCTTTCTCCTTGCTGTTGTTTGGCTCGTTGTCTTTGATGATATCGTACTGTCTGCAGAACAGGGCGATCACCCCTAAGAGGAGAAAGCGTTAGTGATCGCACAAATGAGCTCAGCCCCCAGAGCCTGCAGAGATCAGAGACCCCGTGCGTGCCCTCCGGCTCTGTGCTTTCTGGTAGAGCTCTCGGCAGTGTTTGCAATCGCTCCTTGGGGTTGATTCTAACACAGCGAGGAGCTGGCAGATGAGAGGCCAACACCAAACCTGCCTGCGTGTGGTACCAACCGAGGCCTTTTGAGCAGCAGGACGACATCTGCAAACGTGCAACAGCAGCAGCAGCAAATGCTGCCAGCAGGAATTTCATCCCACACAGGCACAGGCAGCCATGGCGCATCAGAAGCTGAAAGTGTCTTTCTTGGAAGCTTTTATGTGACATTTTGACCAAATAACTTCTCTGCTTGCAGGTTCCAAACACAGAGGTTAAGTAGACTCAGGCAGATGCTGCTTCTCCCTTACTGAAAAATATTCCAGCTTCCCTGATAGCAAAACATTTGTGAAGCTTTCACCAAGTCATCACGCCCTGCTTTACGGAGCGCGGTGTTACGGCAGCTGCCCCCGGTGCTGCTGATACCCAGAGGGGTCCAAATTCTTTCTTGCATACGTGAACAACTGAATCATCCTAGGAGAACAGGTTGACATCTGCCACAGCCACCCCTGCTGTGAGTTCTGATGGCAACACTGAGGCACAGAGAAGCGAAGGGCTGGGAGCGGTACCAGAAATATTGAGAATCTGTAAAGAACCCAAGAGATGTAGCGAGGTTTTCCCCCCACCCACTTTCTAAGTGTAAGTCATCTGTCTGGGAGGGAAACTGATATCTGCACATTCTTTGTGGAGATGCTGATCCAAGTTCTGGATTACGGTGGGAGATGAATCTGTCACTTATTGTAATCATACTGGCAAGGCATTGAAATTTGAATGTGCACAGCTAAAACTTGACATAAATGCTGAGAAGACCATGGACCAGGGGGTTTGGAGACCTTGTCATTGAGTTCAGGTTTTCATTTGGACATCACCTTTAGCGATGATTGCTGTCCAGTCTCTGGAAATGCAGACAATGCCTGGTCAACTCAGGACTTTTGAGGGCAACAAAATATTGTCGGAGGATCTGGTTCTGCATCACCTGGGTTCACTTGTGAGAAAAATTCCTATGAGGAAAATTCTCTGTGCAGCTGCCTACACGCGCTGTGTGTAGAGGAGTGGCTTGGCTGTGACAAGAGGACTGAATACTGAGTGGCAAAGGTTGTCTTTTATGGATCACAGATTCACCATGGTGCTGATTACCCTTCCTGGCAATTTCCTTGGGTTGCCTGAACCAGCCCCCTTGGACAACGCGCTTCGTGGCTCGCAGGGAGCAAATGGTGTTTCATTAATGTTTTACGCTGCAGCGGGAGCAGCAGCTGACTGGCAGCCAGGGGAGGCTGAGGCTCTAAATAGAAAACAAACATGTGCAAACTTTATTTCCCATTAAGTCATGCATATGATTCCCAAACTGAACAGGCTGAAGGGCTGGTTGCAGCCGCTCCAGACATGCTGAGCCGACAGAGCCGGACTCGGAGGCATTTTCTTCTCCCTAATCTCTAGTTTATAAACATACGAGCAAGACCTGTCCTACGTGCAGTTTGCTCTAAGCTCTGTTGAAATGTGGCCTCAAACTCAGGGCAGAACAACTCTTGGTTCTCTTTGGAAGTCTGATTTATGTATCTGTACAGAAGGTCGTAGTGAGCGGTGGCCACGCTGAAGGAGCACATTCATGGGCTGCTCTGTCAGAGGCTGCGTTAGAGTGTGTCCTGGCTGTGCCCATCACATCCCACGGCAAAGCAGCCCTAGGATGGTTCTACTGCAGCTCCCACGGCTCTCAGCTGCAGAGAGAAGGAGCAGCCTTCTTGGAGGAGAGCATCTGCTTGGATTAACAGGATTAGTGGCTGCGGGGTGTAAGGAGGACAGGGTGGAATTTAAAAATATTGCCAAAGGTTTGGCTCCAGTGCTCCCTTTTGGCTAGCGGTGTTCCCTCTTCCTCCCACCTGGCAGGCTTTGCTGCTAATGCCCCGCCTCTTCCTATTAAATGCTACTCTTTGTGTTTTAACAGTCAGCGTTGAGAGGATCTGGATTTATTGGTGTCTGGATGGTTGGGGCCATTTGTTCTTTCAATGCTTCCATTATTTTAATTGATTTTGAAGTGGGGTTGGTGTGTACGTAACTGCGAGCGCTGAGAGCAAGGCTTTTAAACTTCTGTTTCCCATGAAAGTTAGAGCTGTATCACGGCCAGGTAATCGCAGTGCCCTGTGGCATTTGGAGGGCTCGAGGCATCCTGTCACGGAAAACTGGAGGTTACGGGATTATCCTTGGTGAGCTGGGCAATGGGTCCATCAAATCCATTATCTCCTTCCTGATGGGCCAGATCAGGCCACCAATTCACCTGCTTTTGGCACTGCCCAACTCGTGGTGCTGCAGGGGGAACCGAGGTCCCTCACAGCTGAATAAGCACTGCTCGTTCTGGAGGAAGGGTTTCTTTTCATGATTACGGAGGCAAACCAAGGCCAGGGGGATGTTACGTGCTTTGACAGAGAGGCTGGACTGACCTGCCCACATGAACAACACCACAACAATGATGAGGATTTCCCCTGCTCGCAGCTCTTGGTTTTTCGCCATCTCCTTCATCGTCACCTCATCTGCACAAGGGGAAAGAGAGATCGTGAAACCCAACCGCACGGCTCTGGCTGCGCCAGACACTGATTTCACAATGCCCTTAGTCCAATCATCCATGCATCAGGGTCAAAGCTGGCAGGGAGAGCATCCTCACCCTCACTGAGCAGCATGAGCTGCGCTCTGAACCTGGAAAGCATCGGCTGCTCTGGAGCCACGACCCCGGCAGCCAGAGCTGGGGTGAGGGGGGAACAGGGAGACGGGATCAACAGGAGAAATCAACCCCAGAGCAGCCACCAAGGGGTAAATCCGTGTTATCTGGCCCCATGGCGACTCACTCTGCTCTGTCCTGGTCTCTGCTAGTGCCGTCTGTGCCTGTCACAGCATCCCGCACGCTTCAGCCGTTCCTCTCCCAGCTCCAGCGTGTGGAGCCTGGGCTGATATTTTTCAGTGGAGCCATGGGATTCAGAGATGAGCAGAGCCTTTTCGCAGGGCGTAATGCGCCTCCTTGGCTTCCAAGCACTAAGAAGATTACAGTTCAGGTCTCCAGGGAGGGAGACTGTGCTCCTCTTAGTGCTTTCAGACGAACAGCAAGTCAGTATTTACAGACACCAAATCATTTTAGCAGAGGAGTTAAGAACTCCCAGCATCCTGAGAGCCACGGCCAAAAGTCCTGCAACAGGCAGGGTCCTCAGGAGGCAGGGAATAACCCTTCAGATCCCAGACCCCTGTACTCCCCAGCCCTTTTTGTAGCAGAGGTTCTTGCTGACAAAAACCCTTCAACAATCTGGTTTGGTTTAGGAGAAACAAGTGAAGGAGCTGCCAGTGAGGAAGTGCCCGATTTCCCCCTTGGAGATACTCCAAACCCAGCTGGACACGATCCTGGACAACCTGCTGGAGCTGACCTTGCTAGAGCTGGGGTTTGGACTGGAGGATCTCGAGAGGTCCCTTCCAAGCTCAGCTTTCTCTGATTTGGCAGAAATATTTGGAATGTAAGAGAAGTGGGAGCCTCTGGGTATTTTTTCCCCTGCTGTCCTGGAATCCAAGCTCAGGAGGCTCAGCAAATCCCTGCAAGTGCCCTGTGAGCACAGTGGAGTTGTGCCCAGTGCCATCCAGGAGTCTGGTTCCACGTGTGTTCACAGCTGCTCAGGAACTTCTCCTGGCATTCTCCACTTGCAGGGCTGCTGGACACACTTCTCCCAGGCTGGAAGCCTTCTCCTCCTCACTCTGCCTGTTAAACCTCATCTGAAATGGGGAAAACGAGCAGCCAGCCTTCGACAACACCTTCCTATCGCTTTGTGCACCCATCAGCCGTGTCTGCTGGGCACACTCAGGGCATCCTGCTTGTCCACGTGGGGCTGGGAGAGGGCACTCAGCCCTGTGTGCGTTTAACCCAGGTATTCCCACTGCTTTCCACTCTGCAGAGCCCTGCGCTGCCTGGGCGTCCCAGGGGCCACACAGGAACTCACCCACACTTGCCTTTATTTTTAGAGGCTAGTTTCTCAGCTTCCCTGGGGGTCTTGAAGAGGACTGGCTCACTGGCAGGGCTCTGGCCTTGGATGCTGATGGACTGGACATGCACAATGTACTCAGTGTCCTCCTCTAGGTCCCAGAGGGCACAGGAGCGGGTGGTGGTGTTCACCTCCTGGATGAAGCGCAGCATCCGCACGTCCTTCTTCTGGAAGCCGAGAGAGGAGAGCACAGAGTGGTGGAGAGGCCTCCCACGTGCACTGCTGTCGGCTAAGACCACTGCTTCCTGCCCTGTCCACCACAGACGCAGAGACCATCAGGCCCTTTCCTCTCTGCAGCTACCAATGCACGAAGAGCTGCTGCAAAGAGGACGGGAAGCCAAGTCCCCTCCCAGACCACGAGGGACAGGACGAGAAGGAATGGGCTTAAACTGCAGCAAGAGAATTTGGAAACGGGGGGGACCTGGGGTGAAGATGAACGTGATCGAAACCAGGTAACCGTAGGCACCGTACCTGCTGGGAAATTGCAAATCCAATGACAACTTCATCTTCCAGAACATCCCAAGTCACAACGGCCGAGTTGGCTTTCAGGTGTTTGACTGTGACATTTACTGGAGCCGAGGGGCTGTCTGCAAGGAGGGAGAGCAGAGCCTTTACAGAGAGAATCAGGCAGCAGACAGAGCAAGGGGAACGATGGGACTGGGAAAGGACCTTGTTCGTGGCCCTTCCAGTACGCAGTGCTGGGTGTGGGACCTGGAGATTGCTGGTGCTCCGTGTCTCAATTACTGGTGAGGTTCTAGATCTCTGCTGAGGGTGTGAGTTGTGTTAGATACACCTGAAATGTCTGACTCTTGGGAACAGCAGAGCATGGAGCAGCTCGCTCATTCCATCCTTCCCAGCCACGTTCCGCAGGGTCCCTGTTGTTCCCTATTACGGTCTGAGAGTGACAGCTGGGAGGAAATGCAGAATCTGCCTTGGAAGAATGAAAACAATGCCTTGACGAGGGCTCTGGAGGCTTGAAATTCAGGAGCGGTGAATGGGAATATTTCCTTGCTTTTCCCTGTTAGTGCGACAGAACATTTTTCTAGACATTTTGCAGCTGATGGGCATCTCTCCGGTGGTCGGAGGACATCCAGCAACCACCTACTTACACCCTACAGGACAGAACACGCTGCACCAGCACCAATGGACCAGTGTACAGTGAAAAGGGCAGCCCATGAATGCAGTAGCCAGGGTCTCCGTGTTCATTCCCAACTCCACAGCAGGTGCGTTTCCCGCTACGGGGGGCTCTGCGTAGCTGCCAGCCTTGCCAGGTGACCTGGCACCTGCACACCCTCACCAGGAACCTCTTCCCAAGGGAGATGCCCTTCTTGGCATCTCAGGGGGAAGGTTCTACCTTGTAGGCTTGGCACAGTCCTCCAGCGCGCTGGGCAGCGGGTTGGACTCCTAATCTAAATCTAATTCACAGCCTCCAGCTTGCGCCCCAAACCCAAAGGCAGGAGATGCTAACAAGACCACGAGGACTCCGACTGCCCCAGGAGGGTCGCAGGGTGAGAAGCAGTCAGGTTTTTGACTCTCATCAAAGAGTAACACTTTCATTGTTTTCTAACCATTGCACAATGCTGCCTTTCTGGGGCTGAGGTCAACAGTGAAAGAAGGCTGTGGGTGTGCACGTCCCCAGTAACACTTGTTGGATTTACAGTCGGTCCCAGCCGCCTGAATGTGGCTGAAAATGTTCCAGCTGCAGTGTCAGTGTCTCCCAACCACTGACTTCACTCTCCGTGAATGTTACCCCGGGGAACAGCAGAAGTGATGGGAACACAAAATTCCCCATCTGAAGGTCAGTGCTGTTCTACACTTGGCAGAGTGATGACCTTATTCCTTTCTCTCCTCCCCAAATAACACCCAGGGTCCAGCCTCCAGAGCTCCCCTTTCAAGCCAATGGGAGACCCCCCACCCACCAGTGAGACCCTCAGGAATCGATGTCTGGACAAGCTGGTGGGACCCAGAGTCCTCACGGAAAGGTGTGTGGCTGTGATCACATGAACCTGGGACGTTAGATGAGGAGCAGTGAGCAATTGTGGTCTCCAAGGTTTCACAGGGGAGGTTGTCCTCCTCTCTGGGGTGGAGCTGGTGTTGACCCAGAGCATCCTCATCTCTCCAAGGCCGGCCTTCATGAAACGAGGCAGTGGTCTCCAGCCAGCTCTTGGAAAATGGAAACGTTTATTGTCCTCCTGCTCGGCTGCAGCAGCAGGGCCAAGGACAAGTGGAGCAGGGCAGGTGGACGGTGCTTCTCAGCCTGAGCACCAGTCCCTGCTGGTCCCACAAGGCAGGGACGTGGGGCTGCAGCTCCTCACCTCCCCCACGACCAGACCCCTGTGCCACCCAGAGCAGGGTCTAATTTTAGGAAGGGGCAGTCAGCAGACGGGAACGCGTCCCGGGCAGGTCTGTGAGTCATGCCTCGTGAATTCACTAGAACATATGGAGGACACGACGGCGTCGGGAGAAGGGAGACAAAACAGTCTCCAGCTGCAGCCAGGCTCTTCGCCCTTCTCAAAGTACGGCTGGACAGTTAAATCCCAGCCTGGTTGTCTTTCTTGGATATTTTTAGGAACTAATTTTTTTTTAGGAGCTGCCATTGATTCAGGCAGCTTGGCTTGAGGAGGCCTTTGAAAAGAGATGAATTAACCCTGCAGGAGCAGAGTACCAGGGAAAAGCTTCAAGCTGGGAAAGAGGAACACACAGAGCATCCCACCTGGTGCCTGAGCCCCTTTGAAATGTGTGACCTTGAGAGAGACACAGCACAAAAGGTTTCCTGATGACCTAAACACAGAGAAGCTGGGAAGACCTAGCAGAGCTGGAGAAGAAGAGCAAACGAGCTCTCTGGGAATAGGAGATGGAAGGCGGCGGGGCAAAAGGGAAGCACTTGGCAAAGCTGCAACCCAGCACTCGGAGCCTGCAGAGCAGGACTGCGAAAGGAGGCAGGGGAGAAGTCGGTTCCTGTGGAAGGTCGAGAGCACTCCTGAAAACCACCTGCGTAGAAACACCTGGGAGAGAGGTTGGAGGCAGCAGGCAATTCAGTGAAATCTAGGACAGCAGATCCAAGTGTGCCTTTCCTTTCACCGCCACAGATTAGGAGTAGCTCCACATAAATCAGTGGTGTCAAACCAGCACAAAAGTGATATGAAAAGAGAATCAAGCACAGCGCTTCACAGAAATACAAAGCCAGGAAAATGAGTTTCCTGCTCCCAGAGCTGAGTGAATAATTTGGAACCAAAATTTCAGCCCATGAGGATGCCTGCTCCCAGGAGATGCACAATAAGATCATGGCTTTCTGAAATCCAATCACTTTTCCAAGATAAGCTCCCTGCTTTTGGCTCCCTGGGCCAGTTGCGGCTCTTCGTGGTGCCAGCTCGGTGAGGTCAGGTGGGGAAGATGTCATTTGTTTCCCAGCTGCCTGTAGGGGGGCAGCGTCTCTGGCAGGGCCTGGAGATGCCAAATCCAAGCATTTGGTTCCTTCTAGAGTCACGTGCAGCTCTTGGAAACTTTCCCTCTGGGACTGTGGTGGCCAGGGAAGCTGCCGGGGGTCTGGAAGCAGGCACAGAGGATGGGATGGACCCTACTGCAGGTGAGACAGCAAGGAATACACTGCATCAAACCTTTCTTATGTGCATTTACTGCGGAGGCACCGAGGGCAGCGCAGCCCCCTCTGCTCTGCGGGGGAGCACACGGTGCAGGATTCCTGCGTTCGCAGTTTAGCTTCATAGACTCGTGGAATGGGTTGGGTTGGAATGGACTTTAAAGCCTGTCCAGTTCCAACCCCCTGCCATGGGCAGGGGCACCTCCCACTGGGGCGAGGGGCTCCATCCCAATGCCCAGGCTGCGCCGCCTGCCAGAGCGAATCCCGTGTTGCGGACTGGCAGAGGATCTGTTTGGCCTGACCCGAACTAGAGCTGTGTGTTAGGATGAAAAGTTGCTCTGCTTTTTACACCAGCAGAGCTTGCAGCCCCTTCCTTGAGGGGAAGCCCTGAATAATTAAGAGGAAGTCATGATGATTTTTAAATGAGAATGGTTGTTTCAGAAGTGATCACAGTTAAACCGTGCCTTGTTTCCATCCCCTAGGCACCCTCAGGTGAGTTACAGTTCTGTGTCCCCCAGGCTGTGTCCCAGCCCGGCCTCGCTGCTGTCCCTGTTGGACCCTTATCACTACAGCAGGTTGGAACCGTCCCCTCACAGCAAGGAGTAGTGCAGAGCACCCTTAATCCCCTCTTAATGCTGAGGACTCCTTCTAGCCTCTCATTAAACTCTTTGCTTATTATTAATGGACTTTTATTTGAGAGAGCAGGAAAAAAACAACCACACTTTACAGCTCTGGGCTGATTCCTCCCTGGCTTTCATTGTTGACACAGGGACGGGTGGCACAGCAGAGCCCCTAGTGCTGACATCACCATCGGAGCTGCAATGTGGGTGGGGTGGGGTGGGGGAAATGAGAGGGAAGAAATAAGTTTTCTATCCCACTGCTGCTATCAGGGTGAGCAAAGGGGCTGTGCAGGACACCAGGCTGTCCTGCCTGGCACCTCTAGGATCAGGGAGGGACCCAGGCCACAAAGACATCATTGGGAGAAGCTCAGAGCTCCTGTTCCCTCTGCCATGGTTCCTCTCCTTACTGTGTTCTCGTTCTCTTTTGAAGCCGGTCTCAATTTGCACCTTCTGCCATGGGCTCCTGCGGTGGGGCTGGGGATGAGTGCTGGCTTCTGCCTTCAACCACACAAGCTGCCTGGGAATCACTGCTTAGAGTGAAAGGATGGATCTGTGGGAATACCAGACCCCTGGAGGTCACCTCTGCCAGCAGAGTCCTGTGAGCAGGCTGTAGGTTTGGAATTGGAGCCTGTTCCTGGATTTATCTCCCCAGCCAAGGGACCCAGCCTCTCCCTAGACGCGCTCCTTCTCAGTTCAGCTACCCTGGAAACTCCAGCTGCTTGGAAGTGCTTGGAGTGAGGTGCAGTTCCTTCCCCCCTGGACAAAACTATGCTGTACCCACAGCATTTTCCAGTCGAGTTAGCTCCTCTCCCATAAGCAGCTCCTTCCCTGCTGTGAGAGGCTCAGCTGCTTCGGAGCCCGAAGGACATGGTCCAGCGAGCAGAGTGCCTGCCGGGCCCTGAAGCTGCTCGTTCAGCGCTATCCACCTGCAAACTGTGTGCCCTTTCCCTCGGGAAGCAGAGAATGTCAGCCTTAAATCCCAACAGCTCTTTGTTCCTGCACTACAACCTTCCCTGTGGACGTGGGAGGTGGAAGGACACAACCTGCAAGGGAAAGGAGCATCCTATGAGGTCCCATGTGATGTTCTCCATCAATCCCTGCTGCCCACTCCCCGAGCGTGGGTACACAAAGCCCTGCTTTTGCTGCTCTCCCAGCTTTCTTTGCTCTCCCAGCACGGCTCCCTTCAGAGGCTATAATTGCCTGTTGGCTGCACGGGGTACGCAGGGAGGGCTGGCGCTCTGTTCAGCTTCTCTGAGGGTTTGATTGAAGGGAGTGTGCAGGGCAGTGGGAGGGAGCGGGACCCACTGCTGCCAGCGGCTCCCGGCTGCCTGGAAAGCGGGGCTGCTTGCTAAGCTCTGAGAATTGCAAAGAGCAGAAAGACCAACCGGTGGTTCTTCCATCTGGGAAAGAGGCAATTATTCCCTGCTGCCCGCCCACTCCCCTGTACAGACAGGATGTGAATGGGCCACCCCCCCCTCCCACCTCCTGCCCTATTGCCAGTTCCTCGGTGAGTGGGTGCCAAATGTACGGGTGGAAATGCTGTCAGGGAGGAGGGAAGCTTTCAGGGAGCAGGAGATGCCCACTGTGTCCAGCCCAGCTATCAGGAATTCCCAGGTCTCCCCAGTGCCCTGACTTGGGTTGTAGCGCTGTCAGCCCAGGGCAGAGTCACTGTTGCTTTGTCCAGGACCTGAGGGATCGGGGAGGACTGGGTACCACAGGCTTTTCCAGTTCTTCTCAGCCCAGTGCAATATTAGAGAACTCTGTCAGAGGCAGAGAGCGTGAGCATGGCCCGGAGTTTCCCGGCCAGCAGCTGGATGCCAGTGCTCATTCCTCTCCTGGGAGTTTGCGGGCTGGTCCCAACCCAGCTCTGCACACACAAGGATTTGCGTGCTTCCCTGCTCAATACATTTTTGCTTTTAACTGAATTATACCTGAGTCAGGCCTTAACTTGGCCTCGGGGTGTGATATAAACCAGGAGGGCTTTATTTAACATCGAATGCCAAAAGGATGAGGCCATGCTCAGCTCCAGTGCGTGGGTACCGCTCCGGGAAGGCTGCTTTTGGGTTCTGCCACTGTGCCTGCACATGGTTTATGTGTGCGAGCACGTCCCTCTCTGGGAGGGATCTCTCTTTTTCACATATACGTTCCCAGCAGGAGATGGCGTTCGGAAGAGGATGGCACCACCTTGGCAGCTTCACACAAAAATGTCCCTGCTGAGAGGCTGACACTGAGGTGAGAAACCTCTGTATTTCAATTAAATCTCTCCTACGCTGAATGCAGAAATCAATAAAGCGCCTATGCCATCCGTCAGCTGCCCGGGAGTCTCCATGGGAAGGGGCTGGAGGGGGTTGGTTTGCCAGCTCAAAGAGCTGTCAAGCTGATCGCTGCCTCCTCGTGCGTGCGGAGCCCATTGCCTACTGCTCGCTTTAGGTTTGGTAGCACGTCGCAGGGACTGTGGCCTATTTTGGGGTCTTCCATCATCGTTAGGCAGCATCGGCCTGTGCCCTCACACAGCCCCGCGCCACCGAGCCGGGCACAGTTCACCTCCCTCTTCATTACGGCTGCCTAATGAGGAGGGGGCTGCGGGCACCTCTGCCCACACAGTGCAGGCCGTCCCGCTGCCAGAGCAGGCACTGGGGCAAAATTAAATTGCATTTCTGACTTGCCAACCCTGCTAAATGTTTCCTCGGGGACCCCCTCGAGCAGGCAGAGTGCGAGTGAGTGGGAGGGCTTTGCCCGCGCAGCGCTGGTGGGAGGGCGAGGGCTCTCAGTGTGGGGGCTGTTGCTCAGCTTGCCCTGGCCCTGCTTCCCCTTCTCACTCACCTTGGCATCACCCTGACAGAAAGCGTTCCTCACTGCCAAACCCACTTCCAGAGCCGGGCCCGTGCTCGGTGCCGTTCACTCGCCAGCCCTCGCTGCTGCATCCACAGGGGAGTTTGCACCGGCCCTCTCAGGTCCCCTGCTGCAGCTTTAACCTTTCACAATGGGCATCGTTTAAAATCCACTCACATGAGGTCTGGGTCCACAGAGGAACCGCGGAGCCTCCATTCCTGCCTGACCCTGCCGGGAGCTGTTTCCTCCCCACTGATTTCTCCAGTGCCTCTTGGCTTGCCGGCCTGGGTGGCTTCAGGGCCACATCGTTAGGTAGGACGGGGGACACAGAGCTGGTGGTGATGCTGCTACCTCTGTGTGACCTTGGGAAAACCACTCCAAACCCTCATCCCTGCTTTCCCTCCCTGAAAAACAGGGACAGCACAAGTTTGCTGCCTCGCAGAGGTGTGGGGAGAGGACATCACAACCCTTGGTGAAAGAGACCACAGAAAGAGGAGGCAGCGGGGTGCATGGCACCACACCAAGGTCACGCAGCACCATCAGCGCCCAGCACCGCGTCTCCTGCCTCCCCACCGCACGCCGAAGCCACAAGACAGGGCAGGTATCCGTGTTGTCAGAGCTGCCCGGCTCGTAACACGCCATGGACACTTTACGCTCCCTGTAAGACAGGAGCAGGAGACCATTATGGGCAGGGACACAATTCCATGTTTAGTCTCAGGCACCGACTGAGGTGATTTGAGGATAAGGAAGAGCAGGGGAAGTGGCCCAGTTTACAGAAAATCAGGAGGGTTGCTACAACTGCAGATGCCTCCATTGTGCCGCGGCGTTTCCCCCATCGCTCCCTCCTTTTGGGAATGTTTCATTGATCTCCCTGGCTCTGTCAGTTGTGAAACAGCAAATTCAGAGTGCCGATGTCTGGCCAAGGATGCGAGTGTCAGGGCCGAAGGCATCTGGGGGGTTGTGCAGCCCTGGCGCAGGCAGGATGAGGATGAATGGAACTCCAGCAACTCCCAGGGCTAGCTTAGGTGCAGGAATTTCCCCTCCCTGGAGTGCTGCATCCCTATAATCACCCCCAGCCTCCTGGAATGCAAGATATTCTGGCAATCAGCGTTCTGCAAATCAAAGCAGCTGTTCCACCAACATCTTGCAGCCAGTGAAGGAGACAGAGGGAGGCAGCCCTCGGCTGGCCGCACAGAGCTGGGGAGGGCGTCTGGCTTGGGTTGGCGCCACATGGCAGGGCAAGGGCTTGGGGGAAGCACCCACCAGCACCTACTGAGACGTGACACCCGTGCACGGGGTGCTCGAGTGAAAGCTCAGCCCAACTGATGCAGAGGCGGAGAGTGGAGCTCCGAAATTAGAGCTGGCTCATGGGCACGTTTGCTCTCCCCGAAGATCCTCTGCTTGAGAGCACCTGCTCGGTGCCAAGGGGCCTGGTTTGTTGTGGCTTGGATGAGCTGTGCCCCAGGAGAGGTGGCTCCTCTGGGGCAGCAATGCTTCCTCGGGAGCTCACAGGGCTCCCAGCAGGTTCTGGCTGGGCCTTGGGCAGCCTGGCATGAGCAGGACTTGGGGAGGGGGATTGCCCAGGCTAAAGTGCAGTGGCACTGGTAGAGCAGACCCGTTTTGCCCCCTCCGCTCTAGTTCAGCCCTGTGACACGAGCAGGCACCACTGCTCAGGGGTCAGCGAGCCTTTCCCTGCCTGGTGCCCAGTGCTGGGCAACGGTCTCTGTTTGCCCCCCTGAGCTCCTGTTTCCACACCACATTTCCACGAGCTGTGCTCCCCGGGGGTGCTCGGCTGTGAGCACCCACACTGGGGGGCCGTGGGGGCGAGCGCGGGGCTTCCCGACACCGGGGCTGCGTGACTGCAATCACCAGCCTCTTCGGAACCCAATTACTGACCAAGTCCTGTCCGGCGATGCCCCCAGACTCCAACCCCTGGCGCACCACTGCCTGGCCCCACGGAGCGCCCACCCTTCACCTGCTGCTGCTCCAACGCTTCACCCACCCCAGCCGCCCCTGCCCGGTCCCCGGTCCTTACCTGCCTGCACCGGGCGCAGACCGGCGTAGCCGAAGCAGAGCAGGATCGCGGCGCCGGTGCAGCCGAGGAACGGCTCCATCCCCCGCCCGGCCGGGCGGCTCCGGGCCCCGCGGGCCCCGCTGGCGGCGCCGTTCAGCACCGCGGACAGCGACGCGCCCGGTACCGCCGGGGCCACCGGGGCCGCCGGTACCGGGCAGCGTGGCCGGGCTCGGCTGAGTTCTGCACCGCCCGGTACCTCCCGGGGCCGCAAGGGGCTGCCCAATATCTTCCTCTACGGCCCGGTGCGGTTGGGCTCGGCAGCGTCCGGTAACTCCCGGTACAGCCGGGGAAGCCCGGTACCGTCCGGGGCCGCCCGGTGCGGCCGGGCTCGGCTCGGGTCCGCTGGGCTCAGCACCGTCCGGTGCCTCCCGGGGCCACCGGGGGCCGCCCAGTATCGCCCGATGCCACCCGGTGCGGCTGGGTTCGGCACGGCTTGTCTGGGCTCAGCACCTCTTGGTACCTCCCGGTATCGCCCGCGGCCGCCGGGAGCTGCCCGAGAGCTACCTGGTACCGCTGGGTACCGGCCAGGGCCTCCCGGTGCTGCCGGCTTCGGCTCGGCTCTGCCGGGTTCAGCAGCGCCCGGTAGCGCCCGACGCGGCTCGGTTCGGCTCGGTACGGCTCAGGGAGGCGGGGAGGTGCGGCCCCACCGAGCCCCGGCTCCGCCCGCTGCAGCCGGGCAGCACCGCTCCGGTCCCTCCCCCGGCCCCGGGGGCGGCGGGATGGGGGCGGCTCGGTCCCTCGGTCCCCCCCCGGCCCAGCCCGGCCCCGACGCTGCCTGAGTTTCCCCGTCCCCTCCCGCCCCCGGGGCTGCACCCCCTCCCCGATCGCTCCCGGGGGAGGCGAAGGGTCCCCCCCGGGCCCCTCGCTCGCACCGGTGATGCTGTCGCCGCCGGTAACGGGGGTTTCATGAGCTGCTGCAGCAGCCGAGCCTCCGGGCTGATGGGGCAGCAGCGCTGAGCGATGGCAGCGAGTTGGCAGCACCCACCGGGTGGGGGGACCCCGTTTGTGCCAAGTGCCCCAGAGATGCTGCCCCGGCGAGGGTCCCACTGCGGTGGCCCGAGGGGGGCTGGTGGTGGCCCGAGGGGGGCCCGGTGGCCGCTGGCGCCACTGGGCAGGGGCTGCAGGTCCCAGCATGCCTGGATGTGTCCGACTGGGAGCACTGGTCACGCTGCGGGGCACGAGGTGGCAGGACCTCGGCCACGTGCGGGGGTGGCATCGCTCACTCGACATCTGCCTGGCCTGGGTCTTTATTTGCTGCCACCTGCCAGGACCACAGCGCGGCCGGGGGGCTCCCGGGAGCGGCAGTGGGGTCCTCTCAGAGCCCGGGCACCACGGCCTGGGTTACGGAGCAGTGGTTTCTCTCTGCTCTGCGCCAGCCGTGCCAGCGCAGCTGCACTGGACCAAGTGGGGGTGAAGGGCCTGGCGCTGGCAGCCTCCGGCCCCTTCCCGTCCTCCCGTCACGGTGCTGGGGAACCCTCGCGGTCCGTCCCCGGAGCACCGCGTGCCACCCATTGCCAGAGAGACCCAACAGCCTCTGCCAGAGCCAGGAGACAGCCCTGTCCTGCCTAATCCTAGCCCTGTGCCACTCTCTCCTCAGCCTGAGATGATGACAATTCCCAGCACGGTGCCATCACAGTGCCAGGGTGCTTGGCTGCAGGCGGGCAGCGCCTGCGGTGCCTCCCTTTCATCTGCTGCCTGGCAGCAGATTAAAATTTCATCACTTCAGCGCTGGAGAAGGTGCAGGAGCCCCAGGCTGGGGGGCTCAGCCTGCGCCGGAGCCGCCTGCGCTCAGCTCAGTGCCCACTCCAAACCCGGCCGCAGGCGGCTGCGGTGGGTGAGTGCGGCTGAGGGAGCTGGAATTTGGGCACAGCGGCGCAGGGGTGGCTGCAGGCCGGGCTCCTGCTCCCCCTGGGCCTTCCCTCGCCAGTGCACAAGGCTGGGCACGAGGCCCCGTTGCATGCCAGCCTCCTGCTGGCATTCCCTCCGGACGGGACCGCAAGCCCCCGAACCGGCTGAAATGCAAAGCCGAGGTCGCAGCAGGATGCACCCCCACTCTGCCCACAGCCAAATCCCCCGGCCTTCGTGCCGCGAGCCCCAAACCCCCGGCAGTGGTGAGATGGAGGGATTGTCACAGAAAACCTGGAATGCCCCGCCGCCCGACCCTCTGCCAGCCCCAGGAAGGTGTCATCCCGTGCCGGCAGCAAGCCAGGATGGGTCCCACCACCCAAGACAGCCGGGGTTTTGCCCCAGGTGCCCCTGGCGGAGGGTTGGTCCCCATCACCCCGCTGCCTCCCACAAGAGGGTTTTGATGTGCTCTGGTATTTTTCCAGAGACTGAACACTTCTAACACCATCATTCCCTGTTTTTTCCTTTCCCTCTTTCCCAGTAAAGGGGAAACATTTGCTCCGTTTCAGCCCGTGGCATCTGCCACTCTTGCCAGGTTCCCCTGGATGTTGCCACGGCCATGGTGGCCCCTCCTGGGCTCAGGTCCCAGCTGCCCCTGGCTGCGTGGGGGCAGCCCCCGATGCCCTCGTCCCATCCCCATCCCCTCTGCTTTCCCAGTCCTGGGCAAGGCCCTTTGGGGTGTCCTGGACCCCGTGATCCCCCCCATTGCCTCCCAGCGCGGTGTGGAGCCTCCCCAGTCCCTACCAGCCTATCACCATTCAAGTCACGCGATGCCCATCGCTCGTCCTGCCGTGCCAATTCAGTCACAGCTCTAATTACGCACTTCTGCTCACCAGTCGCTTCTCTCCCCTCTCTCATCACCAGACGGGCACCTGGGAGGCTGCCAGCCATCCTCTTCCTCCGACCTGGCGCCTGTGCCACCTCACCCTGCCTGTGCTGGGCCAGGCAGGAGCTCAGCACCCCTGCCACATCCCCGTGACACGGAAAACGTCCCTAAGTCAGCGCTTTGGGCTCAAGGCCGTTGTGAGGGGCCCTTTATGGCTTGGGCCACCTCCTGTGCACCCCAAGAGGGAAATGGATTGGGGTGTCAAGATGCTCCAAATGTCCCCAGATAGGACAGTGCCAGCCCTGGCATGTCCCAGGGGACAATGATGGGACAGAATGATGCTGGCAGATCTGGGGCACCCTGTGCTGCTGCTCCCCGGGGAGATGCTGCCCCAGCCCCAGGAGCTGCTCAGTCACCCCCAAGCATCACCTGAACCACCCAAGCCCTCAGGTGAAGGCACCTGTACCCCATCGCCCCCCTGCACCCCATCGCAGCCCCCAAGCTGCCCGCGAGACCCCTCACCAGGAGCTGCTCCAGGGCCCCTGACACCACCCCCCCAGAGTGGCTGTGGGTGCTTGCAGAGGTGGGGGGCTGCGTGTCAGGGAGATGCTGTGTGACAGAGTGAGACACTGCAGGGGTCACGGAGGGAAGGGAGCAGGGTCACAGGGAGGGCTGCACAGGGTGCTGAGCATGGGGGGGTCCTGCATGGGCTGCCAGGGGGTGGTGCTGGGCAGGGGGAGCCGTGAGGACATGGTGGGGTGCAGGCGGGGGAGTCCTGTGCCGGGTGCAGGAGGTGTTGAGGGGTGCAATGGGTGCTGCAGGGCACGGGAGGTGCTCTCGGGGTGCTGAGGGTGATGTGGGGTGCAGCAGGCGCTGAGTGCCAGGCTGGCAGGGTGCAGGGGGTGCTCTCGGGGTGCAGGAGTGGGGCTCTGGGGGCAGGGGGTTCAGGAGGGGAGGCTCTGGGTGCAGGGGGGGCGCTCTTTCTGGATGCTGGGGGTCTCTGGGGGTGCAGAGGGTGCGGGGGGGGGTGTCTCTCTGGTGCGGGCGGGCCGAAGCCCAGCGCTGCGCGGGTCCCTGCTGCCCTCTGCCGTTCGGCCCCGCGCTGCTCGGCGAGGGGGGGCACAGCTGGGACCCCCCCAGTCCCCTCAGGAGGGTCCCCCCCGCCCCAGACCCCGCCCCAGTCCCCGCCCCAGACCCCACCCAGGTACATCCCGGGGGGGGGGGAGGGGGGGCGCGCCGTGCCGCAGGGGGCGGGGGGAGCTGCGGGGGGAGCTGCGGGGGGAGCTGCGGGGGGAGCTGCGGGGGGAGCGCGGCCCGCGGCTCGGAGCTTCCCCCCTCCCCGGCTCGGAGCCCCCGCTGAAGCTCCCCGGCCCCGCTGCCCCCCCGGATCCCCTCTGTCACCCCCTGAGGACGGGAGGAGATGCCACGAGAGGGAGCCCGGGGCTCGCACGTGGAGGTGGCACTGGTGGCACTCGTGACAGTGGCGGTGGCGTTTAACGTCTTTGGTCCTTGGGGAGGGGGAAGACAAGGGTCGAGAATGTGCCCAGACACCTCCCCCTCCCCCCCAGCACCAGACACCCGCCCCCCCCCCGAGGTCACCCATTCCTGCATCCATGGGACTGTGACCTCCCCCCGGAGATGCAATGTCACCTCCGCAGCCCCCGAGCCCCGTGGTGGGACATAGCGAGAGAAGCTGCAGCCCCCCGGCCCCCTGAGGCACATCCTGGCTCCCCTGTGGACCTCAGCAACCCCAGCCCCCTGGGCTGTCCCCACCACAGCTCGGGGAGCCCTGTGACCTTCCGGACACGGTGACAAACTGCCTCCCCAACAGGGAAACCACACTTTTGACCATGCCAGGGTAAGTGGCACAGAAAACTGGGCACTGGGTTGCCCCCAGCACACCTTCCTCCCCTCAGCTCTGCTGCAGCCACCCAGCATGGCTGCTCACACAGCTGGGGACCCATCTGTGCCCAAATGGCCCCAAAATGCATCCCAGCTCCGTGTCACGGTACTGCTGAACACATGCCCGAATGCCACCACACACGTGCCCCAGGACAGGCCCAGCACCTCGGGTGCCTGGGCGAGGTGAGCCGTGTGAGCTTCGGGGCGGCAGCGTGGGCACCACGGGGCCGCAGGGATGCAGGGATGCGCAGATGCGGGGATGCAGGGATGCGGGGATGCAGGGATGTGCAGATGCAGGGATGCAGGGATGCGCGGATGCAGCAACATCGGAGGAGCCACTCCGTTACGAAACATCCCTGCATCCCCACGGCACCAAGTGAAGATTTAGCGAGTGAGCTGCTCCTGATCCAGATGAGATCGGGCATCACAAAGGGCTTTGTATTCCAGGAAGCCTATTAGAGATTTAAATTATACAAATGGGCTTTTTACCAAAGATCCTCATTATCTGGGCATTTGCTTTTAATCCTCGGCTATTCCTGCAGCCCCCGCCCCACGCCCCCCGCCGCGGCTCTGTTTACCTTCACCATGTCCTCCGTGGGGATGGGGACAAGCTCTGGGGTCATGGTGGGCCCACGGGGAGGGGTCTGCAGGGCACTGGGGAGACCCTGGTTGGGTTTGGCAGGGGCTCAGCCCCTCTTGCTCTGCCTTCTGCCCCCCCAGCTCATCCCAGTACCCCAGCAGGCTGCGGGAAGCGGCTATTTGTGCTCCAGGCACTGCCCCTCCTTAGGGCATGGTCCCAGGACAACCCTGGCCATGCCCGGGCTCCTCTGCACGTGAGGATGCTCCTGCCAGGATGTGGGGACAGCAGCGACGGAGCCCAGACCACCAACGTCCCTGCACGCCCTGCCGTGATGTGCCAAGCCCTGGGCACCGTCGAGCCCTGCCAGCTTGGGGACAGCAGGCAAGGCCACGCTGCCCTGCAGGCACACACACCGGGGCGCAGGGCCACGGTGATGTCCCCCCCGGGGGGGTCTTCCCTGCAGCCCACTCCCACCCCACCCCGCTGCAGGGAAGCCTCAGGGGCTGCACGGCTGCTATGGCAACGCAGGAGATTCCCGCAGAAATCCCCACGAGGAGGAGAAGAAGGAGGAGAAGGATAAGAAGGCGGAGGAGGACAAGGAGGGGGAATCTCCCAGCCAGGGGATCACCAGCACCCCACTCTCTCGGTGGGGGAGGCATCGCAGCAGCCCTGCAGCCGTGTCAGCATCGTCCCAGCAGCATCGCTGCTGCGGGTTCTGCTCGGCTGCAAACCTGGCGCCTGTGGGAGCCAGTCCCGATCCCTGCCCCAGCCCTCCTGGGCCTCTGCCTCCAACCCAAAGGAAGGTCCTGCCCCCCCGACACCACTGAGCCCCCAGACCATCCGGTGGGAGCACGAGCTGGTGCGATCGGCACCGCTGCGAGGGGCGAGGGGCAATGGAGGAGGCTGGGAGAAAACACAAGGCTTTGGGGTGGAGGGGATGGGCTGGGGATCTCCTGCCCCAACCTCAGGGACCCTGTAAGGCACTTGGTGTTTGGTGGCAGAGCACGGTGCTGCCTGCACCCTGCATTATCCTCCTCCCTTTCTCCCGCAATCCTTTCCAGCGCCACGGATTAGGGGGGTTTAGGGCCGGGTTTGAGTCGGAAATGGGATGCTTTCAAATCAGCCTGCGTCAGTTGTGCCCTCTGTCCCTCACACAGAGGGGGATTAAAATAGATATGAAGATTATCGGAGGGGACACAGAAACCCCCACCCCGGGAGTCCTACTCTTCCCTCCGAGCCTCAGCACCTCCACCCCCTGGGATGCCGCCAGCCCCAGCCCCCATCCCATATCCCTCTCCAAGCATCTTCCCTACATAGCATGGGGGGACACCAGCTCTCGTCACCAGTTACCTTGTTTGCAGCCCAACCCCATTCCCAAAACACCCCTCAGGCTCAATGCCAATCCTGCCCAGACCCCACAGCCTCCAGCTCCCGGGGGTACAGACATGGCTTCTGCAACACAGAGGGTGAGAAGGAATTGATGGTGACATGGCAGCACCCAGAAGGGTGCTCAGCACTGAAAGGTGCAGGAAGGAGCCTGTGCAGGTCCCTGGTCCTCCAGCAGCAGGCAGGGACAAGGTACCACCATAAGACTATTAAAAAGGGGGGGGGGGGAACCCACAAAAAGAGACTAATGCCACCTTTGCTATTAATACCCGCTTGTTCCTGTGGTGCAGCGAGGTCCCCGTGGTTCCGGGCTGTGTCCCCTCGCTGGCCTCGCAGTGGTTTGAGCAAGCGCTGCCCATCGATGTTTCCAAACGCACCTGTGGATTCTGCCTGAGATTCTCCCCAAGTGCTGCTCCACTGCAGGTCAGTGTTTTAGGTCCAGAGGTGCCAGGTCTCCCACGAGGGGCACCTGCAGCCCCTCAGCCTCACTGATCTCAGTGCCCAGCAGATTTGGGGGTGAATTACCCCATCCTGGGGTCTCTCGAGCAGTTCCTCCCCCAGCTGCCCCTCCACTGCTGCCACCCCAGCCCCTTCGCCGTCCCCCCAGCCCAGCGATGGGGCTGGGGTTTAATTACTTGATGTGTGTTTGTTGGGGTCATTGGGAGCAGAGCGTCGCTGCTCCCATCTGCCCCCGCCATCTGCTGCCCGCGGCACCGCCGAGCCAGCCTGGAGTGGCAAAGGGATGGAGCTGGTGCAGGAGAGCAGGGAAACCCGCCGGGAATGGCACCTCCTTCGAGGGAGCAGCTGCCCCCCGGAGCCTTTCCCCAGTGCTTGGAGTTGGCTGCAGGAAGCAGCTTTGCTCCAGCTCCGGGGACAGCTGGGGATGCTGGGATGTTGCACCGCACCAGCCCCTGACTGCAGGCTGGGACCACCAGCCCCAAATGTGCTCTTCCAGCCCTGGGACACTGCCTGGGACAGAGGGAAAGTGATGACTGAGCTGAGCCCGGGAGCTGGCGGGGGGGGCTGAGGGATGCGGGGGGGGTCCCATGGCTCCCAGCCCTCTCTGTCCCTGCAAGGGCCACCCTGGCTGTGTCCTGGGCCGGTGGCTCTTTCCCAGGGGATGGGATAGGGATCCCCCAGTGCCTCCAGTGCTCCCAGAGCCCCAGTTACTCTCAGTGTCCCCAGTGGTCCCAGAGTCCCCAAAGCCCCAAGTGCTCCCAAGTCCCCACAGTGTCCCCAGTATCACCAGTGCCTCCAGTGCTCCCAAAGCCTGCAGTATCGCCGGTGGTCCCAGTGCCCCAGGAGCTCCCAGTGCTCCCAGAGTCACCCAGCCCTTGCCAGGGCAATAGGAGTGGGTGGGGGTTTGCCAGGGTGCTGGTGCTGGAACCCCTGGTGCCCCCCCCGCCCGGTGCCCCCCCGGCCCGGCGCCCCCCACCCTGGCCCCCCCCTCCCCCGCCCGGTCACCCCCCGCAGCCGGTGCCCCCCCCTCCGCGTTCCCGGGCTGCGCTGGCGGCTGCAGCGACTGGAGCTCATCCCCGGGCAGGTAGGAGGTGGCGGGGACTGGGAGGACCGGGGGGTGGGGACTGGGGGGCACTGGGGGACCGGGCAGACCGGGGCATCGGCACGGACCCAACCCCAACCCACCGGCGGCTGCAGAGCACCCCTTGTCCCCCCACATCCCCCCCCAGGGGTGCCCCGTGCCCCCCTCCCGCCCCACCGCATCTCTCCGGGGGTGCCGTAACCCACCCCCCACCGGAGACCTTTCCCTGGATGTGTCCCCGGCAGCTCCGCTGCCCCCGGGGGTGCCCGATTTGGGGGGGATCCCCTGCAGCCCCTCCATCCCGGGAGCATCTTCCCGGGGGTGCCCAACCGCCCTTCTAGGGGTGCTTGCGTTGGGGAGGGGTCCTTGCAAACCCTTCTCGGGGAGCCGAGTCCCCCTTCCAGCGGTGGGAGCTGCCCCGGGAGGGGGCACAGCCCCTCGGGCAGTGGGGCTAGGGGTCATTCCAACCCCGGTGGAGGAGCCCAAATGGGGACCCGTGAGTGGGGTGGGGACACAGACCCTCCCTCAGGCTGCAGAGTGGAGACGGAGCCATGGTGGGGGTGGTGGAGAGATAGTGGGGGTCCCAGTCCCCCATAACTGGGGGGTCCAGCCCTACTGGGCTGCTCCTCCTTGGGATCCCTGTCTGTTCTGTGATCCTAAAGGATGGGGGGTTTGGGGGTGCTGGGGCCCCCCGCTGCTCTGGGTAAGACAGTGGGTGTCCCAGGCACAGAAGCCCCTCATGCATCCTCAAAGACCCCCGAGCCCATCCTCTCCACACACAGGGGTCACAGTGCAGCCGGGTGTGGGGGCAGTGGGTCAAGGTGCCCCCAGAGCCCCCAGCGTGGGGACTTGGGTTGAGTGACCGGGGGCTGGGAACCCACCCTGACCTCCTCCCCAGCCCCTCTGTGCTCCTAAGGGGTGACCCCAGAGGGATGGTGTGTCCTGGGTCTCCCAGGAGTGTGGGCACCCTGAAGCGAGGAGGGGGACCCAAGCGGGGACCTGCAGCCCCCGGCCCTCCCTTGGGCTCCTGCGCCAGCCGGAGGCATCAAATATTAACAGAGGCAGCGAGGAGCTGAAAATAACCCTCCCTCCAAGGGAGCTGACCCAGATCTGGGCAGCCCCAAAGCTGGGCTGGACCCAGAGTCCCAGCCCGTGTGGTGCCAGGGCCGAATGCAGCCCCCTGCCCTCCTCTGGGCGTCTCTGCCCCCCCTGCTCCCAGCTATATAGTGCCCATATATTATGCAAATGAGCTATAAGGGCTTATTACGCAAACGCGAAGGGGCTGGCGCTGCCCGCTGCTGGGTGGTCAGCTGAGGACAGTGGGGATGGAGGGGGCTGCAGCGGTGTCCGCGTGTGCCCGGGTGTGCGGGGGCTGCCAGGGAGTGCTGCCCCATCCCTCTCCCCTCCTGTAGTGCAGAGGGACCCCCCTGAGTCACAACAGGCGCCTGCCCTGCCACCAGCTCATCCCAGTGCCATGGGGAAGCAGAACAGCAAACTGCGCCCCGAGATGCTCCAGGACCTGAGGGAAAACACCGAGTTCTCCGACCTGGAGCTGCAGGGCTGGTACAAGGGCTTCCTGAAGGACTGTCCCTCCGGCATCCTCAATGTGGAGGAGTTCAAGAAGATCTACGCCAACTTCTTCCCCTATGGCGATGCCTCCAAGTTTGCAGAGCACGTCTTCCGCACCTTCGACACCAATGGCGATGGCACCATCGACTTCCGAGAGTTCATTATCGCCCTGAGCGTCACCTCCCGTGGGAAGTTGGAGCAGAAGCTCATGTGGGCCTTCAGCATGTACGACCTGGACGGCAACGGCTACATCAGCCGGGAGGAGATGCTGGAGATCGTGCAGGTACCAGGCTCCCTCGCCCTGCCATGGGTCCTCCCGTGTGGTCCTGTGTGTCAGCCCGCTGTGACGGTGGTTGTCCTCTCCCGGGATGTGGACAGGGCTGGGCACCCTGTGTTACCCCAGAACAGGGCTTGACGGTGCCTGAGAGGGAGCCTGCTGCTGCCCGCAGAGTGCCACGTGCTGGGCTCTGCAGCTGCAGGGATCACTCTGCCCGCGGCACCCCCTGCTCCTTCCCTGTCCTGGGGACACCCCTTTGTCACCTTGTCCCCAGACTCTTCCTGCTGGCCCCACTCACCGTGCTCCTGGGGAGGGCTGGGTGCACGGCAGCGGCCCCTGAGCACCCTGGGACAAAGGGATGTGATCAGCAGCCCCGCAGGAGATGCTCTCCTTGCCCAAACCTCAGCCTGGTGGCATCAGCATCAGAAGGTGACTCACGATGCCATTGTGGTGGCATCTCAGTGGACATCTCCCTCCTGCAGGACCTGTTCTCATCCACCCCTGCTGTGCTGGGAGCTAAAGCTCCCCGGAGCCCGATGGTGTGGGGAGGTGCCAAGCGCCAGCCCCGTTCCCTGGCAGTGCAGCCCCGAGCTCTGCCCTCTGTCTCAGGTGGGCGATGGCAGGAGCCCACCTGGGCCCCACCCTCATCCCCGTGTCCCCCTCCCAGGCCATCTACAAAATGGTCTCCTCGGTGATGAACATGCCTGAAGATGAATCGACTCCGGAGAAGAGAACGGAAAAAATCTTCCGACAGATGGATACCGATAATGACGGTAAATGAGAGGAGATGGAGGGGATTAAGGGAAAGGTCTCATGGCTAAATCCGGGGGTCTTAGACCGAGCGGCACGCGCGCTGATTAAATGGTTCGTGGCCGCCCGGGTGGCTGGCGGAGCCCCGGCAGGCGCAGGGGCTTGGGGTGCTCCCAAGGCCCAGAGAGCAGAGCCCGGAGTGCCCGTCCTGGGCGGGTGGGTGCCCACGGGGCTGGGAGATCCCTGGTCCAGTTTGTGCACAGGGATGGGGTGGTGGCTGCCAGTCTGAGCCATGTCCCCTCCTGCAGGCAAGCTCTCGCTGGAGGAGTTCATCAAAGGTGCCAAGAGCGACCCGTCCATCGTGCGCCTGCTGCAGTGTGACCCCAGCGGTGCCGCGCAGCTCTGAGCCCCCGGACCCCACAGCCCCCACCGCCCCACGCCACCTCCAGCCCTGCCACTGGCCGCTGCCACCGTCCCTTGCCCAGCCCTGTGGTCCCCACTGCCGTGTCCCCACAGCCCTTCGTGGGGAGAGATCCAGAGCCCAGCTAGGGCAAGGAGGAGCACGGGGGGGGGATGGTCCCCACGGCCAGGGAGCTCCTGTCCCAGTTTGACTGGGGGAAGGATCTGCCCTGAATGGGGACGGTGCCCCCCAGCACTGGGGGTAGGGGCACAACCCATCCCGGTGGGAAAGGCTGGCAGCAAAGCCACCACTGCATCTCCGGTGGGCATGGGGACACGGCCCAAAGGACCTGGTGGCTCAGGGGCCCCCCAGCACCCCCCACGCATGCACACACAGCCATGGGGCCAGCCCCCTCCCCACTGCCCGACGGCTGGAGCACGGGGAGGGGACGCGCCTCTGGGCTTTTAATACCTGCAGAATAAAGTTTGTGTCAGTGCAGCCAGTGGTGGGAAAGGGTCGATGCCAAGGGGAGAGTTCCTTCTTGTAGGATCCAGTCATCTTGTTCGCTGCACCCCCAGGTGACCCGAGGCCATGGGGACGGGCTCACCCGTCTTGGCTTGTGGTATCCAAGGGATGCGCTGGGGGACAGATGGTTCTGGTCGTGGGGCTCTGCGGGCACTGTGACAAGGCAGGGCTGGCGGGGGCACATCCAGCACTGGGGTCCCGCTCAGAGCCGGGTGGTTTCCACGCTGCCCGATCTCAGCAAGCCCAGGCACTGCCTGGCATCAGGGATCACCACAGGGGATGCCTGCAAGGAGACCTGCAAGCCAGAGAGACCACTGAGAGCGGGGCCGGGGGGCTAAGACCTTCAGGTTGGCAGCTCCCACCCCTCTCCTGGAGCCCTCGAACCCAGATGGGTCCATCCGAGCCCTGCGTGAGTCGGTGCTGAGCCCAGAGAACAGGAGTCACCTTCCTCCGGTGCGCCTCACGACACCAGCAGCCGAGGTGGAGGAGGTCGAGGGTGAGCAGGAGGCAGCGGATGCCGAAGACGATATCCATCGCGTCAAGCAAGAGGGAGATGGTCCAGAGGGCCAGTGTGGAGCTCTGTGGGGACATGGGGCATCAGATCTGCCCACACGGCTCCCATCCCCAGCATGGACACCCGCAGCCCACTGGGACTCACGTAGACACGGGTAGGATCGAAGGGGCAGTCGCGAGAGACCGGGGTGAGGGCGACATCGGTGACAGCACAGGGGGCCAGCAGTGCCCGGCCCTGGCTGCCCAGCGTCAGCCCGATGGACACAGCCAGCGCCAGCAGGCAGCCCAGGCAGGACAGGCTGCTGCTGGCACTCAGCACCACAACCGCCCATTTCTGCAGGAGGGGAGAGAGAAGTGGCAGCACAAGCCAGAGCTGAGCATGGCCACCTGTCCTGATCCCAAGCCAGGGATGGTGCCCGAGCTGGGGGACGTGGTGGCTGTGTACCCAGGGGGCAGCTGCACCCGGCTGGGTGCTGGCGAGGGGCTGCAGACACTTACGAGGGCGGCCAGGGCGAGGTAGTGGGACAGCATGAGGGCAGCGATTCCACAGGAGATGGTCTGGGGGGAAGCATGGGACATGAGTGACACATGGCACCCACCCAGCCCAGGGACACTGGTCCCCTTTCCCTGCTGACGTTGTCCCTGAAAGCCCATCCGACAGTTCAGCATCGCTGTGGTCAGTGCTTCATCTTCCCCAGTAACAAGTGCCTGTTCGTTCAGCCCCCTCAGTTTGGGGCTAGAAAGGCTTATTTTGAGCAGTGAAAGGCAAGACGGAGCTGTGTCCATCCTGCATCCCATCTGCTGCCCTCCCTGCATCCACACCACATCCATCCTGGATCGCCCCTTGCGCTCACCCTGCATCCTCCTGCCTCCCACCTCCTGCCCACCTGCACCCACAACAGGTCCATCCCGCTTCCTCCTGCATCCCCCCTGCATCCCCCATCCCGCCCTCCCTGTGTACGTCCGCATCCACCCCAGATGCACCCCACGCTCTGCCATGCCCACCCCCACCCCCACACCCCGGCCCCGCACCCCGTGGTACCAGCAGCGCGGAGACGACAGAGGCAGCATTGGCAATGCCGTACTGCAGGGACATGGCATCCCGGGGGCTGACCACGAAGCGGAGGACGATGCCGTGGACGAGGGCGCCAGTGATGAAGTTGAGGTGCCCGATGATGAGGAGGATGAGACCTGTTTTCATGAGGACCCTTTGGTGGCTGCCGGGATCAAGGTGGCCTGAGGTAGCGGGGTGAGGAGAGCTGGGTGAGGAGGGTGCGGGTGTGGGGTGGCCAGTGCCGAGCCATCCCTCCCACCCATGCACCGCACTCAGCATGGGCACGGGATGTTTGGGGACAGCCCCAGAGGACACGGCCGTGCTGGTGGAGGGATGAGGCAGGAGATGACGTGGTGGCAACCACCAGCAGCCCAGGTACGCAAACCACCGGTCCAGCTGGCTCTCTGGGAGCAGGGGAGGAGGGCAGCAGCCTCGGAGATGTGTGTGGGCAGGGCCAGGGCTCCCCAGAGTTTTGAGGAAGCTCCAGAGGGTACAGTTGCCCACAAACAAGAACTCCAGCACTGGATTTTGGCTCCCAGCACTTGAGAAGCAACTGCAGCAGCTGCCAGGTTATTCCCCCATCGGGATCCAGCCTGGGGACGCTCTCCGTGTGCACCCAAGCCCAGCTTGGTCCCTGACCTCTTTGCTTCCCTCCCTCCCTGGTTTCCCCTGCAGGAGGGCAGTCCTGGAGCCGGAGGGAGGGCTGGGGCACCCTCCTGTCACAATCACCCCATGAGACCCAGACTTACCTGCCTGACACATCCTCCCTGGGCCAAGATCAGGCTGTCAGAGCCCCTTCATGCGCCCAGTGCTTGCCCTGCCCTCAATCCCTGTGCTGGCAGCCAGATCCATTGGGGTCCCCATGAGGCTGGGCAGGATGAGGACCAGGCCACTGGAACTGCTCACCTGTTGCACCCCACTGTCACTCCAGTTCCCGTCGGACCGGCTCCCCGGGATGAGTAAAGGGATAACTCCACCCTTGGCAGCCTCTGCCAAGGGGAAACACAGCCCTGTCCCCACCCCTGGGCTCTTCTTGCTGCCAAGTCATGGCCGTCCCGTGCCATGCCCACACATCGTGCCATGCCCACACACCGTGCCATGCCCACACATCGTGCCACACTGCCTCATCCTCTTCCCCATCCATCTCCATGTCCCTGGCACACTCAGGTCCACCCTAAAGCAATGCCAGCAGGCTGGGGTGAGCAGTAGTTCCAAGGCCACAGCCTGGGGAGCCTGGAAAGGGCAGCCCCGAGGGTTGGGAAGGTGCTGGACCTCGGGGCAGAGACCACCAGGTACCAGGGACCTACCTGCAGAGAGAGGGGAAAGCAGAGGGGTCAGGGCTGGTGCAGACTTCCCAGAAGGTGACTCAGGAGCCGGTTTGGTGGCAGCTGCCCTAACGAAGCTTCCAGGGCAGTTACGACAGCAAGAGATGCAGCGGGAAGGGTTGGGGACACCGGTTTGCCGAGACGGTTGCGGGCAGAGCAGCTCACGGCGCAGGTGCCGTGGGGAGCCCTCCCTCGCCCAGGGGAGACCCGTGCTAAGCGCTGCTCTGCGAAGCTCACTGCAGACAGGAGTCACCAGCAACTCAATTACAGGGCCAGGGCTGCAACCCTGGCTCCAGGAATGGCTCTGGGGAAGGGGTCCATCCTGCAGAGACTCAAAGACACTTGTCCCTAATATCCCGGAGCCGCTCGCCCAGCCCTCAGCCTCCTCGGCTCCCTCACACCCAGCAGCGCTGGAGATGGGGCTCCGTGCAGCCTTGGCCCCTTGCTTCCCCAGGGAGGAGAAACCTCTCCCTGCTGCAGCTCAGGACAGAGCCAGTCTGGCCACCGCAGCCACAGGTGGCACCGTCTCCATCCCCGCAGACAGCACAAGGCTGTCACACCACACTTTCTGGAGGCAGGAGGGCCCCCCCTTCCCCCACGCTTTGGGCTGGGCAGCGCTCACAAACGCCGGCACAAAGGGCAAAGGCAGCCGGAGGATTTCACTGCGCGTCTCTGGAAAGGACGAGTTGGATGCGAGGCGAATGACAACCAGAGTCTTTATTCAAAGAGTCCCTTGGGATGGTTGCAGACGTACAGACACACGTACATATTTACACTCTTACACACCTCACAGAGCTTGAACCAATAAATTAAACAAAAAGGGGGGGGGATTTTTTTTTGTCCTTTTTCTTTTACGTCATGTAAGAAACAGCCGCTCCCCGAGGCGAGGGGGGAGAGCCGGCTGGAGAGCCGCAGACAGACCCCAACACGGACACAACCCAGCCCCAGGAGACACAATGACAGCGAGCGTGCTTTCCAGCAGGAGGCCCCTTCATACTCTGGCTTCGATGCACTCCAGCTGGACCATCTCATCCAGCCTGCAGCCCTCGGCTTGGGCACAGTGGCTCAGGTGGGCACTTGGGCTCTCGGCACCTCTCGCTCTGGGGGTCTGTGGGCAGGCTGCTGCAGTCTGAGAGTGGGGGGAGTCGCACTCGTCCGAGGTGATGTCTGGCACGTCGTCCGACTGACTGTCGGAGCTCTCCAGGTCGCTCCGTATGCTCTCAGGCTGGGCCAGGGTGATGTCCCAGGTTTTGCTGTCAATGCAGTCCTTTTGCTCATAGCTTCGGTGTTTGCACGTTTGCTCCTGCTCACCCTCCTCTTCCTCCTCCTCCTCCTCTTCCTCGTTCTCTGCCATCTGGGTGTGGACATGCAGGGAGTCCTCGGTACTGCTGCTGCTGGCCAGCTGGTAGTGACTCGGTTTGGCTTCGATGTCCACCTGGATCTCCATGTTATTGCACTCCCTGCAGACACAAGCGCCCCTGCGTTACCGGGTGCAGCTACTGGGTTCAACTGGGTCACCTCCAAGCACCGCATCACTGCGCCAGGAAGATCACGCTTCCCAGACGTGAGCAAGACGCGGCTCATCACCCACAGCATCTGCGAAACACCATCTCTCACTGAGTCCTCCCAACAGCAGCCAAGATCATCCCCAGGCTGTGAGCCAGGAACTGAACTGGGAAAGGACCAGACTCCTCACAAGCAGCCAGGAGCAGAGCCCGAGGGTCCTGGGCTGCAGATCCCCCTCCTCAGCCTCCACTTTACCCATAGAGGCTGCTCCCAAATTGTCCTTGATCCTCCTCCTGTGCGAGTTCGAGGATCAATCTACTTGCCAGCTACAGCAGAGCGGGCTGGGTAAAACACAGCCCCGTGCAGGGCACAGATCTTCCCAGGACACCTACTGCCAACACTCTGCTCCCACCACCACGTGTCCTACCTGTCCTGGGGGTTGTAGGAGCTGATGATGGAACCAGCCATGGCTCGGGTGCTGGCGTTGTCGCTGATTGCCCCCAGGCTGACCGAGTCTTTGGGAAAAATCTCCTTCTGGACATCTGCCTGAACTTCCAGCCTGCAGAGGAGAGGAGGATCCCTCAGAAATGCCTTAGATGGTCCCCAAGGGCACCAACCAGACACCGTTCATCATGGGAAAGCAAGGGGCCCTCCATGCTGGCCCAGCTCGGCAATGGCTCCTCTCATTTAGTCTCACTTTTGGCTCCATTTAAGTAACCCCATTCTGTTTTTCACGAGGAAGGTAGAGTTGTGTTTATATCTATGACTCAAACACAATTCCTGTGAAGAATATATTCCCACAGATCCAGTGCCCAGCCACGACTACACGTCCCGGCTGCCGTATCACATGTGTTTAATTACCCAGCAGAACGACTCATGGGCAAGTTGAGAGGAAAACTGTGGTGAAGCCTCCTGACTTGGAAAGCAGTGACCCTGCTGGCTACAGGCCACTAGAGAATGGGAAACATCAAAATCTGGGTTGGGATAAGAGGACTGCAAGAGCTTTAAGCAGACCATGCTGGCGTCTCTGCGCAGCTCCCAGTTATCCCAAAGCATCAGCTCTGCAGTTTCAAGGAGCTCAGTAGGGACAGATGCCTGTTGATCTTTCTTCCTCCTTGCAAGAACCAGCCTAGCACCGACTCCAGAAGGAGCCTGCTCTGCTGGGACTGGTTATTGCACAACTGACCAGGAAGTAAAAACCCCAGGACACAACTCCCAAGTCAAGGAAGGGCCACTCACAGTCCTGGGGAACTCCCCAAAATAATCCCGCTCGACCAGCACAGGCCCCGGGCACCTCCCCCCCTTTCCTTGCTGTGCCCACCAGTCGGGTTACCTGCTGTACTTCCCCTTGCCCCCTGAGAGGACTCCGCCGCTCAGGGTCCCGCCCGAGAGCGCAGCGAAGCTGGCTGTCTCGCTGTAGTTGCCCTGCATCACGCTGAGCCCGTCGGTGGGGCTGCCGCTGGTGCTCAGCACGCTGGTCAACCCCTCAATGCTGCTCTCGCCAATGCTGGGGTTCTTCAGCGCTCGCCAGGCATCGGCCACTGCAGGAAGAGCAGCACAGGAACCGGGATCAGCGAGGGAATGGTCTGGCTGCGACGGCACTGGCAGAGCTGGGGGTCAGACAGGCAGCACACGTCCCATCTCCGACTGCATCCCTGCCTCGTCCAGGGCAGGGAAGAGCTGAGGTTTTGCTTTGAGAGCCACACCGCTGCCCACCAGCAGAGCAACCACGTGCTTCCCACCAAATCCAGGCGGAGAGACGTTCGGATTTGGGAAATGCTGAGGCTCCCTGCCGTTCCGTCACAGCGGCAACGACGGGGTCTTGCTTCACTCACATCACCAGTTACCACGTTACCTGTGATGGGTCCATCGTCTTCATCAAATTCGATTTTCACTCCCTTTCCATTGGCAGTGCTGACACCACAGCCACCGCCTCGGCACAGTGAGATCGGCACGACGCCGTAGACGTAAGCCAGCATGATGGGGACTCCGATACCTGGAGAGCAGGAAGCGCCGAGTTCAGGGGAGTCACGGTTGAGCCGTGTTGGGCAGGAGGAAAGGACTCCTTGGGGCAGGGCCTCTCAGTTGTGTTTGTGCTGCTTTTAACGGAGAGATCCTGGTTCCCAACTTTGCAGACAGCGGGGAAAATGGGCGTTCCTGCTGCTGCAGTGTGGGACGAGGGCACCCCAGGAGCACAGCAGCCCCATTGGCCACCAAACCAGTCCGTGGGTAAGAGACAACTCTGTGTGCCAAGGGACTCCACTATGGGCACCTGGTGCTCCAGGGGAGCCCTGGGCTGCTCTGGGCCAACAAAAGCACGTGAGGAACGGAGGGGTGAGCCCAGAGGAGCTCACAGAAGCCCTTTGCAAAGCACCCTTTGCTCACGCCCCACCTCACAGGGCTGGGCTACGCATCTGCCTCAGTGACTACCGGGGGGAAAGGGACTGCGCCCACTTACCAACACTGACAGCAGCGATGACAGGAGAGGCAATGACAGACAGGGTGACCCCGCCAGTGATGGCCAAGTTCCTCTTGTGCTTGGAGGTTTTCTTTCCCTCGTACCTGCTGTGGATCTGACAGAAGGAGAAGCACGAGGTGAGAACAGAGCCTGGCCAGGAGCCAACGCCAGCAGAAGACATTGACGAGCTTGTGATTTTACAGCCCTGTCAGCTGCATTAGCCCATAAGGAACCTCTACTCACAGACCAATCTGGCAGGTGGGTCTGTGTTTAAGACCGTGCTGCCGTGCCATTTCTTCCCTCTCAATGTCTCTTTACTGATCCAGACAGACAACAGCATCAGGCAGTCTGGGGCAGCAGGTCAGCATCAAAACACGAGTGACTTATGCAAGCCAAAGCGTGATGCCCGGGGCCCAGCCACTGTCCCATAGAGCCCATCACCACAGGACGTGTTAGAAAGGGACCGGGTTTCTCCTCAGATGCTCGTGGTTCAAGGCAGAGGCACGAGACCAACACAAGATGCATCTGAGAGGACCTCAGCGGGAAGGGCTATCAGCCACCACCATCCCTCTCCCCACACAAAGCCCAAAGATATGACAAGGTTCAGAAGAGACAGCTGAATGTCGGTCCTATGACAACACCGCCCTTCATATCAGCTCTGACTTTCTGTTCAAGATGTCTCGACTACAAAGAACTTCCCACACCCTTTGGCTCCACCCTCCTGCTCTCCCCACTCACCTTCCTCCCGACGTACACAGGGATGCCAATGACCATCGCAGGAATGGCAATGCCAGCAATGAGGGAAATGCCTACAGGAGCGCCGATCAACGTGCCCAGCTGCCAGAGAATCTTCTTTTTACGACTCCATGGCTTTTTGCCCCAGAAAGTACAGCCAGAGGGGCTTCGTGGAGGAAAAAAATGACATTAACACCATAGCAATTCCTAAGTAAGTGTTCCTGAGAACCCCAAGTTCAACTCCTAAATGAACACGCCCCAAAACTTAGGAAACAGGTAGAAAACATAAGAAAGTTTTCTCTATTTTCCACAACATCAAGATCAATTTGCTTGTCAAGGTGATTATCTACCAGGACTATGTTTAATACCCAGTGTGCCACAAGCTCCCAAATGCAATCGTATCAGGACAAGCTTTTCTGCACGTGGGAGAGCATTCTCACACTGCAAAGTGGGAAGAAAGTTCAGCTCTTTGGGTCAGAAAGAAGAAAATGTTGCTGACTGGCGGGAGAGGCAGGAGAATGAGAGGCCAACACGCAAAGTGCAGCCTCTGAGGAGCACATGCTGCCCCTCTGGCAGGACCCCAGGTGTGCCACTCCCTCCTCACCTGAGGTAATGCAGATCCGAGATCTCCTTCATGCAGAGCCAGCAGAACTCGCAGCCACACACCGCGCACGTCATGTGGTTGCAGCTCCCGTCGTTCATCTTGATGATGTACGCGCTGCAACGCGGGCAAGGCTTGATGTCATCAGCTGCGGGAAGGAAGCACGGATTGAGGTGACTCTGCGTGCACGAAGAATCAACAAGGGGGTCTCATCATGGATTGAAACCCTCGTTCTCTGTGTGGGCAGAACACCCCCGCTCACCACAGAGCAAGGGGCAGCTGCTGGTCCAAGGTTGTGTTCCAGGACGCGTTCCAGAACACGCTCAAAGGCTGGGAACGTGTCCTGCCTGCCCTGTGCGAGGCAACGGCGTAAGGACGAGCCGTTACCAATCGCTCCGCTAAGGTGGGTCACGGGCCAAGAGCAACAGAAAACCAGAAGGTGGCATCGGAGAAACCGTGAACCTGGCCTTCAAAAGCAGCCAAAAGGACTCATAGGGGCCGGCGCAGAGGCCGTTCGGTCCCGTCTTTGCCACTGGCAGAGCAGGATAAGGGCCCTTCATCTCTCCCTTAATTCAAGCGCCATCTGATCGCAGTTATGCAATCGCTGCGCTGTTCAGGGCTTTGCTGGCAGACTCTGAAAGGCTCCACAACATGAAATCCAGCTGCTGGGACCGGCTCACACCTTATTAATCACTAGATTGAATGCGGCAAGAACAGGGTGGGGGAAAACCACTGTCTGAAGCACCTCCCTTTCGGCGGCTGAAAGCTAAGCTCTTCCTGGCAGGGAACTCCTCTGAAAAGAGGAAAGAACTCAGAAACTATTTTCTGCTCGCTGTTTGCACCACAGGCTGTGGCAGCACCTACACTGCCCACCCGCAGGGCCCTCAAACTGGGGCAAGTTGAACCTCGGCCACCACCAAGCCACCCACCACAGCCCCGCTCCAAGTCAGCGCGTTAACATTTAAACTCCTGACACAGAAGGAAACACAGGGTGCTTTGTCTGGTGGTGGGGAGGGACTTTTAGAAATGGCCTTACTGCCCACTCTCAGAGCCAACACCGTTATTTTTAACAAACAGAAACTCAGACACAGCAGCCTCTGCCGGGCAGTGTAGGAGTCTGTGGGCTGGCTTTTTGTCTGTACCTGACATCGCTAACACCTCACCTGGGCACAAAGCGAGGCTCCCCACGCTCGGCCAGGCAAGGACACTACTCTTTCTGCCGCAGCGGGCAAATTTGAAGCTGCAAGGGCAAAAAGTACCTCTTTGTGCAGGGTTTAGATCAGCAAGAAGCGAGAACATCCAAGATCAAAAGAGCCACAAGCCTGGCTGGGGCGGATGAGGGGAGCTGCTGTGACGTGGAAGGAGCTGGAGTGCATCACCACCTTGTGGCCTGTTTTGAGTCCTTGGAGGAGCCCACCAAGAGGGGGAAATGACTCCGGGTTTCACTGTGGCTGCCAGAGCCCCTTGGTTGTGCTAGGCACCCGGATCCCCTGCTCTGGCAGGATGGGGTTCTGCACATGGGTGGCTCTGTCTCAGCTTCACAGGCAGAACTGCAGCACCAAGCAACAAAAAAACATGTGAAACCATACCCGGCCCAGATTCCTGTCCGTAACTGAGGCCCGACGTGTGCTTGGTCCGCACGCGGAGCGTCTGTGCCCGTTGCTGGCGGGCCATGTCGCAGGTCTGGTTGGGATGCCATATCTGCTTGCAGTGGTAGCAGAACTCGGTCTGGCAGCCGTCCCGCTCGCAGGTCAGCTTGGGGCAGCTGGCACAGCCGTAGGCAATTACCGCGTAACTGCGGAGGGAAGACACCGGCTGAGTTAGTAAGAGACATTGTTGTCGAGCACCAGTCCAGCGATGTTTGAACCCAGCCTGCCTGGGGTGGCACAGGAGCTGCCGCTGCCTGAGCAGCTCTGTTCGGTGCCCCTGGCTGAGGAGCCGCTGCCGCAAGCTCGCGGCGACGCCTGAGTTACCCCTGGTGCCGGCCGCGGCTGTCCCAGACGCTTCCACCAAGGGAATGAAGTGGGCAGCGTGGGTTTCCACGTGCAGCAATCACAAGAAGGCACGTGGGGACCAGCACCTCGTGGATCCCCACAGAATTTCCTTTGCTAAAGAGCAGGGAAGAACAATGCTCTGCCCCCAGAGAGGGCTGAAACCGGAGCAAACCCAACGGAAGGTGCGAGAGAGAGGGAGGCCGTGTCTGACCAGCTCGCTTCTCCTGAGAGGAGGTGATGCTTCCAGAAGGAAACATGCTGTGTACGCACATCCCAAGCAGCACCGCAAGCACCGCTGCAGGAACGCTGACTTAGGGTCGCCCAGGCTGAGGTTCTTTCACCTGGCAGGGGCCAAGCTGAGCAATTCCAGAAGCGCCTCCCAGATCTGGGACACCAGGACAGCAAAGGGTATTTTTGTGGATCATCCTCAGTATTTTTGTTAGCGGTCAGAGCAGAACAACTCCGATTTAAGGCTCTGTATTTAGAGTTTGTGTAGCTCAAGTTGTAAGGCCTCTTCTCAGAGGCAGCAGCGTGAGAACCGCTGAATGTGTCACACCACGGTGATTCATATCCCGTGGGAGTCTGAGCTACTTCATCCTGCCAGGGTACGACACAATTGCCAAAGAAACAACATCTCTGCGCCGAGCGTGGGGTTGGGACGCACGACTGCAGGGTCCCCGCACGCATCAGCATCGGCGCACTCCTGCGCATGAAGCCAAGAGTTGAGGAGAAGCAGAATACAGTCGGCAAGGGGGCCTGGGAGGGACAACCTGACCCACACAGTCTCCTGTGCACCTTGTCTAGGGACAATCCCACTAAGCACCCTCACCCTGTCCCCACGGTGTGGCCAAGGACTCTCCCCTGGCACAGAAATGCTTCTCCTGGCCAGTTGTGTTGTGATACCGCTGCTTCAAACCAGAACAGCTCTGGTTAAGCAACACCAGGCTCCACATTAACCCCTCACTCAAAATTCAGGGGTTTTATGAACACTTCAGTAAATCCTATAATTGGTTGGACTTGATGATCTTGGAGGTCTTTTTCAACCTTAATGATTCTATGATTCTGTGGTCTTTTATCCCTAGAGCTGCAAGGACAAATGTCCTGGAGGAGCTTCCAGCCCTGGGGAAACAAGCGGCACAGTTGTCTGTAGGAAAAGAAATAACCCATCTCCGAATCCAAAGTCAATTGGGAAGAGGCTGCTGAAGCGATGTGCCTGGGATCAGCCACAGCAGGATCCAGTGGGATCTTCCCCTGACCTTGGACGTGTTGCTGCGTTACGCAGCCGCTCCCAGGCTCAACCCCAGCAGAGAGGAAAAGGGAATCTCTGACTTTGCCCCACACAGCAATGACAGCGAGTTCCTTCCCGAGACCCCAGGAACTGTACGGCTCCCTTTCCAGCCCACTCCTTGGATGGCCATGAGCTGCCTCCATCCTTCCTTCTGTGGCTCCGCGGGAGGCAGAGCCTCTCCCTTTGCCTCCAGCCTCATTCACCGAGCTCAGCCCACGCACCTCCGTTTCTCTAAAGGTTCTGTTATTCTCCCAAGCTTCTCGGAGGGATGGGGTGTGACAAACACTAGACAGTGATGCCACTCGATTGTAGCAAGGGAGTAAAAAAAGCTGCAAACATAGAAAATGACTCGTATTGCGATTGCTGGCGCATCAATTGACCACTGTTTCTATGGCAACACGCACCGGTGCCGTGTTGGTCCTCCTCCTCCTCCCCAGCAGCACAGCCAGGCTCTTTCATTTACGAAAGACTGCAGTACGCGTGGCAGGCACAGGATGCTGCGTGCCACATGCCCAGGGTTTGTCCAACAGCACCCAGCAGCCCCTGGCTGCCGTCACCTTGGCGGTGGGCGAGCCTGGGCACCGAGCATCACTGTGCCCCACGCTCCCGCTCTGGCTCCGTACGCCAGCACTACTACGGCAGGGAAACCCGCTGTAAATAATTCATACCCAGACTTTACATCAGTGCAGCTAGAGCAGCTCACTGGGAAGGATGAAGAGGGTGATTAATTCCTCTCCCTGCCGTAGGGCTGATCCCAGAAGCCTTTGTTGGAGGGCAGCGCTGGTCCTCGAGAGCTGCGGGGTGTCCCACAGCCCCAGGGTCGCTTCTGGCTTCCACTGGGCACCTCGAGGAGACGCTGGTGTGGGTGGCCCGGCTCACTGGCTAACAGGCTACCCAGGGAGGAGGCTTTGCTCACACAGGGAGCTCTGTGCGACACCAGCCCCAAACCTAACAGCCGGATCAGGCTCAGGCAGGGTCACAGTCACAGAGGCAGCACCTTCCGTGCCGTGCTGGGGCCGGCTCCTTCCAACTGGGCAGCCTGGGTGACACACACAGCATCTACACCTTATCCTGAGCACAGACAACAGCTGCAGCAGCCAAAAAGCTGAGATTTGGTCAGCAGAAACCAGATTTTCTCTGGCTGGTCAGCAGCAGGGCATTCCCTCCGGTACGGCTCCATGGGCAGCAAAGCCGCTCTCTCCCTCATCTCATCCCCAGCGCTACCCAACTACCAAGATCCAGCGCTCGAAAGGAACAAAGCTGCTGGTCTTTATTTGCCCTCTGAAGAACCAAGCCCTGCTGCAGGGATGCTCAGAGGCCGTGAAACGGGAAACCCGAGCCAGGGGAAGCGATTTGCATAGGAAGGTTATTACAGCGCTGTGATTAAATCTCCACAGCCCTCCCACCAGGCTTTCCATTCCGACTGTTGGGTCAGACTTTCCTTTCATGTTCTGGCTACCCGGAATTGCAATCCGAGCCGAGTTCCAGCTGAATTTCGCAGCCCTTCTCTGAGCTCCCCAGACAAAGCATTTTTCCAGGCAGCTTCACCTTATGCTGAAATAGAAACCTAGCAGGGTTCGTTGGAAGGAAAAGAGAAGAGAAAATGAAAGCAACACTCAAATAACTGAAGTCATCGAGGCTGGCTGGGCTCACTTCTGGACAGACAGACAGACGTTAGGCAATGGATCATGACTCCACTCCTCTGTGCCATGAATTCACGTCCTTGCTAGGAAAAAGGGACTGTTCACGGTTCCTCCTTCCCTGCTGCGGACGCTGCCGGGTGTCCCAGCCCCAGCCGCACACACGGCCGGGAAACTCTGCGCTTCCCATTTGTGCAGAAAGAAAGCTCTTTTAGAGGAGGGAAACGGGTGCTCAGCGAAAACCCCCTTCGAGTCCTGCTACTTGTACCTCATCTGGCTGTGTTTCCACCATCCCCAGGGTCAAACCCTAGCGCTCTAGTGAGGCAATGGTGACAGATGGAACACATGTTGGTACCCAAGGTCCATGACTGTCCCAAAGAGGCCACTGACAAGCAACAACCTACAGTGAGGGCTCCTCTGGGAGCTCAGCAAGACCAGAAGCACCCACTGAGGGTGAGCCCCCATCCCTGTGCCATCCTGAGATCTGGGGTGGGGACAGACAGCACCCCAGAAGGACAGCGAGTGGGATGCCATCAGTACCTGCTGGGGACTGGCAGCATCCCCCTGGGACAGTGAGTCCACAGCCCCCCCAGCTGTGGTGGCATCCTCAGCTGCCCTAGGACCTGCCACCAGGGCAGAGGTCTCCCCTCCCTGAGTCATCCCAGAACAGACGGAGGGGGCAGTGCCCTACGGGGGACAGTGCATCCCCCCCTCCCCAGCCTGTGCCAGGACAGAGGGACACAGATTGTCCTGGGATGGAAGGACCAGCACCCTATGGGGACAGGGGATACCCCACTGCCCAAGTTGTCCCACCACGCATCAGGACAGCAGGATCCCTCACCCCAGCCTGTCCTGGGATGGATCAGGACTGCAGGACCCTCTGTCCCCGCCCCGCCCCGGGATGGCTTGAGACCCCATCCCCCAGTGCCACTCCTCCCCAGCGCACCCGGGGACGCCGGGACTCCTGTCTGGGGATGGATGGGGACACCGGGACCCCTCCCCAGCCCGTCCCACGATTGATGGGGACACCGGGACCCCCTCCCCAGTCTGTCCCGGGACGGAGAGGCCAGCCCGCTGTGGGCACACTAGGACCGCCCAGCCCCCCCGCTCACCCGCAGTCGGGGGCCGGGCACCAGCGGCAGTCGGGGTCGGCGGCGAGGCAGCGGCGCAGCATGAACTCCTCGTACTTGGCGACGAGCGCAGGGGCGTCGCGGAGCAGGCGGCGGATGTCGGCGGGGTGCAGGCGCTCGCTGCACTCGGGGCAGCAGATGTTGACGCGCGCCTCGCAGATCTCGATGCGCAGGTACTGCCGCAGGCAGGCGCCGCACGAGCGGTGCGGGCACGACAGCAGCCGCGGCGCGTTCTCCGCCGGCTGCCGCACCAGGCACAGCGGGCACTCCAGCTCCTCCTCGCCGCCGCCCTCCGCGGGCACCGGGGGCTCCTCGGGAGGGGGCGGTGGCGGTGGGGGCGGCGGCGGCGGCGGGGCCGGCGGGGCGGCGGGCGCCGGGAGCGGCTCGGGCTTGGCGCGGCGGCGGCCGCCCGCGGCGGCGGCGGAGAACACGCTCTGGAACGAGAGGCGGCGGCGGCGGCCGGGCTTGGGGCACTTGGCGGCGGCCGCGGGGATGGAGGAGGAGCGCGGCGACTCGGAGTCCCGCTCGGAGCCCATGGCCGGTGCCGGGCGGGGGAGTGGTCGCGGTCCGGGAGGCAGCGGCGAGGGGCGAGGACGGCTCCGGGAACTGCGGCCGCCGCGCTGCAACGGGAGAGGAGAAGGGGAGTCACCGGTACCGCCCGGAGCCACCGGCACCGCCCGGCACCGCCCACCGCGCAGGTTACGCCCCGCCCCGCCCCCGCCCGCCGAGCAGGCTCCGCCCACCGCCCGGCACCGCCCACCGCTCAGGCCCACTGCGCGGCATCGGTCACGGCACAGGCTCCGCCCGCCGCCTCGCACCGGCACCGCCCCATCCAGCCCATTGCGCGTGCGCCACGCCGCGCCCGGCCCGGCTCCGCCTACCGCACATAACTGCACCGCCCCGCCCGCCGCTCAGGCCCCGCCCGCCGCAGCACCGCCCGCCGCGCACGTGTCCCGCCCCGCCCTGCCCGGAAGGGGGCGCCGCCGCCGCCATTTTGGTTGCGGGAAGCGCCCCCGCGCAAGCTCGAAGCCGGTGTGCCCTGGTGCAGCCGTGGCTGTTCCCGGCGCTGTCCCCACCCTCAGCACACACAGGGCTTGCCCAGAGCATCGCTGTCCCCCCCGGCACGGCCATGGCTGCCACCATCCCAACCCACAGGGCTCACAGAACTTCCCCAGACATCAGTGCCCAAGCTGGCATTGCCATGGCAGCCTGCTGGCCTCACCCTGCTCAGGGCCTGGGGCTGGCGGGGGTGGGCGTGAGGGGGGCTGGGAGTGGAGGGGGTGACAGGGTGTGCAGGTGGCTGGGGGGCTGTGCTCTAGTAGAGTCTGGGGTTTGATGTGTCTCTTGTTGGAGAGGGGGGTCTGTACCCACAGGAGGCTCCTCTGAACCCGTTCGTCCTGCTGGGCACGTTTTTCCCTCGCTGTGTGGCCTCCTTTACAAGGTTTGTGAAGAGTCGTGTGGCAATTTGCTCACCCAGACACTTCAGTGTTGGCCTTTCGTACAGAGGCACTGGAATTACAACCCACATTCTCGCTGCAGCCACGCAGAAATTCAAAAGCCTGCATTTCTTTGCAGGGTTCCCCGTGCCCAGGGGGCTGCCAGGCCCCGCTCCCGGCCGGGGGCAGATAAGCCAACAGGAAGGACGCTGCCTCTTATTATGCAGGGGAGGTGAAGCAGAAGGATCTGCTGTGTCGATGAAGCGCATGTTAAATCGGCACAGAGAGGCTGCGAGCCCTGTAGCCTGTCAGCTCCTGACCGGACAGGCTGGCGTTACTCATCTGGCGAGACAAGTGTGGCCTCCCTGCTCTCTTCCAGTTATCACCATTCCTGAAACCATTTCTCTCCGCAAGGCCTGTTTGCACAGTTATTACCGGCTCCCGAAGGCCCCGTTCAGTGCCTCTGGGATAGAGAATAAGGTTTAGTGAACTGAACCCCAGCTGACCCTCAAAAGCACCTGGGTTTCGGTGCTCGTGCTGCCTGTGCTGCTGTAGGCAAAGACCTGCGCCTGCCTGTGCAGCCGCGATAATGAGGATGCTTCCCCGTTTGATGGACAGGGGAATGAAGGCACAGAGAGACTAAATCACCTGCATAAGAGCACAGAAATGAAACCTCCTCCTCTCCCAGTGCCCTTCAGCTCTCCTGGCACCTTCCCTGCACTGTTCATTAGTGCTGAGCCTGCCGTGCTCCCCTCTTATCCCACAAAGCCTGCGGCACCAAGGCCCTTCCCTGTGGCGTGTCGTCCCCAGACAGTCCTCAGCTCTCCCTGATGCTGCCCGGCAGCATTCCTGCCGCAGTGCTCGTACTGACCAGCTGAAAGTTTGGACCACACTTAGGATTGGCCTCAGACCGCTGTACTCCCACCTGGGATCAAGAACGTTGTTATTAGTGAGCTAATTTAGCAAGAAAGGCAAACAACTCTGCTCTGAAAGAGGCAGGGATGCTACAGGGGTGTCTTTGGAGCATGTGGCCCCAGCATGAGCTCCAGAGCCCGAGCCCCTGCAGGCTCATGAGCCACAGGTGGGCAGGAAGATGCTTAATGTTTCCCTGACAGTTCTGATGTGGAGCTCCTGGTGTGCACTGACACATGAAAGGATCCTCTCCCCATCTCACAGGTGGGAAGGGAAAGCCAGAGAGGGAAAGGTGAGGTGTTGTGCTGCTGTAAAACAAGATTATATTGAAATCAGCTGTTCCTGGCAGAGACGAGCCAGGTATTTACAGGGCTGTCGCTGCCCGTCTGTAGCAGAGACTGGTGGGGTTTGATGATTTCACCAGAGAAATCGTACTCATGACTGAAACAGAGAAACCCAAACAGGGCTTGTGTGGGATCTCCCAGACAGCTCTCTGACAGCTCAGCCCCGCGTCCTTCGCCGCGCGCAAGCACAGACTGTAACTAATTGTGGGGAATTTCATCTCAAAAGCTGATGTGAGAGGGGCCTGAGTTACCAGCGCAGACAGAGAGCAAACCATCTGGGGTCCCTGGGAAAGGCATCGGCTCACAGCGTGGGGAGGGGGCAGAAATGACTCTTCCTTCCCTTCTGTGAGGAATCGTGACCCAAACGCAAGGGCCGGGGGAGGCCAGCGTAAAGCCAGGGAGCTCGTGCTGGCTTCAAAGCCACCTCCCGAGGCCTGAGCTGCCCAGACCTCTTGCCAATCTTTGTATGTTTGAGGGAATTCAGAGCCTTCATGGAGCACAGAGGTACAAACTGCCAACTGTCCTGGCCCCACCGTGGTCCAGACAGACCGTGACTTGCAAACACGTTCTCCGTGGCTGAGGCGTTTCTCCGTGACGAGTTCCCGTGGCCCTTGGCAGGAGCAGAGGCTGCTGCTCAGCACGTTCCTGACTCGGGAGGCGTTTGAGCCTGGCAGTTTGTTTTGATTCAAACTTTTAAAAAACAACCCCACCATCCAGGATCCGGGGCTGGGAAGGAGGGGGCGCGGAAGTGGGCTGCCAGAGAGGGAGCAAAGTCACCGGATTGGGAGTGAGATCAGCTCAGCCCCTCCCTGGGCTGCAGGGAAGCCGTCACCAGTCCGACCGTTTAACTGGGGGATGTTTGAAAAGATAAACAAATAGAAACGGGGAGAATTCTAATGCTTTTGTGAGCGAATCCCAGCTTCGATAGGCAAATTTGCTCTTGCTTACGCTGGCAGAAAGCTAGAAGAGTGCTGACTTCTTACCCTGCTGCTTAAATCAGAGCAGGATTTGGCACAGGCAACTTTTAAAGGCGTCTGGAAATGCCATGTCTCCCAGGAAGGCTTCCAGCAGTGGCACAGGGTACGCTTTGCCTGGGCACAACTTGGATCCAACCTGCACTGCCTGGTGCCGTTGCCAGCCCAGACGGAGCAGCTGGGGAGGCTGCCTGAGCTGGAACTGCTCTTGGGAGGCACAAGGTCACTTTCCAGAGAAATACTTTGGCCACTCGCACCCCAAACCCCTCCCAGAGCAGAGTGGCAGCTCTGTCAGTGGCTTCAAGGAGGAAGAGCCTCTAGTGAGGTAACAAAAACTCCCCTTCGTCATTCAGAGAGTGAAAGCGGAGACTGGCTGCCGGGAAGGGCTTGCGACACTTGGTTTTCAGGCTGGGAGCATTTGCATGGGGGGCAAGGGGTGTGCCAGAATATTGCTGCGGGGAGGCGCTGGCAGGAGCGCCTGCTTCAGTTTGCAGCTGGTAGGATAGAAACTCCAGCTCCTGCCACGTCCCCTCTGCCTGCTCCCCCCGGCTCCTGGTTACCCAGAGAGATCAGGTTTGGAGAGCCTGCTGCTCTTGTCCTTGGCCCACAGGATGCAGAGGGATGTGGAAACAGCTATTTCAGGACACACAAGGATTCAGTCCACTTGAAACCTGAAGGCTGTTCTGGCGGTGAGGTGTGAGCCCCTCCCTGGAACAGGCTCTTTCCTCCAGGAGAACACAGGGCTCCTTGGGGCTTCACCTGTTTGCCCAGGTGGGGATGGGCAGGTATTTGTGAGTTACAGGCTGTTCTTCAGAGCAGATGGAGTTCAGAGAAAATCCAGCTTGTGTTGCTTCTTTCTGAAGCAGCCACAGACATGGAGAAATGGGGGAAGGAATGGAACAGCTATGCACCAGGAATTCTTCCTTGTTGCCAGACAGGGGCACTCTGGATTGAGTCAGCTCTGGCCTCGCTGGGTCTGTTGAGACCTTTGGCCCCGCTTGGTGGGTAGTTAAAGGGGTTCACCAGTGCCAGAATGTGGATGGCCATTCCCCACGGTCGTCTGCTGAGGACCCTCAGCCAGGTCCATCTTGTGACACCTTACAGGCAAACACACAAGGCTGCTGCTGTCACAGCGTCAAGGTGAAGCTGAGAGGGACAGACAGACCAAAGCTGCACAGAGGCAGTTTTAAACCTCTCTGAGGTGCAGGAGGGATCTCATTCCAGCTCTCTGCCCTAAAAGAGTTGTGCCAGGAGCATGTGGGCCTCCCTCAATTCTGCCTCTCAGTCCCAACTCCCTGGTGTGCAAAGCATGGGTGGCAGAGCCCTGGCAGAGGGGTTCAGTGAAGCTTAACCCAGAGAGTGTGTTGATTCGTGGCGAGGGACGCTCTGCATCCCCGGGGTAGCAGCTGTGTGTTCGAGAACTGAAGCTCATTGGGGTCATTTTCCACCAGGGCCCTGGGGAACCCTGGTTTTTGATGACAGGCACTCTGATCACTTCTGAGATGGAGATGTCATTAACGGCCGCTTACGTCTCTCCAGGGAAGACACCAGTGGTGGGGAGGGCTCTCCCCAGTGTGCAGATCTGCTCACACTTTCAGGATGAGTTCATGGTCTGTTTGCCTCTCGTGGTCCCCTGAGATGTGTTCAGAGAAGAAAGAGATGATTCTGCTTGACTCACTTTTTCTCTGCTGAACTTAATAAGAATTGACATTCTTCTAAATGAAGAGCAAGAGGCAGGAGATGGGAGCTCTGCAATCAGGAATTTAAGGCTCTTCCCTGAGGATGGTTCTGGTTTACTCTGCGGTTACACCTCCTCCCCCTATCCCACTGCTCCCTCCTGACACCCACTCGCAGAGCACAGCAATCTTCCACTCCCTGCTGCGACTTTCCTGGGAAGCTGCTGTCATGCGAAATCCTAGGAGAGAGTTCCACACGGAGCTCTCACAAAGCCTTGCGCGTCCCTGCAGACGGAGGAACTGCACTCCCCCTCCTTGAAATCCTGAATGCGCTAGTGAATGGAGGTGGGGGAGCGGGAAATCATCCTGTAAGCTGGGGAGCCGCCTCCACACGTGGCAACGCTTGTCAGCAGCTGATGAAAGAGGTGGGAGGTGGGGAGATTTGGAGGGGGAAGAACCTGGAGGTCTGCGTGCCCACGGAGCTCGTCATCCTGTCTGCACCAGGGCTGAGCCGGCCGGGAGGGCCACAGACTGGGCCCCGTTGCCAGAACACGTGTGCCAAAAGGAGACCCCAAACGGGGACGCAGAGATAATTACTGTGCATTCAGCAGTGACGTAAAGGTGGGGAGCGTTAAGCAACTGTTTATAATAGTGATCTGACATGCTTTCCTCTCTACAAAAGGAGTGTTGCCCTTTGTAAGGAAAGCACAGGCTGTTCTGATCTCTTCACACATCTGGTGCCCTGCACACGTGCCGCGCAGCGCTGGGGACAGCAGGCTCTGGGGGGTCTCGTCCCTCCTCACTCCCTGGCAGCGGCTGTTCATCGGGGTGGTCAGCATCCTGAAGGATGAGAGCAAACCCAGCTGTGACAGAGGCAGGGAGGGTCAAGGGGAAATCTTTGAGAGGACCATTCATGGAGAACTAAGACCAGGATTTGTTCTACCCTCAGGAGAGCAGATGCAGAGAAGCTGGAGCACTGGCACAGGGCTTGATCTCTGCGAGGAGAACAGAGTGAGGTGCTGGCCTGGTTTCCAGGAAAGGAGAACAGTGTGTCACAGCGAAGGCATTGCAAAGACCTGAGGCTTCTGCCTCAGATTTCTGTTTCTCTGCTGCGGACACTTGAGTGCCTGGGAGTTCAAAAGGCTGAACTGGAGGCTGCTCTGCAGCTGGCACAGGACAGGAAGCTGTGGGCTTCTGCACGGCCATTGTTGGCGCACAGACCACAAGCGGTGTCCCTCTCTCTGCCCGAGATCCCTGCACAGCTCAGCATTTTTCTCCCTACAGCGCTGACCTTTGCAGAGGGAGTGTGGGAACCAGAGCAGGGTGGAAAGGCTTGGCACAAGGCAGTAGCTCTGGTGCACAGACCCCCAGAGAGACACTGGCAGCTCTTCAGCAGCACCTCAAAACTTCATGGCATCTCCGACATCCTTTCCAGCCAGTATATCCCACACACACAGGTAGGGCTGGGCACACCACACGTTTCCTCCACCCGGCCCACCCATTTCCTATTTTCTGCAGACATGACAACTAGTGAGTTAATCCTGCAGGCCATAAACTAAGCTGTATTAGCAGACACCATCTGTCCTTTTTAATTTGCTGATGCACGACCTATTTTGCTGTGTAGTGGAGCAGGCGCTGCGGTTCCGGGACTTGCATGTTGCAGTGTCCTTGTTGCCAGGGTATAATCCACTGCGAATGGGAGAAGGCTCCAGCGAGTGCTTAGGGGACCTGGTGTCATGGGCAGGGGGTGGCTGAAGCCCATCCCCTGGCTTCAGGGCAGGTTTGAACCCACATCCCACAAAGCAGCAGTGAACATCTGGGAAGGCAAAGGAGCCAGTGGAACTTCCAAGGACAAGAGCCCAAGTGGCCTCAGCAGGGCTTCTCCTTCCCTGGAGCTCCTTCAACAACGGCCGTGGAAAGATCACTGTGAAATAACCCCCTCTTGGAGCCACCACCCAGGCTTTGCAGCCCTGCACGAGGGCTGGGGACAGGAAAAGTGAAATAAGAAAAATGAACGGGACTGTATTCATTGTGGCGTGGGAAGAGAAGCATCCACAGTCCCTCGCTTGCCATCATGGGGACCTGATGCTCTCCATCTCTTCAGCTTTGTCTTGCAGGCAGAGTGCCCAGAACACCACCTCATTCTCAGAGTGGGGTTGGTAGGAATAGGCTGTGGGGTGTGCTCAGCGCTCTGGCCCGAGGCCATTCCTGTGCTTCTCAGAGCCCGAGCAGTGGCAATCACAGCAGGACAGGGTTAGAATTCTGTCCTGATCCCTCTGAAGGAATCTGGCCGTGTCTCAGAGCAGTTGGGTGACCCTTGTCTGGGTACAGAAGTACAGACACTGCTAAAGGTCATAAAACCATCAGGTTATTTCTAAGCCAGTTATCACATTTGACTTAACCATCTCTCAGAGCCATTCCAAAGGTTAGCGCCACGTGAAGCTGCGTTTCCTCCTGAATTTACCAACTTTTTTATTTAACTCAGCATTGGTGGCTGAAATTTTCCCTGAGCTCTGAAATAAAGAGCAAGGAAATTCCTTTGTTGTGTGCTGTGAGGAGTCAGGAGGGAATGGAGCACGGGGATCTCTGAGGCCGACAGCCTCATCTCTTCCTCAGAACCAGTTGCCGCTCACTGATCTCTGCCTGGGGTCCAAAATCAGCTGGGGAGTTCCCAGCTTCCTGCCTCACCCACAACACGGGTGGGAAAGAGGGTGGAAGGAGTTATCGGGACTGACCTTGGCGTTAGCCAGACAGCTTCTTTCTGAGTGAGCTCAGTTGCACCATTTGGGCTTTCCAAGGAACCCTCAACCCGCTGGATAGGATGTGGCTCGAGTACCCCGCTCCTGTGCCCTCAGCGTGCCCTGGTAGCTGGGGGAGGCTGCAGAGATGGGGCAAATCATCCAGTGTGGAGGCACTGCCCTTCCTGGCTGTTTCTGCTCTTAGAAACCGACAGAAGCTCTGAGCCCTGGGGTTTCCTGCCCTGTGCAGCTGCCATCAGTGGGGCTTCTACAAAGCCACGCTGCCTACGAAGCTGTCCGAGCCCTCTGCGGATCTTGCTGAGCTCTGGGTAACCCCAGCTTCCAGTAACAACAAGTCCTGCTGTCTCCTCCCTGGCTGTGCTGTGCTGTGCCCACTGTTCCCTTGCCCACGCTGTGGACGCTCCCTTGGCCCCTGCACCAGATGTGACAACAAATGACGGCTTTCCCGCACCATGCCGCGGTGTCCATGCCCGCTCTGCTGCAAGGTGTGATCTCCATCACGCGCTGCGGGGAGAGAGGATGGTCGCTGGGGTCAGGGTCTCTGTGCCAGGAACGAGGTTTGCTTGCAGAGTGACAGCTTGGGACATGAACCCCCAGCAGGACTGGTCCCAGCATTTCTGAAATTCTGGGAATTGTACTGATCTGAGGCCAAGGAACAGACACCTGCCCTTCACAGGCTGGAGCTGCGGGTCCCTGCTGTGCACCAGGTGAGGAAGAGGGGCAGGGAAGGGCAGTGCTTCATCAAGATCAGAATGGATTGGGCTGCTGGGAGGTGGGAAAAGGAGGAAACAGCCTCTGCACTCAGGCTGGAAAGGGCAGCTCCGGCCAAGAACCGGCTAGGGAACATTCCCAATTCCATAACCAGCACTGGCTGCCAAAGGGGAAAGCAGAGCAATGCCGGGCCCTGCCAGCAGCACCTCCGGCTGCAGCCGGGACGGGAGAGCGGTGGAGCGCTGCCAGCATGGCCTCCTGGCCATGCTGCAGGGAAACGTGTGTCATTTTCCAGAGGGCTGAGCCAGCCCCATCAGGTGGGGAATGCGTGAGTGTCCCTCTTGGAAAATGAGCCCTATCAGGGGTCCCTTGTCTTGAACGTGGTCCTTCCCCAGCCTGGGGACAAGCACCAAAACTGCAGCTGGAGAACCTGGCAGTGGGCACAGAGCAGAGTCCTGTCCCCGGGCTGAGCACCAGGAACGCCTCTTTCCCATTGGACAAGCCAAGGCTTTGCGCCCTGCCAAACCCCAGTGTTTGTTCCTGCGGTTGGCACACGGGAGATGGCAACAAAAGCGTGTGCGAGGCAGCAGAAGGAGTTCCTGGGAAGGAGGGAAGTTGGTTTCTCTTGGGTCTCCATGACCTTTTCTGTTTGGAAAGAACACAGATGTGCTGAGACGCTCACAGTGCACAGCGAGGGCGTTTCAGCTCCCCCAGCAGCAGCACAAACCCTGCAGCCTTCTTCAGGCAGAGGAATAGCCGGAGCCCAGGGCCACAGCCCAGCCTTTGGCTGCTGGGTTGGAACCAGTGGAAACGCAGCTCTAGGGAGCTGGTGCCTTTGCCTGTTTGCAGGGAAAATTTATGTGGAGCCACAGAGCCTTGCTGTGGGCACCTTGTCTGCCAGCGCCTGCTCTCCGGGACACAGGTCCTGCTGGGTGATGGCAACCGTGCTGCTGCTGGCGGTGGCTGGGCCGTGTCCTCCGGGCACCTATGGACTGGGATTTATGTTGGCAATGCCCTTGGCCATGAGGATCCCCTTCACTCCATCCTCGCTGCCCTCCTTAGCAAAGCTGTGGGGGCAGAGCCAAGAGAGGGGCTGAGACCAGGGAGAAGCAAAAGGTTCCAGCAATTTCTCCGCACGCTTCCAGCCCTCCTTGCTCAACCTCAGAGAGGAAAAGCAATGCTGGCAGAAGGAAAGAAAAGGAGCAGAGGGCTGCACAGGCAGGTCGGGGAATGCACCCAGATCCACACCCCCCGCCCCCAGCTGAGAGGCGAGGCCAGGTTTGTAACAGAGGATAAAGTGCTGATTTGGCCAAAGGGATCGGATTTCCACTGGAAACCAGAGAACTATTGATTACTCAAGTAACCTCAGCTATCAAACAAAGAGCTACCTCAGCAGAAGGGGATTGCAGCCAGGGTTTAGAGAGAGGATAGAGGGGACCCCAGCGTGCCCTAGGAGGGGTGAGAAGGCACTGGTCTGCTCTCCTTGACTCAGTGGTTGCACTGCCGCCCTGCCGGCTCCCAGTGACACCAGATAAGGAAGGAGAACAAATAGAAGGTAGGTGCCTGTCAGTGCCTGTGTGCGCCCCTGCAAGAAGGACTGGAAAACATTCACTGCAATGGAGTCATGGCCAGGGTACTGTGGAACAGGAAGGATTGAAATGTCTCACTGGAGCTGGCTCAGCTCCTGGGGCCTCTCTGAAAACCAGTACAAGAGCAGCTCCTCTCGGTGCCCCAGCCTCTGCAGAAGCTCACAGGTCCGCAGCCCTCTTTTCCCAGGAAGGGACATTTTGCAAGCTGGGTCCTGACACCCAGCAGAGCACCAGTTCCCATTTCTTGTATTTCTGTGTCATTGTACATCTGGCAGTGACAGTCTGTGGGAGGGACCAACTGCACAGGTAAGAGAGCACGGCTGGGGAACAAGATCACATGGAGGCACCAGGAGCACGTCGGAGGCTCGGCTGTCTCAGCTGATGTGCAGGTGCTAGGCTGTGTAATATTCACATGATCATCCCTTTTGCAGTGTAGGCAGTTAGAGGGCAACAGCGAGGAGAGCCGAGCGGTGGAGAAGGTCAAGGACTAGGAGGGCTGACTTGACCTCTCTGCTAGTAGGAGCTGCCGGTGCCATTCCCCCACTGAATTTTGAATAACCTTGAAAACACTGGGTTTCAACGTGACTTGGAAGCAGTCCTGGCTGCATGAGCTGCTGGCCATGCAGAACTGCAACCTCAGGGGCTGAAGCTGCAGAAAAGCAGTGTTCACTCTTCCCTGTGCCCTTCTCAAGCTGCGCAGGAACCGGGTTCAGGATATGCCAGGGGTCTCCTTTGGGAGTGCTTGGGTCCATCCAGAGCTGCTCTCCTCATCCACAGCGGCACCAAGGGCTGGTGCAGGGACCTGCCAGACAGTTCTCACCTCCCTGCCCACCCGTGTCTGAGGTGTGAGATGCAGGTGGCCACACTGCCACCCGTGTGACACTGCTACAGCCTCCACATGTGGGGCCTCCTGTCCATTTGCCCCACAGAAACCCCACGCAGCAGCACAAGCCATTGCTGTTTGCAGAGTTACCAGATAATAAGGAGCAGTCCAGGCACCCCAGGTCACTCCGAATGCTCCCTGCAGACCCAGCATCTGCGCCTTCCTGCGGGAGGATCGTGCATTTCGCAGCACGAGCCTTCCCCAATTAAAGCACATTGATGCCCCCCATTGCAATTCCGCTCTCTCCTGCACTCTCGCGAGCACTTCTGGCCACATTTCTCCATGGCCCCACTGACACCTCCAGCCCTTTAAGTGAGGTGGGAAGTGGGAAATGTCCTAAAGTTATTTCAACAAAACAGTTGTGTCAGGAGCATCGGCCTCTCCCTGCACTTGGATTTCAAACGCAGTTTCTTCAGCCCTGCTGAGTTTCTGTTCTGTGCCTCCACCACCTCCACCCCAGTCCTGGTTCCTGATACCCACGGGGGTTACCAGCAAGGGGCTTCTGGCCCCAGATGTCCTTTCCTCAGTCAGGCACACACTGAGGATGCCGATGGTACAAAGCCAGGTTCGCACAGATGGAGTGTGTGCTAACAAACTCCATTTCTCATTTGCTATTGTACTGCAGGGCACTGCTGCCCAGCCTGTGCGTAGGCATAGAGTCCATACACCCCTCTGCTGGGGATCAGAGCTGTAAACCCACCAGCATTTTCAAATGTTAAAGAATAAGCCCAGATTTGGGTGAGGAACGAAGGTGAAATTCACCCCAGGCCGCAAGCCAGCACAGCGCATCAGCACCGCGGGGATGCTGCAGGGCACAGAGGTGACCGTCACCCCTCGTGCTCTCCACGAGCAGATCGGATCCCATTACGCAACCGTTACGCTAAAAGGTGACTCGACATCCACAGCAGTTTCAAGGACTTTTTTCTTTTGCTTTCCAGGTCTGCACATCCCCAGGATCCACATCCAAATGTCCCGGCAATAACTGTGCACCCGGCTGCCTTCCCCAGAACTGTCGCTCCCTGCACAGGCAGGGTGGGTGCCGGTGCTGCTGGAGATGTGGAGTTCAGGACTCCCACTCCAAACGCTGCCGGGCTCGGTCCCAGCACACGAGCTCTGCTTCCAGTCTCCTGTTAGCTCGATGCAGTGCAGGGAGACCAGGTCTCCAAACTTCGGTTCATATCATCAGCAATTCCTTCTCTAATCCCAAGAGGGAACTGTGGTCTCCTTCTCCAGAGAAGGACCAGGGCTGCTCCCCAGTCCCTTTAGCCCACCCTGGAATTTCTAGTACTCCCAGCTCTTCCCGGCAGTGGCAGAGACGCAGAGTGGTGTCTGGGGGAACACATTTGCAGCTTCTGCACAGCCAGCCAGGCTCTGATGCGGTCTCGCTGCCCAAGACCCAAGCCCTGCTGTGCTGGGCTGTTGGGGCATTGTATAACATTGCTGCTACCCAAGACCCATCCCGTGCCAGCACGGTCGGCACCAGGATGCCAAGACAGACTCTGATCCCGCAGCGCTCATGGAGCCCACCCTGACCAGTGCATCGCTTACCTCTGCCAGGAACCCACTCCAGACGCAGCACTCTTCCCTCCGCAGTCTCCCTGACTCTCCCACTCCCACTCCGCTTCCCTCTGCGCCACCTCCCGTGATGTCAGCACAGCCCTGCCTCCGCAGCCTCCCCATCCCACCCAACGCTGCTTCCCTTCCCAACGGTTGCCACGGCGACAGGAGGGGGAATCCCATCCTCTGGTCCTCCACCTCCCTGGGCCTCACTTGCTCTCACCCACTGCAGCTCTTCCTACAGATCCCAAAGCTCATGGGAAGGACAGGGTGACAGCAGGGAGCAGGAAGGCAGAGGCCAGCGATGGCCTTGGCGGAGGCCGTGACTCTGCACAACTGGGAGGGAAGGGAGAGCAGAGGAAGCCACAGAGTCGGATTCAGACAGAATAGGCACTCATCTTCTCACAGCAGCCACCACCCAGGTCCCCAGAGCCTGTGCTCATCCCACCTTTCCACCCCCTCCATTCATCTCTCCCAGCCAGTTCTTTGTTCCTCAGCCCCGCGTGCTCCGTTCCGGGGCTGTGCACACGTACTGGGGTGGTACAAACTCTGCAGGCACAGGATCCGTGCTGCTCATCCCACACCCATGCTGTGGGGACTTCTTGCTCCCAGATGGAGGGCAGATCAGGTATCGACGAGAAACCTAACACGAGCTCCAGGAGGAGTCAGTGGGTTCATTTCACTAACAGTGAATCCACAGTGAAAGGCTTTCCTGCAATCTCTGTTTCGCAGATGGTTTCATCGGGAAGGGAGAAGGGCAGATTCTGTATTTTCAGGACTGCAGCACAATTCTAATGGAAAGGCTTTTCATCCCTCCCTCCCCCATCCAAGATGCTGTTTCTTTTCAGCAGAAATACTGCTGCATTAGAGAACAGGTCACTTCCTCTATCAGCAAGAATTCAGCGTCCTATTTGATGCTGGTCCTTGTGCTATAAATAGGAATTTTCCCCTTTTATAGTTGCTGAATAATTGTGTGTATGAAATTTGAACAGAGTTTTCAAAAGAGTGCCTGATAAGCAGCTTGCTGGAGGGAAATTGTTGAACAGAAGGAATTTACAGCACCTGCAGAGCATCGCATGCTGTGGAAAATATTCAAGGTCAGCGTGACAGAGACCGGTCACAGAACAGACCCAGCTACAGGGGCTGCAGGCTGACGCTGAACAGCCTCCCCACAGCGCCTTTCCCACAGCACCCCAACTCATGCTTCACACTTTGGTAGGGATCAAACAGAAGCCCAGCTCAGAAGAGCCAAGACTTCTCCATCCCACATTCTAGAAAGCCAGGAGGAGCAGGCAGAACAGGTTTTCAAACAACGGCAGAGAAGTAACAGAGGGCACAATCCCAAATGAGGAGGAGTGTAATTTAACGTCCATCATCAAAAGAAACCAGGGAAGAACACCAGAAATGCTGGAGAGGCACAAGCTTGCCTTCAGAAGAGAAAGAATGCAAATGGGAGGAACACAGAGGCAATAAAATCACCCAAGCACAGAGACTGAATGGCGGAGCAGGGAGAGCCCGATTATCCTGCAGAAACCAGTCGCTTCTGGAGGAAAGGGGCACCCACAGCCTGGCCTTTCCTGGTGCCCATCCAGCGCCTCAACCAAAGCCCCAGACACAAGGGCTGCAAGGGGGTACCAAGGACGCTGGGGAAAAACAACCACCCTACATGAGCACGAGCGCAGCTTCCAGAGGGAGCCAGGGGCAGCGACCTTGTGCAGGCAGGATAAAGGGGGCAGGGGATACTCTGGTACCTTGCCTTGGGGATTTTGCCCTGTGGAGCTGGAGAGGCACCAGTAGAGGGAAAGGGAGGGATGCGACAAGGTATGGAAGGCAGAAGGGAAGCGAGCAGAAAGACACCATATGTGCAGGAGAGAAGGAAACATACCAGCTCCTCCAAACACCAGTGATGCAAAGAAATGGGGGAAAGCCAGGAGTTCCATCAGTGAAACACCTCAAAGGAGCCCCAAGGACACGCAAGGGCTCCGTGGTTTCAGCATCGCACAAGGAGGAACAGGAGAGACAGAAGCAGCAAGAGACACCATTGCTATGGTGATACAAAGCACTGGAACACACTCAGCAAAGCAAGAGAGACAAAAGGAATCACAAGCCACATTTTCAGCTGCACAGCACAACATCCTTGAGGCAGGATCAGGCCCAGGGATCCGCCCAGCCCGGTTGTTAGTCAGCTACTGTGTCATCTGCCTCCACTCCGCTTCCTCACTGTCTGCAGGTCAAAGAGGACACAGCAACAGATAAAATGTAAAGGGGTTAATTTTATTGTTGATTCAGAGGTTAGACAAGGCACCATTTGATTTAAAAGGAAATGCAAAAACCCCCCTATTCAGGGTTATTTTTGCAGTCAATTCCAAAAGTCTCTTTTGCATTTCTTCAGAATTATGTAAATTCCAGCTTGGTCATGATCTGAGAAAAGCCACCAAGTATGGCAGGACTAGAGCTGCAGCCTCTGTTCGGCAGCAGAGAACCTGGAGGAGTCTCCGTTTAGGAATGCAGCAGAACAAGAAAAACAAAACTTCCAGGAAAAAAAACCACAACATTTTTTTTTCCTTTCCATTTCTCACATGATGAGTCATTTGTTCATTTTGGTCCTCGCTGAGAGGAAGCAACTTTAGAAAAATCACAGCAAACCTTGCAGTGGCCTCGGAGCACCAAGAGCCCTTGAGACAAACTCGGAAAGTCCTCGAGAAGCCTGGAACAGCATCCAGCCCTGTCCTCCGAACAGGTCAGGGACCCGCACCTGATCCTGGCCGAGATGTGTCACCCTGTACAACTGTTCTGCCTCCCCAAACTGCAATTTCCAAGGAGAAGGCCATCTCCGCTTCACAATGATTCTGCTGAGTAAGAAATCCAAACAAAACCCAACCAAATCAGTCCCCGACCCCCTTGTCTACCACCTCTTTACCCCCTCCCATCAATTGTAACCCCCTCCCCACCTCCCCTGCACCCAAGGAGGGCTGCAATGGGCGATGTAGCAGAGCGCAGCACGTGCTGGTCTCTCGTCTGGTTCACGGAGTCACTCGGCTGGAATAAATGGGAACAAAGAAAAAAATACATTTAGGAAAAACAAAACCAAAATTAATCATGGTTTATGGCAGAAAAAGGCTGGAGAGGTGGACGCAAAGTGAGCACGTGGGGGGAAGAAACAGAGAGTGGAAGAACACATTGTTCTCACTGAGGAGTAAAACTCTGACAAAATCCCAGCACAACAACTGGCTGGGATCCCTCCTGCCATTCCGGCAGCAAGCAGGGAGCACAGTTCTCCTCTCTGACTCTCTCAAGCTGCCAAGATAAAAGCTGTTTCCCCCTCGGAATTCCTGTACAGCCATCGAGGTGCCAGGGCAGCCCTACCACACTCCCTACCCTGGAGCAAGGCAGTCCTACGCTGAACGCTATCCCAAACTCTCGGCACACCGAGGCCACGCGCCAGGACTGCCCTTTCGCGGGAAAGCCAGAGACGATGGCCAAGGCCGCTTACTTTCAAACCCTCTTCCCCACAGTCACGTGCTTTCAAGAGCAACAATCGCCTGCTTTCAGTTCCTGGAGTTATTTCCAGTTTGCTGAAAGGGAAGAGGTTGTTTCCTGGAAAGGACATACGAGGACAGAGAGCAATTTTCAGATGAAAAGAAATGATCAAGAAAAAGAGCAAGGGATTCCTGAGGATTAGGCATCTGCTCTGGACAGAGAGCAGTTCAGTGCGCAGAGGGAGACAGGCTCCTCGGAAGAGCAGGGCACTTTGTAACGCTAAGTCAGTAAACATACGGGAAGGCCAAAGGCCAAAGTCTGATCTGCGCCCATCTGCATTTACAGTGGGGTCCTCCAGGAAGGGCTGGAATCCCGCATGGACAAAGGTCCTCACCAGCCCTGCGGGGTCACCATGTAACAGCGCAACAGCCCCGAGACACGGGGACACGAACGACACTGCACATGGTGTCCTCAGCCCGGTGGAGCGGTTTGGTTTGCTCCAGAAACAAGTACAATTCCATGAGCTCACAACGAAGGTCGCTGGCTCAAGGGCACCTGAAACACTGGTTAACAACGCTGCCTCTCAGGCCTTGGAAAATTGCTTGTTTTGCAATAAGGCTTTATTTAGACTTTGTGATCAGGAGAAGCTCAACACATCTTCATCTCCTGGCCAAAGCCAAAGCAAGAGTGCTCTCTTGCCCTCTGGAGATCCCAGCTTGCCACACACAGTGACTGCCAGGCTCCGATCAGAGGCTTCATGGTATTAAGAAAAGCAAAAAGCATCTCACTAATATTTGCTATATTAGGGGCACAAAGAGGAGAGGCTGAAATAACACATGTACAACAAGGACAGGTTCCCACACAGCCCCACACAGCAGCCAGTCTCTTCCCAGCTGACACACAGAGCCCTTCACATGCCCCCCACAAGCAACCCCGTGTTCCACCTCCTGCAGCAGGCAGAGACCACCACCTACCCAGCACCCCATGAAGGTCCCTCCCCCCCTCTGCTCAGTCCTGATCTCCAACCCTTGTGCCCTGAGGAGCAGCCAGAATGGGCTGAGCACGCGGCTCCTTCCAGGGAGCTGCAGCTCCAGAAGGAAACCAAAGCCTTTGGAGCCAAAAGGGCGCAAACCCCGCTTCTGGAGCCGGTGCTCGGGCTCGCCGCGACCTCTAGGGGCCACATCTCCGGCATCCGCAGACAGAGCGACGTTTGGACATACCGAGATAGAGACCGTTAACAGCTCGTTTAATAGAGAATTAGCACAGCCCGACCTGGAGCTGCATCGTCTTTATCCCCTCCTCTTCTACTCTGCTTAGTGCATCCCTCTCCCTGGCCCAGAGAGACAGAGACGGAGAAACAGCGAGAGAGAAAAGGGAGAGCTCTGTCCTGGGACAGAGCCCTAAATGAACATAACCAGGTCTTTACATGTCGCTCTCGAGAAGGCTGCCAGGATGCTGGCAAACACCACGTCGGGAGACTGGGAGGCATCCACCGCCGTATGGATCCCTCGCTTGCTGTAGTAGGAGACCAGGGGAGCGGTCTGCGTGTGATAGGCCTTCAGACGGGTTTTCAAGGCTGTTTCGTTATCGTCCGAGCGGCGGATCAGGGGCTCTCCAGTGACCTGGGAGAAGCAAGGGGACAGTCTCCAGCTAACTGCACCCTGGCACGCTCCCCCCTTCTCTCCGCAGCTACGACAACCCCTGCTCCCCTCCGCCGAGGCAGGCCGCTACGTGGAGCTGTGCAGGCGACCCCCGGATCCGCAGGGGAAAGCACGGCGCACCCAAAACAATCCCAGAGGAGTCACAGAAGAGAGAAGGATTCAGCATCGCAGTCTTTCCCTCACACACCACTCTGCTTGCTAAAAGGAGCCCAAAGAAGCCTTGAGAACAAACACCAGCCACAGTCGCTCCCTGGGAGGGAAATAAGTTACAACCCACCACAACTTCAGCTACAGACCAAGTCCAGCAGGTTCCAAGGGTGGCAGAGCCCGGGCCATGCCCTTCACTCCTCCCTCCAGGCCTCGCTCCCCACGGTGCCATCGGCTCAGGCTGCCCGGGCAGCTCCCCATACTCCCCAGAAAGCCAGGATAGAAGGTAAGAAAGGAGGAAAGAAAGTTTTTCCAGGGATGCTGCAAAGCATCAGCTAAACCCAAAGCAACGCAAGCTGCGGCCTCGGGAGCTCACATACATCGTCCTTCATGTGCTCTTTCGGAGGTCTGAACTCCTCGTGATAAGAGCGGCCACTCGCTGGGTGAATCAGCCTAAGACAGAAAGTGAGTGTCAGGAAAACAGCCCGGTGTCAGGACGAGGTCTCTGCCACTCATCGGCACAGAAACATCTGCAATCGCAGCCCAATTTGCCTCTCTCTACTAAGAAAAAACCTCTCCTGGCTAATTCTGTACCGAGGGCCTCTTCAGGCACTTGAGAAAATGCAGCTGCACTAGGAGCTGGGGAAGGGGTTTTTACTTTGTGCTTTGGTGGGGAGGGGGCTCCTGGGGGTGTGAGGGTGATGCAGTTCAAACAGCGGGAGAGGTCTGTGCGCCTGCAGCAGCACAGCAAAACCTGGATGGGCTGTCCCGCAGTGCCCGACACGTGAGCAACGCCCTGCGTCAGGGAGCAGCCATGGCTCCAGAGGAGCAAGGGCATCAAGACCTTGGCTGTCAGACACCAGGCCCAAGGGCTGAGCTGGGCACCGAGGACGCTGGTTCATGGCAGCAAACCCTGCTTACAGGGCAACGAGGGGGCTCTGCTCCAGCCTGGCCCAGGCGCCAGGAGCAGGCGGGGAGGCTCGAACAGAGGAAAGATCCAATCCAGACCAGCACCGCAGCCAGCCCAAAACACTGCGAGAACACCACCCAGATCCAAATCAGGATGCTCTGCCTTAAAGCAGGAACCCCCACTCTGTGCACCAAGTGTCTGGGAAAGAATTACCGTCCAGTGATTCTCCGGATGAGCAAGGAGTCGGGGATGCTGAACTCGATGACGGAGTCCAGCTTCTCTCTCCTCTTCTCCAGGAGCTCATCCAGCTGCAACAGAGAACACCCAGCTCAGAGGGGCAGCGGCGGAGCCGAGAGATCCCAGTCTCCAGGGAAGGAGGAGACACCTGAGCTGTCCCAGAACAGGGGTTCACGTACCATTTCAGCCTGCTTCACCGTGCGTGGGAAGCCATCCAGGAGGAAGCCGTTCTTGCAGGGAGAGGAGTCAAGGTTGTTCTCAATCAGCTCCACCACCATCTCGTCACTCACCTGCAGAGAGGACACAGATGCACGGTCAGAAGGGACGCCCCGATTTCAGAGAACCCCAGAACTGCTGTACCCGCTGCAGCACCCAGGCCACATCAGACCCTTTCTACAGCTGCCCTTGGTTCCAGAGGCAGCAGCTGCAGAGCAGGGCAGGGCTGGAACAGGGTGAAAGCTGCATGTCCAGGCCTGCCCACAGCAGAGAAGCACTCCCTGCCATGGTTGTCAACTCTGCGACTGGGCTGGTGAGACATTTCCCACTAGGGACACTCAGTGCAGCGTCCTAGACCAGCACTGTAACCTCACTGTCACACAGGCCACTCTGTTTCAGGGGGTCAGACTGGACACAAACTCTCTGGGTTTTCTTTTTAAACCAACTGGCAATGCAAAACATGGACAGGATCTTTATTTCCTGTTCCTTTGTACCATCACCCACACAACGGGCAGGCCTGGCCAGGAAGGGCGAAGCAGGCGAGTTGCTCGTTGACTCCAATAAACCCTCTGGGAAGGTAAATGCCCAAACAGTTGCTGACAAACCCTGGCCCCGCTGGATGGCTTTTCCTGTATCGCAATCTCGGCATGCCGCTGGAATTAGTGCCTTTTCTATGCTGCAGCATTTGGGAAGTGCTAACAGATGCTGCAGCCCCAACCACAGCTGTTCATTTGGAGAGCAGCTCCCTGCAGTAGCACTGTTTTCTGCAGCAGCCGCAGGTGGGCCCACCAGGACTGGGGAGTGGACCATCCCAGCACACAAACAGGAGCCCTGGAGCGGGAAGTGCACAGGCAGGAGGCACTTTGAGTGAAGCACCAAGTCCCTTCTGCGCTTTCCTGATTACCCCTTCAAAGAACAGTGTCCTGCTTCACAATCAAGCATAAAAACCCATCCCAGGCTCCGAACGCTCCCAGCTGTTATCGCCGAGCTGCCGGAATACACCTGCTGAGCAGCCAGCGCGGCTGCCACACACACATGGCAGATACTAGCAGCCTGCCCAGATAACGTTCCTATCTTTCATAACCAGCCGGGATATTGCAGGGTTGGTGTTGCAATGCAGGCTTTGAGCAAAAGCTGGAGATCAGCCACGTCGCTCTTCCCTCACGGGACCTGTGGGGTCTCTGTAGGGTGTCAGAGCCCTGAGAGCCAGTGGCAATGCCCAAGATCTGCCCCACTTCGGGGCAAGTGCCTGTAGTTTGCTGTCCTCCAAGTTTCTCCAAGAGACTTCAGTCAATTTGGCAGGATAATTAAATCCCTGGAAAAGGAATGTGTAAGAAATCCTAACTCTTGTCTCCTGGGGCTCCACAGTGTCTCCTTTCACCCAGCACCCACTGTTCACCTCACAGTTACAGGCACATGGCTTTTTCCTAAGAGCTGAGATGTAGCTGAATGCTCTTAACGTCTGCCACCCAGCAGGGGCCCAGACACCACGGGAAGGGACAGGGAGCTGCCCAGCACAGCTGTGAGATCCTGTAGCTCCAGGATAAGCCTCCACCTCAGCATTCGGGCCACATCACAGACTGTGCGCCAGGAACATAAAAGCACCACGGTGGAAAGAACCAGCCCTGCGACAGAGGCTGCGGGGAAGCAAGGAGCAACTTTGAAGAGCAACAATACTTTTAAAGGATGTTTCTCTTGTGGGATGAGAAGCACCCTCACTCCTGCCCTCACTCTCCAGTCTGCTTTCATCCTCTGACTAGGTTTTGTCACCGAGACTTCTAATTTCAAGGTGGATTTGGCTGCCCTGAGCGCCCCTCCTCTCCCAGCTCCTCTTGTCACGACCCACCAGCTTCCCTGCGTCCATCGTCTCCTTGAGGCGCTTGCCCAGCTCAGAGCCCGAGGCCACCATGGCCCGCAGCATGTCCCCGGTGGCCAGGTGGCACACGCAGAAGGTCTCGGCCAGCTTCGGAGCCTACAGGAGAGCACGGGCACAGCTTAACCCCCGGGAGGGCACAGGGGGGGCTACGGCTCGGCCGGGGTTTGGGTGCCCCCACCGCAGTGCCCTTGTTTCCCGCTCACAGTGGGCTCTGGGGCCGGGCAGCACGCGGGGGGCGGCACAGGGGGCCGAGGGGAGCTCCGGGAGGGGGGCTGGGACATCGGGAGAGGAGCCGGGGACACCGGGACAGGGGCCTGGGGGCGGGGGCGGACAACGGGAGCGGGGCCTACGGGGACACACACCGCCCGGGAGCGGGGCCTGTAGGGACACACACACACAGCGGCAGAAGGGCCCCGTGTGGGGGGGGACGGGACACTGGGAGCGGGGCCCGGACAAGGGCCCGGGGAGCGGCAGGGCCGCGTATCGGGAGGGAGGCCCGCGGCCCCGCAAGCCGGGGCTGAGGCGCTGCACCCGGGGGCACCGGGACCGGGGTCCCAGTCCGGCCTCGCCGGCGCCGGGGCGGCCCCGCAACCCCTCACCCACCTGCGTGCCCTTGCCGGCGCCCGGCGGGCCCAGCAGCACCGCACGGATGCCCCGCCGGAGCCCCGCGCCCGGCGCCGGCCTAGACCCCGCCTGCGCGCTCGGAGCCATGGCCGCCAGTGGGGGCGGGGCAGGGCTTCGTGGGCGGGGCAGGGGCGTCGGGGGCGGGGGCTGGGGGCGGGGCCAGCCAATAAGACGGCGGAGTTATGCAATGAAGGGGCGTGGGTATTCAACGAATGGGCGGGGTTTGTGGGTCTATGGACGTGGGCGTGGTTACTTGATGAATGGGCGGGGAGTTCGCGGTGAATGGGCGGGGCTACTCCATCAGTGGGAGGGGATACCCAATGAATGGGTGTTATGCAAAGAAGGGGCGGGGTTACGCGATTACTACGGGATTTATTAAATAAAGGGGCGGGGTTAGGAAATAGGAGCGGGTAGTCGATGAGTGGGCGTGGCTAAGAGGAGTGGGCGGGGCGATGCGCACGGCTTGGCCGGAGCGCGCCCTGCTGGCCCCGTGCGCTGGATTCTGCGTGGGGTGCGCGGCTCGGCTCGGCTCGGCTCGGCTCGGCTCGGCTCGGCTCGGCTCGGCTCGGCTCGGCTCGGCCTGACCCGGCCAGCGGCGGGCGCACTGCCGTGCTCTGCACCGCGCTGCCCTCTCCGCCCCGCAGGCCCGGGTGCTGGGCCAGCATCTCGGAGCGGACAGGAGGCTCCGTGGCTCTGGTTGCCAGGAGAACCCACGGAAAGGCCAAGAGCCCGGGGTTAAACAGCAGAACCCGGGATAAGTCGGTCCCCCTCGCCTCCGCAGCGGGGGCAGCTGCCCCTCCGCACGCAGAGCGTCATCTCCTTAGCGATGCCAGGGAGGGAACTGAAAACCAGCAAGAAGGGGGGAAAAGTCCCCTGCCCAGCCCGTGCTTTCTGCGGGAGGTGCGGTGGAACCGTTCCCAAGTGCACGAGTGCAGGCAAAGCCGTGACCCATGGGCCAGCCGGGGCCTCTGCAGGTTCGGCAGAGCTGCATCTGCTGCCGGGGCACCCGCCGAACCCGGCGGCAGCACAAGGGCACAGCCAGTCCCTGACATCTTCCCGACTGCCCCCCGGCTGGTGCTCCAGCCTTTATTCCACGCGAGGCTTCGTTTCCCTGGCACAGAATTTCAGAGGTATTTTTGCGGCTCTTCCCCCCGAGGGTCCCCGCGGCCCCGCACCAGGGCCGGGTGCGGGCTGGCTCGCAGAGCTGCGCACCGTCAGGCTGGGGTGAGCTGTGGGCACCGCAGGGACTCGGTGAGAGCCGGGGTGTCTGCTGAGGGCAGCCCCGGCTCGGGGAGGGGGCGGAACATTCCCTGGGAGGGATGAAGGATGCTCAGAGGCGGCTCAGCCAATGGGATGGCTGGGTTTGGTTGCCGTGGCCACGGTTATGAGGCAGAGCAGGGAGGGAGGTACTGGGATGCCAGGGGTGCAGAGCCCCCCCATCCTCTGCAGGGGTGGCTCGTCCAGGAGCTGGGGCAGGATGAGCAGCCGCTGCAGGGGCCAGTCCCTTCTCTTCGCAGACCCATTGCTGTAACCTGTTTAGGTGATTCCTGAGGTAACAGGGCGGGGGGCACTGTGGGGGGCAGCAGGGGGGCTGGCTTGCCTGGTACTGGGAGGAGGGGACCGGTGGGGGATGCCTGTAGACGCTGCGTTTTGGGAAGGGTGGGAGGAGGGCACCCTGCTATCAGCGCCCCTCTCCTTCACTAAGCCCTCGCGCTGCCTCTCCCCAGAGACCCCAGACCCCCAGCAGCAGCTCTGCCTCAGGGTGCTGTGGGGGCTCGGCGTTCCTGGGGGGAAGGGGAGGCTGGTAGGACGTGTAGACCCCGGGGAGGGACGCACTGGACCGTGGTAAGGAGGGGGTGTCCAGGGCTGGGGCGCGTTTGCCTGGGGCAAGAAATGACCCAGTTAATTGTGCATCGTTTCTGTGCCAAACCAGGAGGAGCTGCTCTCGCTCTCCTTTCCTGAATACGAAAGTGAATATGAAGTGTTTCAAAATCCATTTTTTTCCCCATCTCTGGAGTTCAGTGCTTGCTCGATGTGTGACAGTGCACTGCTGCTCTGGGGGCCGTGTGGTCTCTCCTAATGCCCAGGAATGCCATCAGTAGCTCTTTGCAGCTCTGAGGAATGAAACCTTTCTCTCTCGCTTTGCTTCAGACCAGAGGGACTCCGTTCCTGTGAAAGCCCTCGCACTAGACTTGGATTATCAGAGCTGAAATGTTTACTGTGAGCTCATGCTCAGTTTTGGCTCCCTGGGTTATGGGATGTGCTGGAGCCAGGGGATGAGATACCTAAAGCTAAGTGTGCGAGCTTAACGCTAAAGCTCTGCTAAATGTGCGAGCCAGAAAATGCCGCGCGCTTTAACTTTCCCCCTCGTTCTACTCCCTGTGTCATGGTGTGTCCCCAAGTGGAACTGGAACCCCAGCACGGGTCTGGGCCATCCCCAGGACGGCCGGTGGCAGCAAGTGACACATGCTGTGCTCTTTGAAGATGCCTCCCTGTTCACAGGTCTTGTGTGCTGTGAGGCCTCAGGTCTTTGAGAAGCGCAGCGGATTTCACCCCGCGCAGTGTACAGCAGCCCCAGCTGCATGCCAGAGCACGACGGCACACATTCTGGCATGTCTAGGCCATCCGCTTTGCAGAGTTGGCTTTGTTGTTGACTGTATCCGCACCTGGGCGGCTGCAAGAGCCAGGGCTGCTCTGAGCTGCGGACATGTGTCTCCTCCCCTGGAGAAGACGCTTTGCCCCGTAGTGGGGCTCTTGGCTGAGGGGCTGGTTTGGAGCAGGGCAGCAGAACTCTACCCAGGCAGTGGAAGGGAGGGGGAGCGCCCTGGGGCGCAGGCTGGGTGCTGTACGCTGCTGGAGCTGCTGGAGCCCTGCTTCTCATATTCCCTTCATTTTCCCAGTGTGCTGCATACTCAGAAGCTGCACCCTGCTCAGGGGCCTTTAAAGTAGTGTTGTCACATCTTGACCATGAATGGGTACCTGGATGAATCCAACTTCATGATGGTGGAGGAAGGCTTCACCACCAGAGACCTCCTGGAGAACCTGCTGGTGGAGCTGTGCCAGGCGGTAAGGGCTGGTGGCTCCGGGGCTCCCCGGCAGCTGGCACCTCCCTGTTGCTCACTCCGGCTTCCTCCTAGAGCGACCAGCAAGCCCTCTTCGTGGCAGACCTGGGTGACATCGTGAAGAAACACCTGCGTTTCCTGAAGGCCCTGCCCCGCGTGAAGCCCTACTTCCCGGTGAAATGCAACAGCAGTGAGGGGGTGATCCGGCTGCTGGCTGAGCTGGGGGCAGGCTTTGCCTGTGCCAACAAGGTAGGGCAGTGGGAGGACAGGTGAGGGTGAGCCTCCTCTGGTTGTCTGTGGGAGAGTGGCAGAGCTCACCCTCCTTTCCTAAGATCCCTCTCACCAGACAAAGTTTACAGGGCAGGAGTCTCCCTCTGCTGCCAAAACCATCCCCACACAGCCCAGAGGTGCCTGTCTGCCCTGCCTGGTGTCTCACTCAGTATTATTCCCTTTGACCGATGTTCCAATCTTGGAGCTGGCATCCAGAGACTGGTTTGGCTGGTGGCACAGCTCATCCCTGGGAGCCACCAGCCAGCCCTTGGCTTTCAGGCAGAGCCTAAAGCTCCCGGCTCGCTCCTGCTTCTCATTTGCTCACAGCTGGGTTCCCAGGCAGGATCCAGAGTTAAGCCACTTACTTGTATGTAATTAAGTGGGACGTGTTACCAGCAGGAGAAAGTGCAAAGGGTGGTTACAACTCAGGCCAGCGCTGCCGCTGTCACCCTCACTGCAGCTCACAGGGGTCACGGGCACCAACCCCACCCCCGCTAAACCCCCTCTCATACTGCTCATAACCATCTTGCCACAACCTGCCCTGCCAGGACAAAGTTCACTGGGATCCCTTTGAGCTCCTGCGGGTTTTCCTGGAAAAAACCCCAGCTGCAATGCCAGTGCTTTGCCCTCTGCCCAAGACCAGGGCTGGTGGTGGCCCAGCGTGGCCAGCGCTGGCCCCAGGGTCCTGCCAACACGTGTGCTGTCTCCCTGCAGGCAGAGATCGCGTGGGTGCAGAGCATTGGGGTCCCAGCTGACAAGATCTTCTACAGCAGTCCCTGCAAGCAGGTTGCCCACATCAGATACGCGGCCAGCCACGGCGTGCAGCTGATGGCCTTTGACAATGAGGTGGAGCTCAGCAAGGTGGCCAGGAGCCACCCTCATGCCAGGTGGGTGTCTGGGAGCATCTCTGGAGTCGAAGGCTGGAGCAGGGGCTGGGGAGGTGGCTGGGAGGTGACAGCGGGCCTGGAGACCCCTCAGCACAGTGTGGCTTGGCCCTGCAGGATGCTGCTGGGTATCTCTGCTGACTCCAGCCCTTCTGCCCATCCAAGCATGACGTTTGGGGCCACGCTCAAGTCCTGCCGGCACCTGCTGGAGGCAGCGAAGGAGCAGGCAGTGGAGGTTGTTGGCGTCAGGTACAGCACATGGCCCTTCCTCTATGGGGTTGCTGAGCCCACATTGAACTGGGCTGGGGGGGGGGCTCTGCCCTGCTGGAGCAATGCAGGGTTCACGGAGCCACTGGCTGCTCTGACTGGGAGCGAGGAGCAGGCTGGACCTGGGGAGATTGACCCTTTCTGGGACCAATTTGGGGCAGGTTTGGCCCTCAGAGAGGGTCTGGAGTCTCTGTGGGGACGGCACGGCACTCTGGTGTGGGATGGTGTTTGGGAAGCGCAGAGGTGCCCACAGTGAGCAGTTGTCCTGGTGCTGTGACCCCTCGCTGCTCCCTGGGGCTGCGCGAGCCCTGCTGACACCGGGACCGTGCCCACAGCTTCCACCTCGGGAGCTGCAGGCTGGAGCCCCAGGCCTTGGCGCAGGCTGTGGCTGCGGCACAGCTTGCCTTTGAGGTGGGCATGGAGCTGGGCTACCAGATGCTCCTCCTGGACATCGGTGGGGGCTTCCTTGGCACTGAGGACACCAAAGCCTGGTTTGAAGAGGTACGTGGCTCCTGGCGCCTGCTTGGCAGGCAGAAAGCGAGGCTGGACAGTCTCCCTGGGTCTGGCTGGGCCGAGCTAACCGAGGGGGAACATCTCCTTCCCATCCAGCTCGCTGCTGCGATAAACTCTGCCTTGGACTTGTATTTCCCAAATGGCTGCGGGGTGGAGGTCATTGCAAGACCTGGGCGATTCTACGTCACCTCTGCCTTCACCTTCGCAGCCAGCATCACTGCCAAGGAAGAGGCTCCTGCAGAGCAGCCCGGCTCCGATGGTAGGTGGGAAACGGGGTGGTGGGACAGTGAGACAGGAGCCGCCATGAGCCCTTGCCCTGCTCTCCTCCAGAGGAAGAGCCTGGCAGCAAGAAGAGCCTCGTGTATCACCTCAGTGATGGTATCTACGGCGCCTTCAGCAGCCTCCTGTTTGACAGCCCCTGCCCCAGACCCCAGCTGCACAAGGTGAGGGGCTGGCTCGACTCGAGCAGAGCCCAGCGTGTCCCTCGTGTTGCATCCCATCACCTCAGCTGACCCTGCTCTCCCTCTCTTCGTGGCTGGCCCTGGGCTCCATGCCAGCAGAACGGAGAGGTGATGGTGGAGCTCCCGGAGTGCTGCAGCCAGAATCCGTGGGCTCCTGGGGCTGGGATATGGCAGGTGGATATTCAGAAGGTCTCTGTGGTGCAGGGCATCCTCATGCGCTGTGCCCGCTCCCTCTCTGCCCACAGCGACGCTGCCCAGATTCCCCCTGGCGCAGCAGCAGGCTCCGCGGCCCCGCAGGACTCGCCGAGGACCGCATCGCCGACGCGCTGGAGCTGCCCGAGCTGCACGTTGGGGACTGGCTGGTCTTTGAGGACATGGGTGCCTACACCATCGCAGCCCCATCAGTGCTCGGGGGGGGGCCCCCAGCCGCGCATCACCTACGCCATGTCCCGCCTCGCCTGGTAAGGGACGGTCGTGCCCGGGCCGTGGGGATGCCATCTTTCACTCCAGCTGGGCTGTTTCCCCAAGGGAGGGCAAATCTGGGTCCCAGAACCTGGAGATTCAGGGTATAAACCTGCCCTCAGAGGCAAAACTCACGTTTTGTGAGCCCTGGCAGATTCGAGCCAGTTTTCCACCACAGCAGCCGCAGGCAGCTCGGCTCCAGCCATGCGGGTGGGGCTGGTGCTGGGGGACACGAGAGCTCCAACCCCCTCCCTGGGCCCGTCCTGCAGCGTTCCGTGACGCAGTGCTCCCCCCGCCGCTCCTCCGGTGTCTCCCACCCGCAGGAAGGCCGTGCAGCTGTGCCAGGGAAAGCCGCCGCACACAGAAGGCGATCGGGAGGGCGTGTGCGCCCCGCTGTCCTGCGGCTGGGAGATGGCCGAGGCGCTCTGCGTCACCCCGGTCTTCGCTCCGGCCGGCATCATCTGAGCAGCTTCGGCCCCGGGGCATTCCCTGCCGCCGGCGTCACCTGCCACCGGGATCTGTCGCCACCAGCATCCACCGCCACCGGCACCACCCCGCCCCGTGGCACCACCCCGCCCCGTGGCACCACCCCGCCCCGTGGCACCACGCCGCTGCCGCCGTCGCCCCAGTCCTCTCCCACGGGCACCGCCAGCCGGGGCTTTGGAGCGTTCGCACAGAGCCCGTTCCTGCTGCTCCGGTGGAGCCGTGTGCCTGGCGGGGGCTGGGGGTGCTCAGCGGGTTGGGGTGCGTTTTTTTTAGGAGTTACGGTAATAAATGGTTGTCGATCGCGGCTCGGGGTTCGTGGGAGGCAGCCACGGCTCTTCCTCCCCACCTGCGCCGGAGGCGGCGGGGAATCCTTCTGCAATGAGCGGGAGCTGCCAACGGGGCTTCGCTCGTCCGGGAAGGCGAGGTCGCTCACTCAGAGCTTGGACACTGTGCAGGCATCCACAGGGACCCGTGGATTCCGGGGCGGAGGGAAGGAAACAGGGGGGCGGGTTCTGGGCCGTTGGTGCTCCTGGGGGGAAGATCCAGGCCTGATGACATCCCCCCCTCCCCAAGCTCTCACCAGCCCTGTTGAAGCGCCCTGTCCCTGGGGGGCACTGGAAGGACCCTGAGGCATCAGAGTAGGGTGTGCTGGGAGCAATGAGACACTGGGGGGATGTGGGGGTCACTGGGAGCAGTGAGGGGTCACTGGGAGCACTGGGAGGACACTGAGAGCACTGAGAGGACACTGGGGCACTGGCGTGGGAGCACTGGAAGGACACTGGGGCTCTGAGATGGGAGCACTGGGAGGACACTGGGAGCACTGGGGAGCCCGGCGCTGCCCCCCCGCCCCGGCCGGCAGGGGGCGGTCCCTCCTCCCGCCGGCAGGGGGCGCTGAGGGGCGGGGCGGCCGCTCGCGCCGCTCCTCTCTCTGGCTCCGCCCGGGGCCGCCGTAAAGTGCGGTGCGGCTGTCGCGGCTGCGGCTGCGCTTGGCGGCGAGTGGTGTCGCGAAAGGCCTGTGAAGGACGGTGGAGGTGTCTGTCTGTCGGTGTCTGTCATCACCGCAGCGATGCCGTTCTGGGAGCTGCAGCGGCAGTTGGGCATTGACGTGGACCGGTGGCTGCTGCGGCAGAGCATGCCGCAGCCGTACGGCATGGCCGGTGCCTGCCACGCCTTCGAGCGCGAGTGGGTGGAGTGCGGGCACGGGCTGGGCCAGACCCGGGCCCGCCGGGAGTGCCGGCCCGAGTACGAGGACTTCATGGAGTGCATGCACCGCACGAAGCTGGTGAGCGGGAGGGGTGCGGGAACGGGGCTGAGAGTGGGGGAGGCACCGGGAGCAGAGGGAGAACGGTAGGGGCGGGGGGAGGCACCGGCAGCGGGAGGAGGGCAGTAGCGGAGCAGGGGGTGGGACTGAGAGCAGCGAGAGGGCAGTACTAGACCGGCGGGGGGGGCAGGGGGAGCACCGGGCTCGAGGCAGAAGGGAGGGGGCAGCACCAGGACAGGGGGAGCTCCAGCCTCGGGGCAGCAGTGGGGGGATCACTGTGGAGGGGGAGTGAAGGGCCACGTCAGGCTGGAGGGGACACTGGCACAGCCAGACAGGAGGTGGGGACGCCTGAGGTCCTGGGCCAGTCCAGGGAGAGGGTGCTGAGGATCAAGGCTGAGATTTGGAGGCCCCAGCCCAGGCTGAGGAGGGGGCTCGAGGAGTCCCTGTTCTCAGGTAGCATCTCCCGACTGGCGATGGGGCCCTGCCCAGTGTGAGTTGGGGGCCTGGCCCTGCAGCAGCTTCCCCAGGGTAGCTGTGGGACCAGCGGGGCTCTGTCCTCTGCGGCCTGCAGCCCCCTCCTCCTCTCCAGCAGCAGCCGGGATCCATCCTCAGCTGTGGCAGCCCTCGGAGAAAATGCTGCCTGGTCACTTGGGGGCTGCAATCCCAGTTGTCACCAGCAGTAAAATGTGCTGCAGCAGCCTGAAAGCCCCAAAGGCTCTGGCAGGAGACTTGAAGCCACATGGGGAACCCCAAGGGCAGGGTTGATGTGGGTTCCATGTGTGTGTGGCTTTTGGGGACTGCCAGGATTGGAGCTGGGGTCACCAAAATGCTTTTCCTGCTTGTCCCAACCCTCTTGTGCGCTTTGCCAGGCCATGCGGATGAAAACCATCCTTGAGCAGAGAGACAAGATGATCAAAGAAGGGAAGTACACGCTGCCTGACTACCACAAGGGCAAAGAGGAGTTGCGGCCGTGATCCTCAGGGAACGTGAGCCTTTGTCACCCATGGAGTCGTGGATGTGGAATTCCTCTGTGAAGAAAACTTGCGGCACGAGGGTGTTACACTGTAGTGGTGGGGTGGGGTCTGCGGAAGGGGATTGACACCACAGTGGGCATTGCTCGGGGCAGTAAATATCTCCTCTGGAACTGTGTTTGGCTCAGCCTTGGGTTTTGGGGGTTTTTTTGTTTGGGTATTTTTTTTTTAAGTAAGGCTCGGCTTGAGGGCCTCTCTCTGGAGCAGGGGCTGCTGGGGGTGCTTCTGAGACCCTGGAAGCACTGTGGTGGTGCTGGGGATGTGCCCTTGCAGAGCTCAGATGCTCCTGGAGCCTGGGTGAGCGGGTACCATGGACTTTCTGAGCTTTCCCTTTGTGCTTGCAACTCCTTTCTCCCTCCCGGGCAGCAATTATTGCTGGAAATAAGAATGACCTGAAAGAGTACAAAAAAAATCCTTATGTGAGCCTCAGCTGCAAAACTTCATCTTAATTTGAAGCCCACAGGTGTGCTGGGCTGGTCCCAGTTGGTCTCCAGCTGATGGTAGTGTTGTGTGAGATGAAAACCTGGTTAAAACAACTCGCTTCCACCTGGATCTGGGGTGGAGGGGCACGGGTTTCATTTCTCCCCTGTGCAGAGCTCGTCAGGGGCTCTGCTGTGCAATCCTGTGTGTCAGCGGGATCCGTTGAGGGCGCTGGGCTGGCTGGCGGTGGCCCTGGCACAGACAAGTGCTCCATCCCTCTGTCAGGGGCCCTGACAGTGGTGCCTGCCTGCCCAGCCACTGCCCCTCACTTCCTGAGGCTGGTATTCCCCCTTCTGCCAAATCCAACAGGGTTTTGTAACAGCATTAAGGCAGGTGAGTACCTGGAAACAGAGAGGGTCTGGATCTGTGCTTTAATCTATGTTTTTAATGCTGATGGTTGTGGATTTAATGCTTAATCTTTGGTGCAGGTGGAGCCTGTGAGTTTCCTGATCCTCACAAATCCCCGTGCTGGGATGATAAATGCTGACGTGAGTGCGGTGACTCCGGCAGGCAGAGCTGGCCGAGACGCACTGAGGGGCTACTGCTCCCGGTCCAGGTGCAGTCTTTGACTCTGGCCCCACCGGTGCCTTTGGCTGTGGATCAGCAGGACTTTGGGCACAGCTCCGTGTGTGTCTCCAGCGGAGACAAGGGCAGCCCTGGCAGATCTCCTTTTTCCTCAGACACCTTGGGAATAATTAACCGGGTGGGAGAGCAGCTGCTGTGAGTGGTCTGTTCAGGTAGTGCCTGCCTGGAACCTGGGGGATTGGATTTAAGGGGTCACCTAACCTGATGTGACAGGAGCAAAACCCCATGCTCTCCCGACAGGTGCCCTTCCTCTGCCCGCAGAGAGGGAGCTGCCACCGCTTTGAGCCCCTGCGGTGGGGACACGGATCCGTCCACGGACCAGGAAGAGCCTCGCAGAGCCCTGATTCTGGGCACAGACCCTGGAAGAGCCGTGCCCTCAGATCAGATGGGCCACAGCTGGGAACTGTGATGTTGGGACCCTCTGCCATCCTGCGGGAAGAAACACTTCCCTGGCTCTCACCCTGGTTCCACGGGGGCTGTGGCAGCGATGGTCTCCCAGGTGCCACCCCAGTGGGTTTTGGCCTTCTAGGGATTTTTGCTGCTCCTCATGGAGCTCTCCCACAGCTCCCCAGCCTTTCCAAGCACACCCTTCCCCCAGGCCCAGATGGATCTGTTACTCCGGCCCAGATGGGTTCCCTCTGCTCGGGCTGATTCACGGCTGCAGTCTTCCCGGCACGTGGGATGGAGCAGTTTCTCGCTGGGAGCAGAGAGCCCTGAATTCTGAGTCTGCATCCGATAAGAGCTGGGGCTGCTGGAGGCAGGGAGCTGCTCTCCTGATAATCCGCAGGGATTTTGTTTGGCAAGTTCAAATGGGAAAACTCTTTGGTGGTGATTAGTTCCAGGGCTGTGCTTGCACCCCCTCCACTGGAATCCCTCGTTATGGATGGTGATTAATTACCCTCCCCTTTTCCAGGGAGGCAGCAGGTTCCCAGTGCTGGTGGTCGGCCCTGGGAACAACTCCTTGGTGGCAGCTTGGCCATGGCAGTCAGTAGTTCGGCAGCAGCACAGACCCCTGGTGAACAGGTGGCACTGGCTGGCAGCGCCCGGAGCACACGCTCCTGGGAATTGCTGGCTTGCAAAAAAGCCCAGGCTGTGAAAGGGAAGAGTTGATTCCAGGGAAGGGGGTGGGGGGGGAAAGGGCTCAGCAAAAATCCCGGCAGCTCAGTGGTGTCGAGTGACTCATCTTGCCGAGCTGTCCAGATGTCGGAGAAAATGGGGAAGTGTATCCAAACACTCCTGCTTCTCGGGCTCTTTGGAGCTATCCTGAATCCAATTGTTACGGTGAGAGGTGTTAATGCAGCCAAGGGCAAGTGGTGACCAGGAGGAGTGGATCTGTGAGTTGGCATTAAAAGCTCTGTTAGAGATTTCAGCTGATAAGGAAAATAACCAGAGAGCTGGTGAAAACAGTGAAATTTGGGGAGAGGGGAAAAGCCAAGGAGGAGGCAGCGATGGAAAGTGGGTCCGATCGTTCCCCCGGGCAAAAGGGATTTGGAGCATCCTTGGCTGCTGAATGTCACTCACCGTGGAGCCCTGAATGGGATTAATTCCCAGCATGGAATGGATCCAAATCTACACTGTGCTGTTGGCTTCCTTGTTGTTCTGGCCCAGGATGAAGCTGTGTCCGGGCTGGGGCGGGAGGGCTCCAGGAGCTACTGCCGCCGGCACAGTCTCATATTGATCCCAACTGCTTTCCCAATGGTTTCCCACCTCCCCCATTCTCGTTTTCCTATAACCCTCAGCTACCCTGGACCTGGGGTCTGCAGGGTGGGTGATCTCCACCTCCTGTAGTTCCCACTTTCTTGGATGAGCCAGGAGCCTCCAGCAGCATCTGCAGCTCCGCTCCTGCTCGGAGAGTGGGAATAAACAGCTCTCAGGAGATGAATAATTTATCTGAAGTCAAGGGAAAAGGCAGCTCCATCCGTGGGCTCGGGCGAAGGTGGTGGTGAGGGAGACAGGCAGAGGTGCTTGCTGGCTGCTCTGCACTGGGAGGCTTCGCCTTGTGCTCTGTGGATGCTGAGCGGGACCCCAAGGTCTCATCCCCCTCCTCATTGTCCACAGGGCAGGATTGGAGAGGTGAAAGGAGGGGGGATCTTCCTGGAATAGCAATTCCTCATCCCCATGCAGACAAAATAATGCACGCTCCTAACCCAGATTCATAGCACAAATAACCTGGCTCCCTGAGGGATTTCTGGAAAGGTGTTTTGGGTATGAAACTGGCTCGGTCTCCCGGCCACCCCCACTACTCCAGAATTTGACACGGCTCCGATCAGCAGGGTTTGCTCTGAGGCTGCTGCAAGGGAGGGGACTGTAGCCCAGTCAGTCACACTGAGTACAGGGTGTCGAAGGGACGCTTCACCCTGAAGGCAGCACTTGGCCGGCCGCAGGGCAGAACCATGTGTGTCACGTCCTGGGTGGAGCAGGGGTAGCTGGCAGCATCATGCACGTCGCCCCAGTGCCCACCAGACTCTGGGCTTGCAGGGGCGACAGCTGATGGTCTGCGTGTCGCACACGTGGCTGAGCCACCCAAGTCACCCGGGAACTTTGGGAATGTCCAGCTCTTGGGGTGCTTTCCTCCTCCCAATGTGCCCAAAGCTCCTGGCTCTGACAGGGTGAGCCCTCGCTGCTCCCAAACTCATGGATTTGGGGGTTTCTTGTGGTGCCAGAACTCAGCCGCAGCTTGAGCGTGGTGGTTGTGTTTATCCAGCAGTGTCCGATGCCGGCCCACAAAGATGCCCTTTCCCAGCACCAGCCCAGCCGATTGGGGCTCCCAGGAATCTCGGGTCTGTGAGGCCTTGGCTGCTGCGTCTCTGGGCTCGATGTCCCACAGTGCATCTGCACGTGGGTGGGTTTTGGCCAAGCGCTGCCTCCTGTAGTGCTGTCCCCTGTGCCTGGAGCTGCGCAGGCAGGGCTGCGGGGCAACACGTGCTCTGCCCCAGCCACGTCCCAAGTGTCCATGAGCGTTGTCACCACACCCTGCGCGTGTCCTGCGCTGCATCCACCCCCTCGCTGGAGGTACTCGAGGAAACAGCCGCTGGGAAGCAGAGGCACCTGTTGGGATGAGATCTGAGAACCTGAGAGGAAGAGATTCCCGCAGGGCAGCCGGCTGTGCCGAGGCCCCAGGAGAACCGGGGCGACGGGCTGGGCCTGGCCGCGTACGACGCCGTGGAAGCAGCCGTGCTGGTTTGGGGCCGTGGCATGGCACTGTGGCACGCTGGGTGCCACCATCGCAGCGGGGCAGCTGGCTCTGCCGTCGGCCCGAGCGGTTTATCCTGCTCCACTCGTGCCAGGCGGCCGGGGCTGTCCTGCAGCTCCGTCACCCCGTGGGGCTGCTGGTGGTGACCCTGCCCGCACCGCGGCTGCAGTTGGCACCGCCTCGGCTGGAGCTGGGATGCCTGGGTGCCCTGCAGGTGAGAACCTGGGCAGCATGCGGCTTTCCCAGCCCTCTCCGTGCCTGTCCTTGCTCTTTGCCAGCGCTTTCCATGCCTGTCCTTGGTCACGTCCCACGCTCCCGCCGCGGCTGCTGGCCCCAATCGATGGGTGCTCTAATTACCCTGGGCCTGCAGGGATCCAGAGGATGGGGATGCTGAGGGGAAAGGGGGGGGTCAAGAGGGGCTGTGTGGGGAGCTGCTGGGTGGTTGAGGGGGGACCCTTTGTGCAATGGGGGTATTGGGGTGGCCGTGCAAGCTGGCAGTGGGTTAGGGAGGAGCCTGGGGGGTGCTGGGCATCAGAGTGCACTGGGGAGCCCCAGCAGGCTGGGGGGCACAGGGTGGATTGGGGGGAGCTCAGGCAGGTTGAGGGGTACAGGGGGATTCAGGTGGTACCTAGGGGTGTGTCAGACATTGGAGTGTGCTGAGGACCCTGGGCAGGTCGGAGGGCACAGGGGGATTGGGGGGAGCCCGGGGGGGGGTGTCAGGCATAAGGGAGCCAGGGCAGGTTGTGAGCATGGTGGGGGTCAGGGGGTGTCCAGGGGGTGTGAGACATCGGGGTGCGCTGGGGAGCCTGGGCAGGTTGGGAGGGCGGGGGGGGGGCAGGAAGGAGCCCGGGCAGGTTGAGGGGCACAGGGCGGTTCGGGGGTGCCCCGGGCGGAGGGTGCCGGGGGGAGCGCCGGTACCGGAGCCTCGCGATGCCGGGGGCTGCCCGGACCCCCCCCCCCCCCCCCAGGCCCTCCCGCCGCCCCGGTGGGCAGGGCTGGGGGAGGCGCCGCAGCGGCGGCAGCGGGAACGGCAGCCGGAACGGGAACGGGAGCGGCACCGGGAGCGGCACTGTGAGTGCCGCGTCCTGCCGGGAGCGGAGGGTGAGCGGGGCCGGGGTGTGCGCACCGGGGAGCGGGTGTGGAGCGGGGAAAGGCGGCGGATGGGGATGGGGATAGAGGGGAGGCAGCAGCCGAGGGGATGGGGATGGGGATAGAGGGGAGGCAGCAGCCGAGGGGCTGGGCTGGGGCTGCCGGCACCGTGCCGGCAGGACCCGGGGGGAGCAGAATGGGGGGGGGGCCAGACCGGCCCCGTGCGCCCCGCACCCCGCTGCCTCCCGCACCCGCTGCACCCCCTGCTCGCGCCCTGCTGCCTCCCGCACCCGCTGCACCCCCTGCCCGAGCTCCAGCCCCGCAGCCCCTGTAATCCCCAGCCCCAGCCTTGCCCCCTCCCCAGGCACATATAACCGCCCCCATAACCGCACACCGCGGGTCCCCCAAAAGCAGGGCGCGGGCCGAGCCCTCGGTGCCGGGGGAGGGGGGGGGAACGCGGATTTGGGCCGCGGTTCATTTTTTGTAGCTTTTCCATGGGGGGTGAATGACTCATGGAATCCTTTCTCCCTTTCTTCCAGTATTTTTTGGGGTCTCTTTGTTCCTGTTTTGCTGATTAAATGATGATAACAAGGCAAGGCTCCGGCGATGGAGGCGGCTCCTCCGCCGCGGCATCGGTTGTAGGAGTCTCAGTCATTTCATGTGCATTTTTCCTGGCCGAGCTAGAGGACACAATGGGAATGGGTTTAAATATGTCTCATGCAAGGTGCTTATTTGCCCGGCGTGTGAACGCGGCACGGCTCGCTCCCTGCGTGAGCCCAACCATTTTGCCCTGCCATGATTAATAGGATTTTTAAAGCTGTTCCCACTCTTGAGAGGGACACCCCCCCCCCCCCCCCCCAGGTACAAAGGGCAGAGCCGATGCGATGGCTTCTTCTTGTACTGAGCACAAAGAAATCGAACCCAAAAGGTTGGACTTTGCTTTGTGGGAGTGAGCGGGTGCCAGGGATGCCAGCAGGAGCTTTGCTGGCAGAGGGGCTGTCGTGCCACTGTCCCCGGGAGCCCTGGGCCATCAGAGCAGCAAGGGGGAAACTGAGGCAGGGTTCGGGAGCTCCAGCTGATTCTCCTGCCCGAGAGGTGCTTGGGCACAGGTGTGAGGGCAGAGGTATCCATGGTGGGATGGTGCCTTCTCCATCACTCCCAGTGCCCATGGAGGGCAGGGAGCCATGGCTGGCAGCCTAGTGTCACGCGTTATTCTCCTTCTGCAGGCTGCTGCCCGCAGGGACGTCCTGCCCACCCTGCTGCCCACGCCGTGGGCCATGTCGTCCTCTGACGAGGAGACCCTCAGCGAGCGCTCATGTCGGAGCGAACGATCGTGCCGGAGTGAGCGCTCCTACCGCAGCGAGCGCTCGGGCAGCCTCTCACCCTGCCCTCCTGGGGACACCTTGCCCTGGAATTTACCTCTCCATGAGCAGAGGAAGCGGAAGAGCCAGGACTCAGTGCTGGACCCGGCCGAGAGGGCTGTCGTCAGGGTCGCAGGTGAGGGCAGCACCCTGTTGTGCGACGGGTCCCCCCAGGATGCGGAGATGGGGCTCCCCAGGCTCCCCCTGCAGTGGCTGGGATGGTCTTGGGTCCAACCCTGTCCTCTACTGCTCCCCAGAGAGCTGGGATGGATGGGATGGGGTGGGATGGGATGGGGCAGGCAGGGATGGATGTGACCCTTGGCAGCCGAGGGCCAGGGTGGCGTTTTGGCTTTGTGATGGCTTTGTCCTGCACGGGCAGGGCTCACCGCGGGCTGTTCGTACCCTCAGCACGCTGGTGTTAAGGGATGAGTGAGCACCTCTAATGCTTGGGTTGGGTGACATTAAAATGTCTAATTAAGGACTAAATGTCTCCTTGATGGAACAATGTCCTCTGCCAGACTCTGGGGAGGAATTTGCCCAGGGAGGTTTGTGACTCCTGCCCGGCTGATGGTGCCGGGCCTGCTCCTTTGCCGTGGCGGTGCCTGTTGGCACCCCATCGCTGTGCTCACGGGGACATCCAGGGTCCCTGCGCTGCTGTGTCGTGGTGGGGACACTGCTCTATGCGTCCCCTCGCCTACAGCGGTGCCGCCGGCTGCTGTCACACCCCGGGAAGGGACCGGGATAGGAATGAGAAACAAAGACAGGGATGGACCCGCAGTGGCTGATGGCTCCTTCCCTGGCACCGGAGCTGGGATTTGCTTCTCCTCCCAGGACAAATGGCTGGTGGGGCTTTGATCTGCGGCCACTGGGGTCTGGCCCCTTCCCACTCCCCAGGGGCCTTTGATCCACTCCTGCCAGAGCAGACAGGGATCTGGGGCTGTGCTGGAACCCCTGCCGAGCCCTGGCCGGGCTGTTCCCAGCTGCCACCCCAAGGAAACCACTGGGGCCCATCTTTCATCCCGCTGGCCGAGGTGTGCACGAGTTCTCGAGGTGCCCACTCTGCCCTGCCAGCCCCTGCTGCCCCAGTCGATCGGAAAACCAGTCCCAACACTGGCCTCCACGCCCTGTGGGGACTCGAACTGGGAGCACTGGGGAGCTGGGGGACCCCAGCATCCATGGGCTGATCCACCCAGAGTGGTAGCGGGATGCTGGCCGCCTGCCCTCTTGCCTGTCATGTGTGGGCACTGCGCGACGCGCGCAGCCCCAGCCGTGCCGGATTCCGCTTGGGCAGGTTGTGCCGTCCTGGCTTGGGGGCATCTTCAGGCAGGAAGAACCAGTTGATGCAAATGATGGTACTCAAAAGCAGCTGTCTGGGGCTGGGGGAGGCAAATGTGCAGGGTGCGGCTGGCTCTGCCCTCGACACCAGCACTGCCGAGGCTGGGGAGGGGGCCCACAGCACCCATCACCCCTCATGGACAGGCTCTGCCCCAAAAGTCCCATCCTGCTGGGTGCTGAGCACCCTCCCGTGCCCTGGGACCAGACCCAGCCAAGGCACAACCATTTCCCAGCTGTGTTTCTTCCCACCTGCCTGGGATGCTGAGCGCTTGTCGTCACACTGGCTGGATCCAGCCCGTGATGAAAGGCGCGGGGATGTCACAAAATCGGGTCTCATGCAGATTCCCCATTAAAATAACTCGTGCGGTGCAGCTCAGCAGTGCTGAGCCGGGAAGAAAGAATTTGGAGACAGTTTTGTGTCACCAGGTTTGAAAATGAGCTGAAATATTGATTCAGATCCTTGCATTATTCGGCGGGGCTGTCTGCAGCGCCGGCTACCCCCGTGCCTGTCCCCACCATGGGGACTGGGGACCAGGAGTGGTGACAGGGTGTGCCCTGGGGACCTGGCACCGCTCAGTGTGCCTGGGGAGAGGGTGGGGGCTTGGCTCCCTGGCCCCCTGGGAAGGGGCACTGGGGAGCCAGCCCAGTGGCATGAATGGAGCCCAGGCATCGTGTGGGGTGGGGGGACCTGTTCCACACCCAGCCATGGCCTTTGCGGAGGTGGCACAGGAGCGGTAGCACCTCGACGGTTTTGGGGGCACTCACGGGGCTGGGGTCCGATGGTCTCTGCGTCCCTTCTGGCCATCAGAGCCAAGGGAAGGAGGATGCAGCTGTGCCCAGGAAGGGGGTGCAGCAGCGGGGCCCTTGCTGGAGGTGCCAGTGCTGTGGCACCAAGGGCTGGGCGCACCGCTCTGCACCCCCTGAACTGCTGGGGCTGCCTGTGCCTGCACCTCTGGAACCTCCAGTGCCAGGCTGGGTCCCCGGCAGCCCCTGGAGCCGTTCCCTGCTTTGCTGCCGTCTCCCTGGAAGGCAGAAGGAAAGCGGGACGCAGGGGGTCAGCGTTTGGCCCTTGGCCCCGCGTCTCTCTGTCTCGCTCCGGCCGCTTGGCAGAGGACAAGGGATGGTGGCGGCGTTGGGAAGAAAAGGCTCTTTCATCCCAAACCTCTTCGCATTGGATCCTGCCGGGGGTCACATTCTGCTGGGGGTGCTGGAGGGGAGAAGGAAGAGTGGACGAGAGGCAGCACAGGGCGGTGGGAGAGGCGTCGCGGGGGTTTCCAGGGTTGTGCTCTGGAAAAGGCTCCTGGGAGCCCTTTGTCCCTCGGGAGCAGCACCCCAACCCCTGGCAGCAGCCAGGCCTCCTTGGAGACGCGGGAACAAACCTCCTTGTTCTCTGCTGCCTGAGACGGCTGCGAGCGGCTCTCCCGGTGCCCAGGGAGGAATCGCTGTGTGCCAGCTGGCCGGCGCAGATCCCCCGGCCCTGGGAACGCGGTTTCGGGTCAGACAGGCACTGTGAGCGTGGGCAGCTCCGCAGGCTCCGAGTGGGGCGGCTTCATGCTTGGAGCCGGGGCAGTGGCGCTCGCTGTGTCCATGCTCGCAGGATCTCTGTCGCTCCTGGCACCACTGGGCACAAAGGCAGCCCCGCCACGAGGCCGCCATCGTCACCATCGCGCCATTCCGGGCCCTCCTCCCCACGGAGCCACCGCTGGGGTGCAGCCAGGCACCCGCGCTCCGTGCGGCAGTAATTGCTTCTCCTAATTAAGGCTCTGGGGTGAAGGGGAGCTGTCCCCAAAGCTGGGGCAAAGGGAGTGCTTTGTGTGACCCCCCCTAGCCAGGGCTGCAGGAGGAGGAGGGCGAGGATGGTGGCTGCTGCTGGTGGCCCCTCATCATCCCCAGAGGGATGTGGGGTGCAGCCCCTCCATCCCCCAGGGTTTGGGGGGGTTCCTGGGTGGTGGTGGGGAGACACACGATGTCTGGGCTGAGTGGGATGGGGCTTTTCTCGTTGCCATGGTTACCCAGCTGGCAGAGCCTGGCCTTCTGGTTGCCATGGGAACAGCGCAGCCAGGGTGAAAAAGCAACATCTTGTGGTGGCCAAAAAAGGCCAGGATTTGCCCCGGCGGAGGAGGGGGGCAGGGCTGCCTGGGGTGGGCTGGATCCGGCCGTGGGTCATGGTGAGGGGTGCCCTGGGGTCTGGGTGATGATGGTGGGGTTCCTGGGGTGTCCCCTGGCAGGGGGCAGCTGTCCCCGTGCCCCCATAACGCTGTTCCTTCTTCCCTCTGCTGCTCCCAGAACCTCCGGGAGGGCTGGGGTGTGGGGGCTGCCGGGGGTTTCTGCTGGGTGTGGGAGTGCCAGGCTCTGTGCCCCATCCTCAGGGTTTGCCCCTGCTGTGCCCCTTGATGGGGCCCCCCACAGCTCCTGGGTGATGCCAGGGGCTCCCGTTCTCCCCCGGCCCCCAAAGCGATGCTGAGGGGCCTGGCTCGCCTGCACACCTGATTCTCCGGGTTTTGCCAAGCCGGAGCAGGGGGACCCTGCCAGACTCCAGGCTCGCTGCTCTGCCCTGGCTGGGGCACTGTGGGCTTACTGGCATCCACTGGGCTGCACTGGACTCAGTGGACTGCACTGGGATGCAGTGCTCCAGGTTCAGTGGGATGCACTGGGAGCACTAGGATGCACTGGACTCACTGGGCTGCACCAGGATGCAGCACGCTGGGCTCACTGGGCTGCACTGGGCTGCACCGGGCGGCAGCACTCTGGGCGCACTGGGGCGCACTGGTGTTCGCGGGGGAGCTCTGTGCGGCGGCGCCGGTGGCCCCGTGTAGCGCGGTGTCGGGTGGCGCTGCTCGCGCTGTCTCCGCGCGGAGCCCCCGCCCCTCTGGCGGGGCTGCCCCTCCCTGCGGCCGCCAGGGGGCGCGGCGGGGCCCGGGCGCGGGTGGGGGCGGGGCCTGGGCAGAGGGGCGGGGCCGTGGGCGTAGTCAGACCTGGCGGGCGTGACCTGAGTGTATGGGCGGGGCGATGGGGGCGTGGCCAGACGCGATAGCGGGACCCGACTGTGGGCGTGGCTCAAGGTTGTGGGCGTGGCCTTGCCAGCCGGTGAGCCGTGCCGGCGATGGGCGGGGGTGTGGGCGTGGCTTGTGTCCGTGGGCGGGCCCGGCGGGCGGGCCCGTGGCTGTGAGCGGTGCCGTTACCGATTGGTGGGCGAGGCCTGCGTTTATGGGCGTGGCCTATGTCGTGGGCGGTGCCGGTAGCGGTTGGTGGGCGGCCCCGTTACGGGTGGGCGGCCCCGACTGTGGGCGGTGCCGATGGCCCCGGTGGGCGGTGGCGGCGGAAGCGGAGCTCAGACCGGCCCCGCCGCCGCGCCGGGCGCTGCTCGGAGGCCGCGGGCACAAAGGCGCCATGGCCGGGTACGTGCCCGGGCTGCTGCCCGCCACCCGCAGCCAGGAGAAGGAGTTCGTGCAGGCCTACGAGGACGTGCTCGAGCGATACAAAGGTACCGGCGCCGTGGGGCCCGCCGGGGGGGCTGGCGGGGCGTCCCGGGGGGCGCCGAGTCCCCCACGGGGGTTCTCGGGGTCGCTGCGTGGGCATCCAGAGGGATTGGTGTCCCTGGGGTCCCCTGCGTGGGGTGCAGGGGGTCCCAGTGTCTCAGGTGTCCCTGAGTGGGGATCCCGAGGGAGGAGGGTCCCTGGGGTCCCCTGCGTGGTGTACCAGAGGTCCCCTTGTGTGGGTATTCAAGAGGATGAGTGTCCCTGCGTGGGGTGTCCCGTGGTCCAAGTGCCCCTTGTGCTATCTGTGTGTGGTGCCGGGTGTCTGAATGTCCCTGGTGTCCCCTGTGTGGGGTGGCAGAGGTGCCCCTGTGTGGCGATCTCGAGGGATGAGTGTTCCTGCGTGGGCAGGACACGAGATGAGTGTCCCTGCATGGGGTGCTGGGGATCTGAGTGTCCTTGGGGTTCCCTGTGTGGGGTTCCTAAAGGATAAGTGTCCTTTGTCTGAGCTGCATGGGGTGCCTAAAGGACAAGTGGCTCTGGTGTCCCTACGTGGGTGCCCAGGGCCCCTGTGCCACCTTGCCATCCCAGCACCCCACCTTGCTGCTCCGAGCGCAGCAACATCTGTCATCCCTGACTACATCCCCACTCCGCCTGTCCCTGTAGCCCCGTGCTCCCTCTTCTGCGCCGTCACCGGGCAGGGACGAAGGGCTGATGGTTCCGGCTGTGCCGGTGCCGGCAGTGAGTGTGCAGTTTTGATGCCGGTGCCTCCTCTCCGGAGTTGTGTGTGCTTCCATTATTGTTGTTATTGTTGTTTCTCCTTGCTGCAGAGCTCGAGTTGTTTTGGAGCCCAGATTCCGGCCCCACAGGGCTCCTCGTGCTCCGTTTTGTAAGTTTAGCAGCCAAGGCTCTTTAAAACGCGGATGACCGAGTCCAGAGGACGAGCGCTCGCTTCCTTTTCCTTTCTGCCTGCGGAGAAAGGAAATAATGGAGTCCCCAGCTCCGCGATCCCAGGGATGCCACTCAGACCTCCCTGAGGTGTGAGAAACATCCCACTTTCAGGGAATAAAAGCCTCTTTGGGTGCCTTGGAAAGTCACTGGATAACGTGGCGCGAGCTCGCCCAAGTACTTGACAAACTTTTATTAATAAAAAGCTTCTTTGATGCAGCTGGGTTCAGCACAGAGACACGAGGAAACGGTGCGGTGGATGCCAGCGCCTGGCATGGGAAGAGGTGGCATTTGCTTTGGTTTCACTTTGTTCCAAAAAAGAAATTGAAATTACAGGGTCTTTGAATGGAGTCCAGCCACGGCTCCACCAGCGGCGCTGCCGGGCTGGGCCCTCGCTCCGTGCTCGGGCTGTTGTGTCCGTAGTGGAGCGGCAGGGTTCCCCTGGGAAGGAGGGTTTCTCAGGTTGGGTCATGCCCGGTTCCTGCACTGGCTTCTGGTGGGAAGCTGGGAGTCACTTGGAAATGCCCTGCTGGATGGTGTTTGATCTCATTTGCAATGTTTGATGCAGGGGAGCAAGTGTTTATCCTGTGGGAAAGCTCTCTTTCACCTTTGACCCCTTCCCAGCTCCCAGCCACTCCCAGGAGGGTCCCATCCAGGTGGGAGCCTCCAGTTCCAGTCGCTGGGCTCCGAGCTGATGGATGTGTTGTCTCTTCCCAGCTTTTCCCCACTGTAGCTCCTGTAAACAGCTTTGGTTTTCCTGTCCGGAACAAGTTTTCCACTGGCTCGTCCCCTCCCCCTCTTAATCCTGCAAAAATGAAGAGGTTTCACTGAAATGGGACTGCTGGGGCCGAGCGCCGTGGGGAACCCCGTGGGGCCGGTGTCTGGCTCGTGGGGCCGGTGTCTGGCTGGTGGCCACCCGTTCCTGCTGTGTGCAGGCCCCGGTGCTGCTGGCACCGGCTCGCGCCGTTGGAGGGCAAGGAGGACTCTCAGCGCTGCCGAAGCCAGGAGGCACGGGGAGCCCGCGAGTGCCTCCCTGCCTTTCTGTTCCACAGCTCTGCGCTCCTTGTCATAGAAAATAGCCTAAAACCCCCAATCTGAGCAGCGGGGCCTCTGCTGTCGAGCAAGCCGGGGCAGGTCTGGTGGGAGGCCGACAGCACGGGAACGGTCAGGGAGCCGGCGCGGTGAGCAGGGAATCATGCCTTTCTCCGGCGAGCAGGGGTTAACCTGCTGGCAGGTGCCCGTGATTTCTTTCTTTATGAAGCCACCCACCTGAGGCAGAGGAGCTGTGGGTGCTGGGGAGGTCTACCGCAGCGCTGCGGAGCCGTGCCGGGATGCGCCCGCGCCCAGGCGTGCTGGGGAAGGTTTGCATCAGTGCCGTGAGCTGGCATGGGTGCTGCGGGGGCACCGGCCCTGCTGCTGGTGGACCCAGTGCTGGGTGCTGTGCGAAGCTGCACCCTGCTGTTCCTCACCCTGGCCTTGAGGGAATGGTTGAGCAAGGGGGTGGGGCTTAAGAAGTAGATTTTGGGGAGCGTAGGCTGTGATGCCGCCTCGCAGTGTTTGGAGCAGGGCAGAGCTGCCCTGGTTGTGGCATGCTCGGGGGGAACAGCACTGTCTGGGCTGTGCCGTCATGCACAGAGCCTGGCACCTCCACCTGGAACGTCTCCAGTGCCAAGACCTTCACCAGTCTGGCCCAGTTGAAAGCCAGTGGACCGGTTTTCTGGAACGCCCGGTGTGGGGTGGCTTCCAGCCCCTCTTGCCTCATCGCTGGATCTCAGTGCCGTTGCACATGCTGGGACGTGCAGCACCACAGGTGCCGGTGGGAATGACGACAGTAGCAAGGAGAACGTGATGGTGGAGCTTTTGGGGACCCCATGGAGGGGTCTGGGCAGGAGGGGAGAGCTTGGTCCATCCTCCTGCGGGCTCTCAGTGAGGCTCAGCACTGAGCGCTGCTCCCCATTCCCATGGTCTGCTCCCCCGTTGTTCTGGGGGTGCTGCTGCTGTCTCCCGGGGAAAACAGGCAGCCCGGCAGCACAAGGGTGCTGGGCTCCGCGCAGCGCAGGTCACGCTTTCCCTGTTCAGAGCGCTGTAAACATTAACTCATCGATCTGGTGAAATCCTTTCTTTTTGATGATTAACTCTTTTCGTGACCAGGGTGGAAGCCGGGAGCTGTGGTATCTGAGGGGCCTTTTCCCACCCCTGGGCCTGTCTCTGCCAGCTCCATAGTGCCGGGCACATGGCCTGGTATGTTTGAACTGGGACAGCACGGGGTGGCTTGTCACCTTGCCCACCTAACCTGAGTCAGTGGTGGGAGGGAACAGCCTTCCCGGGACTGGAGGAGACGTCGGGGTGGGCGGGAGAGGTGTGGGACCCTTATGTAAATGAACCGGAGTGTGCTGGACCCGTCCTCATGGGACTGGAGCCTTCCTGGCCATGGACGGCAGTCCTGGCCATGCCTATCTGTGAAAAAACTCCTCTTTTGCTCCTTGTCTTGTCCTCTGCTGTGGGAAACACAACCTGCGGTGTCTGGACCCCAGGGTTTCAGGGCTTGGAGACCCCTTACCACGGTGCCTGATTGCTGCAGCCAAGCAGCTGTGCCAGCCTGGCAGCACCTGCCGCCTCCTGATGCAGGGCTGCTGCCGCTGGGATGTCATCTTTCAGGGATGAACACTGCCCTGGGTGGTGCTGAGCAGGTGGCACGAGGCCTCTGTGGTCTGCAAGAGCGCTGACGGCACCGGTGGCGTGGTGCTGACTCCTTGCTGGAGAGGAAGCTCTTCTTCCTCTTCATCGCCCGGTAGGAGGGGTGGCTGGGCACTGCTGCCAGAACAGAGTGTCCCTGGCTTAGGGAAGTTGGGCTGGAAGCCATCGGCCTTTTCGTCATCAGGACAGTTAACACTGAGGTTTTGGGATGCACGTGGGAGCTGCTGGCTGCCCTGGGACGGGGAAGGGAATCAGAGGCCAAGGGGGCCGTGAAGGCAGCAGAGCCTTGGGCTGCCAGTGGTCCTGGGTGTCTGAGGTGGAGCTGAGCGCGTGGTGGAAGGTGCTGTCTTGTTTGTGTTTGTTTTGGCCAACAGGGAAATGTAGTTGGTGGTTTTTCAGGTGAGAGGACCCACCCCGCCTCACCCAGGTGGCTCTCTGCTACCTTTGCGGTGCGGTCATCAGCATCCCCAGTCCCAGCAGTGCCTCCTGGGCTGGGCTCAGCTCACCAAGAGGCACCTGTGTCCCCCCCAAGCCACTGGCATCCCCAGGCATGAAGTCACTGGAAGTAATTGCCATGGACGGCCATCGTTGTCCTGGTGCCCTGTGAATGACCCAGGATGGCTCAGCCACGCTCTCAGGTCCTAGCGCTGCTGGCTGCTGCTCCTCAATTCTGTGTCCTCCCGGTCCAGAGAGAAAAGCTCTGGGGTGGTGGGTGCCGTGGTGGTGGGTGCCTGTGCAAGGGGTCTGAACCCACGGTGCTGCCTTGGCACGAGTGCTGGGATGCGATGCAGCTCCTGTCGGTAGCTGGTGCCGTTCCGGCAGCGAGCGCCGGAAAGCTTTGATCTTGTTTCAGCGTCCAACTTGCCCGAGCTGAGCACTTGGAAAGGGCTCGCACTGTTCTCTTGCTCCTCAGCACTGCCTGCATGCATTCCTGTCGGAGCCTTTTCCTTCCCGGCTCACGCTTCAGGGCGAGACCGGAGTCTTTGACCTCCGTCTGCTGGGTGCTGGCCAACCTCCTTCCAGGCTCGTCTTGGATGTGTCAGCTGAGTTTAGACTGCTCTGGACATAGCGAGGCTGATGCCAGTGGCACAAAACCTCCCAGAGGGAAGTGGAAAAATAGGTTTTATTTAAATTTAAAGTGCCTTAGCACCATTGTTTGAATACTAGGCCGATAACTCCCTTATAAAACAGATAAGTCCAGGCTGCTGGAGCAGCAGGGGACTTCAGGTTCTGGTTTCTCCTGTCTCCGTGCAGGGAGAGGCTCCAAGTGGGTGTGAAGCTGCTCCTCCAGTGTCCCCAGCAAGGGCGAGGAGAAACAGGAGGAGGAAGGACCCTGATAAAGCCATTATTTGCCTGATCTCTGCTGCACGGAGGAGCTGGGGGTCCTTCTGCGGGCTGTGGGCTCAGCCCAGTGGCTGCAGCCAACTGGTTCTCGCATTGGACAGTGACCCTGCTTGGCCAGAGAAGGCCTGGAAGGAAGGTTTTGGGGGTGCTTGGATCCCACCCGGGGCTAAGCCATGGGGCCCGTGTTGGGTGGGTGCTGGGAGCAAGGCCAGCACCCAGTGTGAGATTCATGACCGCTCAGCCTTTGGCTTACAGTGGCTCTGGTTTGAGGAGGGTGACCGGGGCAGTGTCGGTTTGAATCCATCACCACGCTGGGAAGGAGCACAAATGCATTCTCATTGATGTTCCCTGGGGACGGTTTCCATGCTGTGCGCCCGTGATGGGCAGCATGGACAGGGCTGCCTCATGCGGGCTCTGCTCATCCTGCCAGGACCATGGGGAATGGCATTTCCTTGGGGATGTCCCCACCGAGGTGGGATTGCTCTCCCTGAGCTCAAATCCAGCCCATCCCGGCTCCTTGCTGCTGTTCCCAAGGGCGTTGGTGCTTCGGGAACCTCTGCTGTGGATGTATCCTGGCAATGCCAGCTGAGTTTTCCGGGGCAGATGAGGCAATTGCTGCCTGCAGGGCGCGGCGGTGGGAGTGATGGCACACCTGGATGGGACCAGCAACCGCCAGGAGTGGGGCTGTGGTAGGAGCCCTGATTTCTGGGGCTGGTGGTGGCTGTCACCATGGTGTGACCCCTGCCTGGGACCATGGTGCAGAGCCAGCCCTTGCAGGGCCCTGGGCACCTGAGCAACACCTACAAACCGGCTCCTCTGCACCCTGGCTGGTTGCTCACACCTTTCCCATCCTGTCAGAATCTGTGTGTGGGGTGGGAACCAGAGGAGCCGCTGCTGGGTGGTGGTGGGAGGGCAGGGGTGGAGGGAGGGTGCCAGTCTCGCCAGCATGAGCAGGGGAGCGGTTGTGTGGCAGCTTCTCCCTGCTGCTGGCAGTGTGGTCCCCTGCCCAGATGTCCCTGTCCTGCATCCCGAATACCTGGGTTTGCAGTGTCCCTCCTGGATGCCGACCTTGAGCTCCCACTTCTTCCAGATGTGCTTTCTCCAGCCTTGCTGGGAGCTCCACGTTGGACATCCCAGTGTTGCTGGGCCCGTTGCCAGCCTTTGGGGAGATTCAGACAGGACTCCGCTGCGAGGGGGAAGCTGCTGAGGAGGTCCTCTGCACGGCAGCCTTTGGAAAGCACAGTGGATGCTTGTGTTAATGAGCTGGGAAGTTTCATTTCCAAGCTCATGTCATAGGTTTTTGTGCATCTGGATGGATCCCACCCAGCCTGGGGGCCAGGGAGGGGGATCCTCCAGTGTCAGCTTCCCAAGGAGGAGGTGGGTGTTGGGGCTGGGAGGCTGACTGATCAGATTTGGTATTTGTCTGGCTGCAAACACGGCAAAACGAGTCCTTGGATGAGATCAGAGATACGTGCCGTGCCTTTGGGTCAGATAAGCCCAGCAATTCCTGGAAAGGGGGAAGTGAGGAGGGCTGTTGGGCAAGATGGTTTGGGAGATTCTGGGCAAGAAGTGGGATGCTGATCCCGGCAGGAGGACAGGCAGGATGGGCCAGGGCTCCTTGGTGCCCTGATAGTGCTGGGGGCAGCCTGAATCCGTTGGTGCCGGCAGTGGTGAGATGAGTCAGTCTGCAGTGAGAATCTGGGGTTGGTGCCCAGGCTGGGCAGCACTGGAAGTGTCACCTCTGGTTATCGATGATCCGGACCAGCGAATTCCATGCTTGTTGTTGTTTCCCTGTTCATAACATGCTGCATTTTTATTTTTTCATTTCCTGCTGGACCCTGTGTCTGCAGGGCCGGTGCCGTGCCCGTGTGCTTGCAGTGGCCGCCTGCTCTCCCTGCCCCTCTCTGCTCAGGCTGAGTGGTTTCTGTCAACACTGAGGAAGCTTTTCCAGCCTTCTGCCAATGATGGGTGCTGTGTTTGGGTCTTCTCCTCTCTCAACTTCTGTCCTTGGCCACCTCGAGCTCCACTGGGACCCCTGTCCCCTTCCTGAAGCTCTGCTGAAACCCCTGCCCGGCTCGAGGGCAGCATCCCAGCACAGTTGGGGCCAGAGCTGGCTCTTTCCGTCCTGCTCCCAAGCCTTTGCTCTGCCCTTGCTGCCTCCCAGCGTGGCCATGGAGCTGCACCTCTGCTTTGGTCCCAGTGGGACATCTGTACTCACTCCTGGCTGTGTCAAATAATGGTGTAACTTCTGACTTGGTGTTTATTAATCGCTGTTCAGGTCCGTGATGGCTTTTCAGAAGTGCTTTTGCCAGCAGCTTATTTTTCCCTGCAGGAAACTGTACGCAAGGCTCCCTGGCAGTAGGATTCACCTTGACCTTGGGCAGTTTTGCTACAAGTGCCGTCCTGGTAAAACTATCCAGCAGGAGCAACTCCTTTCCGTGCGGAGCAGGACCGAGCCGTCTCCCCTCCCCACAGTCCCACACTGTGCATGCAGGCAGCTCGTGAACATGAACCAGCTCGTTAACATGAATTAGCAGCCCCTGCCGCAAGCCCCCATTCAAGCACTGCTCATCTGATGGGGGGATGGCTACAAGCGGGGCTGGTGTGGCCATGGCCATTGCCGTGTCCCCACCAGGGACTCTCTAGGCAGCGATGGTGCCAGCCAGGCTTTCCCCAGATAAGCGCAACCCACACCCCAGTTTTGCTGCCATTGGTCCCGGGTCTGTGCTCTGGCTCTGCCACTGTCCTCAGCATGGGGTGAGCAGACCTCTGCCCTGGTGACACTGGGGAAGGGCAGTCCCACGTGCCACCCCATGACTCATGTGCTCATTGGGGAGTGAACCCACCGTGGGGTGAGGGGGGGGCTTATTGCAGGCGGCTCCAGACACTGCACGTGGGGATATTTCATCCTCTGCGGCTGTCTGGGATGCTTCTCGTTCTTGCTGTGGAAGGCAGTTGCTGGGCTGGGAGATGCTGGGATTCCTGGGCTGGCTGGGTGCGCAGTGGCTGTCCGGGAGCTGGGGGCTCCCCCCGACTCCCCCCCAGCCCCACTGCGCTGGCCGGGCCAGCTGGAGCAATACTCCCTGCGCTGGGAATTCCTGGCGTTCCTGGTGGGGAGAGGGAGCCAGGTGCTCATGGATGGAGTCTGGAGGCATCAGACATGCTTCCTCTTGAGACTGGATGGGGGAAGCACCCTGCTCCCCACGGCTGTGGCATTTGGGGGGCCTGGTGGGGGTCAGGCTGCCTTCCCACTCTGCTGAGGACACATTAGGAGGCACTGAACCCCCACAAGTGTGGGGTTTCCTTTCTCAGCCTGGGGGTGCAAATCCATGTGGGTGTCGGAGGGAGAGCTGGGGTGCTGGGGGTCAGGGCTTGGAGCCGTGTCTCCCTCCTGCTGATATAATTCTGGAGCAGCTGCCTGCTTGCCAGCCTGGTGCTGTCCTGGCAGTGCCTGGTCTCTCCCCTTTGCTGGGAAGGGCAGGATGGGGATATATAAACCGAGGACACTGGCGATGCTCCTGGCTTCAGGCTCTGCTCTCCGTGCTGGTGCCTGGCGTGGGGGGTATGGAGGGGAAGGGATAGTGTCCCCGTACCCCCTCCGCGAGGCTGTTCCTCACTTCCTTCCCACAGCTCCTTTGTCAGTGAGAAGCAGGGTTTTTCCTTTTTTTTTTTTTCTCTTTAGAGGAAAATTCCATTGTGCTATTTTTAGTGGTGACAACTTGGCTTCTTGCAACAACTTCATTCTGCTCCCGGCTCTGCCGGCGGGCACTGGGGATGTCTGTGGGGGGACATCTGCGAGAGCCGCAGTGGTACCAGGCGGCAGCAGTGTGCGGGCAGGTGAGGGGGCCACTGCCGACCAGGCACCTCCAGTTCCAGCCCTGCTTGGGAATCCTTTGCAGAGGACAGAACCCCTAGGCTGTTCTGTGTGGCCACTTGAATTAGCTCCCGCTTGCCAGGGTGAGCAGATGCCCATCTGGATGCTGTGGCCCCACGTATCCCTGTGGTCCCAGCAGCTCCCTTCGATGGCAGTGGGTCCTCCAGGTGCCATCTCCTTCTCACTGGAGCCTGGCAGCGCTCCAGGCGGTTCGGTGGGTTTGTAGGCTGGAGGGACACCTCACCACCTGCCCCTATTCCCTCAGAGATCCCAGAGAGATTTTGGCTCCTGGGTCCCAGGCAGGCAGCTGTTGAGGGCACAAGTGGCACCTGGCCCGCAGAGTTTGCTCTGCTCACCCAGGAAAGTGATACCACTGGTGTGCGTCTGTCCTGGAGAGGTGTCCGTCTGTCCTCTGGGCTGTCAGGCCCTGTGCCTCATCCCCACTTGGGTGAGTAAACTGATGTTAATTAATTTGTGTAGATAACGTGGGGCATTGCCAGGGGATGCTGCTTGCATTGGGGATGGGTGGATCCGCTCCCACGGTGCACGATGGAGGAGCCAGCGATTCCTGTGCTGGAACCTGGGGATGAGGGGAGTCTCCTCGCCCTGGTGGGACGCAGGGAGCTGCCAGCCTGTTTTCTGGGGTGATGTGGCTCCTGCGGCGTGTACATCCTCTGGATTCCCTCCTCTCAAACGCTGTGCACGTGTGCCAGGCCCACTCTGTTGGGAGGTGCTGGCTGTGCCGGAGCCAAGCGGGCAAATCCTGCGCCGTCCAGTGGGTCTTACTCAATCCACTGGGATCTCCAGAGAGGCAGTGGGTTGATACCGGAAGAATGTGATCTGGCACCATGATGAGCATGTTTCCCCACCACTGCTGACAATATCTGTTATTTGATTTGACAGAAGCCCTGGCACGTGCCTGCTGGGCACTGGCCCTGCTGAAAGGAAACGATGAGCAGGGCAGGCGCTGGGATCCCCTTGGATCATGGTGGGCTGCTTCCTGCTGCCAGAAGTTCCTTTAAAACGAGTAAATCACCTTTTTGGCTTTGTAAGTGCCTTGCTGCTGGTGCAGGGTGAGCGTGTGGCAAACGAGGGACAAAAGACAGGAGCAACTCAGTCCTCTCCTGCTCCAGGGTCTTGCCTGACCCTTTTTTCGAGCACATTATGGGAATTTTCTGGTGGCTTCTCCCAGGCTGGTGGCCTGGTGTCAGAGTTGCCAGGGTGGCTTTTCCCATGAGGATGGGGACCTTGCACCGACTGCATTTTCCCCATCTGTCTTAAAGCGTGTTGGGTTTTTTCCTTCCCCTCCCAATCCCTCGAGCGTGCTCCTTGCTGGAAATATCTGCAGGACATACAATCCCTGAGGCCTCTGGAGGGGGGTGGGGGGGATGCCGGAGCCCCAGTGGTGTGGGGCGCTTGTTGGTAGCGTTGGGCTCATTTGCAAAAAGGAGGGGTGGCCTCAGCCAAGGAGGCTTTAAAACGCTTCATCAAATAAGGAAGCGCAAGGGCTGTGCCGCAGCTGGGCTTGCGGTGGTCAAAGGGTGACGGCGGTGAGGCCAGTGGGGCCAGTGCGGCTGCGAGCCAAGACGGTGCTGGTGGCAGCTGGGGCTGACTGACATCCTGATGCCACCCAGCTGAGGAGAGGGGTGAGCTTGGCTGAAAAATGAACCTGGAGAAGTACAAGAAGTTCTTGGATGGACTGGGCACCCTGAAAGGTATTTCTGACCTTGCGCGGTGTGGATGCGCAGCATGGAGAGGGCTGAGTCGCTCCGGCATCGCCTCCTCTGAGGGCTCTGGCAGAGCCCAGCCATCTGCCATCGGTTGCCGATGGAAGCAGAGGATCCCCTGGGAAGCCAAGGAACTGCTGGCTTCCCAGGGAGGTGGCTGGGAGGGGTGGTGCTTTCATGGCTCTGCCTCACTTCCCTCCTTTGTCCTTTATTTGGGTTTGAGCGGTGCCTTGGGCACAAAGAGAAGGGGCAGCGGCTGACCTGGCCCCATAAGGAACGTGGGGAGGCAGGGAAGCTGCTCGGCAAAGAATAACTGGAAAAGGAATTGAGCTCAAAATCCCACTAATGGGAATGGAGCCGTGTGCTGCTCCTGCAGGGCTGATCCCGCTTTGGCGGAGGTGTTTTTGCCTGGGTGGGTCCCACCGACCATGGGTGCATGGTGGCACCATGTGCAGATCGGAGCTTTTCCCCCCCGTCTTCTTTCCAATCCCTTTTCCCTATGCTGTGCCCTCTCCTGCTGCCCCAACTGTCCCAGGAGAGCCGGCCATGACACCCGATCGTGCTGCACCGGCCCCTGGCAGGTGGCTGGAGGCAGGCGACCGTTGTCCGGCGGCAGCGGGCTGCGAGCCTGGGCGACAGGGGAGCGGCTCGGTTTACCTGGCGCTCCGGCTGTGGCAGGACAAGATGCTTCTCTTGCCTTTTCCACCCTTTCTTTCTTCAGTTTTTCCCTCCCTGCTCTCAGAGGAGCTCTTTGCTCTGGGAATCCCGTCCGGCCTCGCCCTGCTGTTGGGATCCACCAACAAGGAAGGCAGAAGGCAGCCGGGATGCCATCGCCGGCCACCCCACAACGCTCACATTGACTCACCCCTTTTTGCCACACGGCCGGGCTTTGCCAGCCGATCCCACTGTGTAACAAAGGGGAATCAGTTCCATGTTTAATTTAGCAGGGAGCCAAGGGAGTTGTCACCCGGCGCGCTGGCAGCCTCCCCACCCTCCTGTGCTGGGGCTGACTGAAGGGTTAATCCTACTGCTCCATGCCTGACAGCTGCCCTGAGTTATCGCGTCCGGGAGTCATAGAATTCACTTTCTTATGTTGGCGCGGTGTCCATCATAAATTTTTCCTGAGCCTCCTTGCAGCTGGCACTGGGAATCAATGTAAGCAGAGCCTGCAGTCGCCGTGTGCTGGGGAGGTGCCGACTCTGTCTCGCAGCCACGCTTGTCCCTTGCCATTGGCAGCTGGAGCGTGGCCGGGCACTTGGGCGCAGGTGTCAGTGACCCCCTCTGTGTTTTGGGGCTGCTACTAAAGTGCCTGTGTTGCTGCTGGGCTTTGGGCCTCATCTCCAGCTGCAGCACGGCAAATTCCCATCCTGCCTGCGCGAGCGAGGTGCTGAGGAGCCGCGGTGACGTTGTTAACCATGTTTACAAGGCGACTGCTGAGCCAGTGACCTTCCCCTCTCCTGGTGCTGCCCAGAGCCTGGCTGGCAGCTCTGGCTCCTGCATCCCGGTGCTTGTGACGCATTCGGCTCCTACAAACCTGGAATGGAAACACAAAACCAGGGGTGATGAGTCCCCAATAAAGCCAGTCTGCAGGTTTGGGGCTGTTTTGGTGTGTCTAGCCCGAGCGATGCCAACTCCCTGGCTGTCACCAGCCGCCTTCACCACAACCCGTGGCGACCTTCGTTCAGCAAGGGGCACAGGCAGGGAGATGGAGGAAACTGCTATGTGGGAAGGGGCCAGAGATGCTTAGGAGAGGCGAGAGAGCTATGAGCGGGCACAACCGCCCCTTTCACGCTGCTGGGGCGCTTCCTCATGCACCCAGGTGCGAAGGGTGGTGCAGGCGTTGTGATTAGTTCTGCTGTGCCTGCTGGCACGGAGATGGCTGTGCTGGGCATCTGGCTGTCGCCATTTGGCATTTGTTGGGTAGCTGAGTGTCCTCTCCAGAGCTGAAAGCAGCCCTAGCCAGCCTGGCCCTGCACTCTGGGGCTGGACAAAGCCGGAGGCAGGGAAGATTTTATTGCTGGAGACATTTCGTGCCCCTCTCCCCCCTCATCTCTATTCATCTCCCCAGGGAGGAGGAGGCAGCAGCGGATATTGGAGCTGGTAGTGTTTCATATGTAAATGCCTGTGTGTGCAAGTCCAGGCCCCTGACCCCCGGCGCGGTGCCAGCATCCATCGCTGTCAGCCCTGCTGGGTCCAGGCGAAGGCCTTGGAGAACGTCCCGGTGCCCCGTGCCCACCCGGCTGGGATGGGGCTGGGGGGCCCTACTGGACCTCTGCTCTGCATCGGGGACAAAGGATGCTGCTCCGGGATGGACCCCAGCAGCCACTGCCTGGTGGATGCGGGGTCACCTGGCCTTTCCGCACAGTCTCCATCTCGGGTTTCATGGGACAGCGGCTGTCGCAGCCCCAGGGTGACCAGAGCCCTGGGCTCGGCTCAGAAAACTCATTTGATTACAAATTAATGGGTTGATTTTACCGGTGGCGCGAGGATGGCCGGTTTCAGTTTGAGGAGTTTGTTGTTTGCTTGGCAGACGGATAAAATGCAGCCTCGTCCATCTCCCGTGCGTGCCAGCTAATCTCCTGGCTTCATCTGACCTTGGCACTGCCTCGTGTTTCCCCAGGGGAACCGGGCTCAGATTTTGCCCGTGGCCGGGCGGCCGCAAGTGGGTCCATGCATGTTCCTGCCACTCCCACAAGTGTGTGTGTGCCCAGCTTCACCGAGTTCTTGCTGTGACAAAGGAGGGGTTTTAGGTGTGTTGTGCTGGTGGGATCAGAGCGGGAGGTGGGAGCTGCCTCCCACCCTGGCGCGGTGGGGCTGGTGCCCGAGCGTTGCCGGGATTGTCCCCGTGCACCATTGTCGCCGTCTGCTTCTGTCCCGTTCTGCGATGGCTTCCCCGAGGAGCAACCCAGGCCAGCGTGGCCCATGTGGCCGTGTGTGATAAGAGACCCAGGGCCGCCATCTGTCCTGGCCACTGCGAGTGGAGGCCCCGGGGGGGTTTGGTTCCTCCAGTGCGTGGCTCTCCTAGCCTCGTCTCAGAGGGTGGAGGGCATGGCTGGTTGCTCTCAGGGAAGGATGGGAACTTCTCCAGCACGGCCACCCCATGAGATGTCCTCAGGGACACTGTCAGCCGGGGCTGTGCCCTAACTGAGGGGCTCTTGATCAGGGAGTGCAGGGATCAGACGAGGGGGAAAGGTTTTCAGCTGAAAGAAGGGAGATTGAGATGAGATCTTGGGGGGAGAAATGTTTTGCTGTGAGGGTGGGGAGGCCCTGGCCCAGGGTGCCCAGAGCAGAGGTGGCTGCCCCATCCCTGGAGGTGCCCAAGGCCAGGTTGGATGGGGCTTGGAGCCCCCTGATCCAGTGGGAGGTGTCCCTGCCCATGGCAGGGGGTGGCACTGGATGGGCTTTGAGGTCCATCCCAACCCAAATGATGCTGTGATTCTGTGATCTCTGGTGATTTTAGCTCTGCCACTACAGCCTGGCAGTGCCAGAGGTGGTTTTTGCTCCAGAAGGGTCCATCCTGTGACCACCTAATGGGCTTGGGCCGGGCTGGTGGGACCCAGCAGACCTGCAGCTGCCCTGGTCCTGGAACGAAGGAGGCGGAGCAAAGTTGGCAACTGGATTATTTCATTAGTTTTTTAATGGGGATTAAGTTTCTCTGCGGGAGATTGGGTCTCTAGGGAACAGAGGTTTCAGGCTTCTGCCTTCCCTCATTTGGTTTGGCTTTTTTTTAATCCCAAATTCCTCTGTGTTGCTGCACGCCAAGGCCAGCCTGGCCAGGAACTGGGGTTGAAGCCTCACTATGGAGCATGGTGCAGCCATGAGGAAAGCCCTGGCTGATCCTGGAAGCATGGAAGCACCAGGGATGCATCTAGATCCTGGGCAGGAGTGGGACACCGTGGGGAGGCGGCTCTGGGTGCACTGCTCCCCAGCCCTGGTTTCTCGGGGTGCTGGCACCCCGCTCTCTGGTGCTGGGAGTGGCTGCTGGAGCAGGCAGCTGCCCCCTCATCCGCCTCCCGCACAGCACTAATCAGGTTTGGCACTGCTTAGTTTGGGACAGCTAATGAGATCAAGGCTCAAGGTTGCCCGCCTGCCCTCTGCTTGTGGGGGAAAACAGCAGAAGTGGCCGCTCGCTTCTCCCCAGCCTCCGTTCCTAAGCCAGGCCCTGCACATCCCCTGTCCTGAGCAGGTGGGGGACTGCAGACTCACCAGCTCCCCTCATGTTCACAGGGCGGTGCGGCTGGACAAGCCCTGGGCTGCTTCATGGGGCACAGCGGGGGCAGAGGGCACCGAAAACGAGGACACAACTTTTTGCTGGCACCTGGGGCTGCTCACTCGGACTGCGCGTGAGCTCCCACTGCCTGTTCCACTGTTTTCCTTCACTGTTTGCAGGGAGTGGGGCAGGGGCTCCGGAGCTGTGGCTGTTGGTGTGGCCATGCCTGGGCAGCTGGGACAGGGAGAGCCCGATGCCCCTGCACGCATCGCGAGGAGCGTGAGCAAACAGAGCGCCCACGCGTGCCCCGGACAAAGTGCAGCCAATTCCCACTACCCTAACATTTTCCTATTTCTCCTGCTGCCAAGCAGCCCTCGCCTGGCGTTGCAATAACAGCCCTTGCTGAGACACCGAGCCCTTTGTTAGCTGGCAGAAAAGGAGTTTTGATGCCGGCGATCCCTCCACCCCCTGGCTTTCCTGCTCCCTAAACCACTGCTGTGGGAAGTGCCGAGCTTGGCCTTGAATGGCCGATGTCCATCCCACCATCGCGGCTGCGCGGCCTGGACTGGGCTCTGGGAAAGCACCCAACCCTGGCTCCCTGCATACCCTGGGGCTTGGCTGTGCCAGGGCACAGCTCTGTGCTCCAGCCAACTGCCCCACCGTGGGGTCCAGCTCATCCAGGAGGGCCTGGGGACTGGAACTTCATTTGGGTTTTTTTCCAAGGTTTGAGGCATTTAGTGATGCTGAGCCCCTGTGCAGGCAGTGGGAGTGGGTGCAGGATGTGGGCAGGGCTGGGGCTGCCCTCTGGCACAGGGCTCTGCTCACCTCCTCCTCACCTGCCAACAGGTCTTGTGGTGGGATTTTTTTGGTGGTTTTGTGTTTTGCTTTGTTTTTGCAGGACTTTCTCCCTGCTGCGGTGCTGGTGGGGCGTGCTGGGAATTACGGCGCGGGTGTTTACCTCTGTGGAGGTGTGAGGCTCTGTGGAGGTGCGCAGCAGTGTCTCGGTGGCCAGAGGGGCAGGGTGGGCCTGGAGATGGCATCGCCACCCTCCTCCTCCCCCAGCTGGGAAAGCTGCGCCCTTGCCATGTCGGCACAGGCACTGGGAAGGCGTGTGGACGTGTGTGTCCTCTTGCACACGTGTGAGCGAGCCAAGCCTCCTCCACACCCAGAGCTGGGACAAGGCTGCTCACTCCCCAAAAACCAGGAGTGTTTTCTGCCTGAGACCTTTGCTGTTCCTCCCTCTGTTACATCCCCATCCTCCTTGCCCTTGGCACTGGCTTCATGTCCTCCCTCTTGTCCAGCCGCTCGGTGAGTGCTGGGAGCTGCCCTCGCTGCCTGGCGCTCTGCCTCCCGACGTGCAGCTTTTGTCTGTGCCTCGTTTCCCAGCCGCTGCCCAGCCCCGGCCCCTGCCCCCCAGCCTTCTTGCAGGGTGATGCCACTGAGTTGATGCTGGCTCGGTGGGGTTTGCTGCTTTCCCCGAGCCTGGGGTGCGTGGCCGTGAGTTCCATGGCATCATTTAATGAGCCAGCGTTCTGTGGCTCCCTGCCAGCATCCTCAGAGGGTGACAAACTAGGGGAGGCTTCCGAGAACTGGGAAGCAATGAAATAATGCCTGAACCGCTGTGTCAGCGAAAACCCATCCCGGGAGGCTGCCAGGCAGATCGATGGAGGGTTTGAACACTGGGAAAGGAGTGGTGAGATCACCCTCGCCACCTCCTCAGTGTGACGTGCCTGGTTCCCTGCTGGAGGGAGGGTGAAAAAGCCTGGGCAGGGCTGGAGAGAGTCTGGATGAGACGTGTCTGGGGTGGCATTGCATGCACGCGGCTTGGCAACGCTGCCAGCTGCGTGTGGGGAGCTGCAAGGGGCCGTGCTGCAGGAGAAGGGGGCTTTGGGTTCGCTTTGGGGGACACACAGAGGAGAGGGAGCCTGCCCGTGCTGGGGTAGCAGGGCCAGCAGAGCTGATGGCTACGGATGCTTCTGGGAAAGGTGATAATCTGGGGCACCAAAAAGTGAGTCCCACCAAGGAATGAGTCTCCATGCCAGTGCCTTGAGGCTCTCCCTCCTGCAGGATCTGTGGGACCCAGGCAAGCACGCCTCCCCTCTGTGCTGTGAAGGGAAATGGTCTCATCTGGGGCCATTTCAGAGTGTTTTGAGGCCTTGGGGGCCTCCTGTTTGCTCTGTCCCTTCTGTCTGAGGCAGTCCCCTTGGACAGCCCCAGTTTGGGTGTCACATTCCCATAGACCCCCTAACTGCCAGGGTGCTGGGCGATTCCCACTCCTGCTGCCTGGAGTGGGAATGAGTGCTGAGCTGCGCTGCCAGGAACGATGATGCTGTGTGGAGGTGACAGTCCTGCTTGGCTCTTTACTTTGCAGACTGGAAACGGGCAGGAATGACATTTGCTTCCAGCCTCACCTTGAACCATCTCATCCCTGCCCTGTGCCTCCAGCTCCCAACAGCACAGTGATCCTGGGGACCACGTCCCGTGTGCCCCTGCCACTCCAAGGCAGTGCTGGCTGCAGGGCAACTGCTCAGCTGTGGGAAGGGAAGTCTTGGGGTTTTTTTTAAAGATACAATTCTTATTTTGGAGCCCAGGCGTCTGCTGGAAAGGGGAACATCTCCACTCTTATCACCAGTGCTTCCTTTCACCACTTCCTCAGAACTCAGATTTTACCCGCGATGGCAGTGGTGGTTCTGGTGCTTCCCCTGTGTAATTCCCTTCAGTGGTGGCTGCCCCATCCCTGGAGGTGCTCAAGGCCACGTTGGATGGGGCTTGGAGCCCCCTGATCCAGTGGGAGGTGTCCCTGCCCATGGCAGGGGGTGGCACTGGGTGGGCTTTGAGGTCCCTTCCAACCCAACCCATTCCATGATTCTATGGATTTTTCCAGACCTCTTGCAGCCCCAGGGTTTGGTGGCGATGCCAAGGGGCTGGCGTGGAACCCTGTGGGCTTGTCCCCATCCCTGCTGGCGGGGCTGCGGCTGCTTCGGGATGATGAAAGACAGAATAAAATGTTCAATGTGGGGAATGTGCCCACTGTGCCAGGCGCCGGAGGCGCGCGGGCAGGGCCCGGCATCGTGGCCTGCTGGCTGACGAGGGGATGGGTGGCTCTGCCCGCACACGCATGGGTGGATGATTCACCACCAGCAGAAACGTTTCATTTGGAGCAGAGGAGCTCGTCTCGCAGGGATGCGCTGGGCAGTGCCGGGAGCCTCCACCTGCCCCGTTCCACCTTGTTTTTAATAGCCCAGATCACAAGAAATGTCATCTTTGTTCTTGCTTTCCTTTCCCATGGCTTCTGGCGCCACGCAGGGTGGAGCGAGCCCCGCGGCCCAGCAGGGTCCTGTCCGTGCTTGTCAGGCGGAGGGGGTGGCACGTGTGGATGCGCTCGACAGCCCAGGACACGACGTCCTGAGCTGTCTATCTGTCTGTCTGTCCACACCAGTGTTTGCGGTTGTTTGCAAGGAGGTCGTGATGCCATGGGTTTAGTCAAGCTCTGGGTTCTGCAGGGGGAAAGCTGTGGTCTAGGGGACAAAGATCCTGACTGAGCGTGTGTGGGGGGTTGGGAGGGCACTCCGGTCCCTTTCCAGTCCCTGTGGAGGCCAGAGCTGAGCTGGGCTCCTCATCCTGCTCCGTAGCACGACCGGTCGTGGGGGGCTGCGTGGCTGCAATTCACCTGGGCATCGCTGATCCAAAACCCCGAGGCTCCTTCCCCTCCTCAGCAATTCTCAGCTGCTGCCAGAAGTGACTGGGGTTTGTCCTCAGTGCTCCCAGAAAGGAGGAAAAAACAACAGCAAGGGCAAAGCATTGCAGAGGAAGCACAGCAGGAAACCCGGCGCCTGCACTGTGGGCATGAGTTTGTGCGGGCTCAGCACCGCTGCTGGCCAAGGCCGATTCCCTGCTGTGGGGAGCAGAGTGTCCCCTGCTGGCGTGAGGTGACCCTGCTGGGTGCAGAGAGACCCCTCCAGATCCTGTGATTCTCTCACAGCTCCTTCCACATTCAGCGTTTCCCGCTGCAGGTGAGGGGGGGGGCTTTGGTGGGGGCACTGGCGCCAGTCTGCCCTGGGCACAGGCAGAGCCCTGGAGAGATGCTTCCGGCAGACCCCGCTGTGTGCCAGCTCTGGCTGCTGTCCCCAGCGCATCTAGTGATACCCGCTGCGGCGTCTGGACAGTGCCACCTGGCTGCCACCTCCCAGGCTGGGAGTGGTGTCCCTCGCCCCTGTGCCTTGGCTGCCTCTCAGGAGGCCACGGCACCCGGGCATGGAGGAGCATCCCCACAGCATTGCCCGCCCCACTACCGCGTGCCTCTGCACCCCAAGCAGTGCCAGAGCCACGTGGGCCGTGCCCAGTTCCTGTGAGCCGCTGCCCAGCGGCTTCCCAGTCATATAAGGAGATGCCGGAGCTGGGAGCGTGTCGGGCGAGCATTAGTCAGTGGGGAGGTGCATGGCGGGGGGGCTCGGCCCCATGGAACGCTGGGCCAGAGCCAAGGTCTGACTCAGCTCCGGGTGAGCAGCAACAGGAGGAGCACCCATTCCATAGGGCACCCTAAAACCCAGACAGTGACCTGGAGGAGCGGGGCAGCAAGGGGGCAAACGCATTCCGGGTGATGCACTGGGAGGGAAAATGCTTGGGAAAAGGGCAAAGCAGGGAGGGCAGTCCCACTCCCCAGATTCCTGCACAGGCAGGAGGTGGGTGCCGCTCCCCACCCCTCTCTGGGCCGAGGTGACGGTTAAAGCTGAGAAAGCTGCTTGCAAGGAACCGAAATGAGATGTTTGTATTTTGGGTGCGTGGGCGTTTCCATGGGGAGGAGGCTTGGGGCTGCTCACCCCAGATGAGCAGCTGCATCCGGAGCTGGGCATCCCCCAGAGCCCCGGCGTGTGACCCCGAAACCCGCCACTGGCTCCCCCTGCCCTGGCTCTGCCGTTATCGGCTTCCGGCAGCGGCAAGAGGGGCCGGGCTGGCTGTGCCCAGCGTGGAGAGGAACCTGGGAGAGCAGCATTAAATGGAGTGGGATGGGATGGAGTGAGATGGGATGGGATGGGGGCCACTGGTGTCCATGGGTGTCCCGGTGTAGGAGAGAGTTGTGTTTATATATATAGAAGTATACATTATTTGCACATAGGTGTTTATACTTGTGTGTAAATAAATGTATATATTTATATATGATTCCATATATATTTGAAGTGTTTCCTTTTGCCCAGAGCCTTGTCCCACCTGAGCAGCTGGCAGGGCTCCGTGCGTTTGCTCGGCCTCTCTGTGTGTGCAGCACCCAAGAAGCACAGGAGCGACGGAGCCCCCATCAGTGCAGCTGGTGCAAGGGGATGGGGAAAAACAACTCCTGCTTCTCAGAGCCTTTTCTGCTGGTGCATCCCAGCAGCAGCCACTGTCTGCCTTGCAAGGCACCAACCGCCCTGCTCAGGGCTGCACACGGGGCCATTTATGGTGGCCTCGTGCCTGCCGGCGGGTCGCTATCCCTGTCCGTAACAGAAAGCAGATTGCTTTAGACAAAGACTATGCAGGGATATTTGTCATCTGGGCCGGGATGAAGCTCTGGAAAATATATTGCAACAGTGCCGAGCCCTGGGTAGCTCGTCGTCTATTGTCTGTCTCCTTAGCCCAAGCGGTGAGAGGAGGTCGCGTGTGGTCCCTGTGGAGCTGTGCAGCCATGGGGTTCGTCTCATTTTACTTGATACAGATTGGGTTGGAAGGGACCTCAAAGCCCACCCAGTGCCACCCCCTGCCATGGGCAGGGACACCTCCCACGGGGTCAGGGGGCTCCAAGCCCCATCCAACCTGGCCTGGAACACCTCCAGGGATGGGGCAGCCACCACTGCTCTGGGCACCCTGGGCCAGGGCCTCCCCACCCTCACAGCAAAACATTTTTCCCCAAGATCTCATCTCAATCTCCCCTCTCTCAGCTGAAAACCGTTCCCCCTCGTCTGATCCCTGCACTCTCTACTTGATATTTTTCTCGGTGTGCCTGGCCAGCTTGTGGCTCTTGGGTCTGGGGAGCTGCTCTGGGGTTGTAGGTAGGATATGATCTGATATAAAACTCTGCTTGCGTGTGGGGAGCAGAACCGACCGCTCTTGTCTGAGCCCTTCTGGGAAGCGCAAGGTAAAAATGGGCGTTTCGTTCTGTACAACTTTTTATCTCTGAGCAAGTTTCTTCCCCAGGAGCTGGCGAGGGGACCTGGCCTGGGCTCAGGAGGCAAAACGTGCTTCATGGGGTTTTACTTGTGGTCCCAACGGCAAACAGGCTGGGGCCGTGGGGTTTGTGCTGCTCTCGGTTTCCCTGTGCTGTTTCTGTACCTCTGATACCAAAACGGTTCCAAAAAGCAGTGAAAGAGCCGGAGCCCTGCCCAGCCCGGCTCGGACTGCAAGTCACTGGGGCTGGGCTGCAATCTGAGTGTGCAGGGTGCGATGCTGGCGCTGAGGGGGTGGCTGCGAGGTGTTCACTTCATGTGTTAGAGCATCAGTTGTGGGTGATTCTCCCGGCTATGGTGTGTCCTGGCAGTTGGTACCTTTATTTTTGGGCATCCAGAGAAAGGTGCTTGGGTACTTGATTCCCAGAAGCCCAGATTTGGTCTCCTGGGCTTTTGCCCCTCTTGTTGGGCAGAGGTTTCCAGTGAGCAGCCCAGGGTACCAAGCTGCTCGGGTGCCCCCAAAGCGCTGCTGGCGTCTCCCAGCCTCTCACCACTCCATCCTGGCTGTGTCGGCATCACGGGCAGCCAGCGGGCAGGGGACGCAGGGCTGGCTGCTACCTGCTATAGGGGGGCAGGATCTGTGCCACCCCCCAGCCCCCCGTGAGGAGATGGGTGTTGCGGTGATGCCGGCACAGCAGCTGCTGCCGCCGATCCCCTCCTCGCCGAGGCCACAGTCGCCTTCCAGCGGGGCTGGGAATTTGAGGAGATGACGTCTCTCCCCCGAAGCGGGGGGGATGAAGTTTGACCGTGTGAATGCCGAGGAGAGATGTTTGAGCCGGCCTGACGCTCGCATTCCCCCTCCACCCCCGCCCCCACCAGCTCCCAAATCTCCCGGGCCCCATCCTGGTGACGCTGGATGTCCCCAAGTCCTGCCAGCTCTGGGGACACGGCCAGCTGGAGGCAGAGGCGCAGCCAGGAAGTTTCGGAAGTTTCTGCGGCAGCGGTCAGCCCCCTGTCCCCTTGCCCTGCCTGCGATGCCGAGTTCCAGCAGAAATTCAGGATAACGGGCTGGGAGTAGGGCACGATGCCTCTTTCTGAGAACTCCTATCTGCCGCCCGCCGCCTTTGTCCTGAGCCACGTCCTGGGCATCGCCGGCGTCCTGTACTGGAGGAGCCGGAGCAGAGAAGGTACCGTGGCCGCGGGTGGAGGACGCTAAGATGGCCGCATGCCGCCAGCCAGGGTCGCGGCTGTTTGCTCTCCCGAGAGCCGAGGAAGCGACGCGGGCAGGGGTGGTCGTGGGGAGGCGGAAGGAGGATGAGATGGTGGAGATCCTGCCAGTGGCCCTGGTCCCCACGAAGGGGGGAGGAAGAGGTTTTAATGCCTAAATTTGGCCTCTCCACCCGCTCCCAGCGCCCGCGGGGGTGGCAGCGGCTGCGATGGGGGAGCCTGGCTGGGAATCAGGCTGGGTTTTGTCTCGGCACTGACACGTGGCTGGGGTTCTGCCTCCTGGCCTCTGCCCCGGTGCAGGCAGGCGTCCCTCCCACTGCTCAGCGTCCGGGTCCGATGCCGGCAGCAGGAGGATGGGGCCCCGGGAGCTGCTGCTGGCGCTGGCAAGGGCTGAGCGGCTGGGTGACCCTGCCTCAGTTTCCCAAAATAGGGCTGGCACACGAGCACCGCCTGAGGAGTGTGGAGATTCGTTACGGGGTGTGCGATAGCTCCAGGCTCTGGACAAGGGTTCAGCAGCTTCTTCATCCCGACCTTTTCCTCCAGGGATTTGTTTGTTTTCATTCCTCCCTCTTTTTTTCTAGCGGGGCTTGTTTTCTCCCGTGGCCATGACTGATTCCCCTTTTCTTTCCCCTTTTCCATGGGGAGCAGTGAGGCCACAGAGCCTGGGCAGCACACGGGGATGTTTTTCCCCCAGTATTGCTTGGGGAGACACTTCTTCCCTCCTCCCCCAAAATTGCCAGGAGAGAGATTGAGTTGCACAAACGTGCCCTGTTCCCTGCTCACCCAGCCCTGCTGCAGTTCCCCTGCTGACCCGAGTTATCCTCTGTCCGGACGGTGTTGGGCAGCAACAATTCCATCTGGAGCCCTCCTGGCTGCTTCCCAGTGCAACTCCCTGTCCTCACCCCCCACACCCCCCTCACCTCCCTGTGGAAATGCAACCCTTTGGGAAAACCCTGGTGCAAGCACTGCGAGCAGCCAGTACATTCCATGTCTGTTTTCCTTCATCCGTCCTTCACAGTAGAGGTCAGGGAACACCCGCTTGTGGGTGCAGTACCCAGGAAGATGAGGGTCGCCTGCAGCACGTTTTGTTGCCCTGTGGTGCGCGTCCGACTCTGCGGAGCGCTCGCCTGGTCTCCTTTGCATCGCTGCCTCTCGGGTGTCGCCCTCATTACATATCCAGGTGCTGGAGAGTTTTCCGCCGCAGGTATTTTGTGTGTTCTTCCAGGCTGAATCAGGCGCCGGTTCCTCTCCCCATTTCAAAGGCGCTGTGGATCCTGCCCAGTCGGCTCTGCTGCCAGGATGGGTCATGTCAGCCCGCGAGCTGGCAGCCAGTGCATTTGACACAACTCGTGCTCCTGAGCGAGCCGGTTATTTTGCATTTCCCCTGTCTTAAAAGCCCCATGATAAAACTAAACAAAACTTGTTCCCATTCTGTGCTTGTCTTGAAGGAGTTCAAAGTGAGAGCGATGTGTTTCAATGCTTTAAAACTGTGTTTCCAGACAGTTATACCTAACAAACCCTTCCTACACTCCAAGGCTGCTCTTGCTGGTTGATGCATCGAGACGCTTCCAGGCTGAACATGGGCTTGGAGATGTCCTCAGGATCTCCGCGAGCTCATCCAGCGCAATGCCTGGTCTGACATCTCCTGTGTTCCTTCAGCATTAGCGGGAATTAAGGAGCAGGAGCAGAAAGCTCAGGAGCTGCTTCCAGGTTTTATTCCAGTGGGAGAGGCTGAAGGAGCTGGTGGGGGATGCTGAAACCCTCCTGAGATGGCAAAGGGCTGGAGCACCAGAGTGCCCAATGCCAGCCCCTCTGTTCTGGGCAGGCACTTTGCATCCCGCCGGCACCCGGGCTGGGACTCACCCTTGGGAGTCAGCTCTGCTCCTTGGTCCTTGCTCTGTTTCCTCCCTCTACAGGGCACTCGTGCTGCCCTGCGGGAGAGCAGGCGGTAACCAGGTGCCTTTGGGATCCCTGTTTCCAGGGATGCGGTGGGCTGTGCTCTGATGTGCCCTGGAGAAGAGGAGGGAATGGAACAGCATCAGTTGTCCTGCAGAGGTGGCAAAGGTCTCCAAGCACTGCTGGGCTGTCCTGCAGCGGTCCCTGGGCTGTGCCTGGGCAGCAGTGGGGATGGTGACAATGCAGCTGCGGCTCCGTTGGCTCGGGATATGTTGGTACTGAGCTTGTCCAGGTTTTTTTCCTCCATGTGTGTCTCACCTGTCTTGGGAAAGCAGCAACATGAAAGCACTTTGCAGCTGGAAGCATCCGTGTGGCTCCGATAGCATCAGCAGTGCTGCAGGTGGTCAAATGGATGTGTGGCAGCCAGTTAAGGGCTGGTTTTCACTGGTGCTGCTGCAGCAGGGTCTCCATTCACCGTCAGGGTTCCCTGCGATGCTGCTTCAGCCTCTGCTCCATGCCCCGTGTGCGAGGGCGCTCGGGGCTCTGTTCGCTTGTCTCCGCACTGGTGCAGATTCCCTCTGGCCATGGCCTGGACCATCGCCCCTGCTCCCTGTCCCTGGCTGGTGACAGCATGGAGCTCGGTGGTCAGGGCTGGTGAACCACTGCTAGGGAATGCGCATGGGGGGCTGCAACAAGTTGCTTATCAGGGCGACTTTGGAAAAGATTAGCCAGGCAGAGATAAGCTCGCAATGCCCTAACATCGTTAGTAAGCAGTAACTGCATTATTATTAGCTCAGACGATAGCGCGGTGCAAGGTGTAATCTGGTCAGAGCCCGGGAACCATCCAAAGAGTGGGAGACAGGGCATAAAAAGAAGGAAAACTCCCGTTTCTGTGGGAGATGGGAAGCAGGAGCGCACCGAGGAGCCGCTGGCCTGCGGGCACCCCCTGGATTCGGCGTTGGAGGTGCCTCGCTGCAGGTGTTCCGTGTGGGACCTGGTGACGTGCCCTGTCCCCGGGTGCTCCCTGCGATGCTTGGGGACGCACTCCCGCCTTCCCCCGGCAGCAGCCCCACTCCTCTCACCCTCCCGTCCGGGACAGCAGAGCTGCTGCCAGCAGTGGGGCTGCAGTGGGATTATATTTAGAAGAAAAGGAAGAGGTGGTGATAAGGCCCCCGTTATCTCCCCACGTGCCGAGCAGGGTGCAGTCTGTTCCCAGCTCCAGCGCTTCGGATCAGGGAGATGGTTTGGGAAGAAGCTGCAGACGCGCAGGCGAGAGCAGGGAGAACAGCCTGGCATTGTCCCTCCCGGCCCTGGTGCAATTAACTGGAAAACAAGACGAGGAAAAACAAGCCAAGAGCCTGCCGGCAGGGCAGTGCCTGGCTCCCGGGGCGAGCCTGCATCCGCACCCCAGCCCGACAGCTTTCGGCTGCCGGGAGTTGCACCGCGCTCCAGTCTGCCCTTCGGCTGCTGCAGGACGGAGCAGCCTTGCTTGGAGCTCTCTGAACGGCGTTGCGGGCCATCAGGACCACGGGACGGTGAGGATTTTGCTGGCACAGAGCTGCTGCACTGGTGGTTCCTCGGCTGGGATCTCTGGGGAGCCAAGCCCGGGCAAAGCAGCCGTTGGCGCTGCAGTGGGGTCTCGGCGATGCCCCGGAGGAAGAACGGCTGGTGCCCGTGCCCGGGACAGCGGGTGTAGGAAGTGGTGCGGTGGGAGGAGCTGCACGGAGAAGTCACCCGCTTGTACCCGCTGGGGCCAAGGTTGGTGAGCTGGTGGTGCCACCCAAAGACCCTTTCCCAGGAGCCCGGAGGCAGCCGCTGCTTTGCCGGGACCCAGCGCTCACCATCCCAAGCTCGAGCGATGGAGAGGCGGCATCTGTGCGGGGAGCGGAGGCGGCTGAGCGCCTGCCTGGTGTGCCGGATGTGCTGCATCGGTTCGTACCCACTGCCCTCTCCTTCCAGCCTGCAGGCAGCCCCCACCCTGCCCCGACACTGTACCCCGGCCTGGGCATGGTTTAAGCTTTATCCACCCCAAATTAATACTGGGGTCGGGAAGGGACTCGTCACTGTGGCTCCAGGGGGGTCGGGACAGGAAAGTTCCCTAAAAGCACATGGGGGTGACGTGGCTTCCTATTGCAGACGGTGGCTGGTGAGCACCGTTGCTTGGCCCCATCATCCTGGGAAGCCGTGCCAAGGCCAGAGCCTGGCAGAGTGGGGAGCCAGGGTGGCCGGAGTTTGTTTGATGGGCAATTTTTGGCACGTGGACCTTGGCTGGAGGACGGAGAGGAGGGAGGTGTGGAAGGCTTCACTGGTGCCGTGCTGCGTGTTTTACTGCGGTGATTTGGCTGAGGGAAGCCACAGGGTGGAGAAGGAGGAGGGATGCGAGATGGTGCTTGCGAATCTGCGTGGATTTAGAGGTGGGGAGGGTTTCCCAAGAGCCCCTGCGGCCGTGGCTGTCCGGGTGGTGCAGGGACCCCCACCCTGAGCGGGGGGATGTGGGGTCATCTGGGCAGCATGCGCAGCACAGCTGGGGCTGCTGCTTTTCTCCCTTTTCTGCATGGGGAGGTGGGGGCTGCCCAGGCCCCAGGTGCCCTGCAGGACCCTCCTGTGGTGCAGCCTCATCCATGCCAATTCCTTTCTCCTTGTTTGCCTTTGTCTCATGGGATGCTGATTTTGCACTGAGAACTGGCGCCGACCGCTCCCCCAACCCCATCGCTGCTCGGCAGCACCACCAATCTCCTGTCCCGTCACCCTGTGGGGCTGCTGCTCCCCAGGGACCGGGACCCCCTGGGATGGCTCCCACGTCTTTGTCCTGCCCTACTGATGTTCAGGGCTCCCAGCATCCTGCCAGGGCATCCTTGGCTGAGCTGTGGGATGGAAATAAACGTTAAATCCTGACAATCCAATGAACCAAAAATACAGCGACAGAATAAGCTGCTAATGGCAGTGCCCAGCGGGGGCCGGGCACGGGGCGTCCGTGGGGTTTATGTAATGCACTAACCCTTCCAGGAGCAGACAGGGGAGGGAAACAGCCCCCAGAGCAGGGACGGACATACATCCCAGAGTGGGGAGACACCCTCCAAAGTGGGGAGACACCCTCAAAGCAGGGGACTTGGGCAATGTCCCCCTCCCTCCCTGCTCTGCCTCCCAGGGCACAAGGAGGTGTAGGGGATCCAGCCAGGGGACACAATCTGCGGGCTCAGGGGCTGCTGCCAGCTGCAGCTGAACCCATCCCAATCATCCACGCTGCTTTGATTCCAATAACATTATTTGCCCCCAAATAGCAGCATATTTTGTCCTAACCATACGGATGCTCCTGCCTCCCTGGCCGAGCGAGACGTCGGAGCCGTGCGACCGGCCCTGTCCCCCGCTAACCCATGAATAAGCAGCCTCTGTTCCTGGTGCAGGCACAGGATCCCGCCAGCGGCCCTGGCACCAGCGGCGATTCCGCTGTCTCTTCCCTTTATTTCAAAGTCATTTAAGTTTCTGCATGAGAAACCCTGACCAAGGGCTGCCTTTCTTTTCTTTTGACAGATGAACGGGACAGAGTCCAAAAGAAAACTTTCACTAAATGGGTCAATAAACACTTGATGAAGGTAAGAGTCATGTATTTCATTATAGAGCCGCTTACATGACCGTCTGTTTGTCCGTTCTGGCTCAGGACTGCAGATAAATGACTTTTTGTTTTTTTGTTCTGAGGATTTTGATATTGCTTTTGAGTGTTGGTACCCGTCTGCTCTCAGAGCCGGACACAGTGGAACTGTGCTGGTGCCTTTGGAGGGCACTGCAACATCACCACGCAGCCCTTTTTACTGAATTCCCTCCTCAGCGCCCAGTCCTGCTTTAACACGAGGCTGCATCCTCCTGCCGGCGCAGCCGAGGCGCAGGGGGGATCCCGGCAGGGGCTGCTCCCCCTACAGCCCCAGCGAGGGCAAAGGGGCTGCTTTGTCTTTCGAGGGGTGCGTGGAGAGGAGCCCCGAAAGGCGTGAGAGTTGACGCCTGCAGCCACGCGGGATCAGTGTCGCACCACAAGGTGCCTCCTGCTTGTCTGTGTTAATGCCACATGTTTGGAATTAATTCTTCATCTGAAAACAACTCATCGATTGGGCTTTGGATGTCAGCGCTGTGTTTTTCTGCCCCCTTTGCAAACCTCTCTGTCAGACTTTGAGCTGCTTTCTAAACCTTACAAAGGGGGGAAAAATGAAAATCTTGAGGCCATGAGCTTGAAGCTGCTGGGGGAAAACACTGGGGGGGTTCCCAGGCAAGGCAAAACCCAAGCAGGGTCTAGGGGTGGAGGGAAGAGCAGACACAGGGGCCGCACGCCGTCCACCGATGCCTGCACGAACCTCTGCTCCTGGGTGGACACTACGGGCCGTGGTTTGGAAGATGCTGTTAACCCCGCTTCTGAGTGAGCTGCCCCTGCTGCAGGAGTCTGAGGGCAATATTATGGGATGGCTTGGAGTGCAGGTAGTTTGGGAGTTTGTTTTCATGCATAAAATTGGCAGCAGCTTCTGCCAGATCATTTGGGAAATGGGAGGCTGCTCTCCTTGGCGGTAATTCTAGAATAACCATTTTACGTGGACGCGGCTTGGAAGGAGGCGTCTGCTGGCGAATGCCGCTGCCTTCACCAGGCTCCGGCCGACAGCGGGAGAGTGCGGTTTGCGGGGAGGTGTGCGGACCCTGACGCTCTCCTCCTGCCTCTCTGCAGGTGCGCAAGCACATCAATGACCTCTACGAAGACTTGCGAGATGGCCACAACCTCATCTCCCTCCTGGAGGTGCTGTCAGGAGTGAAGCTGGTAAGACCCCACGCTGGGCTGTGACGCTGCCCCCCGAGCCCCTCCCTGTCCTCCCCTGCTCCCCTCTGCTCCCAGCATCAGCCGTCAGTTCTCATGCCATAGTTTTGTTTTCAAATGTCTGTCATTCTTTTGTTATTACTATTATTATTTATTGTTATTATTTGATGTATTTTCACTCAGACCCACGTTCCCCAGGCTGGTTCTCTAATACCACCAAACCGTGTGATTTAAAGCCGATGGCTTATGGTGCCCTGGGCAGAGCCCTCGCTTTGTGAAGGCTGATTTGCCCTCATCTTCCAGATTTGACTCCATATTTCAAATAACAGATAATAGTGGCTTTGACTAAATCTCAGTGACAGCGTGCCCAGTAGTTTAGCTCAGATTTGAGCCTCCTACCCCATGCGATTTGGAGCAGTCAGTGGTGTGCAGACCTCTCCCTGCATCTTGAGCACCGTAGAGTCCCCCCTTCCTTCCTCCTCCTCAGACAGACACGCTCACTCAGCTCTCGGAAGAACCCGGTCGCTGCACCAGGGGAGCGCAGCAGGAATTATTTTGGTTTTCCCCTAAAATAGGATCTGGGGAAAGATCTCCTAACTCCTTCCGTTACCCGCAGAGGTGCCAAGTCAGTTTTTGTGGGGGCTGAAAATCTGGATCGAGCTACTTGTGGTCCAGACAGCTTCCTTCTCTGTGCTTCAGCTTCCAAAGCTGGGGGGGGAAATTTCCATTCTGGATCCTGGGGTGTGTGGAGACCCAGCCACCGTCATCCCTGCCCTTTCATTGTTCGTTTCACCTGGGTGTTGCATTTTGGTTTCCATTCTGTCTCCCTGTCATGTCCCCCTCCCGTCGCTGCTGTCCCTCGTTAGCAAATAGAGCCGCCAGTGCAGAGGAGCCTTCGCCTGGTGAGAGCGCCGGCCTGGTGCCGTGCGAGCAGCGAAGAGCGTGAGGAGGAAGATGATGATGATGAAGAAGTAGGTTGAGGCGGCCCCGGCCACAGCGTAACCGTGGCAGACGCTGGAGTGCCGTCAGATAGTCCAGTGCAGCCCAGCGAGCTCCCACCTTCCCCTCTTTTCAGCTGTTTGTGATAAAACCCACACCCAGCTCGCCCGGCACAGCCGCCCTGAGCGCGGGTCTGTGGAGGGGAGGCTGTCGGAGTGGAGAGGCAGCGATGCCGCAGTCCCGGTTCCTGGGCTGCGCTCAGGTTATCTGGATTATCTGGGCGTGCATTGCAGTGTCGGCTGCAGGCGGGGCACAGCACCACCTGGAGTGACCGCATGTGTCCCACCACGAGGTGGGAGGGGACGGGGCGGCTGCTTACCTCACACTGCATGGACGGGCTCTGGGCACGGGCACCTTCTTAGGGGGCTGGTGCCACCGCGGGGTCCAGGGCGCAACCGACAACCCTGTGCATGTGAGTGGAGCTGGGAGCGAGCACAGCCTGGCCACAGCCCAGGCTTTCCCTGAAGGGGCCGGACCCCAAAAACCCTGCTCTGGAGAAGGAGGAGGTGGGTTTTCCAACCTCCTGCTCTGGGTGATGATTCCCTGAGTTGCCTGGAGCCACGCAGGAGGAGCTGGGGCTGCAGTGTCTTCCTGCTGGGCTCTCCACCCCTGCAGCCCTGAATATGTTCCTTTTGCAGGGACAGCTCTTCCCTTTCATGCCAGGGAAGGAAGGTGACTTGGGATGTCCTAGCAGTTCGGAGCATCCTGGTGATGCCTCATATTGAGGCTGGGATCTGGATTTGGGTGTCAGTCTTTCCCTTCTGTTGATTCAAAGCAGACCCATCGTCCTGGCCCCTTCTCCTGGCACGCCTCAGCCACCTGGGACCTCAGAAAATCCCCTGCCTGCAGCGATGTCAACTGGCGCAGCCCAGGGCATCTCCTTTCTCCCCTCCCCAAGGGTTCAGAGATGGCACCTGGAGCAGCAGCCCCTGCCCATGTGCGGGAGGAGCAGAGCCAGCTCTGCAGGGGCTGATGCTGAAGCCGGGGTTTCTCTGCCATCAGTGGGGACCACGACTGGTCCCTGCCTGGGTCCTCATGTCCTGCTGCAGAGCAGACCTCGCTCTGCTTCCACGTGGATGGGTCAGACTCTGCCTGCTTGAGGAAACCTCTCTTTGCTGAGCCCTCTCCCGAGCTCGTCCGGCTGACCATGGGGTGGGTGAGATCCTGCCCTGGGGTCTTGGAGGCTGCGCCGGTCCTGTCCACTGCCAGCAGCCCTGCAGTGCATGGCTTAGAGCCTGGACACAGACCCTTGGGGTCTCAGAAGAGACCTCAGGCTCTTCCCACCTTAGTGCCCCACCGAGGGGTTTTGCCCTCTCTAAGCAGGATTGTGCGTAGCAATGGCTTTATTTGACTCCAAATCAAGAAGGCAGAGCAGGGTGTGTGGATGCACGGGGGTCACAGCAGCACGCTGAGCATTGGGTGCTGCCGTGGGCAGCTCCTGGGGGCATGTGGGGAGCGGTTCTGCATGCGGGGGCCTGCTGACCCGCCCTGCCAGCCTGGCCTGAAGCTGCTGCCTCTCTCTTGCAGCCGCGTGAGAAGGGGCGGATGCGTTTCCACCGGCTGCAGAACGTGCAGATCGCCCTGGATTTCCTGAAGCAGCGACAGGTAAGGGCCTATTTAGGCTCATCCAGAGCACAGCTGGGTGGTTTGTGGTTCTTTCTCCTGGCCGGGGCTTGGGAAGGGCATCCAGAAGCACCGTCGGCCTGTGTCAGGGTGTACCACTCCCCACGGTGCTGATGCTGGGTGGGGATGGCTGCCTGTAGCGTAGGAGTGTGCTCTGAGAACCACCCATGCGGCACAAAACCGAGTATCAAACTAAGGGACCAGGCTCCAGTTTGGGGAAGGGGTTTGCAAATGTCGTGGACACTCACCTCTGCACCCCGAAAGCCGTAAGACAGATGCTGGCAGCAGGGATGGGGGCTGCAGCATGTCCATTCCTTCCACCAGCTTTTGGGGAGATGATGGGGCAGCTGGCTTCTGCTCAGCCCCATGCAGACACGACCTTGGCACTGGCACAGCCTCTTTGTGCAGCCTTACCTCTCTGGGTGGCAGCACGGGCACACTGTCCTGTGCAGCAGCACCCTTCAGCTTTCAGCAAACTCCCTCTGCCGCGCTTTGGGGAGGTGCTGGCCCTGCAGTGCCTGTGCAGCTGGAACAGAGCAGGCATCTTCTGCACCGCTGGGCAGATCCCGCCCAGAGCCATGGGATGCATCCCAAGACTTGCTGGCTCCACAGGTGAAACCCCCGCAGCCCTGGGGCTGGGTGTCCCGTTCCACCTGTTGGGCCAGGTCTCCCCACCTTGATGCTCTGATGCTCCGATACGCCGAGATGGTGATAAATGTGAGATGATGATAAATCATATGTGTTTGTGCTGAGCAGAGATTTTTCTCTCTGCTGGCCTGAGGGCACTGAATAAATTTACACTCATGCCCTGCTCAGGGGAGGGCGAGCTGCTTCCAGCCCCTCCGCCTCGCTCCTCCCTTGCTGGAGACATTTTGCCAGCGGCTCCTGGGAGCTTGTTTCTCTCCTTGAATGGAACAGCTCTTCCCTTTGAAGCTGTTGAGCTGATGGCGGTGGTCTCGCTGGGATGTCTCACCCTGGATGCTCCTACTAGAGATTGTGAGGCCCCACTGAGAGCTGGGGAGCAGAGACACCCCCATGGGTGCTGGGGGGAAGAGCCCAAAGCACGCGGCCATGCCCGGGAAGGCGGCTGCAAGGAGAAGGGAGCAGCAGCCGGGCAGCACCGCTCCAGTTTGCATCTGCTGGAAGTGCCAAGCCTGGTTCTCCTGATCCACAGGCATCGCTGCAGGGTTTGGGGGCAGCCCCTGCGTTTCAGTTGTCCCCAGAGTGAGGGAGCTGCTCTGGCACTGCTCAAGGACGGGGTTGGCAGGAGGGGGACCCTCAGCCAGGGCACCGCTGGCGTTTCTGCCTTTGTTAAGGCTGATTGGGCAGCAGCTCGGCTCTGGATGAGGAGAGACTTAATAAAGCCCCGCTGTCCTCTTTTAACCATGCACTGCGGTCTGTAGCTGTTAAATTATGCACCAGTCCTCCGGGCTTTGGGGATGAGGCGCTTCTCCATGTGAGCCAAAATAAAGCTGTTAAGTGCAGGGAAGGCACTTCTGGATGGAGAAAGCTGGAGAGAGGAAAATCCTCCCATCCCCACTGCCCGCGCCAGGCGCAGGGTGCCCTTCCTGCCTTTTTGGGAAGCACAGGGGTCTTGTCTCTCCGCTTCCCTCCGGAGCACTTGGGCAGCTCTGACCCTGTTGCTTCTCTTTCAGGTGAAGCTGGTGAACATTCGCAACGATGACATCACGGACGGCAACCCCAAGCTCACGCTGGGGCTCATCTGGACGATCATCCTCCACTTCCAGGTAGGCCACGAGAGTTCCTTGCTGAAGGTCGCGGGGTGGACGATGGGAGCACTGGCATCCGTCTCTCCGCTTGTTTTGTGGTGGTGCCGGCACGTGGATTGGTGTGGAGGATCAACACACATCGCGGTGTCGTGGAGATCGGTGTCAGAGAATAGCAATGCCCTTTTCTCATCATTTACATAACGAAATTGTTAATGATGGGCTGTGTGCGGCACCTCCTGGGCAGCACCAGGGCTGTTGGTGGGAGCTGGAGTCTCGAGGAGAAGAGCAAATTTGGAGGGGACTGTGGGGGTGTCATCCCGAGGTGCTGCCAGCCCTTCGGGTGGTTGGCACAGCCACGGGATATTTTGTTGAGATGGGAAATGTCAGCTCCGTGACAGCGGTTGAGGTCAGGGATGGGAGGAGCGCTCTGACTCAGCTGGGGTGTTGGGGAGTGCACTCAGGACCATCTCCAGCATTTCAGTGCTAAGGACGCTCTTGGAAAGCAGGGTCTCAGGTCTTTGGTGGCCTCGGGTTATCTGGTTGTAGCTTTGATGTCCTCGGGAGGAGATGTGTGGCCGTAAAGCCACCAGTGCATTGGCACACCGGGTGCTGAGCGGTGCTGCTGCCCGCAGCTTGTTAGCGATGTGTCATTAACTCTGGGGACGTCTGGAGCCCTGGGAGCGGCTGCAGCCCAGCTCCCTGCGTGTCCTCGCTGGCATCTTCCCAAATGAGGCTGGCGCTGGCTGTGGCACCTCCTGAGGAAGCTTTTCGGGTTTGGAGAACGAGCGAGTGGCACCGCAGGGAACTGCTGCCTTGGCTGGACCCTGCGTGTGCCCTGGGGCGAGACCCCCGACCCGTGTGTCCCAGACAGAAGGTTTGGGGGGAGCGTGGGGCTACGCTGGTCTCAAGGCTGCAGAGGGGGCAGGTTTGGCCCCGGGCAGCCCCAGCGTCGAGCAGGGTGCAGGGGCTGATGAGTCACTGTCTCCTCCGGCGGGGCCCTGACTGGTGGCACTGTGCCCTGGCCCAAGCTCTGCTGCCAGGGTCACCTCTGCGCCCCGCTTGGTGGGGATGTGGCCACCCGGCTGTGGGGGACAGCGAGGGTGCGAGGGGCCCCGGGGAGCAGGACTGGTGCCAGCGAGCCTGCGCGTCCTCCCTGCCTGCGCTAATGGGATTCTTTCTGGGGTTGTGGCTCCATTGTGAACCTCTTAATCCCCCGCGTCCCAGCGCCGCTGCCGGGCACAGGCGGCTGGCACAGCCCCGGGGGAGGTGCGGGCTGGGCTGGTGCTGGTGTGGAGCCTGGGCACTGCCGGGAGCTGGCGTGCTGAAGGCTTGGGGGTTGCACTCCATGCCCTGGGAGCTCTTGGGGTCACTGGGTCATTTTCTCATCTCCTGGGTTGCTCCTTGCTGGGCATTTCTTCCCTCCTGGCCCTGCTCACTGGGGCGGAGTTCAGTCCCCCCAGCTTTATGCCCTCTGCTCCCCATTTTCTGTTCTGCTTTTGGAGGTCCCTCTAGGTGAGTGGAGCTGGGATGCTGCACCCTCCTCAAACCCCTGCCCTGGGTGGTGTTTGGGGCAGGAGCTGCATGGGGAAAGCAGGATGTGGGGTGGATGGGAGTACCAGGAGCACCTGCGCTGTTGCAGCGTTCTGGGACCCCCGGCCTGCAGCTCCTGTGATGCCGGGTCCCCAGGGCACCTCGGCTGCCCCTCCATGCCCAGAGCTGGGCGAGCCTGGCAGGAGGGTGGGTACCAAGCCGGCCTCTTGGGGCTCTCGGTGTTTAAGAATTAAGGAGAAAACCTCTGGAATTGGAGAGAAATCCCACAGCGGCAGCTGCGCGGCTCCCATCGCGGCTCCCATCGCTGTCGCTGTGCGTGCAGAGCCGCTCTGACTCCTCCCTGCTTTTTTTTTCCGTTTCTCTCCCTCCCCTTCCTTTATGCTACCTTTGCCTGGGTTTTGTGGGTTTGATCCCCCCTCCCCAGCCGCTCCCCACTCCGCCGCCTGGTTCCTACTCCCTATTTGTGTTGGCGAGGGCCGTGTTCCAATTACCTCATATTTGGAGAGAAGGACGCCGCAGCCAATCCCCGCTCCCTCTGCTTTTAGGTCAAGTGATTTCTGAACTGCAGTGAGATGCTTTGAATTTGTCTTCTCGCAGCGCCCAGGCTGTAAGATGGCTGTCTGGAGCAGCGGCGGCAGGGTTGGCGGGAGGCAGTGGCGGCAAGCAGCAGCCCACGACGCGGTGTACGGCGTGCGGCTGAGCCGATGAAGCCCCGCTCGGGATTTACTGGGGAGCCGGTGACTCGCTCAGCTGCGTTCCTGCCGGCATCAGAGAGATGGGGAATTCTCTGGGCTGCGTTAAAGAGCCAAAGGAGAAAACTGCAGGAAAGGCACCCCTGTCTCCCAAAAAAAGGGTCCGCTTTAAACGGAGACGGAGGGGGAAGAGGAAAGCGATGCTGGAGGCAGACCCCCAGGAGGAGCCCCCAACCCTGGGGGGTGCTGAGGATGAGGAGGCGCTGAAGTCGAAGGCTGCGCCCTGGCCGGAGGGAGGAGAGGAGCCCACTGGGAGCCGGCATCGCGTGGGGGCCCCCAGCATGGTGTCCCTGGAGCCCGGGCTCATCGTGCAGGTGAAGGAGCGGTTTCAGGGCGAGGTGCAGAGGGCTCGCCTGGTGCTGGAGCCGCAGCGGCGGGCTGCAGCAGGGGATGGCCTGGAGGAGGGCACCACCGTCATCGCCCGCTTGCTGGAGAACCCGGCCGAGAAGGACTGCAAGAAGGCGGTGAGCCAGCTGGTTGAGCTGCAGCGGAGCGGAAGGGGCAGCTGCCGGGCTGTGCTGCTGCCCCTGCGTGGGGGCACCGATCTCCGTGCTGAGGGCCTCCTGGCCCCGGTGAGCACCGTGTCCGGCAAGGAGCCAGTGAAGAACCGGGAGCTAGGGGCTGGCATCACCCTGGGTGCCTGGAGGAAAGGAGACAGCAGCAATGATCCCAGCTCCAGCGCTGCATGGACCTGCTCCTCCACAGCAGAGCCAGGCACCGTTTCTGAGCTGTCTACACCGTCCCCCATGGTGGATCAGCTGGAAAACCCCAGTGTGGGGAGAACCTCAGGGCTGCCGTCGTCTCAGGCTGGGGAGGAAGATGGGCATGGACTGCCTGCCTCCTGCAGCCCGTCCTCCTTCAGCGGGCGCAGCGGCGGCGCAGCCCGGAGCTCCTCTGGCTACGGCAGCGACCCGGTGCACCGGCCAGCCAGGGGTGCTGGAGTTGGTGGGACCAGGGTGTCTCCTTCTGAAGGTGGTGGCAGGCTCGCTGCGCAGGGCCAGGCTTGGAGGGGGAGCTCAGGGAGAGCCGGAGGAATGGTCAGTGTCTGCATGTGCCCTCACCCCCTGTCTGGAGTGGGGTGGGGGACCTGATCACTGGATCCCCGCTCCTGCGGGTAGGAGGACTCTGGTGTTGAAAGCTCCCTGAACTTTTTTCCCCTACGAGGATCTCTGCCAGGAAAGCATCCCCTGGGGACCAACCATTCCATGCTCTGCTCCTGGCACAGGTGGTGGGGAACGAGCCTTGCAGAGCTGGCGGGTGTGCCCGGCGCTTACATGGGCTCTCGGCACCGTTGCATTTGCTGTTGGCAGCTGTGGCACGCGTGCCCACGGGGCTGCCTGGGTCGGGTGAGAGTTCAGGGTGTCCCCTTCCTGCTGCCAGCACTCAGCGCCCAGGTGGGCGGCAGTGGGTGAACATGGAGCCGCGGGGGTTCTGCCTGCTTCGAAAGGAAGAGGAGGGGACAGTGCTGTGTTTTGGAGCCCGTTGTTGCTGTTTGGACGTCGCTCTTGCTGGTGACCGGGTGGGCTGAAGGTGTCCTTGGGTTTGGTGAGCTCTGCATGCCCCAGGACCCATATGTGGCTGGAGGGGCAGGAACAGGGCTGTGGCCCCTGGTGCCATTGCTGGGTTGGGATCAGTGTCAGCTCCCCTCTGGCCTTCAGCCTCCCACCAACAGTTGCTTGATGCACGAGGCTGACGTTGGAAGGGTCTGGAAGGGGTTGGCTCTGGTCCTGCGAGTTTCTGCACTCTCTTCTTGCCGGTGCCTCCCTAAATCTTTGTCCTGACACAGAGATGTGAAGAAAGGAGGGTGGAGCTGGTGCCGCATCCTGCACCTCCATAAGCGCATCTCTAGGAGAGTCTCCTTCACAGATGCCCTTAGGGAAGGGCCCAGTGGCTGGGACCCCCAGTGCTCTGTGAATAATTGAAAATAAGGGATTTGTCTGAACGGGGTGCTTTGAGGAGCTCCCCAGTGGGCATCGGCGCTGCAGAGCCCAGGTGGGGCACAGCCCAGCGCTGGCTTTGCAGAAGGTTCATTCTGCTTTTAATTAAGAGCTGCTGGGTAATCAGTGAGGGATGCTGGGCCGGCAGAGGTTTGTGGGTCCCTCCCTGCTCCCTGTAGACACGGAGGGTCCCATCCTGCTCGCCCAGCACAAATCCCTGTCCATTCCGCTCTGCTGCGGGGTGCAGGGTCTCAGCATCCCTCAGGCACCCAGTCCCGGGGCTGGAGGAGTTAAAGGCAGCGCCGGCGGTGTGGCAGCGGCTGACAAAGAGCAGTTTTGTGTGTGCTGATCGTGTCAGGCTGGGAGAGGGAGGTGAGCAGCAGCATACCAATGCACCCGCTGCGCCCACAGGAGAGGCCGCACAGCCTGCAGGTCCCTGTCTCCTGCCAGCAAAGGGACCCCCGGCAGCTGGGACCCAGGCGATGCCAGCGCCCAACTGGGTGTATTTTGGGGGGAGAGAAAACCACTGGGTGTTTTGGGGGCTGTGGGTGGGGCTGGGTCCTGGCTCACCTCTCCCTGCAGCGCTGCAAGGAGGAATCCAGCGGGCAAAGAGCCCGCAGTGCCTGTCCACAGGCGCCCCAGAAAATACAGGCGGTTGGCACCCTCCCCTTTGTCTGCCCCTTAATTAAGGGGAGGTAACTGTGCTAATTGGGGAGCTGGGGGGGGTGGGCAAGGAGGAAGCCGTGCCAATCAGAAATGCGCTGGCATGCGGAGACACGTGTGTTCTGTCACGTGCGAGTCTGGGATTCGCAGCGTCCCTGTGTCTGTCTGAGGGGTCTGCGCCTGACAGTCTCTGTTGCTGGGGAATTGGGTCAGGCACCCCTGCCAACGCCCCCTGCACCCAACTCTCCAGGCACAACCTTCTCTCCATCCTTCTCATTTCCCCTGGGATGGAGCTGGTGGCTCCTGCTCCATGCAGCTCAGCTGGTTGGGGAGACCCCTCTGCCCCGTGCGTCCCCTCGAGCAGCACCTCCTAGTGTTGTTTCCCACTTCTCCGGTTGATGTTTTTTACAACGTCGTGATGGTCCGGATGGAGCATCCCTGCCACGCCGGATTGATGGGATCTCCTGGGTACTCTCTCACTTCCCAGCTGTGGGTGCTGCTGGATGGGACCGATCCTGTGTCCAAGGATGCTGGGGCTCCTCATGGTGGTGCTGGGCAGGAGCAGGTTTGGGCAGGAGGCTGCACAGGCGTTGCTGTTGGCACAGTGTGTTTGGGGCAGGAAGGGACCTGCCTGAGCCCACGTCTCACCGGGCGTTGCATTCCTGGTGAGGTGCAGCTGGAGTTCTACCAGGGAGACGGGGATGGTGGGACGCGCCAGGGTGTGCCGCGGGCACCACTGCGCAGCGCTGTGCTCTGCATGCCCACAGCACGTGTGGTGGGTGCCAGTGCTGTGAAGGGGTGGCTCCGGTGAGCGGGCAGCAGTGGGGAGCAGGGTCTGGTCGTGGCGGCTGTGGTGCCAGCTGGGCTGCACGGCCAGGCCACCCCTCATGTCCCTGTGAAATGGGGTCAGCGGCTGTGCCCCCCCTGTGCCCAAGCCACACCACACCCCGGCCCCGGTGCTCTCAGCAGGTCCAGTGGCCCTTTCCCAAGTCTGGTGGCTCTGGGTCCCCTCTCCCTAGTGGTGACCAGGAGTTCCCTCCAACCCTTCCTGGACGCTGCTGGGTCTTGGACAATAAAAACCGGATGAGTTTGATGGAGACTTTCCCACTTCTGCATCTCCCCATGGCTGTGCCGCTTCCTTACAGATCTCTGACATCTACATCAGCGGGGAGTCGGGGGACATGTCTGCCAAGGAGAAGCTGCTGCTGTGGACACAGAAGGTGACGGCAGGTTACATTGGTGTGAAGTGCACCAACTTCTCATCGTGCTGGAGCGATGGGAAGATGTTCAACGCGCTCATCCACAGATACAGGTGGGCAGGAAGGAGCAGCATCGTCTGGGTGGGAGCAATGCTCTGCCCTGGCACCTTGCACTGTTTGCCAGCGTTGTGACTCTGGTGTGTGTCTCGCAGACCGGATCTGGTGGACATGGAGAGGGTGCAGATCCAGAGTAACCGGGAGAACCTGGAGCAGGCCTTCGAGATCGCCGAGCGGTTGGGGGTCACGCGGCTGCTGGATGCTGAAGGTGAGCGACCAGGGGAAGCGGCTGGTGCGGGAAGATGTTGATCTCTCCGCCTGCACCCATTTCTCACTGCCTTTCTGCTTCCCCCTTCTCAGATGTGGATGTCCCCTCTCCGGATGAGAAATCTGTGATAACTTATGTGTCTTCAATCTACGATGCCTTTCCCAAAGTCCCCGAGGGAGGAGAAGGGATCAGCGCTATTGTAAGCATCGCTGTGGGTCGGGAGGCTGGCACAGCAATTTGGGAGGCAGCTGGTTGTTGCAGGAAGGGTTTGGAGGTTCCCTTTGAGCTGTAGCTGGTGGCCGATGGATGGAAGAGGCTTGGGGGGAGGAAGGAGCTTCCTCTTCAGCGAGTCTGCCCTGTGTGCCTGTAGGACCATGGCATTCTCCAGGCTCTGCAGTTCTGCCATGGGTTTTGAGCTCACGGGGAGACTTGAGCTTGCTTCCAGGGAGCAGCTTGCAAGGATGATCCTCTCTTCCTCTTTGCTGACCCTGGGGGGGCACCACAGCAGGGAGGCACAGGCTGATGATCCACCCCATAGCTGTGACCATGGCACCTGGGTTCGCTTCATGCTCCGCTCGGCAGGGCCGGGCTCTGCCTCGTTCCCGCAGAGACCTGCCTGTCAGCAGGGCTCTGCAAGGATGCTCTGGCCCCACAGGAGGTGGATTCGAGGTGGCTGGAGTACCAGAGCCGCGTGGAGTCCCTCATCTCATGGATCAAGCAGCACACGATACTCATGTCAGATAAATCCTTCCCCCAGAACCCTGTAGAGCTAAAGGTAGGTCCTGGAGAAGGTCCAACCATGGTGTCCCATGTGCTCGGCACTGAGAGCTGGGTGGTGGCATTCCCGAGCGGGGTTTCTCACAAGCCTTTCTCATCCCAGGCACTTTATAACCAGTACATACACTTCAAAGAAACTGAAATCCCGGCGAAGGAGCAGGAGAAAGGAAGGATAGAGGAGCTCTACAAACTGTTAGAGGTAAGTGTCCTCGTGGCTTGTAGGTGGGAGTGTTGTGCTTTTAGCAAGACTAAAGTGTGCTCAGTTCAGGTTTATATTGGAATAGAGAAGTGGAAATAACCCTCAGGGTAGATGATGCGGCAGGCAGCACGCTTCGGGAGCAGAGGCAGAGCTGTTGCCTTACAGCCCCGCTTGGGTTGCTGTAGTTCTCTCTCACCAGCTGGAGAGGGAGGTGGGAAATGCCCTTCTGTCGATGTTTTCCCCAGGTATGGATTGAATTTGGACGCATCAAGTTGCCCCAGGGGTACCACCCCAACGACGTGGAGGAGGAGTGGGGCAAACTCATCATAGAGATGCTGGAGCGCGAGAAGCTCCTGCGGCCGGCGGTGGAAAGGTGGGAGCTCTGCCCGCGGGGATGGTCCCTGCTGCCCGGGCTGAGGGGGTCCCAAAGGCCCTCTCTCATTCACTTTCCCTTGGTCCTCGCAGGCTGGAATTGCTGCTACAAATCGCTAACAAAATCCAGAATGGTGCTCTGAGCTGTGAGGAGAAGCTCACCCTCGCCAAGAACACGCTGCAAGCCGTGAGTGCAGGGGGCATTCTTCTACCTCCTATTTTTTTTCCAGTTTTTTTGTTCTCCTGTCTCTTTTTTTACACCCAGCTCTGCCCCTTGTCTGTGTGGGCTGCGGGCCCTCTTGGACAGCTTGCCTGTCTCTTCTGACGCTGAGCCCACCCTGGAGAGGCTGTGGGGGTGATGGTGGATCCCTGGGGTCTATGACGTGAAGACCCTGGAGACAGGGGAACAACCTTGCTGAGCAGCCGGCTGCCTCAGGGCGTCCTGGACATCTGCAAAGGCGCTGCCTTGAAGGAGAACGGGAAAGCTTGTTGTATAGTGAGGCTTAAAAACCCCAACAACCTGTTTTGTTTGTCTGAAAGACTGGCATGAAAGTCTGGGCTGCACAACTGCGGCTGCCTCGGCAGGGAGTACATTTCTTCCAGAACAAAACACCCTTCTTTGGAAAGAGTTGTAAGGGTTGGGAGCAGGACATGAGACACACGTTTAGGTGACCATCACTATCCACAGGAGCTGCTCTGTCAGCAGAAGCTTTCAGTTCATCCTCAGGAGCTTTTGCAAAGGGCTGTGCTGGGTGGGGTGTGAGGGATGAGCTGATAGTCCTCTGTGCAGGTTGAGCTTGAGGATTAAAAGGTCTTTTGGGTCTAAAATTCAATGGAGGACCAAGGGCTCTTCTCTTGGTGCAGGATGCTGCTCACCTGGAGTCAGGCCAGCCTGTGCAGTACGAGTCCGACGTGGTCGTGTACCTGCAGGAGTGTGAGGGGCTCATCCGCCAGCTACAGGTGGATGTGCAGATTCTGCGGGATGAGAATTACTACCAACTGGAGGAGCTGGCGTTCAGGTGAGAGGGGCTGTGTTCGAGATGAATGGAGAAGCATGGTCAGGGGGTGATGTCAGGGCCCCTCTGCTTGCTACAGGAAAAGGAGGGAGTGTGCGTGCAGCTTCTTACCCACACCTTGCTTGCTCCTCCAGGATCATGCGGCTGCAAGATGAGCTGGTGACGCTGAGGCTGGAATGCACTAACCTGTACAGGAAAGGCCACTTCTCTACCATGGAGCTGGTACCCACTTCCACACTGAGCACAACACACTTGAAGGGCGAGTCCCTGACAAAAGGGCTACACACCTCCTCTGCCTCCTGGTTCCGGAAGCCCATGACTAGGACAGAGCTGGTGGCCATCTCCTCTTCCGAAGACGAAGGCAGCCTTCGGTTCGTGTATGAGCTGCTGGCATGGGTGGAGGAAATGCAGGTGAGTGGCCGCTCTCTGTCTCCCCAGGCTGGGACAAATTACTTTCCTCTGCTCCCACCGATGCGGAAAGGCTGGAAGGTGGTCTGGGCTTCTTCCTGCCTTTATCTGTGAATGATTGCTTTGATGGCTCAGAGTTTTTGGAGAGCACCAATGCTTTTGTCTTGAGTTGGGTTTTTGCTCCTGTGCTCCTGCTGATCGAGGGTATCGGAAGATCCTTTCAAAGCTGGAAGCAAATCTGTACTGATGCTGTCAGTCCTTTGGTCTTACGTGGATGCCAAACTTGTGTAGGCTGTGCCAGAAACCGTTCTGTGTTGGAGGAATGGCTTAGGAGCTTCTACCAGGACTGGCGTGGTCCTTGTTCCCTCTGGAGGGACCTAGGAGGTTTCCTTGCCTTCGTGTCCTTTGAGACGCGGTTTGCAGATGAGGAGAGCTGACTTGGACCTCTTGGCGTGTTTCAGATGAGACTGGAGCGGGCAGAGTGGGGGACCGACCTGCCGAGCGTGGAATCCCAGCTGGAGACCCAGCGGCACATCCACACCAGCGTGGAGGACCTGGGCTCCAGCGTGAAGGAGGCCAGGATGTATGAGGTAGGGTGACACGGGCTGGGTGACACAGCGTGTGGGAAGGTGAGGGCATCAGGTTCGGCTCTCCTGGGTAAAGGTGCCTGAGGCAGAGCTGGTTTTTAAGAGTGGAGCCTCAGAACTGATACTGGGCTGGTGCAAGAGGCTGCTGCCCTGAGCCATCCTCTCCACCCTCTCTTGCTCACACACAACTGGGGAGGAAAGTTTGGAGGTGGAGGTTCAAGCGATCCCATTCTGTGTGGGGTAACAGGAGCATTTTTCATCCCTCAGGGTAAAATGTCTCAGAATTTCCGCACTAGCTACACGGAGACACTTGGCAAACTGGAGACGCAGTACTGCAAGCTGATGGTGAGGAGGCTTCCAGTGGGTCCATCCCCGCTCCTGAGCATCCCTGCTCCGAGGCTGGGGAGAGGGCGGAAATGCCTTCGGAGCAGGGGGAGAGGAGTCACACATGGTTGCGTTTAGGAAACCTCGAGCTTTCGGCTGAGGCACCTGCAGAGCCTGCACGGATTTGTGTCTCGGGCCACGGCAGAGCTGATCTGGCTGAATGAGAAGGAGGAGGAGGAGCTGGCCTACGACTGGAGCGACAACAACCCCAACATTGCAGCCAAGAGAAACTACTTCTCGGTGAGCGACCCCAGGGCAGGGTGGTGGGGTGTGCGCTCCCTTGGTTGCGCTGCTGCTGCATTTGATCTGCTGTGGGACCCTCAGCTGCCAACAGAGCTGCAGCCCCAGAGGCTGGTGCTCCCTCCCAAGTCCCTGAGCTCGGAGCTCGTGAGCGCAGCTGATGAAAGAGCTCTCCCTGGAGCAGAGAGTGCACAAAACTGTTTGTTCAATCAAGTTTCAATCAAAAAGGCATCAAAAGCCGGCTTTTTAGCACTGTTTGGGACTAAAGCCATCTTTAACTAGCAGGGGGGGAAAACAGCCTGAGCTGAAGAGGAAAAAGGATTCCTCTTTGAGGCAGTGTAAATAAATGCCTGTCTTTCTGCAGTCACGTAGTCCAGAGCCAAAGGGCTCCGTGTGCAGCTTTCCTGTGTCTGTGTTGCCCCTGCCCCGTGCGTGTGGGGCACAGCGGGCGGCATGACGGGAGGTGGCCGTGATACTCCCATGAGCGCTTCCATGCTGCGATGGTGGGACACGCGATCAGGGTGAGGCTGGTCCCCACAGCCAAGATCTGGACTTTGCTTGTGGCCTTCATGCAGGAGCTGACGGCGGAGCTGGAGGAGAAGCAGGACATCTTCTGCTCCCTCCAAGACACAGCCGAGCTGCTGTCCCTGGAGAACCACCCGGCCAAGCAAACCGTAGAGGTGAGCGGGCACGCGGAGCAGCCGGGAAGAGCCCCGAGAATCGGCTGGGAGCAAATCTTCTCACCTGGCATTGGGAACCTGGCTGTCCCACCTGACGAGGCCCTTTGGGGCAGGCAGGGCTGAGCAGAGGTTTTATGTTGGGGGCAGAACATCAGTGAAGGGATAGAGCTGCTTTGTTCTGGGAAGCTCGAAGCTGATCCCCACAATCCTCCCCTCAGTTTAAGGCACAGATACGCTTGTATAGAGCAGGAGCCTTTCCTGCAGTAAGGAGATGCAAGGAATGGCCTTGGCTCCCCCAGAGGTGTCCAGGCTTCCAGGAAAACCGTGGTGGTGAAGCAAAGGGCAGTAGGGACATGTTTGTCCCTGAGGGTTATCTCTGGGATGGGAGAAAGCAAACCTGTGCCTGCTGTCTGGCCGGTGCAGGCTCTGCTGTTTCCTGTTCTTCCTGCCCGTGCCCAAGCACTCCTGGCAGCCGCTGGATCTCACCTGTGCCTGTGCTCCGCCGGCTGTCGCGGTGTCCTTCCCGTGACACTGCTGGCTGGGGAAGGCTCCTTGTTCACTGCCGCTCACTGCGTGTGTTTCAGGCCTACAGCGCTGCCGTGCAGAGCCAGTGGCAGTGGATTAAGCAGCTCTGCCTGTGCGTGGAGCAGCACGTGAAGGAGAACGCTGCCTACTTCCAGGTGCGTGGCAGGGGCAGCCCCGCTCGCCATCCGCTGCGAGAGCTTCATATGCTGCCAGTCCCTTCAGGGCAGAGGGGTGGGGGGAGATGCGGTGCTCATGGGGGCTGTTTCTCCCCAATCACTTCTCTCTTAGCTGCTCTCGGGAGGTCTCGCTAAGGCAGAAGGGATCAACTCCCACGTGTTTCTGGCCATGCATGTGGGGTGCTCCCTTCTCTCACTGCCCTGAGGCTGGAGCAGCGCTGGGAGCTGGGGTGGAGATGCCAGGGTGCTCCCTTGCCGCGCTGGGCGCTGCTGCTGGCCAGCTGAACCTGTGTGGGTTTCCCTGACCTTCTGTGCCTTTGCAGTTCTTCAGTGACGCCCGGGAGTCGGAGACGTACCTGCGCAACCTGCAGGACTCCATCAAAAGGAAGTATTCTTGTGACCATAACACGAGCCTGACGCGGCTGGAGGACCTGCTCCAGGACTCCATGGTGGGTTCTCTGACAACCCGGCCACGCTGGGCGAGCGATGGGTGGCCTTGCTGCAGTCCAGCACCGTTGCTCGGGGCACTTCTTACTTCCCAGGAAAAACTGGGCTGATTTTATTCCTGCAGTGATGCAGTTTCATGTAACATGGTTTGTTTCCCATCTCAGTCAATGTTGTGCTTTTTGTTGGAGCTGCTACGTGTGTTTTTTCGTGGCCACGTGGGACAGGTGGTCGTTACAGGATTGTTCTTGTTTAGAGGCACTGGCAGCATCTCTGTGTGCCCTGGGGATGAGGAGCAGGCAGTGCTGTCTGTGGAGCCCGTAGCTTGAGATATGGAAACCATCTGAGCTGGTGCCCATTGTGCCATCCTGGTCTGTGTGGAGCTGGTTGTGTTCTGCTGATGTCGTGCAGAGCCTGTAGGATGCTCCTCTTTCTGCTTTTGAGTCGGTGCTTGCTAGGAGCGCAGTGGATGTGGAGAAACGCGAACTCTTTATCCCGACCAAATCCACCGTTAATCCATCGCGCTGTGCTGGTGGGGGGAGAGCCAGGGCAGGCTGGCGGGGCACAGCGAGGGGGGCAGCACTGATCGCCAGACACGTCGCCTAGCTTAGCTGCGGTGCCGCAGAGAGCGATGATGGGCAATCCTGCTGTGATCTCGTTGTCTGAACTGGCCTAAAAATCGAACCAAAAAGCAAACGCGAAGGAGCAAAGCATGGGATGGTGGGAAACCAGGGTTACGGGAGGGTCTGGGCTGTGGGGTAACTGCTGAGCTGCAGGTGGGAGCGCCCGGAGGTGATGTTTGAGTGTGTGGAGCTTTGGCTTTGCTCTTAGCGCACACCAGTGCTCTCCAGTGTGTCCCCAGTGCAGCTGGGGTGCTGGCACTGGCTGTTTGTGATGGGTACACCAGCTGGGCTAGGGCTCGCCGTCTTCTCTCCTGGAGGTCTGGGGGATCCCATCCTTTCTGTCATGGCCTGGGGGTTGTCCTGATTTGTCCACCAGTGAATGTGGAGCTCTCCTGGCTGCTGGGGTCCATATTGGCCAGCAGAAGTCGGGCAGATGCTGTCTGGGGTGGGAGAGGCTCCTCCGGGCAGCTGGAGAGTGGCCACGATCTCAGGGCTGGGGCAGCTGCCCTCAGCTCAGCTTTATTCCTCTTTCTTACCTAATAAGTTAAAGTTGTATTTCTTCCAATCATGCTCCCTGGGACAGGCACAGGTAGTTTATTTAATCATTTATTCTTTTCTTTTCTTTTTTTTTTGCCATTCAATGATCCTCCGCTGTTGTTGGCGCACTGACCGACCCCGAGAGAGCCAAGCATGAGGGAGAACAGTTTTCTGGGTCCTTTCTAAACTCTTGCAGCCAGAACAGACTGAGCTGCCACCAACCACACTAGCTGCCAGTGTTGTGATCCACACACGTCTCTATTGGTGCTGGAGGCTGTTCCAGGGCAGCTTTCCCAGCAGTGCCCTGGGTTGTGCCATCACAGAACCCAGCAGGGACTGGTGGGAATCAGTTACGCAGCGTCTTCCTCCAGCCAGCAAATTTCGACCCAAACCCAGAGACCTGTGTGATCACCGCAGCACTTCCCCCCTTCTCCTGAGATATTTTATCCGCATAATTCATCCTATCCCCATTCCAGCCATTGGTTTAACCACACCTTCATCCTTTGCCTTAGAAAAGGGAGCATGCTTCTGTGGTATCTCCTGCAGCCAGCTAAATGTCCCCGGCTTTGGGCTGGAGCTTGTCCTGCTCTTGGCCCCTTACGCCTCCTGGGATGTTAATTTTGGTGTGTGCCATGTTCTCGTTTTTCCCTTCTGAAAGACAATGCTTGCTGGTCTGAGCAGCAGAGGAGCCAGAGGTGTGCATGTGGCTTTGCAGGGCGGTGGGAGTAGCACTGGAGAGGTCCCACCCCAACTTGAAGTCCGTTCTCCCTTCCTTCCCATCTCCTGACTCCTCCTCCCATCCCATTAGGGCAGCAGGATCCTCCTGATGTGTTTGTTCAGCCCTTGAGATCCCAGTGTAGCTCTTGCAGGCCGGCGTTGGGGTGGGGGTGCCGAGATGCCTGGGTGACACCTGCTCTCCCCTGCCTCGAGTGACCTGTCCTGCATCCTTCTTTCTGCCAGGACGAGAAGGAGCAGCTCATTCAGTCCAAGAGCTCCGTTGCCAGCCTGGTGGGACGGTCCAAAACCATTGTTCAGCTCCGGCCCAGGAACCCGGAGCACCTTGTGAAGAGCACGATCCCCATCAAGGCTGTTTGTGACTATCGGCAGATCGAGGTGAGAGCAGGAAGGGCGTCGCTTGGAAGGGGAAGGCAGGGACGAGGCAGGGGAGCTGCGCCCGTGGGGGTTTAGGATGAGCTCTGTGGTGTCTCTCAATGAAAAGCAGGTATGGAGTGGGAAGACAGGAGGAGGGAAATAGCCTGGCTGCTTTTCCTGGATCAGATTTCCATGTCTCAAGTTTATTCTGGGCAGGAGCTGAAGTCCTTTTCCCCAAGGAGGATGGGCTTCATCCTCCGCAGCCAAACGAGCACGTGGGTGGTAGCCAACTCCGTTTAACTTCCCTGTCCCTTCCTCTCCAGACGTGAGCGTGCTGCACTGTTTGGCACTGTGCCAGGCTTTTACTTGATTAAAATACACATAAATGTGTGTCTGTGGGAGCTGGCTCGCCCCGGCGAGGGGAGCTGGTAGCAGGGGCGGGCGCGCAGCCCTGCCGCTGGGTTCTGATGGGCCGGGTGGTGTTGGTGCCGCTGCAGATCACCATCTGCAGGAACGATGAGTGCGTGCTGGAGGACAACTCCCAGAGGACCAAGTGGAAGGTGATCAGCCCCACAGGGAATGAGGCCATGGTGCCTTCTGTCTGCTTCCTGATCCCCCCGCCCAACAAGGAGGCCATCGAGATGGCCAACAGGTAACTCGGTGGTCTCTGCTGCTGGGGATTCCCAGAGGTGCAGTGGCAGGGAGGTGGGGAGGGAGCTGGTGGCGTGGGAAGGGACAGATATGAGGTGGGAGTGGAAGAGGAGCTGGGGTGGGGGAACAGGAGTGGGTGGCACCACTGATCTGGGGCAAGGGAAGGAATCCCTCTGGTTTTACAGCTGTAAACTCCACTGCAGCAACTGCTGTGGTGGCTTCCAAAAGAGAAAACCATTGGAGGGGGCGGGGCTGATCCCTCCAGGCTCTCTGATGCTGAACAGCAGGAGCATCGCTCGCTGCCAGCTGCCGGGCTCGGATCACTGGCTCGGCGGGCTTGTGGTCAGGCCTGATGGCTCTGCTCCTTCCCATTGCAGGGTAGAGCAGTTGTACCAGAAAGTGATGGCTCTCTGGCACCAGCTGCACATGAACACCAAGAGCCTCATCTCCTGGAACTACCTGCGCAAGGACATAGCCCTGGTGCAAAGCTTCAGCATGGAAAAGGTACCGGAGGAACTTCTCTGCGTGGCTCCGGGGTGCGGTGCTTGCTGTCTGGGCCTCTTCGTGTGGCTGAGGAGGAAAGGAGGTGTCAGTGGGAAGACCAGAGACTGCAAGTTTGGGAAGTACAGGGTCCGTGCACCTGTAACAGTGAAAAAACCTGAGCTTAGGGATTCGTGCAGAGTGGTTGCAGTTTTCCCAATATGAAGAGCATTGGCAGAGCGCTGCTGAGCTGTAAAGAGCACCAGAGATTGGGGACTTGGCATTCCGTTAGGGAATGAGGAAGGCTGGAGGGAGGCACAAGGCTGATACAGAGAAGCTTGTCTCCTCTGAAGAGAAAACACTCCCTTGGTGAGAGGAGGTGATTAAGTTGAGGAAGGTGCTCCAGGTGATGTTAGGAAGTCATTCCCAGCAGCTGGATGTGCTGCTTTTCCCCTCACAGCTCAGATCCTTGGCGCAAGGGGAGTGCCAGCAAGCCATGAAGAGCCTCCAGGCGCACTATGAGGACTTCCTGCAGGACAGCCGCGACTCAGAGCTCTTCTCGGTGTCCGACCGGCTGCGCCTGGAGAAGGAAGTGGAGTCTTCCAAGGAACACATCCGGCAGCTGCTGGAGTCTATGGAGAACGGTGAGCTTCAAAGGGCTGATGGGTTAACCAGGAGCTACTGGGACTCATAAACAAAGGATTTATGGGATGGCTTCACTTTCTTGCTCGCTGGTTGATGGTGGGAGCAGCTGCTCTCATTTCTCCATCCGTTCAAGTGTTCAGCCTTTGTCCCGTGGTGTTTCTGCAGAGAGGGCTTGGCTTTGCAGTGTCAGCTTAACTGCTGAGACCGCTCACCCTCGTGTTGTTGGAGATAGGTTCGGTCATAAGGCTGCATTCTGAGCAAGGAGTTCTTCCTGCCTTTAGTCGTTAAGAAAATAGATGTGGCAGGCACAGTGCACTGTGGGGAGCAGCGGGTGGCTCCTGGTGTGACACAGCAGGACCGAGTCCCACTGAGACCAAGGACTCCGGCTTTGTCATGCGAGATGCCCTGTGGCTGGGCTTGTTCTCAACTGCGTTGGCATGAGATTATTTGATTAACTTGTTTTCCGTCTGAGCAGAGACCCTGGTGCCTCCGTGTCAGCACCTGGCTCCAGGGCTCCCGGCAGGTCCCGCTGGGGGCAGACACCGGCCAGGGCTGGTTGAGCTGCTGATTTGGTTTGTCTGTGACTCACAGAAGACAAGGATGAGACCGCTGCCAGGACGTATCTCTCTGAGCTGAAGAATATCCGTCTGCGCCTGGAGGAGTGTGAGCAGAGGCTGGTGAGCCGAATCCAGAGCCCGAGCAGCACCCGGGCAGATGGTGACACTATCCAGGAAAACACCCTGCGCATTGCAGAGCAGGAGGTCAGTCCTGCTGCTGTGAGGTGTGGAGGGGGGGGAGTGTGTGTGGCTGCTGGGTTTTAGCATGTGCCAAAACCAGCCTTTTAACTTCTTCAAGGTGATTGTATGGGTGGTGGGTGCGTGACTGTGAGGGGTTTGAGGGGATCTTGCTGTACAGAAAATAGCAGGAAACTTCTCCAGGTGGGCTCCTGCTTTATTTCATGCCCATCTCCTTTGCCAAGGGCAAATCCTGCTTTTTCTCTGCCTGCTGGGGCTCTCCTGTAATTTCTTTCCCTTCCTCCCACAGCGCACGCAGGAGGATCTGCAGCGGCTGCAGTCGGACCTGCGGTTCTTCTCCGAGCAATGCTACAGCTTCCTCGAGAAGGCGCCTGCGGGCTCCAGCACACCCCACTTGCGTTCTGAGCTGGACTTGGTGGTGAACAAGATGGACCAGATGTATGGGCTGTCTTCTATCTACCTCGACAAGTGAGTCAGGACATGCCTCTCTTCCCAAACGCATTTTTGTACCTGCCCGACTCCACTAACGACCTCTCTCCTGGCCCTCTGATGCACCTTGGGCTCCGTCCCTCTGCAGCACGTGGTGCGAACGGCCTTGTGATCCAGAGGGTCTCTGCCAGATCCTGGATGTCATTGTGCTGCCTCTGTTCGATTTGCCAGGTTGAAGACGGTTGATGTTATTATCCGTAACACCCAAGGAGCAGAGTCCTTGGTGAAAGGCTTTGAGGTGAAGCTGAGCCAAGAGGAGGCAGTGCCCGCCGACCTGGCGGCCATCCAGTCTCACAGAGCCGCGTTACAGGTCAGTGCTGTTCGCTTACCCAGGTGGGCAGGCAGAAACCAACCAGAGCTTTGGCCTTGGTCAAGCAGGATCCTTCCTTTTTTCTGCTGAATCTGTACTCTGCCATTTTTTCACCTTGGTGTAGTCGCCAGGAGGATTTTGTGCTGCTGATATGATCCCTTATCGCTTTGGAAAGGAGCTGCTGTGGCTTCTGCTCTCTCTTGTAGGGCACGTGCTGACATGTGAGCGTCTTGGCAGCCTCATGTCCTGGTGCTGTAGGACAGGGGCTGAGCCAATCTGACTTGCCTTAAGCTGGGAATATGGTCCCCTCCGTTTTGCACCTTCTGCAGTCAGCCAGTTCTTTGCAGGATAAGGACAGAGGGAGGATAAACGCCTTCTCAGGCTCCAGGCAGGAGGTCATCTCTGACTTAAGATGCCTCTTGCTTTCCGTGACATTGAACCCGTGCTGTCTTTGCTGGTTTTGCAGCAATGGCTTAGAGAAGTGAAGGACAAGAGCTCCGTCTTCTCCACATTGGAGGAGGAGATGGCAAAGGCGAAGGCGGTGGGCGAGCGGCTGTACCGGCTGAGGCAGGAGCGCAGCATCGACCTGGAGCGCTATCAGGAGAAGGGAAGCCAGCTGTGGGACCGCTGGCAGCGCGTCTGTGCCCAGATCGAGACCCGGTGAGAAACCCTCTTGCCTCCTTTCACAGATGTACTTTCATGCTTCAGCTGAGAGCTTGGGTCAGGCTTGTTAGCAGCAATATTTTTCTAGATGGGATTCCCGCTGGTGGCTGGGGTATCCCTGCAGCCTACGGTGGGATTTCGCCCTCCTCTGATTTATCCTCCTCCTTCTTTCAGCCACGCGGAGCTGGAGAGCATCCAGGAGGTGCTGAGTGATTACCGGCAGTGCCACCGTGCCCTAATCCAATGGATTGAGGAGATCACGGTCCAGCAGGAGCTGATGAAGCCTGGCCAGGCGGAGGACAGCCGGGTGCTTTCGGAACAGCTGAGCCAGCAAACGGTGAGACCTTCTGATGTGCTGACGCCACAGTTGCTGCCATGACCATGTCCTTTCTTGTCTATTACTGAAAACTTTTCATATGTGGGCTAGAAAATGTGAAACATGGTGGGGGAGAAGCTGCAGGCCTGAGCTGGGTGTCTGGGAAGTGGAGAAACTCTGCTTGGCTTAAGCTGAAGATGGGGCCTTGCATAAAGGATTGAAGAGTAGGAAGACTTTACTCAAAAAGCGAGGGATGTGGACTAAAATTCAGCGCACTTCACCTGCACAACCATCCTGACAACCATTTTTGCTTTGAATTTTGGTGAAGGCTTTGGCTGCAGAAATTGAGAAGAATCAAGCCAAGCTGGACCAGTGTCAGAAATTCTCTCAGCAATACTCAGCTGCTGTCAAGGTAGGGGTCCTCTCCCACCCCCGGGTAAGGCTGGCTGGGCAGACGCGGCCCCGGCACATAGGCTGCGTCTCACACGCTCCGTGTCTCTCCACCCTTGGTTGCGTTTGCAGGACTACGAGTTGCAGCTCATGACGTACAGAGCATTTGTCGAGTCGCAGCAGAAGTCTCCCATGAAACGCCGGCGCATGCTTTCCTCCTCGGATGCCATCACGCAGGAGGTAGGAGTGCGGCCACCTGCCCACCCTCGTGAGGGACAAATTGTGTGTGTTGGGGGGTTCTTTGATGCCAAGCAAACTGTCGAGCAGCCTCTGGGAATGAGCTATGAGCTCCTTTCTGCTAAACTCTTGTATAAAGTCTCCACCCTCGCTGTTTTTTCCAATAGCCAGAGAGGATGGCTTAGTGCTCTAAGCACCAGGTATGAAATCCTGGGAACCCCTGGGTCAAATCCAACGGGGTCGGCTCAGCCCTTCAGCCTTGCGAGGTAAATAACCGGAGCGCCACGCAGCGTCACTGTGTGTGGATCTTTGGGATGAGACCTTTAGGGACCTGAGGTCCTGTCTGCTCCGTGTGGATATTAAGCGATCCCAGTAGCCAGTTGAGCATCCACCCCAGTGTCCGTGACCGGAGTCTCCCCTGCACTCCAGTGTCGTGCAGCATGCCGTGTGTGGCCAAACCCTCCCCACCAGGCTTGCTGCCTTTTATTGATGCTGTACCGGGTCTGTGAGGTCCCAAGCAAGAGATGGTGCATCAGTGTCATGTAGTGTAGAGCACATCCCTCCAAATCCACTGGTTGTGACTGATGCACCCTGTTTCTCCCTCTCTCCCTTCACAGTTCATGGATTTGCGGACTCGTTATACAGCTCTGGTAACATTAACGACGCAGCACGTGAAGTACATCAGTGATGCTCTCCGGCGGCTGGAGGAGGAGGAGGTAAGAGTTGTACAGAGCTGAGCTCCATCCGTTTCCTAGCACCCCCAGGGAAGGTGCTCCACGTTCAGGTTACATTTCGGGTGCTGCTCCCGAGAGCCTCTCCGCCTTTGGAAGTCTGGGACCCCTTTGCCATGATTGTCTTTCTCCCCTCTTCTGTCTGCAGAAAGTAGTGGAGGAGGAGAAGCAGGAGCACGTGGACAAGGTGAAGGAGCTGCTGGGCTGGGCCATGGGCTTGAAGCAGAGTGTGCAAGGCCCGCTGGCTGCTGCCGGGAGCAGAGAGCTGGGTGACATCGAGAAATCCATCTCAGAGCAGCAGGTGAGCCAGGGGCAGCCTTCAGGGAGTTCGTTTGGCTTCTGATCTTTTTCCACAGCTAAATTAAGCTTCTTTCTTTCTTCTTTTTTTCAACAGGCCCTGAACAAGGAGCTGGCTGCGAAGAAGGAGCAGGTCTCCGAGGCCATCAAAACTTCACAGATCTTTCTGGCAAAGCACAGCCACAAGTGAGTGTCGCCCAGGGGAGGGGGCAGGCGGGGAGGGCAGCGGGGGGAGCTGGGTCACCTGAGAGCCAGGACTGGTGGACTGGCATCCCGGGTGTCCAGTGCCCTGCTCCTTCTGAAAACAGTGATGAGCTGAATGTGAAAGTCATCTCTTTTCTCATCTGCAATGAGAATTTTAAAATATATGACCCATTTATCCTGTTGGGACAATAACAATTCCCTTCAGTAGTGATCCAACCCCTTATATGCGGGGATTTGGTTTTTACAATGCTTTGCTGAGCACCATTATCCTTGCTGGTTTTAACTGGGCTTGGTAAGGAGAGGGGGGGGACTTACCGTGGGTTTGGCCTTTTCCTTCACCAGAAGAACATGTTCTTTCTGCAGAGCTGCAAGCTGGTTTGTGTGGTTTCCCTGAGAGATTTTCCCTTCCCTTTGCAGGCTTTCCCATCCGGAGAAGGAGCATATTTCTGCTCAGATTGGTGCTCTGAAGGAGACCTACCAGGCGCTTTGCAGTGACTCCACGGAGCAGCTCCAGCAGCTCCAGAGCCAGCTGGCTCAGGAGACAGAGCACAAGGTACTGGTCCTCGCTCGGTCCCGTGGTTGCACAGATGCAGGGCACTCCTCAGGGTGTCAAAAAGCTTTAGCTTGTGGCCACCAGCCACTCACAGCCTGTTGACTTTATTACCTGCACGTGGTTCCTCTCCCTTCTCTACTGTCCATACATCACCCAAAGCATCCAGGCTGGGGTGCATCCAGGCTGACCTGCTGCCCTCCTGGTCAATGGGAGAGTTGTCCTTTGCGATGGTTTTGCCCAGAGCTCTGTCCTGTGCACAAGGGTTGGTTTGTTCAGGGGGCGGGCAAGGACATAGGTGGGCCTCTGTCCTGGAAGCGACGTCCCCTCAGCAATGCCCTTTCGGTGCTTTGGCCACAGAGGGCTCCCCCTGCTCCTGCACGCAGGGCACACGAGAAGGGGTTTCTGCGAGGGGATGTTTGCCCATGCGTCTCGTATCTCAGGGTCTGGTGAAGCTGTGTCTCGCGCTGGGGCTGGATGAAGTTGCTCTCCCTTGTGGAAGGCAACGGCTCTGTACAGGCCTCCAGCTGACCTGAGAGACCTTCCCAGACCCTTGGCTGGACCCATTGCCCATTCACATCCACCAGCGCTCCCACCAGTCTCCACCCTTGTTTTGCTGGGCAGGGAGGGCTGAAAGCACATCCTTGCTGCCTGTTCCCGGTGAGCTGTCTGCGGCAACCCAGAGGTGCCCGTGTACGTGTTCTCTCAGTGTATATACATGTGTCGATGGATATATTTGTGTGTTTGCTTGCTGGCTCCCTGTACTCCGAAGCAATGGCCCGCTCCGATCTGGACGTGCGCCGCAGGGTTTGGCTGCTGGGTCCGTGAGTGAAGCCCTGTTCGAGCTGCTTGTGGGGAAAGGGTGGCAGGACTGCTTGTTTGAAATCTGCCTGTCCAGTCTTCACCTAAACGTAAGAGTGTTTCTCTCCAAATTTATAGCACAAATTTATAGCCCATTTCAGACTCCGTGCAGTCGGTGCTTTCTGCCCCGAGCCCCGTTAGCCCCGTGCTGGCAGCAGAGGGCTCACAGTGAGCAGATTTGCTCATCAGCTGCCTCTGAGCCACACGAGCTTTGCTGCTGCTCCTGCTGCCAGGGTGCCGCCGGCAGAAAGGAGCTTTTTGCCTTTCCCTTTTCCTCCCTCACGGGCAGGAAAATGACTGCAGAGCAAAAGCCTTCTCCAGGGCTTGCCGGGCTGTTTTCACGCAGCGCGAGCGCTGCAGAGCTCAAGCTGGAACAGTTTTCACTCACGCTCTCCGCAAAGCCCAGGAAAGCAAACGAGAGATGGCAGAGGAGCCTCGCGACGTCCCGCGGCTCTTGTGCGGTGCAGTTGCTTCACTGTAGAGGGAGCATGAGGAACTCTTTAACATTTGCTTGCTGGAAACATCCAACTGTCAGACAGAAGTTATGAAAGACAGAAATGCAAAGCAGAACGCGCTGAATTGAGCATGATGTGTCCCTGTACAGTTTGTGTTTCATGTCAACTGTTTTTAAGATTAACTGACATCCTTGCTTACAAGTTTAACTAACCCTCTGGGATTTAAACAAACCAAACGCAAAGTGAAAGAGGACGACCTGTGTGGGGGGTTCTTTTTGCAAACAAACCAGTCGCATGCTGGACGCTAACCCCAAGCTTTACACTGTGTGTGATACGGCTGAACTGCTCCATAAGGCTCTGTCTTTAACTGCTCAAGGCACACCCTGCGACTCGGGTAAGTAAAAGCCTTTTACCCCACTTCCCTCCCATCTCCTTTTTCATCTTTCTCTTTCCCCTCTCTTCTCTGTCTTTCCATGGCTTGTTCCTCTCCCAGCGTGCATGCCTGAGGCTGGCGATGGTGGTGGAGAGCTTAGGCTTTTCCAGCAGGTTCCCATGTCTCCACAGTGGAAGGCAATGGGGTAACGGGAACCAGCCTGGGGGAGGCCGTGTCCTCTGCTGTGCCATAACTGAGCTGTGCCGCTGGCACCACCCCCACCTCCAGTGCCGGTGCTGGTGGGCTCGCCGACAAAAAACAGTGTGGAGGTCTTGGGGATGCAAAAGGAATCACTCCTCAATCCAGTTCCCTCCTCCCTATCCCACACAAATGTTTTAGTGCTTGGGCCACCCAACTGGTGGGACTGGGAGAAACCCAAATGCCTAAAGAGCCACAGCTCTTTATCATCTTAATGATTGCCCTCCCTGTGGGGATACCAGCAAGAAGAGAAAAGCCTCCCCCAAAACACCAGTAGGTGGTCTGTTCCCAGTCTGTCACTGCGTCCATGCTGGGACCTCCAACTCCTTACATTGCTCCTCTTGCCCCGTCAGCAGAGCACGGCTTCTTTGAGGTGCTGGAACGGGCAGAGCGGGCACTGGTGTCGTGCCCGGGGAGCTGCCCTGCATGCAGCGCTCCTGCCCTAACGCATGGCCGGTCTGTGTGGCTGGGGAGCTGCTCCGTGGCACCGGCGTCTATGGGGCTCCCCAGCTGTCCTGGCGCTGGAGATCTGCCTGGGAAGGTGCAGGATTTAAGCATGGCAGGAGTCAGGGTGGAAACTGTGCTGGCAGAGCTTCCTAGGTACCCTGGAGGGGATCCCTTTGGGGGTTCCTGTCCTCTGAGTACCCAAAGGGATTTGTGTGGTCTTTACTTTTTAAACTTGGAGTTGTAGAACGGCTTTGGTGTGCTTGTTGGTCTCCTTCCCCCTGTGTCTCCGTGGAGCATTAGCAGCACTCCTGGGTTTTGCTGCTTGCCGCTTCGCTGCGTTGCTGTTGGTGGATGGTGGAAGCTGTCAGTGCTGCCCGGGCTGATGGCCCCAATGGCAATGTGCAAGCTAGCAAATGCACCGGCCTGCGTGCTGCGATGCCCGTGGAGTTGCATTTCAAGCACTCTGGGACTCCTTTCTGGCCTGTTCAGGGTTTTTAAGCCTTTTTTTGCAAACTGAGACCTCCCTGGACCCCCTACAATCCAAGGGCTGGAAATGCCTGATTTTGTTTTAATTCTTTTCCTTCTCTTTCTGTTCTAGGACAGCGAAGCAGTGGCAGGAGTGATCGATCTTGGCACGGTAGAAATATTTCCTGTCTTTGGTGCCGTGCAGAGAGGTCTTATAGATCAGGACACTGGCCTCATCCTCCTGGGGGCCCAGGTTATCACATCTGACTTAGTTGTTCCAGAGACCAATGAGAAACTCTCCTTGGAGGAAGGTCTGGCAAGAAACATCATCGATCTCAGGACGTTCCAGGTGCTGCAGGAACTGAAGGATGCTCTCCACCAGGTGGAAGAAGTCAGAAGTGAAGGGAGGCAGCTCCTCCTGCCTGTCGTTGCTGCCATAGAAGAGAGGAGGATCAGCGAGAACATCGGGCTGAAGATCCTTGAAGCTGAGCTGCTCACTGGAGGCTTTAAAGTCCATCAGGGCAGAATCGGCCTGGAGACAGCAGTGCAGGAAAGGCTCCTCACCCCCCAGCTTTATTCCAGACTCCTGTCTCACCTGGAGGGCGGCAAGGATTTGATTGACCCCAACACAGCTGAGAAGATCAGTCTGGCTGAGCTCATGCAGCGCTGCATCACCCACCACGAGACAGGGTTGCGGCTGCTCCCGGTGACGCAGCTGGTGGGGGGGATGGTGAGCTTGAAATCGGGCAGAAAGGTCAGCATCTTCCGTGCAGTCCAGGAAGGGCTGATAGACAGGCAGGTCACGGTCAGGCTGCTGGAAGCCCAGCTCTTTGCTGGTGGCATTGTTGACCCCAGGACAGGGCACAGGCTGACAGTGGATGAAGCCATGAGACATAATTTAATTGACCAGGATCTGGCGTGCACGCTTCTTATCCGACAGCTTCAGATGGGTGGCATCATCGACACCGTCACAGGAGAGAGACTGACGATTGATGAGGCTGTAAGGAAAGAGTTGGTAGCACCAAGGATTGCCTTGGTGGTCCTGGAATCCCTCTGGTCCTTCATGGGGCTCCTGTGGCCAGAGACGGGGGAGATTGTCCCAGTTGCAGATGCTTTAGAGCAAGGAATCCTGTCTACAGAGCTGGTTTACAAGATTCTCAACAAGAGGCATCTCGTAAAGGCTGTGTTCATACCAGAGGCCGCTGAGGTGCTGTCCTGGGAGAAAGCAGTTGAACATGGCATCTTAGAGAGAGACATGGCGAAGAAGCTGAAATCAACACTCGTACCTGATGTCATGGCCAGCGTGCAGCTTGCCAGGTCTCCAAGCAGAAGCAGGCACGACCAGAGCTGTTCTGCAAGGAGCCCCACAAGTCACAAAGAGCGAGGAGACCCTCTGCTAAGGAGTGACGATGAAAAACTGACATTCCACTTGATGACTCACAGCTACATCAACATCCATGACGGCCAGAAGCTGCTCTTAGTGGATGGGGAGTTGAACAATCTCATGAAAGCCCTCATCCAAACCCAAGAAAATGGATCCTGTGCACACAGGCTGGAGGGCAGTGAAGGCCTTGAGGAGACAAAGGCAAATGCAGCCCCAGACAGTGAACCTTGCAATGGTTTGGCTCTGCAGCAGCTTGAGTTTCAATTTGCTCCTTCAAAAGACCAAAGCAAAGAGGTCCTACCACCCAGAACTGCTTTGGAGAATGGGGAGGTGGGGGTGGGACCTGAAAGCCTCCTGTTGGAGGATGCAGAAGATATCCTGCTCGTGGAGAAGCAAGAGCAGATTTACACCCAACAGGCTACCATCAAGAGTGAGGCTGACGCTGAATTTAGAAGAGAGCAAGCAGCCTCTCCAGGTGAGGACAAACACCAGGTGAAATTATTGATGCCAGGACATCCCAATGGCCTTGGTAGTAGCGGAGTCAGAGAAACAGAGAAAATGATGGATGAGGCAGAAGAAGAGTCCAAGCCTACTACAGTAGATGGAGTGGATCCTATCGAAGATCAGAAGAGGGCATTGGAAAGTGGGGTGGTTGTTGTGAAAAGTGAAATTTGCATTTCAATGGATGCTTCAGAAAGTAGAGAGAGACTGGAAACCATGGCAGAGAGGTCTCGGGATGTGGAGGAACCTGAGCGAGAGGCAGAAGATGTTAGAGAGATTTATTTGCTAAACGAGGAGCCAATTGATAATGGCACAGTGGGAGGAGAAGAGATCCTGCTCCCTAAAACCGGAGAGGCAGAGCAAGCAGAGAGGTGGCGTGAGAACATGGAAAGTGAATTGGAAGTGGAGGAAGGAGAGAGGGAAGAAGTATTTGGTGATGAGAGTCTTGATGAAACCTCCCTGCCAGCCACTGCACAGCAGGACGCAGAGGACACTTTGGAAATGCTCCTAACACAGCTCCAAAGCGGTGGTGTAATCCATGAGCAGACAGGGAAGACTCTTCTTCTGAATGAGGCAGTAGCCTGTGGAGTGGTGCCCGGCCACACAGCTGTGAAACTGATGGAGAAGATGAACATGTTCAGTGGCTTCTTCGACTCTCATACGTGCGAGTCTTTAACCACTGAGGATGTCATTGAAGAAGGTCTGATGGATGAGAAGCTTCTCCAGAAGGTGTTGGCATCTGACAAAGCGATAAGTGGCGTTCTTGACCCAGGCAATAACTTTGTCTACTCTGTCAAGGATGCCGCTGCCGTTGGCCTTCTGGACAAGGAAACAGCAATGAGGATCTTGGAAGGGCAAGTGGTTACTGGAGGGATCGTTGACTTGAAACGTGGGAAAAAAGTATCGGTCACTTTGGCTTCAAACCTGGGCCTCATAGAGCCAGCAAGTCAGAAAGAGCTGGTCAAGCTGGAGAAGGCTTCCAAAGGGAAGAGCACTAATGAAGTGACCAGACAGAAGCTCGTTAGCTTACAGGCTGAGACCGGTGGAATTGTGGATCCCAAAACCAAGCAGCCTTTGACTGTCGCTCAGTCAGTTGAGAAAGGGCTCCTGAAAAAGGAAAAAGCTGTTCAGCTCTTGACCAAGCAGATTGCTGATGGAGGAATCATCCATCACGTGTCTGGAATGAGGCTTTCAGTAAATGATGCCATGAAACATGGTTTGATCGATCCAGATTTATGTAACGAACTGAGGAAAGCCGAAAGCATATGCCTGCAGGACTATGTCCACCCAGTTACAAAGGAGAGACTGCCCCTGCCCCACGCAGTGTCCTTAGGGCTCGTTAGTCCGGAATTCCAGAGGGAAGTGCAAGAAATCCAGGCCGCGACTGGAAGCATTGTCAATCCTGCTTCTGGCCAGAGGCTGGCACTCTGTCAGGCGGTGAGGGGGGGCTTGCTGCCTGAGCAGGTTGTGGAGAAAGCCCTGTCATCCTCAGAAATGAGAGAAGGAATTGTAGATCCCGAGAGCTGCATGATCGTCCCCTACTCAGAGTTCATAAAGAAGTGCAAAATTGATATTGAATCTGGGCAGAGGTACCTGGAGATCTTTCCCTTCAGAGCCATCAAGGATGAGGTGACAGGGAACAAGCTGACGTGTGCCGAGGCGGTGAGGCTGGGGAAGGTGGACCCTCTGCCCACTTTGCGGTTGCTGCAGGCTCAGGCCGACAGCGGGGGCATCGTGGAGGGCACCATCAGCAAGAGGCTCTCACTGAGGGCTGCGGTGAAGCAGGGGCTGCTGGATGAGGAGATGGCCAAGCTTATCGCCACCAACCAGATGAGGACCGGCGGAATTGTTGATACCAGCAGTGGGAAAAGATTGACCTTAAAGGAAGCTGTTGAAAAAGACCTGATTAGCCAAAAATTAGCCGCCAGTCTTCAGGAGGAACAAATATCTGAAAGCAGAAACGTTTCTGAGGTCTGCAAAGGAGGTGAGCCCTGCCTTTTCCAGGAAGAAACACCTTCAAAAGAGGAAGATGTCATCGTCTCTGCTAGCGCTGCTGAGGAGCCTGATGGTGCTGAATGTGAAGCCAGGTCTGAAGCCACAAGCTACGGCATGGCTGGAGGTGCCACCTCCAATAGGTCCCCAGTGACAGCGGCAGAAGGGAAATCCAAACCTCAGGGAACTCCAGAGGGTGGTGTAACACATCTGCCCCAGGAGGAGGTTGGACTGGTGCCACAACGTCCCTCAGCGTCAAGTGCGGTGTCTCTCTCCAGAGAGACAGAGGTGATAAGGGCTGTGGAAAAAGGGATTGCAAAAAGCAGCTCCCAGGTGAGAGCAGCTCCAGGGAAGGAGCTGAGGACAGAAGAAGTGGATCGAGGGACAGAGCAAGTGGAGGGATTGGGGTTGCAGGAAGAGCAGTCGTTGGACACGGAGGTGCTTCACCATGCAGAGGACAGCAAGGAGAGCAGGAGGAGGTTTGTAAGTGCCGAGGGAGTTGGTGCAGGTGAAGAAGGTGCAGTGGTGGCTTCTGAGGAAGGAAAGCAAGCGAGCAGCCCGAATGGGGAAACACCAGCAGCCCCGAAAGAGTCTGTTACTGTGGGTCGAGGGAAGGGAGAGATGGGTCCTACAGAGGCTGGAGAACCCCCCAGGACTGACATTCCTGTTGAGCCTGCAGGAGACAAGCTTGCAGGTAAAAAAGCTGTCAAGCACGTTGAAGGAGAAACCCCAAGATTGGGTGCAGAAGGTCCAGCTGATCAAGAAAAAACAAGTGAAATTGAGGTAAAACCTACCCAAAAACAGAAAAGCAAGAAAAAGAAAGCAAAGCAGACTGGCATCCCAGGAGACAGCGCTCAGCCAGAGAAATCTTCTGTGGAAGAGCAATCCCTTCCTCTTATGCTTTCCAAAACAATTCCAGGGAAGGAGAAGGAGGAGAGCTTTGTGTCAAGCGTGCCAGAGCCAAGCCATGGAACCAGCACCGAGGTGACTGCTGGGCTGGCAGGAGACGCAGCGAAGCATGTGGGGAGCAGCCGGGCTGGAAAAGGGAAGAAAACCATTTCTGAGGAAGATAAAGAGAACCTGGCTGGGACCCAGGTGTTCCCTGTGGCCCCAGAACGAGGGGAAGCTCAAGGGGAGATGGAGGATGGGGTCAGAAATGGTCACAATTCCTCAGTGGCGTTGAGCCAGGAGGAGAGGATGACCCAGGAAAACACCAAGGTGGAAGCCACCTGGGAGGTGTCCAGCACAGCCCCTGCAGCACACGAACTGCCCGAGGGATTAATTATTCAAGAGGAACCCAGAGCAGTCCATGAAACCTCTGCGATCCTTGAGCCGGGAGAAGAGACACGGCAGGAGCAACCAGTGGTGATCACAGGCCAAGGAGGTGCCCCTGTACCCCTCCAATGCCAAGGAAAAACACCCCAGGAGAAGGGCAGGCAGCCGTGTCCCGGCGAGCGGGGCTTGCTCTTGCCCATCATAATGGAGGGGGAGCTGCTGGAGACCTCAAGGGAGTCCACGAGACCAGCCCAGGTAACGCTATGCTTTTTGCTGTTTCAGCACATTTTTACTGAGCTGTTTGCGTGTGTTTGATGTTAAATCTGCCCCGGGGCCAGGGGGAGAGCTGGGACAGGGGGAGTGGGCTTGGAGCCCAGTGCTGCGGGATCATCTGCCCTGGGTTTGGCAGCGGTGCCGGTGGTGTGGGACCAGAAACACTCACGGCTGAGCTGTGACTGCTCTTTGCTCGAGCATCGCTGATAAATGAGTAAGGCTCTTTTTTGGCACTTTTACTGCAACACCAGAGATCTCTTGCCATTTATAAGCTTATGCTTGAAAAAGAGCCTTGTCTTTTGTTTTTCCTGTAGTAAATCTTGTAGATAAGGCTCACAAGTGGAAAGTCCCTGAAATGGAACGTGATGCACAGATTTCTTCTTTAAAAATAAGGGTAATAGCTAATCCTTTGGTTTCTTTTCTGTCTGAACCTGAGGTTTTGTTTTACTGTTTGATTCTGTAGGTCATGTTCAGCAAGAAGATGTGTCTGGAGCACGATGAGAAGCTGATATCGTATCTTTCCATGATCCGAGATATCGAGATGAGAATCAAACGGGTGCAGCCGGCTGAGCAGAACCTGGCAGCCCTGCGTGAGCGGCTGCAGCAGGCAGAGGTGAGCGAGGCTGGGCCAGCACTGGGCAGGGCAGGGCACATCCCTTCTCATTCCAGATTCACACCTCCCCCCTCCCCCAGGAAGGTTTCTCTCATGTTTAACAGGAATTTAAATGCAAACCCCATCCCCCCTGCTCTGTCCCTGCCGCTGGATCAGACAATAACCTGAGCTTGGCTGAAATGGGTTTTACAGCCTGGAGAGAGAGACGAGTGCTGGCAGCTGAGCAGGGCTGGAGGGTGGTGATGACTCTTCCGAGGAGACAGACACAGTGTTAGGAGCTGGGGCTGGAAAACCTCTCCTCGGTTTTGGCAGCGGGAGGATGAAGTCAGTGTATCAGCCGTAACACTGCTGTCTTGCCTCAGGCCCTGGGCGCCGAGCTGCAGGAGCTGAGCTTCCCCGTGAATCAGGAGTTGGACGCCGTGCAGTGGATTGTGGCCAACCCCCCTGAAGAAGTCCCTGAGCAGTTACTGAAGGCTTTGGAGAAGGATGCCAAGAACCTCCATAAGTCTCTGAGCTCCGCAAGTGATGTCCTGGAGTCCCAGCTGCAAAACCTTCATGGGGCAGCAGAAACTGAAAAGGTAGAGCAGGAAACCTCCCTGCTGCCTGCCCCCCCCCGAGCATCCCAACGCTCCTTCCCCAGAGCGCTCTGCTCTTGCTCTAAATGGTGCATTTCTGGTTTAAGGCTAAAATCCTGGCGCATCACAAGACTCTGCAGGGCAAACTCCAGGAGCTGCTCAGCTGGGTCTCGGGCACCGCGGAGTCGCTGGACAGCAGCGATTGCCACCAGGCGCCCAACCGGGACAGCTTGAGTCGCTGCCTCCAGCACTACAAGGTAACCATGGCAATGCCCCTAATCCTTCTGGCTGATGAAGTCACTGTCCTCTGTGCGGAGGAGAAGCTTTTAATCGTGCTTTCCATATTGTACTTGCTCTAAACCATTTGTTTCCACAAAGCACAATCCCTCTGCTCTGCCCGTTGGGGAATACAGGTGTGTGGTGGGGGCTGAGTGACCAGGAGGAGTTCCAGGTCTCTGCGGTCACGAGGAGAGAGCTGTCTCCTCCGTGGAGATATCACCCTGCCCTGGTCTCCATTGACTGCACGAGGAGCCTGGGCTCCCTTCCATGTTTATCAGTCATTTAGCGACAGGTCTTGAGGTTTGGTCAGGTCAGGATCTCCTGTTCGCTGGTGGCACCTTGGCATTAAAGTCAGTGGATCAAAGGCTTTGTGACCTAATGTTGCCACATGGAATCACCGTGGGCTGGACCGAGCCGCTGGCAGCCCCAAGCCTGGGTCATCTTCAGGGCTTCACCAGACCCAGGGGCAGCCCCACACACGTGGTCCAGGTGACCTCGTGTTGCAGAGAAGCCCTGGAAAACTGCTTTGGGGAGACGTTGTCATCTCAATGCTGAGTGTGCTCTGGGGAGCATTTGGGATCTCTGGAGTACGTTGTTCTGGCGACAGAACAGTCTGCTGGGGTGAGCTGCTGCCTGCCCACATGTCCTGTCTGAAGCGGCTGTGCAGGGCAGTGCTGGCTTCAGAGTCGTTTTGCCTGACAGGTCTTGTCTCTCCTGTTCAGGAACTGAAAGAGCCCCTCGCTAACACCAAGTCTCAGCTTGATGCCACTGCCTTCGACATCCAGTTCCTTATCTCGGAGCATGCCCAGGACTTGACCCCTCAGCAGAGCCGGCAGCTCCTGCGGCTGCTCAATGAGCTGCAGAAGGCTTTCCGGAACCTGTCGGAACGCGTGACAGCACGGGTGGAGGTCCTGCAGGTCTGTCTCCAGCAAGTGGAGCAGACGGATCAGGTGAAGGTTGTGAGACATCTGCTTCCTGGCTGCTGTTTGCTCGCTGAAGCGCTTCCCGGCCACAAGACGTGTGCTGAGACACCTCGTATTTGGGGTTTCATGTGCATGCCTTTCACAGTTTATGACTTCTCACTGCACATCATGAGCTTCCTCTAAAATCTGTCTTCCTCCTGCCACGTAACTCCCAGGCGGAAAGGCGCTTCCCTCCCAAGAGAAGGAGCCGCGCCGAGGGCTGGGTAGCACAGCCGGGCAGCCCTCAGCCAGGCATGGAGTTGCTTTGGGCTGGGTAGAACGAACCCTGTTTCTGTAACCTCACCAGAAAATCCCTGTGCAGAGGGGCCACCACAGGCACCTGGTGGTTTTAATGCCTTGTTTCCACTGCCCCAGCTGGGTGTTGCTGTCCCAGGGACGCAGCTGAGAAACACCCAGGCAGCAGGCAGCTACCAGAGCAAGTCCTGGGGTCCCTGCTGCATCGCTGCGGCACCTGTCACTGCATGGATCCTCTTGCCCAAGACAGGATTAATGTGGTTTTTATTAACAGTTGCTCTCTGTAACTTTTGCCTGTCCTCTCCAGAGTGTGTGTGTATATTAATCAGTTTGCTTTGCTTTTTCAGATTGAGTGTGCGCCCATCCTAACCCAGGAAGAACTCGCTTTGCAGCTGAAGAGCTCTTAGGAAGGCTCTTCCAATTCGCTTCTGTTGTTTTATCTTATGACTGGGAGAAACAAGCACAGTGTTTTGCACAAGTTTGTACATCACCTTGCTGAAATGCCCAGTGCAGACTCAAAAACCTGCGAAGGGGGAACAGGGGACTCTCAGGTCACATCATGCTCAATTGCTCAAACAGGCGCTTCTGTGTTGTGCTCTGGCAGCAAAAGGAGGAGCTGGATCAGCTACAGAAATGCTTTCTCTCTCCTGGGCTCCCTCTCCAATCCCAGGGTCACAAAACCAGCCTGCTTGGGTTGTTTAGGGCTCCACGGTGGTGGTGCCTGCCCTCAGGTCGCTGTCACCTCTCGCTCAATGAGTTTCTGCTGCAGTTCCGATGTTTGTAAGGTTGAACGGAAAAGGCACAGAAACTCCTGGTTGAGCTCCCGGGAGGAGAGTGCCTGACCCGGAGCGCAGCTCCACGCTGGAGCTCATGGAGCTTCTCAAGGAGCAGAATGAGAGAAACCTGCTTGAATGGTGGTGAGCGTGCAGCGAACAGCTCTTGCTCAGCAGGAACTCAGCAACTCAGCCCCCTTCCTGCAGCGAATGAGCCTGAGAGGGAGAGGGAGCACTTGGAGAGCTGCAAAAGCCGTTTTCTGTGCTGCGTCCTCATCTTCAGGAGATGCCTCAGCTGTAACCTCTCGCCTTGCCTTTCAGCTCTGCGTGACGGAGGTGCAGCCGTGGCACTTAACTGTCCCCTTTCCCTTCCCTCTGCCCACAGACACTGCAGGAGCAGCAGGCAGCCCGGGCACAGAGCCTGGCTGAGCTGAGCCACTGGCTGTGCCAGGCAGAGGACATGCTGGCAGAGCAGGAGAGAGCAGCCAGCGAAGGGGACCTCTCCACCCTGCAGCAGAGGCAAAGTGATGTGAAGGTCAGTGCTTTAAAAACGGGGCTCAGCAGGCAGGGAGGCTTCATGCTGCCTTGGGATCGTGCAGAGCCTCACGGCATTGCCTGCCTAGGAGCTGCAGAGGAACATGCACACCCGAGCTGCCTCCTTCACCAGCGTCCTGAAAAGCACAGAGGAGTTTTTGGAGGAAAACAAGACAAAGATGGATCCTGGGGAGCTGGCAGCACTGCAAGAGAAGCTCCAACATGCCAAGGAGCAGTATCGGTCTCTGCAGGAGAGAACAGAGATGGCTCAGAAGGAGCTGGAGAGTGCTGTGACGGCTGCAGTGCAGCAGGAGACAGAAAAGGTAATGTGTAAACAGCTGTAGCTCCCAGGCTCTGCTTGTGCACGGTGAGGTCCAGTTGACACAATTGGATTAATTCAAGGTCCTGGTATTTGTCTGGGTGATGTGGTGTAAAGAAATTCACTGTTCCTTTCTGTGCCCCTCGTGAAGTGCCTTGCGAGCTGCAGGCACGGGTGGTTGCGGAGGAAATGCAGGAGTAAAAGGCTCCTCTCTCTGCCTTTGGGCCGACCCCGAGCACCGGGCACCTCCACGTGCTGGCGGCAAGAGCGATGCTCCCAGCTGCATGCAGGGAGCTGCAGCCCATTGGGGTGGGACCCTGGGTTGTATCAAGGTGAGAAATGCAGAGAGGCTGAGTTTATTCACAACTTCTTTGTACCTTCCTCCCTTGTGGAACAAGAGCCGTGAAGTGTTCTGGAGGTTTGTGAGCGTCTCGGGCGTTTGCTGTGGCTGGAAAGCTGTTTAGGGTTTTTCCTTCTGTTGTTCCTGCCTCCTTGCCCCATGCAGCGTTTGCTAAACTCACACAGAGTGAGTTATTCTGATACGGAGCCTTTGCGCTTTCAGGTGAAAGCTGCCAAAGAGCTGGAGGAGAACAGCAATAAGATCGATTCCCTACTGAACTGGGTGGCGTCACTGGAGCAGAAGGAAAGGCTCCTGGAGTACAGACCACACCCCATCGAGCGAATGCCAGGGCTGCGAGCAGGGACGGGTACTCAGGACGTCCCTGATGGCCACATCGTGGGAGCAGACAGCACTGCCGAGAGCCTGGACGAGCAGCACGAGAGGCTGAAGGTCAGGACTGACACCGCATACCTCTCAAAGCTTTCCACCCAGCGCACTGACCCAGCCTCCAGCTGCTGATGCACCGGGGAGTGGGATGGGGTGTTCTGGCCCCTGAAATATATCGAGGGTGATTTTCCATATGGGAGGCTGAGGATCTCCTGGGAAGGCCCAGCCCAGCCTCAGTCTGTGCCCTGGTGGGTGGGTGCCACGGCATGGTGCAATCAGCGTAAGGAGAGAAGGTGCCCATTGCGGTCAGAGAGGGCGTTATTCCCCCGCGGGCAGAGCACCTGCCGGTGCCCCAACCCTGGGATGTTCCCCCACCTTGCTGGCGCTGTAGGAAGGGAGCAGAGGCTCAGGCCCACGCGTGGCCTCACTGCACACCACTGGGTGCTGGTGGGTGCTTGGTCACAGGCATCACCTTTGCTTGTTGGCGTCTTTCAGGCGCAGCACCAGGAGCTGCTGTCCCAGCAACAGGACGTCATCCTGGCCACGCAGTCGGCGCAGGCTTTCCTGGACAAGCATGGCCCCAGCCTGGCTGGGGAGGAGCGTGCCCGGCTCCAGCGTCAGCTGGCAGAGCTGAAGGAGCAGTACGCAGCCTCCCTGTCACAGTCAGAGACGCAGCTGAAGCAGGTGCAGGTCCTGCGAGACGAGCTGCAGAAGTTCTTGCGGGATCACAGGGAGTTTGAGACTTGGCTAAAGCAAGCGGAACAGGACCTGGAGGGGATGTACGAGGGGGACAGGGACCCCGCAGCCCTCCGGCAGCTGCTGCTGCGGCAGGGGAGCTTCTCAGAAGACGTGATCTCCCACAAAGGCGACCTGCGGTTTGTGACCATGTCGGGGCGGAAGGTGCTGGATGTGGAGGGAGCTGCTGGGGACGCAGGGTCCCAGGTGCTGACATCTGGGAGCGTGGTCAGGAGCAAACTGGAGGATGCGACGCAGCGGTACACCACGCTGCATTCCAAGGTACGGGCAGGGCTTTGTGCCCCTGGGAGCCGAGCCCTGGGTGCTGTTCTCCTCCTGGGTGTGTGGAACAAGCAGGGGTGGCAGAGGGGTGCTTCACTCGAGAGAGTCTGACTGGACTTGTAGCACACACGTGGATTCGAAGACAAGGATTGTGTTCTTCAGGGCTTGGGCAGGAGTAACACCTGTGTCTCGGTGTTGGTCTGCTTGTTGCCTCTTGTAATTCCTTTCACATATGTGACAAGACTGGGTTTTTAATTGGGTTTTTTTGGTGGTGTCTGTGTGTGCTCTAGCGGAGCCCAGGCTGCTCTGTGCTTGTGCCCTTATCTCTTGCCGCTCCTTTGCAGTGCACCAGGCTGGGCTCCCACCTGAACACCTTGCTGGACCACTACCAGCAGTTCCAGGAGGTGGCCGAGTCTCTCAGGAGGTGGCTGCAGGAGAGCGAGGTTGCTGTTGGGAAGCTGCTCTCGGAGATGGTTTCTTCAGACCCAGCTGTTCTGCAGGCGCAGCTCAGCAGTGCTAAGGTGCGGGGTCCTGGGAGGTCTCCTGGGGGAGTGTTGGAGCCCAGATGGGAACTGGGCTGCTCTGAGCCGTCAGCAGCAGAAAGGAGAGTCGTACCGCTCGCTTTTTTTGCTGAGTGCAAAGAGGCTGCGGTGATCCCTGCGCTGCAGGTCAGGTGGAGCCAAACTCTTCTGAGAGGTGCTCAGAGCAAGGACGGGCCTGCAGGCCCACAGGAGGGATGCTCCTCTTCCAGGAGGGTGGCTGGGCACTGGGACAGCCCAGAGCCTCTGACCCAGCTCTGGGCTCAGCCCTGGCAGCGTGGCATTACACAATTGTTTTTCTTAATGATTTTGTGATTAAGAGAAGAGGATCCCTCAGCAGGGATCAAGCAGAGCACTGCGCTCTCTGCGGCACAGGGCTCTCGCGGGGGACCCGCTGATGACTTTGCTCTCTCTCTTGTCGGAGCAGCAGCTGCAGGGAGACCTCGCTGAGCATCAGGTGCCAGTGGAAAAGCTCCAGAAAGCAGCTCGGTCCCTGCTGGAGATCCAAGGGGAGCCGGCGCCGGACCACAGGCACATCCAGAAAACAACAGGTACGGAGCAAAACAGCCGCCTGCGTTAGCAGGGATGGTTGGGGGGAGCGTGAAAACCAAACAGAGAGGGAGGAAAGGTGAAGGCTCCCATTTCTGGGGGAAGGTGGGGCACAGGCACACAACAACACGTCTTCAGGGCTTGCGTTTGCACTTGGGTGGGGCTGGGATCCGCTTTGGCTGTTTGTGTTGGGTTCCCTGTCTTACTACTGAGTGTGGGGATGGGAACTCGTCATCAGGGAGAGTTTGGCAGGAGCCACACATGGTCCTTGCTGCTCTCTGAGAAGCTCTGCCCCTAATTCTCCTTTGCGCTGAACTCTGCAGATGCCATCGTGAGCCGCTTCCAAAGCCTCTCCCAGCAGATGGCCGAGCGCTCGGACCTGCTGCAGAAATCCATCGCTCAGTCCCAGAGCGTCCAGGAGAGCCTGGAGAGCCTACTCCAGTCAGTGGCTGAGATTGAGAAGAACCTGGAGGGAGAGCAGCCGGCCACCCTGTCCTCCACCTCCATCCAGGACTCACTCGCCGCGAGCGCGGTAAGGCTGGTCCTGAGCTCCTGTGCCTCAAACGCCCCTGTCTGCAGGGTCTGCACCGTGTGGGATGTCGTGGGGGTTTGCTACAATGTTCTGGAAGCACAAAAATAACACTAAAAAGGGATGTGAGCCGAACTTTTACTTAATTTCTTTAAACCGGGACGCAGACCTGTTGAGAGCCTGTTGTGCTGACAAGCAGGGCTCGCTTGTCAGGCACCAAGAAAAGGCAGAGCAAACGAGGGGGATCAGAAAGGAAAGGAAAATTGGGATAGGAAACTGCTCTTGCCCAGCTGTGCTTTCCCAAGAGCAGCCCAGGCTCTTCATGCCAGGTCTGTTTTCCTCAAGAGCCCTCCCAAAGTGGCATCCCTTTCTGTCTGTGCTCCCCGCAGAAGCTGAAGCAGGACATCGCGCGGCAGAGGAGCTGCCTGGACGCCACTCGCGAGATGGTGACGCGGTTCATGGAGGCAGCGGACAGTCCCACGGCCTCGGTGCTGCAGGGCAAGCTGGCCGAGGCGACCGAACATTTCAGCAGGCTATGCCGGCAGCAGCAGGAGAGGGAGAAGGTGCTGAAGGGCCTCCTCCCCAAGGTTGAGCAGTACGAGCAGCTCTCGGAAAAGCTGCAGCAGTTCACGGAGAGCAGAGCGCGGATGTTGGCATCTGGGAACCAGCCAGACCGGGACATTGCTCACTTTTCCCAGCAAATCCAGGTGCGATGAAGGGGGTGAAGACTCCCTCTGCGTTGGGTTTGTAGGGCAGGGCTGCTTTGCAGTGATCTCTTCCCAGCAAACAGCCCCTCGGTTGCTCCCAGGCTGGCAGAATCCGCAGGACCTCTGCTGGCTCTTTGCCTGGAGAAGAGAGTGTGGTCGGAGCGGCTGAGGCCGTTTGCAGCAGTGAGAGAGGGCACTGGCATTTCCCTGGAGCCAGGCTGGTTTTCGGAAGGGATCTCCAGCCAGGCTGCAAGGAGCAAGGCCAAATATAGCAAGGTTTTACCAATTAAAGACTCCCCGGGGCTGATAGAGCCAAATGCCCGGGCGCTGGCAGCAAGCGCAGAGCAGGATGTGATGCAGCCCTCAGAGATGCCATGGGTCATAGCGGCCGGGCACGGCTGCATGGGATTCCTCCCTCTGGCTCTGCCACAGGGAGGTGGTTTGACCACTGCATCAGAAATGCTCTCAGTTGGCATCAAACCGAACACTCATGCTGGGAGGGTTGATCTGACTTGGTTTAAGGGCCCCACATCCTGTTCACTGCGTGGCCTGACAGCACTGGGGAAGGTGGGACGCGCACCTGCGGCTGCTCAGCTGGAGCAGCCGCTGAGACTGAGCCGTGCCCGCCGTTCGGCACTGGTGCAATTCATGGCGCTGCCCGCAGAGGGTCTCCCCGCTTGCCAGGACGCAGGGCTGTGCAGTTCATCCCCGCTGCCTGGATCTGCTGACGGGGGCAGAGTCGGCATCGCCCTTTGCTCTTGGCAGGAACTGAATTTGGAGACAAGGCAGCACCAAGAGGACCTGTCCACCCTGGAGCACCTGGCTGCAGAGCTGGGCTCCTGCGGCTTCGCCCTCGGTGCCTCCCAGCTGCAGGAGAAGCTGCAGAGCCTGAAGACAGATTTCCTGCAGCTGCAGAAGGTGGCAAAAGAGAGGTGAGTCCCAGGGACCCAGGCACCCCTTGGGCAGGTGGGTTTGGGGGTGGCATCACGGTCAGAGCAAGACCCAGGGTAAATCTCCTTTCCATGGGGGGCAAGGGCAAACTCTTCCTGCCTCCCTCCTCCGCACCAGGAGACATGCGGCAGTAAGGCAGCGCTCCAGCTGACGCATTAAAAAAAGCCTTGGCTGGGGGCGTTGTGAAAAATTCCTGGTGCTGCAAGAGCCAATGTTCGTGCGTTTCCTGGTGTGGGCTGCCACAGCTCCATCCCAGAGCATCTTGCTGGAGGGGGGCAGGGTGTTGGGGGGGATTGGGAGGTGACACAGCAGAGCAGCCTGTCCCTGGGGGCCCCTTGCGGCAGGGAGAAAGGGGGGCTTTCAGCAGCAGTCTGAGCTCAAAGCGGCCGTGGCAGCATGAGCAGGGGTGGAGCGACAGCTCCGGGGGGGTCACAGCACCCACAGTGTCTCCCCAACCCCCCCGGTGAATCCACGGAAGGTGATGAGGAAAAGCAGATGAATCTCATAATGATCCCTGGTCATTCAGTGCCGCACAGAACACTGCCCCCAGCTGCCCAGTGCAGGCTGCCCGCAGCTGTGGTCGGACAGGGAGAGCTGGGCAGCCCGGGGCTCCCATCCAGGGGCTCCTGTTCTGCCGGGATGCGCAGAATGGAGCAGAGCTGTGCCCAGGGAGGAGGGGTGGCACAGCCCGGCCTCCCCCAGTGCAGCTGGCAGGGCTGGGATGCCATGAATGAGCCCTCTCTTCCCGAAAGCTTCACTCCCCCGGGACACAGAACCCGGTGCTGAGCTGGCACAGGTCGGGGTGGTGGTCCCGCGGCTGTCGGCTACTGCGGTGATGCCAGAGTGGCCCTGGAAGTGCCAGCGCCACGGCTTGGGGGGCCCAGCAGCAGCGAGGGGTGGGCTGTGTGCGCACCCCGCTTTGGCTGGCACTGCGTGCACTGTTCCTAAGCAACATCCGATCATAATGATAAAAAGAAGGGCTCCCGGAGACACAACTGTGCGACATTCAGGCAGGGTAATTGCGAGGCAAAGCACGAGCTCTGACTCTCTGAAACCTTTTCATACTCAGAGAAAAGGATGCGTCGTCCTGCCAGGAGCAACTGGATGAGTTTCGGAAGCTCGTTGGGGCCCTGAGGAAGTGGCTGAAGGAGAGCGAAGGCAAAATGCCGCCTGCTGAGACCTCAGTGGGCACCCAGGAGCTGCTCCAGCGCAGGCAGCAGATCCAGGTGGGCACAGGGAGGCAGAACCGGACAGGGAAATTCAGCAGCTGGTGTGGAAATGCTGGAATGTGGAATAAATCCCAGGAGGCAGAGTCCTGGGAGGTGTTCTGTGGTCTCAGGAATCCTGGGCCTCCCTGTACTTGATGATGGGCTGCAGCCCCTGGTGTGTGGGCATCCAGAGGTCACTGCCATGCGGAGGAGGGAGCAGGGGAAGGTCCCCTTAGGCACTGCCTGGTTTCCCTTCCCTCCCCTGTGGCTCTGGGTGGGTTTGGGAGTGGGAGACCCAAGCACACTTGGTTTTGCTGACGCTTCCCATTGTTGGACATGGAAAGAGGGTTATCCCCGGCACTGGAAGTCTTTAAACCAGGGTATGCCAAGGCTTCAACTCAGAGGCAGCGCAGGGTCTGCTGAGCCACCCACGGCCCTCACACCCGTGGCACCATGCTGGGCTCAGACACCGCTGGGCTCTGGACTCCAGGTGCTGCTGGGCTCTGCACCACTGGGCTCTGAGCTCAGGCACTGCTGGGCTCTGGGCTCCGGCGCCGCTGGGCTCCACCGAAAGCTGTGGCCACTGGCCTCATGTGAGGCTGAGCTGTGTTGAGAGGAGGAGGGAGGTCCCTGACACAGGACGAGGGGGATTAGGGTTCCAGCCACAGACGCAGGAGTTAGGGAAGAGCTTTTCAGCCTTTCATTATCACCCAACAAAAATAAACATGAAGATCTCCCTTCCCCAGTGCAGCCCCGTGCTGTGCGCCATTCCCTGGCACCGTGTCCCAGTGCCACCGGTCACTGCAGGGGTGACGGGTGAGGAGTAGGGGGGCTGCAGTGGGGCAAGCGCAGCCTCCGATCCCGGCCTTTGCTTTTGACCAGGATCTCCTGGAAGAGTGGGAGGGAAAGGGGGCCCAGGTGGAGGAGATTGGCCGCAGAGGGACCCTCCTGGAGAACCTGATCATGGAGATTACAGCCCCTGACACCCCATCCAAGGCAGGTGAGTCGCAGCACAGCTCACCTGAGGATACCTCCTTCCTCAGAGCTCTCTTTGCTGTCATTGCATCTTCTCTGAGCCTGCCCTAAGCAAAAAAATGGGATTATTTCCTCTTTTTAACAAACTTCCAAGGGCCTGGGGTGGTCTGAATATGATGGGTCTCGGACCCCTGGTTGAGTTGCTGCTGCGTGTTGCATTAATGCATCAGCTGAGTGCTCGGAGCCCACCAACTTGTCTTAATTCACAGTAGCTTAACGAGCACTAAATTACCCTGCAATAGCTGTGAACCCAGCGTGGGGACACGCACCACTGCTCGTGTGGAGCATGGGAGCTCCCAGCTGCTGCAGCACGGGGGGGTGGGCTCTTGGCACTGCCAGGAGCACGTGGAGGTGGCTCCTGCTTTTTCTTGGTGCTGTGCTTCAGCCTCCTGAGGGCTGGGGTGTTTCAATCAAACTCCAGCATTTGGGTTTCATATCTGGATAAAATTTAAGGCTGAAATATTCAGACGTGATTTACTTGTCTCTTTTTTGGCTACGAGTCTGTGAAGCAATGAGATTATGTCTGGTTCGTTTGGAAACCAGCTAAAAGATGTCTTCCAGCTCATGAGAACAAGTGCGTGGACTCTCATTGTCGTTGGGCATTTATGGGAATTCACAGACTATGTGTATTCATTAAGGTCAACTTGATGAGCAGTTGAGTGGGAAACCTCCATGAGAAATCGGGGAAAGGCTCGTTGTGGGTGAGCCACGCGGTCACCCACGTTGGGGTGACCAAAGCTGCAGCTCCTTACACCCATGAGAGCTTTAAAATGTGTGGTTAGAAAGAATCTGACCCGCTCAGTAGTGTTTGTGATGAGTCCCCTCTTTGCCTGGGAATGTAGCTGTGACATTTGGTGTCCAAGGAGGGGACACTGATGCGTCCTGCGTGGAGTTTCTTGGCAAAGAGAGGGTGTGTGCACCAAGGCAGGTTTAAATAGCTTCATCTTGTAGGAAAAGGAGGATATGGGGGAGTTAAATCCCTTCAGGGGAGTTAATCACTTCAGGGGAGGCGTTGAGCAGCCTCACTTGATGTTCTGATTCACAAAATCACACTTGGGGAGCAGCTTTCCAAGGGTGGAGAGGTGGCCAGTGGTCCCCAGTGTTGTGGTCACACAGGAGCCACATTCCCCCTGGACAACGGTGGAGCAGCTTCTTCTCTTCCGCCTCTGGTCCAGCGAGGCAGGAGCAGCTCTGGGAGAGTGAGGGGTGTGGATGTGTTGGGAGGACGAGAAATGGGCTCCAATCGAGCCAATGCTGATCGCTTGGTGAGAGCAGGGGGTTCACCAGCTCCCAGGCCCGTGGAGACGCCGTGTACTGGGAGGCTGGTGTGGTCCCTGTCGTGAAGGGCCGCTCATCGCTTGCTGTCTGTGTTCCTAACGCGTCTGTCTTGTCCTTCTGTTTGTCCCGTCCCCTCTGCCCAGGTGCTGTGCTGCCCGCGCCGGGAGCGTCTGCAGGCAGCATCAACGGATACCACACGTGCAAAGGTGAGCTCACTGTCACCGCCGTGCCGGCACGTGTGCGCCCAGGCTACCTCATCGTCTCCCTGTCCGTTTCTGTCTGTGCATTTCCAACCATGAGAGCACAACCCCGATGTGACACCGTCAGCATCCCGGCGCGAGGGCAGTGAGCCTGCGGATGGGCTCAGCCGTGCTGCGTGGCAGCCGCGCCGCGGGACGGGCGGGCGGTGACAGAGGGTGTAGGCCAGGCTGAAGGACGGAGAGGGGCAGCTTTGGGCAGTGACGGCACCCTGACACCCCGTCAGGTGGTGTTAAAAGCTGATGAATGGGAGATCATTTTAAGGCCTGCAATTAAATGTATTGGTTCTAAGGGATTACAGCACCATCCAACCCTTCAGTTTGAAGAACAGTTTTAATCGCTGCCCGTTATCTGCTCTTAGTTCACCAGTTCAACGAGATAATAGGGGCATAAAAATGGCTTTATATTTTGGTGTCAGATTAGCACTGAGCTAGCAGTGACATTGCAGAAGGGGGCTCAGCTTGCATCAGTCTCACAGACACGATGGCGTTCGCCTTGTTTGCAAACTGTCAACATGCGTACGCGGTGCTAGTGGAAGGGCCCCTTGGCGTGAGTGCTGAGGATAATCTGACACTGCAGACAGACGGACGGACAACAGCATGGCCTTGTGCTCCTCACGCTTGGCCGGCCGCGGCTGCCCAGGGCTGGGTCAGCACCTGATAGCCCAGGCTCAGCCGGGTGGTGCGGGCGGGGCACTCATCTCCGGCTGCTTTTTGGAGACAGATCTGACCGAGATCCAGTGCGATGTGTCGGACGTGACCCGGCAGTACCAGGCCCTCGGCGCGGCGCTGCAGGAGCGCCAGCAGCAGCTCTCAGCGATACTGGAGAAGATGCAGGAAGTGCAAGAGGAGGCAAGCACGGTGCTGAAGTGGCTGGAGTCGAAGGAGCGAACGCTGTCGGAGCTGGACACCTCCTCCTCGCCCACCAAGACGGAGACGATGAGAGCCCAGGCTGAGCACAACAAGGTAACGTCTCCTCCGGAGCCAACACAGGGACTCTGAGCATCCCTTCCCAAAGGATCTGGGAGTTGTGCTTTACTGCGACAGGAGTGGGGTTAGCGGTGAAGATCTACCCTGTGTTACGGAAGGGCTTTCCCCAGCAGGGAGCACAGCCAGGTCCCTGAGCAGGGGTCCACGTGCTGCCCTTGACCTCTTCACTTTTAGACCTGTTGCATTCAGACATTTGGCTCAAGGGAAGGGGGATTATCTTGGTGCTCAGTCGTTCCAGCTTCTCCTGGAAAGCAACTCCCAGCCTTTCCCTGTTCTTGGAGCCAAGTTAGCTGATGGTATTGCCAATAAAATAGAGTGATTTCATTAAAAAACAAAGGACAGAGATTGTCCAGTCCCAGCTTGTGGCTGCTGCTTCGTTCCTGCTCGGTGATTTCATTCTTTGCCCTCTGCCTGAAGGAGTTCAAATTGTTCTTTTCCAGGCCTTTCTGGCTGAGTTGGAACAGAATGCAGGGAAGATCCAGAAGGTGAAGGAAGAACTTTCTGGCTTGCTGGAGAAATACCCAGATTCTCCAGAAGCAGCGAACTGGAAGAAGATGCAGGAAGACCTGAGTAAGTGCCTGAAGCACTCAGTGAGGCTTCTGTCTTGAAACATCACATTAGAAGCAGCTCAGGATCGTGGGGCAATTCCAAAGTCACCACTGAGCAGAGTCACTTCTAATTAAAATTCAGTAAATAGCAAAGTTATCGTCACGCTGTCTGGTGCACAAGGTGTTCCTGAGATGAGCGCTGTCATCATTAATGAAATCTGTGATGGATGTAAATTTAAAATCTCACTACTTTAAATTACTGCTTTAAAACCAAAAAAAAAAAGAAAGGGAAAAAGAAGTGTTAGTGGCACGGGTTGATTATTTTGATTAAAAGCTCTGCTGCTTGATATAAAATTCTAGTGGTTAGTAAAGCCATCTTAGGTAATGAAATGTTGACTAAACAAGGCTGTGTATTTAAAAAGAAACCCAGAGTTTCTCTTCTCTGAAATAGCAGGAACACATTTACAGAGTTCTCCATCCAGGAGATCCCAGTGTGCTGTGTGAGGACTAGTACACATGAGAGTATCCTCATTTATGGAGCCAGGGTTGTGAGGTGGCTCCCCCAGGTCAGCCCAGTTCCTGGCAGTAGTGACTAGAGCGCACAACCCCTGCTTGCCAGGGTTTCCTTTGAGCTTCCACGTAGCCATTAGAACGGGTAACGGCTGTTTAGCTGGAGAACAGATAGAGCCCCATGAGCTTCATTGGAGACCTGAGGAGGTTTTCCATCGGGGAAACCACGGGGAGGGTGAAAAACCTTCTCTGTGGAGGGGTGGGCTGGCCAGGATTTGCAGCTCCCGCCAACACAAGCCGGTGCTTCAGATTGCAGGTGGGAAAGGGCCAGCCAGGCGACGGCCGCGCGGCAGCAGAAGCTAGAGGAGTCGGCGAACCAGCTGGCCAGCTTCCAGGCTGCCGAAGCCCAGCTCCGCCCCTGGCTCCTGGAGAAGGAGCTGATGATGAGCGTGCTGGGACCCCTCTCCATCGACCCCAACATGCTGAACGCGCAGAAGCAGCAGGTCCAGGTGAGCTGGGAGCTGTGCTCCATCTCCACAGCAGGCTCAGGACGAGAAGGGAGGGGTTCTCAGCTGGTACGTGAGGCGGAAGATTGCACTCCCAGTTGTTTGTCTCACAAGCGCTCTGGCGTGCAGCAAGCGTTGGAGACCTCATGGCTCTTCTCCCAAGCCCTCCAAACCCTGCTGAGCGCAGGCTACTGTGAACAACTGGAAACGGGTGCAGTGCTCGAGCTCCCGTCCCCGCGCTGGGCTGACTCAGCACTGAATCACTTGGCCCCTCTTGGAGAGTGAAATTGCATTAAACAAGACCTGTGCTGATGCTCTGCAAGACTCATTCCTGCTGCCCCTCCGCCTGCCTTCTCCGTACCTCCTGCTTTCAAACCCTGACATGTCTGTGACCGGCCACGTCGTCAAATAAAATGCCCAGTTAACAGGGTTGGGTTCCCCTCTCCTCTAATTGGTTTGTGTCGCATTGCGCAGCAGGAGAAACGAGTAAGAGAGAGCAAAGTGCTGGCATTGCAGACCCCTCCCAGCTTTTTAGTTCCAAGGTCCCAGTAACTCGCCCAACTGCCGTCCTACCCAGGGCTTGTTCTCCCCATTCCGTGGGCTGAATGAAGCCCCTGGAGGTCTGGTTTGTTTTGACTGTGTGTACTCGGAGCTGTCAGTTTTATGCAAACATTTTTATGTTATTTCTGTTGCAGTTTATGCTGAAGGAATTTGAAGCTCGCAGACAGCAGCATGAGCAGCTCAACCAGGCGGCTCAGAGCATCTTGACTGGCCCTGGAGATGTTTCTCCATCCACCAACCAGGTGTGGGAGGAGCTCCAAGGGGTTAATCAGAAATGGTCCGAACTGACAGAACGCCTCAACTCCCGCTCCAGCCAAATTGACCAAGCCATAGTGAAGAGCACCCAGTACCAGGAGCTGCTCCAGGGCCTCTCCGAGAAGGTGAAGGCGGTCGGGCAGCGCCTGAGCAGCCAGTCTGCCGTCAGCACGCAGCCCGACGCCGTGAAACAGCAGCTGGAGGAAACCAGTGAGATCCGCTCGGACCTGGAGCAGCTGGAGGAGGAGATTGCGGAGGCTCAGACGCTCTGCGATGACCTCTCTGTCCTGATCGGGGAGCAGTACCTCAAAGATGAGTTACGGAAACGTCTGGAGACAGTGGCGCTGCCTCTCAAAGGGCTGGAAGACCTGGCAGGTGAGACAGCGTGGAGAAGTTGCTTAAGAGAGGTTGGGATGTCAAACTCCACCCTTGCCTTTTGCCAAAGAGGTCCCCTGTGACTGGGTTTCTAGGAATGATGTGGAAGCACCAGTTATCATTTTTTAGGGTGCTTCATGGGAGTTTTCATGTGGCACCAGGCCAGGAGGGTTCACACTCCAGGCAGACCTGAGCCTGGAGAGTGAGCAGATGTTTCGTCCCACTGATGTGGCTTTTCGACAAGCCTGCCTGGCTCGCCGCCGCGTACCTTGTGCTGTGCTTGCACAAAACCCCTGGTCCCTAAATTCAGAATGGGCAATGGAGAAGAGCCAGTGGCCACCCTCTGATCTTGGGGTACCTCTTCTGGTTTCTAAGAGGTTGCATTTAGAGACCAGTCAGGAGAGCTGAGGCGACTGCCTTATCGTTACCTATTGCTGCTTGAGAAATGTATGAATCAGCGAGCAAAAAGGCTGGTGATGCAATGCAAACCACCTTCCTGTTCATCAAAACACAGTCGGTGCATCTGAGATGATTCTAAATAATTGCACTTAGCTTATTTGATTTCAGCTTAATTGTTGCCTTCTAATCTTATTTCCATTCCAGCTGACCGGATGAACCGACTGCAGACTGCGCTTGCGAGCTCCCAGCAGTTCCAGCATATGTTTGATGAACTCAGGACCTGGCTGGATGACAAACTCTGCCAGCAAACTCAGAGACAACCAATTTCTGCTAAACTGGAAAGGCTACAGAGCCAAATTCAGGAACAAGAAGAGTTCCAGAAGAGCCTCAACCAACACAGTGGCTCCTACGAGATGATTGTAGCCGAGGGAGAATCTTTGCTGCTTTCTGTCCAGCCTGGGGAGGAGAAGATCACTCTGCAAAACCAGTTGGTCAGCCTCAAAATGCACTGGGAAGAGCTCAGCAAACAGGCTGCTGACAGGCACTCTAAGCTCAAGGACTGTTTGCAGAAAGCTCAGAAGTACCAGCGGCACACGGAGGACCTCCTGCCTTGGGTGGAGGACTGCAAGGCAAAGTTGTCAGAGCTGGAAGTAACTCTGGACCCAGTGCAGCTGGAGGCAACTCTTCTAAGATCAAAGGCTATGCTGAGTGATGTGGAGAAGCGCCGCTCCTTGCTGGAGATGCTGAACAGCGCCGCCGACATCCTGATTGATGCTTCTCAAGCCGATGAGGATGACATTCGGGATGAGAAGGCTGGGATCAATCAGAAGATGGATGCCATCACAGAAGAGCTGCAAGCCAAGACGGGCTCCATTGAAGAAATGTCACAGAGGCTCAAGGAGTTTCAAGAGAGCTTCAAGAACATCGAGAAGAAGCTGGAAGGAGCAAAGCACCAGCTGGAGATCTATGATGCACTGGGGCCCCAAGCCTGCAGCAACAAGAACTTGGAGAAGCTCAGGGCACAGCAGGAGGTGCTGCAGGCCCTGGAGCCGCAAGTGGATTATCTGAAAAACTTCACTCAGGGACTGGTAGAAGATGCCCCAGATGGGTCCGACTGTTCCCAGCTCTTAAGCCAAGCTGAGATGGCTCAGCAGGACTTCAAAGCTGTGAGGCAGAAAGTAAATGACTGCTGTACACTCATGGAGAACAAGCTTGAAGGGATCGGTCAGTTCAATAATCAGGTGAGGGAAATGTTCTCTCAGCTGGCAGATCTCGATGACGAGCTGGACAGCATGGGACCCATAGGGAGAGACTCTGACAGCCTCCAGTCCCAGGCAGAGGACGTTCGCTCCTTCCTGGGCAAACTCCACCAGCTCAAGTCTGACATTGAAGCTTCTGAAAGTGAGTGTAAGAAGATGCTGGAGGATGAAGGAAGCCCTGATTTATTAGGACTGAAACGTGAACTGGAGACACTGAATAAACAGTGCAGCAAACTGACAGAGAGAGGCAAGAACCGTCAGGAGCAGGTAGAGACGACACTGTCTCGTGTCGAGGACTTTTACAGCAGGCTGAAGGAGCTGACCCACATGACAACCACGGCGGAGGAGCACGAGGCATTGCAGTGGGTGGTGGGAACAGAGGTGGAAACCATCAACCAGCAGTTGGCAGACTTCAAGGTAAGTCTTCATGCTGTCATTTTTCTTACCTGGCATTTGGGGTTTGAAGGTCTGTCCAGTGTTGTGGTCTTTTGTGTGGGACCTCTGGTCTTCAGGCTATCCCAGCTTCGTGCTCATTGCTATAATGTCACTGTTTTTGGTGTAGTGAAATATCCATTCTCAAGAATCAACTGTTGGACTTGATAGTCTGTGGTGAAAAGGTGCAGAAAGACTTTGTGATTGGGAGGAAGAAACTTTTGCCTGTTCTCCCCGTGCTGTGTAATGTTGGCGTGCCAGCACCTCGTGGGCTTGGAGGGGTGGCTGCCATTTAGGAGCTGGGGAGGGAAGGATGGGGTTTGAGTCCATCTGAACTGTAAATTGCCTTCATCTGCAAACCTAGTCCAGACCAGATCATCCTGTAGGTCTTTCTGTCTGGTCTCCCATTCCTGCTTGTTGATCTCCCTTAATCTGGGACATAAAAAAAGTCCCTTTTGGGGTCCTTGGATACAAATAAAGCCACAGATGAGGGGCACACACAGGGAGTAAAACCAAGGCAGAGCTTTGCCATGGGCTGTTCCTGTTTCCAGCAAAGAGCTGGGAGAGACCCTCAAGGAGAGAGGGAAGAGTTGGAGCGTTTGATAGTTTTTGATACAGAATTGTGGTGTTGGGTCGTGCTGTTACACTACATTAATTACATGAATGCTGCTTGGAAATTCTCTCACTGTGAAGCTTCTATCGCTGATGTGCGCAGTAGCTGCTGATTGGGGTGATTTACATCTGGCTGCCTATTTCCTGGTGTTAATGGGGGCTGAGAGGAGGAGGTGGTTTTACAGCCATTTACTTTTCATCTCATGGCTAATTGATCCCATTCCACCACTTTAATAGCTCTGCAAAACCTTCAGCAGGACGAGGTGTTTCTGGTTTCAGGGTTGCCTGTCCAAAAAAAAGAGCTTGGAAGTGTTACGAGTGAAGTCAGTGCTGACTGCGTTGCTGGTGACTCCTGTGTTGGGCAGTTGTTCACATTGAGCTTTTATGGATGGGAAGGATTTAACTTCATCAAACACCACACAGTTGCTTGGAACGAATGTATCCAAAAATTAGTTTCTAGTCCTTAAACCCAGTGAAACTGCTGCGGAGCAAGGGTTTTATTCCCAGCTGTGCAGCTCTCGTTAGAAACGATGATGGAGTGCAGCACTGGTGCAGGTGCTTGGTTGGCCAGGCTGGCGCGTGGGGATGGAAGGCGCAGCTGAACCCATCGGAGCACTTTCAGATGATCTGGATCTCAGCGACCTTGAGGATGAGCCTCAAAGACAACGGTGGCCTGGGCTGCATGAGCCACAGGTCCTTCCGGGGGTGACACGTCCTTACAGGAGCCGTTCTTTGGCCACCAAGGCCACACAGGGCAATTGGGGTGCTGGGAAAAAGGGGAAAAGGCAAGTTGCAGCAGTGTTGGCGGGGTTTGTGTGTGGTGGCTGAGGATGAAACAGGGGAGAGGCAAGAAGGGTGGATGGAGCGGTCGTGGCGCAGCCGCGTTCTCCTGCGCAGGGATCGTGCAGGGAGCAGGTGTTGGTGCACAACTCATAAATGCTGTGGAACAGCTCCTTGCAAAGCCTCCCGTTACGGCTCTCTCTAAGGGGGAACGCAGCCTGTGCGTGGCAGGGCAGCACAGCAGCGCAGGGACCCTCCGCGCTCCCCATGCGCAGGAGGGAGAGCGGGGGAGAGCTCTGGCCTTGGCACTGGGGCAAGCGGGGCGCACAGGGGCATTTTTTGGTTGCACCAGGCTTTTATTTCTCAGCACCTGAGACAATATCACAACTGTTTGCCCTCTTGGAGCGTAGACCAGATGCATGCGCAGCGTGTCCAGGGAGCAGAGGCAGCTCCCCAGCCAGGCAGCACTCCCAGGGTGGCGTGGGGATGGTGCAGCTGCACGTGGGGAGGAGATGGGGTGGCTGGGGCTCTCCGGGAGCGGTCACGGTCGGTCTGTCTGTCCAGGAGGCTGAAATGCAGGCAGATACTGTGTCTTAAGGCATTAATTTTAATGAACATCTGTGTAAATGAGATGCAAATTAGGCATGGCCCCAGGGCTCCAGGCGCATCGCCAGTGCAGCTCTGACAAAGGTGGGCACTTCTGGGCTCATTGTGTCTGGATTTTAATAAAGAAGATGTATCGACAGCTCTGGTGGAGACCGGAAACAGAGACTTCTGAGGCAGCTTTTGCTTCAAAGCTTCCTATAGATTTTTCTCTTCCTGCCTGCAAACACCCCTCAAATTTGCCCCAAAAGGCCACGGCGTACAACAAACTCGTAACTCTTGGAGAGCTGCCACCCGTGCATTTCCTCTCCTCCACCCCTTTCCCAGGTCACAGAGGGACTGATCCTGATCCTACTCCGGGAGGGAGGAGCCCTCTCCTGCTGGCCTGGTTCCTTGCAGGCTGGAGGCTGGGAAGCAGCTGTCGGGTCCTGCCTGGGGGAGGCTTTGTTTGCAGGAGGTGTTTTGGTTCAGCCAGCGGGTGCGATGGTGGGGATGACTGAGCCCACGCAGTCTCCCATGGCCATCAGAAGCCAGGACAGCGATGCAGAGTGGACCTGGCCCTCAGGGGTGGGGCAGACCAGGTAGTGTCTGGTTTGGAGCACCACGTCATCAGAGAGTTGTAAGAAACCCACCTGGAAAAGACTCTAAGGGGTCCTCTAGTCTATCCCCCAGCTTTATGGTGAGATCAAGCACAGCTGAAAGGCATTTCTGTGGTTTGGAGCCTGTGCTTATATGGACATCCCAATGGATCGCTCCAGATACAGCCACGCTGCAGGAGGAACAGCTTGGGCTCAGCTTATGTTAAGCTGTCAGAGCAGAGGAACCTCATTGGTAACTCCTGGTCTCCAGCACGAGCTTAACTCAAAGGGTCCTCCTTCCTTTGCTGCTTCTCTGAGGAGCCCCTGGTTTGTATAAAAGGGTATGAAAAGTTGGAAGAATCTATCAGTGCCACATCTCCATGAGCATCGTGTGGCCAAGTTGGGTTCATCGGCACAAGGGGTGAGCGGTAGCCACCAGCGAGAGCTCCTTGCTGGAGCTTTCAGGCCGGGCATTTCTCCCCCTCCACGCTCGCTGCTGTCAGCTCGGGTTTCTCAAAGCTTACGCCAGTATTAAATTTTAATGACTGGAATCAAATGAGCAACAGTTGAACTGTTACTAAACATAACGGCTGTGGTGATTCAGCTTAGCACACAGCAGAATTCCCCAGGGAAGCGGTTCCCCAGGTACAGACGAGAGATGAAGGGTCAGGAAGAGCCGCAGGGGTTTTCACCACCGTGTGCTCCCCAGCATCAACAGCCCCTGAACTGGAAGACCCCGAGTTACAGCCCTTCCTCCCAAAGACTGGGAAACTGAGGCTGTACTTGCACGGAGCAGCTCACGTGTTACCCAAGGGCAGATCTAGGAGCAGCGGTGAGGTTTGCTGGCTTGGAGTGGTGGTGCCGGGGAGCCCCAGGCATGGGCTGGTCCTGTCTGGCCAAAGAGCATCCATCCATCCACCCATCAGCCTGGGCCACGGAGAGCCGATGGAATCGAGTTCTGTGGTGGTTTTTGAGAAGACATCTGTGTCGGGGTAGCTTGAGCGAGCTCCAGCCTGGATATTGTTTACTTTCTTTGATGCGGTGGATTTTGAACTTGGGTTACAAAGCCTGGCTGGTGCTCAGCATTGGCAGCTCTGCGCCAGGACCCTCTTTGATTTGCCGTGTTGGTTTTGGACAAACTCAGACGTTGCCACATTTCACCTGCAGAGCAGAGCATAAACATCCCATCCCTGGAGGTGTTCAAAGAGAATTTGGATGAGGCACTTAGTGACATGGTGTAGTTGACAAGTAGGAGTAGGAGTATGTGTAGGTGTAGGTGTTGGGTCATAGGTTGGACTCGATGATCTCAAAGGTCTTTTCTAACCTTATGATACTGTGATACTGTGATAAGCATTTTCAGCTGAGGGAGGGTAGATTTATACTGGATATAAGGAAGAGATTTTTTACAATGAGGGCTGCCCAGAAAAGTCGTGGAGGCCCCATCTCTGGAGGTGTTCAAGGCCAGGCTGGATGGGGCTTGGAGCCCCCTGATCCAGTGGGAGGTGTCCCTGCTCCTGCAGAAAAGCTGGATCTTGATGACCTGTAAATGTCCCATCGGACCCAAAGCATTCTGTGTTTCTAATAGTTCTCTAATGCTCGACCTGAGGTCAGAGGCGCCTGCAGAGGGGTTTGGGGCTTGCTGTGATATAAAGGAAAGCTGGGGGATGGCAGGACACTGCTGCCTCCCCACTTGTATCATTCCAGAGTGGGTTTGGCTTTCTGGGGTTGCTGTCCTCCCGGTGCTGAAGCCAAGAGCAGGAGCGGGGCAGCCGGCCATGCTGAGCTGCACCAGAAGGGGTTTCCGCAAGAGTCTGGAGAGCTGAACCCAAAATGAAACCCAAGGAAAAGCATCAAACTTGGCATGACTGAAGAGTCGCTGCCGTGTTCAATGGGGGAAGCGGAAGGGAAGGACGCGTGGTGCCACCTCTGCATGCGGCTGTGCCTCCACCGCTCACCAGCCCCTCCTGCTCCTGCATCGCAGCCCCCGCAGCTGCGCTTCACCCCGCGCCTGGGGCACGGTGCAGGAATGCGGGCGAGCCAGGGCCTGCCGCAGCTGGCACCGCTCAGCCAGGATCTCGCCTCGAGAATTCATTAAACCCCACCCTTGCCCCAGCTGGAGCCGAGGCGGCAGCAGGAGGGGGTCTTCTGCGGGGACCGAGTCCGCTGCGTCCGACCCTCGTGGTCGATGGCATTGCCAGGGCAGGACATGAGGAGTGGAGGGGAGAGATGGGACTCTGGGCTCCTGCCTCTCCTCCTGCCTTGGATTTCTGGAGAGGTTCTTTGGATCTGGGGTTGCCCAGGGTCCTGAACTCGAGCCCTCCTCCTTCTCACCGATAGAGGTTTTATACTGGGTGATGGAGACAGGGAGGGAGAATCCCTGGGCAGCAGTAACTGAAGCCACACTTCTGTTTTATTTTAGAGCGGGTCAGGTCACCCGGGGCTGGCGGAGCCCTCGTGCCTCCAGCACCTCTTTATCTGCTGAAATAAAAAAATCAGGAGAGGAATCCCCAAGAGGGCAATGCAGGGAGTGAGTAAAGCCCTGAGCAGAATTGCTTATCCTGCCGTTCCGACGCTGCTCAGTCTAACCCTGCTCCGGGTCCTCCCCGCTTCACCCTCAGTAAAAGCGGCAATTAGCCAGTGCTCGACGCCAGCCCGCACGCGCCTGCACGCTGCTCCCTTCGCGGCAGGAGGACATTGGCTTTCTTTGAGGCTCTATTTCTGGCTTTCTTAATTCTCCCAGCCTTTCGGACAGGAGCTGACTCCGCGGCGCTGTTAGAAATGCCGCTGTTGCCTTGTGCCCGGTGTCCCTGGGTTTCCCGGGAGAGGGGGCTCCTGTGGCCCTGGGACTGCGAGGGAGCTCACGGGCATCACATCCCGTGGTGTGATCTGTTATTGCACGGGGCATCGGTGGTGGGGAGAACATGGGGTGGGGACATGGCTGCCCAGCGCCGTGCTGTTTCACCTTGGTGATTTGCAGGAGGGCTGAGATGTGCGGGTTCTTCCCAGCAGTTTGTCCTGTTTGTGTTCGCGGAGCGCACTCCTCGGGCTGGGGACAAGCATGGTCCCTCAGCACATAAGTGGCCTTTTCTGATCTTCCTTTGTAGGAAGATCCTCTTTGTAGATAGATCCTCTTTACATGTGGGGATCCCAGGCGTCTTTTCCAATTGGAATAATTCTGTAATTCCATGATTCTCTCTCTGGGAGTGGCAGCTCTGCTCCGGCCGCTGGGGAGCTGCTCTAGGAGATGGGCAGAGGAAAAGCAGGATCCCATCTCAGGATCGCAGAGCTGAACTGGAGAGCAGCAAAGACTCTGCGAGCTGATGAGGCGAGGTGTTCACACCAAACCATTGACTCTTTAAGCCTTAATTTCTTGAGACAGCACTTTGGCTGCCACAAGCCATGTGCTCATGGGCAATCCTCGAGCACCCAGCCCGCACCTCCAGGGAGGCTTTTGGGTGGCTCCACACCCAATCATGGAGCCAAAGACAGGATACGTTGCCAGGGCTTCAGGGGTGGGGAAGAGTGGAGGTGGGTTCTGGGCTGGGCAGGGAGGGGACACTGCCACTTGCTGTGCCCCAGCCTGACCAAGGGTATTTTTAACCCTTCTGTGCCCCTAGAGGAATGCGTGCGGCTCCCGACAGTCGTCCAGTTGGGAGCAGCTGGGTGGGACTGGGCTGGGAGTGGGGACAGCCTGCTCCATGGTGGCTTCTCGTTGAGTGCTGTCCAGACCTACTTAAAGTATCTCTGGCTCGTATTTTGAGTATCGGCACCACATGCAAAAATGCCTCCTCTCTGACAGCTGTTGAGCTGCCTTAAAGGCACCATCTCCCCTCGCTGGGGGAGAGGGCGATCAATGGGGGGTGAGCGCGGGCGCCGCTAGGGCTGCCACCAAGGCCAATCAGGGTGAGCGGCCGAGCAGAACAGCAGAGCCATGGTGGGGTTGGTGCCGTTCTCCCCAGATCAGCTGGAGGTGGTGTAAATAAACACGTTTGCACAAGAGGCACTTGAGCACAAGTGGAAATCAATTTTATCATAAGGAAGGGAAAAGCATCCACAGCTCCAGCACTCGGCCTCCCCCATGGCAGCGCTGCCAGTGCCTTGTTCGTCAGCGGCTGCCAGTGGGCTTTGACCTTGACTCATTGGTGGGCAGGGGCACAGGCACTTTCATGATCCCGAGCAAGCTGGGAGCAAGAGCGAGTTAAGCCGAGAGGCTTTTTTTTCTTCCTTTCAGCTGTGACCAAATGGTCCCTTTGAGGAGCCAGCGTGGGTCAGTGCTCTGCAGCCACCCACTTGCAGATGCTTTGGTGACCCTGCCAGGTCTCAGCGAGGGAGACGGCCGTAGGAATGTCCTCTCGCAGGAGCACTTGTTAGCTGGTGGCGGTGACAATCCACAGCGTTTCCAGGAGAGACTAAAAATACTGGCTTTGCATAAGAGCAGGAGAGCTGAGGATCTGAGGGAGGAGAAGATGGGAAGCTTTGTGTCTGCAAGGGCTGAGCAGAGGAGGGAGAGGAGCCTGATCGCAGCAAGACGTGGCTGTGGAGGGGGGATCCATGGGGAAGCATGTGGTGGAGCTGCCACAGGACTATCCCATCACCCACAGCATCCAAGTGGGTCACCAGGGTGGGGAGTGACTACGGCCACAGGGTCCAGAGCAGCCAGGGGCTTCTCCCGGGAAGGGCTTGGGCTGGATTAGTCACCCAGCGTTTGAGAACAATTGTCAATTCTTCTGCTGAAGGAGTGGTTTTGAACATCTCCTATCCAAAGGATTGTCTGGATGATAATGCACTTACCTCACTTCCTAAAGAGCCTCCAGAGCTGTTTATTAATCATCCCATCCCTCGCTCTCCCTGCTGTCCCCGATTGCTCTGGCACGGGGCGAGGAGCAGCTCTTGCAGGGTTCCATTTCGCGGGGCGGGCAGTGGGGTGGCTGAAGAGTGCGTGGTGCGTCAGCCAGCCGCGGGCAGCGCCGGAGCAAAGCCTGGCACCCATGGGGGGAATTCGTGGGAAAACTTGGCAGCTGAGGACAAAACTGGGCATTTCGTGGGCTCCCGTTCCCACCCAAGCCCCGGCCACAGGCACCAGCACACCCATTGCCCTTGGTCGCAGTCCCGGGGTCACTCCCAGGCTGTTTTGGGGCGCTCTGTGTACACAGACGGGTCCTGGGGTCACCCCAGGCTTCTCAGCAATCGAGCACCAAATGCCACGGTGCGGGGCTGCGCCTGAGCGCTGGGAACATGTGAGCTTCAGGCTTCATTCAGAGAATTATTTATACCTGCATCTATATCGGGGCCTTGCAGGGGAAGTGCTGCACCCCTGGAAACAGAAACTAAATTAAAATTGCCGTGCTCGCTGCATCCAAACTGCAGAGCGTTGCTCTGTGGGATTGGGTTTTCACCTCTTTCTGGAACTCTTCCCGCGGAGGTGCAGCCCCCGTGCAGCCAGCCGAGGGTCCCTGCCCAGCCCTGCGCAAGCACAGCCCGTGTCAAGGGGCCACAGGTTGCAAATCGCTGGGTCCCTGCACCAGGAACAGCCGCAGCCTCTGAGGAGGGGGTGGCAGAGACCTGGCATTAAATGGGTTTGAAGTCAGCTGCAAGCCAGGGGGCTGAGGGGGCACTGAGGCTGGCACGGTGGGATGGGATTAGCCTGGTGCTGTTGCCTGGTGCAGGCTGGGAGCTCAGAGCTTGCCCGTGCGGCACCGGAATGGCAATCGCAAAGATTTGGCAGAAGGAGTGAGTTTAGAAGAGCAAGAGCACAGAAAGGGCTGCAGTGAGAATCCCAGCAAAACCTCAAAAGCAGTTTCTGAGGCAGATTCTAGCTCTGTGCTGTTATCGTGGCATTTGGGAGAGGTTGAAACCCACCCCAGGTCCCTTTGTTGGGATGGTGGCACTTGGGGTTCATACCCTCTGCGGTGCTCAGACGTGGCACTGTGTCCTAGCCCTGCGGTCCCTCCTGCCACAGCCACCTCAGTGACCCACATGGAGTTGGGCAAGGGGGACATGGTGACCCTCATAGAGTCAGACATGGGTATGTGCTCAGCAAGACCTACAGGATCAAAGCTCGTGGTGCCAAGCCAGGTGCTCTCCTGCACCCATCCTTCACCCCTGGCGAGGCTCAGCCAGGCTGGGCAGTGGGCACTGGGCTGCCCAGGGCCAGAGGGCACTGAGGGGAAGATGAAGGAGCTTTGAGGAGGAGAATACCTTTGGTTGTGCCTCGTCTCACTAGTGACGTGTCCATCAACGACCTTGAGCTGTCTCTGGGCTCTTTGCTCCTCACATAACACAGGTCCCTCATTTCCAGCTGCTGAGATGCATTAGAAGGAAGCTAAAAATACCTTGGTTTCCAAATCCTGCTTTCCCGTGTAAACAGTGGCGGCAGCGGCGGGCAGGATGTAACGCAGGCATAAACAAGGTGAGCTCAGCCCATGGCAGGGGACGCACACGTCCCTGTGTGCCGGGGCCAGTGGCCATATGAGGAAAGCTTGAAACCTATGGGTCTGGGAGACAAACAGGGATGCTCCTACCTGGAGCACATCTGGGAAAACCTCCAGGTGGGTTTTAGCTGAGTCTTTATCCTCAGGATGTGACTGCTGGATGGCCTGGGGTGGCTCTGGGTCGTGTGTGGGTCTAGTCTGGGTGCCAGCCCTCAGCAGAGCTGTTTGGTCTCTCCCCATGGTGAGGTGGCTGAATCCCAGCATCCCAGTTTCCGAGCATCACCTGGAGCCGTGAATCCCAGCTCGGGTTTGGCCAAACCGCGCTGGTGACAGGGCAGGGGGGAGGAGAGCTGGGGACTGAACAAAAACCAAACACGGGGTCCTGGTGGTCTGTTCCGCCCACCCCCGCTGCACTGCGGGTGTGGTGAGCGGCAAGGTGGGCAGACGCATTCTCCTGAGCTCGGGGCTGCAGCACTCTCAGCCCGTCATTCCAGTCCCAGTGCTTGCTGCTGGCGGGGCCACGCGGGCCAGGGCTGCTCCGAGACACCCGAAAGGACAGAAATTCAGACAGGACCATCGCATCCTGCCCCGACAACCTTCCCTCGCACCAACGTGAAGCTCAAGCAAAGCCTGAAGCTGCAATTCCCAGCACCCTTCGGCTTCATCCCCAGCACTGAGGTGGCACTTGGTGGCCTAAAGCCAAGTGGCCCGTGACTTGGGGAACCTACAAGAGCTCCGGCTCGGCTCTTCGGTCTCAGCACCGCAGGGTTTTAATTGATTTTGGCACTTGCTGAATATTTCCCTAATGGTTTTAGACACAGGGGGATGTTTGGAAGGGAGGCTCGGCTTGCGCCCGGCACGTGACGTGGTGAGGAAATGGGAAAAGAATTTCTGGCTGTGAAACGGCAGCTCCACGTCGAGATCGTTCGTTTCTTCGCAGTGGAACAAAAAGCCTCCGTGCCCCAGCCCGGATGCCTGGGATTCCTGGCGGAGGGGCCCAGAGTGGTAACGGTCCTGTTCCCTCTTTGCCAGCTCCAGCCAAGGTGGCAGTGGGGGAGCTGGGGCGGCGTTGCCGGGGCACTGGCACGGTGTGGCCGTCCTGCTCCTGTTGTTTCAGCTGCACTGGATTAATAACGCGGACCAAGAGCTGGTGTTGTCCCCGCCAAGTACAAAACTGGGCTTTGGGACGCTCCTGCGGTGTTGGCAGCCCTGGCCGTCCGTCTGTCAGTCTGTCCATCCAGAAGGGCTCAGGGGGATGGGGATGGGCAAAGGGGCTGCCGGGGGCTGCTCGTACCCCCCTCCCAGGCCCCCACTCCCTCCCACTGTTTTCCTTGGTCATATTTAATCATGGAAACAGGAAAAGGGGTTTCCAAATGTTTCCTGGTGGGCAAATAGATCTGCCAAGATCTTCGGGCCGTGTCACGGTCTTCTCCCCCGTAGCCCTGAACCCTCCCCTTCCAAAAAAGCTCCCCCAGGGAATGTGGTGTGGGAACGGCTGCGCGCACGATTGGTGCTGGGGGTGCTTGAGGGTGAAGGGTCCAAGGGCTTGGGGAGGAGGAAGCTGTGTTCCCACCACAGCTGTGCCATGACCTTGGCCAAGCCTGGATGTTTCCAGAGACATCCGGCACCTGCAGCATGTCCCAAAAATCAGGGGGTTTAGCTCTCCCTTGGCTCCAGCCGCTCAGCGCAGCACAGGGACAGGAGGCGCTGGGTGAAGCTGAGCGTGTCTGAGCGCAGCCCGGGCTCCTCGTCCCTGTCAGGGCGCGCCGTGCCCACCGTTACATGCTGGGCACCTGCCTGGCACCATATTTTGATGGCGATGCTGCAATCGCTCGCAAAGCGCAGGCCGGGCTGGCAGGGTGGTTGTTGCCTGGAGATGCGTGGAGGCTGCTCCGAGCCCTCCTGTTCCGTCTCCTCAGTTGGAGCCTTCGCTCAGCGTTGCTTCACAGCCGTGATTCATGCGCCCGCGCCCCATCCCTCGCGAGCCCCCGCGTCCCGGGCGCTCCCAACTCCCAAACCCGGGAGTCGGGGGGAAAGGAGGAGGGTGATGGGGTGGGGGGTACGGGGCTGCCCGGAGCTGAGGCTGCGAACGTGGGGTTTGGGGCAGAGACGCCTGGGCTTGGCGAGGCGCGGGTGGGTTTGGCAACGCCGGCAGAGCGAGGCGGTGCCGGGGGAAGCAAAAACGGCACCGGTGGGGGTGGGGGTGGGTGGTGTGTGTGATTGAATAACGGGGTGGTTTTTGCTGGAGGGGGCGTCCAGGCCCCCTCCCAGCCCGGTGCTCTCTGGGAAGCACCTGGAAGCGCCGCATCGGGAGAGCGCGGGAACCGGCGAAACCGGGGCTGGGGGCGGACAAAGAACCGGGAGACCGCGGGCACCGGGGCGGACAAAGGACCGGGGACCGGGGGAGCCTGGGCGTTGCTGCTCTTTGTCGGGGGTTGCCGCCGCCCCAGGGGAGGGGCCGGCCCGGTGGGGCGGGGAAGGGGCCACCCCGGGGCCGCCGCCGGGATCTCCCCGTTCCCCTCCCGCTGGGCTCCGGTTCCCCAGGCCCGGCGGGGCGGGATGGGGGGGCGTGGTCACCGTGGGCTCCGCCCCTCGCAGGCGACAGCTTCTCAGAGCCCGTGGCTGGCGGCGAGGGGGCGTGGGCGTGGTCAGCACAGGCCCCGCCCCCGAAAGGGGCGGCTCCGCCGAGCCGGGGGCTGGCGGCGAGGGGGCGGGGCGGGGCGAGGGGGTGTGCTCTCCGTATGCCCCGCCCCCTCCCCCGGCGGCAGCTCCGCCGAGCCCGGGGCTGGCGGCGAGCGGCGGGGCTGGCAGCGGCGGCCGGCGCGGCGCGGCCCTTTGTTCCGCCGGCGGGAGCGGAGCGGCGGCGGCGGAGCGGGAGGAGGAGCGGCGGGAGGAGGAGCAGCGGGAGGAGGAGGAGGAGGAGGAGGAGGGGGAGGCGGCCCCGCCATGCACCCCGCCGCGCCGGCCGGGGGCTGCCCGCGGGGGCCCCGCGCTGCCCCCCGCCCCCGGCCCGGCCGCTGAGCCGCGCACAAAGGGCCCGAGCGGGGGCAGCGGGAGGGCGGCCCCGCTGTCCGTCTGACCCCGCTGTCCGTCTGACCCCGCTGTCCGTCTGTCCTCCCCGCCTCGCGGCGGTGCCGGTGTCCGCCGCCCTCCCTCCCCCCCGCTATGGCCGTGTCGCCCCGCAGCGCGGAGCCGCCGCGTCCCGGCCGGGAAAGTTAGAGCGGGGTCCGGGCTGCGGGCTCGGGATCCGGAGAGGAGGAGGAAGAGGAGGCAGCAGCACCGGAGGCTCCGGCCGCGGCCGCCCGGTCTCCGCGCTCCCCCGGCTCGTCCCGTCCCCGTCCCTCTTTGCCATTTTTGGAGGCGGATTTGCAGCCAATTCGGTTTTTTTTATCTTGGGAAGAAAGAGAAGAGCGAAGCGCGGAGCCCGCAGCCGCCGGCCCTGCAGACGCGCCCCGCGCGCCCGGGTTCGGGGTTCGGCTCTCGGTGGCCCCGGCAGCGGCAACAACAATGCCATCATGGTTTGGAGACAGGAAACCTCCGAGTTTGCCCTGAATGAAGAACTTCCTGTGTTTAAACTTGTGCGAATATCTACGAATATCCGCTGGCGAGGCCAGTTCAAATGAAAACACGGGAGTCGCAGGGAGCCGCTGATCCAGCGCCGCCACGCTGCCCGGCACGCGGAGTGGGACACGCGAGGAGCCGCGATCCGTGAGCCCGGGGACCGGCAGAGCCTTTGTTGTGGAAGCACAGACGGGAGAAACCCAGAGCGTCAAACTCTGCGGTGGTTTCTGTCGCAAACGGTGACTGGGAATATTTTATCAGAGCTGTCGGGTTTGGCTGGGTTTTGCTGATGGATGGGGTGTTTTACAGGGAACTGGGGGGATGAAATGGGCTGTTTTGTCACTCGGGATCGCCGCGCGGGCTGCTGATCCGGCGCGGGGCTGCTGGTGCACCCTCCCATCCCCGTAGCATCACGGCTTTGGGATTCGAGTCTGCCACGGCCGGTTCGGGACCTGCTGGCCGTGTGATGTTCCCCGCGGTGGCGGGCAAAAGGTTGCCGGGGCGCTTTCGTCATCCATAAGGACGAGAGCATGGGCAAACCACTGAGTCGACCAGACTGTTTACGGCAGAACCGCACTTGCCTGGGGAAGGGTGAGGACGAGGATGGCTATATAGAGGATTGCTACGTGCCCCAGAGATCGATATACGACACGATGAGAATTAACGAGCAAATTGATCAGGGATCTAAGCTCAACCAGCTTTCCAAGAGCACCCTCGGCAAGGGGGACGGCAGCACTATATCCAGCAATGGGACGCTGGGCGCTGCCAACGTCTTCGAGTCCAGGGCGCCAGAAACGAAGAAGTTGGATGAGCGAGTCATCTTCGACGCGCTGAAGCTCAGTAGCGATGTCTCCAAGCCAGCACCAGCTCCACCAAAGAGACGGCCGAACCCCGAGAGGAAGGAGAACGTCAACCGGCGGTCATGGAAATCCTTCATGCCGCCAAACTTCACTGAATTTGCGGAAAGGATGGGGGCTTCACTGAGCGAGGTGTCGGAAGCGGGCGCCTCCAACTCTTCCCTGCGGGATAAGCGGGAATCAAGCGCCATGCTTGCCGATCACCCGGGACAACCCAACCACAATGAGCCCATGTCCGAGTCTCTCACCTTAGAGCATGTCTCCAAGTCATCTGGCACAGCAGAAGCTCTGGTGACCAAGCAGTTCAGCATGGACGGGTACGGTGGTCCCCGGGACGAGCGTCAGCCCCTGCTGAATGCTGATAATGGCTGCGATCACGCTGGGGACCTGACCAGGGCTCGCCGGATCCCCAGTGCCACCTGGCCACGAGCCAGGAAGAATTTCTTCAAGAGCAGCCTCAACGATGGGCGCCAGGAGACCCTGGAGGCCTCTGAGTCGGACTGTACAGTGGAGAATGTCAACCTCTCCCCGTGCCTTAGCGAAGAGCTGCTTGATGCAGGACTGGATATTCTCATCACCTCCAATCTCAGGGAGAAAACAGAGTCTGAGCTGAGATTTGAGGAGGATGAGCGCTGGGTGATGATGGAGGAGTGGGAGGAGGCGACGCTGTCAGAGAGAGGAAAGGCTGTTCTGGTGGCAGAGGAGAAGAGCTGTTGCATGACAGATACTTCTGAAGAAAGGGAACAATTCCTTGCTCCAGTGGACAACTCTGCCCCCCGCCCAGCGAACTCCCAGTCCTGCGCATCCCTGGGCAGTGCCAGCAGCACATGCTGCACCGAGGATGCAGCGGTGCAGTGTGAGGCCGAGGACTTTGCTCCAGGTTCGGAGTGCTCAGCCAGCCCCGCGGTGCCCGAGTTGTCTGACACGGACTCAGTGCAGATGTTCCTGGAGCTGGAAGAGCAGTGCCTGAATGAGGATGGTGGGGCCACCCCTGGGTGCCTGGAGGTTCAGGTCTCCCCAGTGGACCTGGGTTCAGCCAAACTGGCTGGGGTGGCGGTCGAAGCGTGTCAGCGTATGGTGCCTTTGGATGCCAGCGCGTCAGACTCTGCCGTCGTGTCAGATCTGGAAGACTTTGACATCACCTGCAGCTCGCAGGTGCTGAGCACGCTGGAGCCCTTTTCGGAAAGGGACACTTCAGCCATCACGGACTCGGACGGCGGGGCCTCTCCCAGCCCGGTGGCCGCGGCAGGGCTGGGCTCCCTCCGGCAGGGCTCTCTGGCCCTGGCAAAGGAGGACGTGTCTGACCTGCTGGAGGACCTGGAGCTGGGGGATGGTTGTGTGGTGGCAGTGCTGGTGGCTGGTGGGATGCGATCTTCTGACACCGATGCACATCCAGCTTCTGGCTTGGAGGGACCTGGTTACCTCAGCGCTCCAGTGGGGTGGGATGAAGATAACCAAGACTTGCAGGTCTCCGATGGGGAGGTATTGCAGCTCCCTGAGGAAACCTGTCCTGGCCAAATGTCCCCCAGCCAGTCCCCAGCTCCCAACACGGTGTCAGAGGAGCCACAGTCCCCCCTGCAGCATGAGGACAGTATTGAGAGAACAGATCCATCTGGGACCCATCATCTACTGCCTGGAAGGACAGAGCTCACCAACTGGGATGTCCCAGAAATTGTTTCTGAGGATGAAGCCACAGATTTGGGATCAGAGAGTGAAGGAGCTGAGGACCAGGCAGAAGGTGGGGATGCTTGCCATGGTTCTTTGCTGCCTTTCCCTGCTGGCTCTGCATCAGAGCCGGGTTCTGAGGCTCCAGCAACGTCCCCAGTGCCTGCTGAGGACCTCCCATGGGAGACGGTTCCCTGGGGCCAGGGTCTGTCTCTGCAAGGGGCTGCCCATGCCCAGAGGTCCCCTGCAGAGGTGGCTGTGACGCACGGGGAGGCCCCGGCTGCTGTCCTGCAGCCAGGAGACCTGGACTTGCTGTTTGGCCGCAGCTGGGAGGAGCGGCCAGCAGCACAGGACAATTCCATGGTGCTGGGCGAGGGGAACCCTTGTGCTGCCAGCCTGGCCGCCCAAGAAGAGCGTCCTGGCACATCGCCCGCCCCCGATGCCATCCCATGGGACACTGGGGGGCTTTGTGCTCCCGCTGACCCATCATCACTGGGAGACGTGACTGTCCCAGAACCCCAGGCTCAGGAGACACTGCAAGCTACCACGGGTGCTGAGGAGCTGTGTGTTGATCTCCCACCTCCAGATGCCGCTGCCACTGCCATGCCCTTAGCAGTGGAGGAGCTTCTGGATGCCCCCCCGCCGTTTGCTGATGCGCCTGTTGCCACCGAGCCACCAGTCGTAGCCAAACCCCTCGTCTGCAGTGCCAGGGATCTCTGTGGTGGCCCCACGCCGCTGGCAGTGGGCGGACCAGCAGTGGCCTTGGAGGATACAGATGACTTTGCCGACACGGTTGTGCTGCCCATGTGGGAGCTGCTGTCCCCTGAAGCGCTGGCTTTGGAGAATGAGCCCGTTGCGAGAGTGCCTGCAGTGGCAGTGGCAGCCTGGGCTGATGCCTCTGTGCTGCTGGGCACAGAGGGTCCCCCCGGCGCCTTCCCCCCCTCCCCAGCGGAACCCACCACCCCGGAGCCACACATGCTGCTAGACTCACCCTCCATCACAGCGTCCGCCACACCAGTCCTGCCCCGGGCCATGGTAGGGGGCACCCTCTGTCCACCCAACCCCAGGAGAGCCCCCTCCCCGGCACCCGATGAGGGAGAGGTGCCCGTGGGCATGGAAGGACCCTCAGCCATCGCTCTCACTGCAGAAGGGCCTCCTGCTCTCCCAGATGGATTTGTCCCAGATAACGAGGTATTTGTGGCTCGGGCGCTCGCAGATGGGGTTTCAGACGCAGCAATTGCTTTATTTTGCACTCGAGGGGTGGGTGGGAGGTGGGACCGTGCTCGGCAACTCACGGTCATGATCTGCAGGGTTCAGCAGAAACAGCCTTCTTCCTCCCAGAGCCAGTTTGAATTTGGCAGTTTTGGGTGGAATTGTGTGGGTTTATAAGCAGTGGAGGCAAAAGGCTATAAGTGTTCGCCTAAACTATTGTTTTAAACTGGTTTAGCTCATCAAGGTCGGTTAGGGTCTCTCAGACCTAAGTCTCCGGCTTCAGAAAAACCTTCTCGCGGGATCCTGGTGGGGCGACTCCTGTCTCGGAGGCAGAAAATCTATCAGGGGAGAGAGTCCTGTAAAAGCAATTAAGTGCAACTAATTCCTGTCCTGTGCAGTCACGGCTTTCCATAGCTTTTTAAGTGAACAGTGAGGTGCCGAGCTCTGAGCACGTGCAGGAAGGGGCTCACATTCCCTCTGGTGTCTGGGGATTTGTTTTGCCGCGCTGCGCTCACAGCGTTTGCCTGGAGAGACCTCGGTGGTGGAGTTCCCACAGCCGAGCGCTGATTTACGGCCATCTGGATGAGCCGGAATCTCACTGAGGAGACATCAGAAGTCAGTCAGCGCCGAACACCCGATTCAGTAGTGATTACTCATCCTCCGGGCCTCGCCGCCCATCGATGAAACACGGGGGGTCCATGTGAGTCAGGGCTGGGGCCTCACTGTGGGCCAGAGCGAGGAGAAAGAGCTGTCGGGTTCTTGGCATTGTCTGAAACCCTGGTGTCCTTGCTGCCAGGACCCTTGTTTCCCATGGGATGTCCCTGTTAACCCCAGAAATCTTCCCCTGGCTCCAAGCGTTGTTGGCAGCTCCAGTCTGCGCTGGGCGATGCCCAGGTGCTCCCGGTTCTTCCGTCTGCGGGGCTAGGCTCTGCGTTGGGGGGCGAGGGGGTTAAGGAGCATGGCCCCGGGAGATGAGGGAAGCAGAAATCAAGAGGGAAATGCTTTGGGAAGCATTTCTGAGAGCAGCCTCTCCTTGGAGCTGTCTGCTCACCTTGCTCTGCACCCTCTCCTGCCCCACAAAGGGTTTACCTTGAATATTTGTTTCAGAGCTGAGTCACAGCGAGGTTAATGAACCAAATCACTGGGATCTTTCATAAGCAAAGAAAAACAAGGGTGTTGGACGTGCTCGCTCCGGCGCGGGCCATTGCTGTAATTATCTTTGTAACGATCCCTGTGCAGGTCGCGCTCTCGCTCAGGCGTTGCAGGTACCCATGGCTGAGCTTCCCGCGGGGCTCCCACCCTGCATGGCTGCTTTGAGTTTGTTCCTGCAGCAAGCGGAGGGCTCCGACCCAGCCCTGCGTCCCAACTTATGGGCCTGGCCTGGGTTAGGGCTTGGCTGCTCCCGCAGCCGCCCCGAGGATAAACAGGAACAGGAGAGGGCTCGGTGGTTTTGTGTGCCCATTGATTTCTTACAGCCCTGGCGCGGTTCTCCCTGAGCAGCAGCTATGAGCAGTCCCTGCCAGCGTGCCCGTCGCCTCCGTCCCGCAGCAATGCCACCCTGCCCCGCAGCAGCTGAGCTCTGACTGGAAAGAGCTTTTCCTTTGGAAATGGGGCAGAGAAAGCCAAGGCAGCGCCTCCTGCTTGGGCAGAGAACTGTGCGTGCATGTGCTCGGGATGCAAAGCGATTGCCAGCTCCGGAGAGCGGTGCCACTCACGAGCTGCTGCTCTGCTGGGAGGGGTCTGGCATCCCAGTGAGAATTTTTGGATGCCACCAGTGTCTGGATCTTCTCCAGCGCGTGGGGAGGAGGCAGCTGGCTGCACTCCCCACCGCTTTCCAAAGAGAACGTGATGCAACCAGGCTGGGGGCTGCTCCTGCCCGGCGCTGGGCGCAGGGTGACCTGTGCTCTGCATGGACCCTTGCTCCACGGGGCCAGAATGAGGGATGAAGGACTCACTCCCTTTTCTGGTGGGGCTTGTGCTGTTCACTGTGGAAGTAGCGGCTCGTCCCTTGGGACCGGGCTGTGCAGCCGCTCGAGAGGGGCCGTGCATGCGCGGCTGCACCAGTGGGCGCTCACAGCAGATCCACAGCACCGAGAAAGAGCTCTTATCTCCTTCTCTGGAGCAGGATTTTCCCTGCTGCCTCTTTCTATAATAGGGAGCTTCAATTGCCTTCCTCCCCCTTCCCAACCAAATATTTTTTGGTTTAAAAAGCTTTTCCCTGCAGGATTCCCAGGCAGGACAGTGCCAAATAGGCCGTGTGGTAGAGGACCAGCACATTAATTGCCCATTGCCTTTGTCTTTCGAAATACAGCTCGCTTCTCGGTGCCTGCAATTCCGTGGTTAACTAAACTCATGTGAAGTCAGCTCTGTGTTCTCAATGGCTTCGCTGTGAGAATCGCTTTGGGTTTTTCCCGGGAGCGTTATTTCCCAATCTGATAGAGGGTCAGAGCCAATGCTCTCATTTCTTCCCTGATTTGCTCTCTTTGACTCACCCAGTGCTGGGAAAGGGATTTACCCATTTAACAGCAGAGGGGGATCCATATAGATCATAAAATCATGGAATGGTTTGGGTTGGAAGAGACCTCAAAGCCCTTCCAGTGCCACCCCTGCCATGGGCAGGGACTCCTCTCACTGGATCAGGGGGCTCCAAGTCCCATCCAGCCTGGCCTTGAACACCTCCAGGGATGGGGCAGCCACCACTTCTCTCCCACCCTTCCTGTCCCCAGCTGTTCCAGAAGGAGCAAGTGGATCCTCTCCAGCTAAAACTACAGCAGGTCAATGGAGTTGGTCAAGGACTCATCCAAAGCGCCGGGAAAAACTGTGATGTCCAAGGGCTAGAGCATGACATGGAAGAAATCAACACCCGCTGGAACACCCTCAACAAGAAGGTCAGAGTGCGGGGAGGGGTTATAACTGGTTTCTCTGGGCCCCACTGGGGGGGTAGAAGAAGGGGGTCACTGGGAGGGAGCTGAAGCTCTGGCATCGGTGCGTCACAAGCCTGACCATGCAGCGCGGTTGTGCTTGGGGTGTAGGTGGCCCAAAGAGTTGCTCAGCTTCAAGAGGCCCTGTTGCACTGCGGGAAGTTCCAGGACGCCCTGGAGCCGTTGCTGAGCTGGCTGGCAGACACCGAGGAGCTCATCTCCAACCAGAAACCTCCCTCTGCCGAGTACAAGGTGGTGAAAGCCCAGATCCAGGAGCAGAAGGTGAGCAAGCACAGGGTGACACCTGGCCCAATGGGAGGGGGGGCTCTGGACAGCCAGACTCTGTTTTGGGGGTCTGTCTGGAACAGATAAGATGTAGCTCAGACGTCCACGAGCCTTCTTCCTTCAGGGTGGATCTTTGGGTTCCCCACATCCCAACGTGGTAAGCAGGCAACTCGTTTGCACAGGCTCGCTATCTCCATCGTCTGAATCACCAGCGCGACTTTGTTGTCCCGCTGCCTCTTTGGTGCTGGTTTTGCTGGTTGGCCGTGTTTTTCCAGCCCCAAGTTTTGTTTGTACTGGTAATCCTGCTGTGTCAGGAGCGGGCCGGCGTTGTGGGTACCGCTCTGGGTATTTGGGCAGAGTGAAAGTACAAATGGTAGGAACCGACCCGAGGCGTGCGGCGTTCGCAGAGATAACAGCCCGGGCTGGCGCCTGTGAGCGGGCAGGTGAGAGCTGAAGTGCGCTTGTGGTAAAACCTTCTAGAAACAAATTCTTACCTGGGCTTGGTCTGGTGTATTGAGACTGTGAGGAGGAAATTCATTTAAAGCAAATGTTTAAAACTTCCTCTTGATAAGTCTGGAGGGCGATGGAGAAGGCTCCGAATACTCTGGCACTGAAGTGCTTTGAATCTCTTTTAAACAGAGGAGAACAGAATATTTTGGTTGGAAGGGACCTGTAATGACCAACTGTCCCAACCGCCTGACCACTTCAGGGCTGACCAGAAGTTAAAGCATATTATTGTATCATTATTATTCTCGAGCTGGTTTTGATGGCCGGGGCTGTCCCGCTGGGCTGGCTGTGGTCTCGCCCCGTGCTTAGGGTGGTTTTCAGCCACAATTAGAGATTTGCTGTCTCTGAGGGCTGGAGAAAGTTCTACTGATCCAGTCTGGTAACTTTTATCTTCCTTCATTTCACTGCTGACGCTAAAGCTGCTCCAGCGACTCCTGGACGATCGCAAAGCCACTGTTGAGATGATCCAAGCAGAGGGAGGGAGGATTGCGCAGTCAGCCGAGCCTGCGGATCGGGAGAAGATCGTCGGGCAGCTGGAGAGCCTGGAGTGCCGCTGGGCAGGGCTGCTGGGCAGGGCGGCCGCCAGGTGAGAGGCTCTGTCCCGCCGGCCAAACGCGGCAGGCGAGCTCATCCCCGGTGCCCTGGAGCCAGGGTCACAACAGGCGGGAAGCTGGCGGAGGTGTCTGTGCAGATACATCCTGGAAATGCGGAAACAGTTGGAAAACAGAAATCAAAGCTGTTTGGGAGCTGGAGTTGATAGCGGTGGTTTACAATGGCAGGGCAAAGCTCAGATTAAACAAATTCCCTGCAGGCGATGGATGTTATTTTTATTCCTTTAAGCGTTAACATTCAGCGTTAGCAGCAACATCCTGTTGACACCTCTCTGCTGCCTGCATCGCGCTTATGAACTGCTTGTTGCTACATAAGCCAATATTTGAGGTTATAAAATCACTTCTGAGGCCAGATTTCACCATCCCAGTGTTTCAAATCACTGCCAACCAGATGGACAGCCCGTCCAGGACTCATACTGGTGCCGAGCTGCCTTAAAGCCAGAAGCTCAGCAGCTCTTAAAACACCAAGAGCCTGGCCACAAGCTGAGCAGATCTCGGAGATGGTGATAGGAATGGGACAAGAGCAGCACAACAGGGGAGCCTTTCTGCTGCCTTTCCAGGGGATAAACTGGACCCTAAAAGGCACAGCTGCAGGAGAAAAGCTGCTTTTGCCATCACCCTTGCACCAAACAGGGCTGCTTCGTTCCCCCTTCCCATCACTCGGAGCTGTTTCCCACACCTGGCCCTGACAGGGAGCTGCTCCTTAGTGGTTTGTTATGTCCTTACTGTAGGCAGAAGCAGCTGGAGGACATCTTGGTCCTGGCAAAGCAGTTCCACGAAACCACGGAGCCCGTGTCGGACTGGCTGTCGGTGACAGAGAAGAAGCTGGCCAACTCTGAGCCCATCGGCACCCAGGCTGCCAAGATCCAGCAGCAGATCAGTCGGCACAAGGTAGGACCTGTGCGTGAGCAGGAGCTGCTGATGGAGGTGGTTGGTATCAGTGGGTGTTCCTGCCATGGCCAGGGGGCTTTGGCACAAACAAGTATCACAGTTGTTATCCAGGCTGATTTATGTACAGAGAAGGCTGCAAACCCTGCCTCACCAGTGTGGGTAAAGATTAAACGGATGTCCTTGCACCTCGCAGTGACTTTTCTAGCTCTGGATAGAAAACCCATTCCTGTTCTTGTGTTTCTTTTAAACCTTTTTTGTTTGATTGCAGCTTGCCCATTCAGGGGTGGGTTTTGTGTCACTTTCATTCCTTCAGTTGCATTCGTTGTTTCTGTTATTTCCCTTTTATGTTTTTTTTTTAATCCATCATTTCACTCATTTTCCTTTTTGTTGTCCATTTTATCCTCCCGGCATTCAGGCTCTAGAGGAAGAGATAGAAAGCCACGCGGCCGACGTGTCTCAGGCGGTCAGTGTCGGGCAGTCCCTCTCCTCCCTGAGCTGTGCCGCTGAGCAGCGGCTGCTGGCAGAGAAGCTGGACTCTCTGCAGGGCCGCTACAGCGAGGTCCATGACCGGTGCTGCCGGAAGGCAGCGCTGCTGGACCAGGCGCTGTGTAACGCCAGGCTCTTTGGGGAGGAGGAGGTGGAAGTGCTCAACTGGCTGGCTGAGGTCGAGGACAAGCTCGGCTCGGTATCCGTAAAGGATTACAAACGGGACGTCCTGCAGAAGCAGCATGCTGACCAGCTGGTATTTTCCGTTTTCTTCCATGTTTATGTTGTTTATTTTGTTGCATTTGTCTGGTTTTATTTTTGTTTCTGGTCTGACTTTAATTTTGCAAAGCTTGTTCCACTGCTGGTTCTCTTCGAGGCTTGGAGAAGTGTAAAGAGATTTCATGTGTTAAAAACAATAATTGTGGCCCCAAAAATGGGTTTCCTAGGGAGGAATCTTCAAATTATTTATTTGCTTTGTGAACAATCTGAGCGAGCTCAGCCACCCTGTGCCTTTAGAAAGCTGGAGCTGCTTCCAAGAATGAGAGCTTGAAAAGCCTGGTGGGTTTTCCGAGCCAGGGTGGCCACTGAGGAAGCCATCTGCTTCCGCTCCCCAGGGGCCACATGGGCTCCTTTCAAGAGTGAGGTTGTGTCTAACACACGGGCAGGCTCTTTGGTAACGCACGTCTGATGGGTTGGGATAGGTTTGCTCTAAAATTTAAGTCCCAGTGATTCCCGTAGCAGAAGGATGGCTGGACAAGCATCCAGTCTGTCGCCCACCCTTCCCGTGCTCGGTGTTGATGCTCTCTTTTAGTGTCCCTCGTTGGACATGGGGCTCTACCCACAAGGGGTGACCCCAATTGTCCTTTCTCTCCAGGCTTTGAATGAGGAAATAGTGAACAGGAAGAAGAACGTGGACCAAGCCATCAGAAACGGGCAGGCTTTGCTGAAGCAAACCACAGGTAACGCAGTGCTCTGGGGGGCTCTGGCCGCCGCAGGGGTCTGGGAAGCCCCCATCCTCCACCTGGGCTTCCTGGGCGGTCCGTGCTCTGCGGTGCTGTGTTGTTTGGGGGGAGCTGTTCTCCCTCAGGTCGAATTTCCTTTCGGGCACTCCAAAGCAGCAGCGTTGCATCCAGGTCTGGATGCCGAGCCATGAGCACTCCAGCTCAGTAAATCCCAATTCCCAACCCCGCAGCTCTGTGGTCGGGTGATTCCCAGCACTGGGGCAGTGGTGCTCGGCGTGGAGCAGCCCTACAATGCGAGGGAGGGTTTTCTCATTGCATCCAGCTGCAAAATCACATGGGAAAAGGTTAAAAATACACCCAGGCCTTTCCTAATATTGCTTTCCCACACCGAGCAGTTGTTGCTGTTGCCACGTGGGTGTGAGTTTGTGTTTATGAGTGGGAAGAAAGGTCGGGGCGATGCGTTTCCTTCAGATGTGGTCTGCTCGGAGCAGATGCACAGAGCTCTGTCCTGGTGGGAGCTGGGTAGCAGGAAGAGCGATTACAAAGAATTTGGCTCACAATTCCTTGTCCTCTCGGGAGTAGCAATAAAAAGAGAGCTGGAGCTTTGCTCTTGGAGCTGTGACACATCGGTTAAGGACTGAGTTGTGGTGGTTTTGGGGCTTGTGGCAAAGCCAGATCGCACAGCATGCTTCCATCCTCTCCAGGGAGGAGGTGCACATTACACTGGCTGGTGGAAAATGTCAGCTCTAGGAGCAGCTTCCTGGCTGTAGGACTGGGCTCCGAGCTGCTCTGACAAAGAAAAGTGAAACTGGAATTAGCGCTTTGAAATAGGAGGAGCAAGGCAGGAACAGGGATGCTTAGAGCTTCTCGCAGCCCCACAGCCCAGCATCGTTTGCCCCTCGCTGCTCTCTCGCAGGGGAGGAGGTGTTACTGATCCAGGAGAAGCTGGATGGAATTAAGACCCGCTATTCAGACATCACCGCCGCCAGCTCCAAGGCGCTGCGCACGGTGGAGCAGGCGAGGCAGCTGGCTACCAAGTTCCAGTCCACGCACGAGGAGCTCGCCAGCTGGATGAGCAGAGTGGAGGACGAGCTGGCATCCAGCATGGGACAGTCCCCTGCCAGCGAGCAGATACCCCAGTTCCAGCAGAGGCAAAAGGTAGGGGCTGGCACAGCAGCACCTGAGGGTCAGGGATGTGGCAATGGGGACCTGGCAGGGCTTTGCTCACTGTTCTGAGAGGTGGGGGAGGAGTTGGGAGGGATGTCAGAGCAATGAGAATGGCACATGTCCATGGGTGTCTTCCACAGGAGCTGAAGAAGGAGGTGATGGAGCACAGGCTCATCCTGGACACGGTGAACGAGGTGAGCAGAGCTCTCTTGGAGCTGGTTCCCTGGCGAGCCCGCGAAGGGCTGGATAAACTCGTGTCGGACACCAACGAGCGCTACAAGCTGGTCAGTGACACCATCAAGCAGAGGGTGGAGGAAATCGATGCTGCTATTCAGAGGTCTCAACAGGTAATTTAATAACCCTCATGGTGGCTGATGGCTTTTGTCGGCTGAACGGCAGCTCGGCACCACTCCAGCCCGTACAGCGTGATGGAGGCAGGCAGGATAGTGAGTGTGTCCTGACAGGAAGGCCAAATCCCATCAGGAACACCAAGAAACAAATGGACCCCACGTGGCAGGGTCAGTTTCTGACCCATCCCATTGCGTGTGGTTTGGGTGGGTTAATGCCGAGGCAGCGCCGTGGTGCCCTGCCTGCGAGCTTTTGCCTGCATGGATGGTGTTGTTGGTGTAGAACGGATGGCAGGTGACTTTCAAGCCTGGATAAATGTCATCCCTGCAGTGACAGCACAGGGATTTGTTCCAGGCAAATAGTCCTCTCAAAAAAGGTTTGTTCTGCATGGACTGGAGGCTGTGGAGCACTGTCAGTGACTGCCCTCGCTGGCTTTGAGCAACTCCACAAAGCTGAGCGTGAGAGCAAAATGATTGTGTGAAATAGAGGCGTCTCTCTGCCTGTGGGCAGGGAGGGTGCAAGAAAATGGCTGCACCTGGGCTGCAGTGGTGCTCCCTGCAGGAGCCGCTGGCCATGGCACGGTGCCCGCTGCTCCGCTCAGAGCGGAGCCTCGAGTCAGAAACCCGTGTCCACCCCAATGTGTGACTCCACACGCCCAGGCGAGGCGTTTGTCCCGCTGGGTTTCCCCTGGTTTGGCGTGTGCTTTGCCCCTGCTGCCCCTTGCTAACCTGCCCTGCCTCCCTCTCCGCGTGCCAGTACGAGCAGGCGGCCGACGCTGAGCTGGCCTGGGTGGCTGAGACCAAGCGGAAGCTGATGGCTCTGGGCCCCATCCGTCTGGAGCAAGACCAGACGACGGCTCAGCTGCAGGTGCAGAAGGTTCGTGCGTCCTCGCTGCTGCGGAGACGGGGTGGGCGGCGAGCAGGGACGTGAGTGGGGTGAGGGGCTGGGGGGGCAGCTTTACCCTGGAGAGGCTTCTGGGGTTTGTGTTGCTGAGCCCAGGGCGCCGGGAGGGATCCGATACTTGTCCTTGGGAAGGAAAAAACAAGCAAGAAAGAGGGTCCAGAGAAATTAAGTGTTGGGATTCTAAAGGGAAAAGCCTCCTGTTCGTTTGGAGGAGCTGAAACCTGTGCAGGGGTGTTCGGGGCTGCGTGGGTGCTCCTGCCTGGACTCCCCTCGAGAACTGCTCCCGCTGTGGGCTTTCCCTGGGGCCGCCAGAGTGGGCTCTGCCTGGGACTCGCGGCGCTGCCGGCTGCTGCGGCGGGACAGGGTTTGGTGAAATGGATCTGTGATTGATGAGGGGGCTTTTGCTCATTGTTCCTTGCAGTGGGGGACTCCTCGCTTCCCTCCCAGCAGCCAGACGTGGAACAAAGAGGCACTGGGGGTTTTTTATATCTTTGAGATGAGCTCATGCCTGAAAGAACGTGCACTTTAAATAAACGGCCCTTTCCTCCCTCCCCAGCCTCGGCAATCGGAGCAGTACACAGGCTTATTGGATTTTTTTTAAAAAAAGAAAATAAGACATTGTTATAGGGGAGGGGGACTGAAATGCTGAGCGTTAAGTTAATTTGAGCTCATCTTGGCTTCCCACTGCTCGTGGATGTTGTTAATCGTGTGGACCTTGGGAATGGCAAAGTCATTGGCAGACTCGGTTCTGGAGAGCATCGTTTGCAGGGAGTTAATGTGTTCGCTAACGAAGGGACGGTGGAGGTTGTCCTCCATGAGGCCCTGGGTGTGGAAATTGAAGGATACCTAATGTCAAGAGCTGATTTCAGGCCTTTGAAAGAGAGAGGCTGATGTAGATGAGTCAAGAGAAAAACATGCAGTAATCTGCATTTTCAGCCAGATTTTCAGTGTGCCACAGGACGCTTGTGCTGAGTTACGTGGGGGTCTCTGCGGCGCTGAGCTCTGCTGCTCCTGCTGGCGCAGAAAGAGGGTCTGGGACGGGCTGGGGGAGAGGGCGGGCTCGGCTCTGATTTCTTTCCTTTCTTTGGACGTTTCCTTTCTGCAGGCTTTTTCCATCGACATTATTCGGCACAAAGACTCCATGGATGAACTGTTCAGCCAGCGCAATGAGATCTTTGGGACGTGTGGGGAGGAACAAAAAGCTGTTCTCCAGGTGAGCCTCCCTCTGCTATTTGCTGCAGAGGGGGCGAGAGGCGAACGCTGGGCTCTCGCACAGGCTGAAGTAGTTTAAAATTACTCCATCCTTAGCAATTCCCACCAGTGTTTGCCGAAATCTCTTTACATTTATTACTCTCCTTTATTGCATATTTTTATTGCAGCGTTTGGGGGTGCAGGGATTGTGGGGATTTCTGAGGCTGCTTTAATTGGAATTACAGCTTGCACGCATGGAAAGTCACCAAAGGCACCTCCTGCTCTTCCAGCGCGCAGCGTGCAGCTGGCACTTTTCCTGGGCCCTTTTGCATCCCTCACTGTACCTCCCCTCCCTCTTTTTTTTAGGAGAAAACTGAGTCCCTGGTGCAGCAGTACGAAACCGTGAGCCAGCTCAACTCGGAGCGCTATGCTCGCTTGGAGCGCGCCCAGGTCTTGGTTAACCAGTTCTGGGAGACTTACGAGGAGCTGAACCCCTGGATTGAGGAGACGCAAGCGCTCATTTCCCAGCTGCCTCCTCCGGCCATCGACCACGAGCAGCTCAAGCAGCAGCAGGAGGACATGAGGGTAAGAAGATGCAACGGTTGCGTCTCCTGCACCATCGGTTCCTCTGACTTAAGCAGAGGTGCAGCACCTGCAGGGGCAAGAGTGCCTTCTTGTGATTCCCCCCCCTTCTTTTCTTTTTGAGATCCTGCCTGTGTGTGACAAGCGGGCCAGGAGCGCACCATGTGGAAATCAGTTCCACTGGAGCACTTCTTACTAAAACACAGATTGCACTCAAGGGAGCCTTCGGCTCTCCTGATTGTGGCACGGAAAAGCGCTTTGTGCTTCTAGGGTAGAGAGCTGCTAAGAGGGTTTTCTCGGTGGGGCTGTGGGGAGGATCAGGAGCCGGCTGTGCTGGGCGAGGATTGGTGCCGGGCGATGTGCCGGGCAATGTGCCGGCGCATGCAGAGCCATGTTAGGAAGAGCCGAGTGCCATGTGCTTGGCAGATGCTGGGTCAAGAAATCCACAGTGCGAGTTCAGTACCAGATATGATGGCTGCACTTGGAGCGTTGCAGGAAATAAAGAGGCAGTGGCTTTCAATAGATTTCTAAATAAATACCTATTTTTTCCCCCCACTCCCTAGCAACTGAGAGAATCCATTGCTGAGCATAAGCCTCATATTGACAAGCTGCTGAAGATTGGACCACAGCTCAAGGACCTCAACCCTGAGGAAGGGGAGATGGTGCAGAACAAATACTCGACGGCTGAGGCCATGTACGCCAAAATCAAGGAGGAGGTGTGCCAGCGGGCTCTGGCGCTCGATGAAGCTGTCTCGCAGTCCACCCAGGTACGCTGGGGTGCAAAGGAGCCCAGTCTTCTTATCACAGTCCCATGGGGAAGCCACGTGCTCTGAAATGCAGTTTTTTTCTGAGTGTTACAATTGTAAAACCCTTTATAAGGCACAACGTGGTCAGACCCCACCAGGGGAGTTCCCTGCTGCTCAGCGCTGGCTGCGGAAGGAGGGGTGAGGGTGTTTGAATCTTGACAGAGTAAATAGGGTAATAAATTTTTACAACCTCAATAATGATGCTCATTCAAAGGGGCTATGTTGGCATCCACCCAGGACTGGAAAGGCCCCCCCGAGAGCCTCTTGAAAGAGCTTGGAGAGATAAGTTTCATTTCTGATAAGCTGTGGGTGCAGTGAACGGCCACAGGATCCTTTGTATGGGAGAGTTGAGTGTTGTCTCCAGGGTCTGGGCATCTCCAGAGAAGGCTGGTGACTGCAGGAGCAGAGATAGGAAAGGAAAAGCAGAGACTGTAGGTGCTAAAGCCCAGAAAGGGGGTGAAGAGTTTCTGCCACTGAGAGTTTCAGACCCCTGGTTATGTTCTGTTTCCCCTGTTTTACTGTAGCACAGTTGGTTTTTGTCATGTCTGGGTGTTTATTTTTTATTCCTGTATTGTGTAGTCACTTCTCTTGGTTTGCACTTGTATTAACTCCAAGTTTTTCCCCCCACACCCCGTCCCGTCTCATCTCTCACTCCCCTTGTGGAATGTGTTATCTGTGTGTGTTGCTGCCTGTGCCCGTCCTCCCCACATGGTCTCATTTCATTCTTGTGTTGACTGCGCCCCACCATTGCAGATTACGGAGGTAAGCCCCGCCACCAATGGTCATTTACACTCTTTCTTTGGGCTGGTTCTACTTTACACCTGGACTTTTATTTCTTAGCAGAACATGCTTAAAAATTAACTCTGAGGGCCTGACATCACATTTCTGAGATGGCTTTCGTTGCACTGCCGCTCGGTCTCGGCCGTGGACAGCTTCTGCTGGGGATGCTTCCAGTAAAGCAGAGGCTTTGCTTCTGGAGCTGTTTACGCTGATGCGTGGAGCTTTCTGCTCTGGCTGGACTTGCCTGTTTGCTCCTGCTTGTGGCTGAGCCAGCGTGCCCAGATCAACTTTGCCCAGCAAGCCCCGCTCCTCTCTGCTGGGAGAGCTGGGACCTGGTGAGCGCTGGCACTGGGGTCCTGCAGGGAGGGACCGGAGATGTGCAGAGCCGTCCTTCTCACCAGCAGAGATGGTTTGGGACGTTTAAGGCCAAAGTTGACTTTTCTTTAAAAAAAAAAAACAATAGTAAACCCTGCTGTAGACCCCCTTCCTCTTGGCTTTTGGTGCTGCTTTTGTGGAAGCCCCAGCTCCGTGGCAGCCCCTCCCCATGCGCGTGCAGCCCCCGCTGTCTCCCGCTGGCCCTGCCGTAGTGCTTCTTTCCCTGGTGTTGCACCAGGCAGAGATTTCCGTCAGCAGCAAACACGGGTGCTTTTCCAGCAGTGTCTGTGCGTGGATGCCCAAACAATCGGGATTGGGATTTCTTGCCGTGCTGCCTGTCTGCAAGAAGCGGGGCGGTGGTCGAAAATGTGGATTTTTGACTGCGGTGACAAACGGCTGCCGTGTTCGGTGTGGTCACTGGCACTGACTCGGGGAGGCCGGGCGGCTGCTGCGTGTTTTGGGCTGGTGCAGCTGGGGCTGCTGGCAGCAGAGGAGAGCAGGGGCAGGCAGGAGGCTGCAGGTATAGTTGCTGTTGCAACTATAGGCAACGTTTGTCCTCTCCGAGAGGCCGCTGGGTGCTGTTGCACACACAGGGAGCAATGCAGTGTTGCTCGATCTCATCTCACATGCCCTAATGGACTTGCTCTCCACCAGTTCCACGATAAGATTGAGCCCATGTTGGAGACACTGGAGAGCCTCTCGTCCCGCCTGCGCATGCCACCCCTCATCCCTGCCGAGGTTGATAAGATCCGCGAGTGCATCAGCGAGAACAAGAACGCCATGGTAGAGCTGGAGAAGCTGCAGCCCTCCTTTGAGGCTCTGAAACGCCGTGGGGAAGAGCTAATCGGCCGATCGCAGGGAGCAGATAAGGACCTGGCAGCAAAAGGTATCTTCAAGTGGTTTAACAGGAGATGTTGGCTGGGCTGGTAGCACTGCCCAGCTTCTCCAACCCAAACCATGGCCCCATCGTTGCTGGGGAGGCGGTGATGTCCCAGAGGTGCGTGTCAGAGAGTCTCCTGCCCTTGGGAAGAAGGATGAGTCCTCTATATGAAGGTGTCTGGTGCCTGCTTCCATCTGCAGCAAGCAGGGTGGCACCAGCCAGAGGAGAAAGAAGTGTTTGTGGCTTCTCGGGCAGAGGTTTCGGCCAAGCTGAGCCCTCGCCCAGAGCTGTTCTGTTGTGGCAGCCATTGGTGGCCCCTGTGAAATGATTTGTTGGTGTCAATTCAGCATCTAATGGAGGGAAGGAACATCTGCAGCACAAAAAGACCTGTCAACACGACTTGCACTAATTGGCACCTTTCTTGGCAGCTCAACAGCCAGCTCATGGGCTGAGGAAGCGTAGACTTCACGGTAGAGGTGGCCAGAACAGAGGTTCGTTAGAGGAGAGTGTGTGGGCAAATTTGCCCTGAGCTTGCTTGCACACACATAAAGGCTTTATTTCTGCAAGCTGGAGTTTCTCATGTCCCTCAGTATCTGCCAGAGTTAATGCTCTGGTAGTCCTGCTCATCCTTAATTCCCATTTGAATATTCTCTTGGCTATTTCTAAGTGGAAAGTGTTCGCGAAATGCTTTTGACTTGTACAGTTTTCCTTCTTCACTGAATGTTTTCTTTCCTTTCCTCAGTAATCCAGGATAAGCTGGATCAGATGATCTTTTTCTGGGAAAGCATCAAAGCTCGGGCAGAGGAACGTGAAATGAAGTTCCTTGATGTCCTGGAGCTTGCAGAGAAGTTCTGGTATGACATGGCAGCCCTCCTGACTACCATCAAGGACACGCAGGACATTGTTCATGACCTGGAGAGCCCGGGGATTGACCCCTCCATCATCAAGCAGCAGGTGGAAGCGGCAGAGGTGAGGCCGGAGGGATGGTGCCTCTGTCTGGAGCTCATCCACACTCAGCTTGTGAGCTAAACTGGGACAGATCTTGGATAGGAGCACGGCCAGAAGTGGCTGTAGGGCAGTCCTGTAGGCAGGCAGTTAGATTATGAGATGTCAATTCCATTGCAATTTGGAACTGCAAGGAATAACACAGGGATTTATTTCACATATCCATCCCTCCATTGCCACCACCCCCTGTTCCAGACAGGGAAATGATGCTCAGATCACTTTGCTGCTGTTCTGGGAGGCTCAGCGGGCATGCGCTCGGAGTCACGTGCCCACTTGCTTTGAACGTTGGGGAAGTTCACACGGTTCTGCTCCCAGTCTGAGCCGAAAGCGTCCAAGCGCTGCCTGGTGTGGGAGGTGTGTGTTTAGATTTCGGTTGGACCGGTGCTAAGTGTGAATGCTGGATGGGCTTGGATTTGCATGTCGTTGGTTGTTTAAAATAAGCAGTGAAATCCCCTTCGGGCAGATCTGACTTGGACCTCGGGAAGCAGAGGCGTTTCTTTACACTTTGCTCAGTTTGTCCTCGCTGTTTCCCTGTTGTAACCATTCTGACTGTGGTTTGCAATTCTTGAGTCACAAAAACTAATTCCTCTATTGAGGAAAGGCTCCTGTACCCAGCACATCTCCATAAACAGCATCTCCAGCCGGACACCTTGGTCCCCTTGTGTTCCCATTTCAGCTCCCCCAGCCCCGCACAGAGCAGCTGTGCCACTGCAGCCGGCACTGGGCACAGACTGGTGGTGGTGGTGATGCCGATGAGCAGGACGGGCATCGGTGTGCTGGGGTACCCAGGCCTGGGGCTGTCACCCAGGGCACAGGACACCAGGGCAGGAAGGGCTTTAGCGTTAGCCCTCCTGTTCATGGAGAGAGCAGTTAATAATAAACGTTTCCTTTGTCACTGTGTTGTACGCAGACGATTAAAGAGGAGACGGACAGCTTGCATGAGGAGCTGGAGTTCATCCGACTCCTTGGAACTGATTTAATTTTCGCCTGTGGCGAAACTGAGAAACCAGAAGTGAAAAAGAGCATTGATGAGGTAGGACCAGCAGCCTCTCTTCCAGCTGAAAGCCGAGAGCAGCAAGTGGGAGCTGTGGTAGGAGAGCCTAACGAATTCTGTGGGCAATCTTGTGTTCCGCAGATGAACAGCGCATGGGAAAATCTAAACAAAACGTGGAAGGAGAGGCTTGAAAAGCTTGAAGAAGCCATGCAGTCGGCTGTGCAATACCAAGATACGCTCCAAGTAAGAGGCAGGGCTGTTAGTGTGGAGTGTGTAGACCTTGGGAACACCACTGCGGATCCTCTCCTGGGGGTGTGCTGGGATTTGCACTCATGCAAAGCATAAAATGTCTCCTGGGCCGAGCGTTTGCAGATCTGGTAGAGCCTGAGCTCAACAACCAGCTCCAAGGAAGAGCAGATATTTGATTGCATTTGTCTTCCCAAATCTGGCTGCTGGCAGGTCCTTCTGCTGGAAGCAAGAGAGGGAAGGCAAGAGCTTGCGAAAGCAAGAGCTGGCTAAGCTTGCATCTCTGCCCCAGAAGACAAGTTTGGTGGTTGCAGAGTGATGGAGACACCCGGCTGTCTGCGGGGAGAGCGCAGCATGGCATTCCCTTTGCTAACGGTGTCTGCACCCATTTCAGGCCATGTTTGACTGGCTGGACAACGCCGTCATCAAACTCTGCAACCTGTCTCCTGTCGGCACTGACCTCAGCACAGTGAAGGAGCAAATGAATGAGATGAAGGTATGTGGGTGGAGGGGGACCAGTCCTCTGGTGCTCGCTTTGCATCGCAAAAAACCAGTGATTCATTCTGTTCTGGTTTTTGTCCTGCTTGTTTTGGCAGGAGTTTAAAATGGAGGTTTACCAGCAGCAGATTGAGATGGAAAAGCTTAATCACCAAGGTGAACTGATGCTAAAAAAAGCTACGGATGAGACAGACAGAGACATCATAAAGGAACCACTGACAGAGCTGAAACATCTCTGGGAGAATTTGGGGGAGAAAATTGCTCACAGACAGGTAGAGAGAAGATTTGGCTCTTGCAATTGTGGGATTGGAACTTGCTAGTATGCTCCCCCTCCTTCACAACTTAAACTTCCCCTCTCCATCCCTTTCCTTGCCCAGCACAAGTTAGAGGCCGCTCTCCTGGCGCTCGGCCAGTTCCAGCACGCGTTGGCAGAGCTGATGGCCTGGCTGACCCACACCGAGGAGCTGCTCGACGCACAAAAACCCATCAATGGAGACCCCAAAGTCATTGAGGTTGAACTCGCGAAGCACCACGTGAGTGCTCCAACTCCAGGTCCATTTTATGTCTACACCCCTTGCAGGATTTTATTTCTCATGAAGGATTTGGGTTGGTTTGAGTCCACAAGAGCATGCGGGAATTAACGGAGGGTTTGAAGAGGTGTCCGGTCTCTGACAACACATCTCGCGTAGGTGCTGAAGAACGACGTCCTGGCCCACCAAGCAACTGTGGAGACGGTGAACAAAGCGGGCAACGAGCTCCTGGAGTCGAGCGCTGGGGATGACGCCAGCAGCCTGCGAAACCGCCTGGAGAAGCTGAACTCGTGCTGGGAGTCAGTGCTGCAGAAGACAGAGGAGAGGGAGCAGCAGCTGCAGTCCACACTCCAGCAGGTCGGGGAGATGCGTTGGGGGTGCCCACTCTACTGCTGGGGACTCACTTCCCCCTTTGCCCTGTGGGGAGTGAAGGGGAGAGGAGTTAGAGGGACACGGCAGGGTTTTATGCAAGTTTTTTGCCTAACCCTTCGTCCTGGAGTGGTTTGGTGCCGGCCCAGCAGGTACCAGGCACACCTGCACGCTTAAGGAGGTGCCTCCCTAACACACTGGTGCACCCAGCTCTTTATCTGGTTTTGAGGCAAACGCAGCGTTCACACTGGCACGTGATCAATGGTGGCTGATGTCATCTGGTCTGTGGCCAATGATGTGTTCCCCAACAGGCCCAGGGTTTCCATGGTGAGATTGAAGACTTCCTCCTGTGGCTAACGAGGATGGAGAGCCAATTGTCCGCATCGAAGCCCACAGGAGGTCTGCCAGAAACTGCCCGGGAACAGCTCAATGCCCACATGGTAATTTCTCGGGAGAGATTTTTAGTGCTTTTAATTCAGAAAGCTCCTGTCTGTCAAATTTCAGCATCAAGACTTCTCCCTTCCTTGTGTGATGGGAAGAAGAATGTTTCTCAGGCCTCCTCTTGCAGATAATTGTGCACTTGATGCCTGGGACAATCACAGTGCTTTAACCATCTTTCTCTGCTCCGTGTCGCACCGCTGTCACTTTGCTGCCTGTCTTGACCCTCATTTTCTTGTCACGCTGAGCAAACTGTGGCCCCTCTCGAACTCGTCTTTTGCTCTAACGCATTGGCAATGCCTCCTTTGCAGGAGCTGTATGGCCAGCTCAAAGCCAAGGAGGACACCTACAGCCAGCTGCTGGCCAAGGGGCGCCTGATGCTGCTGAACCGTGACGACTCGGGCTCCGGCTCCAAGACGGAGCAGAGCGTGGCGCTGCTGGAGCAGAAGTGGTGTCTGGTCAGCAGCAAGATGGAGGAGAGAAAGGTACGGTTGGTGGAGAGGCGCTGTGCGCCCCTGCCCCGTGAGCTGCTCTGGCAGCAGTCACTCCCTGCTTTGCTGCTCTGCTTTCCCAGGAAGGAAGGAGACGGACCTGGGGATGGGGATGGGTTTTTTTCAGGCAGCGTCTCCCTTGGTTGCGCAGGTTGAGTTTGTCTTTCAGGTGGCGCTGTCTGAGCATCAAACTGCTGTTTTCTTTTTCTAGATAATCATCAGAGTTGGTTAAATCGCACAGAAAATGAGAGTAAAATTGTGGTTTTGAGTTAATTTGGAGGAGGGGTGGGAAGAAACCTCCCATGGTTCTGAAAGGCCGGCTTTGTTGGTCCTCTGCAAGACAGCAGGACAAATCCTCCTCCGAGCTGACTCCATCTGAGGCTTTTGGCTGGGGATGAGATAAAACAAGGGATGCGGTGGCCTCAGCCCAGAATAAATTTGTGGTGCTGCAGCTGTTCCCATTGCAGTGCCCTCCACCCCATTCACCGAGCCGCTCTCCCCGTGGCCGCGCCTTTCTTGGGAGGCTGGGGGGACACAGCTGCTCGTGTGCCGATGAAGGGCTCCCCTTTCAGGGGCCATTCTTGCTTTGAAAGAAAGCAGTGGCTTTCACTGAACCCCCTGCCCTTGGTAAACAAGTCGCGTTCCCAGGCCGAGGCGATGAGGTTCCTGTTAGAGGGACGTTTGGGCAGGGACACAAAGGCTGCCTCTGTCTGCGAAGCCACGGATTGGGAGCTCTCACTCTCCGTGTTGTGTTTTTCCCCCTCCCTTTCTCCTTCGCTGTGGCAGGCGAAGCTGGAGGAGGCGCTGGCCCTGGCCACGGACTTCCAGAACTCCCTCCAGGACTTCATCAACTGGCTCACGCTGGCCGAGCAGAGCCTGAACATTGCCCCCCCAGCCAGCCTCATCCTCAATGCCGTGATGGCCCAGATCGATGAGCACAAGGTACAGGTGCCATGAGCACCCAATGGCTCCCTAGGTGGATGGAGCAAGGGTGGCCCCTCATCTCCCTTACGCCCACAGGCCGCTCGCAGGCACATCCAGCTCCCCTTACGGATAGGAGGACATCTTTGCCATTCACAGGTGTTTGCCAATGAGGTGAACGCTCATCGGGATCGGATCATCGAGCTGGATCAAACCGGGAACCAGCTGAAGTTTCTCAGTCAAAAGCAGGATGTGGTCTTGATCAAGAACCTGCTGGTGAGCGTCCAGTCCCGCTGGGAGAAGGTTGTCCAGCGCTCGGTGGAGCGAGGCCGGGCTCTTGATGATGCCAGGAAGCGAGCCAAGCAGGTGAGAAACATGGGAAGGGCACAACAGACCCCAAGGTGTGACCAACCGTGGGGGACAGGAGGTCCTGAGACCAGAAGGGGACTGGGGACACCACCAGTGTCAATTCTCAGACTTGATCCTGTTTGTTTGCAGTTCCACGAAGCTTGGAAGAAACTGATTGATTGGCTGGAGGATGCAGAGAATCACCTGGACTCGGAGCTGGAGATTTCCAATGATCCCGACAAAATCAAGCTCCAGCTCTCCAAACATAAGGTGGAGTTTCGCCAAAGAGAGATGGCGCTGGATGCTGGGTGAAAGAGTTTGTGTCAAGAGAGGCAGCATCTCCTCTGCCGTCAGAACAGGGGAACGCTCACTGCTGCCGTGGAAAATGTTCGGCTGAGGATGTTCACAAGCAGCATCTCTACAGAAAAGCCAAGGCCAGGCTTTCTGAAACAGTTCTGTTTTCTCTCTGGTTCCCAGGAGTTCCAGAAGACACTGGGCGGGAAGCAGCCTGTCTACGACACCACCATCAGGACAGGCAGAGCCCTCAAAGAAAAAGCCTTGCTTCCAGATGACACTCAAAAGCTGGACAATTTACTGGGAGAAGTCCGGGACAAGTGGGACACAGTGTGCGGCAAATCGGTGGAAAGGTGAGCCCAGCCCAGCGCTGCACCAACAGCCATCAGCAAGCAAGCGCTTGTTGAAGTGGGGTGCAGAGGAGGGGGGTGATTTCATGGGGTGGTCGGAGGAGGTCGCTGGGGTGTGACAAAGGAAGCAAGTTTACTCATGGAAGTTCATGGCGGTGGTGTTTTTCAGGCAGCACAAGCTGGAAGAAGCCCTCTTGTTCTCTGGCCAATTCATGGATGCGCTGCAGGCCCTGGTGGACTGGCTCTACAAGGTGGAACCCCAGCTGGCAGAAGACCAGCCTGTCCACGGTGACCTGGATCTGGTCATGAACCTGATGGATGCTCACAAGGTGAGACTACCTATTCCAGCTCTTCTCTGGGACGTGTCTTCCCTGAGAGCCCAAGAACGGAGGAGCTGGAGCTGGTGCCTGGCTGCAGATCTGTGTGTGTCACTGCTTTGCGTTGCAGTGGTGGACAAAGAGAGCAAAAACAGGGCAAGCAAGTGGGAAGAAACTTTTCTGCTACTGGGAAGGTTACAGGAGCTGAAGCTCTGTTCTTCTGAGCTGCTGTCAAACAGATCTTTGAGGGTTTAGCTTTGAAAAGGCGGCTGAATTTATAGCCTCTATAAACTTCGCTCTTGGCAGTTCTCTCCCGCGTGTCTTGGAGACGGCACTCCTGGGCTTGGATTAGGTCATACGTTGAAATGCCCGGACAGGGCTTCAGCTTCCATTCAAGGCAGCCCTTGTGCTGCAGTTGGAGCTCATGGGCAGGATGAACCTGCTCCAGGCCATGGCTGCTTCTGCCAGGGTGGAAAGTCAGGGCTCTTGCCCACATACTTAACCTCAAACTGCACTCAGGAGCTCCCCGCACTGTCGAGCTCCCTGCCTGCCCTCCTGTCACACCAGGTTCTGGTGGATCCCTGATGTGAGGGCAAAATCCGGGTTCCAAACTGTTTCAGGTGTGCTTCCTGGTTTATTCCCCATGGGAAGCAACCTGCTGGGACTGACTGAGCTCAGCTTCTGCCCTTTCTCCATCCAGGTCTTCCAGAAGGAGCTGGGAAAGCGCACGGGGACAGTCCAGGTGCTCAAGCGCTCCGGCCGGGAGCTCATCGAGAACAGCCGAGACGACACGACCTGGGTGAAGGTGCAGCTGCAGGAGCTGAGCAACCGGTGGGACACTGTGTGCAAGCTGTCTGTGTCCAAACAAACCCGTCTGGAACAGGCCTTGAAGCAGGTGAGCAGAAGGCTGCAGGTGGAAACGGTCCTGGAGAGCTTCTGGGCTCCAGATTTGTGCTGGAGGTCAATGCAAATCTCAGAGAAGAAGTTTTTCCCATGAGTGAGCTCCTGCCTGAGCAGGACAGCCCAGCCCCACAGCCCTCACCGCAAAGAGCTGCGCAGCAGCCCCGTTGATGTCAGTTATTTACTTCTTTCCCCTAATGAAGAGCCAATAGAGGCTGATATGGAAAAGGGAGGATGGGGAGATCTCAGTGATGTGCATAGCTGGTATGGTGAGGTGGTCAGGGATGGTCCAGGCTGGTGTTTGCTGATGGCCAGTGCAGGGCAGAGCTCTAGAATGAAACAAAAATAAAGGTCAGAGGCTCTTACGCAGTTTTTATGTCAAGTACGCATTTACAGAATAAACACCCCTGGTGCCAAACTGGTGAGAACACAGGGAGCTGTGCTGCTTTTGGAAGCATTTAGCTCTTCAGCACAACTGATGCCAAGGGCAGGGAGGTGCCCAGCTGCCATGGGCCCCATCTGCTGCTGCACAAGCCCAGGCCAACAGTCAGGGCTTTCCCCCCTTTTTTGTTTTTGTTTTTAAAGTCCCTTTCAGCCCTTGTCTCTCCAGCTCGCAGGGAATGGAGCAGCTCTGGGAGAAGGGGGTGTAACACCTCTGGTTTTGTTGCCGCAGGCCGAGGAGTTCAGGAACACTGTGCACCTGCTGCTGGAGTGGCTCTCGGAGGCAGAGCAGTCCCTGCGCTTTCGGGGAGCGCTTCCCGATGATGCCGAGGCGTTGCAGTCCCTCATCGATGCACACAAGGTAGTGAGGAGCTCTGAAACACAACCCAAGCAAAATTTACGGGATATAATACTGCAGGGGGGGTGGAACCAGATGGCCATTAAGGTCCCTTCCAACCCAAACCATTCTGTGATCCTAAAGTGATTCATTTGGACCTTTCAGGACTTCATGAAGAAAGTGGAGGAGAAGAGAGTGGACGTGAACGCGGCAGTGGGCATGGGGGAGGTCATCCTGGCCGCCTGCCACCCCGACTGCATCACCACAATCAAACACTGGATCACCATCATCCGAGCCAGGTTCGAGGAGGTGAGTCCACGCAGGTTTGTTCCAGGTTGGTGGTGAGCGGCAGTGGTGGCCACCACCACCAGGGATGGCCATGGGCTTCCCGCCCCTGGTTTCCCACTCTATGCTTATGATCGTCTCTGCGGTTCCAACAGGTTCTCACGTGGGCAAAGCAGCACCAGCAGAGACTGGAGTCTGCGCTTTCTGAGCTGGTGGCAAATGCAGAGCTTCTGGAAGAGCTCCTGGCTTGGATCCAATGGGCTGAGACAACCCTGATCCAGCGGGACCAGGAGCCCATGCCACAAAATATCGATCAGGTCAAAGCCCTCATCTCTGAACACCAGGTGAGCCCAGTGCCAAACACAGCTCGCACTTGGGAGAGAGGCAGGGAGGGGTTTTTCCTGCCTCTCCATAGAGGAGGCATTGACTTCTCTTGGAAGTCCCTGTTAAACCAGTGTGTGACCCAACCAGAGCTGTCAGCCAGGGGCTGAGCTCCAGCACCTGCAGATCCAAGACAGCACTGTGCAGTAGCTTAAGCACACGTGGACATCGCCAGCGCTTAATGCTCGTATCTCAGTGGGTTTGGTGTGTCCCAGCAAGGATCCAGACATGGGGAGGCTGAAAACAGCTCAAAACTGCAAAGGTGTTCTTGTTGCTTCTGTGTTTTGACAGTCCTTCATGGAGGAGATGACACGGAAGCAGCCCGACGTGGACCGGGTCACCAAGACGTACAAGAGGAAAGCGACAGAGCCGCCCCACGGGCCTTTCATCGAGAAGTCCCGCAGCAACAGTACGTCTGCGCCCAATACACGGCATTCGGTGAAACGTGCTACAAGGGGAGGAAATGAAACACATAGGAAACTAATTAACTTTGATTATCAATTAACAAGGCATCCTGCACTGGCAGCCACCAGGAAGGGAGCTGAAACTTGTCGGGAGGGGAAAATCCAGGTGGCATTTGCCCAAAGTCCCGTGCTGGGGAAGCTCGTGCTGTCACTGCACTTCCCTTGATTTGGGATGAGGCTTTGGGATCTTTTTTATGTTGCTTCTTGAAGTCAAGGTCCGATGTGAATCCCTCTGAGCGCCGGGGGGTGGGTGCAGAGCCATCTGTCACCCTGTCCCCTCCCTGGGGACGCTGCCAGCAAGGCCAGGAGAGGTTTTCTATTTGAAAAATCAAATGTATTTTGTTGCTGCTTCTTCCTGGACCACTCGGACTTGCTGAAACCTTCAATACCACCTCAAACAAGTCCTTGTCTCCCTTTCTTCAGGAAAATCCCTGAGTCAGGCTGCCCCCCCCACCATGCCCATAATCTCCCAGTCGGAAACAAAGAACCCCCGGATAAACCAGCTCTCGGCCCGCTGGCAGCAGGTCTGGCTGCTGGCGCTGGAGCGGCAGCGGAAGCTGAACGATGCCCTGGACCGACTGGAGGAGGTAACGGCCACCACAGCTCTGGGCAGGGATGGGAGCAGTGCCGGACGTTGCTCGTCCGAGAGGTGTGGGCAGCGTTTTAAATCAGTACTGCCTCTGGAATCACCCAGCTCATGCAGACAGTTTTTGCTGCCTTCTGAAAAGGCCAAAAGAAAAAGGCAAATAACTCCTAAAGTATTAAGATTGGAAACAACCTCTGTAATTAACTGCGCATTAATGAACTGCTTTGTGCCCCTGCAGTAGTCAGTATCTGCGGAGGTGATGCCAGCCAGGCCTGCTTTACTCCTAGTAATTAGTTTAACGTTTACTGTCTCTATCTTTTCCAAGCATCTAATGTAATTTTTGTTTTTATTTATGCGTAACAAAGCAGCTATGCCCAGAAGTGAGTGTTTTTGTTTTTTGTTGCTTTTGCTGTAGGTCAGTTCAGTTTATTCGTATCAATGTTTTTTCTTTGTTGCTTTTATCTCCAAGAATGTTTAGAGAAAAAAAAGACCCAAAAAGCATTAATTGTCGCGTTAGCTTGCTGCGAGCGGCTGTAGCTGGTGGGGTAGTGGGTGTCCTGGAGGAGGGTAAAAATGGCATTTGTTTTAATTGGAGGGCGAGTGGCTCATCAGGTGCTGGTGGCAGAGCCGCGGTGTCAAGGTTTGCAGAGCTGAGCCGCACCCCAGCCGCTCTCTTACCTGGACGATGAGCAAGAAATCCCTTCTCAGCTTAGAGGGAGGGGGGAAACACGTGCCTAGATGATGGTAGCAATGGGCTTTCCTCCTGGGAAGCACGTGGCATGTTGTTAGGCGAAACCCCAGGTGAGGAACCATCCCCAGGTGCCCAAGCAGAGACAGGGTGTGTGTGTCTGTGTGCCAGTAGCTGGTATCTCTGCGTATGTGTACGTACGCGGTCATGGGAGATGCTGCGTCCCGTGTCGATGGTCCCATGACGCGCAGTCCACGTGGTGGCTGTCAGCTACGCTGTGTGTCCTTCTGTTCTGGAAAGTTGATCTGAGCAGCCCCCTTGTTAACGGAGGGTGCCTGGATAAACCCAGATGAACCTTCCTGGGAGGGTGGGTGGTGAGCATTGGCACTGGGAGCTCGGGCACGAGCTCACCCAAAGGCTGATGGTGTGGGGTGCTGCTCCTTCAGAGGTTTCCCCCCGCTGACTCTTACGGGTTTCCTTCCAGTTGAAGGAGTTTGCAAACTTCGACTTCGATGTGTGGCGGAAGAAGTATATGCGCTGGATGAACCACAAGAAATCCCGCGTCATGGACTTCTTCCGGCGCATCGACAAAGACCAAGATGGGAAGATCACCCGACAGGAGTTCATTGATGGCATCCTGGCCTCTAGTAAGTCCCTGCCTGTCCACAATGAGCTTGGAAAATGGCCACTTTGGTGTGACGAGAGGTTGTCTCTGCTGGAGGACTGAGATGCAGACCGTGCTCCGACAGCCCCAGCTCTCATCAGCGAGCTCCCTGTACCAGTTGCTCATTTCTCTCTTCTTCCAGAATTCCCCACCACAAAGCTGGAGATGACCGCAGTGGCTGACATCTTTGATCGTGATGGCGACGGCTACATTGATTACTACGAGTTTGTGGCTGCCCTCCATCCCAACAAGGATGCCTACCGCCCCACCACCGATGCCGACAAGATTGAAGATGAGGTAAAGCACCGGAAGAGATGGGTGCTTGGGGGGGTGGGTTGGATTGGGGATGGGTCACAGGTGAGGGGATGGTCATGCTGCGGGCTGGCCCTGGGGAGGACAAAAGGGAGGAAGAAAAGGAGATTGTGTTGGTGCTGAGCTAACTGAATTGACTGGTGCCACCAGTACCTGCTGTGTTTCTGAAGCAAAGGCTGCTTAGGGCTGTGTGTAAGCCAAGCAGTGTCTCATACCGGGGAGACTCCCCACATCCTGGTCTCTCACCTCTCTTGTTGGCCATCACAGGTCACTAGGCAAGTGGCCCAGTGCAAGTGTGCCAAGAGGTTTCAAGTGGAGCAGATCGGCGAGAACAAATACCGGGTAAGGCAGCCGTGGCGGCACAAACCCTGCTCCCCCTTCCCACCTGGGCGATGGGGTCACCGATGGGTGCCAACCCCCTGGGCTCCCCGGGCAAGTCAGAGACCTTGTCCTCCGGCTCCCAGCAGAGGTGGCTGGGCCGTGTTTGCCCAGCACCGTCCTTGGCCCCAGGGCGTTCCCCAAATCGGGAGAGCATAAAAGTGGTCCCTGTTCTGGGGCAGCCGGTGCACGGGCCCCGTGAAACGCGGCATTCACTCCGCTGGCAGCCGCCCTTGAAGTTCTCATCCTGGATGAGTGTGCCTTGCCCTGTGTTTTTCTTAGCCCGCTCCCGAAGAAGGGAGAATAATTTCCGTACAGGAAACAGGGGCAGTGTTTACGTTTCAGAGGGTTCACCGAGGTGAGCCGGGGAGGGAGCTGGCAGCCATGCTCCCACCTTCCTGCCCGCTGTGTTCGGGGCTGGTGCTGCGGCCGGGAGGGTCTGAGCCACAGCGCTCACCCCCTGCAGCTGCGCTGGCCCCAGGCTCCTGAACCTCTGCCTCCTGCCCAAAGAGCATAAACCCCGGATCTCTGCTCGCCGCAGTTAACAGTTGTCACGATTGTTGCACTGTTAATCCCATAAATGTTTTTCTTGTTTTTCTTTCCCCTCCTCTTCCTCTCACCGTTCCTTCCCTTCCCTCTCCTCCTGCAACTCCTCTCCCTCCATAGTTCTTCCTCGGCAATCAGGTACAGTTTCCCTTGCGATGCTGTCTCTCACCTCTTTTTTTTTTGTTTACTTTTAACAAGCGTAGTTTTGTGTGTCCGTGGTGCTGCTCTGTCCTTTGCTGTGGGAGGATGTGATCTGTGAGCGCTGCTCTGCAGAGCCTGGTACAGGGGGTGCCTGGGCTGGGGAGCCACCTGGAAAAAAGGCTGCATTGGGCAGAAAAAAGGGGGAAATTCAGTGGGAAAAGCAAGATTAGACAAAAATGGAGACGTTTTCCTCTCCGTGGCTCCTTTCTCACATATGCGGGGGATGCTGATGGTAACCAGTGGCAAACCGCGATGCAGATGCACCGCGATGCAGATGGGTTTGTGCCTAGCGTTGCCCAGGTGGAATCATGGGATACAACAACCTGCACAAGGGCTGTATCAGGCTCTGGTGGGCTTGGCTCACGGTCACTGTGGAATGGGAATGCTGCATCCACGCCCTTCATCCCGTAGGTAACGAGAACTAAACCCTCATCCCGCTGCTGCCACTGCGTAACCCCTAACTGGAGCAGGGCGCCCACCCCGCATGTGTCCCTGTTACCGTTGTGACCCAAGACGAGCAGTGCAGGGTGTGTGAGTGCCTGCTGGTTCGGGGCCCAGAGCTCTGTTTGTAATGGGACAGGAGCTTCCCATGCCACCACAACGTACCCGGTGCCCCTCCTCACACAGAAAAGCACATTTTTTCATGTGAGACAATGGTGCCCTACCAAAAACCTGCCCAAAGCGAAACAAACTTGGATGTCCAAAGTGGATGGATCCAGGAGAGCTCTGGCTTTAATTTAGGCAGTGATAATAAAAGCATTTTCAATGGCAGCTAAAAATGATGTAAATGTGGCATTGAAAAAAGGTGAGGCAATGCAAATTAACGTGTCCTTGCATTTTCTGGTGCAGAATGAGCTCCTGCAGGACCCCTTACGTACAGCCCAAAGAGAGAGAGGGCAGCTCCCCTGCCCTGCTCCCTCCTGGTCCGTGGGCGCTGCAGCCACGTGGCTGCCGCAGCTCTGTCACCGCAGCGCTGGGGCGAGCACGCCTGGGCAGGACCCCGAGCAGGGACCCCCCAGTGCACAGCCCAGGGCCCCATGTCCCTGCGGGAAGGAGGGTCGGAGATGCTGTTACCTCCTGCCCCTCTGCCTGCTGTGCCCTATCTCCAGGTGGCTTCGCACTCTCTGTTTCCATTTGATCTCTTGGGTTTTCCCTTCCTGCCCACTCAGGGAAAGTGTCTCTGCTTTTTCCCCTTGCTTTCCTCATTTCAAAGGCAGCCTCGCTTTCAAAGCCTGGCTCCCTGTCTTCTCATCATGCAGCTGCTCTGTAGACCCAGCCAGGCTCCCGGTGCCTGCTCGGGGCAGAGGGCAACCGGGAGCCCAGGCTTTGTTGTCAGGAGACTGAGGGAGCTTTGGAAAACAGACACGTGCTTCTGATTCAGGGTGCACTTGTTGGGAATTGCAGGTGTTTACAGTCACTAATGAACATCACAATCACTAATCAACATTGCTGCAGGATCCCTGCCTGGGTTCCCATCACTCTGCGCACACCGGCACATCCTCACTGGGCGATCTCCGTGGCGGGGGCTTTCTGGCTGGCGGGGGCAAGTTTGAGGCTCAGTGGAATCCCTGGACTTCAGACTTGGTGCTGGGAGGTTTCTGGCTCCGTGGTGGCGCAGCACTGCTTGCCTTACTGGTTCACTGGCACTCAGCAGCCTGAGCCAGCCGGCTTAGTGCCCCAGGAGCTGCACCAGGAGGGGCTCTGCAGCCTCTCCTTCCTTCATAATGAAAGGACTACAGTTCTGGCTGAGAACACCCATCCAAACACCAAATTTGAAAAATCTCATTTTCTGCTCAAATTAATTCTCTCTGAGTTTTAAAGCTAAAAGATTTGGAGAGTTGCATCGTTTTAAAACCATGCAACAGAAGAAGAATCCGTCTGGAGAAACTGTAAAAGAATTCAATAGATCAATAAAAGTGTTTGGGACACCACAAAGCCTTGCCCTGGTGCAGCCCACTGTGGGAAGGAGCCGAGCGTCCCTGATTGGGTCCCCCTTGTCTGAAGTGTTCCTTGGCTTCGCAGTTCGGCGATTCCCAGCAGCTGCGGCTGGTCCGTATCCTGCGGAGCACGGTCATGGTTCGTGTTGGTGGAGGATGGATGGCCCTGGATGAGTTCTTAGTGAAGAACGATCCTTGCAGAGGTAAGGCAACTCGAGGCATTCGTACAGATGATGTCTTCTTGCCCAGGAAAGGGAGTTTGAGGACTTGTTCACTCTGGCCATGAATGTCCCAGTGGTACCAGAGCAGGGCTGGCTTACCCATGTACCAGGGAGGAGCTGGCGAAAATGGATCCAAAGCAATGATTGGCTCTCAAATTGCCCCCGTGCAAGGCTTGGTGCACGCCCTCGCTCTCTGTTCGGCACCGTTAGTGTGGAACCTGCTGGCGTCCCCAGAGCTTTGCCCTGCTCGCCGAAGGGAAAACATCCTTGGGGCTCCTTGGGGCGCTTGAATGAACCTTGTGAAGTTGGCTTTTACTGGGCAGCAGTCGCTTCTCTCTTGCCTCTCCTGCAGAGTTGTTGAAGAGCTGTGAGAGCGCGGAACTGCGGCTCCTCGGAGCTGCTTTTGCTATTTTTAAGGCACGTGAAAGGCCGCACCAGCTGCGGTTGTCGAGCTGTGTTTAGAGCAGCCAGGGCTGCCTTCCCCAAGAATCTTAGTGTGAAGTCATGGGCCGCAGGTGGGTTTTAATCAGCCAATTTCTCACAGAGCTGATCCCTGGCAGGACGTGGTTAGGGCAGAGCAAGGGAGCTGGGGTGGTCTCGCTGCCATCCGCCCACCCTTGGGAATGGGCTTTGGGAGACATCGCAAGGATGTGTGCCCAACTCCCAGAGCCTTCCGAGCCCTGGTATCTATGTCAGCTTCACACAATCCTCAGGTCTCCTCTACTTTGTCTCCTTTCCAGCACGAGGACGGACCAACCTGGAACTCCGGGAGAAATTCATCCTGCCGGAAGGGGCCTCCCAAGGAATGACACCATTCCGATCTCGAGGCCGAAGATCAAAGCCATCCTCCCGGGCAGCTTCCCCGACACGATCCAGTTCCAGTGCGAGCCAGAGCAATCACAGCTGTGCTTCCATGCCATCCTCTCCCGCGACTCCGGCCAGCGGAGCCAAGGTGGGGTTTGTGTGCAAAGCTCTTCCTCTTTCCTCCCCTTTAGAAACCAGCGGGCTCCAAACCTGTCCCAGAGCGATGAGGAGCTGCAGAAGGTGGGATAGTGGAGAAGGAAGAAGGTTGGGGCTTGAGGGCTTGGTTGGTTGCTGTGATCTCTGGACGATGCTCATGGTGCCTCCAGGAAGGACGCTGCTGTCGATGCGAATGGGTGGGGTGGGACGGTGCAGGACAGGCTCTCAGCCCAAGCTGGGCACTTGTGGCTCTGCAGGAGGGTCCCCGGTGCTTGCCCTGCAGCTGAAAGCAGCCCCTGCAGCTCTGCCACAGCCGCGGTGTCAGACGGACGCACAGGAAGAAGCCATTGCCTGTCGTCTCTCCTTTCTCACCACATCATTCACCCGTGCATGTTTCAGTTCATCATCTGTTTGGGTTTCCCCTTTATTTTAGCTCAAGTGTTTCCTGTTTGGTTCTCATTTCATTTTGGTGCCGTTTCCCAAATTCCAGATACTTTTCCTTTTCTTTTTTTTTTTTTTTTTACTCACTTCCACCTCTCCCCCCTCCTTGGATTTTCCATTTCACAGACTCCTCATCACTTCTCTCGATGTTATGACAAACCCTGGTTGATAAACAGTAAAGCGGGCACCCCTCTGAGGGGATTCGATTATTCCGACTTCCACCTCCCGAGCGCCGAGGTAGAGTATGGGCTGCAGCCCCAGGAGCTGCTGATGGGCCGGAGTGCGGCAGGCATGGAGAACTCCTGCGCCGCTGCCTGGTTTAACGCTTTCCCCGTGGTAGAGCAGCGCTTGTTAGCACCGCTAACGCTCCGACTGTTGGCGTTTTTCATGGGTCTCTAACTCGGATTGAATAAAACATGCACTTTAGAGTAAAGCACAGCGGCTTGCAGTGCACATTTACTGCTCTCAAACACGAGAGCAATGTTTATCCGCTTGTGCTTTTAAAAAAAAAGAGATTTTCCCAGCTCTGATAGCATTAGAAAGCAGCCGCATTTGGCTTTCAAAAATTGAAATCCAGCAGCCGAGTTGAGACTTGAAAATCAGCTACAGCGCATGCACAGTAACCACATCGCCTTCATTTTTGTGAAGCACTTGTATTTCTCACCGTGTTGAAGCACGCATGGTGTGTCCAGTGCTGTCACCGCCTTGATGCTCCGACGAGGGTGAGTTCGGGCTGAGACTTCGGTCTCCCTAAAATTTTAAGCCTCCTCACAGACTTTTCTGACCCTGCGAATCAGTGAGGAGAGACACCTGGTAGATCCCGGTGATTCTCTGAGCGGTGGCATGCGCTGGCAAGACAACCTTGTCTGCTCGGTGCTGCTTTCACACAGAAAAGGAATTATTGTAAATGGTTTTAAATCAGGAGCACTTCCCCGCCTGCCCTAATTTGCCTGCTTGCTGCTGTTTAACTTGTTTGTAAAATAGGATCAAGGACGAGAATCTCGATCTCCGGTGATGACCGTGGTCCCTTTGCAATCACACGTTCATGGATTTTGATTTGCCTGAAGGGGAGCCCACACCTGGCTGCCCCTCTCCCCATTGCAGCTCCAGTTTCCTGCCAGTTCAAGAATTCCAAGATTCCCCAAACCCACAAAATTGCAAGGGATGGAGGGGAACCTCTCCAGCTGTTGCTTCAAGGCCCATTGAGAAATGCCCTCTGGCATTGATCCCTCTCTGTATGGGGATGCCGCGGGACTGGAACCGTCCCTGCCAGGATGCCACCCCAAGGGACAGGGGGCACCACAGGCAGTCACTTCCCTGCAGCACTGCCCAAGCCCAGAGCTGTGGTTGGTGCATGGAAACTGGAGCTGCCCTTTCCAGCTGGATCCAGGTGCCCTCACCCTGCCCACCACCTTCCCCTTCACCCCTTTCTTCCACAGCGGCGACAGCGCAGCTGCCTGTTTTGCTGCTTTTCCCCCATCTGTGTTTTTAACGTCTTAAAGGTCAGAGAAGGCACTGTTTCAGGATGTGACCGAAGCCAATTTGCTGTGTTTTGTGTCCCTGTTCATTGCTGCTCGGACCCTGCCCTGGGTGTACAGACCTGCCCGGGGCGCCAGCTCCGGGGCGATGTCCCCCCACCTGGCAGCATCGTCCGGCACCAGTGCCTCGCGGCGATGGGCTGTGTTTCTCAAGACTCTGCATTGTATTTGACATTCCAGAGTGGTCCTGAGCTGCTCAGATGCTAAAACACCTGTTTTAGCAAGATTTCGCTCTCTCTGGGGAGCTCCCAAGCCCAGCTGACACCGTTCTGCAGACGGAAACAACTTTGCTTTTATTTTTTTCCCAATAAATATCCCACCCAAACCACCGTTGCCCTCCAAATTTTCAAGCCCCAGGCTTCTTTCTTTTTGACTAATTGCTACTGAAACGGCAGCTTGTGTTCTCCTTGACCGTTAAGATGGATGTTCCTTAAATGTCAATATCTTTTTTCCGAGGTGCTGATCTCAGCCCATTAGGGCCCAGGTGACACCTAAAGGATGCTCTGTGTGTGCTCTCTCCCAAGGTGACCCCCTCCGCGGGCAGCAAGCTGAAGCGACCCACCTTCCACTCCAGCCGGACCTCCCTGGCTGGGGACACCAGTAACAGCTCCTCACCCGTCTCCACAGGTGCCAAAACCAGTCGGGCAGGTGAGTTGGGTGCAAAGACTGAAAAACTCCTGCTTCATTGCTTAAATTGGCAGGGAAAATATTCAGTATTTCAGGAGCCCACAGCGAGTCGGGAGGCTGATGCCCACGGCTGCGTCCCTGCCTGGGAGAGGGGATGCGGCGGCGCGTTCGCTGGGCTTGCTGCTTCTTCGTTAAGAGCTCAGGAATTAGTGAGCCCTGGTGCTGAACGCCCTGTTCCAGGGGTGCTGGGTGGGTGGTTGAAAGCGGCTGCAGCAGGGCTGCGGATCAGGGTGCTGGTCGGTCCAAGGTTAGGGATGAATCCTCCTCCTCTCCCTGCTCATGGCCTCTTGGCTCCCCTTGCAGATCCCAAGAAAGCCGCCAGCCGTCCCACCAGCCGCGCCGGGAGCCGCACGGGCAGCAGGGCCAGCAGCCGGCGTGGCAGCGACGCCTCCGATTTTGACCTGCTGGAAACGCAGTCGGCGTGCTCAGACACTTCGGAGAGCAGCGTGGCCGGCGGGCAGGGCGGCTCGCGCCGGGGCATGGCCAAGCCCTCCAAAATCCCAACCATGTCCAAGAAAACAACCACTGCCACCCCGAAAACTCCAGGCCCTAAGAGATAATACTGTACCCCTGCCCTCCTGAGAAAAAGCAAACCCAACCTGTGTCCAGTTTTTAGCCCTGCTCCGTACATTGGATGTATATTTATTCTAAATGGGAGAAACTATATTGTTAAAAGTGTAAAAGAAAGTTGTGTTATGAAGCTGCCTTATTTGGTTTTTTTTTTTCCTTTTTTGTAAGTTACTATTTTCATGTGAATATTTATGTAGATAAAAATTGCCTCTTGGCGAGCCCTGTTCTCAGAGGGGCCTGGAAACCTGAAATGTGGGGAGAAAGGAAAAAAAAAAGAAAAAGAAAAAAAAAAAAGGAAGCAAAAAAAAGGTCAAGATATGAAAGTGTAAAGAAAAACTGAACTATAAATAGGATTTCTGCGCGATGCAGGGTGCAAACCTGCTTTATCTTTTAGGATTGTTTCCTAAATGCATCTTTATAAACTAACTTGCTGTCTCAGCAAGGTAAATTATATTTAAAAGCAAAGCCCTGAATCCTGCAGTGTTCAAGGAACTCTCTTTTGTAAATCACAGATACCTCAACCAGAGAACCATGAGGTGAGGGGGCTGGGGCCGATGTTTCCATTTTTTTAAAGCAATGTGGTTTTACCTGAAGAAAGTGGAGTTTGACTTAATAAAATTTGCACACAGCACAGCAAAGGTCACGCCAGTTGCTGTCTTGAAAATACTGTCCCGACAATGTCGTTTTTAGAGAACAAACACGTGGGGGGGTATGGGGAGGGGGTTCACGCTGGCCAAAGGATTGCGGGCCTGGAGCACTCACACACATCCCGTAGCGGTGGTGGGTCCTGCAGATTAGAGGATTCTTCTGGATTGGTGACCTAAGAGACCTACTCAAGATGTTCCTTACAGAGTCACTATTTATCTGCATCTCCTTTTCCTATTTATTATTTCACTGGTCATTCCACTTCCAGCCAGGCTGAGATTGATGTGACCTCTGCTCCTAGAAGAAATCTGGACTTACACGCACAGTTGCTTGTCCTTGGAAAGAGTCTCACCAGCACACCCGCTGCAAGTCCTGTCTCGCTTTTGTATGCTACTTTTTCTTTGTTACAAACCCAACTGACCAAGTGACCAGGAGGCGGGCGGAGAGGGCTCCCTGAGCCCTGGTATTTATTCCGTAGTGTTCCGCGCCGGCTCGGACCGTGTTGCTGTGTGATTCTCTCAATTGGTTTAAATTGAGGCAAAACTGAAGCTCTACCAATGAATTGTTTAAAAAAACAGACACATTTTTGTATTAAAATTGCTTGCGGTAATAAACAATCTTGCCTCCTATTTTATTCTGCAGTGTTAGCTTTTTCAGTTCAAGAGCCGGAGCTGTTTGTCCCATGTGGGGAGGCGACAGCTCTGCTGGCCGCAGGGCATCTGCATGCAGGGTTCCTTGCACAATGGAACAGGGAACCACCAGCACAGGTGGGTGAGTGGGTGCTCGGTGGTGCCCGTAACCACTGGTGAGGTGGGTGCTCATGGGTGAGGGTGCCAGGTGTTTGCCAGTGAGAGCATCTGGTGAGGCACGTGGTGTGGTTGGGTGTTGGTGAGGGGTGGGGGCATAGGGTGAGGATCCACGGTGGAGGGGCATCCGTGAGGGTGGGCGGTGCAGGGGGAGGTGCCTGGGAGTGTGTGCAGAGATTGGGTGCCCATGGCATTGGGTGGCTGTGGAAGTGGATGCCCATGAGTTTGAGTACCCACAGGAGCAAGGAGCAGTAGGGGTGGGTGCTCATGGGTTTGGGCGTCAATGGAGTTGAGTGTCCATGGATTTGGTTACCCAGAAGGATGAGTAGTGGTGGGTGCCTATGGAGCTGAGCATCCCTAGGGATAGCTGTGATGTGTTTGGGTGTCAGTAGATTTGGGTGCCCACAAGGGTGAGCATCCCTAGGGGCGGGTGCCCATGGATTTGGCATCCGCGGGGCGGGGAGTGCCGGGGCTTCCCGGAGCCGCGGCCGGGGCGGTGCCGCCGGCGGGTCCGTCCCTTTGGCTGCCCCGGCGGGGCGGGCCGTGAGCCCGGTGCCCGTGCCCGGTCCCGCTGCGGGCGGCCCGGGCGCTGCTGCCATGGGCGCGGGGCGCGGGGCGGCCCTGGCGCTGCTCCTGGCGGCGGCGGCGGCGCTGGGGGGGTCACCGGTGCAGGGAGGGTCCCGGGCGCTGGGGGGGTCCCGGGTGCCGGGGGGGGGCCCGGCGCGGGCAGGGCCCGGGCGGGCGGTGCAGCGGGAGCTGCTGTCGGCGCTGGGGCTCCCCGCCCGCCCGCGCCCCCGGGGCCCCCCTCCCGCCGCGGCCCCGCTGTTCATGCTGGAGCTGTACCGGGCGGCGGCCGGGGGGGACGAGGAGGAGGAGGAGGGGGCGGTGGGGAGACCCGGCACGCAGAGACCCCTGCCCGGCAGCGCACTTAGCAGCGCCGACACCGTGGTCAGCCTCGTCAACCTCGGTGAGCGGGGACCGGGGGCGCCGGGCGAGCGGGGGGAGGGAGGGGACCGGGGGCGCCGGGGGAGCGGAGGATCCAGACGTTTTGAGCAGGACCGGGCGCACGGATGGACCAGGGGGAGCGGAGCCGCGGGGACAGCGGGCAGGACCGGGGTTGGGGGGGGGCGGGGGGCTGGGCGGGAGCCTGTAGGGCGCGAGGGGGGTGGGCACGGGGGGATCCAGCCGGCTTGGGGCACGACCAGAGGGACCGCAGCGTGCGGCGGCACCGGGGACATTGGGCAGGAAGGAGGGGGACCGGGGCACCGGAGCAGACGGGGGCGCACAGGCAGGAGCGGGCGCGGGGGCGGCGGCCGAGTCCCCACAGCTCCCGGGAGTACCGGGGGCAGCGGGGGCAGAGCCCGGTCGGACCCTGCTGGGCGAACCCCATCCCGTGCTGGGGGAGGGACGCGGTACCGGTTGTACCGGGGCGCCGAGCATCCCCGCGCAGCGAAGGCTCCGGTGCGCGGAGCGGAGCAACCCCGGACGGGGGTCGGGGGCTGCACCGGGGGCGCTACAGAGGCCACAGAGCTCCCTGGACAGCCCCTGCTGCTCCGGGGGGTCGGGGGCCACGGGAACCCAGCCCGCAGCTCCTGCCCGGAGCTCTGGGCTGCGAGGGCGGGGGAGGCAGATGCTGAGGCACCAAATCCCAGCTCCGCCAGAACTCAAGTCACCTGCAAAGTGCTTTAACACGGCCAGGGCCGATGAGAGCCAGGTGCGGTGTTCGAGGGGCTGGGGAGCTGCCCGGGGGGTGTCGGCACCGGCCCAGGGGGTGCTGGTGCCGCTCCCCTTCCAGGTATTCCCGGAGTGGCTGGGAGAGCTGGAGAACACAGTCCCAGCCTTCAATTTGAATGGCTTTGATATCTGCGGCTTCGTCAGCCCCTTCACGGTAATTAAATGAAGTTTTGTGGGTGAAGACCAGCGCTGATTTGCGTGCGTAATTTGCTGCACAATTACCCTGATGGGACGCGCACACGGAGGATGCCAGGGCTCCACTGGGCACCTGGACCGCTCTGCCCCCAAGCGCTGCGTGAGCTGGGCAGGAGCGGCTCCCAGCACACCTTTTCCTGGGAAAGGGAATGAAACTTCCCTGGTGCACAAACACATCCCAGCTGGGGCGGGCAGAGCTCCCTGCCCGCTGTCCTGGGCTGGTGGCCGGGTCCCCAGGGCGATGGGTGGCCACCAGCTCCTTCATTTGGATTTGGTGGTGATGGATCCACCTGTCCCCGCTTGCTGGCTCTTGGTGTGAAGATGAAACGTTTCCTGTAAGCCTGACCCGTGCTGTTTCTGCGTGCTGTGAGTCAGGTGGGTTGTATTTTTAAGCCTGAGGTAAGGATGGGTTTTGCTATTTGGCCTTGGCCAGGGCTGAGCTGCCAGCCATGAGTCAGGATTGTGCGCAGGGCGTAATCACAAAGCAGAGGTTTGTAGCGGGAAGGTGATGAGGAGGCTCGCAGGACTGCTTCATGTCTGATTCCCCCCACGGCTGCCCACTGGCACCATAACATCTCGCCTTCCTTGCTGCCTCGCGATGTGGCTGGACGCCCATGGCCGATGGGGATGGAGTGGGGCAGCTCTGCCCGCAGCCGCACATTTGCCCAGGGAGGAGGGCAGGGACCTTTGCAAAATGATCTCCTGTGTCCTGGCACTGCAAGGAGCCAGCAGCGCAGGGTGGGAGCTCACAGCACCCCCTTAAATTCCGCTGGGGGTTGGGGTGCGCTGCCTCGCTCCCTGTGGTGGCAGAGCACCACCTGCTGCCAGTGTTGGTGCCTAGGCGGGCGCTCACCTTTGCCCCCACACAATTACCATTGCAATCCAGCCACTGCCAGCAGCAGTCACGATTTTCCCTCTCCCGACTTCATTTCACAGCCGTTTGCACCCTCTCCTCCTCTGGGCATCCTCGGCGGCTCCGTGCAGCACAGCCAAGCGATGCACAGCAGCATTTCCAGCGGCATGGGATGAGCTGTGCAGCAGTTTCAGTGCTCTGCACGTGCCCACTGTGCATGCTGTAAATGGGAAAAGCTTTGCAAATGAACCCCCTGAAGTCCTCCGTGATACCAGGCTGTTTGTAGGGCTGGGAGAGAGGTGAGGGTGCAGATGGGGGGCAGGGCTGCAGCACAGCCACAGCTGGGCTGGGGGTATCCAGGACTAACTCCCAACGATCATCTTGGCGGGTGGAGGAAGCGCTTGTGAGACAAATTGGAAGCCTGGCAGAAGCTCTGCTGCGTTTTGCAACACTTGGGATAACTCTGAAATCTCTCCCTACGTTGGAAAACCTCTGGAGCTTATTTTTTTCCTGCCTGCCAGTGAAGGATGGTATCGTCCTTGCATCTCCTTTAAACCTATTTTGGGATTCAGAGCACTTGATGTGGTCGAATATCCTGGCATTTCCTTTTAATTTAGTGTCTGAAATGATCACGGGGACCATTTGGAGCAGCCAGGACCCATAATTATGACTGATGCACAGTTTATAGAGACAGAAAAAGTTTACCATGAAAAAGTGCAGCTAAAAATGACCTAGAGAGCAGGAAAAATCGCCCCATCCAGCGCTGGCCTGGGAAGGAATCAGGAGCACTGGGGCTGGGACACACAGTGCAGCTCAGCCCTACCAGTGCTGAGCACCCCCTGCCAGGGGCTGCATGACCCCACAGTCATCGCTATACGGGTACAATACTTTTAATTATTTTATTTTTAATTCTTTTTTGGAGTGTTGTGAGCACGCAGCATCATCGTGGCTTTCAGCGCTGGGGAAAGATGCAGCAGCTCTTAGGAGCGAGATGGTAAATCCCAAAGGAGGGGGCCAGGAGAGCAAAGAGCTTGGACTGGGTTTTTTTAGTGCATCTCATCTGCAATCCGGATAATCCACCCACAGATAATTGAGGGTTGGTGGTGAGTCAACCCACCTGAGTCAACCCACCCTGAATCAATCGTGGTTCCCAGACGTGACGGGGAGGGCCCGTTGCTGCACAGCACCAGCAGCGTTTCAGCACCCGCTCCTCTGCCTGGACGAGGGGCGCTGGTGCTTTCGGGACGCAACACCTGCTCCCTCTCTGCAGGGGCCTCGGGTTTGCAGCCATTTATAATGTTACCAGATACCCGGGTGACACTGAAGCTCCTCCAGCCCGGGCTGCTGTTTGCTGACCACCGTGCAGCCCGTCCCATCGCCCTCCTCTGCCACTCTGCCCCTGCGTCAGTGCAGGCGAGGATGCTTTGCCCTTGGTCCTGCTCTTCCAAGGGAATTCCCTCTTGTGCTCCACAACATGGAGGAGAAAGCAGGGGTTCCTCCTAGTCCTGCATCCCAAATACGGGGCTGCTTGCTATGAAGTTCAGCTCTTTTGTCTCATCAAGGTGCACAGCGAACTGCAGTCTCCTTTGGCATCGCTCATCCCCGGCCAGGGCGTCCCTGTGCTTCCCTCCCCGCCAGCTCAGGCCCTTCTGCCTTCGGCCCCAATTTCCATCACCTTCGTTGAAGCTTAATGCAAAGGTTTCACAACGAACTGCTTCATTAGCAAAGGGTTTTTTCCCCTTTCTGGGGCTGAAAATCACCCTGAGGGTGTTTTCTGTGTTGCTGGGTCCCCTCTTGGCTCTGCCAAAAAATTCCCCCTGCTCTTCCCAGGACCAAGGTCCCCTGACTGGTGCCACAGCACCTCTTTGCCAGGGATGCTCGGCCCGTGAGGATCCTGGTGGGTTCTGAGACGGTGTTTGATCCAGCTGGGTCTTGTCTGATGCTGAGGAGCACAGGGGAGACCCAAAAGTTGTCCAGTGACCAAGGTCTCCGTGGGGATACGGCTCTCTACGTGGGTTCCCCTGGACCACAGGGGCAAAAGGAGGTGATTCCTCTGATCATGTTTTGAAGAGGTTTAAGAGATTTGCAAGAGTTGTGAGGCATCAGCAGGATCTATGATGGCCTGGAAGCCTTAAACCAGCGGGTTTGGTGGCAGAAATGGAAATACAGAAAGGGGCTGGGGAGCCCTGTGGGGCAGCAGCATAGTTGGGGTCGTGGTCCCCTCAGATGCTCCCACAGCACTGTCCAGCTGGGCACGGCCGCAGCCTTCCCGCGGCAGCAGGAAGCGCTCTCCGCATCCGCCCTGGGCTTTTTTTATACCATAACTTGTGGTAAGCACAGTGGCTGGAGGGAACATGGAGTTTAAAGAGGAAAAAGGAAAGAAGAAGGAAAAATCCCAACACATGGCTGCACAGTTAAAATCTCAGTGCTTGGGCTGCAGGGCCTGTGTAAACGGGGTGTATTAAATTTGGAATGTCTTTTCTTTTTTTCCCCTTGGAATTGGTTAAAAATTGAATTTAAAGGGTGCTTATTTATTTAATTAATTATTTGTTTTATTTTTAAAAGCAAGCGTCGGGTCACATTTTTTTCGTTGCTTTTGCGCCTGAAGCAAGGGAACTTTAATCACTTTAATTACATTCAGTCATGGCAGCCTGGAATATTTTTAAAGGCTAATTTGAAGAAAATAATTACATATTAGAGAAACTGTGTGGGGCTTCGTTGTCGTACAGCAGGACAGTGTTTTTCTGTATGGGTTTAACAAAATCACCAGATATTTCCTTATCCAATCTGTAGAGGGGGGATTTTCAGTAAAAGGCGAGAGTCAGGAGCCAGCAGGGTTTGTCCCCACATCGGGGGTGAATTGGGTCGCTGGGGAGTGTGGTTTCTGATCAGCCCATCGGGAGCATGGGGAGGGCTGGCAGGGCCCCCCCTGACCCCTTTGCTCCGCAGTTGAGCAGGACCGGGACATCTTCTCCCCGAAGCCGTACTGGAAGGAGTTCAGGTTCGACCTGACCCAGGTGCCCACGGGCGAGGTGGTGACGGCCGCCGAGTTCCGCATCTACAAAGCACAGGGCGTCCCCTGCCACGCCAACACCACCCTCCACATCAGCATCTACGAGGTCGCTGCCAAGCATGGCAACAGGTGACGGGGATGAGGATGGGGATGGAGATGGAGATAGAGATGGGGATGAAGATGAGGATGTGGCCCCTGGTGAGCACCAGCCCTGGCGTTTTCCCTTCCTACCACCATGCAAACACAGAGGGAAACAGCAAACTGTTCCCACGCTTTCCCACTGGGCAATGCCACACCCCAGCTTTTCGGCCAGGGCTGGGAGGATGCTTTCCCAGGGCAGCTCCAGGGTGCCACCATCACATCCCTGCTGCACCAGAACCTGTACAGACACGGCCACCAAGGAGTCATTTTCATGAATTAACACTGGTGCTGATGCCCTTTGGGTGCTATTACTTACCTGACCAGTATTGTTCCCCATTTACACAGGAAGTCTGACCTGTTCCTGCTGGACATCCAGGACCTGCGTGCTGGGACAGAGGGCTGGCTGGTGTTTGACGTCACGGCTGCCAGCAGCCACTGGTTTGTGGATCGGAAATACAACCTGGGGCTGCGACTGTACGTGGAGACAGATGATGGTGAGCCTGCCCAGCCTACCTGCAGTATTTGAGGCCAAATCCCCAGGAACTGGAGTCCTCTTATCCCTTCTTGGTGGCACGGCAGGTGGCGGAGGGGGGGTGGTTCACTGCAATTTTGGATTTCCAACTGTGATGGAGAACCGTGGGTGCCAGAAGTTGGCAGCACTGGGTTTGCAGGCAAGCCCTGATGATGAAGCCTCCCAAAGGCATAAATGCTAATGAGGTTCCTGGTGTGGGCTGTAATAACCCCATTAGCACTTAATGAACTCCTTACCTGGAGGGATTCTCGTGCGTGTTCGCAGGAGGATTAACCAACCCTCTTCTCCCAGTGGGATCAAATCTGCTCCAAAGATGCCTTTTGCAGTGCGCAGGCTCAGAAAGAGCATCTCTACTCCAACGCAGGGAGAAATCACATCCATCCCAGCCCCATCCATCCCCTTCTCTCCCAGCACACCACACATTCCTCTCTAGTGGCAAAGGTGAAAATTGGTCACCTGGGACTCACCTGGTTTTAATCCTTTAATTGCTCTACATGACCATCGTGTGCTGGTGGGCATCTGTGGTTGCCCAAGGTGGGAATAGTAGAGCGGGACCCCCTGGGTGGGGTCCAACCACTTGGGATTCCCAAACCACAGCTCTCCACTGCAAATTTCCTTCTGTATTTTATTCTCCTTGCTTTAACTGAATGTGTTCATTCTGAGACCAAACCGGTGTGTGGTGCCGTCCCTGCAGGGCGCAGCATCGACCCGGGTTCGGCAGGACTGCTGGGGCGCCGGGGGCCCCGCTCCAAGCAACCCTTCATGGTGACATTTTTCCGGGCGAGCCCTGGCCCCGTGCGCGTTACGCGGGCAGCCAAGGCCCTGAGGAGGCGGCAGCACAAGAAGACAAATGACCTTCCACATCCAAACAAGCTGCCAGGAATTTTTGGTAAGAGCCCATGGGGTGGGAAGTGGCTCCTGTGCAAAATACCGGGCTCTGCTGCTGCTGCAAGGGGGGGACTTTCCATTAGTACCTCATCTTGCAAGGAATCCCAGTTTTTGTCCAGAAACGCATCCTCAGGGGAATCAGAGAATTGTGAAACAGTTTGGGTCAGAAGGGACTTCAAAGCTCACCTGGTTCCAACTCCTCTGCCAAGGTCAGGGGGCTCCAAGCCCCATCCAACCTGGCCTTGAGCACCTCCAGGGATGGGGCAGCCACCACTCTGGGTTTTTAGGACTGGGGTTGTTGCAGTTCCGGAGGTGCTGTGGTTTGGGGTGGTGCCTCGAGGTGTTTCAGGAAACCCGAATACTGGACTTTTTGCAACACTGTCCTTGTATTTGAAGCTTTCCTGGGAGGGTTTCACCCCAGGAGGTGTCAGTGCCCCAAGAAGTCGCTCAGGCAGGAGAGGAGCAGAAAGCTCCAACTCTTCTGAACTCATTTACCTTGGGAAACTCTTGAAGCCAACTCTGCTATGAGCAGAGCTGAGATTTAGCTCTTCCGAGGCCAAATTCCCTCATCCCCATGCTGGAGCAATTAATTTCAGGCCAGTTTGAAGCTTTTTCCCCTTTGGGCAACAGCAGAAACTCCTCTCACCCTGCTCACAGGGGCAGCTGCAGGGGGTGGGGAGTGGGGTGTGACGCTGCCTGTCCCCTTCTCCCACAGACAACGTCCACGCCACGGATGGGCGGCAGGTCTGCCGGCGCCACGAGCTCTACGTCAGCTTTCAGGACCTGGGTTGGCTGGTACTTATCTACCAGGAAAAGTGAATGCGAAAAACCCCATCGTTACCCCGGGCTCCCTCTCAGCTTCTGCAGCCGAGTGAGCAGCGCGAGGCAGCCGGGGGCGGCGCAGCCATGTGAACTGCCACAACCCCAAACACCACTGGTGACTCGAAAAATCAGCCGAAAAATCAAAATAAACCCTGGGCGCTGGCAGTTGCCCACGGAGGAGCTGGTGGGGTGTTTTTGTAGGTGGGGGATGGATAAAGAGGTACAGAAGGGTGAAGGCCATGGTGTAACTGGTGTAAATCCTTTGTGTTGCAGGACTGGGTGATTGCGCCCCAGGGTTACTCAGCCTACTACTGCGAGGGGGAATGTGCCTTCCCCCTGGACTCCTGCATGAATGCCACCAACCACGCCATCCTGCAGTCCCTGGTTGGTGCATCCCACCGCGCCACCCCGGGGGGATGCGGAGGGAGCGGGTCCTGACGGGGAGCCAGATTTGGGGCTGGGCATGCCTAGGCTTGAGAACATTTAGGTTGGAGGGTGCAGTTTGGCCCCGTTTCTCAATAAAGCACCACTGGGGATGGGTTTTCCCATGGGCCGGTGGGGAAGGGCATCGCATTGCCTGTGCGCCCTCCTTGAGAGCTGCATGGGAGGGCTCCACCAGAGCCCCACGAAGCAGCGCTGCAGCTCAGCATCCAAATCTTGGGCTCAGCATCCAAACCTTGGGCTCAGCAATTCCAAGCAGGAAGGCTTTAATGCCCCATTTTTTTTTCCCCAAACCCACCCCATGCTTTAATTTCTGGAATTTCCTGCCCTGTAAGTGTTTGATTTCCCAATGCCAGACTCACACCGGCTCCGGTGTTTGTGGTTAATTACAGGGAGCACCGAGTCCTCAGCCGAGCCTTTGAAGGTGTTGCCTGGTGAGGTTTAATTTTTGCACTAAAGAAGCTGCCAGCAGCCCCGTCTGGGGCGGAGCACAATCCTGGCAGGAGCAGGGAGGAGTCCTCCTCCCCCTACACCCACCCGTCACCCCTAAACCTGATGCTTTTCCCGCAAGGGAGCCGTTTGGGCAGGATGCGAATCCCCTGGCGCCCGGATCCAGCCCTGCTGGGAAGCGCTGGAACAAAGGCGGCCGGGGCTTTGAGCCAGCTCGGCCGGGGCTGCAAATAGCAGGGTTTGACAGCAAAAACACCGAACTTCCGAGCTGGGAGAGCTCAGCTGCCTCTGCCATAAATTAGTCGCACATGTCAAGTCGAGCCAGCAAGGACTGCGTGCAGCCGCCTGCCTGGGAGCCTTCTAGCTTATGCTGTACAGCAAATCACCAGGATAACGCGTGTCCGAGCTGGGGCTGAATAAGCCAAGGGCGAATCGTGTTGTACTCAGGATTTGAGCGCAATTTGTTAAATTCAGGGGGTGCTGAGCCCTGAAGGAGAATCTCTCAGAACAGTGTCCCGCGCCCTCTGCCCACGCTGGGGCGAGACCCAGGCTGCCCTGTTGCGTATTTTTTTAGCCATTTGCCTATTTATAGTGAGAAAAAGGCCCATAAATCCTAAATTAATGAAGGGGCTGCTCAGCCCACGGAGTGCCACGAGCTCTGATCCAACACAAACAGCAGCAGGGACTGCCTGGAGTTTAGAATAAATATTTTTGCAAAGAGCTGGAAATAATCTCCCCATTCACCCAGGCTTCTTGCAGTGAAGAGCTGCGTTGACCGTTTTTCTTCCTGCCCGGAGCCGCATTTGCTGGCGCTCAGGGGCTCATCCATCCCCCAGGTCCACCTGATGAAGCCCGAGGCCGTCCCCAAGGCATGCTGTGCCCCCACGAAGCTCAGTGCCACCTCTGTCCTCTACTACGACAGCAACAACAATGTCATCCTCAAGAAGCACCGCAACATGGTAGTGAAATCGTGCGGCTGCCACTGACGGCTGTGTCCCGGCTCCACATGTCTCATCCCATCACTGCTGGAGAAACGTGACACTAGGTTTGTGCTGTGTGTGTGGAAAACGAGTTTCATGGGCTGCAGCCCAGCAAAGGCCATTAATAATAATAAATAATACAAATAAATCCCTCCTACCCTTCCTACAAGTGGATGTAAATAATCTAACCCTTCAATTCTCTTACTGCATTAACGGGACACACACACACGTGTGCACACACAAAATGTAGGGAAGAGAGGATTTGTGGCTGGTTTTCTGTCCATGGGTGCTGTGTTTTCTCCCCACGCTGTGGGCTCAGGGTGGCCGTGGGCTCAGGGTGGCCGCAGCCTCCACTGCCTGCAGAGGATTTGGGGCTGAAGGGCAGCGTGGACAAGGCAGCCGGCGGCTGAGCTGCTCCGGGCCATGTCTGCATAACTCAGTCACCTCTAACCAATGCTTTTAATTGCCTTCATGAAAACACCACCAGCCAGTTAAATCGCTGGTTGACCAACCCACTCCTGTTGACTTAAAGTTCATGAAACTCAGCCAACTGGAAAATAAAGAAATATCCATATTGAGCTACGGCCTGGTCATAAAATAAATGCCTGGTTTGGAAAGTAAACACGGGATTTCTCTTGTTGTTTGTTCTTTACTAAATGTCACAGCACAGCAGCGCTCTGTTTCGCCAGCAGGATTTTGCAATGAAAAAATACTGGGGATTGGCTAAAATTGCACCTATTTGCTTGAAAATGAGCCCAGCCGCAGTGTCGTGAGGTGAGGTTTGGGTCAGGCTGTGCCCCCTGGCTGGGAGAGCAGCTGTGCTCACAGGTCGGTGCTTCCCATGGGCTCGTGGCAGGGCTGCGGCCGCAGCAGCCCCAGCCCCAGCAGCATCCCCTGTCCCGTTTCTCAGCTCAGGGAACCTTGCGGCACCGAACAAAGAACAAACCTGGCTTTGCCAAGTGCCAAGAAACAAATCCCTATAAACCCACCCAAATAAAGATCCACTCCCTGCCAGTGCACGGCTTCCCAAGCACAGGTCTCACCTCTTCAGAAAGATTTCATCTGCTGGGAAATTCCATGAAATCCAGCTCCATGCAACACGGTGCCCTCTGCAGAGAGGAAGCCCAGGGCTTCCACCGCCTCCCTCCATCAGAGGCTCTCCCTGCTTCAGGTGTCGCTCAAGATTTCAGCAAGATTTGTCTTCAAAAAATTCAGATTTAAACACCAAAAATGGAGGGAAGGGAAAGCACGCTTGGGTGGATTTGCCTGCTTGTCAGGCATCGAGTCCGAGTTGTGGTATCACACCTGGTCCCAGCGTAGGGATGAACAGCCCCCAGACTGTGTGCAATATCAGCAAGGGAATAAAAGCCACCCAATGTTTTTATTATGAAGAAACTTCTCAGAGCTGTGGGCTGGTGGTGAAACCACAAACTCGACTGCACAAGCTATCAGGAACATCTCCCAGACTCAAGCCCCATGCCCCTGCCCTCACAGCCCCATTCCTCCTGCGAATGCCCGCATGAGCACAAACCCACACATCCTTCCCACAGGTACCCAGTGTCGTAATTCCATAGGAAACTGCAGACCAATCAGTCTTTCTCCAGCTGCAGACACCTTCGCAGTGCACAGCCAGAGCTGCCTGCTGACAGGAGGTAGGGATCAAGGCAGCTATCCCACTCTGCAAACCAGAGCTTGGAAATTAAACCCCTTCCTACAGCCTCATCAATTTATTTTCTCCATCACCAAAAGGGCTTTTCCTGGTGCTTCTTGCCCAGACCTCGTCCAGACCTTGGATGGAGACGGAGTTGGACCAGGCTGGCTTCCCAGCAGGAGCCTGCCTCCCTCTGCTGATAGGAAAGGACACTACAGAGCCAGAGAAAGCCCAAAAACACCTTCCTGAGATCCTGCCGCCAGGAAAGCACCAGAGATCTGGCTCTGCTCTTCTTGCCCTCGCATGGAGCTTCCCCTGGAGCCAGGATTTGGGCACTGGTTTTGAGAAGATGAGGGCAAACTCAAAAAACAAGTACCTTTGCCCAAAAGCAAAAAACACTCTCACACGGTGAGAATACAACACCAGGGGTCAGGCCTCAGTATGTTTAAAACTAGGTTTTATTTTTACAAAATATAAAGTCTCTCCAGAACTCGGCAGCAGAACCAAGCCAGCCCTGCTCAAGGCAGCACAGCCAGCACAGGCTGAGACTTGATTTATCCCCAGTGGGGTCGGACCCCACAGCACTGTCTGCGGGCACGTTCTTGCCAAGCCTCGCAGGGGAATTCTGATGGAAACCCTGGGATCTGGGCACTGCCAGGGGCTCATGGGGCTGTCCCACCCCAGCCAGCTCTCCCAGACTTTCCTGGCCAGGCTCACCCCTCTCCAAGAGTCAAGCTCACAGGCACTCCCCGCAGTCCGAGATAATCACCTTCTGCTTCGGTTTCCCATCTTTGGTGCCCTGAGCCTTTGAGAAAAGAGCAGCAAGAATTAGAAGCACAAAATCCAAGGGCAGGAAGAAGGTGGGCTCAGCCCCGACTGCCCCACTGCCGGTGCCCACCTCAATCTCCCGCACCACATCCATGCCCTCCGTCACCTCACCGAACACTACATGCTTCCCGTCCAGCCAGTCTGTTTTATCGCAAGTGATGAAGAACTGGGAGCCGTTGGTGTTTGGGCCAGAGTTTGCCATGGATAACAGCCCTGTGATAAAAAACTGTTGTGTTATGGGAAGGGAGCACATGAGCTGCTCCTTCAACCCAAACCCACTTCCAGGCTCTGAGAAATGCTGCTGGTTTTAGGAGAGCCTCTGAATATTAAACTCCATAGAAACAGGTGGAAACCAATTACATGAGGAGAGAAGCCCTCACAAGCACGAAAGATGGAAAGTGGTGGAGATTGCTCATCTATTTTTAGTTGCACTAACAGAAGAGCTGTTTGTATGGAGATAAATCCGCTTGCTTTGTGCTGCTTTTCAGTCACACTGTGACTTTCTTCCTTCAAAATCAAACAGGAAAGCAGCTTTGAAACACTTTCTCCATGATGTAATACTGGAAATTAACAATGTGTGGATGAAGAGAGAACAACGTGTTTCTGCTTGCTGAATGCTGCTGACACATGACAGCCTGACCACAGCTGAAGTGTTTGGCCAACACTGAACATAACTTAGCGCTGCTACTCTCAGAACAGTCAAGGTCAAAACAGACCAAGCGTGGCTCCTGGACAACGTCGAGCCCTGTTGCGCTCTGGCCTCTGCCTGGGGACTTGGCTTTACCTGGCCCCGTGTGCTTGAGAATGAAGTTTTCATCATCAAACTTCTTTCCGTAGATGGATTTGCCTCCGGTGCCATTGTGGTTGGTGAAGTCGCCAGCCTGGCACATGAACTGGGGGATGATGCGGTGGAAGCTGCTCCCTTTGAAGCCGAAGCCTTTCTCGTGGGTGCAGAGGCAGCGGAAATTCTCTGTTGGGGGACAAAGAGGAGAGCAATGAGAGCTGCATTGCAGCTGGACGCCACCCCACCGGGAAGGCCGACCCTCTTCTCACCTGCAGTCATGGGCACGACGTCGGAGCGCAGGAGGATCTGCAGCCGCCCTGCAGGTTTGTTCCCAATCTTGATGTCCATGTAAACCTGAGGGTTGACTCGGGATTTCTTAGCGGGAGGCTCACCCTGGGCAGGAAAGGAGGAAACCAAGTTGTTCCTCTGCTTTGCCTCTGGAGACAGCTGGCCTCATGCTCTCAGCCTTCAGGACAGCAGGGACACAGACGACTCTGTGTGGTTTTTGTACCTCCTGAGCCTCTGTTTTGGGGGCCTCTGCTCCTGCCTCCTCCGTGTTCTCCTCCAGGGTCTTCCCTGAAAACTTCTTCAGCCAGTCGTCATCCGACCACACTGTGATGGCAGAAGGAAGGGTCAGAGCACAGGAACCAAACCGAAGATCCCCATTGTGAGACGCAGGTGGCTGCATGGGTCAGAGCACAGCGCGGCACCAGCAGCAGGATCGCACGCGAGACGCGGAAGCGCCGGCTGGCAGTAGCCCCATGAGGATCACAGGATGCAGGGAATAAGCTTCTTTCTCCCAGAGGTGCCACGCGTCCATGAGCAGGGCAAGCTCACGGCTTGTTCACTGCAACTACACCCATGAAGGGCAGCTGCTCGGGATGGCCTGGGCCCCATTTGCTTTTACACGTGGCCAGATGCGCAGGTAATTCTGCCTGCCACATTTGTGTGTGCTGTTCTCTCTGTCAGAGGGCACAAAGGAAGCGCAGCCAAGAGGGTTTCCATCCAAGGAACTGGGGGATATGTTTTGTTTCATGGGCATGTGTTTATGCGGTTATTAGGACGCTGCTCAGATCCCCAAGATCCCAAACAGGAAGCAGAGCAGAGGCCTCTGCTTCAGGGTCTGAGGAACCAGAGAAAGCCTGAGACACAGAGCTCTGAACATCCTCAGGGATGCTCTCCCCTCCTGGGCACCAACTCACCAGGCCTGGATGATCCTTCTTTAATCCGCATTGGTTTGGCCAAGTTCACGCGGATTGTCCTGCCGAAGAGCTCAGACTCATTCTGCCGAAGGAAAAACAGAACAGGGCCCACCGAAAAGTAAAAACTCACTGTGCGCCCCACATTCCCACAGAGGTCAGAGAACAGAGCTCGCTCTTTTCATGTGGCCTGTGCCACCCAGCACCTCGCTCCGTGCCACTGGGGTGGCAGCAGAGAGGGAAGGGGCTCCGTACCATGTTGTCAATGGCTGCTGCTGCATCCTGCAAAAAAAAGGAAGGAAACAATTATTATCGTTTCTTCTTTCTCCACCTTTAAGCACCAGGAGTACACGTGTCCCCATCGAAGGGCTGTGCTCATCGACCCGGGGCTGTGAAACCCGATGGATTTCTGAAAGTGCTGTATCCAAAACAGTACCCGAGGTTCATCTTCCGACAACCAACCCAGTAACCCCATTTAATGAACGACACTTAATCGTTCACATAAAATAGTTGGGAGAAGAGGGGAGACCTGGTGCCTGAACACCGGGATGGATTACATGATGGCAAATACGTGACAGGGAAAAGCAGGAACTCGGGAACAGTTGCTGGAGAGCAACCCCAGGCCGTGCCAGGTAGCCCCGCTGTCCCCAGCGGGACCGGGATGGGGATCCAGCCCAGAAACAGGCAGGGAGGAAGTGGAGGCCACAGCGGCAGCGTTTGCCCCTTCCTCACCTCCGCCAGTTCGAACTCGATGAAGGCGAATCCCCGGTGCTTTTCTGGAGGGAGAGAAACCAGCGGTCACCGGCAGCAGAGAGGGGGTCCTGCCCCGTCCCGCTCCGTATCCAGTAAAACCACCCTGCAGAGCCCGCTCCCCTGCCCGCCCCTCTCCCAGGATGCTCCAGGGGGAGGCGGCACCCCGGCCGGCAGCGTGGACGCCGGGAGGGCGCAGGGAGCCGCGGGAGGGAGCGGGCCGCCCCAGGAGGCTGCAGGGGCCCCCGGGCGCGCCCCGGCCTGGCCCGACGCACCTGTCTCGTAGTCCAGCGGGATTTGGATGTCGGTGATGTCGCCGAAAGGGATGAACGCGGCATGCAGCACTTTCTCGTCTACCTCCTCCGCCAGCCCGCCTGCGGGGCGCACAGCGATGAGCGGCTGCCGCCGGCCCCGCGCGGGGCGGCCCCGGCCCCGAACCCCGGCACTCACCCACGTACAGCACCCTCTTCGTGCCCGCCATCGTCGCGCGCGCCTCCGGGGGCGGGGCCGGGCGGGGGAGGTGGGTTGTCGGGCGGAACCTGTGTAGAGCCGAGCCGCGTTGGGGGGGCGGGGCCTGTGCCGGAGCGCATGGGGCGTGGTCTACGTCTAAGCAGAGCGGGGGGCGGGGCACTCCGCCCGGGCGCGCCAGCTTCCGGGAGGTTTCGAGCCTTTTCCAAGGCTCAAGGCGGTGCCTCTCCCCTCCAGACAGAAACCCAAGCCAACACCGTCCTCCTGGGGTACCATTTTAACGGAGCGGCTCCAGCACAGTGATTGGCCACAGCCAAGGAGCAAGATGACATTAAACCTATGCTTTAAGTGGCTGTCCATCACTAACTACCTGCCAGGTTGGTTTGACTGAGCCACATCCCCTTTACTTATAAAATCTACAGAAAAAAAAATACAAACAGAGCATAAGTTTTATTTCTTTATTGATAAATGCTTTCCAGACTGGACTGTTCAGTTAAAAATCAAACCCACAAAACACTCTCAACCTAAAACCCTCCGTGTCCTGCTCAGAAGACACAAAGGACAGCTCTGCTCTGACCACAAAGGAAAAGCTTGCAAGGCCAGTTCTGGGTTTGGAAACCTAGAGCTTCAGAGTTGGCTTTTTAAATAAGGTCTTAAAGACCAATTTACAAAACGCAATAGGACTATGTGGTACAGCATGGCATCAAGATCCGCAGGGCAGCAAAGGGTCTCCACACAGCTTGAGCGGGCGTCTATGACAGGGCTATTCAGCTTCTTTGCATCCTGTAGGGAAAGATGAGGAGTTACCACAGGCTGCACACCTCACTCCAGGTGAGCCTTCCAGCACCACAAACCATGAGGGCTCCAATACAATTTGGAAGGCACAGAAAAGCTGTAGGGAACACTGCAGGAATTTATGCAACATCCTTCTGATGCTTAATTAAAATAGGACTTCTACAATAAGGATTCCATTGGGAAAAACTGCATTAGGGTTTTTTCTTGTTGTTTGTTTTGTTCTTTTAAGGAGTAGACTAAAAGCAGACTAGTGCTGCACTGGACTTGCCCAGGCCTGCAGACCACCTGTGACCACTAACAATCCCACTTTACTTACTCCAATTCTGAATGCTTTTAAAAGTGGCACCAAGGACTGAGACACTCACCAGTCTTCCTGGTTTAAGAGGTAGCAGCAACAACGCCCACCTTCTGGGCAGCTTCCTTCTTGGCTTGGTGAGCCTGCAACACCGCAACAGCCTCTTCCACCTTGGGAGAGCAGGCACACAGTGAGAGCTGCTCTCTGGACCAAAGCCACCTGCAGTCCACCCAACCGCACAAATCAGCCAGCTCACCTTTGATCGGAGTGACTCTGGAGACTCCAGCATGTGCAGCAGCTCTGAGTTGTCAATCTCTAGCAGCATTCCTGTGATCTTCCCTGCAAGGCTGGGGTGCATAGCTTGAATTAGAGGGAACAAGCGTTCCCCTGGGAAAGGAAAAAAAAAAAAAGTTCAGACAGCTGAGTTTCAATTAAAAAGCTATCTCTGAAATCAGAGGGGATTTCCCACATATTACACAAGAAGCAGAGTTTCCCTTACCCAGCATTTGTTTCTGCTCCTGGGGAGGGGCAGCCGCCAGCATGGAGGCCGTCAGAGGCTCCTGGCCCTGCACATGCACTGCAGGCTGGGGGGCCTGTGGACAGCAGACAGGAGGGCTCTGACATAGGTGCAAGGCTGACAGCTTTACAGTTACAGGCACAAAGATAATCCCCTCCTTGTAAAACACAGTCTTTGTCAAGCCTACAGCAGATTAAAATTTCAGAAAAGGTACCCCTGGTTCAAACACACACCCCCTCCACAACCCGAACCCAACCCCTCAGTGTCACACACAGGCACTGCAAACATCTGACAAAAAACAGATCCAATATTGGAAAGAGCAACATCCATTGCCTGCTTTTGATAATGCAGAGGTTTGTGGGAAAGCAAACTGTGCCTTCAGTGATACCTGGTGAGGAAATGGCAAAGAGGGGAGAGAACAAATGGCTGCAAAATGGGAATGAACCATCCTCACAGTGAACCTAAGTGAAAAAGGGCTTGCAAGGACAAAACAGATAAACCCATGGGGCTGTCCCTGGCAAAGGTACAACTTCAGTTCCAAATGATGATGCCTGGGCTGGGTTACACTTCGGCTGCACATAAGCCTGCTGGGCTGCAGATACTGCTGGGAGGTCAGCACAGAGCAGAGCGCGGCGTTACCTGCAGGGGTGGCACGGCAGGGTGGGGGCTGCGCACAGTGGAGGCATATTTGTAGGGAGGAATGGCTCTGGGAGCAGGAGCAGCTACAGGTGGCCGGGGAGCTAAATTCTGCCCCGTGGTGCTAATGCCTACAAGAGAACAGAATTGCAAACACCTGTAGCAATGTGCAAGCAAGCTGGGATGTCTGATGCCAACTGCTGAATTCAGATTATGCCCTGCACACTCTAACACTTCTTTAGAAACTGGTGTCTCTGAAATGCAAATGGCTACTCCAGGAAGCAGATATTCTCCCTGTACTAAATCATGAATTCCACATCCTGCATTTAAGATATTTTCAGTTTTTTTCCACTGGAATAAAAACAATTTGGATGGTCTACTTGGAACACTATCCATGACCTACAGAGCACGTTTTGTTTTTGTTGTTGTTTTTTTGGTTTTTTTGTTTTTGTTTGGTTTGTTGGTTTTTTTTCCATGGTAAATGCTGCAGAGGTGTAGAGATGAGTTCCAAACCCATGGAAAAGCAGCCTATCTGGACTTCCACTGCAGTGCTGTAGCACCAACTGTCCCCAGACCTGCACTGCACATCAAGAAATAGCAAAGATTCAGGTGCTGTCTCTGTCCCTTGCTCCAGGTGGCCTTTGGTTATCTCTATCAGATAACCACCTTTGGAAGCAGAAGCCAGGTCTCAATAGCATTATCCTCCCTCCCAGCCAAGGGAAGAACGTGGGAGGCAGACACCTTACCAACTCGCTGGGCAGCAGCAGGGAGGCCACGAGCGGCCTGAGCATTGCCAGCAGGGGCCAGATGGCGCAGTGCTGGCCGTGGTCCAGACTGGCGCATGGCACTGGGCATTCCCTGGAAGCCTAATGGAAGAAATGAGGGGAAATCCTCAAAACAGAGCTGACTGGCAAACCAGGACAGCTGGCTACAGGAAGCAGGTTGGGGTTGGGCACAGAAAGGAAAGCATGCATGGTTCTTGTTGGAAAGTACAGCCAAGAGGGTTGTACAAACAAAACATTGTCCCTAGCATGCTCACCTTGAGGTCTTCCGCCTTGCTGCCAGCGTGGGTTGGGTCTCATCTGTGCCATTTGGTTGGGTGCATAGTAAGTGGGTCTGCTCTGTGCCTGAAGACAGATCAGAAAAGCTCAGAGGCAGCACCTATGCCAGTAACAAACATCATTTACAACACATCTTGGCAGCTGTAGCCAGGACTCACTCAGTTCACATCAGTGGAACAGGCACCTGGGAAGTCACAGAATTAACTCCCCTGTCTGCATTCCTCATTAGGAGTTATTTGTTATAGGTATAAGAAAAGCTCTGAGATTATTGCAGTTGAGCCATTAAAGCTCCAAAACAGGTTAACAAACCACACTTCAGCTTAGTTTACCTGGGGCACAGCAGGCATGAAATATCCGCCGGCAGCAGGCTGGAACTGATTAATAATTGTGTTGGCAGGCAAGGCTCTCATCCCCGCAATGCGCTGCATGTACTGATTAGTGAGGTGGGCCTTTCGCTCCTCTTTCCTTTGTGCAAGTGCAACATACAATGGCTTTGAGCCCACAATGCGCCCATTCATCTCTGTCACTGCTTTTGTAGCTTCCTCTGGAGAGGAAAAGCAGACAAAGCCAAACCCTTTGCTCCGTCCATCTTCCAGCATCACCTGCAGTAAACATCAATTGCTTGTGGAGTACCGTTACCAGAACAGTGCGATAATCCCTGGTTTTGAACTGCCACTTCTGAGGCAGGCAGGGTGTAACTGTTGCAGAGGCGTAGAGACAGGCACTCACTGAACGAAAGGTCGCCCATCTGGATTCACTCTGCTTCTCTGTAAGCACCATGCATCCCCAGGCCCACACTGCACAGCAAGGAATGGGAAAGATGTGGTGCAGCCTCTAAACAGAGGGAAATGTCATTTCATATTTACTGGGAGTGACCTCAAACAGGCATGTTTGCCTCTTCCTGCCTTCTCTTTTAATGAGGGAATGAAGCAAGTTTTCAGTAAAATCCCACCAAGACCCAAAGAAATCTGTATTTACTGATCCAGACATTCTTGGAACCAGAATGAACAGGGACATAAGAACTGCTCCCTTCAAACTCATGTTGGTAACAGTTCCTTCTTCAGGCTTTAAAATCCAAATACCCCCAAAACCCATAATACCTTGGCACTCGTTATTGACCCAAATGGTGAGAACTCCTTCCTTAGTTTTTCATCATCTATAGTGTCATCAAGGTTTTTAATGTATAGGTTAACACCCTGGAGAGAACAAGACATTTGTAACGTTAAAGAAAATCTTGAGCACACTGACTGTCAGCATCCTTCTGCCAGAGCTGTCCAAAGCTGAAGGCCATAAGTGTTGCAAAGGCGTAGAGACAAGTCCCACTGTGGTGAAAGGGAGCTTGTCTGGATTTCTTCTGCTTTCCTGTTGCATCCTGTGTTCCCAGCTCAGCACTATATTGCCAGGAGTGGGGAAGACCTGGATGCGGTCTCTGACATGACTCACTTTTGCCACAAATGAGAGACAACAGCAGAGGGTTATGCTGTCTCTTACCATCCTTCCAGATATCCCCATTGGAAAACAGACTGGATGACTGTTTTCTCATGTCCACCTAAACATTTCCCTGACAGGACTATGCCCTGACGGCCCTGTTGCCACCACATGCCAGAGTCTCCTTTACCTTTTAGCTCTCAGGATCTCTTGTGGTTATTTGAGGTCTTATTGTTTTGTCAATTCCTTTCAAGTCTAACCAACAGACTGAAAATAGTGCCCAAATTCAGACCATTCACCTGGTATCGGCTGAGTCGCTCTTGTTTCAGCTGTTCAAACTTCCGTTTCAGCTCAGCCTGACGCTCAACCTTCTTCTGTGCGCGGCCTACAAATACCATTTTCCCATTTATATCCTTTCCGTTCATTTCTTCGACTGCCTGGGTAGGGGGTGAAAGATGAAACTGTCAGCTGCTGGAACAGGACAGCACCTGATCCTGTTAGTCCACAGCTCACACTGTATCCCTGACTGCAAGCCGCTACACCAAGGCTGCTGTGTTACCTTCGCACTGTAAAAACAGGTGAATGACAAACTGGAGTTATCAGGAGAGGCCATGCTGACACTTTAATAACAAGACTGCTAGAGAAGACCTCACCTTCTCACTCTAGACACGCTCCTCAAGCCCTGCACTGTAGTATTTCTTCAGCAACTGACATTCTCAATTACAGGACTGTGTTATGTGTGGAGCCTGGAGAAACACCCAGCTGCCCTTGAACATCACACTCCTAAGGTGCAAGAGGTTCCTAAATGCTCACAACCAGAAGAGGTTATGCCTGAGGCAGGATTTCCTCTCATTTCAGTAACAGGCTCCTATGATAAAACACGGAAGTTTTTTCTTCTCCAAAGTTACCCAAGCAGAATAAAGACTGGTCATACCTTGTTAGCATCTTCATGCTTTTCAAAGCTTACAAAGCCAAAGCCTTTGGATTTTCCAGTAGGGTCTGTCATCACTTTAACGCTCAAAGTTTTACCTGTTACCAAGGGATAAGGTTAGTAAAATACCATAAAATTATTTCAAAACAACCCCTACCCACTCTACAACTCTTTGCCCTTCTCAGCCTCACAGTGACCCAGTCCTGACTTTGGCTGGAACAGAGAACTTTCTCTGCAGTAGCTGGTACAGTCCTGTGACTTGGCTTCAGTATGAGAATAACGTTGATAACACACTGATGTTTTCAGTTGTTGCTAATTAGTGCTCATGCTAAGCCAAGGACTTCTGAGCTTCCCATGCTCTACTGGCAGGCAAATGCCCAGGAAGCTGGGAGGGAACAGCAGACCCACACTGGCCAAAGGAATATTCCAAAGCACAGGACATTGTGCTCAGCACTTAACTAGGGGGGAAGCTGGTCAGGGGCAGAGTCTCTGCTTGGGAAAGGGCTGGGCATGGGTCAGCCAGTAAGTGCTGAGCAATTGCATTGTGCACCACTTGGTTTGTATACTCTTTTATCATCAGTGTTATTTTCTCTTCCTTTGCTGTTCTATTACACTGTTTATATCTCAACCCCCAAATTCTGCTTTTTTCTGCCACTGATCCTCTCCCCCATCCCACTAGGAGCTGGGTGGCATTTGGCTGCCAGCTGGGTCAAACCATGACACCCAGACAACAGCACCATTAAAACGCCATGGGTCATGAAATTCACAGCCTCAAAAATGCTTCTGTATTTACCATATTTGCTGAAGAGCTCCTTTAGTCTTTCATCATCCATGTCATCCCCAAAGTTTTTAATATAAACATTGGTGAATTCCTTTGCCTTGGCTCCCAACTCAGCCTCCCGCTCTTTACGAGACTTGAATCTCCCAACAAATCTGTAAGAAAGAATGAAAATCCCAATAAGCAGCTTGTTTCCAAGAGCAGAAAAGCAAAGTGTGATTTGCAGTGAGGCAAAAAATGTGTGCAGTAGGAGCTGGGAATGGGAACCAGAGAGGACAACACAAGAAGGACAAACAAGCCCCAGACCACCAGAACAATATCACACCTTTCCTATTGCAGTCAAGTCAGACAAGGACACCCACTCAGCTCTGCCAAGGAGAGCACTGGCCACAGCAACCCAGCCCAGCCCACCAGCAGAGAGGCAGCAAACCAAGGCTAGGGCAGGGAACCCACCAGTGCCGTGATGGAGTGAGAGCAGGGAAACCCAGCAGCCCTGTGATGGAGGGGAACAGGCCAGGCTGGGGCAGGGAACCCAGCAGCCCTGCAAGGGAGCAAAAGCAGGCGATAGCTGGGGCAGGGACACCCAGCAACCCTGCGACCGAGGGGAAACAGGCCATAGCTGGGACTGGGAACCCAGCAGCGCTGTGATGGAGCGGGAGCAGGCCACGGCTGGGGCAGGGTCACTCACCAGCCCGGTAGTGGAGAGGCTGCAGGCCAAGGCTGGGGCAGGAGAACCAGTGCCTTTGTGTCCCTGTTAATACCGAGCTGCATCCCGGTTCATGCGATCGCTGCTGCTTCTGGCTGTGACACTCACACTTTGCGGTCGTTGAGCAGCATGCCATTCATCTTCTCGATGGCTCTGTCTGCAGCGTCCTGGGTCTCAAAGTGCACAAACGCGTAGCCCTTAGAGCCATTCTCATCACACACCACCTGGACATGTGGAGGAGAACAAACTGTCAGTGCACTGATCACATCACCTCCTCTGTCATGCTCAGACCCAGCACCAGCACACACAGCGGTAACTGCCAGGGACAGCACTAGGAGGAAGTTATCTGTGTTCTCGACTTGCACACTTCAGGGCCAAATCTGATGTAACTTCATCAATCCCTGAATTTTTGGCCAACTTTGTCTTTTAGAAAAAGTAAACTCATCTCACCTTGCAAGACAAAATATTCCCAAACGCTGAGAATGTGTCATAAAGTGCCTTGTTATCAATGGATTTGTCCAGGTTCTTAATGAAGACATTCCCAACCCCTGACTTTCTCAGGGAGGGATCCCTCTGAGACCACATGATGCGAATGGGTTTTCCTTTGATCACATCAAAATTCATGGTATCTAGCGCACGCTCAGCTGCAAAAGAAGTCAAGAACAGATGTTCTAACAACCACAGCAAAACAAATGTCAAAATGCTTGGAGTTTATTAGTTATAATCTTAACTATTAAAGGTGAATTGCTGCATCCAAAGAAGGAAAGGAAAGACAGGAAACTCTAAAGGAGAAAAGGGAAGCAAGAAACGCGACTGGTTTGCTTGCTTTTCATGAAGCTCACGTCCAACTACTCATTTCTATTAAGAGAAAAGGATCATCACCCTGCTGGGTCAGAGAAAATGTGCATGAACACATGGCTGGCTGGGGAGCAGAGATGAGTCAGCCTCTTTTACAGGGCAAAAAAATGATTCCCAAGTTGCTCAATCTGAAGATGACAGCAAGAATGTACAAAACTCTGGAAAAAAGTCCATACACGCAGCCTGATTAACAAGGAAGTGTTTATTTCAACTCTAAAACACCAGTACTGTCATTTGCAACCCACAGTGACACCTCGCTCCACAATTCTATTTCTGCTACCTACTGAGATATTAAAAGGACCATTACGTACACACATCAGCATCCTGTTCATAGAACTGAGAGGCCTGGGATTCTTCTGTGCCAGAAAATACTCCCAGCATGGAGCAAGCAGAAAAAAAGAAAGACTGTCAATTCCCAGCATGAAGGGGGGAAGAGAGGGACAGACGTGTTAAAATCAAGGAGTACTGGCAGGGCAGAGCCCATTTTCCACATTTGTTTGGCTCAGTTCTGCCAGGCCACGTTCACCCAGCAGTACTTACTGAGTACATTTCAGGAGCAGCAAATTTAAGGAAAGTGCCAATTGGAACACCTCCTTTCAGGTGACTTGGCTGGTGCAGCCAGAGTCACTACTCTGCATTCCACAGCACTCCAGCAGGACACAGCCCACGAGTCCCCTGCGCTCCCTGCCCCAGTAAGTTTGTATCACTGCCAGGAAATCCCTTTGGATTTTTCATGTGCTTTTAAAATGTTTTTTGTTGTTGCTGATTTTTGAAGCCATGCCATCACAATTCTCCCGTTTTCCCCAGTGCTTCACACACCCAGTTCTGCTGGATTTCACTTCTGAAGAAGTCAGATTTGCAATAAAAAAAAATTAAGGGAAGTTATAGTTGCTAGGACTCTGCTGCTTCTGTTTAGTCAAGGGTGTTAAATACTGAATTGACTCCTCATCTGCTGCTCTGAACCAACACAGAGGAGGTTCTTGCAGCCCATTCCTAGCAGGCGACCTGGGCCATCTTGTCGAATTTGGCAGTGTTTATTTTTAGCCAGGAGAGGTGCTCCAGAGGCATGTGCTGGCAGGGACACATGTAGGGTGCGTGTTCCTTCTGCAGCAGAAACAGGGCTCCTGCTGAAAGGTGCCAGACAGAGGAAGCAGTGCCACACACCCAAGGGAGCTGCTGAACTCTGCAGCAGTGACTGAGACACAGACTAGTCATGAACTCACTCCCAGCTCTTTTGAGCTTCCTAGGCACACACTGAAGCAGCCACCACTGCACTGCTCCTTCCATAGCTTGCCAGTTGTATTATAATAGTCTGTTTATTATACTCTGCTCAGAATTCTCTCAGCCACTTCTTGCAAGCAGCAGAGCAAAAAAGCCCCAAATAGATTCCTCAATTTGAGGGAGGTCTACCATGCCCACAGGTGGAAGAGCAATCACATCCACCAACCCCTTAGAAAACCTGTGAGGGATCTGCAGGAATTGTGTGAGTGACTCAGACTGGGCACATCTGATTCATTTCCTTCATCTGCACAAACACCTTCTCCTTTTCTCCTATTCAAGCCACAAAGCTTCAGCCCTTTCAGTTCCTGTATCTGTTTCTCTCCCACTGGTTCCTGTTATCTTTCCAGCAGACTCAACTGCAACTCATACACAACATGAAACACACTCAACCCTTTCAAGTTTCCATTCCACTCCTCTTCCACTGCCTTCTGGATAAGGAAAGCATATGAACACTCCTTACAGCTTGCCTGAGGCCTCCAAGTAACTCCAGCTCCCTGACACAGAGCTAACACAAAGCTGGAATTAGCAACTGTGGCTGAGCAGCATAAAGAGATAAACACACACACCCTGGGATTCACCCAGAAGAAACTCTGCTCAAGCTTTGCTTTGCAAAGGTGGCTGCTCCGCAAACCGCTTAATTCTCTTACAGCACCAAAACAGACCCCAAAACAGCACACAGCACTAATTTAACTGCTGATTTGAAAAACAGAGCATGCCTACAAAACAAACTCAAATCCCTTGACCACCGAGTTGTATGTATCACTGAATCGTACCCTCTTAACCTCACACCCACATACATGGGTCATTTCCTACATCATCTTCCCTTCTGTAAGGAAGAAAAGAGACAAAACAGACAAAACATTTATCTGTACTCTTGTACACCTTTCTTCAGAGACTCTTATCTAATCCCAGCTCTGCGCTCCTCGGCTTGGGAAATGTTGCGTTCCCTCTGTGCTTCCAGAACAGCTTATCTCCACAGCCACATGAAAGTTTCTCTGCTTCATTAGCTGAGCTGTCATGTCACGACTTCTGCCAATGCTATGAAACCCTGGAACACAGTTAAACTGCATGAGGAACACATGAAATAGAAAAATTCATTTTTTCTTTCAAATGAAATGTGCTTGTTTTCTCTCCCTTTGCAGTGAAAGAAACCACAGCTGAGCCCCAACTTGCCAGAACTTTGAAGCGTTTCCTTAATCTGCTTATCGCAGGGTGACAGACTCAGTATTCAGCATTCGCTGGTTACTGCACCAAAGAACTGCATCAAAACCAGCAGAGCTTCTTTTCACCAAAAATGAGGAGATTTAAACCACTCGACCTTCACAGCCCAACCAGTAACAAGACACCTCCCACTCTGTCAAAGTATCCCCTGAAGCACCAGGACTTCCTAAAATGTCTGCTGCCTCTCCAGGAGTCCAGAATGATGCAACCTCCCTCTAAATTCCTGTCTCGACGTTACCATAAAAGATTACCTTGAAATATATCGGAATGCCACCTGTCTTCCTGTTAGTCTGAGGAGCAGAACTTCTTTCTGCTAAAGCAAGCACACATGACAGGCCCCTCTTCCCTGCGTACCTGCACTTATGCAGATCTTCTCTGCTTTAAGATGACTTTCTCTTTGGCATCCCACCTCCCTGATGTTTAGCTAATCTGAGCTCTGAGCTCCTTTTCAGCTTTATTTCTGTTGCTGGTTTCTATTTATCCTGAAAAAAGATGAGATCTCGGCCTTTGGATGGCACACAGTCACAACAGACCACGTAAAACCCAAACAATCCAGCTCAGAGCTCCATCCCAGAGCCTCTGCCACCTTGCAGGAACACAGTTTTGTTATAACATCTCTGTTTTCTGCAGGACAAATACTGTGATCCAAAGCCAGTAAATCACCCTGTGCAATGAACAGACCTCTCCTTGCTGTCTGTAAGCATCAAGCAGGATCATCCACCCAGACTAAACAAAGTTACTTGCTGCTGAAATCCATGCTGTTGAGAACCCACTCTGATTTCCAGGGAAAAGTTCACTCTCATTCACCCTTCTCTGTCACACAGATACTGCTAAATCACAGAGCAATAAACTTGCACAGGCCAACAAGCAGAGGGGCTCTGGAAACGAGGGCAGGAAACGCTGACCCATTTTTCCTCCTGAAAGACATGTTGCAAAGTTACCTCTTCCGTTCCATCTTCCAGACACTACCGCTGCTTCAGCTCTGGAACGCCTGCTTGAGCAGGAGCCAAACCAAAGTACAAGAAAAGAGTCTGGCAAGAACAAATCAACACACCTTCTGCATGTGAAACAACCTGAACAACTCCCAAATTGGGAGACCCACCCAGCTGCTTGCAGAAGGACAGCAACCACCAGCTCTTCCAGATATTAGACTGGAGCATTTGGGCAACCAGGGGCTCAGCCAGGGAAACCGAACACTCAGACAGGGCTGACTACCCTGAACTTCTTCTGCCAGGACCAACTGCAGGAAGACTCACACAAACAACCTAAATCTATACAACAATGAAGGGGCATGCAGTGGAGATAATTCTCTTATCTAAAAAGCAAACTAGAGTCTCCAAAGTTTAATCACAGTAAGAAAGAGATCTATCCATCAAACACATTACCTAGATGTGCATTTGCAGAGTATTTGAGTGTAAAAAGTATTCCAGCTTCACAATCACTAACCAGTCATTAGTCACCCTGCAACACTCTGTACACAGCAGCACATGCCAACAGTGGTGTGGGTTAGTGGGGAAAAGTGAACTAAAGTGAATAAATAAGCTGCAGATGTGGTTGTATATGTCACTTACCATCTGCCGGCTGCTGGAAGTTGACATAGGCGTATCCAAGGGACCGGCGGGTGATCATGTCCCTGCAGACGCGGATGGACAGGACGGGCCCTGCGGGGCTGAACTTCTCGTAGAGCATGGCCTCGGTGACATCGGGGTGCAGGTCGCCCACATACAGTGATGCCATCGGGTAACTGCTGGCTGCCGCGTTCATCTTCCACCCAGCACGTGCTCCTCCAGGAACTGAGAGGGGTTGTTCTTGAGGTTTCTTTAAGGCAAACTTTTAGCAAATATTTAAACTGGGAGGGAATTCAAACTCCTATTTAAAGCCCTCTCAGAGCCACGGCCACCAGGCAGCCCTGGGGAGGGCTGGGGGGAGCCTGGTGGCTGCTGCCCCGGGGCAGCGTGGGGAGGAGAGGCGTTAACCCTGCAGCAGCGGCCCCAGGCCTCCCGCGCGGGCCTCCCTCGGCTCAGCGGCAAAACCCCGCTCGGCCTCCCCAGAACCACGGCCCGAGCTCTGATTTTCTGAGCTAAACCCCAAAAACAACAAGGAAAAAGAACCCTCTCCAGCACAAACCTGTCAGGGGGAGCCCCTCTCCTCTCCGCTGGGCCTGGGTTCTGGGCACGCACGGAGCGGCTCGGCCGGGCAGGGCCCACTTGGGGCCGCGGCCGCGCTCGCCCCGCGCCCCTCCTGCCCCGCGGTCCCGGCCGGGGCGGCGCTGGGCTTGGCACCGACTCACGCGGTGCAGCTGCGGGCGGAGAGGCGGCAGTGGCGGCGGGCGGGCCTTTATGGCGGCGGCGGCGGGAGCGGCGCCCGGGCCGCGCGGGGGAGGCGGCCAGGCCAGCGAGGAGCGACCCCGCGCCCAGCGTCGCCGCCGTAGCGCCCCCAGCGGCGGGAGGACCGTGCGCCGCAGCTCCCGCCGCCATTTTGGGGTCGGCCGTGAACGACCCCGAGTGCGGACATGGCGGCTCGCGGCCCCGCAGCATCGCCCTGGCTCCATCCTCCTCACGTGCCCCAGGACACGCCGGCCCTCCATGCCTGCCCAAACCACTCCCAGCGCCAGGAATCCCAAATCCCCCGTGAGGAGCAGTTCTGGCACCTCATGATGAACCGCACCACCAGTGCTTCCCCTCAGACTCATCCACTCAACGCTTCTTAGTGCGACCTGGTTCCTCTCAAGTTGCCCAACACCATCCTCCCTCACGTCTCAGGACTACCCAGCTCCCCCAGGCAACCCATCCACCTGATGCATAAGCACAACAGCTTCCTAGCCCTGTCAAGGTCTGTGGTTGCCATGAGGAATGGTGCCCAGGCAGTGTGGAGCACAGCCGTGCTGTCTCACAGCTCAGCCCTTGTACCGAAGCTGCGGCAACTCGCACAACACCAGAGTCTTGTCCCTGCACAGGAACAGCAGCCCAGATTTAGGGAGAAACAATTCTCTGCAGGCAGCTGGCAGGGGCACACACCCAGAAGGGTGTTTTGGGGGCTGTTTCCCATCCTATCCCATCCTATCCCATCCCATCCCATCACCGTCTTCCACGTGCCTCTGTTTCTTGGGGCCCTTGGTCGTCCCGTGAAATGCAAGGGGGTTGTAGGAGCCTCCTGGAGAGAGTGGGGCCATGGGGGCTGGAAACAAGGCAAGAAGCCAGGTGAGCACAGAAATGCACAAGGAGGGCAATAATTCCTCCTGGATAGTTTTTCTTGCTGCTCCAAGCCATGGTTTTGGAGGTGTCACTGGCCGTGAGACAAGGTGCAGCAGCAGCTGGAGTTGTTCCCGCAGCAATCTGCCTCCTCCCTTTCAGAGCATAAGTTTTGCTCACATTAGTGCAAGTTCCTGCGGTGGCCCCGGCGCTGCGCCAACGCACATCATGGGCCACCCTGGAGCAGGACCAAGGGTCCTTGACATTTCCCTGTGGAAGTGAGCTGCCAGTCCCTCGTCCCAGGGTGAGGGTTGAACAACTCCAAATGCAGAAGAAAGCCACTGGAACAAGAGAGGGATTCACCCCCCTCCACCATCCCAACAGCTTCACGCTCTTGAGATTCAGCTCCAGGGAGACTCGTAATTATCTGTTCCCAGCATCTTCAGCAGAGCATGAGGACACAGCAGCACGAGATTCAGTGATTCATCAGTGACCTTCAGGCACCATGGACTAAGGGCGACTAAGAGTCTACAGAGCCTGGTAGCTGGTCAGCAGTGACTTTTTGATCCTATATTTACAATGCCTTTAATTTGCTCTAGAAGTGAGATAGTTGTATCATAAAAATGGGATATGATACCTATTCCTTCTTTACAGTGGAATAATTGAGAGTAGCAGAATAAAAGATAATAATAGCAAAGTAAATTGTAATATTTTGCAATATTTTCAGTCCAGGCTATTTTCTAAATACACAAATCATCCTCCCAAGCTCATTTCTTCCCACAGCTGGTGGCGCTGGGAGGCAGCACTGGTGCACACTGGTGGGATCACACCCGGCACCTGCCACTGTTTCATGGCTCGATGTTCCGCAGCCAGGGATCTCCTCAGCTGGGAAATCAGGGGCTGAGACAGGCATCTTGCTGCGGAAGGAGTTTGGAGTGGCTCCCGCTCTGACAGCTAAAGTCAAAACACAGCAAACCTTGAAGATGTTTCCATGTAAGACCTTTGGCTGCAGGCAGCTGCTGTGGCTACTCTGAGAACAGCTTTGGTTTGAAACATATTTGAAACATATTTGAAACATTGACATTCGCACCCCCTCCCAGGGGATGCGACGCAGACAGTCCTGTGTGTTCCTCGCTCCTTTTCACTTTCGATCCACAGGGGCCTGAAACTGCCCCAGGGACCCCGCTGCTGCCACTTGCCCTCAGAGCACACGTTCAGCTGGCCCTGGTGACCAGCAGGGCCCAAGATCCTCCCAGTTCACCCTCTCAGCAGTGCCTGGAGCAAAAGTTACATCTTTTAATGTCCTCATCCCACCTGTCCATTCCCATCGCTGGCGATGAGGCAGTACCCATCACCTTGATGCTTCCCAAGCTGCTCCGCTATTGGGTGCCTGAGTGGTACCTCAATCACTGATGGGCATCATAAAAGATAACGTATTTTTCAACATAGATGGCAAGTTTTCACCCAAATGCTGACCTTGGTTTAGGATTTCTCCTCCTTAGCCTTGGGATTTTACCAGCAGAGGGCAGGCCGGGATTGTACCACAAGTGGGAAAAGCAGAAGCGCAGGGAGAGGATTTCAACCAGAACAACAGCACAGCTGAGATCTGTGGTGGTTTTCATGCAGGGGAATTCGGGAGAGCAGGACCCATACCAGCTGTGCAGCAAATCTGCTGCAACCTGAAAGTGGCCTTGTCCCTCCCAGCAGCAGGTGAAGGCTCGTTCCTCAGGATCTTGCACTGCTCACTGTGTGCCGTGAGCAACCCCAGCCAGACCGCGCCAAACGCAGCCCACGCGTTCCCATAGGCCTCTCCATTAGGGCTTTTTTGCCTGAAGATTCAGGATGAAGAGAGTGCACGGAGAGGTTGGGGATTTCCCCTACAGGGTAGATCAAACATTGCCAGGATCTGTTAGAGCAGACATTGAGGCTAAGGAATATCCTGGGAAAAAATGAAGCTCGAGTCCCGGGCTACTGCTGTAATCAGCGTGCTGCTGCAAGGAGAAAACCCCACGGGCCTGAACCGATGCCCTCCCACCCACTCCAGCTCCCGTTTGATTCAGCAGAGATCAGGAAGTGGGGTTTTTCACTGTCTCTGTTTTGTTTTACCACTGTAGCCAGCGGGGCTGGTTTGTACGGCTGCCTCCCACGGAGGGGTATGTGGTTCTGAGGCCACACCAGAGCACTGAGCTCCCACTATAGCCTCCAGCTGGGACAGGGCAGCCCAGGCACCAGCGGCACAGCTTATCATCTATAGCCCTGTTATTGCTCTTGAAGCTTCTCTCTGCTTCCAGACAGATGCTGTGTTACTCCATCACAGCTGCAATTGCTCCCTTCCAGCAATTCCCAACACAACACTTAAGGCAGGGATTTAAGGGCGGTTTTGAAAGGCATTTTGGAGTGATAAGGAGTTATAGGAAAGGAAGTTGGATTCCCACCATTACCTGGAAAATCTGCTGCATCTTTCACAAGCAGGATCATTTACTGGTCCTTTCCTCAGAACAGAGACAGGCTCTCAGCTGTGCCTCTTTGTTCAGTCCAAAGCATTTCCCAACAGCATGAAGCAGCAGGGGTTATTCTGGTCCTGCTTGCAAAGGGTCAGGAGACTGAGGCAAGCCCTTGGAGTCTGGCTTCAAGGCTCTGCTGGACCCGATTTGTTCCCTGACATTTTTGTGGACACTGGTAGCTAAATGAAATTATTTGTTCTCAAGCCACAGTTTATTGCCAGTCTGATGACAGGCATTGCAAACTGTCCGGCTGATTTTGACTCACAGAGTGGTTTGCACAGTAAAAAAATCATGGGACCAGAGTTACCAAGAGCAGCAGCTCTGAAACAACCAGCAGGGATGTTACCTCACAAGTCACATCTTACCTGTTTTGAAGTTCTTTGGGAATAAAATCTCACCTGACACAAAACTACCAGTCATCCAAGATGCTGGAGTAGCAGAATCGATTCACATCAACACCACCTTTCACAACCAGGACAGGGTTTGAAAGACTTTATTTGACACCTTCACAGGATGTCACAGCTTGTGAATCTAACAGCTCTGCACAGTGCAAAGTGAGGCCAGGCTACTTGCTGTAAGCTCTAGTGTGCCAACCAGCAGCAGGAACAATTCAGGTCTCTGAAGACCTCCTCTGACTTTATTAAAAGGGAATATATTGTTCCTGGCTGGTTCTGGCAGTTCAGGACAAGGGTGAGGAGAAGTAGCAGAGGCATTTCTGTGTGTTAAGTGCGATGATGTTTATCAAAACAACTGGGAAGGTCTCACTTCTAAAACAACAGCAGACACATACATCAACATGCGCATGGCAGATACATTTGGTAGGAACACAACCACCAGGTCTACCACACAGCTCGACCCAAGGCACGGGGAGAGCCTCTCCCATCCCAGAGAGATCATCTCCCTCTTTTCCACTTTCCTTTGCAGTGACCATTCCATGTCACTGTGTTCGTGTTACAGTGCTGGAGAGCTGGGCATGAACTGGGTCAGGCTGTTCTGCATGTGTATCCCAGCAAATCAAGGCACAAATGCAGGGAGCAGGTTCTGTTCAGTTGAGGGTAGCGGTGGGAGACCCTGCCCTGGCCACCACAGGAGTTAGGGATATGGCACAAGGGCAGGGTGTCTCGAGAGCTTCAGGTTTCTCTTCCTTTCTGCCCAAAAAAGAGGGGAGGGGAGGACAGCCGGATGAGCAGAGGCGTGTCTGCTGCCTCAGTTATCCCGGGGCACACAGGCTGAGGCACAGAAAGCTCTCAGGAATCAGGACAAGTGCAGACCCAGCACTTGCAGAGATTTGCAGTGCAGCCTCAGTGGGTTTTGGTCCCAGGCCAGGGAGAGGGATGAGCAATGTGAGACCATACCATGGTGCTGAAGAAAGAGAACAGAGACATTGTGGGAGGAGACAGTGAGGGGTGCAGGGCTAAAAGAGAATGAGAGAGGCACTTCAAACGCAGGCTGGTCTGACCTGTTCCCCCCCCTTTGCAGTCACAGCTGTTCAGCAGGAGATGGGGGAGAGACATCTCCAGCAGGGAGACTGACAGAGGAAAAGGCCTTTTCTTCTCACTTTGGCTGTCAGAGCCTCCCCAGTGACAGACGTGCCTTTGAAACCCTCTGTCTCGCCTCTTCACACCCCGGTGCAGAGCAGAGGCTGCAGAAGCCTCCCTCTGCCCAGACAGCCTGGCCGGATATGCTGGCAGTGTTTGTGCAGGGACCCAGCACAGGCCCTGCAGACACGGCAGAGCTTCAGCTCGGCTGTGGGAACGAGCTCTGTTAAACAGTTGCCTCACTCCACCTTAAGGACACATAAGTGGGAAAAGCTGGTAAGGCAGCGAGAAAAGCATGGGATTAGCAGGCAGCCAGAGTGCTGACGGGGCTCTGTCCTGCCCTGTGCAGCAGTGCTGGGGACGGGTGAGCTGCGTCCATCCCTCCACACCAAAATCAGGGGATGCATTGCAGGGAATCAGCGTGAGGATGTCTCTGTCTAGCGGCGCCGAGTCCCCAAGGAAATAAGGCAGTATTTCAAGGCTGGCTGCTTTCCAAAATAGATCAATGCTTGGCTCCACAGAGGGGTTTGCTGGAGGAGGAAGAGGACTGGGATCTCTGTGTGTCCCCTCCCTTGTAGCCAGAAGGGTCTGGCGTACAGCCACGTGCAGACAAGTGCATCGAATTGGATGTGATTTATGTTTGCAGGCATCATGAGGGAGAGGACGTGTGATGGTGAGGCGAGGAAGGCGGTGTGAGGAGGGAGGGAAGAGTAAAGAGAATTTTCTTCATGGATCCTTGGCTTCTGCAAAGCAGGAAAGATGCCTTTTCAGCTGGGTTTGTTCTTAGGCCTGTGGGCAATGAGTGCTGAAGTATTGCTGTCTCTGAAGCAGAGGGAAAGGTCAGAAAGCCCCAATTTCAGTCGCCCAGGAGCGGCAGATCCTGGATGTCCCAACCCTGATCCCAGGTCCCTGCGCAGCAGCACCCAAGGAGGGAGGTACTGTGTAAGCCGGTGGAATGGGGATGCCGGTGGAGGCTGGCGAGAAGAGGAATGTTGCAATTTGGCTGCTCTTGGATGAGCCCTCTCTCAACGCACCCGCTGGTGTTGGCATCCTGGGCATGGCTGCTACGGCTGCTGACGAGCTCATGCCTCGAGCCCTCCGGCTGGAAGAAGCCATCCTGCTGGCCAAGAAGCTTCGACGGGATGGCAGCATGTCACTGGGGACACCACGAAGCGGGGCTGGCCTCACAGTGGGGCTGGGGTACACCAGGGAAGATGCAGTCAAAACAACTGGAGCGGGAGCAGCTTCCCTCCTGGGGACTTGCACGGGGCCAGCAGCGCCATGGAGAAAGGACCACGGCCACGTCTGGATGGGCAGGAGGGAAGCAGCCACAGGCGAAGGCTCCATTTCTGCCACATAATTATTCAGGTGGGAGAGGAGTCGCAGCCGGATGGGGTCGGCAGCATTTTGGCCCTCCAGGATTCCCAGGTACCTGACAACTTCAGTGAGACATTCGCGGAAGCCAATACTCCTGTAATCCACAGCCAGAGCTCGGGCATCTAAGAAGCCTGCAAGAAGAGGACACGGGCGACACTTAAGTCCATGCAGAGCTCAGGAATGTGCTTTGATTTCAGTACCCTCTCTACTGCACTGTGTTTTTCACTTGAGGCACTTTGCTGTGGTGTGATGTTACCACAGCAGACAGCCAAGTGGGTGTCCAAAAGGACTGGACGTTTGCGTGCATGAGAATAGCATCTGCTGTTATCTCATCGGGATCATGAAGCCTCTTACTCCAGCATGTGAAACAAGCAAGAGATTTCTTTAACCATGCTCAGAAAGGAAGATTTTTTTCCTCTTGGACTCTACCAGTTATGGCTGCTGGAGACACAGCTTTGGGCGCTCTTCGCAAATGGACCATCCCCGGTCTTGTGGAACAGGGAACACTGTGTCACTTCAATGCACAGCTGAGCACATTTTCCTTGCCTGGGTCGCAACCTTAATATTTGATTTAAAGAGATGTCTGGCCAAAGGACACAGGACAGCAGCAGAACCAGGACCACAGGGCTGAGAAATCTCAAAGCCACAAAAATCAACCACACAAAAAAGCAACTGACAGCTCATTTTTAGGCTTCTGCTCCCTACTTGCAGCCTCATGAGATGATAAGAAATAAAGCAGAGAGTGTCACAGCGTGGTGAAGTGCTGGACCACTTTGCTTGATGGGGTCTCTTGTGACAATGCAGCCCTTTGTTGCAGTGCAGTCAAACTGAATATCTAAACAAATGATCCAGACCAAGTTACAGCTCTGAACCAAAGCCTGGATGCCAGCAATGTCTCTAGCAAGCCAAAAACGGGTGGTGAGCAAGCCAGAGGCTTCTTTACTGGAGCTGTGATCTCCATCCTGTTAACTGGAACAGGACAGAGGATCTGTGCTGAGGTCTCAGCACAAATAAGACCTTTGTTGAGTTTTGCACAGGGCTCCCTCTCTCTTCTTATAACAACCAAGAAACAAACAAACAAAAAGAACAGAAAGGGAAAAAAGCCTTGTTTATTTGCAGAGTCCCCAGGCAGAATTCAGCCTCTGCAGGAAGTGTATCTCAGGGAGGGGGTAAAGAGTTTAGTATCGTTTTTCTGGATGTAGGCTCCATGTCTGAGCAGGACTCAGCTGGGCAGTGTTTAGCGGCACGCATGACAACAGTAGTGGTGCTGCCCCTGTGGGGCTTTGGGACTCACTTTCTGACATACCCCAGCCTTCCAAATGTATGCATGGGATGCTGGCCCATACGTTAGACATAAGAAAAACAACAGGGCAGGAAATGTCCATCTGCCATTCCTTAAAAAATACTTTCTTTGGGAAGCAGGCAGGACAGCATTCATTTTGGTGCTGGCTGGCACCAGCAAGGGACACCAGCACTGGGATATTGGTTGCTACCAACACTGATGGGGAATTCTCTTTCCAGGCTTTCACCTTCAACTCACCCGTATGCTTATAAGAGCAGTTCTTACCTGTTCCCCCAGTGGCATGAAGCATTTTTAAGTGATCTACTGTCATTTGTAGAATTTCTGCCTTCTCCAGCTTGGAAGATCCCTGTGTATTTGGAGCAGGGGAAAAAGAGCAATTAATCATTTTATAGCCTAGGGTTTTGTGCCTCTCAGGAGCTGGGTTTTTCCTAATGATGTCCTCCTCGAAACCTTCCTGAAGCCCAGGAGTGCTCAGATTGGAGCAGGGCATCCATCCAGGGCATTTGCTCAGTTTTTTACATCAAGTGAGTAGAAAATAGAGCTCTTTCCCAAGATCCCCCAACGCAAATTGAAAATCCCCATTTCTGTTCATCTCCATATCTGCAAAACACTTTTTGGATTGAATTTATCTCCCTAGGGCTCCTGAATGTTCATATTGTTTTACCACCCAGTTTCACCACCTACTTACTCCCTGAAGAGATGATAAGAAAGACAAAGCAATGCTCCAGCCTTGCTCATTCTGAGGGCTCTGCTGTTGCACTGTCGGAGCACAGCCCGTACCGGAGGAGGGGTGGAATCATGGGCACACAAACCTGCTTCTCGAAGGCAGTGGGCACCAGGCGCCGCAGTTCAGAGAGGCTGCTGTTGATACGGTCACGGCGCCGCTTCTCAATGATCTGCAGGAGATTTCCAAGTGGAGAGAAGAAACCACAATCATTTATGGCCACAGCTCATGGATTTAAAGCCCTCATTAACAGCCACAGCAAGCTGGGAGAGCCTTGAACAGGGCTGTGTATGTAAATGTTTTGGGTGCAAAAGCTGAACAGAGAAACATTAACTGACCGGTGTGATAACCCCGGGGTGAAATCGCTCTCCTCCACCCCTGTCCCCACCCCTTTCTGCCACATTTGAAGCCAAATCACTGCAAAAAAAAAATCTCCAGTTGGCTGTGGGGTGAGTTCTACAGAAAATGTAGCAGACAGCAGCGTAAAGTCGATTTTGCACAGTGAGGATGTGCCAGCAGCACAGGGGATCAAGAGGAGTCCTGGCACACAGCTGGGAGCAGCCTGGCCCTCAGGAGGACACAGCACAACCACCCCAATCAACACAAAGGGGACTCACCCCTCTCCGCTTCTTCCTGGCTTGTATTTGGGATGTCGTAGTAGGAGACACAGACCTGGAAACATGTCTGGAAAGGAAGAAGAGGGAATGATTCCTTGCACTATCTGGAGAAAAACCTCTGTTGCACATATTCTCTACACACGTTTGCGATCTGCAGTTTCCGCCCCCCCCCAGATTATGTCTTCTGTGGTTCCCATCTCATTTTTACCTACAACACAGAGCTCAGGAACTGGGGACAGGGAGCCAAACCGAGATGTGAATCCCACTCTCTCCCCTCCAAATCTCCCACCAGCCTTGGGCAGTTTTCTGCACCAAACTGCTCATCCACTATCCTTCAATCTCAGCCCATGCTGGCATCTCCACAGGGCTGGAAAAGCAGCAGTCTGGGCTCTGTAGTCATGGCCTTGTCTTTCCTCCATGTGCAAACCTCCTGGCTCTCATGTCTGAGCCTGCCTTGTCTGCAGAGCTTTGCATCTCGGAGCTGCAACAGCACAAACACACACTGACCTCCCACCCAGGGTGGCAGCAAAAGGCTGGTCACTCCTCAGGGTGAGGCTAACAGCAGTGTTGATGTGGTTTCTGAGGGCTTCCTGCAGAGTTGCTTCACAAACCACGATTTCTGGGGTGGGCCACGATATTTTGACTACAGGGACAATTCTGAACTAGACGGAGAGGGGCCAGGAGCTGGGCAGGAGGAACACTCCGCAGAAGCTTATGGAGCAGGGACCCTGCAGCTGGCTGACAGCCCTGGGGACCAGCTCTGCTCGAGGGATGAGGGAGATGGGCCCCCAAAACATTCAGTGCCTGGTGGGCATGGGCAAGGCTGAAGACGGCAAAGGTCAGCACTAGACAGGCACAGGGAGGCACAGCTCAATCCTCAGGTCCCCATGGAGATGAAGTCCCTCTAGGGATGGATAACTGGGCGTGGGAAACTTCTTGGAGCAAGCCCCCTCTGCTGGGCCACCTTCCACCTCTCCCAGGGAGGGTTTCTCCCTCCAGAAAGTGGGACTGGCTTGGGGTTGTTTCTGCGCCTTATGAAACTCAGCCTGGAGAGGTTAACACGCAGGCGAGATGGCAGACTGCAACCCCGCCAGCACAGTGCTCCGGAGGGACCCAAAGATCGCTCAAGACATACAAATCTGGAAAGGGGCATCTGGATTCACCCCGTCAAATCAAAATATTTTTCAGTTTGACAGAGCATTTTAATAGCAGTCTATTAAAGATGTTTCTGCAGAGACAGTGCTGTCTGCACAGCAAGCCAAGAGTTACACCAAACTCAGCCCATTAAAAATACATTTTGTTGGGCCCAAGTGAGGTGCTTTCAGAAGTGTTTTTACACAATCAGGCAAAATAACACATTCTTCTACTGCCTTCTCCACTCATCTCCACACAGGAACTGTGTCTGCTGGGTGGGCTTTCTCTGGGCAGAGGTGCTGGCTGCCTTCGCAAGCACCAACACGCATTGCCAGAACACATCAAGGCGCACACGACAAGCGTGTATGAGAAGAAATGCACTCCGTATGGCTGTTGGGGGGTTGTAGGTGCAGGAGGAGGCACTGAATTCACTCGGCAGTGCAGGAATGCTGAGTACGCACTCAAGGAGTCTGTAACCATGAATTCTAAGTCTCTGCAGAGCCATCCAAACACATTGCTCTTTGTGAGCTACAGTCTCAGATCTGGATACAAAGGCCTAGCTTACTGCAAAGTATATTTTTAAAATATGTGTGGCAGACTAGAACCACATAAAGATACCATAACTATATTCTTTGATGATTTTTGCATTGCTCTTCTGCTTGATTTTATAATTCACAGCATAACTTTGGCTGTTTATTCAAAACGAAAAGCAAAAACCCCAAGCAAACCACACAGCATCTTGCACTTCTGCAGTGACCCAGAGTCTAAACTCACTACACGCACTGATCCAAGCCTCACACCCGGTCACACCCGAGCTCTTGCCCAAACCACATGACCGATGGATAATGGGCTGGCAACCATCCTCTCTGCCCATTCCACCTCACTCCCTACCTGGAAGAGTTTCCTTTTGCCCAAGCCGCCAGTGTCCCATGCAGGATGGCACTACCTGGGGTGCAAACTCACCAGGGCAAGAAGAGCTCTTTTGGCCATGTGTTTGCATGGCATGAGCAACGCCCATGTGCACAAATGCCATCAGATCACAGCGCTGCCCGGTTCTACAGCCGGCATAAGAAGACAAACATTTTAGCAGTGCCATAAAGAGATCAAAAATTCATTACAGTAGACTGAAATAAAGCTTTATGATGATTCCTCTATTTCGTCCACCGAGGCATCAGAGACTGATTGTGCTGCACAGATAAGAAGAGGTGGGATATGTTCCATGTGCAGCAGGAAGGTAGGTTAGATACTGATCTACTTTGAAAGTGAGGGGTCAGTGAATCTTTGCAGAACACTCCATGTCGGATAGGCCCGACTCTGCTGTGCCCGAACCAGTGAGGAGAAGAATCATTAATTGAGTCCCATGGGAACCTGAGCTTGGCACTGGGCAGGGTGACTTCTCTGCTCAGGACACCAAGCAGCAAAAGGGAAATAATTCATCTGGGGCCTCTGCTGGGCACTGAGGGAGGAGGACACTTGGCTACTCAAACATGAGTTCAAAAGCAGCTGATTTTTGGACGAGAGCAAGTAACAGAGCCGTTCCTTCATCCCCAGCGACCAGGGATGCCCGCGACCGCCAGCTCCGCATGGGGCCCCGGAGCCATGAGCGCTCAGCCAGGAGCGCGGCAGAGCCCGAAGGACCCCGCAGGGGTCCGGTCCTCGCTATTTCACCCAGCAGCAAAGCCCCAGGGCCGAGCCTGCAGCCCGGCAGAGACGGGCAGGAGCCCCCGCGCGGGCTATGCGGGGCCGCTCGGAGCCCCAGCGGGCGCGTTATAAAGGCAGCAGCGGAGCACAAGGGTTTCCCACGCAAAATCTTCCCCGCAGCCCTCGGGCGGGAGCGGGGGCAGAGCCCCGCGAGCCACCCGGCTCCGCGCTCAGCGGGGCTGGGAGGGGAACCACGCCGCCTTCGATGGGGCGTTTTCTGGGCTGCGATAGCGCCCGGCGCTGCTTCAACCCTTCCCGTAGGGCGTGCGGATCCCCGCCGGGTCAGCCGCAGCGCCCGCACCACGGCGGGGCCGAGGATCCAGCCCGGCACCCCCCGCCCTGCCCCCGGCGGGGGATGTGAAGAGCCTGGCGGCTCCCGAGGCTCCCGCGTGCCCTGTCCCGGTTCCCTCCTGTGCCCAGGCGCCCCTCACCTGTACTCCTCCTCCCGGCCCACGTCGATGGTGCCGTCGGATTCGGTGTCGGAGGAGCTCTCCTCACACAGCCGCTTCATCCTGGCGGCACCGGGCACGGACACCGGTACCGGGCAGCGTTCCCGCGTGTCCCCGCGTCCCGCAGGAGCTGCCCCGTTGCGCGCCGGCTCCTCCCTGCCCGCTCTGCTTTTCACACCCCAGTTCCTCCCGCCCCGGCTCCCCGTTAATGAGGCTCCTCCCGCCCCGGCTCCCCGGTTAATGAGACTCCTCCCGGGCTCCCCGGTTAACGAGGCTCCTCCCGGCTCCCCGGTTAATGAGCCCACATCGCCCGACAGTGTCGGATCCCGCACCGCCGCTCCCCGGTTCCTAGGCTCTTTCCCCCGCCCCCTCCCGCTCCTGGTCAGGATCCCAACTCTTCCTGTAAAAGGCTCGGTCTGTGTGAACCGTCTCGTGTCCCCCTGCCCGCGCCCGCCCCCACCAGCCCCCCCCCACCGCACATTGGCCTCAGCCCCAGTTTAAAGGGACCGGTGACCTCACTGGCAACAGAAAACCGTGGGAAAGCGATGGGACTGATAAAGCCCTGAGTTGTTTCAGGGAAAAATCAACATCCAGCCCCACACGCACACACATGTCTGCCCGGCTCCGCGCCGCACAGGCACTTCGGGAGACTTTATGATTCAGATGGAAACCAGCTTATTCGATGCTCAAAGGGCCCTGGTCTGGGATTAATCAGTGGCTGAGGGCACCATGCTCATGCTCGGAGGCACTGGGATGGATTCTGCACCCAGCACTGTGCCACAGCAGTCCCTGCCACACTCCCACAGCCTTGGAGCATCTTCCAGTACCAGCTCATGGCCATTTAAGACCTGCTCTGTAAAACTAACCCACCAAAGCCCAGCTTTAGGTTTTATGACCCTAGGATGAATTGGTGTTTTCTTGTCTCATTCCATAATGCTGGAAAATTTGATCCACAGTCCAGCAACCAGCGAGAGCATCTCACTTTCCCTGAGCTGGCAGGAAGGAGGTAGGAGGCTGTTTTTGAGAGCCCAGCACTGCTCAGATCCCCCAAGGCAGCAAAAACCCCTGTGCGTGTGGGAGAGAGAGGGGAGGAGGGAGAGAGCTGGAGTGGAGGTTCTCAGTGCAAAAATAATGCCTTTTTTTTTTCATAAAAAAATATCAGCGCTGAGATCTGGCAACACGTGGGCTTTCCAGAGCCTTTTGCAAAGCCCATGGTGGTGATAACAGCCTGTCACCACTCAGGCAGCCAAGCCGGCCTGCTGCCCATCTCCCATGCATGGAGGCACCCAGTCACGTGGTCGGGTGCTCCCTATCTGCTTCAGCCATCTCTGCCGGCTCACCCACACTGCACCCGCCAACCCTGAGACGTCTGCAATCCCCAGCTCCTCGCAAGCAGCTCCTGGAAAAGCCAAATGCCAGCGCCCAGCTGCCCTTTGCCCACGGCAGCCCCAACCCAGCACACAGGGGCAGCACAAGCCACTGTCCCAATGACTATTTTTTGAGACTGAACCACATCATCCTCCCTCCCAAACTGAAAAAACAGAGCCCCAAGCAATCATCCTGCATTGAATTGGAAAATTGACACTGCAGAAGTGTTTTTAAATACCAAAAAAAAAAGAGAATAAAACATTTGCTTTAGGTTATAGCACTTTGTTTCTATAATTTTGATGTTTGGTTTTCAATTTTCACTATAAAAACTGGTCAAGAAACCAAGCTGTTATTAGCTTACATTTCAAAAAGAAAAGTTACTTTGAACGACAAGAATCAGAAATGTGTTATTTTAGCAATTGAGGCCCACTCCTCCTCCCATTCCAAAGTGATTTCAGTTAAAAAGACATACATCTCCAAACTAAACTTCCCATAAATGTGTGGTTTTGAGAGATTAATGCTCTTTCCACTGATAAAGCCATTTAAATGGGATCCAGAGACTGGTTATTTCAGGCTCTTGCTCATATCACAATGTGCCTGAGCCAAGCAAAGCCCAGACTTGCCACAGAGGAACACTTTTCTACCCCATTAGAAAGGAATTCACTGTCCAGACTCCATCTTTTCTGGGCCTTGTCTAAGCATCATTATCTGGGTTCAATTGAAGTGTAATTGGCAACATGTTTTTCTAGGATTACACTTCATTATGAACTGAGTGGGGCCCTGAAACCCACTTCTCCTGTAATCAGATCCGTTTCCCAGCCTGTGCTCCTGGAAAGCCGTTTAGAATTGTCCCCAGCCAGCCCCGGGGAATTGCGAGGGCCATCCCAGGCACCCCAGGATCAGCTGTCCCTGGCCGTCGCCAAAGCAGAGCCAGCACTGAGCCCCCTCGCAGGCCGGTTTGATGGAGATGACAGGGAAGGACTAAACAGGCTAGTGGCATGTGAGGGAAGTCAGGTTTAGGCAAGCATCGCCCATGTCTTGTGGGAGAGAGCGGGCAGCTCAGCTCCACTGTGGACATGGCATGGTGCTGGGAAAGGGGAGATGAGGTCTAAGTGCAGACATCGGGTGTCTGCCACCTGCTTGCCTCCCACCAAGCATCCCTGCAAGCCATTCCCACGGTATGCATGCTTGTGGTGGCAAAGCCTGGCCCCAAGTGCAGAGCCACAGACAGTGGGTGACCAACCTCTGCCCAGAGCAGATCAGAGCTTCCCCAGAGAGCTATGGGACTGGCCACAGCCAAGAGAGGGAATTATTAGAGGAAAACTTTCCCCAAGCTTGGCTCAGTGTTCTGGGCTGTTTCCCCTCCTGCACAGCCTCTAGGAACTCAGCAAGCATTGCTGCACTGCCTGTCCCCGTCCCTGGGACCCCTGGGTGACCCTCTGGAACTCTGGAGGCTGGTGAGGGCTGTCCCCACTGTGGTCGCCTGTGCCTCTGCGTGGTGGGAGCTGGTTCCAGAGGACGGGTGTCACGAGGACAACGCTAAGCCATCCACCACATCCAGCACTAATTGACTACCCTGCTTTGCAGGCCAAGGAATAAGTGAGCTGCGAAGATTGATGTCCCTCTCAGCAGCAGGAAAAACTCTCCCGGTCAGGGCTGAGGGTGGATCCCTGCCAGGGACCGGGGATCACCCAGGTCTGCCGGTGCCAGCCCACACCAGGGGAGAAGGGCTCCAGCCCGAGGATCCCTGGGAGGTAAGGGTCAACCCAGCCATCATCCCCCACCCAGTGCTGGGACCATGGTCTCTCCTTCCCCTCCCTCAGGCTCAGCTCTGGGAAACGTCCCCGGAGAGCAGCCAGCTGTGAAAAGCTGCAGCAGCTGGAATGTGGGAGGGAGGGAAACGCTTCTGGAGAGCCAGAGGCAGCAAGAGCAGGACTATCTGTTACCTTCCCGTGAACTGACACCTCTGATTTAACCCCGTGCATGCCTGGAATGCCCTGTCCACAGGTCTTCAGTCAACATCACCTCCCAACCTCAGGTCCTGCCACTGGCTGCCAGACCCACAGCTGTAATTTCAAAAGCAGAGGCCGCGCAGGGATGCTGGATGGGATTCCTGGCTGCAGCGTTGTGGACGGGCTGCCTTGTTCTGTGGCTAAGCAGAGAGATTAATCACAGCCAGGAGAATCACGCAGAGCTTTCAAGGAGGCGATTTGGGATGAAAGCGTGTAGGTACGAATACGATATCACCTCTGTGTTTTGTCAGATCTGGAGCACAGCCAGGAGAGGATTGTTTGCCATGGCTGTGCTCCAAGCCAGAGGCTCTCAATTGTGAACTCACCCCCCCGCTTCCCTGGCCCACGCAATTCAGAGCTGGCCCAGCTGACTGCTGGGGTAGTCCAGGGGAAGGAGAAACAACATTTTCCCACAAACCCGTGGCCTCACCCTTCCCCAGACAGGGATGGGGCAAATCCTGTATCTGCTCAGGGCCGACTGAAACTCGGCACGGCCCTCGCCCTGGCAGGGCTGCCCTCACACCCATTGCCCTGCGGCAGGTCTGCTCCCGGCTCTGCTGCCGTGGCCGGGAATGTGGCTCAGCTTGGGCAACCGTGCAAACCCTGTGGGATGGGGCACCATGAGGCCACACCACCAAGGCTCGCAGCCGGGACACCTTGGAGGTGCTGCCCGTGAGACAGTGCCTGTGCCCTTGGGCCCTGCCCAGTGCAAGGCTGGGACCCACAGCCACAACCGCCAGGCCTAAGGTGGCTTTGCCACCGCGTCCCCAGGCCAGCAGGGCTGGAGGGCTGTCAGGGACAGAATCGCCTTCCTGTGCTGGAAGTACATCCCCACGGAGAGCATCAGACACCAGCGCTTTATTCCTGGCTGCCCCTGACAGAGCTCAGCTCCCTCTCCCTAATGACACTCAGGCACTGGGCACTTGCTTTACAGCGAAGAAGCAGTGGGCAATAATTAATATTGCACCAGCCCTGTGACAGCCGGGGTTACTGGCTCATCCAGGAGTCTGAACAGAGGTCAGGGCTCCCCTGTGGCTGCACAGACAGGGCCCAGAGACTTTCTGCTGGTGGACACAGGTCTGCTCCTCTCTTGCCTTTGGAACCTGGAGAGGACGATGTGGACAAGGAGGGCTGCTGTGGTACAGGACGGTGTGCAGGGACGGTGTGCGGGGACGCTGCAGCCCTCCATGCTGCACCAGGCTCTTTGGCCCTTGGCTGTCGAGGCAACTGGGCCAGCCTGGAGGTGCCAGCCTCACTCCTGTCTCTTGGCACTGGGAGGGCACAGATGGCCTTAAGGCTGCACCGACGCTAAAGCAACAGGAGGAGCTGGGATGGAAAGACCCCTGGCTGGGGAAGCGAGGCCCTGGGCTCCCCTGGGCCTGTCCCCAGGGCTGCGGGGAGCACAATGCCGTTTGCGACTTGACCACACCAGGAGCCCTTCCCTACCCAGCCCCAAACTACAGCCCTTCAAAAGGCCTGATCCCCCTCCCCTTCCCCCAGCGATGCTAATGCCAGGGCTCTTCTCAGGAACCCTGGGAGAGACCAGGCTGGTAGACAGTTCCACCACTTGTGAAATGTGTGTTTAGCGATCTAGTGAGTAGACAAGAACAAATACAAACAAGCTGAGCTGGAGAGCCCCTGCCCCTCCGCCCTGCCTGGAACACACCAGCCCCACAGCCTTTCTTCTCTAAACCACTTCAAACTTCCATTTCTTCTGAAGCCACAACAAGGCACACTTTGTAAAGCAAAAGAGTAAACAGCAACTTTCAGCTTAAGAGGAAAGCAAGGGGTTGGGACTGTTTTTAATTACTGGATTTTAAAACGAGCTTTATTCGGTTAATTGCTTTCTGTTGTAAAATGTTCTTCTGCACACAGCCCTGGTTCTGGCTGCATCGCTGCCGGCCAGATGGCATTGCAGAGGTAATGACAGCATCTGCCTTCACTGAGTGGGTACGCAAGTGCCTTTAACATTCACAGACATCCCCCCATCCCCCGAGCCCTCCCAGCCTCATGGAAATGACACGAGGCACCAAGATTTTGCTCAGACAGGACCAGTGGTTTGGCATGTCCAACTCCCATCACTTCCAAAGGATCAGAGGAAGAGCAATCGGCACGCACACCAAAGCCTCTGCAGCATCTCAAACTGAGTTCCCGAAAGGGCTAATTGCTGTTGACTGTCTTGGTTGCAGCACGTTACCTTCCTCATCTGGTGTAATAACTGATGTTCGTGCAATTGCACTGCACTCAGCTTGACCCAACTCACCCATCTCCTCGAACAGGGGAGAATGACAGCACTGCGATGTCTGGCACGGCATCCAGCGTGCGTGTAGGCATGTGAACATATACGTGTGCACGTGGCTTGGTGCGGTAACGCGAAACAGATTCCAACTGTATCCCTGATGATCACAACCAGCTTGGAAGATGCCCTGAATCCCAGTGGAGACAGGAGGATTAAAAATAGAGAGCCAACTAAGAGGTGCACAAAAGGACCTTTAGCAAAACGCCACCAGTGCAGAGCTGAAGTTGTCACTGTGCTGGGGACAGATGGCACGGGAGAGGGGGCAGCGGGAGGCTCTTTTCCAATTGGATCAGCCTCAGGAGGGAAAAAGTGATGAAAGGAAATGGAGCAGGAATGGCCTTGGGCTCCCTGCACATGGAGCTGCCAGGAAGCCCCTAAAGCCCTGTGGCTCCTCGCTGCAGCCTGGGCACCACAGGGGCTTCCACGAGGCCCCGGTGAATGGGTGCACACTCTCTCCTCCCTTGCCAGCCTAGAAAATACCATGAGGAAGTGCACACGTGTGTGGGAAAATAGGGACAAGGACCCTCCAGTCCTCATTCAATAGGGCCAGGGACCATCCCCTGCCCCTCCACACACCAGGCAGCATCTGCTGTCTCAGTTAAGACAAGCTTCAAGCACAGAGGAGAGAAGTGCGCATCCAAAGGGCTTCCAACGCCACCAGCCCTCAGCCAGAGAGGCCCCAGGGTCAGGGGCTGTGCAGAGTTCTGGCCAGAGGCTGAGCCTGCAATGAGCTGGCTGGCTCGAAGGGAAGCCACTGTGCTGCCGTTCCCTCCAGCAGTGAAAGCTTGCAGCTTTCCAGCTGCTCCCCCCCAGCAGAGTCCCCTCTAACCCATGCTGGTGCTTTCCACGTGGCTGTCTGAACAGGCAATCTCCTTCCCAAAACCAAACATAGGAGACAACATCGACTGCAGCGCAGGACAGGCGGGGAAGCATCCAGCCCTCCCTAGAGGCTGTTCAAAGCAGCCCTGGCAGCCGTGCCACGCAGGGAGCTGGCTGTGCCCGTGGCCACAGGCCACTTTCCTGCTGAGGAGAGCTTTCCTGTGCCGCAGTGGCAGGCTGAGCTGCTCCTGCCAGCAGCCGGTGATGAATGCTCACTTTCTCTAATTGAATAGCAGGAAGTTAAATCTTGTTTCTTTGCCTTTCAGGCTGTCAGCTGGAACAATTGCCCACCTGTGGCACCACCCCGGGGATATAAATAAGGAACAAAACACAATGGTGCCAGAGGAACAGACTGAATTCCAAGAAGATCTCCCGATACTGTATGCCACATTGTGTGCCCACACAAGAGAGAGGTATCTGTGCTGCAACAGGCATGCAGGCAGTCCTGCACATTTCCAGGCAGCCACGCAGGCAGGGTGGTGCGGGAATGGGGTGCAAGGCAATGGGAGTGAACATGCAGGGGCCACATACACAGCACAGCCGAGGTGCACGCATGAGCAGGCTGAGCCATGACGAGCGGCATGTGCACGGGCTCATGCAAGCGTGCACAGCTATGCAAGTACTCCTGGGTGACACATACCGCTGCCAGATTAAGTGTGAGGTGTTTTGCAGCAGCTGGGATGGCCGGTGCTCCTGTCTGGGACGTTGAGTTTGTCCTGCAGCTGCCCAGCGTCTCCAGCATCCTGCGCAGGCAGCGTGGAGGCAAGCGAGCGCTGCCGGCTGTCCCGGGTGCTTGTTCGCCTGCTCCATTTCCTACTATGCCAGGCATTCTGACAGACTGGCTGCGAAGCCAAGAGCTCTTTCCTAAACTGTGCCTTCCTTCTCTGCCACCCAATGTGCTTCCCTGCCACCTCCAGCACTCGCATCATCAGCTCACAGCCGGGCCCAGCGCTCCTGCCATGATGCTCCCAAGGTGACGGCAGTTACAGCAGGGCCCAGTCTGATGGTTACGCACAACTGGAAGAAGCCCAGCAGAGGATGAGGATGGAGGAAGCCCGCTGCGAGCTGCACAGACCCTCCATGCATGGCGGGAAGAGGGGGAAACATGGTTGGGAGGGCAGTTGGAGACACCGATGCACAAACATACATAGGCCAGCATTGTTGCCATGAGAGGAAATTATTAATTTGCTGGGAATAAAGTTGGCAGCAAGTCAAAAATCCATCCTCCCGAAGTGCTGGGGAAAAGCCTCACACCCTCCCTGAGAGCAGCCCTGTCACCTTTGTGCTGAGAGCCAGACCTGACAAACAGGTGTCTTTCTGGGCACCAGGTCCCCACGCCAGGATGAAATGCAACCCAGGCTCTGCTAAAATGCCGGGAGCCCTCGCCCCTGCCATGGGACCCAGGGTGCCCTGACCCCACACTCTCAGCTGAGCCCCCACACCAGCAGCCCTGTGTCAGTCTCTGCAACAGCCGCCCACGAACGCCACAGCCCTGTTTGCTTTCCGCTGCTCCATGGCCGCCCTCCCTCCAGCTCCCTGAGCGGGAATCTGAGTATTCAGGGCTCGGCAGTCTGAATGAAGCCAGATCTCTGGATACATTCCTGTGGGTTTGGTTTTTTTTTTCCTTCCCTTTTTCTCTTTATCCCGCCCCCCCCCCCCCTCGCTTGGCACAAGCTAAAGGATTCAAAAGGAAGCCAGGCTTGGCAGACACAGGGGGAGGAGGGAGTGGGGAGATGAAAGAAGGTCTCTCTCTAGCTTTCTCTTCCAGTTCCCACACTCAGCCCAGTGCGCAGACCTCCTAATGATTCCCAGCCGCACCTGGAGGAGGCCACCCGCCGCTGAGGAAGTGGGGGCCTGTTTATACAGCCACCAGGAAAGGACCCCAGCGCCCAGCTACGCTGCACAGGGTGGCCCCACAGCCCAGGGGACAAAGTGCCCAAGACAGCCACCTCGTCTCAGCACCTGAGGTGGCTACCTTGCCATGGTGCCCGCAATGGCAGCCCTGCCTTGGTGCCTCTCCAGCACCTGTAGACATGGTGCCCCCCCATGCCAGAGCTGGCACTGAGGAAAACCTCTTCATTCCAAGCTTAGTGTGCTTCAAGCAGCTGTCCTTCCCCATGAAGGACGTACCCCATGAGGTGGTGGGTTGAGGAACACCTGGAGATTCAGATTGCCCCCAGGGCAGCCCTGAGGCAGAGATGCCCACTCGCACACTGCCCAACACATGCATGAAGGGAAAGGAGCAACAGGCGGCACCACAGAAGGCAGCGATGCCACCAGGAGCACATTTGCCCACAAAGGATGTCTGTGAGAGGGACACCTGCCATCATCACACCTTCCTGCCACAACACACAGCCCTTCACACCCTCTCATGGTACCTGCTCAGCAACACAACCATTCCTGTCCCCACCCCCATGGCTGTGGCAGCAAAAACGGGCCCACCATTCTGTGAGCTAAACGCATCCCCGTTGTGATGGACATGAATTTCCACTCCACGCAACCATTTCCACTCACACACAAATTCCTGACAGATGCAGCCCAAATGCAAGCGCTGCACGGGGCTGGCAGAGCCAGGGCTCCCTCACAGGACAATCAGAGCACATTTCCCCTCATTTATCATCCCTTCTCACACAATTCCACAGATAAATGCCATACAAAAAGGTCTGGTTGTTGGGACTGGAAGCAGTCCTTGTTTTGGGGCAGACAGCATCAACTCTGCCACCTGTAGATGTGAACTTGCACAGCCCTGAATGGGTTTGATCTATCTCGAGGGGGAAACCGCTGCTCCCCGCGCACTGCTGACAGCCATGGTGACAAGGACAGACGCAGCACAAGCCAACTCCAGCTGCGGGGCTGCTCACGGGTACCACCAGCAGGCAGAACGCGAGCTCCCACCAAGCAAAGCTTAAAAATTCAGAGCCGATCCTGGGATCTGCAGCCCCTTTTTGCCACAGAGAGAAGGAATAACCACACAATTCATCCTAAGGGAGAAAAAAGCAAAAGTCTCATCCTGTGTGCAGGACTGCTTCATGCTATCCACAAGAATGTTATTTATGTATATATATTTTAAACAATGCTGCCATCTCCTCTCAAAGGATGTAACCAGAAAATCGGGCACTGGTGGTGCCAGGCTCACAGCAGCACGGGGCTGGCTGTCACTCCCTAGCAGATGCAACCACACTCGCCTGGCATCGGCAGCCCCAGGGCTGCAGGGAACCTCCTTTCTTCTCTGCAGGATTATGTGCACGATCCTATCCAGCACAGCCCCGCCAGCAACGCTTTGAAGTGCAGCCCTGGTAATGAAGCTTGCGCTGCAGGAGTGGGAAAATGCCAGGACAGAGAGATCTCTGCCTCCATTGCTCACTGGTCTGGGCACAACTGGGAAAACGAAGCAGTTTTTAAAAGGCAAATCCCCAGGCAGGGAACCGGGCACAGCAGTTCTGCACTTACAAGATCTTTGCCCTCTTGCATTTTGCTCCAGCCCAGTAACAAAAGGGTTATTTCCACCAGCATGGGTAACACACAGAGCCATCCCCACAGCTACCTTAAGGACCAACATAAAGCTGTGGAAGCCGCTGGCCCCCAGAGGAGTCCAACAAGCACTAAGGAGGGTGGCAGGTGGGTCCAGTTACCCCACTGACTCCTCCTGGCAAGGGGCCAGGCCTTAAGCAGAAACCGCCTGGTGACTCTTCCAAGGAGCTGGCCCGGTGTGGAGCTGCCTCTTGGCAGAGGGAGATGCCAGCTTCCTCTGTCAGCAGGGTGATGAGCAGCTTCACACATGCTCCGTTGAGTCACTGTTCGTTGGTGGCCTCCCCAGCACGGGACAGCTGAGCCCAGCACCCGGAGTGCGCACAGGGGAACCATTTTAGGCTTCGGTGACAGAGGCATCAGTGAATGCTGCTATAAATAGAGGTATCGAAGGAACGAGATGGTCAGGCTGTCCAAACCCTGGCACGGCCCCACCAGCACTGATAGCAAGTGCCCTTCGCCTGTTCTGTCACCACCAGGTCCTCTTATCTGTTCTACCAGCTCCGGGTGTTTCTGTCACCCTGTCACCAGGTGCCCTGCCCTGACATTTCAGCCTCCTGGGATGTCTGCATGTCCCCGCTCGCATTTATTGGTCCCTGTTCTGTACTCCAGAAGGGATGTGAAACAAAATGCACTGCAGGGCTGAGGTGGAGTTCTCCTGCAGAGCCTGGGACCTGTCACTGCTGACACCACCCAACTGTCAGGGCAGCCCTGTGCTTGCATGGCCCCTGCCCACTCAGACATCAGTGGAGTTACGAGGTGTTGCTCTGCTTAAGAGCACTCCTGGATTTCTGCTTTTATTCTGCAAGGAACCAGAGCTACCCTACAGACCTGACTTTGCCTCTGGATCATTCTGATCTCTGTTACGGTGATGGAGAACTGAGGCAGGAAGGTGTCCTGACTTACCCTGTGTACATGAGGACAAGGAGAGCCGAGTCCACACTGCCTGACCTCCCTGCCATGCGGCTGGTCAGGAAGAGAATCACAGCCTCACCAAGAGGCCCCACAAGTTCTTGGGGTTAAATTCTGGGTTGTCATGAAAAGCTGTTCTTGCTCTTTGAAGACTGTGATTACCTTGTGAAAATCCACGATAACAATAGCTGAGTGGCAGCAAAATTCTCCATCAGCTCTGCCTCTGCTTTCTCCTCCATACCCGTTATTTTAAAGCACTCATTGCAAAGCCCTTCGATGCCTGATGAAAGGAAAAGCTCAGAGAACAGGCAAAAGAAATAACTCAGGCTTGCAGCAAACTAATGATAAAGACATTACAGACCCAACTGTACAAACCTCCCGTTGCCCACATCGCCCAGTGGCTCCTTTGGCTGCAGTGCTGGTCCCCAAGAGCAAGTCAAGGGCTTGGGGTAGTCTTTGCCAGCTCTTGGCTTTTGGCAGCCTCAGCAGAGCCAGCTCTTGGCTTTGGCATGGACATCCCGAGCTCTTGGGGTTGGGTGGGCCCACCTGGACTTTCACTGATGCAACATCTGCCTTAGTAGTGCTGGAGTTTGATTGTTTTCCCCCAGGCACCTGGTGGAAGAATATGCAGGACTGGGGAGGGGCAGCCCCAGTAAACAAAGCTACAGGTAAACACTCTCTGGGAGGGCAATCCACCTCTTAAAGGAACACCCTTAGAAGATGCTGCCCTGGGGCCTATGGATATTCCTTGGCTATATTTGGTGACAGATGAAGAATTTGTTGCTTCCCCTTAACCATCTGTTAACCTTACTGGCAGCGAGAAGCCAACACTAGACCTGCAGCGTCGCTATCCAGATAAACTCAGTACTTCAGCAACAATAAATCTCCTCTAAAAAGCTTTTGCTGCCTCCCACCTGTTGGCTGGGAGAGATCAAGCTGACAAAAACCTTCTGCCAAATTTTATTTTTATCCAGGCCTTCGTCACGAGCCCAGGTTACAATGAAAGCCTGTTTATGATGCAGAGGGATGTAGCTGCATCACAGCACATCTCTCAGCTCTAGAATCCCACCTCTCCCAGTTCCCAGATAGCTACTTTTATTACATCTTCTGAATTCCATTAAATCCCCAAACCCCTTTTTATTCTCATCACTCCCGTTCCTTCAACCATAAAACCTGGGAGGTCCCAAAATGAGAATACAAACCCTCCTGGTGGCTGCACCAGGGAGCCAAAGTACCCATTGTGAGAAAGAGCAACAGTGAGAGCCCAGCTGGGACCAACACAGTTTATTACAGAAAAACACCCAGAGGGGTTTCATTACCATGGAAGTCCATTCACAAGACAAACCGCTGGAGGACAATGAAGTGCAACCCACAGCAACAACACACAGCAGGCAAGGCCAGTCGCCAGCCAGCGCAGCACAAGAGGCTCGACTGCACCGGCGCACTGGGAGAAGAGATGTGCCCAACCGGTCCTGGGGACCACATCACTCCCCCAGCCCCAGAGGATGTCACAGGTGGGCACACCAGGAAAGCACACAAGCAGCAAACCCATGTCTGCCAGTCACAGCAGCAGAGGAGGAAAAAAAACACATAGGAAGCCACGCAGATAAAAGCAAATGGGGCACCAATGGCAGGAAGCGAAAACCCTCCCTGTGCAGGAAGGACTCGGGAGGTGCAAAGGGAGGTCTGGCTCACTTGGGGCTGTTTCCCAAGCCCCATAAATCCCAGCGAGCCCCTAAGCTGCCCTAAGCAGAGTCACTAAAACTCCTGCCTGCACTGGGCCCTGCCCCGCAGCTCCCTGTGCAACTCAAGGGCTGGAAAGACAGCAATGAAAGCTGCAGAGCTCCAGAGCCCTTCCCCAAAACTACATTACGTTGCCTCCTTGGAGCTAACAGCACCTTCAGACAGGGCACCTCCCCCTGCCATGCTCAGCCCAGCCCCACTCCTCACCCACAGTGCCCACCCTCCATGGCACACGGTGCAAGCACCCATCCCCAACAGCTGTGCTTGCACCCTCTACCCCATCCCACCAGCACCCTGCCCTGGCCAGGGTTCCCCCAGGACTTGCTGACATCCCTACTCCTGTTGCAACGTCACCTCCCAGGCTGGCAGGAGGCCCCGGTACAGCCCATCTGCAAGCTGAGTTTGGCTGGGCTTCCACGATGCAATCTTCAGGAAACACCTTGGAGATGTTTACTGGGAGGCCATGCTCATATCTCCCTCCTAGCTGCCAAAAAGGACTCAGAGATGCAGTTCAGATCCCAAAATCTAGGGTTCACATTAAAAAGATGAGACCTTTTTATAAACCTGTGTATTAATAGATGTTACCAAGATGCTAATTTCTTTCAAGGCTTTTTGTTTGGATTTCAGACCCTCCTCCGAGGTGTTTGTCACCCAGATGTGACAAAACCCACTGTCAATGTGAAATGGCTCAGGGGGAAAAGAAAAGTGCAATTTGCTTTTCACTGCTGGAGCAGGGCGCAATGAGAAAACAGGCTCCCACACCACCAAAGGCATCACTGTCTTGTTTATGCACCGGTCAAAGTGTGGCAAATTGAGCTCTGGCCTCACAGGCAGGAAGGGCTGAGCTGCTTCAGCTGAAACCTCCCCGCAAAGTCAAGGCAGAAAAGAACCTGGGAAAATTTCAGCTCATGGAGCTGGTGTTTACAGAAAATTACTACGTAGTAACACTGGGCATCCTCTGTGCCCAACCAGGGGTGCACAGCCTGAAAGGAAAAACAACCACAAGAAAGAAGTAATCTTTAAATTTTCACCCCAAGAGCATCCTTTGGGCCAGGGCTTTGTGCAGGAACATCAGTACAATGGTCACACCGATGCTGGAGCGGCTCTCCAGTTGATTTCTCTGCCTGCTTTTTAATCAGGGGTTTAGCTCTCTCACAGCATCACTAGCAGAGGTGGTATTTTAGCAAACACCAGAGGTTTTAAGAAGCTGAGGAGAAAAAGATTATCAACTCATATGGCTCAGTCTAGAAAGGGGGGGAGGGGGGGAATCCTTTAATTAAAACCCTCAGGCTGAAATTCTCTGCAGATTTACCAAAATGGACTTCAAATGATGTCCCTAATATACTAGGGGCCAACTTTTAACTTAATTCAAGCCCCAGGCATGTGTCTGCAGATACTGGATGGCTCAAAGCTTTGGATGCCTCACTGAGATTATGCAAGTGCTAAATCACACAAGCGTGAAACCCCAACTTAAAAACCTAGGCTATCAATACACTGGCCCAAAAGCTTCAAGCAGGGAACAGAATTTTTCTTCATATATAGGTGTTTGTTTCCATTTCTCCAGATTCTAGTGTACGGAAGGAAAGCTGTTCAGCTGACAAAGGCTTGGTGAAAGGAAAAAGATGTGAAAAATTTTGTTGGGGAGCAGGGTCTGGGAATGAATATTATGATTTAGTTTTAGTTAGAAGTGAAAACGTCTTGTTTCAAAGCTGCAAGAAGGGGTTTTGTGTGCTCCCAACTTTCCAGTTCAACAGTTCAGCCTGAACATTTGCTTTGTACATCAAAGGCTTCAGGAATTACCTGGGGTTTTAAAGAAACACCAATAGGTTAAACCTGCCTGGCACGAACAGCCCACAAAAGGCAAGATCTGGCAAGATCCGACCTCCAGGGATTTTGCCTGAAGCAAGTGCAGATCACAGGAACAAACGGTGGTGGGGACAACCCCACATCACAATGAACACAGAGAAGAAAAGGAGCCTTCCACCAGCCCCCTCCTCCATCTGTGTCCCCAACAGGGAATAACCTCACACTCGCCAGGGAAAACGCTCTGCCTTGCAGACCACGACCCAGGTCAGAGCGTGGCGCACGAAGTGAGGTCTGTGCCGAGGGCCGTGGGACCAGCCAGTGCCGCTACTTGCTGTTCAGGGTTTGCTTCTCCTGCACCGGCCGCTTGTGCTTCTGGGCGACGCCGTAGGGCACATGTGCAGCAACAGTGCCCAGCTCCTTGGCTCCCTCCACATGGAACATCTGGTCATCAAAGAAGATATGGGGACGGATCTTCCTCAGCAGTGGCCCCTTAGGAGCCCCGGCCAGGAATAAAGCCTCATCCGTCTCCAGGCCCCAGCTGCGCAGAGTCTTTAGGGCCCGGGCGCCCGAGCTGGCTGCGCTCCTGGCAGTGACCAGGTAGGTGCGAATGGGACACTCCATCCTCAGCCCCTTGGAATAGAACTTCTTCTGCAGCTTCCCCAGGGCCTCCAGGAAGCCCTTCAGGGGTCCCTGCCAAAGCAAGAAGAAACCATCATTCCCAAGACCTCAAAGCTATCTCTTCCTGTGAGCCCCTAGGAGTGACAGCAAGGGGCCAACTAGGGGCCACCTCGTGGGCCAAATCCCGCAGCACCAAGTTGCCAATCCACCCCATTCCACACTCCACACACCAACCCCTGGCTTTTTCCCAGAGGTAAGAGCATCCCCACGGACTGTCTTTCTCCCAGAGGCTTTTTCTGGCTGTACCCCAGCACTACCTGTGCCAGAGGCTTGTTCTCATGAGCCTTTTCATGCTCAAAGAACATGTCCAAGCCATGAGCCTTCACGATCTGCTCAGACTCATCCGAGAAGAGCACAGCATCACCATCAAATGCCACCCGCAGCTGGTTCTGTGACACTTCCAGGTCTTTGCTGGGGCTGAAAATGGTGGCTGCAGCGATCCCTGTGGAGGCAAAGCACAAGGCCAGAGGTGACAGTTACCCAAAGACCTGGCCTCATGGCTCATCTGTTGAGGAGTAGAGCAATACACAATGTGCTGGGAGCAAACACTTCAAGGAATGCACAAACCCAGTAGTGCCTACAGCTTGGCCCCAAGACCCTTTACAGCAAAAACAAATCCCAGATGACAAACCTCCCTTTGCATGCAAGAATCAAGAGGGAAAACCAGTGCCTTCACTATGGAAGAGCTGTGGAGTTTGAGGAAAGCTTTATTTCTATGGAAACTAGGGGCTCTTTGGAGCATCAAGGATGTGATGTGGGACAAGACAGACCCTAGCTGTACAATGACACAGTGACAGGGACATTGGAGATGTCATTCCTAGGAGCAACCCCCTGAGGGCTCCAGGCTCCCCCCACTGCCACCCTCAAGCCAGACCCCAGACTCACCCTCTTCAATGGCCCCACTCACTTTCTCAGCATCAGAAGAGAGGTAGAGGTTGGTGTGATAGGCCTTGAGGTAACAGATAGGGCTGTTCCCTCCTGTCATGCAGAACCTCTCGATGAACAGATCTGAGGACAGACAGACACCAGGGTGAGCACGGTCACCTCCCAAACAAGCCTTGACATGGCTCCCCCTTGGCCTCCCAAGAGTTGGCAGGATGGGGGCTTGTTTTGTTACCACCGTTAGCACTGCCAGCAGCCAGCGCACACTCACCACCAGCCAACTTCCACTCAAAGCTCAGGAAATTTGGGAAAAGCAGGCTCAGAGGGTGGTTTGGAGGAAGAGACAGGAGAAAGCATCTCCTTATCTTGCTACCAAGCAATAACACCCTGCCCAAAACCCGGCAGCATCCGTGCAGAGGACCCCTTTGCACTGAGCTTACCATAGTGGTTGATGCTGTTGATCAAGCGAACCCCAACCTGGGCATGGTTGTTGGTCATGAGGACGACGTCGAAGAGCTCCTCGCTGTCAGGGTAGAGCTCACGTAGCTTTGCATTCACTGCTTCCAGCGCCTGCAGCACCCGAGGGCAAGGGGAGGTGGGTGTCAGTAAGCCCCAGGCACTGCCCTCCCACCCCTCTCACCGAGCAAAGCACTTCTGTTCACCAAAACCAGGGATCTGGCCTGACCCCAGCTCCAACCTGAGCCAAACTGTTATCAGCAAGCAGCTTTAGCTGGGAAAAAAAAAAAAAAAAAGACTGATTTGGGGAAAAATAATCACAAAGCCACTCCTCTGTTTTCAAACACAAAGGTTTCTATTTTTCATTAAGAGATGAGAATAAATTAGCTCCAAGTCACACAGATAAGTGCTTCTCGAGCAATCAGGAACAGAACAAGTCTCTCCCCACCAAGTGGATTTGTTTAGTCATTGGGAATGGGCAAGAGATCACTTTAGGGAGGGCCAACATGCAAAAATGCACTAAATCCAGTGGAATTGGGCAGACAATGGAAAATATCTTTAAAGTTTGAAATATCTCATTTCAACGTGGCAAAATTAGAAATTGGCCGATTCTGTAGCAAGGCTAAATTCATTCCATTTAAAAGAAAAAATAAATTGTAATAATAATAAAAAACCCCTAGAATTCCCTAAAAGGAAACTTTAAATATGATCCAAAGTTATGATTTGCTCAATTCTTCTGCATGGGTCAGTTGCCAATTTGGAAAATTCAGTGTTTCCTCAGTCCTGGAAGCAGCACCTCCCTTGCCAGGCGGTTTATTTGACCTGTTTGCTCTGTGGCACATCTCTCCCACCACGCTACTCATCTCCCATCCCCTCCCACCCAAGGACCCCAGAGCACCCCCTCTTCCCGGAGCTTTTGACTCAGGGCAGATCTGCCTTTGGCAGGGGATGCTCACCTTGACGAAGGGGAAGGCAGCCCCGGGGAGGAAAGGCTCATTCTCATGGTCCAGTTGGTATTTCACATAGGCCTCCACCCCTTGCTCATTGTAAATCTTCTGTTCCTCTTCCATACGGAAAAGCGCCCGCGATGACACTGCAATGGTGATGGCATTCTCGGGCTTTGGCTGCGCAGAAAAGGAGAAAATGGGGAGGCAGCCCCTGCGCCCATTCCCACTGCCCTGGGAGGTGTTCGTCAAACTTTCCCATGAAGGGCCATGGGGTGGGTGACACCACCACAGTGGTTTGGAGGGCGACTGCACCAACGGGGCAGCTGCAGCCCTGATCCTCTAGTGCTTTAACAGATGAAGCCTTGATGCCCCATCCCCACGTGTTTGGGATACCTAATGGCTTTTTTCTTCTGCTTGCACTGTGCCCGAGCTCTCCCACCACAAACTGGCTCCCAGGACCCATCCAGACCCAACGTGCTATCCCAGGAGAACCACTCTACCCCATGCAGAAAGAGATCTGTGTGGCTTTGCCCCCCAGTCCAGGAAAAACCACACACTGCAGCTTGGCCAGATCCACGCTCCCACAATGCTGTCCAGATGTGACAAACAACCTGTGCCAGCTCAGCTCATAAAAACACTTGATATTGTTGTTGTGGGCGGAAACATGACAAGCAGGTGGTGCAAGCAATGATTTATGCGTCATTAGTAATAATGTTTGACAGCTTCATCCAAAACCCACTGAAGTCAACAAGGGACCTCTAGTGCGACTGGGCAGCAAGAGGGGACACCAGGAAAGCCAATCTCACCTTGACCCCCACCCATCCTCCCTCTCCCCTCAGAGGGGAGTTAACGGTGTTAAACCCCATCACTCACTTGCAGGCACAAAAGCAAATTCATTACTGATGGCTAACAAGAAATCCTCTCTCCCAGAACAGCGAATCCTGAGGGACAGTGGCACAGGCAGCCCTGTACCCAGCAGACCCTGCCAGGGGGGCTTGCTCAAGGGATGCTCCCTAGTCCCAGCCCATACGCGGCTGTGCTCAGGGATACACTCACGGATGCATCTCTGCAGGAGCCCGTGAAATCCAGGCAGTCAGCACTTCCGAAACACCTCACTCTCAGCTCCCCTGTGATATCCCAGATCCTCAGGTAGCCCCATGAGTAATCCTCCAGCAATGCAGTTTGCCCAGGAGCAGGAGGACACCTTGGCCAGCCAGGTGCTCCAAAGTTCAAGTTCCCACCCTGCCTAGGGCTGAGCTTTACAGGAACAGCAGCCTGGCAAGGACAAGGTGCCCCATCCGCATTGGGGACCTTCGCTCCCTGCAGGGCTGGGCTTGCCCTGGGGCTCGCTGTGCCCCATCCAGGCTCTGCTGATCCTGCTCAGCATGGGGACACACCCAGGAATGAGTCACTGGCAGCCCCCGTGCCATTCCCAGCACCTAAGATGTGCCCTGGGCCAGCCTTGCAGCACAGTTGGTCCCAGACACCTCTCCAAGGCCACATCAACACCAAAATCCCCAGCAAGCAGATCAAGCAGCAGGTGCTCAGGACTAGAAATGGACTAGCTCAGGCTGAGAACATCCCTGTGGCCAGAGTGACTCCTTTCCTACAGCATTTGCAGGGAAATAAGGTCCCATTTGGAAGAAGCTCTCTCAAGAAATCAGGTGAACAACCCGCAGGACACACAGGATCATCCAGGCCCACACACAAAAAAACCCATCAGCAACACCAGCATCACTCCCACAGGTGATGCACAGCCAGGCCCCCACCTTACCTTTAGCCACCCAGTGGGTGTTAGCTACTAATGTGTCATGGGTCACGCCTTGGTACTCCAACTCATTAATTAATAACTGGTGTCATGGACCATTTATTAGCTGAAAATATTAATAACTACTAAAGGTCTTGGGACATTCGGCCATTTGCCTTCTGCAATGCATCCTGCTGCTCCGCATGGGTTATTCAGCTGGGCAGCAGGAGAGCTGGGGGAGTTGCTGGGTGTTTGCTCCCAGCTCCTGATCCCCTGGACCAGAGGACAGATCATCCTCCACACCAGCCCTGCAGGAGGATCCCCAGCACAGAAATTAGGTCAGCAGCAAGCGCAGCACAGAGGCAGGTCCATGGGGCAAGATGCACATCCACAGGGTGAGATGTGTGTGCAGGGCCACAAGCTGAGCCCAGCCAGATGCCTAGCTGGAATTTGCATCTCCATCTCCCCATGGCACACACTTTGCACCAGCATAGGAGCACAGGCACCTTGCATGATGGCAACAGGCTGCTCAAGGTCTCTTTCCTGCCATTTAAAGGCACCAGCCTCCAGGAGGTTAATTTAAAAGGCAATAAAAATAACCATAAGCTCGGGGCCCTAACTCAGCCCCAGTGTCAGCTGCTGGAGCCCCAGCTGCCTGCAGGCAGGAAGCCCGACCTCCAGCAACAGGACATGCCGGATCGGATCATGCTTGTTGCTGCCAAGGAAGATTTGCACCTTTGGAGCTCCTTCTGCAGGAAAGTCTCACCCGGGCGCTAACACACCTCCTAGCCACGGCTGCACTGGAACAGCCCCACTGTTCTCTGGGAAACGCTGACATTTAATAAATAAGGTAATTCTGCTCTGAGTAGAAAGCTGCATTTTTGACATTTCTTTGAAGCACAGGTTTCATTTGGAAGTGCTCGGTCCTCAAGGTTGGTTGGATGCTTCTCCATCCCCACTGGTACTGCAACGACCATTACTACATTCAAAAATGGGCTTCTAAAAATTACAGCACTACAGGGAACCACAGCATCTCAAATAGTCCACCAGAGTGCTGTGAGCAACCCAACAAAACCCACTTTGTCTTGAAACATCACTGTCTGGGGGGAAAACATCCTTCATTTTTAATAGTAAGCATGTGCGTGGGAGGGATTCCACTCACAGCCCTTGTCAGGATGCATTTAGTCCCACGAGCTCTCCTGGAGCTGCACAGCACCCATCCCAACGCAGCCTCCTGCTCTGGCTGCCCCAGCGGGTTTGGACACTCTGAACGAAAACCCTGTTTTACCCTCAGAGCAGCAGCCAAGGTCAATTAAAGCTGTGGGGCTCCGCTCAGCTGAATCCAACTGAATTTGCTGCCTGGGGATTCATGGTTAGCTCCTCTTCCCTCCTCCTTTCCCATGGGAAGGTCAGATCCAGCTCCATCCTGGGCATCAAGCAAGAGATCAATGATGTGTTTAATAGAAGTGTGAGCAGACCAGCATGGGGAAAGGTGCCATCCCAACCCTGGGTCCATCCCTGGGTTCAACCAGACAGGAGGGATGAGCAGAACACATCCTGACAGCCCAGCCCTCTCAAGAAGAACACCAGCCCTTGGCACAGCTCCAGGTCCAAACCTCATCTCGGAAGCATAAGTGACCTTTTCCAGCCAGCTCCAGCTCCATAGAGTGCAAGCCACCCCCAGACCCAAACACCCCAGTTTGGGGGGTAAAGGCAGATTCCAGTAGTGATTGGAAATGGCACATTTTCCTCTGCAGTTCCAACAGCTGGCAGGCCATTAAATCACTCTCCTAATCAGATGTAAACCCTAAGCAGCCCCCCAAGGATTAGAGGTAGACATTTGGAAATACCATATGTTCCTGAGATGCACAGCAGGGCTGTGCCCCCCCACCCAGGAAAGCCACAGGTGCCCTCAGTGGCACCCAACACCAGCAGCTCTGATGCAGGAGCCACAGTGGGGACCCCACTCTGCACCCCCAATACAGTAGATCCTTGTGCACTGCCTGGGGCTGGATCTGCTGGACCCACCTTGATCCTAAAAATCTGGAAGAACTCTGGCAGCTCCAGGCACTTCCCTGGATGCTGCAGAAAACCAAATCCTTGTGGTCAAATTCAAAACTTGGAGGTGAATTTTGATGTGAGATTTGGACACAGAAAGGGAAGGGGAAGGACCTTCTCCAGGGTTAAGAATGGTCCCTCCCTCAGCTAAAGTATCCCAAAAACAAGGCACCCTCCGAGCTGGACAGGTCCCCACGGGAGAAGGAGAGGAGCAGTGCACCCCAAGAACTGGAGCGAGCAGAAGGCCAGCTCCCACTGACCCAGCCTCTGCCCCCAGCGCAGCATCACCGGAGAGGTTGGGGAACATTTCCTGCATTGCTGAAGAGCGACAAGTCTCATCACTGACCTCCCCAGCTGGCAGGAGCAAGGCTGGAACAAGCGTGGGAAAAGTAGAGACCCCCGCAAAGCGAGGAGCCTCGTGGGCTGCGGGGACACCCTGTTAACCCAGTCAGGAATGGGCTCCCCAGAACCACCCTGCCTTTTGCTTCTTACAGCCCATCCCCAGGAGGGAGCAAGCAGCCCTACACCCACACTAGTACCCGCTCTGGCTGGCAGAGAGGTTCAGCCGAGAGGATGGACAGACCTGGCACCCACGAGGACACAGACAGACGACAGCAAACTCCACTACCCGCATGCACGAGGGAGCCCTGGGTGGCCGCAAGCCCCCTGCTCGGGATCAGATTAAAGTTCAGGGCAGCAGCCGAGATGTTTTTGAGTTTTCCACACACATTATTTATAATGTGGAAAAGCACCCCGCAGCCATCCATCACGGGGCCGGACAGCTGCCCGGCTGGGCAGCCCAGCGGTGCGCGAGGGCAGCCGAGGCACCTGCCCACGGCACGGGGCCCCAGCCTGCCCGGCAGAGGGGCACACACGGCAGGCAGCACGGGCATCGGCCCCGGCCCCACACAGTGGGGGGCAACAGCCCTGGATTGAGGGCTGAGAGCCGAGATCTCAGCTCTGCCGCTGGTTCGCTGCGCGAGCGAACCACACCAGTGCCCCGGCGTCAGCTTCCCCAGTTGTACAACAGACATGGGCGCGCTGGTCACCAAGCTCACTGCCAGGAGAGGAGGAGGAGCCCGGACTCGCATCCCCAGGACGCTGAAAGTACGGCATGACAAACAAGCCGCTGCATCCCGCCACCGACCCAGGCTGGCCCTCTCCTCTGGGAAGGACGAAGGCACCAGCAGGGCCGGGGGCTGCAGCCAGCACCCCAGCAGGGAAAGCAGGAGGGGCTGCTCCAAGCAAGGGCCCGCGGAGCAGGGGCTCCGCCGCCCCCCCTTGCCAGAGGCGTCACACGCAGAGACTCGCCGCAAAAGGCACCGGTGTCCCTGGGCTGCAACATCGCTGCAGGGAGCGCTTCTGCGGGGGACCCAGCACCCGAGGGTGGGCACAGCTGGGTGGACTCAGGCCGGTGCACCCTGGGTGCAGCCTCCAACCCCCCCAGCTGCTCCGATGCCGCAGTGCCAGGCGCTCCCGCGCCCAAAACCAGCGGGCAGAGCTCTGTCAGATCACGCAGCCTTCCTCCCTAATCTCGGGCAGCGGGCGAACCCATAGGTGCCCACACCCCCGCTACGCCCGCTGCAGGGTCCCCTGTCTGTGCCCCTGGCCCAGGCAGCTCAGAACCCCGCACGGGCGCTTCAGTCCGGGGAAGCGGGAACACTCCCTGACCCGCAGGGACTCGGCGAGAGCGGGGCATACGGAGAGAGCCCAGGGAGGGCACGGAGGAGCGTGAGCACCTGGAGAGACCCGGGGCTTCCCCAGGGACCGGGATGTACACGGGGTCAGTGAGAAACCAGAGACACTCGGGGGGACCCCGGGACACCCGGAGAGGAGGAGGGACCCGGAGGGACCCAGGGGGCTCCACGGGGGAACCCAGATGTGGCGGGGCACGAGGGGGATCCCAGAGAACCCGGGGGGGCGGGGAATGCGGGGTCCGGAGAGACTCAGGGGCACCCCGATGGGGCGAGGCGCCCAGGAGGATCGCAAACAAACGCGTGGGAGATTGGGCGCTCGGGGGGACCTAAGGGCTCCCGCCGGGGCCGGGCGTGCGGGGGTCTCGGGGATGCTGCCCCTCCGGCGCGGCTCCCGGGGGGGTCTCTCACCGATTTGGGTTTCTTCCTGGGGGCGAGGCTGTCGCAGAGCTCCTTGTCCTTGTCCTTGTCCTTGTCCTTGTCCTTGTCCCAGGGCGGCCCCAACACCCCGGCAGGACCCAACACCTCCATCACGACCGCAGAGCCGCCGCCGCCGAGCGCTTTATAAGGCGTCCCATGAAGCGCCGGGGTTTCAGCCCACCGGGACCGGATTAACCCCTTCGGGACCGGGGCCGCCCCGCACGGCACCCGCTAACACACCCCCACCCACACCCCCAAACCCTGGGGGCGGGGGGGGCGCCCGGGAAGCAAAGGGAGGGGCCGGGGGCGGTGAACAGGAGGCAAAGCTGGGGACACGGGGGGCAGAGCACCTCTGGGACACAGCGGAACACCGGGGTGCTGGGCAGGGCACCCCTGGGTCACCCCAGCTCACTCTCGGCCCAAGAGCATCGAGGGGTGTCAGGGTTTGCCCTCCCGTGCAAGCAGAGGGTGGCACCGATGGAGGGGGCACGGGGTGGTCAGCGAGGGGGCTGGAGGGGAAGGGGCAGCACTGGCAGGGGGTTACAAGCTCGTGCTCTGCTCCGCGGCGGGGTAAGTGAGGAGCGTGGATGTTCATTAATGCTCTGCACTGAACGTTCTCCCACCTGGAGCTGCACGTGGAGCCCAGCTTGCAGCTTAGGCTGAAAACTGCACCATGACCAGCAGAACCTCACAGCCCAGAGATCCTCAGGGAGCGGGGCGTGTGCCCCAGAAACGAAAACTCAGCAGCCATGGAGGGCCAAAGGATGGGAGATCCCACCTGGCACAGGACAGTGCCTGGTTGGAGGTCACAGGGTAGAAGGGTTTTGCCCAAAGCTCTGTGCCAGCAGCTGAGCACCAACCCTCCCCATGGACCACAGCCTCAGGGACCCGGGTCCCTGCTCACCAGACCCACCAAACACAACCTCACTCGCTCCAAGGTTCAACCAGCAGAGCAGAGCCAGGGGAAACCAGGGCTGGTGAACAGGGCTGGCTCCAGGGCTTTACACAGCTGCCTGGATCCCAAACCCTTTGGGATGCCCTTCTTGGAGTTTAACAGTATTTCAGCCTCATCAAAGACTCCTTTTCTTATTCTTTCTTATTCTTATTCTTACTCTTATTCTTTCTAAGATTGTAAAAGACCTTTGAGATCATGAGTCCAGCCTATCACGCAACACCAACACTTATTCATCATCTAAACCATGGCACTAAGTGCCTCATCCACTCTCCCTTTAAACACCTCCAGGGAGGTGACTCCACCACCTCCCCGGGCAGCGCATTCCAATGGCCAATCACCCTTTCAGTGAAGAATTTTTTCCTAATATCGAGCCTAAATTTCCCGTGACGTCCCCCCGAACATCCTCTTGTTCTGTCACCAGTCGCCTGAGAGAAAAGACCAGCCCCTGCCTGACTACAACCTCCCTTTAGGTAGCTGTAGAGAGCAATAAGGTCTCCCCTGAGCCTCCTCTTCTCCAGACTAAACAACCCCAGCTCCCTCAGTCGCTCCTCACAGGGCTTGTGCTCCAGCCCCTTCCCCATCCTTGTCACTCTCCTCTGGCACACTCCAGCATCTCAACATCTTTCTTAAACTGAGGGGCCCAGAACTGGACACTGCACTCGAGGTGCCCTTTTACCCAGGGCCTTTGCAGGTCTCCCCTGGGAAATACCGGAGCTTCCTTTGGTGTGGCCCCAAGGCAAACAAGAGCTTTGAGGGCTCTGGGGTCACTGAGTCCCCTCTTGAGCTCGAGTCACTGCCCTTTCAGACAGCAGCCCTCGTATCTCCCCAGACTTCCACACAGCAGGGACAACCTGCCCTGTCCCGCCTTCCCCAGAAACCACTGACCTGCAAACACACACGCGTACCAGACAGCCCAGGCGAGCACAGCAGCTCAGCCCAAGGTGCAGAGCTCTCCCTCAGCAACATTTCTATAGATATACCCACACTGCCATTGTTTTGGCATCGTCCCATCCCTGAACTCAGGTGCTGCCGGACAGAGGAGGTGCTGCTGATTTGCAGGCTAGAAGCCAAGCCCTGTGCGGCCCCATGTGCTGGAGCCAGGCAGGATGGGGCGAGCAGCACCACAGAGGCCAGCGTTGCTGCCCAGGAGCCAGCGCTGCCTGATTAACTAGAGAAGAATTTAAAGTTGGTGAGAGCTCCCTAGCAACAGCCACAGTCTCTGCAGGCTGCTGGTGGAGACAAAAGGCCAGAGAAAACACGTGCAGGGAAGATGGAGGTGGAGAAGAGGAGGCTGAGAAGACAAAGACACAGTGACAGCAGGTCCCAGGTGCTGATGGTGCTGAGATGAGGCCCAGGACAAAGCCACCAGGGGCTCTGTCTATGTCAGCCCTGAATGAAGGGCACAGATACGGTCCAGCTCTCAACTGACAAACAAAACCCATTTCCAATACAGACCAGGGATGTCTGGTCCTACCCACCCCAAAAGACAACATTCCCTTCTCAAAGCTGCTTGCAGGGCTGAAGGGCTACACTGACGCTCACCTGCAAGGTTCCCCAGGCTAAGCCCCACTGTCCCCGAGGGCTTCTCCATCCCTTGGAATGCCACAGGCTCAGATGAGACCCATAAGTGATGCTCAGGAGGGCAGTGTTGTCATCTTGCTCTCCCCACAGCTGCAGCAGCCAGCTGCCCCCCCATAAGCCATTCAGGGGGGAACAGCACACATTGGGACACTTTATTTTTCCATTAAAAAAATAAATAACACCTTCACCATTTCCTAGCGGATATTACAGTCATCAACACCACAACATGCAGATTAAATATCCATGTGTGACAATATTTCTGTCCTGAGGCAGGAGGGGTGGAGGCAGCAGACTGGGATGGGGGAGGAAGGAGACAGACATGTTTCCCATGGCCTCAGAGCCTTGCCAGGAGGCTCAGCAGGTACAGGACCCACCCACACCTCTCCACAGCCCGGGGTCCAGAACCCACAACAGTGTCACACAACAGGAGCAGCACCAGGAAGTGCCTTTGGCACACACATTCCCAACCTTGCCCCAGGGCTGCCCATGGATCAGTCAGGGAGCCCCTGCCTCCAATTTGGCATCACCTCAATATCCAGAAATTCCACAAAGTATCCAAGACTCTGCTGGGTCAGTTGTAAATGTCAACCACTTGCACTGCCAGCTCACACAGGTGATGGGTGGAAGGTGGCTTCTGGGATCAGACACTGGCCACATCCAGGGGTGGCCTTGGACACTTCTGCTCTCCCCTGATGTCCCCTGACCAACCCTGGCTGCTTCCAGCAGCGAAAACAGAGGTGAGAAATCTGATGCCAGGCAGTGAGCCCTTGGGGACGGTGCAGCCCCTGCCGGAGCTCCCCAGCACCCTGGGGCCAGCCCTGGCTGCTCTGGTCAGCCTTGCAAGGAATTGCCAGAGAAGGAGACACGGGGCCAGCACTTTGGACTTTTCAGCCTCCCTGGAGGCATCACAAGCAATGAGGGGGGAATCAGCAAAAAGGGGAAAGAACTGGTTTCAGTTAGGATCAGGAAATGAGTCAGGCAGAGCAGTGGAGGAAAGCAGGGAGAAAGCGACAGGGATATTGGAACAGTTGGCCTTGGAGAGACAGGACAGTTGCCACTGGCTGCAGGGAGTCCAGCTCCAGGACGGGAGAGGGTTGATCTGGGGGTAACATCAAGCCAGCAGTACCCAGAGCAGGCTCTGCCCATCAAGGGGGAGCTACAGCCCAGGACACAGCCAGGAGTGGAGACGGATGGGTGGCAGGAGTGATGGAGCCTGGACCAAGCGGACACAGGGGGACTCAGCAGAAAATAGGGATGGAAACTACCCCTAGGAGCGGCGGTTGGCCGCAGCCAGTCCAGTGACAAGCTCCTAGCGCTCTATTTCTGCATGTCACACTGCAGAAGGAGGACAATAGAGGGGTCGCTCTTCGCTGCCTCCTTGAACTCCTCCAGGGAGATCTGGTCATCCTTGTCCTTGTCCATCTTTGTGAAGATCTTGTCAACACGCTGTTGGGGTGTCAGCCCATCTTGGTTCATCCTCATCATGATCACAGTCCCCACCATCTTGTAAATGGCCTGGAGCAAGAAGAGAAGCAAAGTACCAGAGCTGGATATGTTGGATGGGAGAAGGTCCCAGGACAAGGCAGGGGATAGAATTGCTGCTCTGCTGGGATCTAGTTAGTTGCTGGTGTGCACTGTGCTACTGCACAGCTACACCCAGGTACCTTTCAGACAAGGCTCTGGGCAGGAAAACACTTTCTTTGGTGACAAAAGTGACCCAATAGCTGTGAAAAGTCTGGAAAAAACCAAGGTACTCCTGCTTATTTTAAGCACTCCTACCTCAATAATCTCCAGCATCTCCAAACGCGTGATCTTCCCATCCCCATCGAGGTCGTACATCTCAAAGGCCCAGTTGAGTTTCTGCTCAAAGGTGCCCCTGGAGGTGACAGACAGGGCACAGATGAACTCCCTAAAGTCGATGGTCCCGTCACCATTCTTGTCAAAGGTGCGGAAAGCATGCTGGGCAAACTTGGAGGCATCTCCATAGGGGAAGAACTGCAGGGAGGAGAGAAGAGAGATCAAAATGGAGAAGAGGAGCTTGGTGTGGAGGCTGCATGCAAAACAGCAGCCTTGCCCCAGCAGGAGCAGCATGCCCCAGCCCTACCAGCAGCACTCATGCCCTGGCCAGAGCCCACCTTGATGTAGAGTTGCTGGAACTCTTCCAGGTTGAGGATGCCGGTGGGACAGTCCTTTAGGAAGCCTTTGTACCACTGCTTCAGCTCCTGCTCGCTGAACTCTGTGCTCTTCACCAAGTCATCCAGCATCTCTGGGGCCAGCTTGCTGTTGTGCTTGCCCATTGCTGCTCCTGGAAGGGAAGACACACAGCTCCTATGCACCAGGCACGGGGAGGGCTGGTGCTCCCAGGCTCTGCTCCATCCTGGTGGCTGGCCGACCCTGCATGCCCTGCGATGCCTGAGTGGCTCCTGGCCAGCTCTTGGTGAGGAGGGGGTCCATGGCCAGGCTCCCCTCTGTCCTGGGGCTGTGCGGTGCCCTGGAGTGCTGGCAAACCCAAAGCTGCGTGGGCAGGATGCAAAGCTGCTCCGATACACGCCGTGCCTGCTCCCACGCAGCCTTGGCTGCCAGCACTGCTCAGCTGGAACAGCAGATGGTTTGCTGAGAGCTCCTGGAGCTTGCCTCTCCACAGAGAAAGTTCAGTAGAAGTTCGCCTGGAGCCCGACCAAGCACCATCTCCTTTCCGAGCATCTGATTTCCTGGCTATGTGGGCTTGGGGTACATGGGGGTACCCTGGGCTGGGCACAAGCCTCTCCCCACAGCGGTGTGGGGCTCCTCGCACTCCCAGCCAGTCCCGCTCGCAGCTAATCCTGCGGGCACAAGCTGCTTCCTGCCCCACTATCCCACCAGCATCTGCCACCGTCTGCCACCACAGCGCTTAACCCACCACCCTCAGCAGCCAGAGCCAAGGAAATGAGCACGACGCATCCTCAGCAATCCCCAGCTCTGTCGTGGAGCTGCACAAGCCCTCCCAGCAGCGCAGCCCAAGTCTGACCTGCAAGGACCGATTAATGCCCACCAGGTACCATCCTCATGTCCTCCACATCTCCCACCAGCTGGCAGGTGGGTGCAGCCTCTCGCCCGCACAGGGGCAACTTTTCCCATAAGGGAACATCAACGAGAACCTTTGCTCAAAGCACCACACCTTCTCCTGCAAGCGAAGCCCTCAAAGAGGCTGGGACTCCAGCAGAGCATCCTTTGGTGCGCAACCCTCGGTTCCCCTTTCCGAGCAGAGGGGACAGTAGGGACGCTGGAACCGCTCCTCTCAAAGCATCCCCACGGGTCACCGGCTGCGAGTGCCAGCACAGAGGGGTCGCTGCGGATACCCCCCGCGGGGCTGCACCCTAGGCAGCGCGGGGCGCCCCGAAAGGAGCCTCCGGCAGCACCGCGACGGATCGGCACCGGCTCCCAGCAGCCCTTACCTGCGTCGCGGGAGGGCGGCGGCTCGGGGGGCGCTGCCGGTACCGGAGCGGCCGCGGTGCAGCCCCTACTCTGCCCCCCCACCGCCGCCGCCGCTCTTGTAGCCGCGGGGGCCGCCCGTCGTCGTTCACCCCCCCCCGCCCATTGGCTGAGAGCACTGCCAGTCAGCCGGGAGGGGCACGGAGGGGGACGCCGAGGGGGGATATTGGGGGTACTGGGATGCTGGGAGGCGAGAGTGGAGGGGATGCTAGGGAGGATGCTGGGACTGTGATGGGTGGGGGGATACTGGGACCGGAATGTAGTGGAATGCTGGTGGTGGGATGTGGGGATGCTGGGTTCGGCAGCGGGGATGCTGCCAGCCCTGCTCCCAGGCACCCGCCTGGTCCCCAGTGCCGAGCAGAGCCCCCCCTGAGCTCCCTGCCCTTCTTGCCACTCTGTTGCTACTTCCTCCTCCTCACTCTGCCCCGCTCACCCGCCTCTGGCTTCTGTTCCTGGTGGTGGGTGATTCCAAAGCACAGCAAAATCCCCTTCCCTTGGGTGCCTCAGGTCTGGCAGAGGGCGGCAAGGGCCACAGAGCCTGCACTGAGGGGACACCTTGGTCCTCCTTGCAGCTGAAGTGCAGAGGGGAACGGGCCAAGAAAACTGCTTTGCTCTCCAGAATCAAAACCAGCGTTTCCATGGTGATGGCCGGTGGCTCTTCCCAATCCTGGCGACCTTGGCCATCCCACCGTGATCCCAGTGCCACCCTGGCTAGTCCACAGCAGCCCTTCTGCAGCTGGTGGCCACCAAAGCCAGATGAAGTCTCCATCCATCCAGAACTGGTCCCAGTCCCCATTGGGCCTGTGGCTGCTCTGCCCTTCCCCGTGGCTCAGCATCCCCCAGCCTGGCCCTGCTCGTGGTGCACCCACCCTCAGTGCAGAGCGAGCTGCACGAGGCTGCAGGTTCTGTCCTAACCAGAAGCAAGAAAGGGCTGGTTTACAAAAAAACACAAATATTTGGAGTTGTGAATATGCAGCCAGGCTGCGGGGGTCCATCACCCACCCACCCTGAGGGCAGAAGTGCTGGGAACTCCAATTCCAAACAATTCCAAACGATTCCAAATGTGATATCCCTGCACTGTGCCCCTGTCTGGGGCCAGATCCCCAGCCAGGGTGGGGGGATTCAGACCCACAGCTTTTGGGTCACTCCAGCAGCCTCCACTGGGTGCTGGGCACATGGGTCTGATGGCCCCAAAGCCTCTCCACAAGCTCCCACCCCATGCTGATGGGGCAACGTGCTGCTGGTTCTGACGTATTTAAGTAGAGAAGACATCAATGAGCACCAGTGCAAACCGCCCGCGAGCTGGGTGTGCAGGGGGACTGAAAAATTAATGAGAGTTTAACTGAAGCAGCACAGCTGCCAAGGCTGAGACCAACACTACTCAGCTCATGGAATAGGCTGTGCTGAAGGGGCACGGGGTGGCTGGAAGAGGTGGGTAAGCACCAGGCTGAGGGTGCGACAGGGATGCCCTGGAGATGGGGATAAGGCCACCCCAAGCCCTGACACGAGCCCAGGTTCAGCGGGGTCGCTGGATCGCAGAGGGGGTTCTGGGCTGTCCGGGGAGGCTTTGCAGGCAGCGCTGGATCCCTGGCAGCTCTGTGCTTCCCCCTCCCGCGGCAGGGTGCCCCCAGACCTTGGCCCGGGGTCCCCGGGGTGCAGAGCTGCCCGTTCCTAAACACCGCTATACCCAGGGCTGCTGCGGGATGCAAAGGGCTGCAGCTTCCCCCAGCGGCTGCGGGGCGCACCGGCAGGGCTGGGGGGCTGTGCCCGAGGGGGGACCCGCAGCCACAGCCCCGCCAAACCGCCGGGAGCCATGGGGAGCTGGGTCACCGCTGCTCGTCCTGCGCTCCCACAGCCCGCGTCCTTCTGCACCCCCGGCTATGACAGCGGCGATGCTGGGGGCTCAGCCCTCCCCCTCCGTGACCCCCAGGGCTCCTCTGCCATGAAGGTCCTCACAGCACCGCCCTGGGTAGGACCCGTCACTCCGGGTGGGGCTGTACACCATCCCTGCGGGTCAGAGCGCGGGGCTCTCGGCCAGTGCAACCCCACGGACCCCCAATTTTCCAGTGACGCACTGGGCAGCAGCTACGCGGCCCCAGCACGGGGCTGGGGGGCCATAGGCACACGCTGGGACATCGGGATGGGCTCTGAGTGGTTTCTCTCCGGGCAGCGCATCCCCGGACACACGTGTTCCAGGGAACCCAGCGCCAGCCCTGCTCCGGGCAGCTTTTGTGGTTGAGCTGTGGTTTGCATAGTTTTGGAGTAAAATGGGGATTCCTCCCTCACTTTCTCATTTCTTCTACCACTCTCTCCCTTCCTCACCAGCAGCCTCAGCCTTTCCCCAGCCACTTGCCATTCCGGAGCGGGCCCCTTCCCTGCCTGCTGTGCCCCAGGGCCGAGGCTTGGTGTCAGGAGCCCAGGCTGACACTGGTGTACTGTAGGGTGGGCACCCATGCCAGGCTTTGCTGTGCAGAAACGCCTTTGTAAAGGAGCGAGGAGCTGCTGTCACCCATGCCCTGTCCCCGGGGAGGTGCTGCTGGGCAAGCTGGTCCTGGGGTGACCAAAGCACTGGGGGGTCCTCTGGATGTCCCTACTATGGTGCCCAACAGTGGCCTGGGAAAAAGGGATGCAGGGTGAAAAAGCAGAAATACTCGAATTTTGGGGTTCCCCTGGTCAGCGCCCCCCCCCCCCCCCCCCCCCGCCCCCCCCTCCCCGCGGGAACAGTTCTCAGCTGGAAAACGCCACCCAAACCCTTCCTGGACCCGGTGTGGGGCAGTCTGGAAAGGATGGATGGTGTTGCCTTGCCAGAACAGGACTCCTGGGCACGCGTCTGGTTTGGTGGCACTGGGGGGGTGATGGCTGTGCCCTCGCCGGGGAAGGGGCCAGGGGAAGTGGTAACAGCGATGGGCTGGGGCAAGAGCAAAGGAAAATTGAGGGCTTCCCTCCCCTCGCTCCAAGTGGGCAGGCCAGGCTCGCTCTGCCGGGGGGGTTCAGACACCCACTCGGTGTCACCGCGTCCCCCAAAACCAGGGCGCAGCCTCCGGAGCCCTCCCTGGGCAGGGCCGCGCAGGTTTGCTGGCCGGCACGCAGGGGGTTAAACATCCCCCTCTCCCTCACACTTGAGACGTCACCGTCACCAGTGGCGGGGGGGGGGGGGGGGGGGGGGGGGGGGGGGCCAGGGGGCTATGGTGGTCTTTGTGGTGCACCGGCAGCTGGCGCAGCTCACGCACACGGCTCCTCTTCCCCCGCGCCCCGGCAGCACCCACAGAGAGCGGGCACCGCCTGCCCACGCCTCGAGCTCCCCACGGCCACGGTGAGCCAGGGCACGGGGACACGGGGGCGCCAGGCCTGGGAGCCGAGGGGGGGCTGTGGCAGCCACTGGCTGTCAACCCCGGGGACTCAAAGCGGGAGCAGCCGCTCGCAGGGGCCCCTCTTCCCCTTTGCGCCCCCAGCCAGGTGCTTTCAGGGTGCCCCTGAGGCGGGGGGCAATGGGGGGTGCGGCCCCCCGCGATGCCGCAGCCCGCGGTGCCCGGGTGGGTGCGGGTGCCCGGGTGGGTGCTGCAGCTCGGCTCCCGCCAGCCCTGCGGAAAATCCTGCCGCTCGCCCGCAGCCGCAGCAAGGAGAGGGGAGGCCCCCAGCCCCACTCGAGGGGGCTCAGCCCGGCGGGGAGATCCCCGCATGCCTCCAGCCATGGAGGTCCCCAGACTGGGGGGGTGACAGCCCCAAAAAGCCCCAGCCCTACCCTGGGCAGCGCTGGGGGGTGCTCTCGCCCATCCTGGGCAGGATTTGGCCCCAGCACCCAGGTTCCTGGGACAAGGTGCCCCCGAGAAAAATCCTCCAGGCACCGCGTGTCCAACCGTGCAGCAGCTGCAGCGATGCAAGCGCGGCCATGGGTGGGGGGCAGCGGCAGGAGGAGCTCTGTGGTGGCAGTGGGCATCGAGCTGGCACCCAGCGGGCACCCAGAAAACAGGGGGTGCCTGGGGTGTGGAGCTGAGCAGGGGAAAAGTGGCACCCAGCCTCTGGTTGTGGATGCAGTGCTGCACCAGGCTGCGGTGCCCACAGTGACGCTGCTGGCAAAGGGGCACAGCCCCAGATGTCCCTGATGACACGGGGAGGGCCTGATCCGGGGGCATCACTGTCCCCTCGGTGTGGCCAGCCTGGGCATCACCAGCTAGAGGGGGGAGGGGCGATGCTCCTGGGTGCAGGATCTGGCCCTGCCTGGAGCAGGAGGGGTTTCACCCCATCGGCTGGGATGTCCCCATGAGGTGACACCCACCACAGGGTCCCTGGGTGCAGGAACCCCCAAGTCACGGCTCAGGAATCAGGCAGGGGGGACCCCATGCCAGGAACCCACCTGCGCCCCCTCCCTGGGCACTGGCAGAGTTCAGTGGTGACAAATCCCAATCCCAAGCCGCCGTCAAGGACAACCGTGGTGTGGGCACGAGGATGCCTGCACACCGAGCACAGCGTGTGTGCAAATGCCTGAGTGGAGCAGGTGCCGGTGTCCCACCCCGGGACACCCTAGCACCCCCCACAGGGCCCAGCGGTCCTCCAAACCACACCAGCACCCAGGGGGACAGACCCTGGGGTCACTGCACCGGGGCAGCCCTGGGGGTCTTTGAGCACCCACCACACCTGGGGAAACTGAGGCAGGGGGCTATGGAGGGAACCCAGACATCCTGAACCCTAAAAGCAGATGGCATTTCAGCATCAGGATGGTACGTTCCATGGAGCCCCAGTGCAAAGCCACTGCTTACCAGGCTGAGAAGGAGGAAGGCAGAGCCATCACCTTTGATGCCGAGGGGCTGCGATGCAGCTGGGCAGGGAGTCCTGGTCTGGGGGGACAGCAGCCCCATCCCTCTCTGCTGCTGCCTCCAGCTCTCCCCTCTGCAGCCATGTTAATTAAACCCAAGCTCTTAGTTACAACCTGCTGAACGCTGCAGCTGCTTCCCAGAGCCCGATAACACTGTGGGGCCATCCCTGACCCCCCACATCCCCGCAGGAAACACAGAGGGCAAGGGAGCCCAGGGAGACCCCTGGCTCCTGCGGGATTTGGGTTTGGCTCATCAGTGCCATAAAGGGACACAGCATGCAGAGAAGAGCAAACCCAACCAGCGGCACCAGGAAAGCCACCCCTGGGGGTCTGAGCCTCTCCAAGGAGCAATGGGGACAGATGGCTCAGCCCCAGGGCTGTCCCCAAGCTGGCAGGTCCTCTGAGGGGTGTGGAGGGAAGGGATCCTCAGCCGGTGCCTGGTGAGCTCCGGTGACACCAGCTGCTGGCAATAAAAACATAATCGAGGCAAATAAGGCTCAGGCTGGTGTTGGTGCGCAGGGCTGTGAGCTGGGACACGAGCTGAGGTCCTGCCTGACCCTCTCACTCTCTCCTGCCCACAGGTACCCACCAGCCCATGAAGTGATCCCAGTGGCTGGCACAGCCCCTGCTCCTGCCATAGCCACCACCACAGTGGGCACCAAGGTAAGGATCGCAGCCATGGCGTGGGAGAGTGCTCCATCATGGGCATCAGACCCCCAACCCGGGTCTGTGGGGCAGAAATCCCAACTGGGGTCTTCGTGTGCTCCCCCAGTCCTGTTCCTCTGGGGAATCAGCTTGACCCCACAGGGGCCACCGGGGGCAGCTCCAGTGCCTGGCCGAGTGTGGGGCCTGGGGCAGCTCAGGGGAGGCAACAGGGACAAGGAGCCCACAGGAAGCGTGACACTCGCGAGCCCGCGCCCTGCTTCCCTCCCTGCCGTGGCAAAGGTAGCGGCAGAGATGCTGGGGAGAACTGCCACACTTCATGGATGCTGACACCCTTGCCCTGGCCGGGAGAGCGCGGACTGGGGGCAGCGGGGTCACAGGGCACAGCCGGATGGGTGCAGGTGGGTGCGACAGCAGCGGGGGCTTGGGATGCGCGACTGGCGGTGCTGGGGCTGTTCCACTCTGTTCTGTTTCTCTCGCTCAGGTCTGCTGGCCATGGGCAACCTGATAAAGGTATTGGGCAAAGATTTAGAAAACTGTCCTCATTTTTTCCTGGATTTTGAAAGTAAGTCCCGTGAGCAAGGTGGGCGCGGGAAGGGGGGCTGGGGACAGGCACAGTGTCCCCAAGCAACCCCGTGTTCCCACGTGCCTTGGGGCAGCCCTGGATGTGCCCCATGAGGGACTGCATGGGGCAGGGGAGCGGAACTCCAGAGATGCCCCATCCTTGAAAGTTCAGGGAGCATCCCTGGATGAGTGACAGGGATGCAGGATACATCCTATCCTAGCAGGACCCGGCCCACGGGGACCTAAGACGCGTGCCAGCTGCCAGGAGCTGATGACACCGAGTGGTCAAATGGCACATTCCCTGCCACCGACATGGCAGGGATGGCCTTGAGGCCAGAGATGCCAGGGAAAGAGGAGGGAAGGATCCGTGCCACCTACCCTTGCTGGGAGGAATGGAGCAGCTGTCACACCCTGTGCCTAAGGGACGGGACTGGGGACTCTGGTCTGGCCTGGGGTTCTGCCCCAGCTTCCCACTGACCTGGGCTGACTGGGACAGGAGATCCTAGCTCAGGATGTCCCAGGCTGACACAGGGGCGTACAGGAGATGGTGTCACCACAGCAGGATGCCAGACCTGGCACAGCCTCATGGGCCCCTTCCTCCCAGGGCGCAGCTGAGAGCAAGAGCGAGAGGGGTAAAAATAGTGCAGCAGCAACCGCTCACTCTGGCCGCGGGGAGAGGCCGCACCAGCGCACCCCAAAATAGCTGGGGCTGGGGTCACGCAGGCCCCCCACTCCCACCACGAGGGACCTTCCTGGCTCCTCACGGGCCAATTGAGGCAGCGCAGCCTTCGCCCACCTCCAGCCCCTCCACAGCCCCCTCGGGCCCCCCTGTTTCGAGGCAGGCTCCGCAGCTGGGGGCAGGAACGCCCATAGCCAGGACTTTGGGGACTCCTCATTGCTTCACCCTCCTCACCAGAGCCCAGCGGCTCTCTCCTCCCTTCACTCCTTCCTCTCCATCACTGCATCTGCCAGCGCTCATCACCATTGCGGGGGAAGAGGCTGCAGCCCAGGGCCAGGAGCAGCCACTGGGTCATCACCGCTGGCCAGGAGCGCCTTGAGCCCCCGAAGCTGCAGGGGAGGAAGGGGGCTCTGGCTGCCCACAGCCCTGCCCACAGCCCAGCACCTCTTCCCCAAGCACCACCTCACCATCATGCTTTTTTCCTCTTGTTTCTTCTCTTGCAGGTTTCACATGGGGAACCTTCTTAAAGTGTTGACTTATAACGAACTTGACCAAGGCCCTAATTTTTTCCTTGACTTTGAAAGTGAGATGGGATTTTTATTTTCCTTTTTGTTCCGTACTTATCCTGAGTTCCACATACTCACCATTTTGAGTTCTCGTACCTGTCGCCCATCGCATCGCACCCATCCCAGATGTCCTCCCTCTGCCCTCACCATCCGGGGTTCTCCCCGGGGAGGGGGGCACGGCTGCTGGGGCAGATCCATGGCCAGGGGCTATCACTCCGCACCTCTTCCCTTGGGCAGTTTGCAGCCCGTTGGGGCCAGCCCGGGGCTGGGGACTGCTCAGGGACCCCTGTGAGCAGGACGACAGTCACAGGGCAGCCAGGACACACTCCCACCTACCCCCTCTCCACAGCGTGGCTCAAGCTCCAGCAAGGAGATGGACTGGGGGGAGAAACCCACTGGGAAGGGCTGCAGGGTGGCGGGAGAGCCAAGAGGTGGGGCACTGGCCCCCCACTCTGGCTCTCACCGCCCGGGGCCATGCTCAGAGCCCTCCGGGTTTCTCTCCCCGGGGCGCTGCCCTGCAGATGCGCAGCCGACAGAGGCCGAGACGGCAGTGTGGAACCAGGTGAACGCCGTGCTGGAGGAGGCACAGGCCATCCTGGCTGAGCTGCAGTCCTACACGGGTGCTGGGCAGGAGATACGAGAGGTGGGTGCAGTGCTGGTGCCCATTGCCCACCTACATGCCACAGCTTAGGGCAACTGCGGGTGCTTTTCCCTCTCCAGGCCATTCAAAACCCTGGGGACCTGCGGCTGCAGGAGAGGGCCTGGAGCGCTGTCTGCCCCCTCGTCGCTAAGCTGAAGCGCTTCTACGAGTTCTCCTTGCGGCTGGGTGAGCACCCTGAGCCCCGTCCCCTTTCATCACATCCTGCATCCCTTCCTGAACGCAGGAACGGGGCAGCTGGGGGGGGCCCAGCTATGGGGTGCACTCAAGTGCAGGTGTCCTGCTGCCTCGGTTTCCCCAGTTAGGGCTGGGGATGCACACGGGTGCCAGGAGCAGGATGGGGACCAGCGGTGCTTTGTCCACAGAGAACGCCCTGCGTAGCCTGCTGGAGGCCCTCACCAGCCCCCCGTACGCCCCAACTCAGCATCTCGAGCGGGAGCAAGCCCTGGCCAAGCAGTTTGCTGAGATCCTCCACTTCACCCTCAGCTTTGATGAGCTCAAGGTACCTCCTCGTGACTCCCTGGGTGAGATGAGGGCTGGGGGGCCTGGGGGTTCCCCACACTGGGACCATTCAAAAGCAGAGTCCCTGGAGAACCTCAAGGCTCACCTGGGCACACAGAGGTGGCTGAAGTCCTTTCCTTGGCCCCTAACATGGCCTCCCCTCTGCAGATGACCAACCCTGCCATCCAGAACGACTTCAGCTACTACAGAAGGACCATCAGCCGGAATCGCATTAACAACCTGCAGGTGAGAGGCCAGTGCCATCCCCTCCTGCCCTGGTCTGGCCTCCCCCAGGGGTGTCACAGGACTGGGGATGGCCCAGGGGTGTTAGGCCACCCCATGAGCCCCCATCATCCCCATCCCTACAGCTGGACGCAGAGAGCGAGGTGAACAATGAGATGGCCAACAGGATGTCCCTCTTCTACGCCGAGGCCACCCCCATGCTCAAAACGCTCAGCAATGCCACCACCAAGTTTGTTTCAGAGGTGAGGGAGGCTGGGAGTACCCTCAGGGTTGGGGGAGGCCCCCCTCCAGCCCCGGCACCATGCAGGTCAGGAGGGGAAACAGCAGCCAGGACCTGTTGGGTTTCAGAACAAGACCCTCCCAATCGAGGACACGACTGACTGCCTGAGCACCATGGCCTGTGTCTGCAGGGTGATGCTGGAGACCCCGTGAGTACCCCATGTGGGGAGGGGAACATCTCAGTGCAGGGGTCCCTCTGCTGCCTGTCCAGGCTCAGCCAGCCCCTCTCCTGGTGCAGGGAGTACCGGAGCCGCTTCACCAACACGGAGACCCTCCTCTTCTGCATGCGGGTGATGGTTGGGGTCATCATCCTCTACGACCATGTCCACCCTGTGGGGGCCTTTGCAAAGTCCTCCAAGATCGATGTGAGTGGCCATGGAGTGTGCAGGGGGGATCACAGCTATCCTGCTCACCCCCGTGTAGCTGTGATGCTGGGGGGGTGTCCCTCTCCCTGGATATCACCTGTGGGTTCACCAACTGCCTCTCTTGCTCCCTCAACAGATGAAAGGCTGCATCAAAGTCTTGAAAGACCAACCCTCAACCAGCACAGAGGGGCTCCTGAATGCTCTGAGGTGAGTGGGGACTGGGGGACCCAGAGGGAGCAGCATCCCCTGACAGTGCTGTGGGATGACAGCATTGGAGAGTGTTGGGGTGACTGTCCCTTCTCCATCCAGGTACACCACTCGGCATCTCAACGACGACACCACATCCAAACAGATCCGGGCCATGCTGCAGTGAGCACAGGGTGGCCATTGGGGCCACCTTGACCGTGCACGTCACTGTGTCACCTACGCCCATGTCCATTCTGCTCATTTTGTATGGAGGGAAAAGGGATAATAAGAAATGCACAGAAATACAAAAAAAAAATATTGAAACGGCCTGAGGTCACAGTCGGGCGCTCCTGCCTCCCCTTCCCACCCTTCAAATCAGCACCCAGTGACTGGACACAAGGTGCAGGTGACACCATGGGGACACGGCGCCAGGGTGCTGGGGCCGGGCAGGATAGACCTGGGCAGGGATGCAGTGGGGCCTGTGGGGCACCTGGGGAGGGGGAAGGGGCAGGTGTCATCCTTGTCCTTGGCCCTGAGCATTTGGATGTGGAGGAGGAGGGATAAACACCCTGCAGATTTGCACTGACTGGTGGAAATGGCTTGGTCTCACCTGGCAGATTTTTACTGTGAGCAATGAAACCTCCATCACCTCTTCTTTTCTACATTTTTTTTTTGGTTTGGGTGTGAAATGTGAAATAAAATGACATTTAACCTGTCCGTGCCATGGCAGGTCCCTCTCTGCTGTGTCCCATCCAGGCTGGAGGCGCTGGGTTCTCCATGCCCGCTGCCGGGGGGACCCCGTCAGTGACACCGCAGGGACGGAACCCCCCCAGGGACCTCGGGGACCACGTCCCCTCTCCGTGGCGCCGGGGACCGATGTCCCAGCCACACCTCAGCCCCGCGGTGACGCTGCCGGTGCAAGAGCTCCCGGCGGGTCTGCAGCCCAGGGTGACTCCCTCGTGCTGCCCCTGAGGCCACCCTGGCCCAGCGCCCCAGCAGTGGCAGACTGGGAGCACTGGGAGGCTGCTGGAGGCCGAGGCAGGCCTGGGCCTCTGCCGGCAGATGGCCCTGTGGCACCGCGACAAAGCAGCACGGCCCCCTCCATGCCAGCTCCACTTGGCGAGGGGGGCACACCCGGCCTCACCCCCCAGCCTGGGGGGAACCCGAGGCACCCTGGGCCGCGATGTGTCACCTGCCTGGGACCCCCCGGGCTCCCCCCGCCACGGACGTGCTCCTGCAGCTGCAGGTCCCAGGGTTGTGTCCCACCGGCTGGGCATGGGTCTCCTTCCCGCCGCCCTTCCCGCCAGCACTGCCAACCCCTCGGTGCCCCCACAGGCCCCGCGTCAGGGACAGCAGGCACCCCACGTGTGACACCGAGACCCCAGAGGCCTCGGGCAGGGTGGTCCCTGGCAGCACCCCTTGCCTCAGTTTCCCCACCTGGAGTGTCCTGGAGGGGCCACCGGCAGGGTCCCCACAGCCCCCAGAGCCCCAGTTCCCCCCCCACTGAATCACTCAGGGTGCCCCCCGGGGACACCCTTCCCACCCAACACCCCTCGTGGGCACCCACCGGGACCTCTGGCCATGGCAGCTCCAGGGAACTGCAGGCAGCACACGGAGGGGGCAAAGGGGGAGGCCTGGCAACCCCAGTCGTTTGAATCCCAGCGTTTCCTGGGCCTGGTGCCAGGATCCGGTTGTGCACGTGCAGGCTTTGCCGCCAAAGCTGCCCAACTCCCGCGCGGTGCGGCACACACACTGTTGCACAACCGCAACCAACAGCTCCTTTTATTTTTAGGCTCTTGCAACACGGCTTCTCTGCAGCCCACCCAAAATGCCAGATGGGCCACAGGATCTGAAACACCTTGCCCTGCTCCCAGCCCCAGCAGCTCTTAGAGCAACCCCACACAGCAGCCGTGCCTCAGTTCCCTGTTAGCCACCTTCACCTGCCAGCCCTGCGATGGCAGCAATGCCGGTCAGCTCTGCCGGCCCCAAGCAGACCCTGAGGGCTCCCTCCTTCCAAGCCCATCATCCAGGGCTTCATTAAATCCCCTTGGTGCTCCATGGCACAATGATCCCACCTGGAAACTGAAGATGAGGCCAGAAGGCGGCTCCATTTGGTGGCTGCAGCACTAAAGTAGCTGCTGTCATCCAAGGCACTGGAGCTGGATCATCTTCACTGTGTGGGAATTGGGGCAGGAAGAGCCAGGACAGCATCACCACCTGGGACCTCACATTGGAGTTAAGGGACAGTGGGACCCCCTAAGCCCACAGCCACAGACACCAGCTGGTCACCAGGCGAGGTGGCAGCTGTGCCATGGTGCCAGTGCTCCTGGCCCAGAGCTGCAGTGAAGCCACCCGTAATGTCTCTTCACATACCCTGCGGTGCTGCCTCTTCTTTATGAGCAGAGTGCTGAAGCCAAACTCCCACCACATCTGTGGCTTCAGCCTTGGCTGCCCCATGTGCAGGGAGAACAGATGGCACATCCTGCCCCAGAGAAGGGGGACAAGAAATTCCTTGCAGGATGAGCAGATCAGAGGAGTTTTACAGCCAAAACACAGTGAGAAAATGGAACTGAAAGGTGGAGGAAACAGAAGCCACCACAAGCCCTTGAACATCATGGACAGACATTGGATCTGAGATCAGCAAAAGGGCTTTGGCTGCTTTGAGCTCCAGGGACAGTGACCGTGAGGGAGAGCAAAGCGGCTTGGCCAGCCCAACCTCCACACACAGGTGTGAGCCGGCACCTAGCCTGGTGCGGTGCCATGGAAGGGGCTGGTGAAGGCTGGAGGCAATGGGGATGCAGACAGGGAGATGCTGCTCATGTACCTCGCACTGCCAGAAGCGGAGATTTGGGCTGCACTGGCTGCTGTGACCCCTGCACTCCCATGGGACCTGCATTGTGCTGGCACCCAGCCCTCCTAGTGGCTGGGGACAGGAGCTTCCAGGTGAGGGGATAGCTCCAAGGACAGGCAGCACCCTGAGGACAATGTCCTGTCAGCAAGGGCACAGGTCTCTGTCAGCTCAAGCTCCACAGCCATGATGCTCAGCTGGACCAGGGCACCAAGGCCTTTAATTGACGGACAGCCAAGCCACACCAGGCCTGCCCTGTTTTCTAATCCCAGTGTAATTAATGACCTTATCTTTGGCCAAAGCCGTTTAGATTAAGTGGCTGGTGTGATGGGCTCGGTGGCTCCAGATGCACAGATGGAAGAGCTGTGTTTGTCTGGGGATTAGCGGAGGGCAGATGGAGTGAAGTGCCATTCCCCATCCCGAAGCCTCTCGGCACTGACAGCAGCCTGAAACTTGAGACCGCAACTTTCTCAGCGAGTCCTGGCTGGACTGGTGAGTGACTTCACATTGTTTGTCCCTTTCTGCAGGAGTCTGGGGAGGTGGGCAGGGCCCAGAGCAAGAGGAGCAGAAGAACCACCCTGCCAACACCAGGAACTGGTGTGACCTTTGCCAGGAGCTCAGTCCCTATCCCTGCCTTGAGATCTTCAAACAGTAGAAGTACAAGAGGCACCAGCTTCTTCCTTGGAGACCAAACCATCGCAGGGATGCTGGCCCTGGCTCTGCATAGAGAAAAAGCTGCCTCCATCAACAGTTCTTACTTCTCCAACAAAACTCACCTACTTTGTGCTGCTGGCAGGATCAGCGTGTGCTTCCACCACCCTTTCCTGGTCCAGTCACAGTATGAACAAGCAAGTGTGCCAGAGACCCATTCTCCTGGGACATGTGGGAGCTGCCACCCCCAAACCAAGGCACCGCAGCGGGGGAGGCCTGGGAGACCCTGCCCAACATCCTCTTAGGAGCAGGTTGGGGAACAGCACAGGCAGACCAGCAGCTATTGTGGTAGCGGAATAACATTTATCTGTGGGGATAACAAAGTTCATATTAAACCGATTAAGTATCTTAAATCCACTTCTAACAGTGCAGTCATCTGACTGCACTCAGGAGACAGAGCAGATAATCCCACTCCTCATTCACAGAGCTGCCCCAATGATCCCAGCCTGGCCTGGGGAAATGACTCAACGTGTCCATGCTGTCTCTCAGCAGACCGCGCTCCACACGTCAGCATCTCAGCCACACAGGCTACAAAAACAGGGCTCCAGGCCACAACCTCCTAGTGGTGCACTCCAGTGCAGGGCCGAGTCTGCATCCACAAACACTTCCATCAGCATGGATGGCAAACAGGTCTGGGCTGGAGAAGAGGTTCAGCTGGCACGTAGACAAACCCAGCAACACCAAAGTTCATGCCCAGCTCTGCCCCAATGCTGGCAGAGAAAACTCAGTCCAAACTCCCAGCTCTTCCCTGCACATTCCCTTCAGTCTGAGCTCCCACATCACTATCAAATGGCTCGAGGCAGCTGCCCCACAGAGCATTATAGAAATAATAATTCAATGCTGAGGAACACAAACTAGAGGTTTAACCTAATACCCACCGAAGCATGTACCTCCGGAGCCCATGCTGGCAGGTCAGCCCATGCAGCCCTCCCTGGCAAGCTAAGCCCTGAGAGACAGCCCTGGCCACATGCTGCATCACAAGCAGCTGAAGGAAAGAAACCTGCTCTACCACCCCACAGCCCTCCCAGGAGGAGCTGTCTTGATTCCATTTGTCAGAATCCCAAATGCCCTGGAAAAGGCCCTCTCAGTTTCACCCTGAGCAGCATAATGGGAAGCACAGTGGCACAGATGGCATTCGCATCCTCCAGGAATGATGCTGCAGAGTCCAACTGCCTCACAGACGTGGCACAAGGAATTTGCTGCTCAGCAGCTTTGGATTCAAATGTGGAGCCGGTTCCCACTGCCAAACCACAGTGTAAACCCCTGGGAATTCAGCTCTAACTAGGACAGACTCATCTGTTGCAAACTGGATGAAATCATTTTGAAGTTCCTGTTTAACAGGTGCCAGCTCCTCCTGCACCTGCTACAGGCGCAGGGATTGGCCTCCACCACGCCGCTGACATCTGCTCAGCTCCTGCAGGAATTGCAGGAAAGGTGTCAGGAAGAAGGAACTGGGCCTGAATGTCCTGCCCTGTGCCCAGAGCAGGGAATGTGGGCCAGGTGTGAACAGAGAGCAAGAAAACGGTGCTTGTTAACAGGGAGGGGAACCCCCAAAAATTCTGCAACTTTATTTCCATATAAAAGAAAAAAATATCCTCTCCACAATAAAGGCAGCAAGCACTCCCTCGGCTCCAGAGCTGCGTTCCTGGCCAAGCCAGAGGAGTGCAGGGTATTTCTGTCTCTGAGAACGACACGTTTGCACACCAGCAGGATTGGCTCCACCATTCCATGGATAATGCTGCGTCTCTGGCAGGAATTAACACTTTGCATGGAAGGATGCTCCCAGCGGCCTGGCCCTGGGGCCCAGACCTTTCCAGGCAGGGCTGGGGAAGCATGGGAACACAGCATGACGAGACCACATGAAGAGGAGCCAATGCAGCCAATGGCCTTTGGCTGTCACTGACACACCTGTCTCATCCCCCAAAAAATTATGCAGCTCATTTGGCTCCAGGCCACCCTTGCCACACAGGTGGAAGCGCAGCTGCTCCCTTTCCCCAGCTGCTGTGCAGACCTACAACAAAACCAAGGTACTCTCCTCTCCCAAAGTCTTCCCCACATCCTCACTGTCCCCCTCAGTCTCTGCAGCACGGCTCGCGGCCTCCAGCTTCCTTCTCTTCTTCAGATGATGCAGGTGGGATTTGGAACGCATGTGAGCTGGGAAAAGAGGCAAGCAGAGCATTTAACTCTGGGGAACCCAGAGAAGGAAACGCCCGACACGATCCCTGTGCAATGCAGAGTATCTTCCCTTCCCCATCCTCTGACACACAGAAAAGTGAAGTCCCAAGTCATGCCATGGCCATTTCTCAGGACACTTATAGCCCAAACTATCAGGGCTTAGAGGGGGACAACCCTTCCAAGCCTTCTCCTGACTGCAGGAAGGACTGGGAAGGGGAAAAAAATGGCTCTGGATATGCAGAAGACTCCAGATTGTCAGGATACAACTCTCCTAGCAAGCCTGCTCCCAACTGAGACACCGTGACGCTGGGAGGAGAGGAGGAAGGAAAGTGTTACCCAAGAGGTAGCACATTGCAGGACGCAAGCGGGGTTGGGCAATACCCGCCATGCCACGGAGCACTGCTAGGATCATTTGTAAGCCTAGACACTGCACCCCAGCACTGGCGAGATCCTGTACATCTACAGTGCCAATAGGGATGGGGCAAGGAGCATAATTATGCCTTTGCATAACGGCAGGGCAAGGCTCCCAGCTATGAGAGCACTTCAGCAGGAATCAGATGCGAACAGAGGTGCAATCCCAGGGATGCAGTGTGTACTGACACAACAGGGCAGTAGGAGCTGTATTTCCATTTGGAATCACATAGTTAAGGAGAGTAAAATCTCCCATATCAGTGGTATTATCTAAGCAGCAAGCGCTTTGTCTAACCAGACCAATGTACCATCTTAGCAGGGTGGTTTTGCTCTTTCCAAGAGATCAGAGCAGCAATTAATGCAGCAAACTTTTCAAGCAGAGCCTTAATTAAACAAGGGTACTGCACACTGAATCAAGGCCCTCAGGTGTTTTCCAAACATCCTTTTCTGCCAAAGGATGAAATTCCACGCAAAGCTGCTGCGTTATCACAATGCTGCAGGGTCACCCTCAGCTTGAAATAAAGTCTCACCTCCTACAATTTGTCGCAAGCGACACCAAAGCGCAAAGTGGTTGGAAGCAGCACTGGCTCCTGCTGCTGTCTGGGGAGCTGTGCTCTTTTAAGTCCATACAAACTGTAAAATTAGGTAATATTTAAAAATTTTCCAGAGCCAGCGGGGTACTGGGAAGCAGTTCCCACAACTATCTGAAACTTGACTGAAGGAACAGAGCAGATTGCAGATCAGCTCAAGCTCCCACTACTGCTTTCACTTCCCTTTAAGCTTTTACATTTTGCAGTTACAAGTAACACCCAGGTTTTGGACCATTTTTCTCCTATCATCTGGGGATCTGAGCCAAATTCAGCTGGGTACAGAGAGCAACAGCTGGTCGTGGTGGAGAAAGGTATTGTCATCATCTGTCAGAGCTTGGGATGACATCCCAAGAGGACACGTAACTGCAGCTGCAGTGTTTGGGAGCTCTTTATCAGGGAATACAGTGGTAGAACAAGGGGGAACAGTTTTAAACTGGAAGAGGGGAAATTTAGATGAGCTATCATGAAGAAATGCATTCCTGTGAGGATGAGGAGGCCCTGGCCCAGGTTGCCCAGAGAAGCTGTGGCTGCCCCATCCCTGGAGGTGTTCAAGGCCAGGTTGGATGGGGCTTGGAGCCCCCTCCCTGCCCATGGCAAGGGGGTGGAACTGGATGGGCTTTGAGGTCCCTTTCAACACAAACCATTCCAGGATTCTATGATCCTGAGAAGCTTTTTGTTTCCGGTTCTCAGCATGAGCCTCACAACACAGATAAATTCACTGAGTTAATCTGATTCCAACTGAGCTCTTTTAAAGTAAGTCTATTGAAAATAGAAAATCCCTTTCTATTACAGCTAGGAATACTTTTTCAAAAAAACCCACTCACAAACAGGAGCAAAACTAAGCTATTAAAAAACTGTGCCCCCTCCCAGGTGCTCTCCTTGCCGGATCCTACCTGCCCACTCCCTGTCCCCGATGATGAGTCTGTCGCAGAGCTCACACACATGATGGCTCCGCTTGTTCTCATTTACATCGTGCTCCATCTTCACAGGCTCTGCTTGGGGCTCACGACCCTGTAGGTTAAATATTGGCTCAAAGTGTTTTTTACTATGAAATTCTGTCTGGCTGTGTTTTCTTTGGTGGAGTTTGGGATGTGGACTTGCCGTACACAGACACTAAGGGTAGCAGGGCAGAGGCTGCAGTTTTACCATACAAGACGAGTGGAGTACGGGGCATTAGGAGAAATTTTCAGCTTAGACCGTAACCCTCTGCCACTGCGAGGAAAGCCCAAGGCTGGACATGTACGCAGACAGCCCTGCTCATGGGAGGGACCAAGTGCCAAGTTACAGGGCCTGGAGTTGGCTGAGAAGTTGGCTTCTCAGTCACAGCTCACGTTCACTACAGGTTCCCCAGTACCTGGATGAAGCTTTCCACAATCTCCAGAGCTGGGTTCAGGACATCCTCTTCCCACCTCAAGAGATCAGACACCTCCAAGCCATACACAGGGGGCACGTTGGGTCCAGGTCCTACAGAGACATGGAAATGCAGGTTACCACCAGAGCCCCCCTGTGCCCTGTCCTGGCAGTCAAGGGGCTGTGCCGGGACCAGGGGATCTGCTCTTTCCTATCTAGCTGTCCTTCAGCATCCAGAAGCAAATGGCACCAGCATTTCCAGAGCCAGAAGTACCAGAAACCTCAGCAAGCAGCAAGGCCTCAAGCAAGCACCTTTATGGTTGTCTGCCTTCAGGACAGTGTTACCATGTCCGAGCAAACACTTCATCACAGCTGTGGTCCACAGGAAGCCGCAGAAGAAGAAAAGTTAGATCCAGGCACAAAGCCATTACACAAAGCTTAAAAGGAGATGCAAGCATCGAGTCTGGATGAGGAATTTGAGGGTGCAGGTTCCTACTCAGAGCTGTAATTGCTTCTGAAGCTGCAGGGCCAACATTCCTCACAGCAGCAGATTATGGTCAGAGATGCTTTACTAATGCCTCAACCTGACAAGGCACAGTTCCAAAGCCATCCCTTCAGCCTCCCCCAGCCTGACATGAGGGCATGGGGTGTTTGCTGCAGCCCAGCTGCCAGCAGAGAGCACCCACTCCCTCGGGCAACGTCACTGCTCTGCTGGCTCACCTGCTGGCAGGCACCAGCCACAAGGCTGCGCTTGGACAAAGCCATCAAAGGTGGCCGTGTGCCAGCCTCCAGCAGGTGCTGCTTTTTATTGCTGTAACCACAAACAAGCTCCCGACAGGGCCGGTCTGAAGGACACCTGCCACCAGAAAGGTGAGTCACAGCCACCGAGCACATGGCTTCAGGAACACTTCGGCACCTCGTTCAAAGCCTATCTTTTGATTCAAGTTTCTCCATGCCTTTTTTCTATTGTTGTTTTGCCCCTACCAAGCACCTTTCAACAAGTGCCTGGCTCCCAGCTGCCACTGCTGGCCCTGCTCCAAGGCTGGGGCTGGGACAGGGAAGTCCTGCTGGCTCCCTGCCACCGCGTTGAGCATGGACCTGGCTAAAAGCAGCCAATGGGCTCCTGCTCCTAATCTGCAGGGCAGCTGTCAGCTGGTCTTTCTGCCCTGCATAGGGAGCATGTGTGGGTGCATGGGGAGAGGGATCATGCTGGGCATCCCCTGCCTGAGCCCCTCAAGAGCCATCGGTGGGATAGGCTGCAGGGACAACGTGGCCAATCATCCTCTACTGCTGCCTGGCACAGGGCTGAATCTTTGCTCACTTTGCTCCCCTGGAGCCACCCTGGTGGCACTTCTGTCGAGAGGGGAAGATCTTCCCTTGATAGGAAGCCAGTCTGTAGGGGTAGCAGTGAGAAGGAGCTGGCTCGAGGAATGTCTGGGCAAGAAGGTTGTGGGCAAGATGAACACGGGCAGTGCCAGGAGGGCTGCCTCAGGCTGCTCTGCAACCCAGACATGTGGGAAGAAGTTGGGGCAGAGCCTCATGGGTGGACTGGGACACTAGGTGCCTGTTGATCCCAGAGAGGTCCATCTGGCAGCAGACACCTGCAGAGCCAGGGCAGCCTGGACGGCAGGAAGAATCCAGGCAGGATGGTCTGACCTCTGCCAGACTTGCACCCACCCCAACACTGCTGCCCCAAAGCAGAGCAGCCACTTGGCTCTCTCTCCTGAGCTGGGAGCACAGGATGTGCCAAGCAGGGATGAGAAGAGATGTAGGAGGTGGCGAGGCAAGGTAGGAATAGACTTACGTTTCAGGAAGCGGTTTCGGACCCATTTGTTCTGCCTCCGGGCATATCTCTTGGTCACCTGTTTCAGGGCCTGGATCCCTTTGGAAGAGAGGGATTAAAAAAACCCCAAAGGTCAGCACAACGCTGGCAGCTGAGCTCAGAGCAGAGCAAGAAGAGGCTGTCAGCTCCAGAGGGGGAAAAAATCACACAAGAGAAAAGTTTGTACCATTCTCGTAAGTATTTCCACTGTCAGTCTGGAGGTCTCCAAGCCAGCAGTGAGAAATGGTCATCACAGCAAAGCAGGCCCTGACAGACAGCGCAGGAGCAGCAGCAGCGCAGAGGGGCTGCACAGAGTCCCAAATGCCCTTCAATGATCACTGCATGGAGAGGGGCCAAAACCTCCGTGCTGAGGCTTTTAGCAGGTCGGACAATCTGTCCAGAGGCTACACTGTTCTCATAACATCTTGCTGAATACTTCTCTGCACAAACAGAGCCCAAGATCCCTTGTCCTACTCACAGTGGCCCCAGAGGATGGTTTACCACTGTACAGCCTGTCAATATTTAGTACAAACTTATCGTATCATCTCCTAAGCAGACACAACAAGGCCCTACTGCATCAGACTTGTTTTCAGGCCTCTTATCATTTCTGTGTTTTCCTCAGCCTTCATCTTCACTTCACACTGAACCTTCCTTGATACAGATCATTTCCACCTGGGATCTCCACTGTCCTGAGAAGCAGAGCAGCTCTCTCCTCTGTCAACAGCACATCAGTCCAGACACCCCAGAATGACATGCGCCATCAAAAAGCGCATCACTATTGACTCGTGCTGAGACTGCTAGAAGATCCCCAGAGCCCTTCCCACCATTCTGCTTCTGAAACATATGCTGAGTTCTGCTTCATTCCCTCTTCCTAAGCCTTTCCTCCACAGCATTCATATCCTAGCCGGGATCCCACCACCTAGGTCACCAGTGGAGCAGCTTCAGATCACAAGTCACAACTTGCAACAGGGCCTGGGGGAAGGAAGAGAGGAATTGCTTTGGATATGCTCAGAGATGCTCTCCAAACATGGAAAAAGGAGTCCCTGCCCCTCTGGGATGGCAGAAGTGGACAATGCATAGATCCAACAAGACCTGCCCTGGGTCTGAGCTTGGTTCAGACCATCAGGAAGTGTCCCCTGGAGTTGTGCTGGGCTGAGGGACGTAGGGCACACAGGGTGTTCCTCCTACCTTTTTGCAGCAGCAGGGCACTGGTCTCAGGCGAGCAATTCCCCTCACTGATGAGGTATTCATGGAACTCCTTGAAGCCAATGGACTGGAAGATGCCATGCTGGTAATCCTGCCTGGAGAACAAGACAAGAGGCCGGGTTCAAGGCCATCTCTGGAGAACAAGACAAGAGGCTGGGTTCAAGGCCATCTCCTTCAGAACACTGGGAGACCTCAGCCTTCCCCAGAACAGCCAAGGTCTCTGTTCCTCACACTTGCAGGGACCTGCCCAGGTGACACCAGCCCATGGTCTCAGGGACAAGCCAAGCCAGGCACATACAGGACCACAGAGCAGTGCCCTCAGCGACAGAGCGTGTCCACTTTGCTGGGAGCATGCTCAGGCAGCATCCCCACTTGGCAGGTACGGCCCAGGCCCTGCCATAGGAGCAGGTGGTGCCAGGAGAGAGCTGGAAGCAGGGAAACATGGGAGCTGCTGCAGGGAAAGCTGGTCCGGGCCCTGCATGAGTCTGGTAGGCAGGACTGGGAGCAGAAAGTGAGCTGGCTTCTCACCCACCGGTTCTCGGCCACCTTCTCTCGGTTGTAGCATCGGTGGAAGTCCCGCAGCTCTTCCAGCAATCCTGCATCCAGCATGTCATCCACCCGCTTCTCCAGCCGCTGGTCCAGAACTGGAAGGAGGAGAACAGGACATACTCAGCCACTTGGAGCTGTGTCCACAGCTGGACAATGCGCTAGGACATGCTGTGGCACTGCCAGCCTCCTGAGTCATCTGAGGAAGGCGAAGGGGGGTGAAGGGGGCAAGTCCTCTGTTACACCCACTGATGCCAAAGGAATTGCTGCCTTGTTCAGTGAGGAGGCTGGGGCAGGAGCAAGGAGTCAGCCTTAACCATCAAAGCCCATTCTCACCTGCCTGGTCTGCATGGAGCCATAAGATGCAGGAATGTGGGTACTTCAAGGGTCCCCCCAAGGGTCCTCCACCTTCCTCCTCCTGCTGCTGGTGTAAGATTTCACTATGAGGGATGCCTGTCTCTTCAAACACTTGGAGGCTCCTGTAAGCAGTGACAGACAGAGCACAGAGGCTGGGTGAGGAGGAGCATTTCCATTTCCCCAGCGGCCCTGGGGGCTCCAGTGAAGGGAACTGCAGACACTCACTGTGATCCATCCCTCTCATGTTGGGGGAGGGCAGGTTTCTGCCCCCTCCCGTGCCTGTGCCGGAATCCTGAGCACACCCAGGTCCCGGGGGCGCAGCACAGAGCACAGCAACGGCACACAAGGAGTCCAGAGCACAGCCACCCACTCCTGCCTGGCACCGGGACAAGCCCTGCAGGGGATGGGGTTCTGACTCCAGCCCTGCCCTCTCCAGCCTGGCAGGGCTGCAGGGAAGGGGCCAGCCTTGCTGATGCTGGAGCCGGTTTCGAAGCACTACTGCAGGCTCAGCCTAGCCAGGGAGCTGAAGGAAGCTGTGCAGGAACCCTCCATCCCCCTGCACCGTGCGAATGGGGTGGGCGGCGTACTGCTCTCCCCAGGCCAGGGCTCGGCTGGGACAGGCAGCCAAGGCAGCAAGCCTGGTCTTGCTGCTGTGCAGTTCCCACAGAGCTCAGGTATGTTACTCATCCAGCACAGCAGCTTGCTCTTTAAATAGCTCCAGATAAACCCTGCTGCTGGGGCACCGCAGCAGGAGCAGCCCCGATGCACATGACCCAGGAGCACCGTGTTGTTCTGGGGCTCAAAGGCAGTTCAGGCTCAGGGCTGTGTGGCATAAGGTCTCAGATCCCAGTGAGCTTCCAACACCAGTGCTTCACGTTCCCCAAGCACCTTGCTAAGAGGCTAGGAGCACCCATCTGGATGGGAGAGCCCATCTCGCCGTGTTCCTAGGCTCTCAATTCCCTCAGGAAGGGGTGCTGGCCCTGGCAGCCCCTGTCCCCGGCATGCCAAGCTCACCTGGCTACTTTGCGCTTGTCATGGGGGTGCAGCTTGGCTGCCATCTCTGGGTCCACCTCACTCAGGCGACGATGGAGCTCGACACTGTCCAGTTGCTCCAGCTCCACTTTCCTGTCAGTGACCAGGCCGGGAGCTGTGTCAGCCTTCTCCTGGGGGGAACAAGGCAGCCCTGAGTCAACCCACTCATCCATGTGCGGACCAGCACAAGCAAGATGATCCCCAGGCCCACGAGGTGAACGAGAGGTTCTCCTTGTCCGCCTCGAGCAGGGGGAACTCCATACCTGGCTGCAGGAAGCCTGCTCTGAGCATGTATCCCTTTCTCAGAGGGAAACAGCCCTAAACCATACCTTGGTGTTGATAAGGACCTTCCAGAGGAGAGACTCGATGTAGTAGTTGGTTCCTCCCACAACAATTGGGATCTTGTCTCGGGCAAAGATATCTTCAATGTGTGACAGTCAGGGAGCGTAAGCAGAGATACACAAAGGGAGGGAGGGCTGCGAGGAGCAGCAGCCTCACACCCAGACTGCTCTCTCAGCCCCAAGGAGCCACTGAGGCTGCAGGTCAGGGTTACAGGTGTCCCTCACACCTCACCATCCTCTGCTACCCCTTCCAGCTACCACCAAACTCAGAGGCACCCAGGGGCTGCCAGGGAGGGCAATACCAAATTCAGCACTACTGCAGAGGCCTTCCCCAACCAGCCCAGTGATGGGGCTGCCCTGAGCATTAGCTGGGAAAAAGAAGCTCCAAGGCCCCCTCACCAGCAGCACCCTCTGAAAACCAGCATTGGTTGCAACGTGGAGAGCCCGAGGCTGATGCAGACACTGATCTCTCTCACAAGCCTGGCTGTGGAGTGGGAAAGTCCATCTCTGCCCACCCTGGCAGGCTGCAGCCTGGAAGGATATCAGAGTCACAGCTTTGTTTCTGAAATCCACCACCGTGTAGTTAGAGACCAGGGGATCCACAAAGCCGATCATGTGGTGTCTGCACAGACGCTGCTCCTGGGGAGAAACCTTGTTCGTGATGATGTCCAAGCCCTTGTACACCTGGGGAATAGAAGAGCCCATCATTCACCTCTGCATCCCATAAACCCCGCACCCCTCCTTCTCCACAGCCACCGCCCACCCTCCAAGCCCCTTGCTGGCCTCTGGAGAAGCAGGCAGCTCCAGCTGGGGCACATGGCCTGCTCAGGTGAGGCAGCAGGGATCTTGCCAACGCCTGCTCCTGCCAGAGCCAAACTGCCTCTCTGGTGTTTGTTCCTGCCCACAGGAGACGAACCCTGAGTCCAACTGCTCACAATTGCTTTCGTAGTCTGATATAACCCTGCATTTCAGGACAGATGGGATCAGAGAACAGTGGCAATGCCCAGTCAGTGTAACCAACCAAGTCCCACTCCAAAGCACAGAGCTTGGAAACAACAACAACGGCAGCTGCCTCCAACCTGCAACTTCATGCAGCCTCCTAACACATACAAACACTCTCAGCTCGTGCACAGCTTAAACACTTGGCATGTTGTCTGCTTTGTGCTCTCGCATAGCTGGTCAGGTAGGAGCAAACACACAGGTGAAGGTCAATAACCCTAGGGGAAAAGAGGTACCATCCTGCACCACGGTGCCTCAGCTAGGCAGCTAAAAGCAGAGCAGAAGGAAGAGCCACCCAAACCAGCCCCTCAGGAGCACTCTTGGTAAAGAGCCAGGGGAACAAGCAATCCCAGCAGCACGCATCCAAGCCACAGCCCAGATCCACCCTCCAGGCTGCATAAAGACACGACCACAGCCCAGCCTGCAGACCCAGGCAGTGCAAGTACTGGAGCCACGTCCCACAGTTCAGCTGGGTCCCGTGAGCAGAGCCCCTTCATATGAGAGCATCTTCCACCCAGGAGAAGGGAGAAAGGCTCCTCATCCTGCTCCCCCTGGCACACAAACACAGCCCTCCTCAGCACAAGGTGTCCCTGTGCCCTGCCACTGCTTCAGGCATGCCTGCCAGTCAGTGCTGCAAGGCTCTGCAGGGATCAGAGCAGGGAACCCACTCCGAGGGTGCAGTGGGGCACATAAAGCCTTTCTGTCCAGCTCATGCCAGGGCTGAGCACCCTCCGTGCCAGGTGGTGGCCAGGGCACCAATTCATGCTACAGTCACAGGGAGGACGTGTTTAGCTCTCAGCACCTCTGTGCTTGGAGCAGTCTCCCAAGCTTGAGATAAACTGGCCTGATGGGAGAAGAGACTGAAAATGACTGTACTCATTGCCTCCTCCATCACCCAGAAACCACCCCAGCCAGAGGGCCAGACTTCCAGAAACAAATTTCCCTTTAATCCCCTCTGAGAAGCTGCCAGGCCTCCAGCTGCAGCGCAGCCTCCACCCAAGGTCTTCCCTGGTCCCAGGCAGGACAAGGTGACACAGAGGTGACCCACAGGCAGAAGGCACAGAATGGCAGCAAGGGCCAACCCAAGGTTAGTGGAGCAGGGAAGCCTGATGCTGCCTGGAACAGTCATGCGAGCTGCTGGGGCCGCTGAACCGGCTGCAGGCGGACAGACACTTCCCATCTCACTTAACTCTTGCGCTTGGTGCTTCCAGGGCCAGGGCCAAGCCCCTGCTCTGGGTCCCTGGGGGAGAAAGGCTCACCTGGGGGCAGGAAGCAATGGAGGAAGAGGAGGGCAAGCAAATATTCCTCCCTTCTGCCCTGCAGAACCCCAGCTGGCTCCAGGAGAGGCCCAAGAGGCAGCTCTCTGCCAGCGTGCCCGTGGATGGCTGCAGCCCATGGGTCTCCTTCCATTGCCTGGCCCCGGGCTGTGCAGTGCCATTCAGCACCAAAACCCTTTGAATTCAGCGAGATTTGGCTCAGTGCCTTCCCTCTCCTGGTGGGGGCCAGTCCAGCCCTCCAGCTCCTCCAACTCCCACCCGTCTGCCTGAAATCACAGTCAACGCAGAGGCTGATGGGGAAGCTCAGAGGCAGCTGGGAGCTCCCAGAGCCCTGTGCAGGCAAAGCCGGGATTTACAGTTCAGGCTCCAATCCCCCAAGGTTCTCCTGTGATTAAACACTGAGAACCTCCCCGAATATCTGGCAACAAGAGGAGAAAGAATGCAGTGTCAGTGTGTGGGCTGGCAGGAAACAAAGGCAGCCTTTTACACACACACAGTGGAGCCGGGGAAGGTTTCCACCAGCTGTCAGCAGGGCCTCGCACCCAGACGTCCTCCCAGCACATGTTTCTATTTTCAGCAAGCAGCTCAGCTCAGCCTTTGTCGCTTTCTAAGGCCCCAAACCAGATTAGCGGCAGCCTGGAGCCGCAGCCCTCGAGATGGTGGGTACAAGACAGCAGGGACACGCTGGAGACTGAAGGTGCCTAGCCTTGAGGGCATCCTCCCATCTCTGCGCTGAGAGCCCCGCACAGCTCAGCCCCACATCTGGTCCCACTGTGCTGGCAGGTCAGTGTTGGCTCCTCCTTATAAGAGTGGGGAAACTAAGGCAGGAGACACAAACACCAGCAATGCTCAGGAAGTGGTGCCTGTGAGGATCCTCAGCCTGTGGGCTGAGAAGGATGGGCTCTCCCAAATCCTCGCTCTGCCACCAGTCACACGCACAATCCCAAACTCCGTCCTTTTGTCCCAAAAGAGGGAAAAGGCGCTGCCCTTTCCCTGAGTGCAGGGAGCCCAGTATTGATGGTGACGTGACGGCTGTGCCACACAAGGACCCAGACACATGCCAGCCACCAACAGGCAGGAAGACTTCACAGGGACCAAGGATCTCCTAGCCAGAGATGGGCATGGAAGACCCAAATCAAAGTAGGGTGCAAGGAGAGCACAATTCCCTCCCCCCTCTGATCTCTGCCAGGAGAAGCACATCAGAAAGGACTCTTAGGATGTCCTGCCTTGACCCACTGACAAGCATAGCCAGTGTGCCACAACGTCCTCTGGAGAAGGACTGCATCACCACTTCAAAGTACAAAATCCAGAGGGGAGAGTGGGATCACGAGGAGACAGGGCTCGCCAGTAAGCTGCCACTGGGATCACTACGCACTCACTGCTCCATCAGGAACAAAGAAAAGGCACTGGCTGCACCCCACCTGGCCTCCTTAGGGAACAACTTACTCCTAAAGGAGACTCGCTGAGACAACAAATGGCAACAGAAAGGACAAAAATAAAGATTAAGAGCCTGATTAACCAGAGCTCCTGCGCTGCATGCAGGCAGCACTAAGTCTGTAATTTGACCACAGCAACACAGGGTGATGGAGATGGTGAGGTGTCTGTGAGCGGGGATAGGTGGGCTCAGGGCTCAAATTCACTTCCCGAGCCTGGGTCCAGCCCCAGCAGCTGCCCAAAATACTGCTGGCATTTTTCAGAGCTCCACGGAGCCCACATGGGCACAGCGATGAATGGACAGAGTGAGGGTGAGGCTGTCACTGGCAGCTGTCAGTCAAGAATGAGCAATAGGATTTTTAAAACCCGGCCACTCTACTGCAAAGACACCGGAGCCTGCTCTGTGTGGCAGAGGGATATGCAGTGAGGAGACAATATTCCATGGGAACAAAGCCATGAAAAAAGCAGACCCAGTTGGCTGGCCGTGGCCAGGGCAAGGGGGTCAGTGGAGCACGGTGGGAGAGGCGGGGAGGCAGGCAGCTTGAGGCTGGTGCCTTCAGGCACAGGGACACGAAGAGGCTGGGCTCACTGCCTCGCCACCCCAAGAGGCTACACAGAAAGCACACTGCATTACGGGATAAAAGTAGCAGAGCTGCTGGGCTCTCGCTCCACAGTCATGCTAAAATGAGATTAAAAGGAAAGGAGAACAAGAGCCACTTGAGTCCAGTTGCCACTGAGCGCCTGCAGCCAGAGTCCTCCCCGCACCTGCATTCCCATATTGGGATCTGAAACAACCAGAGCACAAAATGCACACTTCCAAACACGCACCAGCATGAAACACGAGTCTGCAGCATGCCAGTCGCTTCAGCCACATCTACAAAACTCAGGATGCAGCTGCAGCCCCGTGTTTGCAAGCCAATAGCACCTTCCTCAATAAAGCCTGTGGTACGCCAGGCCAGCTGTCAATGCGAGGGCCAAGAACCTCAGCAACCACAGCACACAAATGGGCACAAATAAGCCAACAAACACTCTGGGGCTTGCTCAGGTCTGGAAGGTTGGCATTAGTTGAGATCGGCTCAGAGATGCAAGAGAAGAGTAACTCACCCTGGAAACTTAACAGCAGCCAACTGAAAGCTGCCCCAGCCCAAATAGTGTCTACAGAGAACACCAGCCAGTGAGCAGTCCCACCTGGGCTCAAGAAAGGCCAGATGGATGTGCCAGTCCCTCCTTAGGGAGCACGTATTAAGGGCTCACAACACCAGCCATGCCTGGTGGTTCACGATGGCTGGGCTGGGCAGCTGCCCACAGCCAGGCAGCCCCAAGCAAAGCTTCCGCATCTCACCTCCCCTACAGAACTTCGTCACTTCAAGCTCAGGCCTCAAGCTTGTTTTCCCCAAGAGCTCAAGGAACCCATTGCATGAAGTTAAAGCTTTCCAATTGCTTGCTCCAAATTCAGGAGAGAAAGTTTTTAAGTTTAGCTCTCCAGGATATGAGTGACCAGTATTGGCAGCCTGGGGCAGGACACAGGTGGCTGTAGGACAGCAAGAGGTGATCTCCGGGCAACGCAAAGGGTGTGGCTGGCAGAAAACACCTTTTTAGAAAGCGTAATAAATACATTAAATGTTAAACTTGGTGGAAAGTTCAGGCACTACAGAAAAAGAACAGAGAAAGTGTTGGTTAGGAAGGAACATATTTTGCTAAACAACAACAAAATCCCTGTAGTGGCTGAGATCAACCCTTGTGACAGAGCGCTTGGAGCGGAACACAGACCGCGGGCTGCTCAGTGCATGCTGAGCCTGCCCGTCCGCCTGATACGGCCCAGCTGGCACCAAGGGACGAGGCCACTGTCCCGGGCAGGCACCGACCATCACCGTCAGTGCCCTCTCCCGTGTCTCTTTGCGTCCCTTCGCTGGCGACCGAGGCAGCAGCGCCCGCCGCCAGCCGCCGGGTCACAGCCGCCCTGGGCCCGTCCCGGGGCTCCGCGGGGCAGCCGGGCCAGGCCGCCGAGCCCCGGCCCGGCTGTGGGGCCCGGGTAGGACCCGCACCGCGGCCCGAGGCCCCGGCAGCGACCCCGCAGCCCCGGGAGCGGTCCCGCGCTTTCCAGGGGTGAATTCGGAGGGGCAGGGGGCGGGCAGAGCCGTGGGGAGCCGGCAGGGAGCAGGAGGAGCCCCGGGCAGCGGCGCCGGGCCAAGCCGAGCAGTGGCAAGCGCCGCGGCGGAAGGGCATGTCCGGGGCCGCCCCACGGCAGGGGGGCGGGGACTCGGCCTGTGGCACCGCGGAGGGGCCGGGACCGGCCCAGCTCCCGCAGCCGGGACCACCGGGCAGCCCGGTCCGGCCCGACCTTACCGGATCCCCCGATCCCAGCCTTACCGGGCCCAGCATCGGCCTTACCGGTTCCCCAGCCCCGGCGGCATCGCCTCCCCGTGCCCGTTCCTCCCGCTCCTGCACGCTGCTGGACTCCCCTTTCCCCGGTTCCTGTTCCTGGTACCTGCATGCTGTCGGCGCTCACTATCTCCCCGCCGAGCCGCAGCCCGAGCTGCAGCGCCAGCGCGGATTTCCCGGTGCCGGTGGCGCCCAGGATCACCACGAGCGGCCGCGGCGGCGGCGCCCGGACACCGCGGAGCACGGCGGCAGCCATTGGCAGGGCGGCACCGGGGCGGGACGGGGCGGGACCGTGCCCCAGTCCCCCGCCCGCCGAGTCAGTCCCCGCCCCGCCGCGGCCCCCGCCCTCGGGCTCTGCCCCAGGCCCTCCCTGAGACCCTCAGTCCCCCGTCCCCCGTTAGCCCCCCCCGCACGAGTGGACATCGGGGAAAGGTTCTCCCGCATCGGGTTGGGGACACTGGAACAGCTCCCAGGGAAGCAGGCACAGCCTGACAACATTCCAGCGGTGTTCGGGGTGTCCGGTGCAGGGGCAGGAGCTGCGCTCGACGGTCACTGTGGGTCCCTTCCAACTCATTCTGTGCTTCTGAGCGGGGTTCCGCCCCGTGATACCTACTGGGGGGGCAGGGAGGAAGGATGATGTTGCCATAGTAACAAGGCAGGGGGATGAGGCACGGGGCTGTCGCCATAGCAACAGAGAGGCTCGCGTTGCCGTGGCAACAGCAGCCACTGCGGAGGCTCGTCTTCCCTTCGCCACGGCAACGCGGGGAGATTGGGAGCAGGCGGCTGTCTCCGTGGCAACAGAGGGGAGGGAAGGCAGGGGACGGCTGCCGTGGCGACCGCGAGAGGACAGTATCTCCCTGGCAACACACATCCCGAGCCATGGCAACAGGGAGCAGGGGCTGCGGGCTGGGGAGAGGAGCGGGCAGCCGAGGAGGACGGGATTATCTCCGCCTCGAGGAACTGCCCTAAAAATGTGCCAGCCCAGGCGTGAAGGCGGCACCGCGGAGCCCAGGGCCGAGCAGCCTGCACGGAACCAGCCCCGCACAGAACATGAGAGAAGCAGGGTGTGCAGAGCAACCTGCATTAAAAAATAACTCCATCCGGCCTGGAAATGCAGAATTGTGATGGTTACAGTCAACACCTGCACTTAACAAACCAGAGGGAAAAGCCCTCCATGTTTATTTTGCTCACTGTTAGCCTGCTTCTCTCGTCTTCCCCATGGCAATATGAGAGGAGCCTCTGCTTTAGCAACCAGGGAAATATCCAGGTAGATATTTATTTATGGATGCAGGCTTTAAGCAGGAGAACTCACAGGTGTGTGCAAAACTGCAGCTGCTCCTCAGTTTGATTTGAGCCCACTTATTTTATGCTGCTGCTGTTCTCAGCCCAGCCCAGGCCAGGGATTCTGCACATCATCTTCAAGAAAAAGAATGTTTTAAACGTCCTGTGTGCCTCCATCAGGAAAAGAAAAAGCGCGCCTTACTGCAAACCTTATCAGGAGGGTCACTTTGAGCTGCAAACAGACACCAGTCTGCGAGCATCAGTGCACGCATAACAAAAATAAACGTTTCAGGGTCTGGTGCATCTGGGCTTTGTTTCCTGTGCATGGGCAAGGTGTCAGATTTAGGTCACCCTGTTCTCGGTTTAAGCTGTGGTTCCTGTGAGCACCTTTTAAATACAGCTTTAAAAATGCTTTGACACAACATGATGCAACATGCAGAAAGCGTGAAATGCTGACAGAACCAAAGGAAGCAGGTATTTAAGAGCTTCTGTGCAGAACCATTGCTTTTCAAAGCTGGCTTCCACCAGGCAATCGAGCCTCCTATAGCAGCAACAGCTCTTCTGACTCCTCAGCAGTAACAGGATCCTGTGTCCCTCCCACATTTAGTAAGACTTTTTCTGGTGTTATGAAAGAAACTCAAAAGTGTTGGGTTTGGGGATGGCAGGGAACAGACGCACATCTATAATTTCATCCACTCAGCAGACCCAAGTGTGTGAATCTCTCTGATGCCCCTAGAAAACAAGTGAACTGCATTCCCTGCTCCCTACAGGGCTACCACCAGCTACAACCCCACGACCTGTTGGGCAGCACACCAACTGCACTGAGTCCCATTGGGGGGTTTACAGTTACAACAAAGCCTTCTCCAAGCCCTGTATGGGCTCTCTGACCCTCCTTACCCACAAAGCAACTTAAAGGGAGGAAAAATAATCCAGGTGATTTGTTTCCCTGGCCCCATCACTATGACTATGTCCGTTTCAGTCACTGGGAGAAAGCCAGGACAAAGAGACCACTCTCACTGGCAGCAAGACAGCCAAGCCCTGCTGCAAAATATATTGATTTCTGTTAATGTCTGTGAATGGCCAGGACACACTAAAACACAGGGGCCAAGCCAGCCCCCCCAGGAGCATCATGGGATGATGCATGGAAACCCATAGCACAGAGAAAGCCAACCCAGGCTGTTGCAAACTTATTTATTTATGAAGTGTGAGGTAATGAAGAAAGTGCTAAATCCGACCACAGTGTTAACTATAACAGTTCTCAGCAGGGACCTGAGGGCACCATCCCACAGGGCCATCCCTGTAAAGGGACAGGGGACCCCCACTGCAAGTTGGGTTAGAGTGGCACAGGCAGGGGGAAGCCTCAAAGACAGAAAGCCCCCCATGCACCCAATCTGCCCTCCAGCCATGCTCCCCACAAAGCCCAAAGCTTTGCTGTGGATTTTAAGTGACTGCTGGGGAGGGGGTGCTCACAATGGTGGAAAAGGGAGTCAGATGGATGCTCACAAGGATGGGAGAGGGGAAAATCCCCTGTTATTGCAAATGGGTGGTTTGGAGAGCTGCAAGGGGGAAACTGGCCTCTGAGAGGACTCAGCTCAGGGGTCCAGCAGGAGCCAACCCCTTCCTGATCTCCCTAAAGTGCAACAGGATTGAGCCATCCCCCACAGCAGGAACCCCCCTCCAACAAAAAGTTTTTATATATATAAAAAAAGCAAACTCTTTACCAATACTTCTCAAAAAGTGGTACAAAAATACAGTATAAAAACACAGCCTCCAGTATAAGACTCGCAGTTACAGCAGCAGTTTCTAGAACATAAAATCCAAGACAAACTACTGCATGAAGTGGTAAGGAAGTGAGACCAGCCAAGCCAGGGGATCACCCACAGGGTGCTGTCAACCCTGGTGAGAGACATCCTGCCCTCACCATCTCCAAGGGGATCCATCCAGAGTCAAGCCTCACACTGGGCTCTCTATGCCTGCCTCCACCTACTCCTCTCAGCTGAAGCTAGCACAGCTGCTTGGATTTTTAGGGCCAGATGGACACCTCAGGGGCAGCTCCTTTTGATGCTCAGTGGCAAATGGCAGAGATGGGTGCAGGGGCTGCAGAGAGGGGGAATAGAGTTGAGCCCACACATCAAAGTGGTCACTTGAGAAAGCTTCACAGGGGAGACAGGGGAAATCTTGTGACAGCTTGTGCCAAGAAGCCAGCCTCATTCCTGCAGCCCAGAGCAGCATTGCAGCCACCACCACACGCTCCAGCCCTGCAGGGCCCACAGTTCATCAACCAAAAAAATTAAAAATGTGCAAATTGAGAGGGATCCAGAGGAGTGGGGAGCGGGGTGGGGGGCACATTGGGTGCTACTGTCCCTTGAGGTGAGCAATCCGTTTGAGCAGCTGGGTCTGCCGTAGCCGCAGCTGCCGCTTCTCAGCCACCAATCTCCTCTCGGCACCGAGAAGTGCCTGCAGGTACTCAGAGGATTTGCTCAGGATCACCACTTTGGGTGTCTTAGGGCAGCTGGCAAGCCCAGGCACCTGGTCCCGCAGGGCCAGGAAGCGTGAGCGCAGGTCATTGCGCCGCTTGCGTTCCAGGTAATTGTGGTTTTTCCTCTTGGCTACGTCCTCGCTGTCAGAACCAGGGCTGCTGTCAGCTTTTGGCAAGTCAGGCTCAGGCAGTGTGATAGCAGGGGCTGGCTCCGCAGCACCCAGTGCCTCATCCTCATCCTGCTGGGGTGGGTCTGTGGGACAGGCATCTGGCGGTGAGCGGGCAGCATAGTTGTGCTGCTGCTGGTGCACTGAGATGTGGAAGCGTTTCATACAGGGGTCCAAGGGGTCAGCTCGCAGCGTGATGGTGACCGGCTTCCTCAGGCTGAGCGATTGTCTCTTTTCCACTGTCACCACATCAATCTCCTCGCCTTCTGTTCAAAAGGGATAGATACAAAAAGAGAAGTCATGATCAGCTGGGAGCCTCTGGTCACCCCTTGTCAGCCTGCTGGGGCTCCACACAGCCCACAGACAACCTCCCCACTCCCATCCCACAAGTTTGCTCATGCACTACAAAGTCATTTTGTTCACTGCCCTTTGTTCCTGTGCCTGCAGCTTCCCACTGCGGTGACTGACTTTTCACAAGTGATAGACCCCATTCAGCCCAGGCTTCCCAGGGACAGGGGCAACAATCCCCCCGCAGCAGGGGTCGAAGGGGACGTGGAGGCTCCCTCTAACAGACTCTGAACATCAAAGGCATCCCAAGCCCGGGAGTCAGCAGGGAGGAGGGGGAAGAGGTTATCAGAGCCGCGATTAGTGAGACCCAAATAAAGCATCTCCAGATCCAAAACACCCTGCTTGCTTGTCCTAACCCAGTAGCACAGAGCTAGCCTCTGGGGACAGCAGGGTGACCTGGTTCCAGGTGTACCTGCGATCACTCTCACTTTATGAATGCGTTTCCATCTTTTTTCTGAGACTTTAGGGAAAAATATAGCCTCTCACTACAGGTGCCTGGAAATGCTCAAAATCCACCAGCACCCTGGCCTCCACTCCCCTGCAAGCGATGGCTGCAGGGCAACTCTCCTACTTGTGGCCCTCGATATACACTCACACACACACAGAGGTTCTGGGGACTCTGCCCAGCAAGCCCGGGCCAGCCTGACACTGGGAGGACACACAATTGCTGTCTCCACACAGGCGCTCATCAGTGTCACAACCCGGCCGGCCTCAGCCACGTGTGTGCATGCACACAGACCCTCACATATAGACATATCTGCACGCACACACACACGTACACACACACGCCCCGCCGCTTACCGCCAGCAGCCACCAGCGGTCCCGCCCCCTCTGCGCACCTATTGGCTGCGCGGCGACCCCCACACCTCCCATTGGTCAGCGGCGCCGCCCGTCAGCGCCGCCGTCCTCATTGTTTGCGGAGCTGTGGCTTTGTGCGCGGTGCCCACGTGGCGCGGCCGCTCTGGGACACCCACACACACACACCGGGACCTCCGCGCCCCCCGGGACTCCCCTTGGCCAGGGCCCCCGCCCTGCCAGACCCCCCGCGAGCCTGGTTAAGCCTCTTAGTGCCCGCGCCCTGCTCTCCGCCGCTCCTAATGGCATTAATTCCCGGTGGCCGCCGTGACTCACCGGCGCAGGTCGCTACACCGGCAGATTTCTTAACGGGGTCAGAGCGCGGCGGGGCCGCCTCCACGGGAACCGAGGCGGCGCGGGAGCGGGGGCAGCACCCGCTAGAGGCCAGGGGGAGTCGTAAACAGGGGCTGAAAAGAGGGGCTGACGGCCCGAGAGGCTCGGGGGTTCGGCGACACCGCTGCTCCAAATCGGGCCCGAGTGGTGTTCTGCCCTTTGCCCCGCGAGAATCCCGTCCTGGGTGGCCCCGGGAAGCCGAGGGAGCAGCGCTCCTGCATCCTGAACTTCCCACACGGAGATGCGAACTCGCCCAGCGGGGACGGGCGAGAGGAGCCCCGCGCACCCCTCTGCGGGGCGGAGGTCCCTAGGGAAGCCCTGCGGGAAGCGGAGTGGCCGAGCCCGCTTTGTTCGCGGTGCCGGGACTCGCTGGGAGCCGCACAAGGGGTCCCGCACTAGGGACACGCGTGTCCCCGAGGGGCGGCAGGACCCGCACTCCATCCCTTACCGGAGTCGCTCTGGCCCTCGGAGCCCGAGGACGCGGGGAGCTTGCTCTCGGCGAGCGGGCATAGGAACACGGCGGCGGGATCCACGCAGTCGCTCACAGTGCTGCCGAACCCCAGGTCCTGGGCGAAGCAGGGCTTGTGCGGGGGTGCCTTCTGCGCGCCCGCCGACAGCTTCTCCGTCATCGCCTTCTCCAGCCGCTCCCGTGCCGAGAAGCCGCTCCACATGCAGTCCTTGAGGATGAAGGCGCTCAGGTTCCCGAAGAGCTGCCCCGTCCCGAGGAGGTACTCGGGCTCCTCCCCGGCCAGGCAGAGCCAGCTCGGCCGCTCCTCGGCCCCGGGGACGCCCGGGGGGGACAGCGGCGGCGTGGGCACCAGCTCGAACTTCTTCCAGATGTCCTCGCTGGGCGCCGTGGAGCGGTGGAAATCCTCCTGAGCGTCGTGGTCGTAGAAGTAGTGTTGGTAGGAGTCAAACTCCATCTCCGCATGGGGGCAGCGGCAGAGCCCAGTGGCGGCGAGAAAGCGGGGCGCTCCCCGCCTGGCCCGCTGCGCTGCTCAGGACAGGGGCGCCCCCGACCCCGCGCAGGAAGAAGGGAATTCCGCGCCCCCGCCGGGCGCTGCGGCTGCACCGCGACCGCGCGCGCATTGTTTCCCCCCACTCTTATAGCCCCTCCGCCCCGCCCCGCCAATCGTCGCGCGGTGATTTGCATAGGGGCGGGGCCGTAGCACCGTACCCTCCCTCGGGGCACGGTGCGAGGGATGCCGCGGCCCACTGGGAGCCGCGAACGGGAATGCTAATGAGGACACAACAGGAATGGTAACGGAGATGATGTTGGAATTGTTGGAACTGGCCAGAGAGGGCTACGAAGGTGATCCGAGGGCTGGAGCACCTCCCGTACGCGGACCGGCTGGGAGAGCAGGGGTTGTTCAGCCTGGAGAAGAGAAGGCTCTGGGGAGACCTTAGAGCAGCTCCCAGTGCTGAAAGGGGCTCCAGGAAATCTGGGGAGGGATTCCTTACAAGCGCCTGGAGTGATAGGACGAGGGGGAACGGCTTTAAATGAGAAGGGGGAAGATTTAGATTAAACATTAGGAAGAAATTCTTCACGCTGAGGGTGGGGAGGCCCTGGCCCAGGTTGCCCAAAGAAGTGGCGGCTGCCCCATCCCTGGAGGTGCCCAAGGCCAGGTTGGATGGGGCTTGGAGCCCCCTGATCCAGTGGGAGGTGTCCCTGCCCGTGGCAGAGGGTGGCACTGGATGGGCTTTGAGGTCCCTTCTGACCTTCTATGATTCTGTGATAACAGGGATGCTGATGGGGCTATTAACCAGTGGCCACCGCGTGCACTTGGGTGGGAGGCTCTTGCTGCCCCCGAGAGCACACCACCAGCTCCTGATGCCGCCCTCAGGCCATCAGAAAGGTCTCATGGCTAGCGCAGCCCAGCGCAGCCTAGCATGATCCTGCATGGGCCAGCACAGCCCAGCAGGTCCCGGTGCAGCCTGGACGATCCCAGCCCACCCCAGCGCCGCAGGAACCAACGCAGCCTAGTGCAGCCCAGTGGCAGCGCCCCCTGGTCCCACTGCACCGGCGGTCGCGGGGCACCCTCTGCTGGTCGCCGTGGGTCCCGGTGCCGGTGGAGACGGTGCTGCCTGTTTCCCCGAGCAGGGATCACGGGGAGCGGGGCCGAGGGGTGCTGCCCAGGGGTCCCCGAGCGCTGGGGAGCTCCAGGGGTGCTCAGCCGGTTCCTCGGTGGTGCGGAGCTCGCGGAACTTCGCCAGCCTCGTGCTCTGGGCCAGCGCAGCCAGAGAGTCCTGGCCCGCTCCTGCAGTTTCCCAGCCCCAGGCGTGCCGCGGAGTCCCCCGCGGTGGCCACAGTGCCCTGCCTGCCCTCCTGGCCTCCCAGGCACCCCCGGGCATCCAGATCCTGCCCGCGGGGCTGGAGCAGGCGCTCTGGGACCCTCGCAGCCCCAGAGCCAGCACAGATGCTCCATTTCTTCTTGAGTCTCAGCACTGGCCCTGGTCCCCAGCCAGGGTGACAGCCCTGGGCACCTTCCGGGGTGTCCCCAGCTGAGCTCCCCTCAACCCAGGGCTTCTCCAAGCCTCTGCCCTCCCTGGGAACCACGGGTGAAGGCCCTCTCTTTAGGAAACAGATTGCCCGGTGGGCTTTAAGGGCAGGGGCTGAGCTGCTGCAGGGGCTTCAGGGGCTCGTCTTGCCCCAGCACCACTGGGGTCAGCAGAGATGGAGGACACAGCTGGGGACACAGCTGGAGACACAGCTAGCGCCTGCTCCAACAGTAGCACATCCTCAAGCACAGGACCGAGGGTTCCTGCAAGCCATCGCTCTCAGCCATGGCTCCTTTCCCCTTCCTGCTGGCCCCAAGGACATTTCCAGCTTTTCCCAGGGTGAGGCGGGAGCTTGTCCTCTCTTCAAGGGGCTCCAGATGCTTTGAGGATGTGAAAACACCACTGGAGAGGGCTGGAGGGACCTTGCAGCCCTTTTATCATGGCTCTCCAGGTACTTGGCAAACATGGCCCGAGAAGCTCTTACCGCCAGTGTTCACGCCAGCTGCGCCAACAAAACTGAGTGGGCGAGTGCCCTGGGAGCTGGAGCACTGCAGAGCCCTGGAGACAGGGCTGGGGTCGCCCATGGGCCAGGTGGGCACCTTGCCATGCACCCTGACTGCAGGGCCCTGGCACAGCCCCACAGCCAGCTCTGAGCACATGCCTCTGGCACTGGCACAGTCCCATGGGAGCTGCTGCTGCTGCCCAGCCAGCTGCTGGCACAGCTCCAGCAAGTGATGCAAGGCAGTTCCCAGGACCACTGTGCCCTTTGGATCCCCACTGACAGCAGGGCTGAACTTTGAAGCTCCAGCCCCTAGGTGCTTCCCCACAATGGATGGTCACTCCAGCCTGATGGGTGTCCCCGGGGCACCCTGAGCCAGGCTCTGCATCCGTCTGTACCCATCCTACTGAGGCAAGAGTCTTCGAGCCACCCTACATCCCCATGGGGGTCCCCAGGAACAGCAGAGGCTGTGACATCCCATGCCAACACATCCCCAGCCCCATCTTGTCCCCCCCAGCCTTGTGACATGCCCTCCAGGGCCGGATGCGGGACACATGGGGACAGCTGCGATGCAAAGCATCCCCTTTGTCCCTGTGAAGCTGCCAGGCAGTGGCTGTGGAGACTGGCTGGGACCTTGCAAAATGTCTGCCCAAGTCCCTGTGGAGTTTGGGAGCACCATGAAACAGTGTCTGGCTATGCAGGGCACAGGATGGCGCTTGCAGCCTGGGGTCACACCAGCCCCGGCTCCTTGGGGGTACAGCCCCTGCTCTGAATACAGCAAGTAGTGACGTCCAGAGAAGGAGGAGGAAAATGCACCATCAGATCCAGCCTGCTGCCTCTCCATACCACCTGGACCCATTTTGTCCTGACACAACCTGCCTGACCCAAGGAGATGCCCTGAGCCCTGGAGAAGATCTGTGGTGTGTAGGCAGGGCTGTCCCAAGCCGGCAAGCCTCGCCAAGGTTGGCCCACAGCCCACTGTCCCGAGCAGCTCTGAGTCCTCCTTGCTGCCATTTGCCCCCACTGTTGTGCTTCCTGTCCTGGCTGGTGCAACCTGGCAGGGCTGTCTGGTTTCGAGTGTGCTCACGCTTGCTGACATCCTGCTCCAGGCTGTGCCGGGTCTGTGACAGCAGGAAGGCATGGGAGGCAGGAAGGATGGCAGAGACATCATCCACTGGAGCAGCCCCCATCCCTATCCCTGTCCCCGGAGCTGACCCATGTACCCAGGGCCACCATTTGGTCCCCAGCCCTGAAGAATCACCCCCGGAGCCTGATGGTGTCCCTAGCCCACGAATGTGGAGGCCAGGATGGTGTAGTGTCACTGTCAGAGGGGAATTTGAGCATTGGTCTCGTCCATACGACCACCACACTGAGCTGGCCCTGGTGCCGAGGGTGACGCTGTGAGTGGCCCAGCCCCAGCCGCCTGTGGGCACCCCAAGCCTAGTGGGAGCTGCTGTAAGGACATCTTGACTGGGATCAGCCCTTGGAGGCTCATTTATTGCTGTGAGGGTCCCCCAGAGCATCTGCTTGGCATGAAGGTCTAAAACACCCCAGTGGAAACTGTGCAATACCAGCCTTGGAGAAAGCCCTCCTAATCCAGGGAAATCCTGGTCTTTCTACTTCTACTTCAAATTTAAGGCCAGGCTACACCTATCTGTGATCTTTCTGCACGATCTCCAGGACAAAGGGCGGCTCATTCCCCGCCCCCCCCCCCCCCCCCCCCCCCCGCCCCCGATAGCCGCGTCTGCCCAGGAGGCAGCTCCGCAGTACTCTGCTCAAGAACGGGAATGCCAAAAGCATGAGGAGATGAGGAGCCCCTGGGACAAAGGGCGCAGAGCAATAGCGCTGGGGACAGACACAGCAGGGAGGACAAGATCACTGCAGGGCAGGCACTTGCCACCATGGGAGCCCGCACTGCTCCCCCAAGAAACCTTCTCTGTGGAGAGGGCAACTGAGGCACACGAAGCTGGAACCAAACACAGCTTCGCATCAGATTCATGGTTACTCATGTCAGGGAGCAGAGTGATGTGGGGTACACAAATCTGTGCTTTGGGGGAGGTGCAGGACTGGGCTTGGGCAGGGAGACAAACCCAGGGGATGTCCCCAGTGGCTGCACGGATGCTGCCCAGGGAGGGGTCATGCCTAGCAAGAGGGTGTCCAGGACTCTGCTCCACACCAGCACCCAGAGCCAGCAGTGAGTCAGCCACAGCCACACGGCACGGCCACACTCCTCGTGGCCAACCAGTGCAGCAGGCAGCACGGGTCCTCAAACTGAGACCCAAGTTTGTGGTGGTCACTGCAGCGCAGGGTCACAGTTCTTGTCCCAGGCTGCCGAGCGGGGATGCTCAAGGAGGGCAGAGCCCAGCCAACTCGTTACACAAGTGTGACAGCAGACATATGGGCCCATCCCCGATACGAGGCTACTTCCTCCTGGGGAACCTGAGGGGTTTCCAGCTGACAGGAGCGTCTGCCCTGGGTCTGCTGATGTCCCCAGGCCTGGGTCTGCTGATGCCTCGGGCCAGCAGGGTGCAGCAGGTGAGGAGGCCCAAGGCTGGCCCCTGCCAAACCGGCTGTGCAAGCAATCTTGCCCACACATGGCTCCGCTCCTGCTTCAAGATGTTTTGTGTCACTGAACAAATCTGGGCAGCCTGAAGTCTCGCATGGCCCCTACCCAGGCGGTTGGCATCCCAAGCACACCGTGGGGCTGGGCACAGGGCTGTGACACATGGCAGCGCTGATGAAACCCCCTGTACGCACTGTTTGAGGGGCCAGAAACCATGAGTCAGTGGTGGCAGCAGCTCCAGGCTCTCGAAACCGAGGAGTGCCCGGAGCTGTGGTGCCACCATTCCGTGTCTGGGGCCACCCACACCGCTCTGCCCCAGCACCCACCCAGGCTCTGCTGTGTCCCAGGTCCCTGCTTGGTGCCAGCTGTCCTTCCTGCCCACCCTGTCCTCCTGTCCCTGTCCCTGTGTAGGTCAGCTCCAAGTCCAGCTCCAAGTGGCAATCAGACGATGGCACTGGGTGCCACACTGGCCCTGCTGTGCAGCCCCATCTCAGGGCAATCTTTGAACCCCAGTGGCCTGAGCAGAGCGGAGCTGGTGTCTGCCACCGTGGTCACCAGCGCCGGCACAGGTGTACGTGCACCTGCCAGTGGGCATACAGCACCCGGTACAGCCAAGGGGTGCCGGGGTTCACTCTGCTGCTGCCATCAATGGGGGCACCTGGGAGAAGGATGAAGGGACGGGGGATGCAGAAAGGGAAGGGATGAAGAGAGAAGGAAAGGAGCAGGGAGCTGAGGGGTGGGGGCTGAGGGACAGGGGAATGGAGGGGTGAGGCGTGGGGGAACGGGAAGATGGGAGGTTGAAGGGACGAGGGACGGGAGTGGGGTGAGGATTGAGGGACAGCGGGATGGAAAGCTGGGGGATGAGGGATGGGGACAGAGGAGGCGCGGAGCTCAGCGGGGCGGGATCCGGGGGGACGGGCCTGGCGGCGGGGGGTGGGGGTGGTGGGGGCGGTCCCGGGCGGGGCGGCCCCGGTACAAGGCCCGCGCGGCGGCGTCGCGGTCCCATTCATCGGCATGGCTGGGGGCGGTGGCGCCGAGCGGCCCGGGGCGGGGGGGCTCCTGCCTGCCGCCTGCCGTCAGCCCCGCCGCAGGGTGAGCGGGGAGAAACGGGGGAGCCCCGGGGCCGGGGAGGATGGGGAACGGAGGGGACTGGGGGGGCTCCTGCGGGGCGCAAGACGCGCCGCAGGGTGAGTGGCGAGGGGGCAGCCTGGGGGAACGGGGAGGGGACCGCGGTACCGGGGGAACCGGGGCTCCTGCCCGCAGCCCCGCCGCGGGGCGAGCTCCGGGCGGGGGTCCCGGAGGTGCCGGTGCCGGCGCTGACGCCGGTGCCGGCACAGGAGGGCCGGGAGCGGCTGTCGGTGTGCAGCAAGCTGTGCTACGCCGTGGGGGGAGCCCCCTACCAGATCACGGGCTGCGCCATCGGCTTCTTCCTCCAGATCTACCTCCTGGACGTGGCGCAGGTACGGCCGGGCGGGACCGGAAGGGGGAATGGAACCGGGAGCCCCCGCGCCGCTTTCCCCGCAGCACAGCCGGGGTCGCGGCCCCCAGTGGGGTCCCCCGCGCTGCGATCGGGGTCGCGGGGTCCATCCCGAAGGACGTGGTGTCTGTCCCAGACCCACGGTGGGAGGGAGAGTTGGAGGGCTCCGGTCCGGCACCGCGGGGATTCGGCGTGGGGACGGCGCGCTGGGAGGGACTGGGTCGCCGTGCACAGAACCCACTGAACCCGGAGGAGCCGCTGAGGGGTCTGTCCCTGCTCCCGGTGGCGCTGGGGCTGCGGGACAGGTGGGCAGGAATTGAGGAGCCCCGGGAGGGCACGGGGGTTTCGCATGTCCTGACATGAAGTCTTCTCCTGCAGCTGGACCCTTTCTCTGCCTCCATCATCCTGTTCGTGGGGCGAGCCTGGGACGCCCTTACAGACCCCATGGTGGGCTTCTTCATCAGCAAAACACCATGGACCCGCCTCGGCCGCCTGATGCCCTGGTAAGAGCCGCCCGCAGTGCCTCACGTCCCTGCCTGGTGTGTCACAGTGCTTCCAGTCAGCTTCAGGTGTCCCTTGGCATGAGGTTTGCAGGGCAGGACACGCTGACATGCTGTCATGCCCTGGTGAGGTGCCAAGCGCCCCAAAAAGCCCATGGTGCTTCAAGTCTCTGCCTGTTGCTCTGACCAGTCCCAAGCCACACCGTATGAGCTGAGCCTGGCGGTCCTCGGTGTCTTTGTGCCTGCAGTGGCTTCGGCCTCCGTGGGAGCTGCCCCGATACCATGCTCTGGATGCTGGACTTTATTCCCACAGTAGCTGCTGGGTCTCACCAGTGGCAGGGCCATGTTGCCAGAAGAGCAGGTGGCACTGCAGCCATAGGGAGGAGGGACAGGGGTGTGCGCGGTTGATCCGTGGCAGTGGGGTGCCAGCTGACAGTCACGAGGATGCTTTCCTAGCAGGAAAGCAGTTGTCATGGATCTGAGTGTCTGCACGTGGAGGTTTCCATTGCCCTTGGGAGTGGGATGTTGAGCGAAGGGGTGCCAAAGTGAGTCCCAGAGGGCTTGTGCCTGCACCCAGGGCAGACCTAGGACATCCATGAACTCTTGCCCCAGTGGAGGTCACAAAACACTGCAGGGTGCAAATGCCCAAGTGTGGCCATGGTGGCATATCCTGCACTAAAATAGCCCGTGTCCCAGGCACCCATGAGGCTGCTGAGATACAGTGCAACGAAGGGGATAGGCACCGGGGGAGTGAAATTAGAGGGACACGGTCCTGTCCCTGACAGATTATACCCTCTGATTCTGGTCTTTCCTGGAATAGCATAGGACAGAGGCAGTTGGCTGTTGTTAAAGCCAGGCTGCATGCATGGCCTGAAATAGCTTCTCTGCAGCTGCACGTGTGGCAGGGTCTGGGGTCCAGAGATTAGAGCAGGGCTGCGGGCGCAGAGCTGCCCAGGCTTCTGTGGGATGGTCGTGTGCACGGGTGGCTGCTGCGGCTCAGCACGCTGTAATCTCACATCCTCGAGGCAGGAGGTGGGGATGGAGCTGCTGCATTCCTCCAAACGGCTTCTGCTTTGTTAAAATTAGCCAGAGCTTTTGACTTGCACTGGGCCCCTTGTGGTGCCAGAGCAGCTGGCTGCGGGGAGCTGGCTGCTATTGTACACAGCTCAGGGGCAGCTGTCTGAGTCCAGTTTGGATGGAGTTAAGCAGAGTTTAAAGCTTCCAAGCTCTCAGGGTCTGCAGTCTGCAGTGGGGCTCTGTGGGCTGCTGTGGCTGCAGAGTTGCTGCTGCTGCCTTGGTTTCCCTATGTGCAGAGCCAGGAGCTTTAGGACGTGTCCGCGGGATGGCCTTGAGGGCTGCTGCCTGGCCTCAAACCCTCAGCAGCCATGAGGTGACACTGTGTGTGAGGGTTTGTTGCCCAAAGCTTCTGCTGGGCTCTGAAGGGTCTGATCTGTGAGGCTGAGCCCCACTGGCTGCCAGTGGCTCCAGCTCAAAGCTTCAGCTGCTCTAGCCCCCTGGAGCGGAAAGGAGACCTTCCCCAAGGGCTTCCACATCTCTCCCTTTCAGCTCTTTCTTTTTGGAAACACTTTTGGGATACTTTGTCCCAGCAGCTCATACATGGGCTGCTTCCTCCTCTCCCCCCACCTCAGGGACTCCCCTTTGTCCCCAGACCTGAGCAGATCCCCCTTTCCTTGACCATCCCAGACTTCCCGGTGACCAGACTTCCTTGATGTGTTGGTGATGGAAGAGCATTGGCTTTGATCTTCCTTCTCGGTGCAGCAGCCATTTGCAAACGGTTACCCCGCAGGCTGGGAAGGGGTGTGTGAGCTGTGGGACAAAGGAACACACCATGCGCCGCGGCCAATGAGCATGCGAACACGTCAACATCAGCCTCCTCCAAGCTCCTTAATCACCTCGGCCTCGGTCAGAGGTAACTCCGAGTCACTTGTCTGCTGCTGCCAGGAGCTGCCGGTCAGCCCTGGCTGGGGCTTAGACTCTGGTCCCAGTGGGCCTGCAGGGGTCGGCACAGCTGACGTGTACATTGGCGCCCACGGCGAGCATGACGTGGTTCCACTGCGCGGCTAAAGTGACTCATTCAAAATTTCCCTTGGCTCCACGTGTGCATGCGGCGATAAGCGCACAGGAGAGGAGTGGCTGCAGCCAGCTGGCCCCTTCCCTCCCCCCACTGGGGTGATGTGCATGGAAAACGTTCATGTGCTGGGTCCCGTGCAACACTGCTGGGGCTCCATTCATGGAGATTCGCTTTCCTGCTCTCCACTGCCCCCCTCCCACTTCCCAACTTTAAATTTAAACCTGACATCCTCTACATCAACATGGACAGAAAGACCTGGCTGTACCCGAGCAGCAGGGCAGCAGGGTGGCAGAGAGCGAGCCCTGGCCATGCATCGCTCTGTCCCATGCTGGCTGCATTTCAGGATGCAGCCTCTGCCCAGGGATTTGTGGAGCACAGGGTGCTTGCAGATCCCCAAGCAAAATCAGTTTCTTCAACACATGTGGATCCAGCCTCAACACCTGGCTCACTTCCCTCTAGGAGGACAAATTCCCCCTGTTCCCTGCTGAGTGATGGGGGGATCTGGGTGCTATTGGTGTCCTCGGGGTGCCAGGGCAGGGCAGAGCTGTTTTCTGGGCTGCAGCAGCACAAGGACTGTGAGATGTGCTGGATGAAGCAGAGGGATGCTCTGGGTGGCTTTGCACTGTGATTGCCCTCACTGGCCAGTCCTGCTGGGTCTCCTGCCAAGGCCCAGCACTTGAGCAATTCCCCCTGATCCCCTGTTGCCCTCTGCATGTCTTGTGCCTGTGTCTGCAGCTCTGGGAAGCCGGGCAGGGGTGGAAGAAGAAGCCAGCCTTCTGCTGGCTGACGCTTTGCCCCATCCCTGCCAGCAGAACCGAGGTGACCCCAACACTGGGGCTCAGTGGGGCCGGCAGCACAGCCAAGCTGGCGAGAGGCATTTGGCTGCTGGGGCTGTGCTGCCTGGCTGCACCCCAGCCCTTGCTGGGCTGGACGAGGGAGGTGATTACATCCCACTGAACACACAGCAGCGCTGCCTGGAGGGGGGGGCTGGGGTTGGAAGCCAAAGGCAGAGGCAGATCAATCGCTTCCATTGAAGCAAGGATGTCTGTTTCTACAAATAAAGTTGTTCCGTGGAAGTCTGAGTCAGCTCTTCCCTTTGCCACTCATATGAGACTTGAGCTGCTGCCTTTAGCCTGGTCTGAATCACCACTGTGGCAATCGCCTCCTGTCCAAAGCTTGGAGCAGGGTGGGCCACCCTGGGGCAGCTCAGGAGCCCCCAAAACCAGATGCCTGAACCCTGCTGGCCACGTGGAGAGCTGGGCTGGTGGGGTTGTTACTCAGGTGCTATGTGCCTATGAGGCTTATGCAATGTCCTCCCCCGAAGGATTATCTTCTCCACCCCGTTTGCCGTCATCTCCTACTTCCTCATCTGGTTTGTGCCTGACATCTCCAGAGGGCAATTAATGTGGTACCTTGTCTTCTACTGCATCTTCCAGACCCTTGTGACGGTGAGTTGTGCTCTGCACCTACCAGGGGTGGTGGGTGAAGGATGGAGAGGATCAAACCCTGCCTTCACCTTGCTGAGCTGCACAGAGGGGCAGGTTCCCCCCCCGCCCCAGATCCTGCGGGCTGTCCTTGAGCTAATTCTCCTCATGGTGTTGCAGTGCTTCCACGTGCCCTACTCGGCACTGACCATGTTCATCAGCCGGGAGCAGAGCGAGCGGGACTCGGCCACTGCCTACCGTAAGAGTAGTTCCTTCCCTCCCTTGCCGTGGCTGGGGAGCAGCTGGTGCAGCTGGGGATGCTCTGCTATGGAGAAGAGGCTTGCACCCATGCCCTGGGTGCCCAAGGGCTGTGCTCAGTCCCGCTGACATCTCCCTCCAGGTATGACGGTGGAAGTGCTGGGCACTGTTCTGGGCACTGCCATCCAGGGCCAGATCGTGGGCACAGTGATTACTCCCTGCATCGAGAGCCCCCTCTTCATTGGCAAGACCAACTCCTCAGTGGCCATGGAGGAGCTCAACATGACCCATGACACCGGGTTACTCTCGGACACGGTAAGCTGGAGGGGGAGCTGCTGGCAGCCCCTGGCACCCTCTCCTTGCCTTTCTGACCAGGCTGGCATCTGGGATGAGACCCTCCCTCACCACTCCCCTCTCTCTTGCACAGAGAAACGCCTACATGATTGCTGCGGGGGTCATTGGGGGACTCTACATCCTCTGCGCTGTGATCCTGTCAGTGGGTGTGCGGGAGAAGAGAGGTGGGACTTGAGACATGCTGGAATACTCCAAACTCATGGAAATGCTGGAGCTTCTGCCAGAGGCTCCCCAGGAGCCTGGCTGACCTCTCTGTCCACCATTTGTGGGTCAGGCTCCAGAGGAGAGGAGCAGGTGGAGCTGAGGTCTGGGTCTGGGGGTCTGAGGAAGGTGCTGCAGAAGGGCAGCACTGTGAGCAGGAAGCCAGAGCATCTCCAGGGATCGTTACAGCGCAGCCCTGAGGACTTGGCTCTCTGCTCTGCACAGTCAGAGATAAATGTTATCTTGCAGTTTGGGCTGGCCAAGGTTCTAGTGCCAACCAGGGCATCCTGGGGTGAGGTGACGTCCAAAGTCCAGTAGCTTTTGTCCTTTCCTCACTCTCTTTATCCCAGGTGAATCAGGCAGGCCATCCTCTCCCCTCCGTGGGGCTGAGGGACCCCTGTGTGAGGGCAGGGAGGTCCCTGCAGGCATTGCCCAACTCCCCTGGGTGCGATGCTATGAGTGGGCAGGGGCTTGCGGAGGGCGCTCAGCAGCAGGTGTGAGGTTCTGCACCCCTTGTGCCCAGGGGGGCTGTTCCAGTGGGTCTAACATTGGCTGATTTGCTCTGCTCCTCCCCAGAGTCCTCTGAGCTCCAGTCGGACAAGCCTGTCTCCTTCTTCCAGGGGCTGAAGCTGGTGATGAACCATGGTGCCTACATCAAACTCATCGCCGGCTTCCTCTTCACTTCACTGGCCTTCATGGTAAGCACAGCTGAGTTTGAAGGGTGAGGGAGAGGGAACAGCAGCAGCACAGGTTGGAGGGGGCTGAGGGATGAGCAGCGTAGGGCCCAAACAGGGTCCCAGTGGGCTGGGAGCATGTGAGGTGGCAGCACAATGAGCTGGAGCTGCCCCAGGCAGAGGAAGGATGTGGCCTCTCCCTCGATGGGTCGGTGAATGGCTGCTTTCTATACTTGGTGCGCAGCCTTTTGAGGAGGAGGCTGTCCCTCTGGGGTGGCTGGGGTGCCTGTTGCCCCCCCTAACCCTTTCTGTCTCCTCCACAGCTGCTGGAGGGCAACTTTGCCCTCTTCTGCACCTACACCTTGGGCTTCCGCAACGAGTTCCAGAACATCCTCTTGGCCATCATGGTGCGTATAACCCTGTTCTGGAACACCTCGGGCCCAGGACTGGGGTGGGATGCACGCTGTGGGATCCCCAGGTCCTCCCCAGGAGCTGGTGTGGGTGCTCTGTGGGCTGAGGGAAGGGCAGCTGTGGGGCTGTGATAGCCTGCTGAGGGGACTGACTGAAGGTCCCCTGGGGAGAGAGGGGGGAGGAGGATCTGCCAAATGTCCTGTGAAGGTCAGGTGGGTTGGCAGCAACAGCAAGTCCTTTGTTAAGGCAGAGACAAGGGAGACCAGGAGCCGTGGGTGCTTATGGTCCAAATCCTGCCACTTATCTCCCCTTCCCCCCTGCCCTCGAGCAAAGAATCTCACTGTTTACTGCCAAGAAGATGGAGCAAAAGAGTTCCTTGAGAGCCCTTTCCAGTTTGACTCATCCCTGGGAACTCTTCCCACCCTCCCTGCTCGATGGGGCAGAGGTTTGAGGTACCAAGGTCCCTACAGAGCCTGGCTCTTGGCCATGCTGTATACAGGCAGCAGGGACAAGATCAGGTCCCTTCCAGGCACTGAGGATTGAGTCGGGTCCTCCCCCTGTTTGGGGAGGTTGCTGGCAGCTCCTGGGTGCCCTGAGGATGGGGTGCTGGGTGCCAGGCTGCTCCACACCAGGGAGAGGAAGTGGCCCCACACGCCTGCTCCAATTGCAAGCTCTCCTTCCTGGGAGTGAAGGCAGCTGAGGGATGAGGCGAGGGCAGGAGCAGGCAGCATGGCTGCGTGCCAGCCCCAGGAGTGTGTGGAAATCAGAGGTGCTGGAAAAAACTTGGGAATGCGATGGAGAAGGCTCTTCCCAGAACCTCCTCATTGCTGGGATGAGCTTTTCCTCCAGAGCAGAGCCTGGCCATCAAGTGATACCGTGACTCCCTTCTCTTCCCACAGCTCTCGGCCACCTTGACCATTCCCCTCTGGCAGTGGTTTCTCACCCGCTTTGGGAAGAAGGCAGCTGTCTACGTGGGCATCTCAGTGAGTGGGTGGTGTTCCTTTCCTGCATGGGGTGAGCAGAGCTGTGTCCCACAGAGCGCCCAGAGCCGGCCAGAGGCTGCTGCTGCTGGTGCTTTGGTGCCTGTCCTTCATCCTGCTGCTTGTGCTGCCATGGACATGGCCAAGGCCAGCAGAAATGGCTGTGGTGGGGCTCTGGGAGGAAGGCTGCACCACAGCATCCCTGGCTGTCCCTGTGGATGGAGGACCAGCACACGTAGGAGGGGAGGGGAAAGGGCAAGGGGTCTGGGTCAGGCAGTGCTGATGCCAACCTGGTTTCTGTCTCCTTTCCAGTCTGCCATCCCCTTCCTCATCGTGGTGGTCCTCCTGGACAGTAACCTCATCATCACCTACATTGTGGCTGTTGCAGCTGGGATCAGCGTCGCAGCCGCCTTCCTCCTGCCCTGGTGAGTGTGAGGTCCTGATGCTCTCAGCTCTGCACCCTGAGAGATGGGCAGGGTGCTTCCAGGGCCTGCCAGAGAGGTTGGAAATCCTGGGAGGCCCTCTAGCCATGTTTTCAGCCCAGGATGGGGTTCTTGGAGGGGAATCCTCTCAGCAGGGAGAGGAGATGCTTTGTTGGCTCAGTCCTAGCATTCACAGTTCTGCTTTCTGCACAGGTCCATGCTCCCAGATGTCATAGATGACTTCAAGCTGCAGCACCCTGACTCCCATGGTCATGAAGCCATCTTCTTCTCCTTCTATGTCTTCTTCACCAAGTTTACTTCTGGAGTCTCCCTGGGCATCTCCACACTCAGCTTAGAGTGAGTTCTTGTGTGGGAGCTGGGGGGCAGGCAGGGAGGCAGGCAAGCCTTGCACCTCTGCATCTCTGCTTCCCAAGGGCTGGGAGGGAGGTGAGGGGGTCTAAATCCAGTTGTGGTTTCAAACCTCTCCCTACAGGGGCAGGTTCACCTTCTACCAACTCGGTTTCCTTTGCCTGAAGGTCCCTTTCTGTCCACAGTTTTGCAGGGTACCAGACCCGGGGCTGCTCCCAACCCAGCAAGGTTAACATCACCCTGAAGATGCTGGTGTCGGCTGTGCCTGTGGGGCTGATCCTGGTGGGGCTGCTTCTGTTCAAGCTGTACCCCATCGATGAGGAGAAGCGGAGGAAAAACAAGAAAGCCCTGCAGGACTTAAGGTAAGCATCAGCTTGTGTGATGGAGGTAATGAATGCAGCGTGCCAACAGGGTGTGTGTGGGCAGAATCAGGCCCAGACAGGTTGGGACACCCTGTGACTTGTCCGGGAATCCTCCAGGACCTGTGGGTGGTGGGGTGAGGGAAGGACTGGCTTGGTTTTTCTATCCTGACTTCCAAAGAGATGATGTGAAGTGTTATCAATGGAGAACCTGTCTCAGTTGCTAAAGAAAACTTGTCTGGGGACTCTGCAAGGCAGCGCCGTCCCTTGTGGGCCCTTCAGAGGCTCCTCTGCTCCAGGGCAGCGGTCTGCACAGAGGCAGGGCCGAGGCCTTACTCCATGGCTCGCTCCATGCCTCCCCCCAACTCTTTGCCCCCAGGGAGGAGAGCAACAGCAGCTCGGAATCGGACAACACAGAACTGGCCAGCATCATGTGACCTGGGGCTGCATCCATCCACGCACACCAGGGCTCTCGAGAGGCCTTTGGACCAGCCTCGTGCTGCTGCAGGCGTGCGCCATCACGAAGTGCCCGGAGACACTGTGCAGAGCATCCACCGACTTGAACATGAGATCTGTGCCGGTCTCGTGCCCTCCATGAGATCCACAGAGTGCTGGTAGTGTACATTACACAAATTGACCCTCTGGTACCCGTGTGCCTCACGAGAAACAAGCACTGTTCCCTGCTGGGTCCCAGAGAGCAGAAAGGCCTGGAGCGGGATCCTCGTGCTTGTGCCACTCGTGCCTGGTACCCGTCCCATGTGGGGACAGTGCCGGTGGAGCTGAGGTGGTGGTTGGTGTACATTACACTGTCATTGTGACTGCGCCAAGGACGTGAGCTCACCTCTGCTGTCTGTACATTCACCACTACTTTGGAAAACTGTTCTCGTTTTTTTTTTTTTTTTTACAGAGCCTAATTAACTTAATGATGTAAATACAAAGCTATTTCCTATTTGTATATATCTGTACAGAAACTGAACTTGACGACCTATTAATATTAATTTACATAAAAGTGGAGGAAGTCAGCAGTGTGGGTGTAGAGGTTGTTTCTGTTTGGCCGTTTTCTGTGGCTGTCAGCAAGCCCAGGTCCCTTCACACGGCACGGGGCGCAGGATTGGCTTCCCTGGAGCAGAAGGCGCAGGAATGCTGTCCCCTTACCCTGCACGGCTCCCTGCCCTGCGCCACAGCCGCCCAACAAAGGCGGTATTATTTTCTCTCTTTCAAGAGGGAACGGGGGTGGAGTGAGGAATGAAACGAAAGTGCTGGTTGTGGGGATTGTGAACCCGAGGCTGGAGATGGGAGCGGCAGCTGGAGAGAGGGAATGCGGGCTGTGGGTGACACTCAGCGCTTTCTCCCGCGGCGGAGCGCTTTGCGGGTATTTATACCTTGCTCTCGCATTCCCTTCTCCCAGCAGGAATGGGGAGAGCCCTGCTGGGCGAGCGCTGCACTCCTGTGGCAGCAGTGAGAATGCAGAGGGAGACGCGGGGAGGATTCACCAGGGCAGAGGCCTCCTCCCTGTGCAAGGGGACTGAGGGGACAGGGACGGCTCTGCTCCCTGTCCCCCTGGCCACGGGGCTGGGGACAGGGCTGTGGCCTTGTGTTAAGCACACTTGTCACACCAAGAAATTGTGGGGTAAACGCCCAAGTTGAGAGCAAGTGGCCCCTTCTGTACGGGGGGGGGGGCTTGGGGAAGGATGGCTCATCCTTTGTTCCAGCTTGGGTATAAAGGGGTTTAAAAATAGCCAGAGGGATTAGACCTTAAATGGGCCTCACTCTGCCACCATGGCAAGGGGCATGGAAAGAAGCAAAAAGGATGATGCAAGGAGGCCGGGAGCTGGCTTTGTGCTGAGCAGAAGGCAGTGTTAGCCATGGCCTGGCGGCCCTGCTCCCCCAGCATGGAGCCTGCAGTGAAGGAATGAGGACAGCACAAAACAAGGGGAACAAAACCAGTGCTCTTTGAAGCCCCTGTGGCGGGGCGGGTAGGAGCCATGTGCACCTTCTGTGAGAGGAGGAGGGCAGTGCTTCAGCCAGGCATAGGGCTCAGGATTGCTGCAACTGTGCTGACCCCTGCCCTGCTCCTCGCTGGGTTTGCGAGGAGTCGTCCTGGCCGTTGCTATGACCTGACTGACTCTGAGGGGTGTGGGCAGCGCTGCTACCCCAAGGGATTTGAGAAATTGCTGCCAGCTTTTCTTTTTCACAGCATTTCAGCAGAAATCAGGGCATTTTATTCTCTGCCTCTTCTTTTTTGGCTCTGCGGGGTTCATGAGGAATCTCTGCTCAAGTTTTTTGCAGCCAGCTCAAGAGAATGAGCACAATGAGCTTGAGCCGGGGCCCAGACACTCCTTGCTGAGCACACCTCTTGTTTGAGGCTTTTAAGAAAATAGATGGGGGGGAATGACCATGGGAGTACATAGCACTGAGTCCTGGGCAAAACTCCAGCCTCGAAGCAGAAACCACCTTTTGCTTTGGCTGTGACTACTGAAGGCTTCCACTCCAAGCATGGAGAGCCACCCTGCTGTGGGACACCTGCCCGGCCAGGACTGCCCAGGGAGTTGCTGCCTGCACCTACAGCTGCCCCAGCAGTTGCTCCGCTATGGCTTAATCCGCACTAACCCTGATGATGAGGCAAATACACCCAAGTGTCTGAGAAGCACCTCCCTGCAGAGCTGGAGTTGCTGCGCTGCTTGTGGCCCCCGCAGTGACTGGGTGAGCCACATGTCAGGGCTGGCATACAGGCAGTGCTAGTCCTGTAAAATCAAAGCCAGATCATGGAGACACAGGGTGTCAGCTGCATGCCCGACACCTCCGAGCTCATGTTATGACATGAGGGCTGGGGCTGGGCTGCCAGACACCATGTATGGGTGCTGGGAATGAGACCCGATTCCCAGCTGATGGGCTTTCAGGGGCTTCTGGGTCAGCTGGGCAGCGATTATCCATCTAGTGTTGGGGGTCTGGGGAGCCTTTTCCCAACATGGAGGTACTGCTGCCATGCTGGAAGGGTGCAGAAGGTTTCTGTTCTGCTTAGGGATGCACCCTGGTTCCTTCATGTTCAGGTGGGATGAGCATTCCGTTGTACACTGGTGAAGGTGCCTGTGAGCAGCAGGGCTGGCGGGAAGAGCCTGTTGCTGTGCCAGGGCAGGCAAGGATGTCTATGTCCCACCACCCAGGGCTCACCTAGCCAGGAGGGCAGGCTGCCTGGGGCACACCTCCCCCCCCCTCCCCTTCCAATGACACTCAGAGTGCATTAGTGCTCCTTATACCATTCCCAGAATGCTCAGTTAAGAGCAGGAATCACCTCGAATCCTGGGGAAACCTGCTGGGTGCTGGCACTCAGCACACGTGGATGAACCTGGGCTGGTGGGCAGTTCTGCCTCTGCAGCACAAAGGAGCCAGGCAGTGCCAAGGAGAGCCAGCAATTTGTCAGCAGAGCTGGACGTGCCAGGGGAAGGTGGAGGAGACACTGGGAGGTGATGGGGCACAGACAGACATTCACCTCAACCACAGGGCAGTCCTAGGAGGTGACTGAAGGGGACAGAACTGAGCAAACATCAGTTGTGGTCTCGAAGGGCAGCACATGAACCTGCAAAATTGGACTTGCATCCTCAGTCACCAAGGGTGGGTTTGCCAAGAGACAGGTCCCTCCCAGACCAGGCAGATGAGGCAGCAGGCGCAACCGGAAGGATGGTTCGCCAGGTGAGAGCGGCCACGTTGTCTCCCTTGACCCTACGGGAGATAAATGGAAGTGTGAAAAGTGTCTCCTTGCAGAGGGCGAGGAATAAACCCCCCTCCTTATCCCCAGAGAAAGGACAAAGAGCCTCAGGTTTATCTCTCAGCAGGAGAGACTTATGAACCTTTCAAACAGCTCCTGCTGGGGATGGTTTTCTCACACGCCCTGTGCTATGGCAGAGGTCACTCAGGGCTGGTTTCATGGACACTCCAAGATAAACCAAGCAGAGGCTTCCATGGAAAAGCTCCCGCTGTGCCGGTTCCATCTCTGAGGAGTGGTCCAGGCAAGGGATGCAGCTGGAAATTAGCTCAGCCTGGGAAGCTCTGGGGAGAAACGAAACTGCAGGAGCCAGGCTGTGCTTGTGGTGAGGGTCACAGCAAGCAGGTCCAGCTCTGGGCACTGCGATTCCTGTGCATGCTGGGCTCTGTCACCAGCCAGAAAGGCAGAATTAACCTGGGCCCAGCTGCACAGCCCGAAGGGTGTGGGATGGAGGCATTCCTGGTCCAGTTGTCCTCAGGGTCACCTTGTGCCATGCAGCTCAGGTCACCCGCTTTATCTGCAAACAGAGACTGAAGGCTACTGCCCTGTTGTGGTGGGCTTTAGTTAATGTTTTGCAAAACCACTGTTTTGTGGATGTAAGAGGCCAAGGTGCTGCAGGATTTGCCCAGAAACTGACAGGGCAGATTGTTTCCTGCTACAAAGAAACGCCCCTTTCCCAGGAACGAAACTTTAAATTGCTTTGCTGGGAAATGGAACGCTGTGTGCAGGTCAGTGCTCAGGCTTAGCCTTAACCGGAGATGACCTGGGAGTTCTGACAGCACAGGACTGCCTTGGCCCCTGCCAGGACTTTGTTTGCTCCAGTGGAGTCAGAAGCTGCTGAGCACCACAAGGACCTGGGATGGAGCTCGGACAAGTGCCCTCACGCCTCAGCAGAGCAGGACAAGTGCTCTCCTTCAACTGCAAGAAAGGGCGCTGTCTAGAGGACACAAAGGCATTTTAACCATTTCATGACTAAAAAAAAGGATCAAATATTCCCATGGTGCCTGGCAGAAAGAGTGACGAGGCACAAACCCCTGCCAGCAGCATGGAGAGGTTTTTCCCTGGAGACAGGACGGTGACAGCCACAGGCTGGTGTGGGTTACGGGCACTGGGATCCCATAGAGGCCACTGACCTGGTTCACAGCCCTCCTGTAAACCTGACCCAGCCCTACCAGGAACTCACTCTTTGCTCAGCTGAGGACCCACCCCAGAAGCAAACACACAGGGCTGGGGCCATGCTGTGATATTCCCAGCACTGTGCTCTTCTTCTCCCTGTTCTCTCCGGTTATTTCTGGTTCCTCTCCCCAGTCTCGCTTCCTCCTTGTAGATGCAGCCCTAGGGGGACACCTCCTGCCCAGTGCTGCCCACCAGGGTTCCCGGTCCCTCCCCAGTGCCAGGGAGGCAGGATACAGCTGATGATTCACTACTGTGACCGTCACAGGATGCCATACATCATTGGTTGCATGGAAAAGAGGTGGTTTTGTGTTATTTTCTATTTTGTATGATGTCAGTTGACCCTGAAGTGTCTGATCATGATGCAGCCAGTGAGGTGACAGCTGTGAGAGGAGGATTGGATGTTGGCAGGGTGGAAAATGACTCAAGAAAACCACAAAAAGAGGCAAATGGCATCAATGACCACAGGGAGCTGCTCATCTCCTCTGCAGACTTCAGCCGTACGGGGCAGGACAATGCCAGGGAAACAGTGCAGGTCCCGCTTGACTCTGTGTGCTCAGCCAGGGAATGGGTGGCAGCCGGGGAGGCTGCACAGAGCGGAGGGGGAAGAGCACTGAGCTGCTGCTTCACCAAGGAGATGCACATCTCTTGTCCACTGGCTTCTGAGGAAAATCAAACCCTCAAAGGTTTCTGAACACCTCCCCAGCTCGCAGGGAGCATGAAGCCAAAGGAGATAACCTCACTAGATGTCAGCAGAAACCACGCTCCCAGCAATCCTGCTCCCAGTCCTCGCTGATCCCAGTGTTGGCCACGCTCCTGCCTGCTCTGGTCCAGGTCCCACAGACGCAGCGTTGGATCTCTGGGCGCTCCACAGAGCACAGGCCTCCTTCACCGAGCTGCTCAGACGTGACCATCTATGGTAGTGGAGCTGAGAGAGGAAGTTGCGGTAAATTCAGCCAGCCTCATCAAGTTTTCTCCTCCTTCCCATCCTGTCAACGTGTCCCAGCCCTCACAGGGACAGATGCTCTGTCTGTTTGTCCGGAGCTCCCAGGGCAGCTCCAACTCCCTCCCCAGGGGTGCTGGGATCCGAAACACAGAGCAAAGCTCCCTCCTGCAGCAGGCAGGAAAAAAATGCTGTCCCTTCTCTAACTGCAGCAGTAAATGCCTTTTTAGAGCAAGTCCTGACCTGACAGTGAAAGCAGAGCCTTCTGTGGGAACAGTCCCGTGTTGACTCCAGGGATCCTTTTCTGACTCCAGGTTGTTTTCCCCTTCACTGCCCCCGTCTCGGTCCCTTCAGCAACAAAACTGGGACAACAATATTTACCCACCCTCTGTCAAGTGCTTTGAGACCTTCGGATCAAAGAGTGGGAGCACAAGGCTGCAAAGCACTCTGGAAGCACAGGAGCCTCGCGGGAGTTGTTTGATGCTTGGGATGAGCCAGCACTCACCAAGAATAAAACATCTCTGCTGCACAGAGCCCCGGGATTACCCCGTGTGGGGCTGTAGCTGTTTCCGTGGTCACCGGTTCCTAGATGGCGCTCTCATCCCATTCCACGCCCACCAGACGTGGCTCGGGGGGGCTTTGACCTCAGCTCCCCCAGTGCAGCCGGGTACCACCTGGGGGTCCCCGCTTCTCACCCAGGCCCTGTCCCTGGGAGGCTGGGGGACCCCCCACGCGCCTCAAGGGGACACGAGCTGCAGCTCCCAGCCTCGTCTCCAGGCCGCCAGCCTCCCCCCTCCCCGGGGGTCCCTGTCTCCCCTCAACACCCCAAACCGCCCCAGCTCCTCCCCGGGGACCCCAGACCTCGTGACGCCCCGAACAGCCACTCCTGGGCGGGGATGTCCAACCCTGCCCAGGGGTTCCAACACCCTCCCCGGCCCCTCCTGCTCCTCCCGGGTTCCACCGAGTCCCCGCCCCAGACCCCGCCTCAAGCCCGCTCTGGCCACGCCCCCACTACCCGCCCGCCAATCGGCAGCGCGGCGCCCTCCCGAGGCTCCGCCCCCAGCGCGCGCCGAGCCGTGCGCACTTCCGGCGCGCGGGGCGGGGGCCGGAAGCGGTGGCACGGGCGGTGCTGGGCGGCGGCGGCGCAGCGGGAGCGCGGCGGGAGGTGAGCGGGGTGGGGATGCCGGGCGCTGCGAGGCGGGGCTTCTGGGGGGCTGCGGGGCCGTTCCCGACCGGTACCGGCGAGAAGAGGCGGCTCCTGGGGGCGCCGGTGCGGGGTCCGGCCCGTGCGCCCCCCGCGTGGGGCCGGGGCTTTTCTCGCCACGGGGCCCGGGACCCGCCCGACGCGGGGGGCACGAGTCACCGGGGTCCGCCCCGGCGGGCCGGGCCCTGCGCTGCCCCCGCCGCCGCTCCGTGCGGGGGCGATCCTGGCCTTCCCACGGGGCCGGTTGCCGTAGCCGGGAGCGAGGCCCGTCCCTGGCTCCTCACCTGCCTTTGCCGTGCGGGGGTGACCGGGGTGGGATCAACGTGCGGCTGCTCTGGGTTTCGTGACAGCAAAATGAGAGCCCGTAGCGGTGTTTCGTGCATCTGGTGACAGGGTTTGGCGGGTTCTGGGGTTCCCCAGGATCTGTGCTGTGAATGCGCTTCGCTGACAGACCAGGCTTGGTGGCCTTGAGGCACTGCGGGGTTCCCTTCCTCTTCCCGAGGTCCCTGGAATATTGCTGAGCTTTCTGAAGGCCAAAAATACTCCCTATTCATGTAGCAAAGTTCGGCCAAGCAGCCTCCACATGAGCAGGCATGGCTCGGGAGGGTTGCTGATGAGGCTCTATGCTCTGAATTCCTGATGCAGAGCTTGGTGCTGTATCCAGTTTAGCTGAGATCCGAGATCCTCACTTCCTTCCCTGGTGGATTCATTGCCCTGACAGAGAATGGAAATGAGAGCATAGCAACAGAGTCTGGCAAGCACAAATCTGCTCTTTCATGTAATTCTGATGAAAAAGGAATGCTTGCATGTGCTCAGGTGCGGAGCGAGGAAAGGCATGATCCTCGTCTCAGTGTTTGAGTAAAAATGCCAAACAACAAATCCTACTGAAGTAATTAAAAGTGTCATTTGAGAGACCTTCAGCAGGCTCTAGATGGGTTATGGTTTTCTTAAGTGCTTTTTATTTTCTAAATAAAATGAATCTGGAATAGCGGGAGTCGACAGGGCAGGCTCTGGAGCGATGTCAGTGAGCGCTATAGTGCTGGGAACAGCAGGGATCTCTGTCCTGGCAGCTGCTGGGACCGGCAAGAGCCGCCTGGTGCTCCTGGCCGGTCCTGACAACGCGCTGAGATCAGGCATCGAGTCCTGTCTTGCTCCAAATCGTGCTTTCCTATTTGGGAAAAAAAAATCTTCGGGCTTTTGGAAATATATAAATGTTGGAAATCATCTGGTAGCCGATTCCCTGAGATACTACAGTGTCAGCTCAGAAGCACACTGTGGTATGTGCTTAATTTAGGCGTCCCATCTTTATTCCCTGTGCCTGCAGAGACAGGAAGCAGCTGATGGAGGTTTGGTGGTGCTGACACCCGTTTGTCGTTTGTCTGCACAGGCAGAGGTTTGGCTGGCTCGGCATGAACCTACTGCGTGCCTTCCTGAGTGCCCAAGCAAGGGCTCAGGTCAGAGCACTGTCTTGGGGAACCGGAGGGATTTCACGGTTGCCTCTTTTATCAGAAGTTGTTCCATGCTCTGAGCAGTGGCCTGTGGTCGGGACATGCCGGCTCCTCTGTGTTCTCTAAACAGGAAACTCCTCTCGCTGCAGAGCTGTGCAGGGGTGGCTCTGGGAGAGCGGCACAGGGAGTCCAAGCCATGTTCGCAAGCTCCGATGGAAGGAAAGGCTGGTTGACAATTAAAGCAAATGTACCATAAAAACAAATGGGCTTTCTGGCCCAGGGTGAAATTTGCGTTTGCTACAAGTCCATAGCTTCTGCTCCATTGGTAATCAAACTTCAATTGCATTTAAACAAGACCTAGATTGAAATCCTGCTTTATAGTTCCAAAAAGGGCAGGCTTCATCTGAACTCCATGTCCTTGGCTGCGCGGTGTAGCCAAAGCCTTTCTCACTGAGCATGGGATGATGTGCAGGACAGAAACTACTTCTCAATGGTCTAAATGTCTCGACTTCCTCTTCAAAGAAGGCAAATGAGATCCTGTTTTATTACCAACGGCTGTGAAGTCAGTTTGTCACTCACTGAAAAATTATGCTGCACGCAAAGTGATCAATAGACAAAACGTTGCTCAGATGTCACCCAAGCAGGTCTCCCTTGGGATCTTTTATTTTCCTCACTAAACGTTAATTTCTGTATTGCAGACCGGCTTTGGTGTTTGTTAGGGCCTGGTCTGTACAACTAAATACTTCTATTTGGTTCCAGAGAGCAGAAAGAGCTGCATCCACAGGGCAAGGAGCACAGTGAGGGTGAGTCAAGAGCTTTAACGAGGAGTGACTGAAATGGAGTGCCTGCCCGGGGACTCTGTGCTGCCTGCTCTCAGCTTTGGCTTTGCTGCTGGTTCACCAGGTGCCTTGTCCTGTGCGGTGTTTTAATGCCGCCCACCAAACAATTAAAATCCATCTGCCAGGGAGCGCCGCATTTACAAAGCTGGCGTCACGCACCCCAAATTCATGGCTTCTGTCAGGGAAACCCAACAAGGGCCAGGAAGGACCCATCAGATGGCAGGGAGACAGCAAGGAATTTGAGTCTCGGGGAATGCTATCTTGTTAAAGGACACTAATCCCGACAGAGCACCCAGAACTGATGCGATCTGCTCCTTGCAGCAGCATGTTTTATTGTGGGGGGTCAGAAGCAGCTTTCCATCTGGACTTTCTGGTTTGTAATCCTGATTTGAAATGTCGTTTGTGACTCGTTAATGGGGCTGATCAGATTAGAGCCTTGTCAGGAATGTGGTGGGGATCAGTGGTGCAGAACAGCAGCTTTGTTTGCACAGCGCTCACTAAACCTGGTGTCCTTCCTGACACCCTGCATTGCACCCTTCTGCCTTGCTGTGCCCCGGAAGCGTGTGAATGTTTCCTTAACAGGTAGCTCTTTTGGGGGAAAACCACCCTTCTTTTTGCATGCTGAGAGCGGGCAAGGCAGAACCTTGCTCTTGGCTGCGCTCCCGTTGGAAGATGTGAACCCCATTCTGGATGCATCGTCCTAGGCTGCAGCAAAGTGCTGACGATCCTGTGGTCAGTATTTCTTCACTGTGCAGAATCAAAAAGAGAGGTATTCATTACTGTTGATTATATGGGTGACTGCCTACGAGCTCAGCCTCTCTGAACATTTTTGTATCTGGAAGCCGTCCAGTTTTGCAGTCTGGCTTTATGCACAGCATATCTGCCAGCTCTCTTGCACCAAGGAGGAAACCGCGTTCTTCCTCCTGGAAGAGGATCGCCTCCCCGCCCCTATCAGTGCTGCTTCTTCTGATGCAAACAGGCGAAAGAGAGGTGGAAAATGGCCTTGTTTGTCTTGTGACATCAGTGCTGCTCATGACTAATGCTGGATTTGCCCCATATCCTCTGGAAAATGGGTGAAAACAGGCCCTTTGGAGCAGGGCTGAGAGGCTTATGAGCAAAAGCAAAACCCTAGTTAGTACTTGAGGTTTTGTTTCCAAGGGAGATCTAGTATCAGCTGGTCGATGCAGCTGGGGGTGAACCTGCCTTCTTCTTTGGGTCTGCTGGGGAATGCCAGGATGCACACCCTCCTCAGGCAGGGTTTGAGCTCTTGCAGGCTGGTGCAAGAAGAAAGGAGCAGAGTCCAGGCCATAATCGTGGTTCACATTGTAAAATCTTTCAGTGAGTGGTGATAAGATAAAAATGCAATGGTGACTTGCATTCCCAGGGCATGAGTGTGCTTGGAGCGTGACTTGTCCGGCTCCTTGGTGCTGAGTCTCTGCAGAGCAGTAATTAATGGAAAGTTTATATGACACTTCAGACTTTTCCAGATGAGATGTTGCAAAGGACTTGTGTGCCTGAATCACCTTCCCGTGCAGATCCTGCACTGAAGACACCAGAGCCTGTGGAGGGAGAGGGTGGACAGGGGCGCGTTTTCGCAGCAGCAGCTTCTGCAGCTGCTCCTCTTAGTGTGTGCCAGGGTAGCTCGTTCTGCACGCTGATGCTCTGTACTGTAGTGATGCTGCAGTTATAGATGTTCCTTGGAGGAATTCAAGACTCCAGGAGGATACTGCAGTTATAGATGTTCCTTGGAGGAATTCAAGACTCCAGGAGGTTGCTGCAGGTGCCTTTGCAGAATCAAGCCCCCTGATTCTGACCTAAGGCACATGAACTACCAGCAAAGCATTTGTACTTGATTTGGTGTATGATCACAGCTGGGACTTTGGCCAAGAATTGTCTGCAGTGAGATTCTGTGCAGACTTTGTTTTTTTGAGTGGTGTCAGTACAAGGTTATAAGATGGAAGTTTTAGTACCCTTGTATGTGTAAAAAGTCCTTACAATGCAATAGAAACTGTGGCCATTGAGGAGCAACTGTGGCTGTAGAAAGTGGCTGTGTGCACAGCTGTTGTGTAATCCGAACGTTCCTGCTAATGTGAGGGCACCCTGCTGCAGAGCAAGGAAAAACTGTTCTTCTGGAACCAGTAGAGCTTGTACCAGAGAGCCGAAAAACCTTCTGCAGTGCTTGGCATATAAGTTCTGTGCTGTCAGAGGACGCGAATAATTGTGTTCTGTCTGTGCAGGCTGTGGATAGCGTTAGATATGGAAAAACTGGTTGAGCGGCTGGAGAAGGCTGTGGAGCGCCTGGAGACGGTGTGCCAAGGACCTGGCATGTGTGAAGAACGTTCTTCCAAAGGTAAGACCCAAAGCACCTCCCCAGCAGCATCGCTCCACGGGAGTCCCTGGGCTGCAGCATTAGCTGGGCAGTGCAGCAGTGTTGGACCACCGGCAGTGGCTGTGGCAGCGGATGGCACTGCTTGCGCAGGGCGTGCAGAGGGGGCTGTTCGATGAGCTGGCTGCGCATGGAGGGGAAGTGAGTTCTGCAGCAGATCCTGTGCTAATGCAGAGACGCATGTGGTTACCGTCCTGCTAAGCCAAGGGCTTCCTGTGGCTGCCGCGCTTCCCTCAGCTGCGTTTGGCTTTGGGCTGAGCCTGGGGCAGGTGGGAGGGGCAGCCCAGGAGCGCAGTGTGTGCGCCTGTCAACGCCTCTCGGTGATACCTGTGCTCTGGTTCCCCCTCCGCAGGAGTGGCGCAGTATGTGAAGGCCTTCGACGCCCTTCTGGCGGGCCCGGTAGCTGAGTACATCAAGATCAGCAAGGAAGTTGGCGGGGATGTGCAGCAGCATGTAAGGACTTGTGTTCTTCTCACTCCACTCTGAACAGATGCTGCCTGTCCTTTGGGGCTGTTAAGGGCCAAGTCTGCTGTCAATGTTTGCATTTCTTGAGCACCGTATTCTAGGATGTTCATAATCCCAAAGGCTTCAAAACAGATAGAGATGCCCAGTAGATGCCACCTACACACACGGGATGAATCAAACCTTCTTGAAATCTTTGCTAGTTAGGTGCCAAGCTCTCTTTGTAGTCTGGTGCATGCCTTTAGGCAAATGAACTCAGCCCAGGAGCTGTTGTACTCCTGTGAGTTTTCTTTGAGGATGGGTGTCTTCAAGAACATGTGCTTTGAGACCAGGTAGCTGCTTTCTTACACACGAGAAACGGCAAGCAGCAGGAGCTTGGATGACTGTTGGCATTATGCTGGGTATGAGGGAAGGTCTCATATATTTCTCTCTATTCTTAGGCTGAGATGGTTTATGCAGGATTGATGAGTGAGAGGTCTCTTCTGGTGATGGCATCTCAACACCAGCAGCCAGCAGAGGTAAGTCTGGCAGTTGCTCATCAGAAGCCATATAGGCTTGTACCTCAGAGATGGGGGTGGCTGCAAGTGTGGGAAAATCTGGGCCGTTGCAGTTGCTCCAGACAAGGAACCGGAGGAGAACTGGTGATATTTGCATCCATGAGGAGGCACTTGCTGAAAGTGTGATCTGTTCTGAGTGCTCACCCAACACTAAGCAGCATTCCAGAGGCTGATCCTTAGAGCTGCAGAGCTGGCATTTCCCAGCCATTAGAGCAACAAGTTTCTGTTGCTGTCAGAGCAGCAGTGTCACCTCACAGCGCCTGTATCGAGTTTCACCTGGCACCAGCACCGCTCAATCTCTGTTCCTGAGATGCAACCTGCAGACAGGAACTCATCTGAGACAGAGCCACAGAGGGATTTGCATAGCACATGCTTTTCATTATGTGATGCTTATAGACTTTCAGGAATTAAACTCCTCCTGAAGTATAACAGACGCTTGTCTCTGCTGAGTGCCCTCTGAGTAATAGTTAGGCTTTTAGGATTGATTTGTCCTTAGCGAGTAATTTAACACTTCTCCCCAAGCGGCTGCCTCTCAGCAGGATATGTGACTGAGATCTGATCCTGAATACATTGGCCTTTCTCTGCTGAGAACTGCTTTTCCTGAGCAACAGGATCCTGCCTTGCTTTTCTTTGCAGTTATTAACTGGCTCAGTCATGGCTTTACTGTTACATCGTGTGCTTCTTTCCTGTTCACTGCAAAACGTATCTGCATCTTTTTCCCCAACTCGACATTCTTTTGCCAGGCTTGCTGGGACGCTGCTTTGCGTAGCCTCCAGTCTGAGAATCTCCTTACATATTCCTCTGACACATTATTTACACGAAGGATTATGAACAAACAACAACCTTAACCTAGCATAGGTCTTTGTGCAGGCAGTCATGCAGGAGTGGAGTAGCCAGTTTAAGATGCAAAATGTATGAGCTCTCATTGTTTGTGGCAAAGGATTTCCCCATCTGGTACCTGACAGTGGTGCTAGGCTGGAGCTCCTGAAAGCTCAGCCTGGCCAGTGGTCCTTGGGACTTCTCTTCATCTAAGAGGAGGAAGTGATAGCAAAAGGAAATGCCGAGGCTTTGAAAAGTTTTGCCCAAATTTGTCCCTCGCTGCTGCCACCAGCGGGAGACTTCCTGATCTGAGGGGAAAGAAAAGTTGCCTAGGAGGCAACTCTGAAAATGTGTATTGGCTGCTCTGCTTTGACCTCAGAAGAGTTCTAAGCACAGCATTCCAAGTGGACAACACACAGAAACAAACCAAATCATCCAGATACTAAAGGCTTGGAGTAACTTGAGAAGTAACTGGAATCCCGAAGTCCAGCTTGTTAGGGTGACTTGAGAGCTTGCTGCAATTGTGCTGCAGGCTGTAGATCCCACCTGGCACATCCCTGCAGAGCATCCCCTTCTCTGAGGGTTGGTAAAGGAGAGGACGAATTTGACAGACTGTCTTGGAACAAAAGAATCCAGGAAAGGCAAATGCTATTTTTGTCCTCATTACTAACAAGCTTTGTCAGTGCCTCTTGGATTGAACGTGAGTCACAGTTCTTGGCGTACTCCCATAGTGGCAATCCAGCTTGCGAGCTAGCTATGACTTCAGCCCTGGAGGAGTTAGGCTGTGGGACTGCACTCGGCTTGCGGAGGGGCCAGGCTGGGACAGGGGCTGTAATAGTAACTTGTGCCAGATGGAATCTTCCTCCAAGTCACTGTCATCTCAGCAGGGCCACCCAGGAAAATGTGCAGATGTTCCAGAGCAACACTGGCATTTCTAATCATTATTGTCTTCTTGCCCTGCAGAATGCATTCCCATCGCTTCTGAAACCAATTTCAGAGCAAATCCAAGTGGTACAGAATTTCAGGGAGAAGAACCGTGGTAGCAAACTGTTCAATCACTTATCAGCAGTCAGCGAGAGCATCCCAGCCCTGGGCTGGGTGGCCATGGTAAGAGCTCCAGTGGGAAATGGTTTTCTGGAGCTGGTGGGAAAAGTCTGGCTCACTGGTCAGCTGTTCCGTGATAATGTGTTCTTTCTTCTTTAGGCTCCAAAGCCTGGCCCTTATGTGAAGGAAATGACTGATGCTGCCATGTTTTATACCAACCGGATCCTCAAGGAGTACAAGGATGTGTAAGTTTGCCTTGTCTCTTAAAGAACACAGCTAATTGGGTGTGTCGCAGCTGCTCCAGTATCTCACCATGGCTGCCTTGGTCTTTTATTCATTCTTCTTTTTCAAGGCAGGGAATATTTATAAAGCCTCACTTAGCTGTTCTTTCCTGATCCTTAGGGACAAGATTCCTTGCATTCATGTTGCAGGTGGAATCTCTGATAGCAAGGGTATTGCTGCTCTTGTCCCAGCATCATCTGGTGGCTGAACTGGTTCCCAGAGCAGTGAGTTATGTCTTGGGAGTGAGTTTTGTTGGAAGTGTCGGACCCTTCAGTTACAGAGGGTTATGGTGCAGAGCAGGCTGTGGCCTTCATCCTGCAGGTGCAGGATCAAAACTGAACACGTGCTGGAGGTGTGAGGCTGCTGTGCTGGCCTAGCCCCATCCTCTCTGCAGACCCAGAGGTGGAGAAACATAAACTATTGTTTGTAGTGCTTTGGTTTTAATGGAAGATGCAGTGGCTCATTCCTTGTGATCTCCTTGTATCCTCAGCGATAAAAAGCATGTGGATTGGGTGAAGGCTTATCTGAGTATCTGGACGGAGCTGCAGGCCTATATCAAAGAGTATCACACCACAGGGCTGGTGTGGAACAAAACGGTAAGTGCTGGCTGCATCTGCAGGAGCTTCTTCGGTGAGTATTGCACAGTTATTGCAGCAGATACGGAGCTTTTGCAATTGCCTTTCCTCTTGCAGGGACCTGTAGCAACAGAAGGGGCTAAATCACCGTGTGCTGCCCCAACGGGGGCTGCGCCTCCCCCACCAGGGCCTCCTCCCCCGCCTGCTCCTGCCCCCATGAGCTCCAGCACAGATGACTCTGCCTCCCGCTCCGCGCTTTTCGCCCAAATCAATCGGGGAGAAGGCATCACCTCTGGTAGGTGCAAGTGGCTAGAGAGGGAGGGCGGCTGCCAGAGCGAACAGTTCCACCGCAAATCCTTGTTCTGCCACCTCGCTCAGTGCCCCTACTCAGAGAGTCCCCTGCAATAACCACAGCCCATCAGGGCTGAGCAGAGCCCAAGCAGCCCTGGGGCCACCCACAGGGACAAAGAGAGAATGTCTGGGCTGGAGTTCTCAGCCTCCTCTGTCAGGAGTAACAAGAAATTGATCTCAGGCTGGAAAAGGGAGAGGGAGCACTTTGGCTGCCTCTCCAGTACAAATAGTGTCATTTCACACCTATTCATATTTGCACAAAGTGTAATCCCCTGTTACCCAGCAAGTGCTTGGCTCTGCTTTTTTCCAGCCGCAGAGTGGAAGAGCTGTTGCCTTCTGGTTTTACAAGGCGTCTTGTATTCTTGTCAGTGTTTCCTGCTCCCTCTCTCACTCGCTGCTCGCTGTCACTCAAGTTTGGGCTCAGCTTTGGCCCAGTCTCACTAATTTATTTGCATTATAAAATGTTGTCATGCTGTTTGTTGTAATCATGGATGTCTGGCATTTATGAAATTGTATTCTCGGAGGAGAGCTGGAGCTCAGGCTTGACTTTCCCTGCAGGCTTAAGACATGTTTCTGATGACATGAAGACCCACAAGAATCCAGCACTGAAGAACCAAGGGGGTCCTGTGAGAACTGGACCCAAACCTTTCACTGCTCCCAAACCAGCCTGTAATGCTAATCCCTCCCCAAAAAACTCTGCAAAGGCACCTGCGTTGCTAGAATTAGAGGGCAAAAAGTGGAGAGTGGTGAGTGCCTGGCGTCAGTGTGAGTGGGTTGGAGGGATGGGAGCTTTGCAGCAGGGAAGGGTCTCCTGAAGACCTTTCTTGTGGGAGGCACCAGCCTGAAGATACATGCGGTTTGCATTGAAAGGGGCTGCTCTGCCCCACTGTTCACATGGATTCACTGGTCTGCATTCAGAAAATAAAGGGCATTTTCCCTGCCTTTTCAGGAAAACCAGGAGAATGCCACTAACCTGGTCATCGGTGACACGGAGTTGAAGCAGGTAGCTTATGTTTTCCAGTGCACAAATAGTACACTGCAAATCAAAGGCAAGATCAACTCCATCACCCTTGGTATGTGGAGAAACCTCGAGAACTGCTTCTGTGTGCGGGTCTGCAGAAGGCCGAGTCTCCAGAACCCTTCTGTGAGCTGCTTTGTCTTTGCTTGCAGATAACTGTAAGAAGCTGGGTCTGGTGTTTGATGACGTGGTGGGCATTGTAGAGATCATCAACAGCAGGGATGTTAAAGTTCAGGTGAGTGCCTGCGACTTATTCTCTGCCTGGAGCATGACTGCTGTGCTATACAATGGCAGGAGTGTGGATCTGTGGACAGTTCCCATGAAACGCCACCTGTCCTTCTGCTCTGCAGCTCCCCCTGCCCTTCAGAAAGGGTGGAAATTTGCCTCTCTGAGCTGTTCCAGGTCTCTCAATAAGAGCTGTGAGGTGGACAGGACGTGGCTGCCAAAGTAGGCAGCCAGCAGTGGAATCCACTCTGATTCCAGTTTTGATTCTGATTTGGAATGGTCAACTTGCCCAGCCTTGGCTGTGGTTTTGTTCTAAAGAAATCAAAACAAGAAATAAGTTTGGATTTTTGCCAAGGGCGGGAGAACTTGAGGCCAGTGGGTGTGTGGGAAGTGGGGAGCTGGAGTCAAACCAAGCTCTGGCCTTGAAGGCAAGCGCAAAGGAAAGTGTTGTGGTTGCCCACTTGAAGCAAACGTTCCTCTGACTGCTGCTCTGACCTGCCAGGTAATGGGTAAAGTGCCAACTATTTCCATCAACAAGACAGACGGTTGCCACGTGTACCTGAGCAAGGACTCCCTAGGCTGCGAAATCGTCAGTGCCAAGTCATCAGAGATGAACATCCTTATTCCCACAGATGGCGGTGACTTTGTAAGTTTTTAAATCAGTGTGGTCTGTTTGGGATCAGGGTAATGCAGGGCAGGATTCCTACTCTGAGCCCTGTGGGGAATGTTGTTACAGTAGGGTCTGGAGGGACAATCTCAGACTCTGGGCTAGGAGGTGTGAATGATGACCAGTTGCTAAAACCAAGAAACCGAGTTATTTGTCTTCTCTATTAAATACTTGCTGCTTTGTGAAAGTTTCTTTTTCCATGGGATCTTGGGGGTCAGAACCAGCAGTGTTTCTGGTACAAGAAGGGACTTAGCATGTATCTAAGAAAATAAGTACCTAAAGCAATGGGAGCACTTACTGGTCTCAGTCATAAACTGATCTTTGACAGTGGGTTTCTATTTCTACCCTACAGGCTGAATTCCCTGTCCCAGAACAATTCAAAACAGTGTGGAACGGTCAGAAGTTGGTTACCACTGTGACAGAAATTGCTGGCTAAGCAGAAAAGCTCAAAGGCTCATGCCCTCCCCTGGCCCTGCTGTGGGACAAATCTGCTTTCAGATGATTCTCTTAGATTTCTTATACCTTTCTGCCCTCAAACTGCTTCTCTTCTACCCGAGAGACACAGCTGCCTGCCATCACTGAAATGCCTCTGGCTGGGTTGGCTGTAGGTGGCTGGTCAGTTAATCAGCCACCTCTATTAGCAGGAAGGTGTATTTTTTTTTTCCCTTGTCTGATCTAACTGCACCAATTGATCCAGTCAGATTTTTGGTGAATTTCACAGCCAGTACTGGCAGCTGGCTTTCAGAGCGTTGGGTTTTTTGTATTGCCTTTAAACAAACTGTTCATGTGAGAGAAGAGTGTTGTCCCCTTTTTAACAAAAAACGGTTTATGTTGGGGTCCAGGTAAGGCAGATGTCTCGAGGAGGTCCTGGAAGCTGTTAATTCCAGCTCTGTGTAGTAGTTGTTGGCATTACAGGATGTGGGAATGGCTGTGTTGAACCAAAGGCTGAGGACCTGGGCCATAGCATTCCACCTTCATTTCTCTCTCATCATTCCTGCTAGCTCAGTGTGTTTCTGATTGTGCCATGACAGGAGGCTTTATGTTAACCAGTGCCACAGGAAGACTGCAGCGGAGTAACCAGCAGTCTGGCTGGTAGCTTGGAGCTGAGCACCTCTTATTCCATGAGCCCTCCACCCTCGCCAGGGAATCTTTGCCCCAGGGCTTCCTTCTTGGAGCAGCTGAACTCAGGTTCAGTCTTCCAGGATGATTCTTCTGACCCGGTCCCCCTCGGCAGAGGAAGGGTCTCCTCCATTCCAGGGTCAGTAGTGCAGTATTGTAAATACCCGAGTCGGAACGTGTCAGTTCATCGCTCTCTTCCTCATCCGCAATCACTCCCTGTACAGCGAACCCTCTCCATCTCCCTTTTCGCTGTCGCTTGGCTCTTTGCTTTGGTAGAACTTGCAGCCTCTGCTCCAGGGCGCTGGTGCAGAGCGATGGATGAGACACAGTACTGTACTGACCCATAAAGGGAGCTGCACGTGCTTTGACCTTCATTTTACCAATGCCTCGGGTGGCATAAGCATATCTTAAATGCGTTTCCCCTGTAAAGTGTCAATGTTCTTTTTCTCTAGGACAAAACTTACAAAAAAAAAAATATGCAATTTTTTAATTTGAGACTGTTCTGTGACTTGTATGCGTCTTCTCCTGAGGCTTGTGAAAAAAACCTTTCTTATGTACTTAAGATTATACAGAAGATAGAATAAAGTTGATGCCAACTTGCTCATTACTATGACTCTGGTTTGCTTTGGGGGCACCCAGGACCTCGGGCAGGATGAGGTGCCCCTTGCCACCACAGTGCTGTGCATCTTTCCCATGGGGAAGTACAGACTCCCCTCAATCTCCTCAAATTAACTTGTCAGTAACGGTCAAATCTCACCTCTTTTTTTAGGTGGTTAGACATAAAGATCTTTATTGATTTTAGTTGCTGTACAAAAATGCATAAACCAAGCCATTATTTGAAAACCTTTTAAGCTGTTAATACCCACTTAGTTCAAAATCCCTCCTTTTTTCCCCAGAAACCCCTAAATTTGGCCCTTTTCCCCCATCTCAAAGGACAGGCTTTAATGCCTCTCTTCTGCGTACGGCGATGCAAGTCTACGTGATGATCCTGTTAAGACCTGCAGCATTCTTACACCAGTGATAGCGGTTAATACTGCTGTTGCATATTGTGAGGAGCAGGCACAGGGAAAAAATAATCTCTGGAGCAGCTCATGGTTTTGCCATCACTGGGTGAGCAGCCCAGCTACAGCTCTGGGAATGCTGTAGCCTTACAGGGTCAGTGCAGGGCCAAGCGCTTCAGTTAGTGCCAGGCTTTGTTCTCCCATATCAGAGTGTGAATGCATCCAGACAAATCCCAGTCTCTGACTGCTGGTAGAACTGCTGAGCTAATCCCCCTCTTCCCCTTCCCCAGATCCCTGCAGGCTTGTATGTGGAAAGTGCTGTTGCACAGTTGCAGCTGCGTTCCTCAGCTTGACTGGAGGAAGGGGAGGATGGTGGTGTAAAACCACTCTTCTGAGAAGTGCAGGTGATCCCCTTTCACCCCAAGGAACACCAGCTTTCCTGCTTTGTCCATCTCCTGCAGCCCCAGGCGATCCTGCAGAGAGAAGCGTGGCCATAGCTCCCTGGGGCTCTGCCACAGCCCAGGGCTGGGGAGCCCAGCCCAGAGGGAAGCACTGTGACGGACAGAGACTCTCATTGCAGCAGAGGTGGCTCCACCTCTGCTCTGCTCTGCAGAGAAGGCATCTTGGATGACTCTTGGAACAAGGATTTCAAAAGGAGGAGAGCCAGCAGTGTAATTCCTGCTGCCAGAACTGTCTGGAGAGAAGTGCCTCCCCGAACAGCTACTGGCAAGAGAAGGTGATGCCCCAGGAAGGGCAAAGGCGGTGAGCAGAGCAGAGTTGTGGGGTTTAGAGCTCCTAAAGGCCCCAGGGACACCACAGACTGGAAACAGCAGAAACCCCTCAGCCCCCTGCAGAACGCACCTCTGTGTACAGTGAGGTCTCCCTCAGTGGGATCGTCTCCTTGGCTTGGCCGCTTTTGTAAAACCCAAACCACTGTCAGAATAAAAACAAGGAAACAGTTGCAGGAGGGCTCCCAGGAGATGCGCAAGCTTTCCGCAGCTTCCGCTGGAGCCGTGCCACTGCACGTGGCACAGCACTAGGCCTGCTCCTCACCAGCCTCAAGTTCTGCCAACAACCAGAAACGAGCAAGTGAGAACTAAAACCACACCCAAAAGCAGCCTCCACCCCACTGGCCTCACCTCAGAGATGGGAGGGTCCACCATAGTGTCATTCAGAAATTTCACCATCACAAACTTTTTCAGAGCCATCAGGTTCTTCTTGTAGGTCTCATTGATGCCCTGGATGAAAGCAACAAGAGAACAGATACGAGTTAACTGCCTGCTCCAACATGGCCTGCACCTGCAAAGGAAACCCTGGACCCTCCTCGGAGGCTGGAACGTGCGTTTCTGTCAGCTGCCTCCTGTCACTGTGTCACGGCATTCAGCCTTACCTCCAGGCTGCGAAGAGGGAATGGGCCTCCTTGCCTTCTCAGGGGAGGGAGAGGATTCACCCACTTGAAGGGTGATGGGTGGGCTGAGCACACAACATATCTGCACCCACCGCTCCAAGAGAGTGCGGTGGCACAGGAAATCAAATCTACCAGCAAAAGCACTCCACACTCCTGGGATGCAGGGTGAAAAACACTCCCCTTCCAACTCCAGCAAAACTACTGCCAGGGAAAGCCAATGTGAAGGAACTCTCTGCTGAGGCTTCTGCTCTCCTGCCAGCCTGCAATCATCAGCCAGGGCCTTACCCGCTCCTGATTGATGTCAGCCAAAAAGATGCTGTTCTTCCTGTAGTCCTCCTCCTTCAGCGGGTCGTGCCAATATTCTGCTTGCACCAAGCTGGAGAAGAGAGAAACCAAAGATCAGGACAGATACTCAGGGCTGCCTATGTGGGCCTGGTGCCGTCGCTGCAGCCTGGTGAAGGTACTCACTGCTCCTGAACAGCTGCTGTGTAGGCGCCCAGGTCCAGTGTCTTCCGGATCCAGTCACAGATATGGGAGCTCTCACCAGGACAGCGTGGAAAGCCGTACACACCTGGGGTATGGAGACATGTAATGACCCAGTGAGCCAAACTTAAACCCCTTAATCCCTCCAGCTGGTAAAGAACCACCTTCCTACAGAGCAGGGGCAAGAACTACCCAGGGAATCAGGCAGCCTCTAATCCTGTAATTCCATTAGACAGCCCTCCTGCCCCTGGGCACCATCACCCAAAGATAATGGATGATGTTCTTGAGCTCAGGGTGTTGCTCTGGAGAATGGGGGCACATGGACAGCTCACCTGCTGTGTTCCCAGAGCTCTCAGAATGGTTTCCTACAAGTGCTCCCACTGCACTACAAAGAAATAAGACTCAAGCCGTGGAACGTTGCAGGGGAGAGTATTTGAAATCCACTGCCAGGCACTCACAACTCCACAGCTCTGAAATTCCAGTTCATGCTGCCTCTTTAATCTACTGCAAAAGGCACCTCCCTGTCCTCAGGGCTCCAGCCTTCCAGATGCTGATTGCAGAACACCCTTGTGACCCAGACATGCAGTTTCACAAAGGCTTTGCTCTGTAGCTAGAAGTCTCTTCTCCCGAAACAAATAATCCCAAGTGCTTCCAAAGGATCCAACAATTTTACCCAGACAGTACGTTGCCTGCTTACAAAGGGCCCTTCTCACTGCCAGTTAGGTAAAACCAAGACAGGAGGTAATGTACTCGTCTGCCACCTGGGCTAAAGCCAACCAGACAAGAACAAAGGGACAGTTTAAGTAATAAGAAAATGGTCAGATCTTAGGAAGAGGCCAAAAATTCATTCCTCCTGCCAACAAGACCTGCCCCCCTTCACAGTGGTCAGGAAGTGTGACAATGTGAGAGGATGCTACCTTGGTGCTGCCCACCAACGGAGATCAGATTGAGCATGGGGGGAGAAGGGCACCTCTGGGCCACCGCCCTCCTGTGGGAAAAGACAAGGAGCTGAGATGGTGCTCCATGTTCCCAGACCACCAGGGTTGGTTCCAGGAAGCTCTCAGCTTGCCACTGCCTGGCCCGGGCACATGGATCGGGTCTGCAAAGAGAATTATTGGAGGGCTACGGGCAAACATATCCTTGCCTCCTTTGGAGCACGCCTACCTTTATGAAGGGGTTTGTCATTACATCTGCTAAGTGCTCTGAAAGAGCTTTAAAACAGAACCTAAACCCTGACAGAAATCACCAGAAACAGAAAAGAAGCGCAGACTCACAGGAATTGGCCTCCCTGGGAGAAGCCCATTGCGTTGTAGCCTCCCTTCAGGCAAGGGTCCTTTGCCAGCTGGCTGCACACCTCTCTCACTTGATCGTTCGCGTTCATGAAGAAGCTGTTTTCCATGTCCTGGTGGATCAGCCAGATTAGAAAGCACAACTTGTACCTTTATAGCATAGTTTACGGTATTTTAAGCTTGACAAACAGATTGCTAACAGTTCTGCCTCTGAAAGAGGACCTGAAACTTCACAATATGAGAGAAGTGCAATTCAGGTTTTGAGACTTCCCTTCACCACATTTTTGTTCCTGCTCTGCCTGGCAAAACTGTGTCACATGGAACAGCGATGTTTCCCCAAACTTCCTGACAATTCTGAGTCCCTTCAGATTTAGTGGTTTTATATATAAATTATGTACACAAAAAACCCTCCTCACCTTTCACCTGCCTTTTGTAGATCTCAGAAAATAACAGCCACCACACTTCAAACTAAGCGATTGTTTAAAGACATTAAAGCAGGGCTACACAGAACATTCACAAAATACGAAGGCACAGCAGTCTCTGTACTGAAAATGTAGAGTGAATAAACAGTTGTAAATCAACAAGGATGGAATGAGACAAAGCTCTGCCTTACAGAGGTCGATGTCTCATCACATGCCTTTGTTTACCGGAGCAGTGTGAGAGTGTTAATCAGTGGATTTGCATATTAATCCAATTTAGACCAGGGATTTGTTCTCTGCAGGTATCTCGACTTTACCAGTTTCTGCCAGTCAAAGCTGTTTACTTCACAAAGAAAAAAAGCACTAGCATGGGAAACACAACTAGAATCCTTGTGGAAGGACGTTAATGACAGACTGCAATAACCACGGTCAGACCCGCACCGGCCACGCCCCGCTGAGCCGGAACCGGGAGTCACCTGGATCAGGCTGCTCCCGATCCTCAGAGACAGAACGTAGATCCCAGGAATTTTGTTCTCCACGATTTTTTTGATGTAGCCCATGCTTTGCGGGTTGCAGCAGCTGTCTCCTGCCAAAGGGAACGCCGTGAGGCGCCGTCAGCCCGGCCGGGCCCGCCCTCGCCTCCCCAACACACCGGGCCCGGGGCTTCCCGCACACACGGGCCCCGCGGGACCCCTGGAGCCAGGGGAGGAGGGGGGGGCGGAGCAACCGTGCCACCTCAGGTCCGGTCCCGGAGGGCGGTGCCGCCCGGCTCACCCATTCCGTGCCAGATAACGAGCGGCACCGCGGCCGCCGCGCAGCCCGCGCGCAGCGCCAGCAGCATCAGCCCCGCCACCCTGAGCGCCGCCATCTTGGCCTGGCACGTGACTCGCGCGGGCGGGTCACGCGGGAGGCGGGGCCCGGCTGGGGCGGAGTCTGGAGGGGCGGGGCCGGTTGGGAGGGCGGAGTCTGGAGGGGCTGGGCTAGTGGGAAGGCGGAGTCTGGCGGGGGCGGAGTGTAAAGAAAGGCGGAGTCGGGCGGGGCGGGGCCTGGTGAGGGCGGAGTCTGGATGGGGCGGGGCGTGTTCACAAGGTGCGCTGTTAAGGGGTGATGTTTCCCCTCAGCCCCACCCCAACCAAGATGGCGGTTGCGCGGTGCGCGCCCTCCGGCCGCCAGGGGGCGCCGCCAGCCGCCCTACAAGGCCCCGCGCCCGCCTGCGCCGACCTCTTCCCCGCCCCCGCCATGGCGGTGAGTGCTGGTGCCGTGGGTTGGGCTGGACCCTGCTGCTTGTATCCGCTGCCATCCACCCGCGGCGAGGGTCGGCCAGGGTGCGGCCCGTGCACGGGGGAGCGGGGAGGTCGGGAGGAAGGGTTTGGGGCCGGTATGGGCGGGAGGAGGCCGGCAGGACGCCCTGTGAAGTGGGGGCCGCGGAGCTAGGCCGGGCTGGAGCGGTATTCGGGGCCGGGCCGGGCCGGCAGGGCCTCCTCGGGTGGGCGGCGCGGTGCCCCCGGTGGGCGTTCTCAACCCCGTGTGGTGTCCCCGCAGCAAGACCAGGGAGAGAAGGAGAACCCCATGCGGGAGCTGCGCATCCGCAAGCTCTGCCTCAACATCTGCGTCGGGGAGAGCGGGGACCGGCTCACCCGCGCGGCCAAGGTGCTGGAGCAGCTGACAGGACAGACCCCTGTCTTTTCCAAAGGTGAGGAGGGGATTGGGGGCGCAGGGGAGGGGTTTGTACCAAAGGTGAGGAGGGGGGAGACTCCCAGGGAGAAGTTCCTTGGCAGGGGTGCTCTGCCCTGGGCCTCGTGAGTGCTGAGGCCCGTCAGTGTGGTCGTTTCTGTCAGATCCCTTCTGCTTCTGGACTCGAGCTGCTGCTCTGCTCTCATCCCCACAGAGCGAACTCTGGTTGCCTCAGTTCTTTTTCCCGTAAAGTAATTTTACTAGAAGCTCTGGATCCCCTAGGAGAGAACTCCTTGAATAGTCTGTAAGTGTGATTATTGCTGTCCACAGCCCGATACACTGTCAGATCCTTTGGAATCAGGAGGAATGAGAAGATTGCTGTTCATTGCACAGTTCGTGGGGCCAAAGCAGAGGAGATTCTGGAGAAGGGGTTGAAGGTGAGAATTTGGCAGGTCTGGATGTTTGATTTGTGGAAGAAAAACAGTTGATTGTACTGCTTGAGGTGTGTGCTTTGAAATGTTGCATCTGATCTGGTTACAAGTTAATTGTGCATGCTGAGGGTTTGTCTGTACACAGGCTGCTGTGTGTGCACTGTTTCGCTTATCTGGTCGCTGCTTATTGTCATTTAAAAGTTAGTGGGTGTGAGTTGCTGCTTATGCTTAAAGGCTCTGCGGGGCTAAAGACTTGGTCATATTGTGAGTGTGCTGTGGTCTGGCAGCAGCTGGGACACACAGGACTTGTACATTTGCAGTCATGGAATAGTGACTTACAACACTTATTTCAGGTGCGAGAGTACGAGTTGAGAAAAAACAATTTCTCAGACACTGGGAACTTTGGCTTTGGAATCCAGGAGCACATCGACCTGGGGATTAAATACGATCCCAGCATTGGTATCTATGGCTTGGACTTCTACGTGGTGCGTATTCTCCACTTGCTTGCAAAACCAGGCTTGTGTGAAAGCTCTAGAAGGAGCCTAGGATGATAACGGGCCCGTGTTAGTGTGCTGCTTGGTGCTAGGAGATGGAAAACTGTCACTGGAATCCAAATCTAAACAGTGATTTCCAGGGCTGCTGTAAACCCCTCTATGATGTCTCACGAAGCCTCTTTAGAAGCATATGCTGTTGCTGTCTTTGGTGCTCCTGGGATAATGCAGGAACAGCTGTGCTAAATCTAGGGAAGCAAAGCGCAGCAAGGGCCTCAGGAATGCAGACGGGAAGATGGGTTGCATTGCCAGAAGGTTGTCCCTGCTTCAGAGAGATGGGTGGATGGGTTGTGTAGCAGCAGTGGTGGTTGGCGTGTTCGGATTGTTCCATTCGGTAACAAGATGTTACTGATATGAAAATTCTAGCCTTCCTGTCTAGAAATATGTAAAGTGTAAGAAATAAATGCCAGAATGAAAGAGTACTGGGTCCCCATCTCCTGGCAGGTGCTGGGCAGGCCTGGCTTCAGCATTGCTGACAAGAAACGCAAGACTGGCCACATTGGAGCCAAGCACAGGATTGGGAAGGAAGAAGCCATGCGCTGGTTTCAGCAAAAGGTAAAATCTATCTTTATTTTTGTATCCTGAGTTTCTTAACAAATACAGCAAAATGATTTGCTGTGGAGAAGTCACAGGGCAGAAGGAGATCATGGTCACTGCTGATTTTTGTTGCTCTAGAGCACTGGAAGCTGCATTTGAGCACAAGTGCTGTTAATGCCCCTTTTTTGTGTGCTGAACTGAAAGAGCAGCTTCTGTCAGATAGCTTAAAGTATTGGCTCCTTGGGTCAATCTGTCTCCCACAGCTGTTGGAAGTGTTGTGTGTAAGTAGATGACAGGTGACGAGGCAGAGTTAGGATTTGTTATCCGACACAGCTCCTGGCTCAGCTGCCAGGCTTGGAGAAGGGAACGAGGTTCTCCAGTTTATCTGTCAGTAGAGTGCTCTGACAGGCTGGATAATGGGTGGGAGATGCCAAAAACTTGATTGGAAATGCTTGGAGATGGGGACTAGGGATACTTTGTCGGAGGTGGATGAGTGGACAGCCTGTGTGGAGGCTCTTTTCTGGCTACCCCGCTTAGATTTGTGCTAGCTGTTCCCTGCACAGGGCGGGCTCCAGCTGGCTCCTGCTGAATGGCTTTTTCTGCTCTCATACCTGGTTCTGCTGCAGCACAGTTACTCCAGAGCCCAAATCCTGGGGCTGTAACAGGGGCACAAGTAGCTCTGTCCAGCTCAGTCTGCGAAGGGTAGGGCATGTTTCATGGAGTGGCTGAGCAGGGTTTAATGCTCGTGAGAACAAAGCCTTCTTGGATGTTAGCAACATGGTTCAGAGTGGAAGAGTTGGCTGCAGGTGAGCTGGTGTGGTGTCTGGCTGGCAGGGAGTGAATGCGGCTTGGTTCCTGTACGGCAGAACAATGCTTTCACTCAAGGGCACTTTCTCACTTATTTTATTTTGTCCTTGCAGTATGATGGCATCATCCTTCCTGGGAAGTGAGCAGTTCCTGTTACCAAAACAGCAAATAAAATTTTATAACCTGAATTTCTGTTGTGAATTTTGTGGGGGCTTTTCAATGAGAAGCCAAAGGAAATGTTACACCTGTCCTCGTAAAGCAGCAGAGCTGTAAAGCCGGACTGTAAAGCTTTGGTGAGTTGTGAAAGGAAGTGCAAACTGTCTGCTTTGCTGAAACTCTTGTCTTGTTACTTTTGTGGCACCTTGGCAAGAAGCTCAGTTTCCCATGTAGGTAAAGGTGATGGTGGTGGCCAGGCCTGGCAGGACACGGTATGGAGCTCCACCGCTGCTGGCAGAGGGGTACCGGTGTCCTGCTGCTCTTTTGAGACATTTAGTGAGGCAAAGGAAAAACTCACACTGATGCAGGTACTCTGAGTCAGGCCAAGGGAAGGATGGAAGCGGCATCTTATGCCCTGCACCCCTATCACAGTGTCACAAAAGCACTGGGGGTTTTGGGTGGGGACACTGGGAAGGCCCCCTAGGTGCTGAGATGTGGGGCCATGCAGCCCTGCTGGTGGTTGCACTGTCTGGTGTGACGTGGACTGGGCAGAGCAAGGTGGTGACACAGGTTGTGTTTTAACTGATTTTGCACATCAGATGGGGTGAGTCAAGTCCCAGCAGCTTTGACAGAGGCTCCTGTACAGCAGCAAGGGGCAGTGAACCCCACCTCTGCAGGACCTATTTATTGCCCCCTGGGTGACCAGCCTGGATTGCAGGTGAAAGAAAAATGAAAATCTACAACAGCAACAAAAATCCAGCTTTGGGATATTCCCAAATTACAGCTCAAAACTCCAGCCTGAAACTCGGCAGTGATCTCTGTTCTTCTGATGGAGCTTGGAGCAGCCAATACATGAGGGAACAAACCCGTGACCAGAAATAGCTGTTACCGTGCTGTCTCACACATCTGGGTCCTGTTTATTACACTTAGTGGTAATGATCAGGATTCTTGGAACAGAGTAATGGGCTTGTATTTAGCAGCAGGTGGGGGGGGGGGGGGGGGAGTGTGTTATGAGACTAAAGCAAAAATATGAAGGGAAAAGTTTAGTGAAATTCCCAGCCAGGAAAGAGGATTCAGGGCTGCGTCCAAGGGGGGAGCATCCTGGCTTGGATAAGAAACATCCAGGTGGGTGCTGGTCTCTTCTCCCAAGTGACAGGATGGGAGCAAATTGCCTCAAGTTGCACCAGGGGAGGTTTAGACTGAACATCGGGAAAATTTCTTCACAGAAAGGGTTCTTGGGCATAGGCAAATGCTGCCCAGGGCAGCGGTGGAGTCCCCATCCCTGAAGGGGTTTAAAAGCCGGCCACGTCAGGTGCTCAGAGATGTTGAGCGGTGGACGGCTGGACCCGATGATCTCAAAGGTCTTTTCCAGCCAGGCAGTGTCGTGGTCCTGGCTCTGCCCGGCCTCAAGATGGCCGCGCCGCGCTCTGCCCGCCCCCGCCATGGCCGCCGATACGCCACTTCCGCTTCCTGCCCTCAGCCGAGATGGCGGCGGCGGCGGCCGGGCAGCACCGTGTGTCGGCCGGGCAGTGAAGCTGCTTCCGCTATCGCGGCCTCGCCAGCAATGAAGATGGCGGGCTCGGTGCTGGAAGTCGTGGGGCGGCTGCAGGCGCGGCTGGCGGGCGGCGCCGAGCCCAAGAAGGTGACGACCGGGACGGGACCGCGCTGCTCCCGCCTGGGATCGCGGTGCAGGGCAGGGGGGCAGAGCCTGGAGCCGTCCTGGCGGCGGGGACAAAGCCGCGGGCCCGGGGAGAGGCCGCCGTGGGGAGGGGGCCCGGCGCCCATCCTTCCCCGCGGAGAGCAGGGACCGTACCCTCCCGGCTCTGCCCGCAGCGGTGGGGCCCGGCCCGGGCTGGTGCTCGGGGCCTGGGCGACGTTCGGCCCTGCTGGCGGCGCCGGGCTGGGTGGAGCGGAGGCGCCCGCGCCACGTCCCGGTGTCGAGTTCTCGGGGGTGGCGGCGCGGCCGCTGGCAGCGCTCGGGTCGCGTTTCGTTCGTTCAGAGCGGGCGGGAGGGCCCCGAGGCAAACCCCACGGGACCGCCCGTTGCCCGGGCCCCGCTCCGCGCGAGGGGCGGGCTTGCGAGCGCTCGCGCAGAGCCCGAGCAACGGGGCTGTGGTTCCTTTCTCACCGGGACCAGCGCAGGGTCTGAGCGGTCGGGCCGGAGCTGCAGCACTGCCGAGGAGCCCGTTCCAGGGTCTCGGGCTCTGGTGCCGAGAGCACGCGCAGAGCTTCAGGGCTTGGCTCAGCTCGCTGCCGTTTGCTGACCCTGTGCGGCGCGGGGCGGTGACTGCTGCTCCCTCGGCACTGTCACCCCGCAGGCGCTCGCCGCGCAGCCGGGCGCTTTCCCCAGTTGCTTGCGTTGAGAAGTCGTTTCTTTCTCTTGTGAATCCTGTCAGTCTTGCAAGAGGAGGGAGAGGTGGTCAGCGCTCACAGGCTGCTAAGGATTAGGAGAGTGACTTTAAAACTTTTCCCTTCCCCAGCAGAAAGGGCCCTGGACTCTTTTTATTGCTGATACCTTTTCAGCGCTGTCCTCAGAAGTGTTGGTGTTTCTAGGCCCAGATCCCGCTGCCGTTGCATTGTCACGATGGGTTGTGTTACCTTCTGACAATCTTTCTATGTCAGGAGATGCCTTTTGGCTCTGCTGCTCAACCCACCCTGCTGCACTTCTGTCCTGTTGGCAGTGCAAATCCGCAGCACCTCTGGGTGCTGGCCTCTCCTTGCTCCATCTCCAGTCTCTGGGTTTCCTGCCTTGTCCTTTTGAAACGTTTTATCAGTGAAGTGAAAGAACGGTGCTTGCCCACTATTGCGTAAAGTTCTCTCTTCCCTTGGTGGTCAGTGTTAATGTTGGGTTTGGATGAAAACTGGGCTGCTGGCATACAACTGTCTGAGAGAAACTGGAGGTTGCTGTAAGGATTTGAGAATAGTCTTTTTTTCCTAGCAGAGAAGCTACAAACTCTGCTGCAGGACTGAAGGAAGAAAGAGAGTAAGAAAAACTCAAAACAAGAGAGCATTTTCAGGGAGAGGAAGAGGCCAGGCTGTGCTGTCGCCTGTGTCTTTCGCATTGAAATGGCTTGGCTGACTTCTTTTAGAAAAAGAAAACAGCCCACCCACATTAAACAAAACTTTATTGGAGCTGGAAGCATGTGAGGTTTGTCTGCTTTGTGTCTTGTGTTGGATTGGCTGAAGCTGTGCTCCGTGCTGGGACGTTCTAGGGAGCTGTCTTATAGGTGTTTCATCTGGTGTCCAGCAAGACACAAGCCTTGTGTTTTCTGTTTTCTGCCTGGCTGCACTTTTCTTACAGGGCTTGTGAGATCTCGGTTATTTCTAAGCTGAGCTGCCAGATTTAAGTCTGCTTGGCTGCTTTCACCTGAAGGCAGTGGGATGTGCTCGTCAGCTGGTTTCCATCAGAAATTCAGAATAATACAAATTCTTAAACCTCATTGTGTCGGCGCTGTCTCACTCGGTGCCTCTCAAGCACACGGACCTGTCGTCCACAGAAGCTGCGACCAAAGCAAGGTTTTACTGTGCTGTGCAGAGCTCCCAGATGTATCCCTTCTTGGACACTGCCAGGCCACAGCACTCTTCAAATAATTTAAAAGAACTTTTTGCCTTCAAAAGGAAGAAAACCTGGAAAAATCCTTGATCCATGCGTGGTGGCAGTGGGGGTGACTGGAATCACTTAGGCCAACAGTGCTAATGTGGGCACGAGCGCAGTGCTTTCAGGAGAGGACCTTGTGGATGGGGGAGAGCCCTTTCCGTGGTATCTCACAGCCATGATGAGCAGAGCCAGGGCCTGGAACAAAGGGAACGCTGACAGGGCCAGTTTGTGGTGAGCTGAGCTGTGGGAAATAATGCGAGGGGCAGCAGTGCTGGCAGAGCTACAGCGTTGGCAGAGATCTGGGGAAGCGATGGCCCAAAGCACCTGGGCGGCAGAGGTACAAGTCAGAGAGGGCTCTGCTTCCCTCCCTGGCCCGCGGAGTGGCTGGGTGCAGACAGCACCTGCTTTGGCAGTGTCAGTGGGGAGGAATACAATATTTTTCATGAGTGTGTGGCAAAGGGAAGGGAAAAGAGTGGGGTGAGAGGCAGTGGTTGTGGAGGGATCAGCCCAGATGGTAGCTGAGAGGCGAGGCTGTCAGCATGGACAGAGTGGAGGGTCTGCTGAGGAGATAGGGCTTCCCTCTTAGATCTTCCAGAGCACCTAGAAAGCTTCTTTGCCTCAGAGTCCAGCTTGCAGAACTTCAGAAAGAACTCTTAATATTTTATCGTGTCCACCTTCTCAGGAGCTTAGTTTGGAGCTGTCTGCACTTAGGTCTTTCTAAGAAGCTCTCTCACAATGCAGAACTTGCTTCCTTGTGAATCACAGTGTGTGGTTCTCTATGAGAAGCCTGAACACTTTCCTCCTTGTCTCTGCAGCTGCTGAAAAGTCTGAAGAGGCTGTCTGAGTTGCCCATCACGGTTGACATTCTTGTGGTAAGAGCTGTGAAATCTCTCGCAGTTTCATTGTGGCCATCAAGGCACTGGATCCCTGTTAGCCACAGAAATTCTGCTTTCCCTGGCACGGGGGCTGTTCCCTCAGCCACCTGCAGCAGCCTGTGTGACAGCTATCATTCTTGGGTCTCCCAAAAGCTTAATGCTTGACTGGGATACGGGATTCGGAGCAGTTCCTCACAATAGCTGAACCGTCTGGAATTGGGAAGTGCCAATCCTTAAAAGTATTGGTGGCTTCTGTCTTCACAGTTACCAAGAGCTGTGGTAAATACAAACTTGGATCATTAATACAACTAGTGTTTGACTGAAGTAGAGCTAAATCATCTTTGATTTACAGAGCAGTTGTCAGTGACACAGTGTCTGCTGAACACATGGTAGAACACATGTGGTGTCTCTGCCATGAGATGAAGGACAATTATTTCAACCTAGCGGCAATAGGTAGTGGGTTAATTTGATTCACTTTGTAGGAGGTTTAGCAAGGGTGAGGATGGTGACTGTTTTGCTAAGATGAATCCATGTCTTGGCTCTCTCGTAAAGGAGACAGGTGTTGGCAAGACTGTGAACAGTTTACGTAAGCATGAGCTCGTGGGAGACTTTGCGAAGAATCTTGTAGCCAGGTGGAAGAAGCTCGTGCCAGTGTCCCAGGAGGCAGACAGGTGAGTGAACCTCTTTGATTATCTCAATGGCCAAGCTTGGTTACAGTTTTGCAGGAGAGATTATAGATGTCTCCATCCAAGGGAACGCAGTGAAGCTCTGGAGAAACTTGCAGCAGAAGCGCGCTAACCCCACATGGCGTTTTGGCACAGGCGTCCTGTCTCCGCTGCCTACGGAGCACGGGGTTGCTGACAGCTGCAGCTTTGCCTGATGGTAGGGACCGATTTTCAAGAATTTGCTGTTTGATGAAGAGATTTCCAGTAGAGGCCGGAAAACTACCTTTACTAAAGGAAGAGATGCAATCTGCTCACTTCCCATTCTGTGATCGCAAAGAGAGGAAGTTCTCAGTCCAAGGACAGGAAGTGGCTCGCTTTGAAAGAGGACTTTTGTGTGCAAAAATCCTATGGAAACTGAAAGTTAATGCGAGCAAGTGTGTTGTAGTGACAAAGCTGTGTTGGACCCAACAGTGAAGTCAATCAAGTGTGGGTGCTAAAGTCCGAGCTAGACATGATAATTTCCATGGCCATAGTATCCCTGCATGCTTCACATTTTCCACGCGTGTAGGAGTGTGTAGGCATGGAGAAGTCTCTGTTCGCATTTGTCTCCACTTCCCAGTGAGCTGTGCAGGCTCTAGTCCTAATAAAAATGCTTCATCGATTCCTGCACTAGAAATGCAGTTTCTAAATCACTGAATGTTGCAGTTCCGGAGAGAACTAGGGGTATTCTTGCCACAAAACTACGCATTACAAGCTTAGTCTTCTGTGATAGATGTTCCTGTCCACATCGTGGATAGGGAATGGCTCTTTTCATTCCTATTGGGAAGTTTTAATCTAACTCTTTTGGGTTTTTATCCCCTCAGAAATAACATAGATTCTGAAGACCGTGACTACGAGAGGAGCAGCTCAAGCAAAAGACGTCAAGGAGTGTCTCTCAGAGAGGATGAGGAACCTGAGCAGGAATATTTAGAGCCCTTCCGGCCATCTTGCAGCCAGACCTACAGCCCAGATCATAGGGAAAAGAAGTCCAAAAGGCATCCTAGGCCCCAGAGAGCCCACGAGACTTATGGCTGTAGCAGCCACGAGGGGAAAGGTTGGGGCAGATCTTCCCCAGGGCTCTCTTCAGATCAGGAGAATTCGGACTGTGGACAAGCTGTGTCACCTGCGCTGAGCGAGAGCCCTCAGGATACGTACACAGACCCTTACACCTCTGAGGAGCAGGAAGAGCCGACAGTATTTCATCAGAAAGCCAGTAAAGGCTGCAGCTTTCAGGAGAAGCTGGGGGGAGGCCGGGAGAGGAATCCTGGTGAATTGTACAACAAAGGGAACGTGAGTGGATGCAAAGAGCACAAGTCTTCTCCCAAGAAGCGACGACCTGATGGCAGAGGGGAGGACAGACCCTCTGCCTGCAGCCCAGAGGGATTGCTCAGGGCCTCTTTCAAAGAGCAGCTCAGAGAAGCCCCCGGGGCAGGGGGTGCAAAGGAGAAGCAGAGGATGTCAGCTGGCACCAAGAAGAAGAAACGAGAAAGCAGCACTGACAGAAAGGAGAAGTTGCACAGATTGCCACACTTGGAAGAGTCCTTGGACAACCACGTTAAGAAGGAAAAACATAGGGACTCTGAAAAAAGCAAATTGGAAAAGCCCAAGCTGAGCCTGGAGACTTCAAACACAGAGCGGGAGAGAGGGAAAGCTGAGGGTGACTCCTCTAATAGGATTAAAGAAAAGGGGATTTCTGGGAGCTTAAAATCTTCAGAGAGGAAGCGCAAAGTCTCCGATGTGGACAAAAAGTCAATGGGCTTTTCCTCATATTCTGGGGAGGGGGAAGGGGAGGATGAATTTGAGCAGCCTACAATGTCCTTCGAGTCATATCTCAGCTATGACCAGCCCCAGAAAAAGAAGAAGAAAGTGGTCAAACCCTCTGTGGCAGCTGGGGAGAAAGACCGAGGGCACAGCAAACAGAATGGATCCAAAGCCAGTAGCAACAGCTCGAGCTCAAGTCGGAAGAGCCCAAGCCACAAGCAAACGAGTGAGAAAAAGGCAGAGAAGAAACTACCAGAGCCTCCTAAACCAAACAGGGTAAGGTTTTAGAGGTCTGAAAGGGAAGAATGAAGGTGGGATCTGCTGTTGTCACTCCTCTGCCCTCTCGGACTCACTGGTTTTCCCCTTGGAGTTGCCGGGCAGTGTTCCCTACCAGGCTGTGTTTGACACGTCTCATTGCTATCTCAGCCGTAACTCCTGGTTTCTGCTGGGAGACACCACGTCCTTCACGTGCCTTGTGCCCTTAGAGGGGAACTGATGGAAAAGTGGGAGAAGAGAGAGGGGGGAGGAAATGCAACAGGCAAAATCCTGCTTATTTAAAGATGTGGAGAGTAAAAGAGAAACGCCTCCAGCTGGAGACTCCTGTGGAAGCACGCTGGGCACGATACACTCGATAAGCTTGCAGAGTATCTTTAGATGTGAGTCAGTGTAAGGTCCGGCCTGATGCACAGTGTAACCCCACCTGCCTCTCAAGTATTTGTGCTTCTCTAAACCAGATTTATTTTAGCTATAGCAGCCCTGCAGTTTTGTTAACTACATCTGTTGGTTTCCAGAAATGGGGAAGGAATTATTCCCAGCTTGAGAACTGAGCAATAGTGCTGTACATGTTCCTTGCCACGTGGGTGCCGTGGATTTATGTACAACAGAGACTGGGTGTGAAGCTTTTCTTGCTTAATTTTTTAGTCAACTTTGAAACACTTCACTTTTCAAAGAGTGTTTTTATAATCTTAGCAGCCTTTGAAAATCCTGAGTTGCCATTAATTCTGGTAGGTGCCCCATATCAGAGTTCTCAGTTTCCCTCAGCTAGTGAGGTTGCCCTCTCCTCCACCACTGTGGAGTTTTTTGCCGGAGATGGGGAGGAAGACAAGAGACAGAAACACGTAAATGAGTGCTTGAGATCAAGGAAATGTTTCTGCCACCTTCCTGTTCTGCATTTTCTGCGGATCTTTGCATTGCTCATCTGAGTTGGGTTCCTGCCAGAGGCCTGTAGCACTGAGCCCAGCAGATGAAAGATGTGGATGGCCCTTACCAGAGGGTGCTGAGGGATTTGGATCCCAAATCTTGGCTTCTTTGTATTGACAGCCTATAGAGAGCCACAGTGAGGCTGTTCCCTGGTGCAAGCTGGTCAGCATGGAGTGGCTTGTTCAGAACATCAAAGACAATGCAGTTCTGTGCTGTTTGTATGCTGGCAGGATGTAATGTTCTGCTGAATTGTCGGCTTACTTGCATGTACATACTTTCCTTGCAGATAGTTTTTGATGTGGTACCAACATTACCAGACATCCCACTGCCCCCCATCCAAGCCAATTACCGCCCTCTTCCTTCAATCGAGTCCATTACCTGCTCCCAGACAAAAAGGAAAGGTATGTAGGGTGGGAAAATAGGTTTGAAATGGGCTCCAGCTGCTGTTTGGGAGGGAGTCGGAGCAGATGCTGGCTGGGTTCGGGTCTTTCTGCTGGGGTCTGGTGTCCTGCCCCTGATGCCCAAAGCCTGGATTTCAGAGAAAAGGTGGCTGCTTTCCTTCATGCTCTGGCAGAAGTGGGGAAGATCCTTTGCTGACCCTGCTGGAGGCTTGGGCTTTGTACTTGCCCTTCCTGAACTGGAGGGCAGCTCTCTTAGAGAAGACTTGGCCCTTTAGGTCACTTCTAGGTGACTCCGATCTGTGTCCTGCACCATTCATCAGAGTGGGCTGCTTTTTCCTTTTTTCTCTCCTTGCTCCAAGCCTTTCTGTTTACAGCAGTGTCCTCACCAGTTGAAGAGAGCGAAGCGGGTTTTACGGGCCGCCGGTTGAATTCAAAGATGCAAGTGTATTCAGGCTCTAAAACTGCCTATCTCCCAAAGATGATGTCTCTGCATCAGCAATGTATCAGAGTCCTCAGTAACAACATTGACTGTAAGTCCCTCTCCTCATCTGTCTTATTCAAAATATCAAAGACAATGGAGTTCAGTGCTGTTTGTACGCTGGCAGGGTGTAACCTTCTGCTGAATTCTCAGCAGTATTCCTCAAAGTCACTTTGTCGTGCAGATGTACTGAAGTCTTGGTAAGTTCTTTGTATGTATCCCAGCAAAATCTGGCTCTGAGCATGTGAACACCTCGTTGCCCCTTGTCGCAAGGCAAGCGAACCAATAGAGGAGAGACCTCATTGAAAGCTCAGGCACTTTTAAGATATTGGTGCCTGATGACCCACTAGAGCTATTGCTCCAGCAGTTCCTTTCTCCTTCCCTCAGGCTATGCAGTGGCATGCAGCACTGCTGTTTTTTCCACTGCATTTCAGGGTGTCAAGCCCTTTCCTTGACAAGGAAGCAGAGGGACCGACACTTTGTGCTTCTTACTTCTCTCTAGCTATCTATGAAGTGGGTGGTGTCCCATTCTCAGTGCTGGAGCCAGTGTTGGAGAAATGCACCCCAGAGCAGCTGTATCGCATCGAGGAATGTAATCATGTGAGTGCATGGGCCTGAGGCAGGGATGGTGATGCATGGGAGTGATTCTCCGTCTTCAATAGCAGAACAGTAAAGAACAACGCTTTTTACAACAAGAGGTGGCTTTTGCTAGTCACGAGTTTGTGCATTTGCCGTCTGCCCACCTCTTGCTGGTAGTTGGCACCTGAGCTGTTGTGCCCTCTGAGGGATTCCAGGGACACTGGCAGAAGCTGATGCTGAGGGAGGTCAGGTGGGATCTCAGCTTAGGTGTGAGTTTCTTTCAGGTCCTCATCGAGGATACGGACCAACTGTGGCATAATCACTGTCTCCGAGACTTCAAGAATGAGAAGCCAGAAGAGTTTGAGTCCTGGCGGGAGATGTACCTGCGACTTCATGATGCACGAGAGCAGCGTCTGCTCATGTTAGCACGAAATATTGGCTCAGCTCATGCCAACAAACCCAAAGGTAAAGTAGGACTGAATCAGAGAGGGGTTTGGGAATGCCATCTGCTATGTGATGAAGGTCCTTCAAAGTGGCTGGTATAAATCCAGTCCAATTTAGGAGCTGCTTCACTCTGTTCTTTGTGGCAACCTTTCCTTAGTGGCTTAGGAAGCTCTCAACTTCATCCCTAGTGTTGCTCACAGAGCAATGTTTCCTCCCAAAAACACGTTGGGCTGCAGAGGCGCCTTCTGTTCTGTGAGAGTGGCTTCTCTCCATGCTGGGGTTGAAGAGTACCAGGGTGGCAGGAAGCATTCCTGCTCTTTTGTTGAACATAATGAGAACTGCTGACCTGATCAGTCTGATTTCTCACAGCCTGTGGTGGGAGTGCAAGAGGTTCAGACCTTAGGGAGGAGGCAGTCACCTGAGCTTTGGAATGGATGGATGGGGGGCAGGTGGTAGAGATTGCTGTCAAAAGACAAGTGCTGAGGAGCTTCTTTCTAATCAGTTGAGCCTAAGCAGTGTTTCCCTCTGGCCTCCTACAGGTCGAGTGGCCAAAATGGCCTTTGTTAACTCTGCCGCAAAGCCCCCTCGGGATGTGCGAAGGAGACAGGAGAAGTTTGGAACTGGAGGACCCCTTCTGCTGGAGAAGACCAAGTGAGTGTTTGTCAGTAGCACTTGCTGTTTTGGGCCTCTGGGTTCCTACCAGCTTTCCCCTGAAGCTCTGTGTCCTGGCAGGAAAGGATGATGTGTGTCTGGGAGGTCGTTTTACAGTGAAACTTGGAACTGTCCTAGCTTATTTCTTTCTGGGCAGCGCGGAGATCATGGTCGCTGCTGGTTCCATGCTGCTGTTAACGAAAATGGCTCATGTCTGAAGAATCGCATCAAACCACAGAGCCTCCTATACCAAAATGCCTGTCCCGTCTCTGTTTCAGAATAAAACCGGTCCTGTACACATCTAGCAAAAGCCAGACTCGTGTGAGTGAGGAGCAGTCCTACGATGGGCCCAGCACCAGCAGCGCCCATTCTGTCCCATCTTCAGGTAGCACCTTCTCCTCCTATGACCCCAGGAAACCACCAGTGAAGAGTAAGTACAAACCACAGACCATCCATGTGCACCCCTAGAGCTCCGCCTTTGCAAACACAACAGAGCTGCTGCTTCTGCTCTAAGAGAAACCCAGGCTATGCAGGAAGGGGCCTGCTGCTGGTGTGCTCTCTCTGCTCCTGAAGGAAAGGGTGGTGGGGATTTTGTTTGATTTGGGTTTTTTCTTTCTCCTTTGCAGAAATTGCACCCATGATGGCAAAGACTATCAAAGCTTTCAAAAACAGATTCTCTCGAAGATAAGCTTGCAGTGCAGCTCTAGGATTTTCGCTCTCATGGGGGAGTGGCACTGAAGGGAAAGAAGGTACCCAAATGACCCTTTGCTTTGAACTCTTTGGAGGCTGCAGCTGCTGGGAGAAGCTTTGATCTGCACAAGATGACAGCGCAGTATTTTATCTTTTATTCTGGTCCCTTTCTCAGTGTCAAGTCCCCACTATTTTCGCTCTGCCCTTAACATCCTGTTTCTGGCTTTGTCATCCATCAAAAAAAGGGTGTACAGAATCTCCAGACACAAGAAAATGTGAAGTCTTGGCACCTGCTGAGAGTAGAAGATCCAGAGACTATTTACTATTTAACCTTTTAATAAATTATAAAATGGTTTTAATTAATATTTTACCCCCTTATCCCACTGATATTATTTATGTCGCTCCCAGTAGTCTCTACCTTCCAATTCAGTACAAGGGCAGGCTCTGCAACTTGAGCTAGCAGGAATCCACTGGTCTGAGTGGACCCTGGCTGCCCTGGGAGTCTTTCCTCATAATCTGGTACCTGCTGGGCCCAAAGCCTTAGCTGGGCTCTCTGGGACAGCTCAGACCAGTGGCCCCTCTGCTCTTTGAGCCTTTGGCAAGCACATCCAGTCGTGAGGCTTTGCTCTCTCCTTGTCTACGTTAATAAAGTCTTAGCCCTCTACCTGCTCTGTGCTGATAATGTAGACCTTGCACAGCTGCTTACACTGTTGTGCAGGGATGCCAAGAGCTGTTGGGGACTTTGTCTCTGCTGCTGTTGTCTTCTGCTGGCTACTGGTAAGAAAACTGTGAGGGGCTTGGAGTGAAATGTTACTGTGCACCAAGGCAGATTTTAACGGGTTTTTTTGAGAGAGCAAGTGGGGACTTGGCCTCTGAAGTTAAAATCAGTTTTTAAAGGTCAGTGAAGGCATCGATTTGCCTGTTTTAGTGGAAAGAAGGAATACTTTTTCTCTTTTTTTTCTGTGTGGAACTGGGATGGATTTCTTTCCTGTTTGGAAGGTGATGCTGCAGTTCTGCTTCTTCCTTGTATGTTTCCCTCTGCCTTTGGAAAAAGCAAGGATTTTAGTCTTTGAACCTGAACCCACTTGACTGGGGCTGGAGGGGAGTGAAGAACGGACTGTGGTTTGGCTTTAATGCGTGCGTGCTTGGTAGCAGGAGTTCAGAAAGCTTGCTTTTCCTTAGTGCCTGAAGAACTGGACTTCTGGAAGGAGAATATGTGCGATGGGATGCGGTAGACCCAGACACTGGGCTTGGTGGAAGTGTGAGGAGGTGCCCTGGAGCAGGAGTATTGCAGGAGATGTGTGATTTCTTGCAGGCTCACTGAGGCCATAGCAGAGAGCAGGAAGCCAGACACAAGCAAGTACTTGCTGTTCTGTGGGAAACCTGACTGAGGAGAAGGTTTCCGCATATGGGTTATGTCTGCCTGGAAAGCGAGCTTACCCAAGGTGCTGCAAGCAGAGGATGGAGCTGGTTAAACCCGGGTGATGTGGCCTCTGTTAGTGCTCAGAGGTCCGGCAGGATTGGAAAGGGGGAGCTTCTCATGTCTCAAGCTGTGAGGATTTTGCTGTCCAGGTGGAAAAGGTGTCGGTAGTGGATGCTGTTGGTGCTGACAACTCTTGAGAAGCTCTGCCGCTGGCTTTCTGTGGCTGTGAAATCCCGAGCTTGTGGAGCTGTCTGTGTGCGCTGACGCGGAAATCCTTGCTGTCCTGCTTGCAGAGCTCTAGGAAAATCCCTCTGTGCTGCTGCTTTCTCTTGGTTTCTTTCTTGCTTTTTCTCCTTTTTCTCTTTCTTTGTCTGTCTGTCTGTTTTTCAAACCTTTCTGAACACCCACCTGTTGTTTATTTGCACTGTTCTCTTAGTTTGAAGGTCTTGGAACAATGTTCCCAACCTCTCCTATGCTGTGAGTTTGTTGCAGTCCCAGATGCTTTAATGTCCCTGTGCTGCATAACAATGGCTCCTTCTCTTGCCTTTTTGCTTTATTTAATTTTGCTGTCTTTTCAATTGGGTACCAATAGATTTTCTCCTGCTGCCTTTTGTGCTACCTGTTCTTTCTCTTCCGTACCTGGGGCAGGGGTTGAGGCGAGGGAAGTGGAGTTCAGGCCGCACTGGAACCTCAAGCAAGGGATGGGTGTGAGGCCCGAGAACCATCCCGGGCTGCGTTAGCACTGGGGCTGGACACCGCACTGCGAAGGCTGCCCAGAGCAGCGCTGCTACGGGGGCTCTCCCTGCCCTTTGCTGGGACACTGGAGCCGCACAGGGAGGTGGGTGCGCACCCGCAGCCGGGGCATTCGAGGCTCCTGCTTGGGGGTGACAGCGCGTGCCCAGCCCCGGCTGGAGCCCTCCCTGGCCGTGGAGTGGGACGGGGGCGACTCGGCTGCGCGTTTGTACTCCGGTCCTCCGTGTACATAGGATTTTCTATGTTCCTCTTTTTGTGGTAACGGAGATGAATATTTTAATTAGATAAGTTATATGAGAAGAGAAAACGATGTCTCAATAAAAGCCAAACACTGGACCGCCTCTGCCTGTTCTGCCCCGTTTCTGGGCGGTCGCCGCGCCCGTTCCGTTCGCCCTGGGTCCGGTCCCTGCCCCGGGGGCTCCGGCGGGAACGAGCCGCTGGTCAGAACTCGGCGCGTTCCGGGCGCTGCCCTGGAGGTGGTGCAGCCGCCGCAACCCGGGCGGGGCCCTCCACCCTCCCCTCCGCCCCTTTCCGGGGCCCGGTTGGTGCAGCGCCCAGCGCCCTTCTCGCAACCGCAGCGCGGCGGGCGGGGCCGTGCCCGGTGGGCGGGGGGGAGGGCGCGGAGTCCGGAGCGTTGGGCGGGAATTCAGGGCGACGGCGGGGGCGTTGCCAGGAGGGCGGGGCAATGCTTGGTAGGCGGGGCCTCTGGCGCTGTGGGCGGGGCAGTGTCCGCTGGGCGCGCGACCATGGCGCACGGCCCTGGAAGCTGCTGCTGCTGCCAGGAGGCGGCGGCGGGCGGGGAGCGCGGCGCGGCCTGGGGCCTCTACCTGCGCATCGACCGGCAGCGGCTGCAGTGCCTGAACGAGCGCCGCGAGGGCAGCGGCGCTCTTGTCTTCCGCGCCTGGGAGGAGCGCGGCGACCGCGCCCAGGTGGGGCCGGGCCAGGGGGAACCGGGCCGGGGGGGGGGGGAGCGGAGGCGAGCGCGGAGCGGCGGGGTTCCCCCTCCCTGGGCCCAGCCCCATCCCAGAGGCGTCGCCCCCCTTCTCCGGAGCTCCACCGCGGTCCCTGCGCTCCCCTCCCCGCTCCCTGCTCCCCGCATCCCCGCACCACCAGAGCCGTCCAGACTCGCTCGCTCTCCTCTCTCTTCCCAGTTCGTGGAAAGCGATGATGACGAGGAGCTGCTGTTCAACGTCCCGTGAGTCCCTGCTGCGCTCCCGGGGCTGCCGGGCTCGCTCCGCACTGCTGTGTCTGGGAGGAGTCCTCCTGTCCGTGCGCGCCCGTGACAGGCGCTGGTCTGGGGAGAGTGGAGGGGAAACGGCACTCCTGGGTCTCTCGGCAGGTTTACGGGCAACGTGAAGTTAAAAGGGGTGATGGTGATGGGAGAAGACGACGGGACACACCCGGCGGAGATGAGGCTGTGAGTGAAACGAGCCTGAATTTGCTGGAGCCCAAAGGGAGCTGCTGGCCGGGAACATGGATGCGCTGTGTGGGAGGGAGCAGTGTTTCTCCTCCATCATTCCAAGGCCTCAGGAGGAGAAGGAAACCCAGACTTACCATGGGATGAGCGTGGCTTCTGCTGCCTTCCCCTGGAGAAATGGGGTGCTGGGTTTAGCGAGCAGAGGACGTTTGGTTGAGGCACCAGTACCTGCGGCCAGCTTAATGGGCTGCGCGAGGCTTGGCAGGCTGAGAGGGGTCACGCTCTGGGGGGAATCTGAGGCCTGGGAGGGAGGGACACGAGGGAGTGTCCAGCAGCCAGGTGAGATTTGTCAGGCTCTTGGCTGCGGTCCGGCTGTGCAGAGCATGTTGCTCTGGTTCCTGAAGGGAGCGGGATCTCTCAACTCTGCCTTGTTTTGTGTATTAAATAAGAGCATAGGGTTCTTGCTTGTGGGGAAAGAAATGCATCGAGCCCATATAGTCTTCCATGTGCTGGGGTCCAGGGCCCCTTGTGAACCCCCATGTGTCAATATCTCCACCTCCCCAGCTTTGTTTCCTGCTTTACCTTGTCATTTTTTCAGGGTGTTGGATATTCTGTAACAGGATGATGCTTTGTGGTGTCGTTGGCACCTTGTCCCTTAGACGACAAAGCAAATCCAGGTTCTTATTGTGGAGAAGAATCTGGGTAGTGCTGATGGATGGGGAGGAAACTGAGCTGTGTGTTAATAACTTCCTGGGTTTTGTCCCTCTCTTTACAGGTTCAAGAACATTCCTCACATGTCCTTTGATGATGCAGCCAGGGAAGCAGAGCAGACATTCAGCCTGAACCGGGATCCAACGGGCGAGCTGGAGTACCCCACCAAGTATGAGGCCCCATGTGCCTGGTGGTGCTGGGGCAGCGTTGTGCCCTGTCTAGCCTGCTGGCATTCCGTCCAGTTTTAGGGAAGCGTTAGCAGAGGGCAGTCCCTTCTCCTGCCATCCCCAAGCTGCCCAGAGGAGAATTTGCCTTCCTGGCTCCATTCTGCCCTTGTGAGGCGAGAGCTCTGCTTTGCAGATGTCCTCCCTGGAGGCAGGGGGTGCATTGTGCCTGTGCCTCAGGCCTTTTTGGGGTGCAGAATCACCCCAGTGTCATCACTGCTGCTCCTGGCCCCAGTGACAGCTTCTTGCTTGCCTGCTGGACTGCAAGGGTGAGGGAAGCTGCTCCTCCTGCACCCTTCAGTCATTTGTTTCCAAGTCTGACTGGGAGTGGGGTAGGAGTTATGCATGGTGCTGGGTGGCAGGGCCGTGCTAAGAGGAGGTGACAGCTTGTACACACAACTCCAGTTTCAGAGTGTGTTTCCTTTCAGAGTTGCCCGTTTCTCCAATGTTCACCACCTCTCCATCCACTTCCCAAGAAACTTCGGAGCAGAGACAACAAAGATTTTATACATAGGCCTGAAAGGAGAGTGGACAGAGGTAGGTGAGAGATGAGTGAGATTGTGCTTAGGGTAAAATCACAGTGTGAGTGGAGGTGCAGTGGAGAGGGAGAGGCGGGGGTGGGGGGTCTGTGAGGCAGGAACCCGTTTGGCTCTTGCCATCAGGTGTTTCGGGGGGACTGGAATTCTGCTGTCTGGACTTAACGTGTGGTCTTCACTCAGGCTTATCGCCACGACGTCACCATCTGCAATTACGAGGCATCGGCAAACCCAGCGGATCACAAGCTGGAGCAGATCACGCCACAGACTCACTTCATCTCCTAACGGAGCTGTCGGGCACTCCGGAGGCTCCGATGAACGCGTCGACACGCTGAGCCGGAGCGGCCGAGGGTTCTGTCTGTGCCGCGGCGAGCGGGGGGTGCGGGTCTTGCCGGGGCCTCTGCCCCCCGGTACCGGGCCTTCTCTGCCAATAAATCGCGCCGCGCCGCAGCTGCGGTCCCGTCCCGCTCTGTGTAGCCGGCAGACCCGGACCCGGCTCGGCCCACCCCCCGCGCCGGGTCGTGCGCCACTTCCGGCGCGCGCGCCCCGCGGGCGGGACTTCCGGTCGTGGAGCGCCGGGGGAGCCGGGAGGAGCGCGCGCCAGGCCCGCGGAAAGGTGGGGGGGAGGGTGGGGATGCGGGAGGAACCACCGAGGGGAGGCGGCGGGGGAGGGGCGCGGGCAGGAACCACCGGGGGGAGAGGGGGCACCCGTGCGTCCCCGGTGTGTGACGGGGCTCGGCCCCGCCCCGCCCGCTGCCCCCGGGCCCCGGTACCGGGCCCTCTCCGCGCTCTTCCACCTGTCGGGATTTCTCCGGTCTCCCAGGCCCGGAGAGGCTAGGCCGCGGTAATTAACGGCAGTTAGAGCCGAGCCCGCCCCGTGCCGGGGGGCTCCGCGGGGCGGGGGCTGCGGTTCGGCCTCAGCTAGAACCGCTCACGCGGCGGCTGCGTGACCCCCGCGGGGGTCCTGGGATCAGGGCACAGATCCGGGGGTCCTGGGTGGTTGTGGTTCACGGCCGTCCCGCAGCGCTCCTGATCGAGCCGCGTCCCCGGGCGGCTGCGGGCCGGCCGGTCCCGCTGGTTTCATTGAGGAGGGGAGCGACTGCCGAGCAGTCGGTGGAGCCGGGTGGTCTCGGCACGAGCCAGCAGCGGCGCTTTCGATGGGCGATGAAATGAGTCACCGGCGCTGAGCGAGCGGCGGGAGCTGCCGCGCTTTGTGCCGCACCGGGAGTAAACACCGGGACCCGGGAGCCGACCGCCAGCCCTTCGTTCGGGCAGGGGCCGGGGCGGTGGGAGGTGGCATTGCTGGGGAAAGGGGGCTCTTTGGGGCAGCGCGGGGCCGGGTCTCAGTGCGGCGTCTGGACGCACCAGCTGATCCCTAAACAGCTCCATAAATGAGGGCTGGGTGCTTTATTAGCGCTGTAAAGCCTGCGCCGCTGCCTGCCGGTTTCCTGCTTCCCATAGGAGCAGATGTGGGTCAGGCGCCTCCTCGGCTCCGCTGGCAGCCGGGAAGGGATGCTGGTGCTGCCCAGCCACTCTCTGCCCACGTCGTTGCAGTCACAGAAATAACTTTGGGTTTGAGGTGTAACAGAAAGAGCCAATTTTAACACTTCCAACACCCCACACATGCATCTCTGCTCGCATGTATCTGATGCTTTGGTGTGGGAAGCATTTGCTGCTTCCTGACTCTCCAGCCATGCCAGACTGGGGATGGAGCAGGGCTGTCCCGAGCACTTAAACATCAAAGTCTTCATGTACTCTTTTAGTTTTCCCGCAGATGGCTGATTCCTCTGGAGCAAATTGTTGCCAGGGTGGGAAGAAGCGAGTATTTTTCTGCCTTACCTTTGTCCCTCTGTCCTGCAGGTGCCAGTGTCTGAGTCCCTCTCAGTGTATGTGTGGTAACAACATGTCTGTCCCCCTCCTCGCTGATGCAGTGACGGTCTCAGGGGCAGAGCGGGAGACTGCCGCGGTAAGGCTCAGACCCTCCTGCCTTGCACACCTCCTCCCTTTTAGCAGTGTTGAAGATAAGGAGCTGCTTCCTTGAGGCTCAGAGGAGCCACGAGTAAAGCCCATCATCCCTCAACTCCTCAGATGTCCATCTGGGTGCATCAAGGGAGATGTGGGGCCAGCAGGGTCTCCTCTTGCTGGGGAAAACAGCTGTGCTTTGGGCTGGGCTGTTTGTTTCTGGGGCTTGGTCCAGTGCAGAAACACAGGCAGAGCTTTCCAGCAAGGCCTGACCTGCAGGGAGGTCAGTGGAAGCTGGATCTGATTTGACTGGTTAAGTTTTAAATCAAATCCCCTCAAGAAAATCCTCTGTTCTTCCCTAGGGCCGCTCAGGCTGCCCTCCCCTGCCCCCCACCTCGTGGGAGCTGCCCTGGCTTTAGGTGAAAGCCTGTAGGGATGGATATTGTGAGTCCTCGGCAATCAGCCTCCACTCAGTGTGGTGCCATGCAGCCAGACAGGACGATCCATCACTCTGTGCCCTCTGCTACGCTGGGCAACCAAGGGGCTAGCATCGCCCACAAGCCTGGTTGTTACAGCAGGCCCTGTGGTGTGATGACGATGATCTGCCTGTTCCACCCATCTGTCACGTGCAGAGCTGCAGGAATGTGTCATTGGCATTGGATAATTTCTGCCTCTTTGAGTCTCCTCTAGTTGGTGACTAAGTGGCCTTTTGCTGCATCCCTGCAAGCCCAGCCCTGCTCTCTCCCAGGCCCCCCACTCTCACACCAGCTAATTCTTTTGTTTTTCTGCTTAATTTAACAGGTCATTTTTTTACATGGACTTGGAGACACAGGGTAGGTATTCCTGGAGGCAGCTCTGGTTGTGATGTGCTTTGCTGACCATGGGCCCAGCCAGTTCCTGCAGGCACTGGTGCTGCTTTCCCCAGGGTCAACTCCACTATTTGCCTGGGGCTTTGAGCTCAGTCCAATAGCCAAGCCTGCACTGCCCTCGCAGGGAATTGTTGGCCAGTGGCTGTCTGTGCCTGAATATTTATGATCCTGGCAGCCCCCTGCCTCCTGTGGGCTTGGTTTTCTGCTTTCGTTAAGGCAAGCAGATAACACTGCAGTTTTTCCAGTCCTTGGGAGCTGGGCTGTGTCTATGCAAGGGTCTCTCTCTAATGTGCAAGGCCACCTTAGAGGACAACGAGAGACACAGCAGTAACGTAAAGCTTCTCCCTGCGCAGGAGATTCTTTCTCCTCCCTTGCGGATCGTGGTGCTTTGTGTGCTGCCCTGTCACTGCCGCAGAGATCTGTGCTGGGGATTCACACTGGGACTCGGGCTGCTGTGGTGGGCAGGGCCTGGTAAAATAATGTCGGAGCAGGGGCAGAGGGCCAGCAGCCTTAGAGAAAACCTGTCCTTCGGGGAGATCCCTCGCCTTCGCCGGCATCCTCCAGAGTGCTCAGACAAGCGTTGACCTCCCTCCTCCACTCTCTCCGCAGGCACAGCTGGGCTGACGCTCTCTCCTCCATTCGCCTGCCCTATGTGAAGTACATTTGCCCTCATGCGTAAGTGCTGTCCCTGCTCTGGGAAGGGCCCGAGGGGGCTGTGGTGTCGGCACCCAATGCTAAGGCTGTTGAGTGCCCTAACTTGCCTGTGGGGTGTGCGCTGGGCTGGCTCTCCTGCTGCGACCAGTCATGCAGGGCCCGAGCCCTGAGTTTCTGCCTGCAGGCATCGTGGTTCCCCACAGCATGAGCTGCTGCTTTGAATTTTTCTCCCTCTCTCCCCAATAGCTGCAGTGAAAGCCAAAGGCAGCAGAGCTCCTTCCGCATACCACTGGTCAAACAGGAGGGGTTTCACCAGAATGGGAAAGAAATGCTCCCTGATGTGTCCCCAGTGTTGAGAGCAGCCCCATTCAGGCGGCACTCACTGGGCTGGGAGAGCTCTGCTGCAGCAGCACCCCTGGCCGGAGGGCCTTGCCTTCCCTGTGTCTCATCTTGGCAGCCACTCATCAGCATCTCCTGGCTCGGCAGCAGCAAACAGGAGAGAACACAGATGCTCTCCTCCCCAGGCGGCTGCTTGGCAACGCCATGGAGCTGCCAACTCAGCTGGGATCTGCTCGGGGCTCAGAGTGATCCCTGGGGCCACCTTGCAGTCCCCAGGCTGTGTCTGGTGGCCCTGACCCGCTGCCGTCCCTCAGGAGCGCTATCCTGTGGCTGCAGGCAGGAGGGCTGGGCACCTGGCTCCCCTTGGCTCAGGTTTTCTTCTCTTGCACTTGAACTAAAACACCCAAACTGTTTTCTTTGCAGGCCCCGGATCCCAGTGACCCTCAACATGAAGATGGTTATGCCTTCCTGGTGGGTGCTTTGGGTGGCAGGGGTGGGTGGGGGATCTGGGCAGTGAGAGGGATGGGGGACCGAAGAGCCAGGATCCAGTGCCTTGCAGGAGTTGGGGGAAGGGCAGAGCACTCCTAGCTCTCACCTCCCCACGCCCTGGGTGCTGGGAGAGGTTTGGGGCTGACCCTACTTCTTCCAGGTTTGATCTGATGGGGTTGACTCCAGATGCACCTGAGGATGAAGCTGGAATCAAGAAAGCTGCAGAAAACAGTAAGAAGTTTTAGGGAGGGGGAAGTGCTGAGCTCCTGGGTACCTCTCCCTCACTGGGGTGCGAGCAGATGCCTTGCTTCCGTGTCTCCTTCCTTCCTGCTCTCCTGTGATTCGATTCCCAGCCCACCTTCTCCCTGGCTGAAGCCAGGCATATTCAGTCCCTGGGAGCTCTGGCATCTGGCTCTCCCTGACGTGTGGAGTGTCCTGTGTGTACCCTCAGGGCTCAGGTCCTGCCCTTCAGCCCCTTCATCTTTCACTGACCCATTTTCCATTTTTTTCCAGTTAAAGCAATTATCGAGCATGAGATAAAGAATGGGATCCCACCGAACCGCATCATCCTGGGGGGCTTCTCGCAGGTGAGCTGAGTTGTGGCAGAGCTTGCTGAAGGTTGGCTTCCTTCTTTCATCTCCATAGATGCCCCTCAGAGGGATTGTCCGTGGCAGGGAGGCAGGTTGGGTGTCCCAGGCCATGGATCCCTGTAGCACTAAGAATTTTCCTTCTCTGCTGTAGGGCGGCGCCTTGTCACTGTACACGGCTCTCACCTGCCAGCACCAGCTGGCCGGCATCGTGGCACTCAGCTGCTGGCTTCCACTGCACAAGGCCTTCCCACAGGTACCTGTGCTGCTGCTGCCGCGCGTGTCCGTGGGGAGGGTCAGTGGGGGTGGATTTTCCCTTCCAGAGTTTGCTGCAGTGTGAGCCTGGGGCTGCCAGAGGCACAAGGGGCCAGTGTTGTGGGCTTAATCCCACGCGCCTGGGGCAGCTGAGGGCACAGGAGACACCAGGGCTCTGCCTTTGACCTCGTTGGGCGTCCTTGGCCTCAGGGCAGCAGGCACTGTGAGAGCAGCTCTTGCACATCCCTTGTGAGGAGGCAAGCTGCCTGGGAATGAGCACTGGGATGCAGAGAAAGCATCTGCCCTGTTCCCTATGGGGGATCCCCTCTCCTGAGTGCTTCCTTCCTTGCTGCAGGCAGCAAATAACAGTGTGAACAAGGATATCGCCATTCTGCAGTGCCACGGGGAGATGGACCCCATGATCCCCGTCCGCTTCGGGGCCCTCACTGCTGAGAAGCTGAAATCTGTTGTCACCCCCTCCAAGGTCCAATTCAAAACCTACCCCGGCGTGATGCACAGTTCCTGTCCTCAGGTCAGTGCAGGGGCAGAGAGAGAGGATAGGGCTGTTGGGGGTTACTTTCCCCTTTGGGACTGACCCTGGCGCAGTGGGTCAGGCAGGGCACATGGGAACACACGACGTGTTTATTCCCTGATTCGCTGGGGGAGGATGCGCAGCCTTAGTGCAGCGCACGGCCGCTGAGGAACCCCGATGTCATGGGCACTGTGCTCTTCACAGGAGCTGATGGCGGTGAAGGAGTTCATTGAGAAGCTGCTGCCCCGGATCTAAGTGGAGCCAGTTGAGACTGTTGCGGGGAAGGACACCGTGGTTTGCAGCCACTGACCTTTTCCCCCGTGACCTGTCCTCTGCAAACGGAAGCCATGGCACTCACTGCACCTCCCGCTGCACCCCCGGCCCTTGCCTCTTCCCATCTCCTCACATCATGTCCTCTCCGTCTGGGGGTGCCCTGTCTCCCCCTGCTGCTCTCAGAGCCGAGATCGGAGTTGTCCAAGGCGAGTCTCAGAGTGGCCTTTTCTCTCCTCTTGCTCCGAGCGGTTTCCATGGGGATCACCATCCCCTCAACGCCCCGTTCAGGCACCACAGAGCGTGGGTCTGTCACGGTGTAGGTTTTCTGTTGGGATTGGGTTTTTTTGTAACAGTATTAGGGGTGGGACATGTCTCCGTGCGGCGGGAGGAGCGGTGCGGGCACAGGGCAGGGCTGGTGTGTCCTCTCAGAGCAGCCCCTGCTTCTCTGCTCTCGGCCCAGCCTCTCCATGGCTGCTCTCGGCCTCTGCTTAGGCGACTCGCAGGTTTTCATTAGAGCTCAGGAACCCGGGACTCTCCTGCGAGCACCTCAAAGCCCAGGGAGAGGCGTTGTTCTGAGCTGGTACTGCCAAGAGCTGCCCCATCTCCTAGGGCCGGCAGAAGGGCATCTGCGCAGCTCCTGCACCTCCTTGCACGGGGTCATGGCCCCTGTCCTGTCACACACGCACACTCCCCAGCGGGCTTTCTCTGCTCTCCAGCAGCCTCAGCCCTTGGCTTATGGCAGCTCTGCCCTCCTCAAGATAATGAATTGTCTCCCTCCTCCTCCTGTTGCTTTTACAATCTCCTCCTCAGCCTGGCGGGGATCTCAGAGGCATCTCCTCCTCCCTTGGCCCAACTCTGTGCCCTGAGCCCCAAAGCGCTGCCATTTACAGCCGAGTGGCTTTGCCGGGGAGCCTGCCAAGCTCTGGCTTGGTCCTTAAGTTCCCTCTTGCTGCTACTTCTCCTTCCCTTTGGATTCGGGCTGACTCAGGGAGGGAGAGAAGAGGCATCTATCCCAGGGATGGATCCTGATGCAGCTGGAGGAAGCAGTTTTGCTCCCAGCCATCATCTCACCAGCATCAAATGCCCAGGTGCTGCTGTGCCCCATCCTGCAAGGCAGCGCCAGGGGCTCTGTGCTCTTCCAGGTGAGGGCTGCAGGTGCTGTTGGCTTCTCCACATACAATCAACGGTTTCCCCAGGGTCTCTTGCCGTGGCTGGGGCATGGCAGAGCAGCTCCCTGGGCACAGGGCCCTGAATGTCTCTTCCAGGGTTGGGCTGCTGGCCGCCCCCTCCCCTCACTGTTGAGCATCAGTGCCTGTTTCCTCACCTCTCCTCCACAGGCGGAGCCCACCACTCCGCTGGGCACTTATAGGCCAGAGCTGCACCCGTATTTAAGGAAAACCACCACCAGATCCACCCCGCTTGAGGGCCATTGCTCCCTCCTGAGTGCTCCGGCTGCGTGTTGGTCCATGCCCCTCGTGGCCCTCACCCTGCAGAGCCCCTGCCCCTGCTCTGGAGACTCATCCCCACAGCTCTGCTCCCACCCTGCCCTCCTCACCTGGGATGCGCAAAGCAATAACCTGCTCTCCAGAGTCGGATCTGTGGGACCCATCCTTGGTTGGTTTCTGGGGTTTGGGTTTTTTCCCCTTTTCAGAGGGAGCCCAGCTCTTACCCTGCTTTTGGGATACAGTCTTGCTGTTCCTTCTACTTTGTTTGAAAGCTGCTGTGTCCTCCCTGTGCTGGGGGGGTGAGGGGCTGGCTGGGACGGGAACACAGCTCCCTGCAGGCCACCGAAGGTCTGGCGGATGGACAGACCGACGTATTTGACTGTGAACTGGAATTGCGTGTGTGACAGGTGCCGGTGGGGGTCTGGGACTCGTGGCCATCCTTGGCACAGCACTGGTGGCTACGCTGGCTCCTTTGTGAGGCATTCCTGCTCACTCCCTGCCTGTGCAGCATGCACCTGGCTGGGGACCTGGGAGGGAGAATGGCTTCTCTCCATTCCTCAAACAGCTTTTAGTTCTTCTCTCTCTTTTGTCTTCCTTCTAAATGTTTGGGGGTTTTGTGTGTGTTCCAGAGTCAGATAGAAGGCTAAATAAATTGTAAACCTCTCCCAGAGCTGAGCTGGCGTCGTTCATGGCTGGGCAGGAAGCGCTGTCAGCACCTCCCTAATGGAGGTTTCCAGGGGAGCAGATTAGTGCAAGGCCTCAGGGACGGCGGCTCCGGCTGTGTGGAAGCAGAACAGAGCTGCCACTGAGAAAGTAAGAAAGTTTATTTAAGAACAAATCAAAGGCTCAATTCATAATTTAGTAGCACGAGTTATTAATCCCACTGACAGCGTACCAGGCTGACTGCGTCATCACTGCCTAACGAAGCCATTAGAGCCACCAATAATAAATAGGACCAGTATTTGACAGCTGAGCAGAGCCTTCTCCTGGGCAGCCTTTGGCAACAGGATTATGGAAGCAGCTGCCACAGGCAACACCAGAGCAAAAAGAGGCACCATCAGCTCTGATGGCAGTGGGGGGGGCACAGCTGAGGGCAGGAGCTACACTGGCTCAGCAGGAGCAAGAGGAGATGAGGCCCCCAAAACCAGACCTGGGGAAGGGGGAGAGCCCATTAGGGCCTTCTCCCAAGGGAAATGAGCCATGGTGGCCTTGGGATGTGAGTAGTCCCTGTGGGAATGGGGAGGCTGGGGGTGTTCCTAGGGCCTTGAGGTAGGTGCTCGGCAGCACTACCCGTGCCTGGGCAGGAGGCAGTGGGTGCCCCAGAGACGGGCAGGTTGGAACAGGAGGGATTTTGCTGCAGTTTGAGCCGAACAGGACTTGATGCAGCCACTTTCCGGGGCACAGGGAGGAGCCAGGAGCAGTGGCCGCAGGGTCAAGCCTGCTCCATGCTGGGGCTGCTACCACCCCAGCACATTCCTGCAAGGGGATTTTTATGCCCTCAGTGCAAAAGCTGGGCCCTGGCTCTGCTTTCCCTTTTTTTCTGCTCTATGAGATGCAAAGGACCTGGGAGATGAGGAGTGGAGAGGCTGGAGATGCTCCTGCTGTCCATCCTGCCCCATGCAAGAGGCAGGAGAGGGAACTGCAGCAGCACCCAGGATGATGTCAGCTTTGCTAAGGCTGCAGGGGAGGCTGGTCCAGAGCAGCCCAGCAAGCCTTCGGGCCATGGCTCAATTCTTGCTGAAGCCGGTGGGATTCTGCAGCTGCCACCGCCACAGGTCCTCACCTGCAACAGGGAGAGAGCGGCAGTGAGGGGTGGGGTGGGTGAGAGGCAGCCGGTGGCTCACAGTGTACCAGGGTCACTCTTACACATCTTGTCCAGACCGAAGGCAGCTTTCCAGCCCAGCTCGCGCTCAGCCAGCGCCGGGTCAGCATAGCAGGAGGCCACATCTCCCTCCCGCCGGCCCGTAATCTTGTACTTGATCTGCAGGGAAAGCAGCACTGTGGGATCTGGGGGCCCCTGGGCCTTAGTGGAGGGGACTCAAACTTGAGGCCTGGGAACTGAGGAAGCAGTGCCAGCAGCTGCTGTGGCCGTGAGGGCTTGGGGTGGCAAGTGGAGCCTGTGGGAGCAGCAGGGCCTCTGTGCCTGTGGCCCTGCAGGCTGCGGGTCAGACCTTACCTCCCTCCCGGAGGCTTTCTCCATAGCTCGGATCATCTGCAGGACGGAGTAGCCGGTGCCTGTGCCTAGGTTGTAGATCTGGGAGGAGGATAAGGGATGTCGGTCAGCTTCTTTCACAAGGACAGAAGGGCCAGCACCGCCCCACCCCCACCCCGGTGCAGTCCCACAGCCCTGGAAGGGCTGATTGCACCCTGGACATGGGCCCCCTTGTTACCTTGCAGCCGCAGTTCTCCTTCAGCTTCTTCAAAGCAGCGATGTGCCCCTTGGCCAAATCCACAACGTGGATATAATCCCTGATGCCTATGGGGACATGGAGGGTGAGCACAAAGCCCTCCTGCCTAGGGGCACAGCTGGGCTGGGCAGCTGCGATGGCTGCCCCAAGGGACAGGGTGTCCCTGCTCCACCCATTTTGCAACGCACCCGTTCCATCGTCCGTCTTGTAGTCGTTCCCAAACACACTCAGGAATTCCCGGCGCCCCACTGCCACCTGCACAGAGGGACAAACCCGGAGAGCCACATCAGCCTGTGCCCCACACAGGCACAGCAAGCCTGGGATCCCGACCGGCTGCAGCGGGGCGGCACCTGTGCCACGTAGGGCATGAGGTTGTTCGGGATCCCCTGCGGATCTTCCCCAATCATGCCTGACTCGTGGGCGCCAATGGGGTTGAAATAGCGCAGGAGAACAGCGTTCCAGTCCTAGGGAGACACAGAAACGTGGCTGATGAGGGAGGGTGTAGTGCTGTGCCAGCACGCTCCAGTGGGAAAAGACCTCAGTTCCCAGCCCGATGTGGCTTTGGGCAGCTCCTCACCCTCTCTGCTTTGCAGAGATCGCGAATCATCTCCTCAATGAAGTACTTGGATTTGCCATAGGGGTTGGTGCAGCCTCCAACAGGGTGGTTCTCATCCAGGGGTAGGTACTTGGGGTCCCCATAGACAGTGGCAGAGCTGCTGAACACGATGTTCCTCACACCATGGGCTTTCATGGTCTGGAAAGCAGGGACCAGCTGCTTCTGAGCCAGGGAGCTCTGTGCTCTCCAGCTCAGATGTGCGGCTCAGCCCTGCGCAGGTGGCAGCTCCTGCCACGCAGGCACCACCACGCCCCAGGACAGAGCCTGGGCACAGCCTCCAAGCAGGGCTGCACCCAGCACCTGTGAGGCCTTGAGCACCGTGGGCTACCTCCTGGCCCTGCTCACCTCCAGCAGCTGGATGGTGCCAGTGAGGTTCACCCTGTAGTATTCCAGGGGCTTCTGCACAGACTCCCCCACAGCCTTCAGCCCTGCAAAGTGCATCACGGCTGAGAAGCAGTGCTGCAGAGGGAGAGCAAGCTTGGTGTTATGAGACAGAAGCTCCAGGCAGAAACCAGTCAGAGTCTCCCCAGGAGTTTCACTCAGCCTGCCCATGTGGTCACCATGGCCCAGAGGAACATCTGCTGGCAGAGCATTCCCTCAGCACTGTCCTAGGGGCTCAGCTCCTGATCAGTCCCCCTCTCCTGCCTGGCTCCCACTCCCAGCACAAATCCCTCGGACCTCTTGGAACACAGGAGGGCACCTTGGGCTCTCACCTTACTGAAGAGCTCCTGCAGCCCTGCCTCGTCGGTGATATCCAGCTCCTGGAAGATGATGGGCTGGCCCATGATCTGCTGCACACGCCGGAGGCTCTCAGGGAGCGCATCTGCCCCTGCAGAGATGGGAGTGAGGTTCATGCTGGGATAGCTGGAGGTCCCTGTAGAGCCCGAGAGGCCGAGCCCTTTGCACAGGAAGGGATGGAGCCTCTCCGTACCTCGGATGGCATTGTGAAAATTGTCTGTGACTACGGGGATGTAGCCAGCCTGCACCAGCTCCAGCACACAGTGACTGCCGATGTAGCCGGCTCCGCCGGTCACCAGAATCTTCTCTGCCATGGTTCCCTGTAGGAAGAAAGGCCCTCAGTGCTGAGCACTGCGGAAAGCGGCTTGAGGCGGCCCTGAGAGGAAGGGGCAGGCAAGACCTGGGCGCTGTCACGTCAGCGTTCCCTGCAGGCACTCCCTGCACTTGGTCCGCGCTGGGACAACATCCGGAGAGGAACGGGCTGGGCAGGTCGCATCACTCCCTGCTGACGTGGTTCCCGGCTCCCGGACAGGGAGGGTCTCTCTGACACTTGTCAGGCACCGGGAAAAAGCCCTGGTTCTTCCTGAGCTCTACTCCGGACCCTAGCATCATCCACCCCCGCGGCACAAACCCCTCAGGCCGATCCATTCCCAAGCACAAGGGCAGGGACTCGGGCTCCTCAAGGGGGCCTCAGCTCGGCCCTGTTCCACCCCCTCTCACCTCCAGTCCCAGCGCCTCCTCCCCTTGCCCCGTTCTGCCCCTGCTTCCCGGGAAGGCGAGAGACGGGTCCCACCCAGGAGAACACCCCGCAGGGCAGCGCCTGCCCCGGGAACCGCGGGGCGGGAGGGGAGTCCCTTGAACCGCCCGGGGCTGCGGGGCCGCGGGGGGCGGGCAAAGCCCGGGCCGGGCAGGACCGGGATCCCCGCGAGACTGGACGCGGCGGCGGGAGGGTCCCTGAGGGCCGAGCGGGGCCGCGTCTCCCGGAGCCGCAACTGCTCCCCCTGCACCCACTCACCCGCCCCCCCCCCGGTGCCGTGCGCGCCGCTCTCGCGCGAGAACGCGCCTCGACCACGCCGGCTACGGGGTAGCGACGGGGACAAAACGCCGCGGGCGCAACGGCCCCACCTCCAGGGCGGAATCGGGGCGGGGCCTCACCGGGCACGGTGGGGCGAGCTGGCCACAGCGCCCCCTAGCGGAGGCGCCGTCGCGCTGAGACCCCTCATTTACCGACCCCCGCCCATTTCTCCCGTCCCAGCCCGCTTCAGCATCACGGGTTATCCCATCGCCGCAGCTGACGTACGGGGTGCAGAAACACGCGGAGGGAGCACCAGCCACGACCCCGCCGGCAGGAGGGGTCTCTGCGCTCTTCCCGCTGCCACGCGTGAGCTACAAAACCTCATGTCCCAGAGGAGCAGGGCAGCTGCCCAGGACAGAAGCCCCATGCCGCACTGCCTGCTCGCTGCAGAGGGACCGCAGCCCCCTGCTGCGCAGGGTTTCCGCGCTGAGTGTGGGTGGAAGGGGTGCTTGGAACCCAAACACCAGCCACGGTGCTTTAACAGGCTCAATTAAATCAGATTTCTTATAGTTTAGAATTAAATAATGCATTTATTACTCCCAGCATTTTGAAGTACCTTACAACAGATACAGCCCTTCATTACAACCCCCGATCGCTAAGACAGAAGGGCCAAGGCTGCCCCAACACCAGAATGAAGAAGTCTTTCAGTCTCCATCTTAACATTTGTTAAGGCAAGGTGAGAATAAGGGAAGAAGGGTGGAGCGTGACCTGAAGACAGGTGCTAACTGGGAAAGCTGTGGTTTATCCTTTGCTGGCCATTATGGCAACACACTCCACGTCAGAAGTTATTGGGCGCTGTCCAAGCCGCTGCCAGAGGCTGCCACTCTGCCGGGGGTCAGTGGTGCAGCTGCTGCTTCGCCTCAACCCGTCCACATCCTCCCTTCCCTAAGGCAACAGCTCTCATCCTCTCCAGGGTTTGACATAGCGTTCTTATTTTTTTCATACATTCTGGTGGACTATTCGTTTCTTCCCATGCACTAAGCCTGGGAGGAGCATCGAGGATCAGAGGCAGCAGAATGGAGGGGAAACCCAGCCAGTGCCGGATCCTTGTTTCCTTCTTGATCCAAGGAGAAACTCTGTCTGGTATCACAGTCTACAAGATGCCTGAGACACTTTGGAATTGGTTTGTCTGTTGAGAGCATTACAAATAAACGTGCCTGTGTCCATCAGCTTCTGCAGATCCACACCCTGCAGGGGACAAAAGACAGGAGATGCCTTGGTTCCAGTTCTGCCAGTAACAACCAGCATTGCCGGAAGAGACCCGGAATGCCCGCTGCTCACTGTGATTCTGAGCATGAGGGTTAAATTGCAGGGCACTGAAAAAGGCAGAGGCTCAGCTGCTGCAGGCAAAGGCTGCTCGCACTTACCGTGTGGATCCCCATGCCGTTCAGCATGTACACCAAGTCCTCTGTAGCAACGTTCCCCGAAGCTCCTTGGGCATAGGGGCAGCCTCCAAGGCCAGCAACGGATGCATCAACCACGCTCACACCCATCTGCAAACAAAACTGCTATCAGTAAACTCCTCGTAAAGGACACACAGTGGTCCTGCTCCTCGAATCTACAGTTCGCAAGCACAGAAGAAACTTGAGGAAAGACACTGGACTGCAAAGCAGGAGTCTTACCTGAAGTGCAACCAAGATGTTAGCAAGAGCTTGCCCATAGGTGTCATGGCAGTGAACAGCAAGAGCCCCAACTGGCACCTCTTTCATGACCGCTGTCAGCATCTCGTTCATGCTCCCTGGGGTCCCGACGCCAATGGTGTCCCCCAGGGAAATCTCATAGCACCCCATCGCATACATTTTTTTTGAGACCTGTCCAAAAAGCCAATACAGATACTGACTGAAAAGGCAGCTCTGTCACTGCCTTCCCCACAGGTGGAGACCCACTGTACAGAGGAACTGGAGCATGCCTCCCTGGAGCACAACAGCCCTGGGTACAGCAGACTCTTTTCCCTGAACTCCCCCACCCATTTCAGCCAGTTCAACTGTTTGACACATCTTCCAGCCCCAAGTGCCCAACCCACATCCATACAAGGGACCCCAAAACCATCTCAGAAATTCTGGCTGTATTTATGATGAACTCACCTCTGCAACTTTAGCTGCAGAAATCTTCCCTTCGTAGGGACACCCCAGGACACAGGAAACGTACCTATGGTAAAAAAAAAAATGCACTTTCAGCCAGAGAACTTCACTGAGATTATATATATATCAGCTTAATTAGTCAGGACTCATGCTGCACCTCACATGCTCTACACAATGGAAGAATTAACTTCATATTCTAAAAATCAGACCAGCCGACAAAGCTTATATAATTACACCCCATGGAACCAGTTGATCTTTAAGGTCCCTTCCAACACAAACCACGCTATGATTCTATTCAACAACTACTTCTTCCATTTATCCCCAAAAGAAAGTAAAAAATTAAATCCCCTTGCGCTGTGTGGGCTGGACTCCACAGAGACAAACCTGAGCAGTCACACATCTCTCCACATGACCTGCTCAAAGTTCGCAGCAGAAGTTTCTTACCCCCGGACAGGAATGCTGGCTGCTCTTGCTGCGGTCATCACTTCATTGAACCTCTCCAAACTCTCCGCGATGGAACAGTTTATGTTCTTCTTGGTGAAGAGCTCAGATGCTGCTCCGAAGATTGACACCTCCTTGGCCCCTGCTGCCACCTGCAACAGAAAGCAGTTAAAGCAAGTTAAAGCAAGCTGAATTCTCTCGCAAGGAAACAACCATGACTACAGCTCACTCATTTTATAAAAACTATCTTTTTCCCAATTCCTCCCCAAATAATCCAATTCTTAGTTCACAACAAAAACATAATAACACATCCAAGTTTGTGTTCAAAGGACGTGTAAAGTTACAGATGCAGCAGTAAAGCCACAGCTGCCGGGTGGCGTCAGGAGACCTGTGCGCCATGCGGGTTAGACTGAAAGCATCGCCCTCCGTTACAATAGATCACTTTTCTGTTATATTAGAAAACATATAAACACATAGAAAACATATTTCTATCAGAAACAACAGGTTCCTATTTCCCCAGCAAAACAATCCCTTGTGAAGGAACTCCAGGATGAAACTGCTGGAGGAAAGGTGCACTTCTCACCCTTAACCACAGCCAACACGTTCCTTGGTTGGCAGCCCCACATGAGGCACAGAAAACATTCAGACGCTGCTGTCTCTTACCGCTGCCTGAAATCCTTTCAGGTTAGGGGTCAGCACAGGGTAACTAATGCCAGGCAACTTATTAATCCCTTGCATGACTTCAGTGTGGTCAGCCATCTGCAAAGGCAACATGGAAGGGGTCTAACGGTGAGAACACTCACTTGTGGAAATTGTAACAGAAATTTTTAAATTTCTTTTTACTACAGGAACAAAAATACTTAGGAATAAGAGAAACAGGCCTCGAAAGAGCAAACAATATTGTCCCCTGTAAAGGGTCAAAGTTCAGTCATCCAGCTGTTTGTGTGCGAGCTGTAGGTCTGTTCTTTCGCAGGGTCCAAAGGGAAGCTCTGGGATACCGCACACTGCTTTATTTGGCTTTGCTGCTTCTTGCCCCGTTACAAGTCACGGTAACAAGGATTTTGCAGCAAGCAGAATCATTTCATTGCATTACTACCTATCATTAGGAATTTTTAAAACACACAACTGCAAATCCTGTTTGAACACTGACCTGAGGAACCCATTTGGGGGAGACAAAGCTGGTGGCCTCTATAACCTGCAGTCCCGTCTCTGACAGCATATTGATTAAATCGATTTTCACCGGTGTCGGTACAATGTTCTAAGAGAAAGAAAAAAATAAAAACGATGATAACAAGCTACAATAATCCTTTGCATCACTGTAAAAGTCCCTCATATTGGGGCGCAGTGGCCCGTTACGGCTGTTCAGCTGGAGAAACCCGGCTGGACGGCGCCGAGAGGCCCCGCCGGGAGCCCGGCCTGCCCGTACCTTCTCGTTCTGGAGCCCATCGCGCGGCCCCACCTCCACCACCTTCACGCGCCTCGGGAAGGCTCCGGCTGCCGCCGCGGCGCTGACCTGGGGACAGAGGGGGAGAGTGAGCCGACATCCCGCGACTGCGGTCCCGCCCTCCGGCCGCGGTCCCGCCCTCCGGCCCCGGCCCCGCTCATCGCCCCCGGCCCCGCTCATCGGCCCCGGCACCACTCTCGGCACCGGCCCCGCTCACCGCCCGCAGCGCGCCAACCCCGATCCAGCGCGGTAGCAACCGCCGCGCCGCCATCTCCGCCCGCACTCACGTGACCGCACCCCGCCCCACGTGACCCGGGCCGTGGCTCGGCGGTCACGTGACGGCGTCGCCGGCTCTGCACGTGGCGCCGGGACCCTCTCCTGGGGCCGAAGCCCCGCGGCCGCCCCGGGACCCCCGGCCCCTGCTGCCCGCCCCGCGGAGTCCCGGGGAGCCCGCCGGTACCTGTCCCCGCGGGCCGTCCCGCGGCAGCGATCCAGTGTCACACTGCGGCATTCTCCCCAAGCTCTGCACTGTGCGGCCCCCACGCACTTTATACCATGGCTCCTGCAGTGACTCGTGCTGAGCAAACACGGTGTGTTTGCCTTGGACGGGCGCCCTCCCCATGCCAGAGGCTACTGGCGTGATGGGGCTGGTTGGCAAAAAGGCCACCGCTCTGTTGTCCCTTTCTCCCCTGCTGTGTTTGTGACAGCGTCATCACCGGGGCTGGGTGATGCTCTGAGCAAGTGGGACTGGCAGGCAGTGCCAGTTCTCCAAAGTCCACGTGGATTTGTCAGCATAGACCAGTATTTGTCAATTGAGTAAGAGCCCCTATACTATGAGCTCCACATGCATCCCAGTCCTGCAGCTCTGCTAGCGCTGAACGCTCAGGGTTCTAGCAAAATTCACTTGCACTACATTGCAGAGCAACAAAACAAAGCCTGTAGCAACATTGTGGGACCCTCAAACAACTGTGCAGAAACACAAGCTACGGTGAAGAGTTTCATCATTTGAGTACGGATTGTTCAATTCTTTAGAGAAGTTCAACATCAGTGCAGGAAATCTTATTTCAACGGAACAGCAGAAGTCAGAGGTTGAGCTCAGAACAGCAGCCTCTCTCGTAAGTTAATTCAAAACAAAAACTCTTCTACTGACAGCTGTCTCCACCAGAATACAAGTAAAAGGGTTTTATGGATTTGTATGAGATAATGGTTTTCTGAGGCTGATTTCTTCTAGATCTTTTCAAACAAAAGCTTCCGTTGTATTTATTTGTGGTGGAAGCGTGTGATCATAATTACGCCAATCAATTCCAAACTAATACAATGCATCGAACTGAGTACCTATTTTTATGCAAGTACATCATATGCAGGAATCTGCAATGGTGCTGTGGCTGGTCTCTACTAGAACACACCCATCACAAGCCAGGCTTCACGATTCCACATACAAGAGTATCACACTGGCTTTCAAAATGAGTTTCAATAAGTAATTAAGCCAGGGAAGCAGAGACCTTGCTCCTGCCTGGAAAGTGCAGACCCTGCAGCTGGGTGAAGCCTGGCTCATCAGCGCTGGCTCCACACACACAAACATGCACATGGCTCCCATCGCTCCATGTCCTGTGAGACGCTCTAGCAGCCCAAATCCTCTCCCATTAATGTGTCCATCTCCCCTGTGACAGACACTCAGCCTCCTGGAGCTACACGTGCCAGGCCTGACACCGCAGTGCAGGTCCCCTTCCCTGCCCCACACTGACTCTTCCATCACCCTTCAGCTCTGAGCCTGTCCAATGTCACCATCATCACAGCACTAACATCTTCCAAGAAACCCAAAATACCTTCTTGTTCTGAGTGCAGATGTTTGGTCACGGGTGTCCCGTCCCCACAGAACACTGCACAGGACATCGCAGCCTCCCCCTGCTGAGCCGAGAGCTCAGTGCTTTGCTGCCAAACAGGGTGCACTGACACACAGAGCACTCAGACAAAAGGGATTAAAGAGAAATTCTCGTAGAGAAAATCAGTTTATTCAACAACAAATGAAAACCTCTCTTAGGCTCAATTTAAAAGAGAGGCAAGGGAGATGGCTGCTTTCACCCTGCGGCTGTCACTTCACCCCCTCCAGCTTGACAGTCCAGCCAGACTGATGAGGCAAAGGAGAGGGAGGCATGTAGGGCAGAGTTATGAGCAGTCCTTTACCTGGGGACTGCTGCCACTTCAGAATCCCCGTGAAACCCAGCATCGTCACCTGCAGAGAAGGTGAGGAAACGCTCAGTTGTAGCCCACACAGTACTCCCCATTTGAGCCCCCTTGCACACCCAGAAGCCGTCTGCAGTCTCTGCACAGCATTCCCACACATCCACAGCAGTCCTGCACATTTCCACCCATCACTCACACTGCACACAAGGTAACTCACGGGACATTTTGGGTCTAGCCTTCTGACTGTATTTATTTATTTGGGCTTTTTTCCATACTGAGGTTTTACACTGTTTGCCTAAAGCAAAGGGCACTCCAGCATTTGCGTCACTTTCAGTTGTGTTCACAGTTAGCGGGTCAATGTACCTGATTTGAATTTGAGACGTAACGCTAGCCACCCCTTCTATGTGTGAGGTTTGTTATTTATTTCACCTCCCTGTGTCAATAGGACCAAAAGACTGTGGGGAAGCAGTGTCTCTGCCTGTTCTATGGGACAGGCTCATAGTCTGCCAGCAAGTCCTACCGCACGCTCTGTGTTGAAGAGTGAGTTAAAGCCTGGACAAAACCTGGGATGCTGTAAGGCACCAGGGGGAGGCCAGAGTACCCCAGAACAAGAAGTACAGGATGACAACTTCCCCAGTTTCCAAATGAAGCCAGGTTGCATCTTCTCAGCCCACAAAAGCCCAAGGTGGACTCTGAGAGTGTGCTATCTTTTTTATCAAGTTCCTTACTTGTGTGGCTGGAGATGGAGTAGGTGAGGAGAGCTCCAAAATGTTGTCCTGAGGCCAGATCACAAAGATGGCATAGACCTCTCGTCCTTTAGAAGTGTACCTAAGAGAGCAAGAGTTCAGCAAGGCAAAGAGCCCCATGAGAGAGAGAATCTGACCTTTCCAGACAGCCCAAGAACACCAGCTCACCTACAGTCACCGCACAGGGGTCACCTACTTTCCCCTCATTCCAAAATCCGTCACTTTGAACCCACCATTTAGCTCATCAGCACCGGCTGATGAAACCCAAACAAAGTCCGTGTGTGCTTCCTAAAAGCAAATGTCATTTGCCACTCTGTCCTTGCCTCTGCTTGTACTCAACAGAGAAGACACGCTGCCTTACCCTGATCATTGCTCTGCACCTCTAGACTGAGCATGCTTGCCACACTGGGGCAAAAACCAAATCCGTTCTGTAGCATTTGTGGCTCTCGACTCACCACGTCCTTCTCGGTCAGTGTAAACCTAACAGTTGGGTAACAGCCATTAGTACTATTACATAACAGCTTAAAAGCAAATATCGCTACATTTACAAACAGAATGTGTTTAGATGAACTACATTTGTGCAATTCAAATCAGTCAGGAACACTTATACAGTCCTGACAGCAGCAGCAGCACGGACATTTTTCTAGTGGCAGAGTGTTTTTTCTCCAAATCAAGTACGATGGACGAAGTCCTGGCTTTTATTCCCTTCTTTCCAGCAAGATATTCCTCAGATAAAGTCTTGGGGCAGTAACTGAGCATTCCAATTGTAGGACATTACCCAAATGCCGTCTAGCCCTGATGGCAACACTTCAGTGTCCTCCAGATTTAAGAATGAATAAGAAAGAAACATCAGCTCTGGCAGTCCCAGCTGGAACCAAGCAACAGACTCCTTACCAAACTGCGACTGTGCTGTTCTCCATCTGTACTCTCCATGGCTTTGATTCATAAATTGCCTCCCCATTAGTCTCCAGCCACCTCCCAAGGGCCAGAAGTCTTTCTTGGAAGATGGGAACAATTACTCCTTCTTTCGTAGGCCCCACATTGAGAAGGTAGTTGCCTCCAAAACTCACAGTCTGCACTAGTTCCTGTGACAGATAAACTAAGGTAATAAACTTAATTGTTGTCACTTCACACAGCAAAGAAATCCAAGGAGGGCTTTGTCCTCAACTGCTCCTTTAACTCCAGCCCGGTTGTATGAAACACCTGACAGCTCCTTCTGCAAGTAGAGGATGAAGGAAACCTCCAATTCTCAGTAACTCCCCCTTGCTTGTTGTTTTGATTTCAGATTTCTTACCCCAATGATATGTGCTTCATCCATTAACTCAGCAATGTTCATGTTGCTTCGATAGCCCCAGGACAGCTTGTCAATAGAGGAGCACATCTCCCACTTGTGAGTTGGCAGGGTCCCTGGCATGTATTTGTCAGCACAATTGTAGTAGCCTCCATGATGGCAAGAGCAGTTGTTACACCAGCGATCATTAACAACAACAGTGTCCTGAAAGAACAAACAAAACTCAACAGGCAGAATGTTTTGTCTTGGACTTTTCAGTTTGCATTTGTCCCATCTAAGTTGTTAGCAAAGGCATTTATTTAAGTTGGGAGGTAAGGACCTAAACTCCCTGTGTAATCAGTGGAGAGAGAGAGAGGATTCTCCAGAGAAGGCTGAACCCCTCTCTGGGAGAACCTCTCTCTATTCACTGAGGTAACGAGGTTCCTGGCCTCTGAGCCTCCCATGTGTGTGCTGTGAAGGAGGCCACAGTCTTCTCATGGGAGCAGTGTTGGCCTCTTATTTTTTGTGAAAGAATAAAGCACATCTGGCATCTGTCAAGCAGGTTTCTGATTTGATCACATTCATATCTCACTGCTGCCAGACCTTCCATACCCATAAAATGCAAAAGGCCAGGAGGGACAGCCGAAAGTGATACCTTGACGGGACTATCGTTATAAAGCCAGGCAAGGAAAGAGGTAGAATTCCAGTACGACTCCGGAGCTTCCCAGTCTCCATCCGACCAAATCAAATCTGGTTTATATCTAATAGAGAGATGAACATTATTTCAAAATGGCTTACCTTCTCCTAACACAAAGGAAGCACTGTTTTTCTGGCGTCTAGAGTCTAGCTTCGCTTCCTCTTCCTATTGCCTGACATTACCAGGAAGGTTACCCTGTCACTTCCTGCTTCAGACAGAGCTTGGAGTGAGGTTCTTGCAGCAGCAAAGAACTATGTGTTGGTCATGGCTCAAGACAGGATGCAGTTCTTCCAGAAAACAGAAGAGTGCATCTCAAAGGCAATTACCAGGCACATTCTTGAGCTGAAACAAGTCATTCTGAGCAGCGTGCCCCCAAACCTCCTATTTACATAAACAAGGGGAAGCAAGACTAGGATGTAAATTCACAGTGAAATTACTCTACTACATACTAAGCCGGTTATTCCACTTTGAAAGCCACCCTGCACAAAGGTAGCATTAACAGGTATTGCTCTTGCATGGAAAAAATGTTTCTTGCTCTACAAATTAGACTGTCCACAGGGAAAACAGGAACCCATTTTCTAATTACTCCAAATCATTACAGTAAGCAAACAGATTTGCCTTGGCAAAAATTAATATTTGTCACCTCAATTCTCTGCATCCGCTTTGCATCTTTCTCTACAGTACTGAAATGAGGAAATGCTCTCCATTCCTAACTGGCTGCAGTTCTTACTTTAAGACTAGATCATAAAGTTCTGGCATCATCTTCTTTAAAACGAAGTTCTGGGTCTTGAAGCCACTTTCTTTGTCAGCTAAATAGAGTGGATTAAACCACTCTAGCAGGGAGTGGTACAGGCCATAGCGTATGTTGCTGAAGGACAGAAAACACAGAGGGAAGCGTTAGGCTGGCAGAAGGGATCAAGAACCTGGGGCAGATCAGATTACTGGCATTATTGGTTCACAGACAATTTCATGGCTTTGCAAGAACTACTTTTTCAATATTAAACTCCTCCTTTTCATCTGTTTGTCAAAACCAGCCAGAATTCAACATACAAATATAAAAGGAACAGCACAGTTTGGCAGTGCCATACTTCTCCCTGAGGGCTTGTCCCAGCTCTCCTACGAGATCTCGGTGGGGCCCTGTATCAAGAGAATTCCAGTTCCAGGACACGGGCGACCCCCAGTTGGTGAAGCCTTCATGATGCTTTGCAGTCAGCACCACATACCTGAGGGAATAAAAAGTACTCAATCAAGGTGACAAAGAAGCTACCTAAGAAATTCCTCTGACTCACTGGCAAACCCAGTCGCTAAAACAGCAAGGGCCGAACAACTGTGTGCAAGGAGCCTTCTTTCTTTGCCCTCTAAATTTAGAAGCAACTACAAGAACAGAGGTTTTCAATGGATTTTAATGCTGGAATAGAATGAACAACCAAGACTCAGGAAGCAAGAACTGTTGTCTCCTGGGCATGACCCCTCAGGGAACTCCAGCACTGCTCAGGGACCCCGAGTCCCTCATGGATCCCCAGACTTGGCCCTTCCACCCCCTCAAGGAACCTTGCATCCTCCCGGAGACCCCAGGCACAACCCCCATCCTCTCTGGGCCTCCTCATCCCCTCAGGGACCCCAGACCCACCCTCACCCTCTCGAGAATCCCCACTCCCTCCGCCCGGCCGCACCTGGCCCCTGCCCGCTGGAAGAGCCGCGCCCACTCTCGGGGCTGGAAGTCGCGGCCGGTGAAGCGCGGGGCGAAGTCGGCGTAGGCGGTGCCGGGCGGAAAGCGGCTCCGCACGAAGCGCTCATAGTCGGCGCGGCGCTCACCCCGCCAGTGCCACCAGAACCACTCGGAGCCCCAGGCGGGCACGGAGAACACCCCCCAGTGCACGAACACTCCCACCTTGGCGCCGTCGAACCAGGCGGGCAGCGGCCGCGCGTCCAGGCTACGCCAGTCAGGCCAGTACCGCCCCAGCGCGCCCGGGACGGCCAGCAGCGCGCCCAGCGCCCACAGCAGCACCGCCGCCATCGCGCGCAGGGCCCCGGCCAGGCTGCTGCAGCAACAGCGCCGCCTCGCGGGACGGCCCGACCCCAGCCCCGCGGCCTCCCTGAGCCCCCCTGCGCCGCGCCCCCCGCGCGGTCCCAGCTCCGCGCCGCAGGCCCGGGCGCGACCCCGCTGCGACCCCGGGCTCCGCGAAGGCCCCGTCCCGCTCCGCTTTAACGTTTAATCATGGAACATCCAGCAAAGCCCTGCAGGCACAGAGGGGCTTTCCTTAACTTTGCTGAAAGAACCTGCAGGTCGGGTCCTCCCAAAGCCCTCAAAGCAGGCAGAGCCCGTAAGCCACCGCGAGAGCATTTCTGTTTTCCATAAAGAAACAGATGCTCCAGCCAGTGCATCCCACAGTGCCGTGAGACGCGATCGGCTGCGCTATCTGCACGCGAGGCCACAGAAACCACCTGTGCCTGCCCAGCAAGGCCTGGGTACCTCCCGCTGCTGCCAGGAGCGACGCAGGAGCTCATCACAGCCCAGGGTTCTCTGCCACCTTCAACAGCACCTGCCGGCCTTTTGTAACCGTGCTGCTGACAGGTAATGGCCTGGTACAGCATTCGAGGCATCTGAAGGGGGTACAAAGAGCTGCACCCCATCTACGCAGCGCCACACAATTAGGACTTTGCTGATGGGTCTCACACAGTGCTGCCACGGCTGGTTAAGGGGTTTAGAGGGAATTACGTGATGTCTGGGGATTTCTAGAGAAACATGAAGGTCTGCAGAGAGTATTACTTAAGGTTAGCTGTATTTTGAGGGAATGTAAGGAAGACATCACTGAATGTAAGAAAAATGGGTTGGGAGTTCACTGGTGAACTGTCAGGAGGTTAGGCAAGGAGGATTTGTCATAAAACATTAAGATACGCAGTTCTGGATATGGCATCATCCGCTGCCTCATGGCTGGCACACCAATGTGGCACCAGTGTCCTCTGCAGCTTGGGGACCAGCTGCCTGTCTGTTTTTATGTCCCAGCATCTAAGAATAACACTAATTGGAGCTGACTCCATGATAGGCATCTGATCTTTCATTTCCCAAGACCTCTATAAGGGGGGGGGTTGGAGGGGTGGAAAGTGATCCAGACTGTCTCCGCCAGCCCAAGCATGGACTTTCCACACTGCCTCCTTAGGTTATGCGTGTGTCCTCACAGACAGTCTCTATCATGGAGGACTTGTGGGTGCTCTCTACTTCTGGGCTGTTCTCTGAGGCTTTCAGATCCCTCCTGAACTGAGAAAAGACCATCCTAAGGGAGGAATATAGCTCCTTGCTCCGCAGGGCATAAATAATGGGGTTCACCATGGAATTGAGCAGACAGAGGGTGCTGCAGAAGGCAAACACCTTGCGCAAGTGATTGCTTAGCCTGGCAAAGATGCTGTAGATCATGAGAATGAGGACTGGAGACCAGCATAGCACCAGGACAGTCAGCACCATGACAAGGGTCTTGGCCAGCATGACGTCCATCCTCATCCTGGTGTTTTGCTTTCCCGACTTCGCTTGGTGTTTCTCCATGTAGGCCACATGCTGGTGAGCCCTCCATAGCACGTGCGTGTAGGCGTAGATTATGCACCCCAGCAGGATCATGATGAAGCAGATCCAGCTTGAAAGATAGTTATCATCCACAAATGGGAATAGCTCAGAGCAGGTTGAATTGAGTGTGCAGCAGTTCCAGCCCAGGAGGGGCAAGGAAGCAATGGTCGCACATGTCACCCAGAGCACCCCCAGGGCTATCCATGCTCTCTTCCTCGTCATGAGGAGCTTGTATTCAGAGGGTCGTCTGATGGAGATGTAACGGTCCAGAGCTGTCAGCAGCAAGCTGCTCAGGGAGGCAGAGAAACATGTGTTCACCCCTCACAGCTGAAAAAGGAATGTTTCTTTAGAGAAATCGGTTTTATTAAAGACATGGAAGTTAACAAAACTGCAGACGAAGATGATGCTGGCCAGGATGTCAGCCATGGCTAGGCTGCTGATAAAGAGGTAGGAAGGCTTTCTCCTGGTCCCAGGGGAGGAGAAGATCAAGTACAGCACCACACAGTTCTCGAAAATGCAGAGTATCCCAAAAAGGCAGCACAGTGTGGCAATGCTTATCTTCTGTGCTTGCGTGCTGAGGACCATGAAGCATTCTATGGTGTTCGTGCTGCATTTGGAGGCATTTTCATGTATCTTACAAATATCCATTGTAATTAACTGGAGCCAGGAACTTGCAGAGAGCCTTTTTGCTTCCTTCTTCACTTCCTCAGATGCTGTGAGAAAGATCAAGGGAAGAGGACTTACATGAGCACAACAAGCAATAAATTCAACCCACTCGGACACATCCCTCCTTGGAGAGGGAGGCAAGCAAAAGGAAAACGGCCCAAGGAGACCAACTTTCAGGGCCACAGCCCACGTGCTGTGGCCAGCTTCTACCCTTTCCCAGCAGAGATCCAGTAGTCCCACCGGTGATTTGGCTGAGACCCGTCTATCACACACCATGGGTACCACATCCGTACCACGTCTCTCTCTCCGGTTGTTTTTTCACCACAAGAGGGAAGCAGCAACACCGAGAATTGTACAAATCCTGGGCCAGTCCTCCCAGATTCACTGCTCAGGGCCAGCTCATGGTGACCGTGTGCAGTGGCTGGGGGCAGCCTGTCCGATGAAGCTGCCCCGGGAGATGGCTGGGATGGAGAAGGACGAGGGATATTGTGCTGCCGGGGACTTAGTGTAGTTTATCTGAGAACACAAAGTGAACTTTGAAGCATTTTACTCTTCACCAAAGCTGTTTGAACATGTACAATGACAAGACTAGTTTTATATTTAAGCTTTCTGTGTAGTTTTATAAAGCTCAGCTTCATTAAAGTTGCATTTCTTGCCCCATAATCCCTGTTCATGAGTCACTCTGTCCATGGTCAGAGTGATTAAAAATTATTGTTTATCATCAATATTAGCATGCAGGTTGGACATAAAAATTAGGGGTGTGTAGGAGTTAGACCACCTGAACCTAAGAAGCCCTGTCCATGCCCAGGATTAGGTTAATTTCATTAATATTTTTAGCTTCAGCAGAGACATGATGAAGGTAAATGCCTTATTTTCCCATAGGCAGGTGTTGAGCTGCTCACTCTGTGGCAGGAAAGTCATGTGGTTTCTACACCTCTGCAGCTTAATGCATTTAAATCCCTTCATTTTCATTACACTGATGAGCTTGTCTTTCAGATGTTATTCTCCCATTCTTGCTCTCAGTTATACTTGTGCTTTAAATCGAATGCACTGTCATTGAGTGCTCTGCTGTCTGGTGTTGCCTCATGTCACAGGGGAACAAGGTCATCCTGGACCAGATTATAGACATCAGAGGGAAGAGGCGGCTGTGGGATACACTAAAGCTGCCTTATTAGCAGAGAGAGATGCCATGCACCTGCAGGTTATACCACCCTGAGTCAAAAGCCCAGGGGACAGGAACCCCCTTTCCTGCCTGGTTTGAGTATCCAGGATCCCACATCCAGGCAATGGGACCATGAGTTCCTGCTGCTAGAGGAAAGCACTGAGCTGACAGCATTCCCTTTCCCTCAGAACAAACAAGTCACTGTCCCTCTCTGCCTTCAGCTGTCTTTCGAAAGAGGAAATGGCCAAAACATGCAAGCCGCAGCAACTGGGCTGTATGGTGGCTGAGGGAGTGCAGGGTGCAGGGGCCAGGCTGCTGAGCTGCAGGGCTGTCCGTAGCCATAGCCAACTGTCTGCAGATTCTCTGAGAGTTTTTTGAAATTCAGCAATGGCAATGGGTTTCTTCACAGGTGAAACCAGCCAGCCGTGACCAACATGCTAGAAACTTCTGTCCACAACATCTTAGCAGTGGCAGGTATTTTATACCTGTCTTTGTTACCTTCCTTCTCACTGATTCCCCATCCCAGCACAATGCAGTCCCTCATGCTGTGTTGCTTAGGGAGAGGATTTTTTTATAATGGCAAAACTTGTTTTAGTTGCAGAAGTTTTGCCATTATTTTGGAAATAGCTGTTTATCCTGGTTTGTCCTTTCGACCACATTAAATAAGGCCGAGTTATCTCCCTAATGTAAGGACTGTCTGGCATAAATGCCACACTGAAGGTCACACACTTCATTTCAGAGTGGAGTTCTGTCCATGTGTGACTGCTTGGGGTGACGGCATTTGAAGCCCAGAGGTGTGTGGGTGCAAAGCAGCACTGCCAGTGCTGCCGGTTCATGTACAAAGCATGGCAAAGCAGAGCTGTTCTCACTACTCCAAAACCACCACGCACGGAGTCATCATAATCATTGACTCGTGGAGAACAGTCAGTCTGAGAACTCAGGATCACACTCATCCTTGTGAGACATTTGGAAATACCTCTGACATATCCAGCACTAAAATTACCTAAAACCAGCCGTGAAGAGTTAGTCCACAGTCTGCTATTTAAACACCTACCTTTTGTTCTCATTAAGAAAGCATTCATCCTAAAAAAAGCAGTTTTCCCATCCTTTGTTACACATTGCCTTGCAGTTTATCCTGAATAACACCGTGAACCCCCTGTGATAAATCCTAGTGTGGCAGACCCTCCCAAGTTTGCATGCCTGTCAGCACCGAGGCTCAAAGCTACAATGAGTTTTACTGCGAGCAAACACAAACCACTCACCTCCTCTTGCTCATGTCGTGGGCTGAGGATGCTTGGGGGCTTCCCATCTCTCCAGCTCTCAGGGCAGTTTGTACAGCTGCAGACAGTGCTTGCTTCCGTCTCCTTTCATATCATTTCTGCATTTCTTGTACCACCCTGGTTTATTCCCCTGGGCTGGAAATCCATACATGCAATTCCTTCTTCTGTTTTTTTTTTTCTCTCTTTTGTATCCCTTTGGTGAAGATGTGTCAGGTTTTCTTTCCCTCCCCACTTCTCCTCTGGGTCTTATCTTCTGCTTGTGGCTGCAAGTGCCACATCTCACAACTGCCCTGACCCTCCAACTGACTGAAATAATTTGCTCAATTCCTCCATGTATCTGCAGTGTCTGAGGCAAGAGACAGTCGGGATCTTTTCCTGATTTCTCTGGGGAAGTGGAAGAGCAGGGGAAGGAAAAGAGCTAGGAGCCAGACATGGAAAAAATCTGGCTATACCTAGCTATGTGAAGGTCAAAGGGCAAGCCCAGAAATTTGCCATCTGCGTGTTTGCCAGCCCCATTAACAGCAATAATCCCACCTGTCTGCGCCCCACAAAGTGGGCAAGCTGCTTCTCTGAACACAAATGGGCTCTGCTAATGCCAAAAGAGTAAGGTGGTGTTCTCTTTGCAAGTGGAAGGGAAAGGAAATGGCTTGCGATCTTAAGTTACACAATCATACCACTGCGGTCATGATGGACCCAGGGCTGCAGAGGCTGAGATCTGTTCTACCTGCTCTCCTCAGTCCTTCCTCACAGTTAACCACTTCTCTCTCTCAGCTGGGCAGCAGCAGCCTGAAGCTGGTTATCCGCTGGTTGTGCTCTTTCTACTGGAAAGCAGGGACAGCTGCTGGGTGACACCTGAGCACCAGGGAGGATACTGCCTGTTACTCAAGACTGTGTCAGTGGGTAGATGGAAGTTTGCCCAAAGTCTCAAAGGAGCTGGCCACGTCATGGTTGGGCAAGACCAGACAACCTGTAGCAGGGAGCACATGCTGCGCTGGCTGCAGAGGAAAGGCCATGCTCCTTATCCCCCAAATGCACCCTGCTCCACAGCATATCCTGCTCTGACTCCTATGAGGAAGCTCCAGCCTCCCTCCACAGCCCCATCCCAGCACAATCAGCCTGTCTTCTCCCAGGTGGGAACTGAGCCCTCCCTCCAGCTTGGACCCCAGTTCCCCTATTTGGTGGATTCATTATGGTTTTGGATAGTGATCTCCAAGTCTTTGCTCGAGGTATTTCCCCTCTGCCATAATTCGTGGCTCAGGAGTTTCCCAGCAGCTGCTGGAGCTCAGCCATGTGCCCACGCTCAGCAATGCTTGGCTGCCCTCTCCAGGGGAAGGGACGTTGTCCTGCGGATCCTTGAGAAAGAGGCAGAATTGGGAACCCAGCACTTCCTCTTGGCCCCTGGCCAGGAAAAGGGGGTTTCCATGCTCACCAGGGCCCTTGGGAACAGCTGGGACCTGTCTGACCTTTTTGATACTGCTCAGGGCTGGGCATTTTTGAAAGCCCCTCTCTGGATCGCATGTGTGGAAACCACAGTAAAGACGAAAGGCATCACAGACTATTGTATAAGCAAAGGAGAAGAGGTGGGTTATCAGTTCTATCCCAAAAAATAACAGCTTCCATTTTAGCAAAATTTTCCTTTGCAAGAACAAATATGAGACTGTAAAGAGCTTGTAAAAAACAGAAAGATAATTTATACCCATCCTGAGTTAGAAAAGCAGCACTCAGCCCCTAAACTATTCCCTCCTTCATGTCCGGCAGAATCCTGTGGAATATAGACAGGGCTGAGGGTGGAGGCCTTGCTCATGTTGATAAGGTGTGAATCAGAGAGAGACAGCACAACTTTATACTGCACTCTCAGAGGAAATGCTCAGGGAAAAAAACCCCAACTTGTTCTTTAGTGTAGCCAAGCTCCTATCAGCAAAGCAGGGCTTGTCTGATGAGTTTGCCTTCTGTCCCCATAAGGCTGTGCCTGTGCCCTGGGTGAGCAGTCCTGCTGCTTGCTCTTGCGTAGTGAGGTGGGTTGAGGTTGGAAATGTTTTTCCTGATGGTAGGATATGAACCAGGAATATTGATTTAAATGGGCTGGAGGCTCCTGCACACTTTTGTGACTCGGTTGCTGGTGCAGATTTGAGCAGGGAGCTGTTGAGACAGAAAACCTACAGGGAGTGACTTGGAAGTCATGCCTGGATGTGCTTTTACTGTATACTCAATACTTTTGTGCAGACTTTTAAGAATATAAACTCAAAACATTTCCCACATGAGGAAAACCTTTGTAGAATGTTACCCTGGTTAATGCTTGGCTCAGATAGAAACCTCTAACTTGTTTCAGGTGTGTCATGGGACTTCTAGTAACCTCGAGGTGTTTGCTTTTTATGGCTCTCAAAATCAAGTACTACCAGAAGCACGTCACCTGCGGAATAAAACTGGGGCAATGGTTCACTACTGACTTAACACAGGATTTGTCTGTGCTGCTTACTTCCTGCAGCACTCATCAGTGGCTGTTTCCACTGAAACCCACTGGCATGAATGTATGCATGGTTAGATCATCTTGGTCACAGCTGGAAGCATTGCAGTTTAGGGCTAATGAAGCTCTTGGACTTTGTCATCACTGGAACTTCTGTGCAAATTGCTAGTTGTTGTAATGCCAGCAGAGATGGTGTTGCTTCCCTGGGCTGGTATAAAGACTTGCTTTGAGAGGGAATGGAGATGATGCACATGGCTAGGGAAAACCTTGAGCTCTTGCCACTGAGGCAGCAAAAGTATATGGAGGGCTGAGAGGAGGATTTGATCCATGTAGCTCCTACTGAAGAAACTGGCTCTCTGGGAACACGGGGAAACCCAGTAGTTATTGCAGTCAGCCTTGGATTGCCTGGAGAAGTGGCATAATCCAGACCAAGCAGACACTTGCACAACAGACAAAAGTAAAACAGGTTATAAGGACTATGTAGCAAAGATGCAGTGGAGCTGAGGTCATGGAGTCTGTTGCCACGTGGCAATGCACAGCAAAGTCAGGTCTGGAGGCACTGCCCTGTTCAAGCAGGGCACTGCTGCTTGGACATTGTCTTTAGCAGATGGAGGGCTGCATGGCAAAGATGGTGGGGCTGAGCTGAAGGCATCTTGCTACATCCCAGAGAGTCTGCCCATGAGTGATTGACAGGAATATAGCGCACAGGCTTTGGAACAAGAAGTCGTGTTGAGGCCACTGGAAAAAAAGATGGTTTTAAAATCATTATTTGAGGGAGTGAAATGGCTTCTTTTCAGGAGATGTCAGGTCTTGATGGTAAGAGATCAAGACTGAACTCCAGGTCTAAGTCTGTGCTGTGCCTTCAAGACTGCTGCATGTGTTAAGGTCACCGCAGCTCAGGGAACTTCTTCTCCTTTCCTCCCAATGCGGGAGAGGACACCTGCTTGAGGATTTAGCAGCTCAAGTGTGAAGCATGGGTAACTTTCTCTTTGCTTGGAAGATGGGCATTGTGGTGTTTTGGATATTCTGGACTGCCTGCTCTTTCAATTTAAAGATATGCCCTGCATTCCTGCTTGAACTCTGGATGACAGAGCTTACTGTGGTGTTCAGCTGGTTTCAGTAAAATATTTGCAGCACAAGGATGGAATTGATTTCTCTCTGACGTTTTCTTCTCCCCTTCGGCTAAATGGGTCAGCCTGACCCCAAATCATTCTGAAAGACAAGGTGGTTTTTGAAATATCTGATAGGTAGTGAGGAAAAGCTGCCAGACCTTGCTTCATCCTTGATCTGAAATGAAAAGTACAAGGCTGTTCTGCTCCCCAGAGAGGAGAGCGCATCTACAGGAAGTATGTGCCTGCCATTTCTAAATCTCAGGGACATGTTCTGACTTAAAAACATCTACACAATGAGATGAGATGGTTTAGTGTGTTTATATCTGCTAAAAGATAAAACCAAGGCAAAAATCTGCTGATGTGCATTATAGGAGAGTTGTTTGAGACAATTAGTAAAAGTTCAAGGCTTAAGTGTTTGACTACAGCAGATACCGTTTTCTATCTAAATTAAAGCTACTACAGGGATCTTGGACATAACATTGAGTGCCAAGGAATACAGAGCAAAGGGAGGAAAATAATCTCAGGTTGGTTTGTGCAAACATACAGTTAAGAACAGGAACAAAGGTCTGGGCATGGTTATGTCAACACGTTTTGTATATTAAAACACAGCTTCTTATTTTTCAATAGCACTGCATAATGACATACAAGCTTGTTAAAGCTGCAGCTTCTCTTTGGCGGTGTTATCTTTGTGCTGTCAGTGCCTGAAGCCCCCACCATGGGTCAAAGCCCTGTAAAACCAAGTGCTGGTCAGCGAGAAGCCTGCCCTGTTTTAAATGGTTTACAGATGATGGAGGAAGATGTAATTTTTTTCCATTCTGTAGCTAAAAATGCAGGGTGCCTCAATAAACCTTCCAGGTGCCTGTCTACTGTTCCTGTGTTAGGTTTAAGTGCTTCCCCTCCTGGTGTTGCTTAAATCGAGCTAGTTACCTTCTGTTTTCTTTTGGCTCTCCTTTTTCTTGTCCCTTGTCTTCTAGCTCTCCTTTCCACGCTCCCCGCACAGCGCGGGGCTCGCTGGGAGCACGCGGGTTCCTCTGGGGGCCGAATCGCGGGGGCTTCAGTGCGAATGACCCCTTGAGGCGAAGTAAGAGGGCACAACCACATTGGTGCGGTTTTGGATCCCTGCCCGCAACTGCGGTTTAAGGGCTCTCCTTCATGCATTTCCCTGCATTTTGACATAGAAATCTCCTGAATTCTTTTTCATAATTTAGAATTATCTGGATCGGTGCCGGTGCGGGCGGAGCCGTCCTCGCCTCCTCACGGGATCCGTGCGGGGTGAGTTCGCTCTTTATTCACCCTCAGGGACTCCCGCTGCCGGGAACTCCGTGCAGCTGCTGTGTGTGTGTGTGTTTGTTTAATGACTCTTCCCTTTTTGGAGCCTCGGCCACAGCTGCGCTTCGCCTCCCTCCCCTCTTGTTCCGCCGATGCCAGGGCAGCGCCGGCCCAGGGTGAAGCAACCGCTCCCGCGTAGCCCCGCGCTCAGGGTATTCGAACGGCAGCCCCGCCCGGTCGCGCGCAGCCGCAGCCCCACCTGGCAACAGGCGGGGCTGGGCTCCCATTGGCGGAGGGAGTGGACCAAGCGCTTCGATTGGCTGAAGCGGAGGTGGGGGTCAGAGGGTGTGACGGGACGTAGAGGAGCTGCCGCCATTTTGTGAGAGAGATAGGGGGCAGCGGCTGAGATTGCTGCGGGGTCTGGGCTGAGCTCTGGGGAGGGGGGTTTGTCGGGCAGTGACGGCAGGGCCGGTTCCGAAGGGCCCGTGCGTGCGTGCGTGCGTGCGTGTCCGTGCTTCGGGCGAGCGGGGTGGACAGAAGTCGGTAAGGGCCGGGCGCCGCCATGTTGCGCTGCCGGGCGGCCGCGCCGTGGCGACGCGGGGACCGGGCGAGCGGGCGGAAGGAGAGGGGGCCGGGACTCGGCCCTTCGCTCCGGTCACAGCAGGACGGGAGTGGGGTTGGAGACGGGCGGTTCCTGTGGGGAGTCGGGGACTCTTGAGTGCGCCGCGGGTTCCGGCGGTGGGGGGCGGACCTGGCGCAGCGAGGACGCTGCGCGCTGCGCATGGGGCGAGCGAGGGGCGGGAAAGGGACTGCTTTGCTGGAGGCCATGAGAGAGCGGCGGCTGCGGCCCTGCCGTGGCGCTGCCGGAGGGTGGGGCGGGAGTGCCTCCCGGGCTGCCTGCGATGGTCGGGGTCGTGCGGTGCATCCCGTCCCGGTCGGGCAGCGCTGGGGGGGCTCCCCAGAGGGTCGGGGAGATTACTTTGTGCTCGGGAGGGGCGCGCTGGAGCGCTCCATTCGTAAGAGTCTGTCCTAAAGTATTTTTCTTTTGTATTTGAGTTTTTCTATTACATTAAAAGGTTCTTGCTTGCCTCTTCCCAACTAAAGTAATTATTAAGGGATAGGTATAGCATGATAAACAATGCTGTTCTCTGAAATGCCAAGTATTGGGGTGAAGTTTATATACGATAAATACTGCCTTTTTTTAGTTTTATGTATATTGTCATCTTTAACAAACGAGACACAACTGATGAATTCTCTGAATTGTTTCAGTGTTGTTTGATATATATATATCTCTATGTAAAATTTGAAAGGGAAACATTGTTTTCTTAGTCTGAGTTCTGACTTCGTTCTCATTTGTGCAGTGAGACTTCTCCCTTTGAGCTTCTGTGCCGAGACTCCGATGTTGGGCTCGGCTTCCTGGCTGAACACAGCAGATCAGCCCATGAAAACTTGTGTTCGTAGTCCAAGGAAGGAGTCTAGCGAAAGGCACCACCTACTCTTTCAGGCTTGGAAGCAAGAAAGGGGACAAGAGTTGCAGAGTGCGGAATCTGAGAAGACAACTGAAAGGTAAATGGGAGTGGGAGAGGAATAGTATTTTGGGAGCAAAGTCTCTCATGTTCTCCAGTAACACTTTCTGCTGAGGAGAAAAGAAGCGGGGCAGTCAGTAGGCGAGCTGCTTGGGGACCAGCGCTTTCAGAACAAGGGAGAGGAAGCTGTGGGGATAGAGTGCAGTTCCTGAAGGTTGGTCTGGCATACAGTGAGGTGGCCACCATCAGCAGCAGAATTGCTGAGCCACTGCAGAATGTCTCAGCCAAGTTTTTGGGTGTTACTGCAGTGTTGTCCAATAAAGGAGAAAACCCCTTGCTATCAGTTTATGAAGTTTTGGTGAGATTGATTTCAAGTCCCCTTGCTTGGAATCCAAACATTCTCTGAAATATTTCTGGTTTAAAAAAAATAATAGTAATGAAACTCCATTGTCTTCTTCCCTGTTTTTACAGGTGACATTTAAGTTGAAGATGGGTGGTGGAGAAAGGTTCAACATTGCAGTTCCCCAGTCTAGAAATACCACCAAGAGCCATCAACAACTTAAAATCCGTCAGAAAAAGAAGGACCAGAATTCGCAGGTGAAGATCTGTATGAAAAAGGAAAGAGGGCATGGATGCAACTCATCATCCAGCGCATGGCAGGCCATGCAAAAAGGGGGAAAGAACAATGTTCATTTCCCCAATAATCAAAATTGGAGTCCTGCTTTGTCGAATCACAAGCTGTTGTTCACACCTCAAACCAATCAGAACTATGCTGGAGCAAAGTTCAGTGAGCCACCATCACCCAGTGTTCTTCCTAAGCCACCCAGCCACTGGGTACCAGTTTCTTTCAAACCCTCTGATAAAGAAATAATGACATTTCAGCTTAAAACATTACTTAAAGTCCAGGCTTGAGATGTAATTTTTCATATTTTTAAAGTTATTTAAATTTACAGAGTTTCAAATTTGAGAATCTTCATTCCTGACCCCAGATGCACCGAACTAGATGTTCTTGCTGCACGTAGTCAGTCACTTGGAAGAGAGAGGGTGGAAGTTTACATTCGCTTAAGCTTTACCTCAGAAGTTGTGTGCTGTGTTCACTGTGAAGTAGGTATTTTCTCTATAATTGATATCATCAAATCCTAAGCAGTCACCATTTATTTTATTTATTTTAAGAGTAAATGGGACTGCTGTACAATTTGAATGACGTTTTGGTATGGCCTTAGAAAACCAGCTTTTACCTAACTTAATGCAGGATTAACTGGAAAAAAAAACGCACTGAAAGCTGTGACTGGGGGCTGCTGAGCAGCCCGGTGTGTGATTAGCTGGTCAATCAGAACTCCACAGAGCAGATGTGCTGGGCAGGGAGGCTCTGCCTTGGCTGCAGCAGAGAGGATTCTCTCTTCATGTCCAGGAACCTGATGCGGTGCTGGTGGAAGAGCATTTGAGGCCTGAGACTGAAATGGAGATGGCAGAGAAGTTCTGGTGGGTGTTGAGCAGACAAAGAACCTATCAGGCAGCTCTAGAACTGCCTCTCCCCAGTGGCAGCAGTCCTCACTGGGATCTTGGCAAGCCTGCCTGTGCCAGCGAATGGCAATAAGTTGCCAGATGGCTGCCGAAACCAACCAAAATCCTGTGTATTCCAGTTGCACTGATGAGTTCTGAAACATTTTTGTATTGGCTGTTAGAATTGCACAGAGGTGGAGTGGTTTATTGGCTGCTTTGAAATTCACACCCCTGCAATAACAGCCTCCAGTTGCAGCAGCTCAGGGTGGGGCTTAAAGTCTGGGGAAGACAGAGCCATGTAAATAAATGTAAAACTTTGTAGCATATGTAAATTTGTGCTGGGCTTTCCCACACAAGCATTTTTAGTACAAAACTGCTGAATGTAAGTGACCATGTTGAGTACGTGGCTGGATTTAGAAAAACGTATTTTGTTTAGGAAAAAAACAAAGACATTTGTGGCTGTGCCCTTGCACTTCAGACAGTGAAGCAGCATTCCACTTGGTTTTAAGCTCATTCTTATAGTAAACTCTGTGCAAAAGGGGATTATTTAGAATTTTTTTGATGAAAAAAAAAACAACTTAAAGATGCTTTAGTCACAGATGCTGATATTCCGGATGTGCAGGAGAGGAACACATTTGATGATAGAAAAACAAAGGATTTCAAACAAATCCCAGTGGATGTTTCACAAATAGAAGTGGCCAAGTTTGGGTGATGTTTCTCTATTGTCAGTGCTCCTGTTTCTGAAATCAATCTATGCTGTCCCAGTGTTTGGTAAAATACAGTTGTCCCCAGCGCAGGGCCAGGGCAGCTGCCAGGGTGCATCCGGCAGCACTGAGCCAGTTCAGTCGATTTTGGAACGGAATCTAGTTCTCTCAAGTAAGTGATGGCTAAAGAGGGGCTTGAAATTGAGAGCTGGGTTTGCAGGTTGTGAGATGTTCTGAGATGTCTCTGTTCAGAATGTGTGGGCAGCTGGTTTAATGTTTAACAGATGAACTGCTCCAAACTGGATAGAACATGCAGGCTGTGCACATCCAGTCCACCGCCCTGGAACCTCCCCTGCAAGTGGGCTGTTACCCCGTTACTGTTGTGTGTGCACAGTGACAGACTGCAATGGCCAGAGTGTATGTACCAACTGGAAACAACACATAACCAAATAAACTACTTTCCACCCCATAACAGTACCTTTTTATTTTGAGACAGTAATGGAAAAGTAGGATTATGTCATTGTGGCAGCTCTGGGGGTTCTATGGTGCTGGGCCACTTCAGAATGACAATTACTGTGTTTAAATGCCCCTTTTTGTACCCTGAGCTGGAAGGAACGCAGATCGAGGTGGCTGCAAAGTGTATGGCTCAGCCTGAGCAGCCAGGCCTGTGTTCTGTACCTTTTCAGAAAGAGCTGGACATCGTGTTGCCACAAGAGAGTTTCTTCACACAGCCCGCTCTGCCGTGGACAGCTGAAACTCAACACTAATGCTGCTGTAAAACCCAAGCAGGCCTGCAAGAGGGCTGCAGCTCTGCCCAGGGAAGTGGGACAGGGAGCGAAGCGACTGGTCTGGGAGATGCAGCTCTGGCTCAGCCATGATCGTGTTCTGCCGCTGGCACCAGGGACCTTCTGGGGCAGTCAGTGCTTGGCCATCCAGCTCCCATCAGACTACAGTAGCATTAATTAAGTCAGAAGGTGCTCTCAAGTTATAGTCAAAACTTGTACATTTTATTCCCAATTCACAGGGTTATTTGCACAGATGGAACACAAAACTCAAGAAGAAAGGATGTGTATGAATAAAACATTACCATTTTTTGATCAAACACACTACAGGGTACAGAGTCTTCCCTTCCTAGAATAGTCATGAATAAGAGCATCTTCAGACAAATACCATAGCAATGGACTACAGACTTTAGCAAGTTACAAGGTAAATGGAGAAACCCAGCAATTATTAATGGGTGATTATGTCCTAAAAATGTGTAAATTTATCCCTTGATACTTTTCGAAACGTTCATCTGCAACAGCCCTGTCAAAACTTCAGCAGCAGCGCTGCAATGGGTCAGTGTCAGCCCAACTGCCCTTCTCTGAACGTGCTTCAAGCTGTTGCCCCAGACTGAACAGTAAGGAAAAAAAAAAAAGCTCTTTCAAAGAGAGCTTGAAGTAACATTGAAATTGAAAATTTCCACTTTGAATAAAGCCATTGTACTGTACATTTAAACATCTGTAAAAGACACAGAAAGGATAACATTGAGCTTTCAGAGACCAGTCTATTGTAGTCCCTAATATAAACACCCAGCTACTTAACCACTAAATTTAAGATTTTTAATTATCAGTTGGGTGCATGGACTTTTGGTGAAAAAGAAGTTCCAATAGAGCCTTCTATTACTGCTGAGAAACCAATTCGCTGCAGGTATTTTAGGGCACAGCTGTTAACTTTCAGCAGAATTTTTACACACTACTTCCAAGTCTACAAATTTTGCAGGAATGACAAATTAGTATATACCACAGAAAAACAGAATTCCCACCATTCTTGAGACTCCAAAAGAAAGATGCCTATACATGATCTTTTGTAGCCTGCGTTATGTCCTTGCATTCCAGCTGTGCACACCCTGCAGGCAGTTTGCACAAGACAGGCCCCTGCTGTTTTTAGAGCAGACTGGGACCCCTGCACCAAGGGAGATGTTATCTAGATGGGCTGTGGCTGGACTCGCACGAATGCGTCAACATTCCCTGCCCTTTTGGCCACATCCTGCTAACTTGTCCCCAACTGAAAGGCCCACAGAACAGCTTCTTCACAATTTTTCCATGGGAGCAAGAACTAGGACAACATCTTTATTCATGCACTCTTGAAACATCGTGGGTTTGTGTTCGGCTTTTCTGGCTTGTTCATATACACAAGTCAAGTCAAAGTTTAGTCCTACCTCTGGGAGAGAAAGAAAGAACCATCAGAACTGGCAGATACTGCATCACACTTGCAATGAACTGGATTTTCAAAACAAAAAACACTTTAAACTGTGCTATACATCAACGTCGAGGAACACAACACAAGGACATGCGGACATGATAGCTCAGGGGTGGTCCCTGCAACCCTGCAGTCTCACATCACAACCACAGCCCTGCACAGGGACATTCCTTCCCTTGTCCCCACCCACACAGCTGTGACTCTGGCTGGACTGGTGAGAGCATTAATTACAACAGCCCCTTGCAGGCTGTCGGCAGGAACACAGCCCCTTCCCACCACACAGCCAGGGACTGCCCCTCAACAGGACTTTACCTGCAAGGCTGTGTTCTTTAAGCAAGCTGAAAATGGGTGGTGTTTCTGCTTTTTTTATCATCATACGAAGGGAAAAAGTGGAGTTGTCAAAGCAATTCAGTGTTTTTCAGAGCTGTTTTCATTCAGTGGCAATAAGAACCACCAGTTTTAAATACAAGTGCCAAAAGGCAGCTCAAATCCTGACCATCATCAGCAGTTTTACCACCTTCTAGAGAACCCTTGCTGGCACAATTTTTGATAGAGCTAATACAAATCGATAAGGTAATACTAGAAATTTGGTTCTATACAAATTTTCAATTGCTGATTTTAAGCAGTTGATAACCTGGCTAATAATATCTGAATTATGATTATAGGGAAGTCTATCCAGCAATAATGACAGTTAATGAAAAAGAAATGTCAACAGATTAGAGAAAAAGATACGCTTATCATGCTGCTTTTGTTCAGTCCCCTTTTAGAATGTAAAATGACATTTGTTTGGATATTAAATGAAAAATTCCTGACTTGACTGAAATACCACAGTAAGGACTTTACTCGGTAAGGGGTGCATAGCTCTACTCCTAACCATGCTCTGGAGTCTAATTCTAAAGCTACAATAATTCCAGTGGATCAGTATTTCCTTCATTTTTTTTATTACAGCATGTTTGCTAAATTTACAGCAAGCAGAAAATAAGCTAGGTCTTTAGTTATTTTGATCAAAACATTGATGTTTTAAAGGTAGTACACAATATTTGTTAAAAAGAACATATAAAAATACCTTTTTAGAAGCTCTATAAGAAAGGAAATACAAAGTTTAATCCCACAACTTTCCTCTGCTTAGAGCTGCACGCTACTGCTACAGTTTTAAATAGACTTTTTGCTGTTTTTAAACTATACATCCAGGAAAGTCTACAAAATTAAAGGAACGTGCATATAAATGATTGCATAGCAGAACATGAACATTAACTGCAAACAGTAAAGAAAAGGTTAGAAATACTATCAAATGTACAAAGATTCTAGGATCAACCTCCTAAGCACGTTCTGCTGCCAATATTTAAAAGCCATCTGCATTTTATCAAAGGTCCTGCTGAAAACACTAAAGCCAAAACGTAAAACATTTCTCTAAAAAGGAACTTTTTGAAATCAATGTCTCTATATGCTACTACATAGGACAGTGAGGAACACTGAGTGTTTGATGCTGGCTTTGGAAGGCAAAACCAAAAAACAATGCCAAAAGCCATTTTCATAACAAAGTATCCTGCCTTCTAGAGAAATACTGGTAAGATTACACACTGGTTTTGTTATTTTTCACATTCAATTTACTAAATATACTGTATTAGTGATAACTAAATAGTTAGAGATGCAGCTCTTGTTCATATCCAACTTCAAACATTTGTTCATAAGTAAAACGGAATCTTGTAACCAAACTACCATCTGTTTTGAGGAAGAAGTGATCCAGACTTGCTTGACCGAGACTTTTTGACATGTAAAAGCAAGTCTTTGTTACTCAGGAAGAGACATGGCTACAGTTTTATATCTATGAATACACCAACTAACCACAGGAGTCATTGGCATAAAAGTTTAGTTCTTATACACTGTACACACACAACTCGAAACAATCTACTTGTACCTAACAGCAGGAAAACTAAGCAATTTTATGGTTAACTGTTCACTAAAATTTAGAATAGATACAAAACCTGCGTAAAATGTACACATAACCTAATATTTAGTTGCTCTGCCATTTGCTGAAATATGTATTTTCCACTTTGAGGTGTTTTTCCCCTCACATATTCCGAACTAGCAGCCAGGTCAAATGCAGTGATGCCTCTATCCTGACAAGTCACAACACTGCACAATCTTCCAAGACCAACTCTCTCCCCATGTAGTACAAGCAACATTAGTACCATCTCGCCGGATGGCAAGATAAAGAGAAATCTCAACACTCTCCCTCCACAGAACTCCATTTACCAACCTACTTGTGTCAGTGGGCATGCAGAACACAGAAACCTGCCTTGGAACAAGGGAAACATAGAACTGCTGGTCTGCATTTCACAGCAGTCAGTACTGTGCTACAGCTGTCCAGTTCTCTGCTGCATCAAAAAGTTTAGCGTTAAAGAAAAAGCTAAACAAGTGTTTTAACTGTTCAGCACAAACTGGTATCACTCTCTCTACAGGTGTGACATTTTTAATAGGACAATGTTGCAAGTTACGATCAATCAAGTCATCACCAATATCTAAGCATTAAAAATGCAAATCTTTACAAAAATATACATAGAGACACCACAACCAAATCAGAGCTGCCCATGACATTTAACCAAGTGGACGTTCTCTCTCTCTCTCTCTGTGTTTCTTGCTCTCAGTGGCTTCTCAACACTGCTTTAAATTTAACCATTGTTGGCTACAGGGAAAACTGACAAAGAAAATATTTTTAGCACTGTTGCAACATCATATTCCTGATAATTTAAGTAAACTGAACTGTGTGTAAATGAATCTTACATGCCTAAAACCAATGTGGATACACTGTTAGTGGCCACTGGACTTGGGACTAGTCCATGACCTTGATCTGGATTTTGACCTAGATCTAGAATGTGATCTTGACTGTGATTTGGATCTAGCTGGTTCTTTTTTTCTCGACTCCTTTTCATATCTTGAGCTGGACTTATAGTGTGTTTTAGGATCTGTTTTAGAGGTGCCTCTAGATTTGGTGTGAGATGCAGACCTAGACCGTGATTTAGCCTTCATTTCTTTCTTGGGCTGTGACTTGGATCGTGATCTTGAATTGGACTTAGATCTTGAAAAAGATCGATTGCGGTGTTTGAACCTATCAGAATAAAGGGGAGAGAGGAGATTTGAATGTAAAAACACTATTCTTAGACATCTAGTACATTAAAAATTGTTTACCATTTTTTTGCAGGAGAAACTTTTTTAACACCTATAGTTAAAGGAATACAGTGATCTAGTTTTCAATTTAAAAGCAGTAAAAAAGTATTTTACCTATCATTGTCCGAATGGCTTCTGCTACGACGAGGTCTTCCAGCAGGTCTACTGCTAAAAAGGTACATCAGAAAAAGTAAATGGTGACAAATACCTAATATATGTACACAAACACTTAATAAATTATTAGGTTGTGCATTTGGTTTTAGTTATTCTCAAAGTACAGAATCGTTTCACACAATATTTCTGATTTGATGTAGTATGCACGATACATAAGTCCCACCAGTAATCACGAAGTGAGCCTAGAAAAATATTATTCAAAATTTTAGCTCTTAAATAGTGTGGTTTATCCTCCAACAGACTGTGCAGTAGAAGACAAACACACGCTACACTTACTTTCTGGGACTGTATGATCTTCTGTAGTTGTAATCAAAAGAGCGACTTCTAGATCGTCTCCTTTCATAACTCCGACTTCTAGATCGTCTGTATCTGTCATAGTCATCATAACGAGAAGAACTGTATAGGTTTCTCCCTTCCTTGGCTTTCATTTGATTTGGTGCTGTAAAAATTTGCAATATTTAACATTATGCATTAAAGAAGATGCCCTACTTTCCCTTTAGTGACACTACTGATCCATAAATTGGGCATTTAGCAGAAAGCCTAATACATGATTCTAGCAGACAAGTTTATGAAAAGGACAGATGAGAGACTGCTCTATGCCACCTGCTTTTTGTTGCTTTAGCCACTGGACAAAAGTTAATGCAGCCTTGTGGGCATTACAGATCTAGGAAAATAATAATAAAAAAACAACCCACCAAAAATGGTTAGAAAGAACTGATTTTCCATAAAACCAGAGCACAGAGCTGGCTAGGGTGATCCCAAGCCACCTGGAAACTGGTGGCAGATGAAACCTATGACTGAAACGTTCTAACATTCCTGAACTCACCCAAAAGGTGAAAGCTAGCAGGGAATTAGTTAAAACATCCATTTTCTTGACTAGACAGCACCATGCATTACATCTGATCCACAGTCATCTTTCATGATTAAAAAAGCTTAACACAGAAGCAGCAATGAAGGCCACACAAAGAAAAGTTCGATTCTAAAGTACCTCCTTGCCAGTACAACAATCCACATTCACCCTGTACCTTAGTCATTAAAATAATTAAGAAGAATTAAATCAGTCTTCTGCTGTATTTTCTTTAAGCAGCACAGCTGTCCTTCCTTTGTATTAAATCCCATTCTCATTCAAAAACAAAGACTATGCTAAAGTATTTTACATATATCCTGCTGTAATGAGCACTATGCTAAACAGCTACAATTTTTGTATGCTACGTGCTGCTGCTTACAACACTAAGGTAGATTTAATTAATCTTTGTTCAGAAACTTAGAAGAAATGCCCGTGTTTATACACAGGACAGAAGCTTGTCCTTCAGAGCGTATTATTTCCATTAACTGCAATAAAAGCTGAATGCCTGCATTAGAGGGAAACCTGGACACTCAAGTCATTTCTTTGATAGCTTTAACTGAAAGATCTTTGAGGCATTTTTATTCCCAAGCTGCACATAAATACTACAGCCCTGTTTAAGAGCAGCAAGTATAGATTAGGTTTACCAACAGCACATTATATAGTATCTGTATCTCTCTCTATAGTGAATAGGGAATGTGAGTAACAGATGGAAAGGATTTAAGTTGTCATTATAATTATCTGTTCAGAAAACAAGACTTCTGTTCCACACTGAACTGAGATACCTTGAAATTTACTTTTTCCCTGAAGCCAAATGAAAACAAAGATGTTACCTCAATCTTGGAAACTGGACTATGCTGGGAAATGTCAACATAGAATCACTAATACGCTTCAACATGACATAAACATTGCAATACATTGAAAACGGGTTGCTCATTTTGACAAGGAGAGCTTCCAACAGTGTTTCCACACAGAAACCTCTCTAAAATGTTCAGCCAGCAGAAAGAATCAGATTGTGGTAATGACCATTACACTTAGTTGTCTGTTTCTAATTAAAATGAGTCATTAATAGGTAGTGGATTAAATGCAGAACATCCACATACTATTTATATACACTTAAGAACACATCACAACAATTAATAGCACATGTAACGTGGCTTGGCAATAAACATTAAGGCTAAAATCATAGTCTGATGAAAGGCAAGGCACTTACTCTTCCGATCCCCCTGTGCAAACTGGATTTCTATTTGCCGACCACAAATCCACTTTCGATCCAAATTATGGAGAGCATCTTCTGCATCACGGACATCTTCAAATGTGGTTAGTGTTAAGGTTCTTGGGAATTTGAATAGTTTAGAGATTTGGCATTTAAAATGAAAAAAAAAAAATTTTTTTTAAAATTTCCATTGTTTTCCAATTTTACTTTTTTTTGTTTTGAGATTTTTAAAAATTTTTTTGGTCATGCTACAGTACACACTAAATTAATTTTTTATTAACGACCAGCTGAGAACTACAATAAAATTAAATTCTCACAATATGACCAGGAACTTATCCATCAGTAGCAGTTGCTGTGCAATACTGTAACTTTTCCTTCTCCCACTTGTACTTATGCAAGGAAAAAAAAACAACGGTATCCATTCCAAACCACATTTGTTAATGGTCATTCAGTTTTCTCCACTATATTGACTTTACTAAAGTTAAACTCTCATTCTTAAATTATCTTAGGCACACCAGCAGTGCAAATTAACAGGTGTCGATTAATTTTAGAATGGGGATAATAAAGCTTTCCTTTTTTTCATCAACTGACTTTAAGTTTAAATCATGTTCGCAAGTCTGAGATAGGAGCACACACTAAACCCCTGCACCATCCACCAGGTCAGGGGTTCGGTAACAAAGATGTTACCTGGTTTTAATTCCCGACTGACCACTGTGGTAATTCACACCCCTTCTTCAGCTATTGAGCCTGAAAGAATGAGCTGCCTTTCTCCTTGTAGCAACTCAGTTCATCATCAGCATCATCTATGCAGACACTCAGCTATGGCTTAGTAGTGGACAGGTATGGCTGGACTTGATCTCAGAGGTCTTTTCCAACCAAACAATTCTAATATTCTACCATGTTGCACATATGTATCTTGACAAACCAAGAACCAATGCGCTTTCACTCAAGACCACAGTTACAATAGCACTCACGAGATAAATACTGCGGGTTTTGCCAAGGGACCAAACCAGTATCATTCATCAAAGTTACTGCTTACGTGACAGACAGAAGAAAAACTGTTATTCTGTAGGATACATCAGGTATGACTCCTTTAATCTTGGCCACCATTCAACTTCATCTTGACCTTTAACTCTTTAAGTGCTTGTCAGAAGGACTTGTCATGAGATGCTTGGCCAAAAATGACAGATGGCTTTATCTTTTACTTTGAAAACCAACCTTTTCCCCCTTTTGTGGATAAAGCGAAGCTTTGTCTCCCATTATGGCTTGTCCTTCTTCCAGCTTTTCTTTATTTTTCTTTTCCCAAACTCTCCCTTCTCTTCAAGCCTGATCCTTAAGAGGTCTTTGGCTTGTCTACTTGCCTCAATTGTTGAACTCTACTCTAAAGGTTCTTTCATGCTTTCTCTTTGGGGTCGCCATTACTGTACAGCTTTACACTCTGAGGCAACAACAGAGGACAGTAAATTAGGGGACAATATTAAAGAAAGAAGTTCACCTCATTTTTTATACAGTCTGATTTTGATCAACCAATTCCAGTTTCTATTTGTTAAATTAACAATGAATACCACCCACAGTTTGCTAAGCACAAGTTTACTTACAAATCAGCTATAACAAAAACGTGCTAGACAATTTTAGGTCAGTCAGTGACAGATTTTAATTTAAATAATATAGTATTAATTTCAGTGACATAAGCAAGATTTTATATTACTGGACTTGATTTAAATTTTGCAAAAAGGCAAAGAACAACTGAGAGAAGTTAATCTTCAAAAATAACGAAAAAACCACAATATCAGCAAGACACTTATTAGATACAACACAAAAGTAAACTGCTTTTTTGAGATTTGTTACCTCTTACACAAACTTGAATTTCAAACTTCAACACCCCTCACTAATCAGCCATCTGAAGAAAGGATATTGAACATAAGCAAATCCTCTGGGACGACGAGTGTAGAAGTCAAGTGGAACGTATACATCCACTATAGGCCCATAACGACCAAATTCACGGCGCAAGTCTTCAGACCTGGAACATCACAAATATCTTACATGTTTCTTCACTATTTAAGGAGCTACAGAACATCCACCAAATTAAAAAAAAACAAACCAAAACTAGAATTCACAATCAACATGCCCCACCATCCTCGCAGGAGCATCTGGTGGAGTATGCATACAGCAAACAATTTTTTGGGAAAAAAGTATTGAGCAACACACCAGGCTTTTCTGAAACTCTTGAGGATTAGAACACTTATGGCACACCTTGGCATTTTGATACCAGTGTTCAAAACAGCTCTACAACAGGAGTATGAACTGAGCAGTGACACATAACGGTCAGTTCAGTGCAGGATGTATTATCAAAAGCGGGCAGAGAATGAAAAGAAGGATCTAAGAATTATTTCTATTAAGTACCTCAGGTAACTTGACAATGATTTTGCAACATGCAAACATCAACCAGATCCAAATAAACAGCAGGAAAATGAACCAGTCACACAAACACATTTCCATATAATAATCAATACTCACAACCACATCAAACAGAATGAAACCGGAGTGAGTAACTATTCATGCCCTTAGGATAGCTTTCCCAGGGAGGTAGCTTTAAGACAGGCAAGCACAAAATTGCTGCCAGATCCATAACTATACTTGGAACAACTGCTGTCTCCTCAACAGGGATGTTTCTTACTCACATCAGCTTCTTCGCATGTATTTTTGTGTCATTTGAGGACAATAACTTGTATGAGGAAGACTGATGTAATACCATATTTACGTGGTGTGAAAGATTTACTAGTATTTATTTCTCATCAACTGGTAAAGAATCTACAGTGCAGCTGATCAATGACAACAGAAGGGAACTACGACAACCAACATCAAGATCTCACACTGAAACCACCCACAAGAAGAACAGCCCACCTAATCACAGGCTTACAGTGGAAGCCTCTGTAGGATCCACATTATTTATAAAAGTTTGGAAGCAATAGTCCTCCCTGACTGCTCTTACAGTAAAATAAACTACTGGAAAGAGGAGAGAAGATGCACTGTGAAAAATAAGACCCCAATAACTTTCTTAAATCATTCCATTCTGCCCATATTTACCATTATTTGCTGAACAACATTGGTGCAAGCTGCACAGACAGCAAGTCCGAAAGCTCATGCCCACATTTTATACAACTGGACCTTGCAGGGACTTCCAAACAAACCCTACAACAATCAACAACAGGAGTGCTCTACCTCACACGTGCGTTCTACAATGATGAACTCTATACGCGTTCCACAATGGACAAACAAAAGAGACACGAGAAACTGCAGAAGAGAAACGAAGAAATCTAGGACTTCACTAAAAGCATTCGAGCAACAAATAAGAACCTGCGCGGTACATATATTTTAATTCTTTTAATTCCCCGTGAAAGTTTATTCCCCAGCGGACGGGCATATTTACCCTTAGGGAGTGTTGCTACGATACAATTACTGTGGAGAAAGAGCGTTGTTACTCTCATTCTGCACCGCGAGCCCGAAGAGGCCGCGATTCGCAGCAACTGGCGCAACAGCGTCCCGCCCGAGCTGGCCGGCAACCCCGGCGCTAACGGACCCGGCCACGCCGCGAATTCCGGGGACACCCACAGCCACCGCTCGTTCCGCGGCTCCCGCCGTGCTCGGGGAGCGCCCTCCGCCCCGGCTGCAGGCGCCGCGCGCTCTTCCAGAGCAGCTTTGTTCCCTCTGGGTGCTGCTTTCACACCGATCCTCGTCGAGCGGACGGGACTGAGCGGCGCCGCGAGTAGGGGAGAAGGGAGCGGGAAGGCGGGACGGGAGGGAGGCGGGAGGCTAGGCCAGGGGGAGGCACAACGAGGCCGGAGGGAGCCACAGTCAGGGCGCCCCCCCCCAGCCCGCGGCCTAGCGAATCCGCCAAAGCCCGCGTGGCCCCGCGCCCCCACTCACCGAGTGTCGTCGGCCACGTTCCGCACGAAGAGCGAGGTGTTGGGCGGACGCAGGTAGCGGGACATGATGACGGCGGCGGAGCGAGTGGCGGCCCGGGCGCTGCGGGAGCCGTGCGGGAGCGACCCTGGAGCTGCGCGCCCGCCGCCTCTCGCGAGATTCGCGCGGCGCTTCCGGCGCGGGGGGGGGGCGCAGACGGCGGCGCCAGCGCCGACCCTGCCCTCACTGCGCACGCGCCCTCTCTGCGCCGGGGACCGGCGCGTGCGCAGAGTGCTCCCGCGCACCGCCACGCGCGGCCCGACTGGGAATGTCCCCCGCCCCCTGGTGCCAGCCGCGCACGCGCGCAGCTCTGCTCCGCGCGCGCCAGGTTTTCCCGCCGAAAGAGGGTGAGGGGGGGTTCTGTGTGGAAATGTGTAGGATTAGTGTGGTGTTAGTGTGTCATGTCTGCAATCTGCAACTGCAGTCGCCTCTGTGTACCTCTTGTCCTCTGCCGAGGCTGTGTTCTGTAGTGTCTTGTCGTGTGGTTGCCAGCGGTTACTGGGCAGCTTCCGAATAGAACTATTTCGAGCTGTTTTGTGGCTTTAAAGCAGCCTTCTCCCTGAGTTTTACCGGTGTTTGGGTTTCTGTTCTCTTGATCTTGTTTATGTGTAGCTCGCATGGGATTTAATTTAGCCCGCAGAAGCGCAGTTTGCATTAGGACTGCCCGGGCAACTAAATGAACACAGTGTTTCTTGCACGGTTACGCCAGTGATGCTCCCGCTGAGGACAGCCTTGTCTCAGATAAGAACACACATCCCAGAGTGCTTATGTCGTCTTGTAAATGTTATTAACTAAAGCAGACTTCCTCCCTCCCAAACTACTTTTCTCCTAGCATAGCAAGATATGGACTTAGCGCTCTTTATTGGTTTAAAAGGTCCCCGTGAGGGTGTTAAATGGCAGAAACAGTCCAGTAAGGTATTTCAGGGAGGTCTTACACCCAAGACGAGTTCTAACACGTCAGTGGTGACTTAACTGTGAAATAGGACTGCTAATATAATAGTAGGATCTAATCAGAAGTGAACAGAGGAGTGGTTATGAGTTTAGGTCGTGTGCAGTTTTATGCTTTGGTAGAAATGCGTGAACAGAAATAGCATGGTGTACTTGAGCTTCGCAAACTGTGACAGGCAGATATTGGGAGTACATTGTGAACTGGAAGAACATTTAATTCCATTTGCTCTTGTGGTGCCTCATTTTTGCTTAATTATACTTTTGTATGCTTCAGTTTAAGAGCAGTCTTTCCTGTTATTGCTTTGTAATTGTTTATGGCTTTTATGTATGTGGGGAGTATTTAAAAGTATTCAGGGAAATCACGGTCTTTTAATAATGGAGAGTGATGTGTATGTGAAAGGAGGGTAGAAATCATTATGTTCTGTACTGTTTCTTCAGATAGCAAAGGTCACACCTTGTGGAAACTGCACTTTATTTTAGGTATATAAAGACGTTGCAAAGGTGATATGTCTTTAAACTCTCTTGCTTCTTCTGATAAGCGTTGCTCCACCAACCGTCATAGTCTGTAGAAGGCAAAAGTGCGTAACTTGTTTTTCACAAAGAGTTTAAGATATCTCTTTTTAGCTAAGTGACCAGAAGTTTCTGTAATTCGTGTATAAATCCATCTTATGCCACAGGAAAATGAATTTACAGTACTTACCTATGAATGCTTGTAATTTACATACTAATTTTTTTTTTATAGAACCAGTTCTGAAGATGGAAAATCTAAATCTAGATGCCATTCTTAACTACATTTTATCGCTCTGTTTTAAGAAGTATCATAGATACTGCGAGAAAGATTTGCTCGCTGTAATAGAAATTCACTATCCCAAATAGTAACAGATTCTTTTGTCTGGTATTTTGCTCACTTAATGTTCACAAAATAGTTTGAGGTACTCAAAGTGGTCTTTGGAAATTGTATGTCCAAAATGTATAACTTAATGTTTGTTAGCTGTCATTCTTGTAGTAGTCTTTTCCCAAGTGGACACTTGGAAGCCCAGTGAGCTTAAGTCTACAGAGAAAACCTCTTTGTACCAAACAATTGAGAACTAATAACAGAACTTAGGAGGATTGTAGGTGGAACAAGTGCGTTGTATATTTACAAATTTGACTCAGCCTTTACTTTCTTTTCAGAGCCAATGCTGAGGATGGAAGCACTGCTCTATTTTAGAGCTATTTAGGAGGAGTCTTTCTGCAACATGCTCAGCAGGTAAAGCCATTCACATGTCACTGTCTAGAATTGACCCCAGGGTAGCAATAAAAAGATTTGTTGAGCAGGATGCATTACATTTATGAGCAGTGTTTAAAGGAAAGCTGTCTAGGGCGGTTGGTTTTATTAAGAAACAGGAAGCATAAAGAATACTAATAGTATTTTGCAGTGAATGTTGTTGTTTTGAAATATGAAAATTCTGTGTCTGCAGATTTAAGCACCTGTAAGGAATTCTGCAAGTACTGTAGTAATTTGGGGGCCAGGATTTGTTTAAGGTCTTGAACCTACCCTAAGAGCTAATCAGCATAGAACACTTTCCTTCAGCATTTTTCATAATAAGCGTTCCAACACTTACCTCCACCATTTCACTTCCTTTGATTTCTTGTTCATGAGAGAATTTTTCCGCTTTGCACACAAGCTTCCCGTTTACCATATTCACAGTGCACTGTTGGAGCCAATTTAAAAGTTATAGCGTGTTTTAGATTTTGGAATTCAATTGGAATAAGTAGGGGACCACGTAAATAGGAAATAAATCATAGTGATGCTTCAGAATCACATCTGCAAATTTAAACTGGAACAGCGATATTTAATAAGAGTTTTAGAAGAAAGATTTCTGTTTGTTGAAATGATAGAGGTGTTTGCTAATGGAGATGATGCAAATGAGTGTCATACACAGAAACTGAAGCGTAAGGATGAACAAAGAGATGCACACATTCCTGGAATATATTACCTTTAGCTTTCTGCCATCCATTGTAGTAATGTCAGCCTCTTTTCCAAGTGTAAATGAATTCGTTACAGATTGCTTGGGTGTTTTTGATGTCACAACAAAGTCATTTCCTTTTTGTTTTATTTCAATAATAGGCTTAATATCTTTGGCGACTTTAATAAGGTCATCTGGCAATGCTGTAAAAAAGCAAAAAAGGACTTTTCCTGTTACAAAGTAGTTTGTTTATATGTATATATAGCAAATTCTTTTATCCAATAAAGGTGAAAAAGATAGAAACCAAAAATAGAAACTTAAAGAGAAATCCTGTTGCTCTGTAGGCATACTGTTCCATTCCATCTAGTTGCTGTAGATTTCGACACTATATTTGTTAATTTTGAGTCAGAATATGTATTGTTTCTTTCAGTAATGCTTGCCATGTGATGACATTTCTTCATGAGAAAACCCATGGGTGTCTCTAGCAGGATTTGCGAGTGTTGTGTTTAGCAGTAGAGGGATTGTTCTGACATCAAACTTTAGATCTAGGCTTTTCAACTGTAACTGAGCTTTATTCTACTGAACATCTCTTATATATGCTTAAAAACCCCAAAGTGAATTTTTTCCTGAAATTGTCAAGAGGGTAAGGGCATTTTTATCATTGTAGGCACTTGATAATTTTATTCCTTACAGATTACTACCAGGTATGACATATAGTAATTGCTAATGCTGTGGAACGTGCCTGCACTACTAATACCACATTGGAAGACTGTGTGTCACTGGCAACTTGTTTCTAGTTAAATGCATTTATAAAGTTGTGTGTTAATCAAAACATGTTGGTTCTGATATACTTCCGCCTTTGTAATAAACTCAAATTAAGATAGGGATTTGGGGCTTTTCTGTAATCTTTCTACATCTATCTGTATGATTTTCATCTCTTTTCTTGACTAAATTTGACAAACCCGACTTTGCTGACAGGGGTAGCTTGTCATACAAAGAAAAGAAAAGAAACATAGAAATACAGTAGTAAAAGATGTCATGCAAAAGGTGTGCCGCAGTCCGAGCAAGGTATTTCCGAAGTAACTGGGCACTTACCAAGAGCTTTCAGAAACTCTTCGTAGTTCTCTTGAACATAGACCTGCCAGGTTCCATTGAATGTCATTATGGATGTTATAATGCAATTTAGGGTGGTGATGCTAGCAGGAAAGTGAGGGTTCTGCCTGGTCATTCAGATACTATTTATGGAAAGGGAAAGGCCAGCCCAAATTGTGAGATGACTGGCTAACTATTAACTGTGAAGTAGCAATTATTAATCATTTATTTGTCTTTAATGATCATAACCTCTAGTTCATTCTACTTTGTAGAAGTGTTACCTTGACCAGCTGGCTTGGGACGTTATGTTTGTTGTGGGTTACTGAGCTTTGGTAAATTATTCATAATTGATGTAAAGCATCACATGGATTAATTTCTTGACTTTTTGTTCACGACTTCTATGTTTGATACATTTTCTGTGTTTTGGATAGAATTCTTAGATAAATGTCATAATCTGTAATAGATGTGAGGTAATTAATCTCTTACAGCAGGAACTTCCTAATTATCGCAGTATTCTCTACTGTGGGGACTTGGACTAGTGGGAATAAAATCCACAGCTGTTTCTTCCAAAATTGTGGTACTCCAATTGCTTGAGGACAGGGAAAATGGTGTTGGAATGGGAGAGTCAGTTATGACTTTACCCAGTAGATGTCAGTGATGTGCATCTAAAGCTGTATTAAATTCAGTCTATTATTTTGTAGTAATCAGTGCATCCATAGAAGATTAAAGGTGAAATAAAATGTGGAATGTTACTTGGAGGCTGAAATGAAAGATATAAATGGGGGGTGTATTATTTTTCTTCTCACCTAATGCACCAAGAATTCCTCACTCATTATAGCTTTTGAATGATATTCCTTGCTCTCTGTGCAGGAATGGCTGTTGATTTTGGAAGACATTCATTAGATTAGGTGTCTTGCAATTAGATTGCTTAATTCAAATAGAGCCTGTACCCCAGGGGTAGGTGACCTTTCTAAGTTATCTCTTACTATTCCATACCAGTCAGTAATTCTTCTATTTAAATATAAAACCAATGCTGAACTTCTTACAAATTCACAGCTGTTTTCAGTATGTAATTTTAAAGAAGATTCACACACAAAGAGCTAATTTTGTAATTACGTTTACATATGATAATACTTGAGTAGCGAGGATGAGGTACTGATGAATAAGGCTGTCTTTATATGCGGGGTGTAACACCTGGCTCTAAATGATGTGTGCTTACAGACATGATTTGTCTGTTTTACCATAGAGTAACAGTAACGATGCCGTCAGAAGGACTTGCTTTTTTTCATTCACTGTAAGATGAATCCCGAGAGTCAGATAAGCTCTCACTTTAATTTAATTTTAAATAATATATGAAATGTAACTGCCTTTGGCCCAACGATTGACAATCCTGTACAGGATTGATGTGCTTATATATGACGACTCTGGAAAGTGTTCGTCAAATAACGGGGAAAAATACTGCTATTGTGAGTACTGTTTATACTTGTTGATAAGGCAAGTTATGGTGCTGTTTTGCTAAATAAATGCAATTAGCTGGATGGCTGTGTGAGGAATACAATCACTTTTTTATCTCTCACTGACACAGTAGAAGCTGGGAGTGTAGCTGAGGCTTCAGAGCAGTTGAGAGAGCACGCTTCTTTCTACATCCAGAATAATCCAACTTCTGTTGTTTGAATTTATTGGGGTGACTCTGATTGTGGCTTGGCTTAGTCTAAAATAACTTCATTTTCTGAAAGCTAACTGCATGTTTTCTTTCAGACAGTTTCTCTCTAGAAGTGATAATGTGAAACACTGGTATGCAGAAAGGCCAGTGTTTATATTTATTCCTCTAGTAATCAAGGCCATCCTCAAGCTGGCGAAAAAGACCGCATCTGCAGGGAGGGGCGGACAGGACAGGTGACCCCAAACTGAACAGCAGAGGATTCCATCCCATACACGTCACACTTGATATAGAACTGAGAGATCACAAGGGTCTCGCTCTCTTCTGTGATGGCTGATGTCCAGTGAGTACTTCTTTTGTCTGATTGCTCCTGTTGCTGGATCTGTGCGTCCCTGAATCCAGTTCCTGAGTTCAGCTCCCTCCTAGGTGTGGAGCCATCCCCTTGTGTCTGCTCTACAGCATTTGTGGTGGCGTGTAGTAACTGAGGGGAGGGGTGGGGGTGCGATCTCAGATATTTGTACGTATTTCATTACTAATTATTTTAATCATTATTACTACTATTATCGTAATTTCATTAAAGCTGTAGTTTTAGTTTGCAATCCACAAGCCTTTTTCCTCTCATTTTCCTCTCGCCTTCCCCTGAGGGGGCAGGGGTGGTGGAATCTGGGAGCCCAATGCCAACATAACTAATAAACCTAAAAATCTCTTTAATTCTAAAGAGGGGTGGAAGGAGCTGGGTCCATCTCAGTAGGTGCTCACTCAGTCCCTTTGTGTAAATGTTTCACTGCGTGTCAGTATGTGTAGAAGCTGAATGTGTTCCTCTGTAAAGAACCAAGCCTTGAAAACGTCACTACGTTCTTTTCTTTCCATGTGGCTTAGGTTTGTAAAGGTCCATACGTCAAGGCCCTGATTCAGCACAGTACTTAGTGAAATTGCTAACTTCCCACATATGGGCTGACTGATTTCAGGATAGATGTACTTGACAACAGTGCTGAGCTGTCACCAAGGGTAAATGTTTAATGTACACACACGAGCATTTGTCAGCTACAAGATAATCAGTAACACATAGTGATTTAATACAAAAAAAACTCCACTGAAAGCTTGGCACTCATATGTGAATCCTCTGGTATCTCCCATGTGGATTTACTAGGAAAGGGTTCCTCTGTAAGGTGAACATGCCAGGTGTACACATGCACACACATGCATGAGAATTGTTTCCTAACAACTACCAAAATAAAAATTCTACAATATTACTGACATAAAAATAGAGCCATGAGCCTGAACTTCAGGGCAGAGATGCTGAAAGGCATCAAAAGGAGTTAAATTCCTTTTGATGCAGTGGGACATAATTGACTAATTCACTTAGGCTTTTTCATTATAATCCCACCTGAGAATTACTCTTCTTTCATTCCTATTGGTATTTCTCCATGCTTATAGACACTGATGGTAACCTGCCCTGTTTCAGAACCATACTTATTCTTGACATAGATGCTGTATTTTCCTGTATCTTCATTGCAGACTTTCTCTATGGTAATTGTGACAACTGTCCCCTTCACTTCCATTTTGTAACGATCTTTAAAGATGATAACCTTCTCATTTTTAAACCACGTGATTTCTGGGTAAGGATCTCCAGATACGCAGCAAGTTAAACACAGGGTCTGTTGTAAAGCAGATGGCAGACATAGATTATGAAGATATAAATGAGCAAAGAAATCCATTTGATGAGAAATTAAGAAAAATAAAAATGAATTCTCTGAGATTTTCAATAGATGAGATTCCAGGACTGTCTATTCCTTTTCTTCATATTCTCCAGTATAATCAGAATTAACCTGACTGAATTCACTGGGCTTGACTCATACTTGTGCTGCTATCTTTTTATAGCTTTCATATGCTGTGAAGTGACACTTAAATAGCCATATGGTGAAATTGCAATCACCTTACAAGATTTTATTCTGCCTGTGGACCCATAAAGGGGTATGTGACTTGGAAATGTAAGCGGCAAGTTTATATGATGGGAAAGTCAGGTCCCGTAAAGGCCTTAGTCTAATCCTATGAAATGGGAAGAAAACAGAAAGGATCTGGCTGTGAAACACCTAGGAAGGAGTAACATCTGTAACCTGCAAGAAAGAGGTTCTGTGCCACAAAGAGCACCTAGAGAGCACAGAACACCAGCACATGTGTGTCTGAAGGTACCACCAGCAGTGGGGGGCCGATAGAACTATTGTGGAGGATATCCCTTAAACCTTTGGCAATTGTGGTGGCTCAGAAAAGCTCCTGGGAACATACAGGAGAGGAAAACTAAGTAATTTTCTACTCATCAATTATTCTATGTCTGTGTAAGGGCCAATTATACGAGCAGTTACTCAGTGTTACCTTATCCTCCATGATGGTGGCAACATCTGGCAGACCTTGAACAACTCTGGCACGACCTGGGAATGAACAAATATAACCTTTTAGTTTATTTATCAGTGTACTAATTGGTTTTGTTTTGCAGAAGGAATGAAATTAATTTACTTACACTTTTCTGCTACTGCTGCTTCCCTGCAAGTGAGAGAGATAAAATTATAGTGGTTTTATTTATTAGGCATTGTATTCTTAGTACAGGATGTGACACTCAAAATAGATTTAGCTGTGAAAATACTGAGGCAGCAACTTACTTGAGCCTTCTGTGCTCAGCCAGGGCATCTTCAAAGGCTGCAAGAATGAAAACATTTTAGGGAAAGTTGTCGTTTATTTGGTTTGACTTGGTAGATTGAACATGATACATCAATGTTGGCATTGCAGGTGTTTATGCACACAGTTCTGTATGATTATCATCTCGACAGTATCTATATCTGCCTTATGGAAATGTGAATCTATTTACATACTAGCGAAATAGGTGACATCTGGTACTCCCTTTCCAAAGGGAAGTTCAGAGGAGGAAAAAAATCCCAAGCGTTTGTAAACCTGAAGCCACATTCTCTTTTCCAAGATGCCACCTGTAAGCTCTGTTGGCCTGTGGAGGATTCAGACACATCCCAGGAGCAGCTGCCCTCCGACTCATCCTTCCCTGGGAGTGCCTTACGCTGTGGCAGCAAGGCTTCCTACAGGCTTCAGTCTTTTCTGCTGTGCACTTCTCTCCCCATGTTTCCTCTGAATTCTGTGGGCACTTCACTGCCCTCCTTAACCCAATTTCACAGTATGTTGCCGTGGAACTACGGCTCAGGTAAAGGAGAGAGGAATGACTGCCCATGATATGAAGGAATCTTGGAAAGCAGCTCATGTGTATCTCATTCCCATGACAGTACTGTTTGACTCAGTACCTTGTCCAGACAAGTCAGCTGACAGTCTGTGAGAGGTGTTCCCGTTGAATAACTCCAGGGTGTATTTTCCCTTATCTGCATCTATTGGGTTCAGTATGTGAAGCCAGATCTGATTCATTGTGCTCCCAGCTTTCAGTCTGTCACGGATTTCCAGTTGTTTATCCCTAAGTAAACAAACGATATCATTGCAATAGTACTGACAGAGCTGTATAAATTTGAGTGCTGACATTTTTCTAGGCCTCTACTGGTTAGAGTGGGAGTCAGGACCTCACTGTTAATTTCATGGGGAGTTAATTACGTCTCAGTCACTTTCAGAAGTCTTGTGAGACATCTAGCTGTGCTTTTAGTCAGCCTGCCAAAGCTCTACGAACAACCTCTTAGTTCTTATTTAGGAGATTAAATAGGATTTTGATGTTGAGTATTTGTAAGCGTTCAGCCCTTTTACGTTATTGAAAATCGGCCTCCTTATATACCTGTGTAGATGATATCTAATAAAATGCCATTTCTCTGTTATGAAGGCATTATGAGGCTAAGTTAGCGAGTGTTTGGAAATAATTTTGTAGTGTTTGGGAGTATTTGTTATTCAAAGTGGGGAAATAGAGTGGCTTAGGGAAGTACAAAATAGTGGAAATACAGAATTTGAAAAAACCAACTTCTTTCCTTTCTGTAACAAAGGTTGCAGTATTTGAGCAGTACCTTAATGCATTGTTATTATTCTAGTAAAGATGATAACTTCTAAATATTTCTGCAGTGCTAAGATAAAAATAGCATGACTGCTTATTTTGGAATTCCTGGACCTGTTTCAGGATGCAAAGTGAATTTTTTTTTTCAGCCCTTACTCAAACAAACCAACCATTGCCTTAAAAAGCTACGGGCTCAGTCCCAGTGTGTTTACTTTTGATAATAAACAGTTACAAGCAACTCCAGATGCCTTGCAAATACCTCCTGGGGACTTACTTGTGATACCAGGTTGTTTTCATATAGTCGGTGTAGTACTTTACATCTGTGTAGATTTTGATGCCTTCTTCAGTAGGCTGAATTTTCAGAGGTGTAGCAGAAAGAGCTAATAGTGAATTGAAAGACTGACATTGAAGAGGACGTTCAAGAACAGACAGTTTGACATGTTATGCAAACAAAATCCCAAGCAACCTATTAATATTTCTCTCAGGAGCACGTTGCTAGCTGAAAGAAGGATGGTATTCTTCTTCTTGATGCCCCAGGTCTTTTAGCTGCTGGTAGGAAAATGTCAGCATCTTTTCTAGAGACTTGGGTCTAGAATAAACATCTCATAGACAGAAACACTACAACTTGGCCAAATTCACATAGCAAGCAATCTGACAAGGAATAGGCTGCCAGCATCTAACGGTCACAGAATTAATTTGTAAGTGCAAAGGTTTTATATCCCTGGGTTTATTTACTGACCATCCTACTTGACAGTTTGGAGTTGCTTCTAACACTAAAGGAATAGTAAAGAGTGGTGGTGTATGTGATTCAAACCCAGTGACAGCTCCTGAGCAGTTTACTCGGATCATGGCACTCCACCTTTGTCCCATTATTGCTGTGTCAACTGATGGTAAAAAATGACATACCACTGATCCTACAGAGCTCCTTGAGAAGGTCTTCAAAGGCTGCAAAGACATAATGATTTAAGTGCTTATAAATACAATACTTAGCAAATCACCTCTGATCTACCAACTTAACTTCATTATGTTTAGAATGTGTTCTATCTAGTAGGTATTCATTGACTTTTTCTTTTGCAAAGCTTACTTGGAATGGAGTTTTTCCCAGTAACTCATTTATTTTTAGATTTTGGGCATTTCTTACTAAATTTAGATGCTTCTGTCTTCATTAGCACTCAATACGTGCAACAGACTGCCTCACAGAAGGCAGATTTATGTACCAGGTTTAAATGATAGATTCCAGATGTCAGGGTAGGATTTAATCTTGGGAAGCCAGATCTTCTGATTGATGCTGAGTGAGTTGAAGGCACTGAAACATTGCTGAGCTTTTAACAGTGGTGCTTGACAAATTTTATAATGCAGTCATAGCTTGATAAATTACTATATATGTAGATGACATTAGAATGGCAGAGCTGCATATTTATTTTTCCATTTCCAGAGCATATTTGGAACACTGAAAAATGAAGCAGGAATCTGCATTAACATGTTATTGTTTTTTCATTTTATGTTGGTTTTAACAACCGTTCTGTCATTGTAATTCAGCCTAGATTTTTTTCCACTAGTGAGGATGCAGAGTGGAAATTGAAGTTTGTTCTCCTCATGCTTTGGAGGACTGGCTGAAATGACGTACAGTATGGACAGATGCAAAAAAAAACCCTGAGATCAGATACAAATGGGGATTTTTATTCTGTTCACTGGGCTCTGTGTAACTCTTGCAGAATAAGAGACTATTTTACATAGTGCATTTTAGGACTCTGATTTCGCATGAAATATTTGTGATTTTTGAAATGGTCATCATATCAGGTCTGACACAAAAAACTGAGACTAACAGTATAGCTTGGGAACTAAGAGTGGGAGGGGAGAGACAAAGAGATGGGTACAGAACATGTTCTGACCTGTCACAGTGAGACAAGACTCAGCTCAGTCGCTTCACTCAGTACGAGTGGACGCATGTTCAAATAGAGACATTTGTTACCCTCAGTTGGAAAATGTTGCAGTGCAAGAGTGAACAGTGAGTTCACATCAAGTTTCTTGTGAAACTGAAGAAATCTGTGACAGAAACTTCTCAATTATTGAATGAGGCTTAGGGTGAAGAGATCCCAAAGATCAGGCTGGTGCTCAAAGATCCATTTTTTCTCAGTGGAAGATGTGAACGCAAAACCAGCAGAGATCTTCAACAGCCTTTCGGAAAATACCCTGCAGAATTGCTTTGAATGTTGGCAGCATCAGACGCATCTGTGTGTCAGCTCAGAAGGGGACTATTCTGAAAGTGTTCGTAGTTGATTTTCTTAATTTGTTAAATAAAAAGAGTTACAGGCACAGTCTCAGTTTTTTGTGTGTGTCAGACCTCATATGTATGTATATGTAGATATATATATGCTGTTGTAGATCAGGACACTCTTTAAATTTGACCAGTAACTTCTAATGCAGGTTTAATCCCTGTAAGAGAGTGTGGATACTACGGTAATTAGCAATTTGGTAGGAAGTTATGAAATTTGTTTTTAAATCCAAAACTAATCACAGGCAGGGGGGTTAATGTGTGTTATTTCCTGATAGAAGGTTCTTTTACCTCCTTTTGTGAGATCAAGTTCGGTGTAGTCCTCTCCTCGGTCATCTGCAACAAATGCTTTGTATTGGCCCTCATCTGCTTTGGTTATCTAGCAAAAACACATGTACATGTGGAATATTTATTAAAAAAACCCCAACAAACAAACCAAAATCCCAGCGCCTCCTCCAACAAAAATTTCACATATTGTTGAAATAGAGCAGGATTTGGAAAAGGGAGGGGGGAAAAGCTCAGATTTTCTTTTCTCTCCCCGTGAATTTGGCTGTACTGATCAGAATTGAGCACGGGAAAAGACAATTCACCCCAGAATCTCCTTTGAAAGGTTAGAACAGGCCCTGGTTCATTCTGAATGTGACCACTTATGGGGAGTATGTGTCTCAGCTTTTGCCTGCAGTCACCCTGTGCCACTGCATGCCCTCAGTGGTGTAAGGTGCAGGTATGTCTGGGACTCAGTGATGGTGAATTCCCACTGCTCCATAAATTTTCCTTGTGTTGTCTTGCCAGTGCTCTTGACTTCCAGCCTACAGTGTTTCTGCTGATCCTCAGGCTTGTGTGAGCAGAGATTCCCATTCACATGCATTTATCTACTTGTTTTCTGTGGGTGATTCAGCTGTTTGGAATTAAAGTGAAAAAACAAACCCCACCAGGATTCAAATTAGCCAAGTGTAGAGATTGCACTAAAATACCATGACCTGTATCTTCTCTGAGGCAGAGGTAAGATTACAGGGGGCATTATATCATCTTGGCTGACCTCCATAGGTCAAGCTGTAAAATATAAAGTTTCATTCAGTTACTTCTGTAATGAGCTCAGTAACTTTTTTTTTGGTTACTAAAGTTCATCTCCAGAACAGGCCACCAGTCTTGATCAGAAAACCTGAAAAGCCCACACTTTTGTTTTTAGGCACTCAGGATGCATTAAACTTTTAACTGCCACTCACTGTTAAAAAAATCTTATTTCTCATTCAGATCTATCTGACTGTAATGTTAAATCTTTTCTTCTAAGCTTTCCTCAGCATTAATTCAGTTTCTTTCATTTGGACATTACCCAAAGCACACATTGGATGTTAATAAGATCTACCCATAATTTTTGCATTTTCATGCCATCACCCAAGCCTCTGAGTTGCTTTATGTTTTTCACCTTTTTAATATGAAGAGTTCCTATCCCAGTTTGTGGATCAAACACACTGCCTGCTCGTGCTTTCTTATTGAAGAACCATTGGAAGCTGGTGTCCTTTCTAAGGTTCGTTGCCTGTGGGAAGTCAACATTTAGAAATCAGGGTCCCAGATGCATTTTATTTCTAAATCTCTTGATGTCCTTTTACTATGAAATATCATTTGCATTAGAGGATTGCTGCAGAATCTTAGAAACTTCCTTCCTTATTAAAATTTCTGTCCAAGACATAGTATCTCTTAATTTTCATTGGTCTGCAAGTAAGCATTTGGATGAGCACTGTTCATACCCTTCCCTTAAAATTCACATCTAAAATTTAATGCTGAAGGACTTCAGACTGCAATTGCATCGCACAGCTGTCTGTACCTTGCAGGTAAGGAGTGCTTCACAGTTCTCGGTAACCTTCCATTTCAAATTCTCTATAAAATGAGGACCTGTGAATGAAAATATGTCTTTTGTAACGCATTTCCACAGCTCTGGAGTGTTGTGTAAGACATGCCTCCATCTAGTGGCGAATCCCAGCAGTCTGGTCTGTAGGGAACGCTTCATGCTGCTGTTCCGCTTAAATAACAGGCTTGAAACATATTATAAAGAAAAGTATTTAGAGCACTCAGTCAAATGGCTATGCTCAGGTTTTGCCATCCTGTTGACATAGTTCTGGCAATTCATTAATGTTCAGCTTTTCTTACCCTGCTTTTTCTTCCATTCTCTCTGTTTTGCGTTGGTCTGCTCTGCAACGTTAGCAAAACCTATGAGAACAGAAATGGTCAAAGTCAACAACCCCCCACTCTTTCTCAAAGTAACACTTCAGAAGTTTCTGAATAACACAAAAGGTATTATCACTAGAGCTGTGACATTTGTTTGTAAGACATGTCTGGTGCCCAAATTACCTCTGGGCCTCACCAAGAACCCAGAGCAGATCAGTGCCATCATTCTGTCATTCTTCTGGTTGCTCAGAACCTAACATTTATGTTTATTAAAACAAAAGTCTTTGAAGACCTGACCATTATGCATTTAGGAAATTAAATAGATGTTTTGACTATACAAAAATATGGGCTAGAAACCCTGGAATTAAAATGTTTAAGAAACAAAGGCAGAGAGCATAGAATTTCCCTCTGTTTTAGACAACCATGTGTAACTTTATTTCTCTTTTATTTTCTTAATTGCTGTAAAGAAAAGTAGGCACTTTTAGAGCAGAATTCATCAAACAAATATATTTTATATCCTGAACTTAGCATGTGCTGAATCACTCTAAAAGTGTCTTTTTCTGTCCACTGGTTGTAAAGTGGACTTGGCATTTTATGGACACTTCCCATTCAAAAAGTTTGAAAGCAAACTTCAAGAACTGAGAGTAGAGATGGACACTCTGTGGGGAAGTATTTGTTACTTATAATTTTTAATTAATTTAAAAAATCTTTCTGTACTGGCACATAAAAGGACCCTGTATGTTTCACATTCAGCTTTCTGTCAGTGATTTCTTTATTGTGTTCAGTTTAATGCGATTGACCAGCTGTTAAATATGCTGAATTTTCAAGTATGTGTGATAACATGTCATACAGTTTGCTGCCAAGACATAGTTTGCCATAGCAAGATAATATGTTAAATATCTGAAAAAAACAAGTAGGCATGCCAGTGGATATTTTGCTTTTATAAGACCAGAAGCTTCAGTTTATATTAAAGAGAAATTCAGATAATTTCTTAGGTGGTTCCTGGACTTCAAATGTGTGCTAAAACAAATACTTCTCCTCCCCATTCCCAGTGTGCCATTATAACTGTCAGAAATACTTTGGGGCCTTAAGCGCATAGAAAACTTTCCACTGAGCAAGGCAATCTATATTTGATCCTGATTTTCCACTTACATTCATCCACAAGAGCTAGGGTGAATTGATTTTTAGCTTTTCCATCTTGCAGCTGGGCTGTGTACATCCCTTTATCGTCATCAGAGAAATCCTCGATTATCAGTTCTATGAGGCCTTTTTCTTTGACAAAGTTTATTTTGTGTGTCTGCGTAAAACAAAGCAAATATCATAAATTGAATAGTTTTTCCCTAGTGGAACTTTTCCAAGGCCGGATCCTGGCAGAGCATCTTCTACAACTCTCAGACATTACGGTCCTTTCTTGTATGTCCCCTTACAGACTTCCCTCTCATAGGAGAAATGAACCCAAAGCAGTCTGATACTCTCTGTTCTGGAGCTCGTCTATTACTTGCATAGGTATGTAGATACAATAGAATTGCTTACAGTAGAACTTTTCTCTGGGAGAATGTTTTTGTTAAAACCATGTAATGGATTACAGACTTACCAAAATCTGCATGATTTTTAGTATAATAGAAGCGTTGCACTTAATTACTCATCTGTGGCATGTAGTTGCATATTTTGGCAGTGAGGAGTAATATTGCCACCTCTTGACATCATGCGGCACTACTGAACCTTCTGTAGGTGCACCCCGAAACCTGCCAGATGCTTAAGCATAAATATGATAATTATGCCTTACTACCTTGTTTGCTCAAAGTAAATATTATCATTACAAAGAGCTGAACAGATACTTTGTAATTGTGCATAACTATGTTGATTCTCTGCGGTACAAAAGACAGTTGTTAGAGCAGACAGAATCCTCAATGAATTTGCTACACATTGCTTTAAAAATACCCAACATTGTAGTAACAGCTCTGAAATGCTTTGGCCTAGTCCTGTCCCTTTGTTTTATCTGTTCTTTTTGTTATCTTGGCATTGCTATGCTGCATTTAACTGACAGGAGAGTGATTTATATTGTTCTTCATTCTCAACTGTGCTCCCCTCTGGTCCTGTCATTCCAAATAATTTTGAAATGCTATAATATTGACTTGATATGGTAAGACAAGGAAGAGGCTAGAATATTTTTTGAACATATCAGAAGGTTGGAGTGCACTGTAACACACAATGCAATGTTATTTCCAGTGCCTCAGACTGAGAAAGAAATTGCCTTTATCTGCCCTGAGAATTCATGGGATGTGTCTGCATTTAGTCCACAGAAACAGGATGGGGAGCTTGCAGCTTTGCCTGGTAAAGCAGAAGACAAATATCTTGTCTCATTGTGAGAAATGGGATTCTTTCAGCATCCAGTGAAATGAGTTGAGTGTGTCCATCCACGACAAAGCTCTCTGTCCTGCCCAGGTGCGTTTGTAGTATTAGGTGGATTACATGTGGCTGTGGCTTGCTGTCAGAAAGTCCCCTTATGAAAGGGAAGTCTCTGCTGTAGCAAGGTTGTCAGCGGCAACTTCTCAGGAGGGGGTGGTTAAAAGGAAAGCTGGGTAAGGAAGGGATGTTCTCTGAGTGTTACCACTGAAGGTTTTGCTGCACAGAGGAATATTACTCTTCAACTAACAGTGGCCGTGCTGCAGCTTCGCCTGATATGAGGACTGGACAGCTTGAGAATCAGACAGTTGGGCTTTCTGCTCATGCACAGTAGAAAACAAGGCTCTAGAGGCTTCCAGAATGACACATCGAAATATCTGATGGAAATTTAGAAAACTGGGAGCGTACACATTTGCTCTATCTGTCTGTTTGGCAGGGGGAAAGTAAGTCAGAATGAAAAACAAAGCATACTGGAGTACTTGTAAGCTCCTTGTCATTGAAGATTAAATGCAGTTCTGCATTTGGCGATAGCTTTTCAACCTCCAACCACAGACGCACTTCTCCTTTTTCCAGAACATCAATGTTCCATCCAGATATCAGCTTGATCACTGGAAAACAAAGAGAACCACTGAGGGGAATTCATAGGCAAACCACAGACTTTGGCTCAGCCAGGGTTGTGCCCGTGTTTCCCTTTTGGAGTCTGTATGTGTGGTAGTGGCTTCTTACTGGTTTCACTTACGTGGGTTCCTGATTTCATGGCTACGTTTCAGTAACTTGTCCAGATCTGAAACACAAAGAATAACAACTCATTTAGATTAGTACAACTAGACCAAAACAAATTAATTGTGTCGGTTTCATTGAGATTCTTAATGAGCTTTATTTATGTCAAGAAGGAGATAAAAAGTAGAAAATGCTCCATAGCGAGGAGGATGGGGAAGGTTGTGATGGTAATTCTTAGTTATGTCTGAACAAAGTGTTGGTATCAGTCAAGTAAGATGTTAAAGAAGTTTTAAATCACTGTCATAGTGTAGCTGTGTGTGAAATCTGAACTGTAATGGAAAAATGACCTTCCAGGAGCATGGAATCTTTTCTTAGGGGACTGTAAAATAAACTATCCTTGAGCCTTCAAGGAATGGGAAACATCTTTCTAATGATGCCACTGTCGTTATCAGTTACTATTCCTCTCTCTCGATCTAATATTAGAAAATTATGACACATTAGATTTTTGTTCTTGTCAATTGTTAGTTTTTACCTTCTTTTGTTAAAGTGCAGCTGGCAGAGATATCGTCATCTACATCTGTGACCTCCACTGAATATATACCCAGATCCTTTTCAGAGGGTTCTTTCAGTATAAGCTTTGATCTTAGAAATAAAAAATAATAAAAATAATGAAAATTGTATTTTCCTCAAAAATTGTGTCTTCTGTCACAGAATGCAATATATTTGATACACCTGGAACATCAAATATAGTACTCCTCCTCATTTACATATGACACTGAGGAACAAGGCAAAACATTAGCAATATGATGGCTGATGCTTCCCTTTTGTTACCTGAAAATAGCCCTGAACACCCCATGGACACCAGAACTGAGAATCAGGGATGGAAATTTGCAGGAGTTGAATAGGGTATGTGTATTTTAACTGAATATTGGAGGGAGAGGGAAACATTTGACTTCACATTTTTCTCATTGTTAAATGTGGTCTTTATTTGACAGACCACAATTAATTTTCTCAGTGTGCATTATCTACTCACTTATTGCCTTGGTCTGCAGTCTGAACTCTGTCAGCATCTGGTGGTCCTTTATAGTCCTTTGACCAGGTAAATTCAGAGGCATCGTTCTTTTCAGGAGCTTCAAAAGCCATGTAAATGAAACCCTCTTCATCGACCCCAAGTTCAATTTCATTTGTACCTGTATGAGTACAAAAAAGCAAGCCACAAAACTTTCCTTACCAAAACAGATCAGGGCATCTAACTGAAAAAGTAATTAAAAAAACCCAACAGAGTGTAAAACCAGAGTAGATCAATTTGGGCAGTTTGATTTGCTAATCATTATTTTGACTGAAGTTCGTTCTTGCTCTGAAACACGTAGCTGATGTTTCATAAAGCAGTTTTTTACCAGAATCATCATAGTATTTACACAATCTCATCACTTCTAGTTTCTTACCGGGTTTGGTTTTAGCTACCACAGGATCTGAGGGGAGTGAAGGTGGTCCAATTCCAGCCTTGTTCAGTGCTCTTACTCGGAAAATATAGCATTTCCCTGTCTCCAGGTCTGAAACCTGCAGGAGAGAATGACAGGAATTAATGCAAGACTAGATGAGAAGCAGCACTTGGATATTAAGTACATATACAGACCTTCATATGGGTGGGAGCTGTGGATTGCTTGTTTATTTGTTTCCATTCCTCTGACCCTTTTTCGCACACATCTACGTAGTAGCCAATGACTGGGCCTGCTCCTGTGTATAGTGGTGCTTCCCAGCGCAGCTTCAGGGATGTGTCTCGGACTTCAGTGCACCTCACATCATAGGGAGGGCCTGTTCAAAGGAAAGCAGGCTGTTAAACAGCAGCATTCACAGATGCATCAAGTGCTCTTCGGTTCAGCATGAGATTGGAAGGCAGAGCACTTTATGATAACAACTGAATAGTGGGTCCATAGGAGATGCTTTCTTTGCTAATCAACTATAGAGGCAGAATCTGTAAAAACTCATACACCAGCTGGTTTCATGCTTTGATATGATATGCAAAGACAATCCAGATTCTTCATTCTCTGGAAACAATATTATTAAAAACTCCTGGGTGCTGCATCTGTGTGAGGCAGAAATAAGAACCTACATCTGACTTGGAACTTCACTAGAAGTGTTGTTGGGCTTTTTTGTACTGGGAGCAACCCTTATACAGATCCATAATTTTCAGAAGTCCCTCAGATTCGTGGAAGAGTGGGAGGATATCTAGTATACCTAGTAATATTTTTCTAGCTGTTGTTTCTACATGAGAGATACCTGGTTCTGGCATTGTCCATTCCTCACATTTGAACAGGTCACTGGGTTCAGATACTTCCCCAACACCAGCCATGTTCATTGCACAGGCACGGAATTCATACAGGTGACCTTCCTCTAGATTGCTGACCTTTGAGTTCCAAAGTGAAACAGATTGTTAGTGCAGCCCTGCATGGTCATAGTCTTGTGAGGGCAGAGAGTTCTAGACTAGAAAACAGCTCAACCCTTGTTATAGCTGCAGTTTCCACTGTGCTTTAAGAAGGACAGTAGTATATCTGAAAAGTATACCTTGTAGGCACGTTGTGGAATTGGCTGAATATTGACTTCATGCCAGTCTGGTTCAGATGTATCATGCTGATCTAGGAAATAACCCAGAATCTTTGTTCCTCCCGTGCGCTTCGGGTGTTTCCAGCCGATGGTCATGTCAGCCTTCCCACAATTTAGAAGAACAAACCCGTATGGTGCTGATGGACAAGCTATACAGCACAAGGAGAGAGAAAACAAGGTATTTTTCATTGTAGGTTTGGGATCTAGGGATCAGGAAAAAAGGTATAGGTACAGAGAGGAAATCTCTGTGTGCTCATAACAGTGTGATTCTATTTGTGTTAAGATCACATAATACCAATTTTGCAGTGTAGAAGTATTTGAAAATGATCAGATTCTTATTTAGAAGTCACAGGAAAAGTCATGGAGTGACTCAGGATGTTTCTTGCACGTTGCTTTGTGGTTTGTCTGATTGAAAAGGCAGAAGCAGCGAGTCGATAAAATGAAAACGATGGAGGGTTAGATACTGACTGATGTGGATGATAGGATTTTGTAATTGCCCCGGAGTGATTCACAGTGTTGATTTCAAGATAACTGAGCACTTAAAATAGTCACTCACACCAGTGCCGACTGAATACTGAAAATGTAACATAGTGCCAAGTCAAAATGCTAATTAACTGTGTCCACCCTTGACAAGTATAATTGATGACAGAAGCGGCAGGGTACAAGATAACCAGTTCCCTGTTGCTTTGCTTTGCCTATCTGCTTGACGGTATTATCACTGTGTGTAATAGCAGCTATGCATGATAGGTACATTTTGGAGGGATTTAAATTGTGTGCGTCTATGTTACTTACCAATAGCTGCCCTTACAATGATAGGATCTGTTTCTGGTGAGCTTTCGCTTAGTCCTGCCTCACTGACCGATCTCACACAAAAGACATATTCCTTTCCAGGATGCAGCCCAGGAACAGTAAATCTAGGAGAACAAATGAATATGTGTGTGACTGTTCAAAGTACAGGTAACCAGTCTATTGAACAGACAGCAATACATTTTAATAAGGCATTGTTGCTTACAGGAGCATTATTTGCCATTACAAATTAAAGTGCACTGCGTCACATAAAGTGGCTACCAATAAATCAAGACAGTAGGTATAGCTTGGATGGAGAGGTGACACGCTGCTTACTGGTGTCCTTGGTAGAATAAACAGGATGTTTTGGTAAACTTCTTTGAGTTGACTTGTGACCCCCACAGCTAAAGAGTTTTCTAAATCCTATGTGTGAGTGACACCAACTTCCTCTGCTGGAAAGCAAGCAGAAAACAGCATGTTGTTCTACTCGGGCCACGGTTTCTCTGCCTTCTGCAGATCCAGTCTATGAAGATACACACAGACTTTGCTGTCAGTCTGGCTTTGGATGTAAAAGTAAGTCTTTGAGCAGCACTTTATTTTAAATGGGGTCGTGTTGTTTGTGTGTGTGCATGCCTATGTGTGTGCAGTGAAGGCAGTTCTTTTTTTATCTGAAATAGGACTCCAGCCATAAACAGAAGAATCCAAGTTGGCACCCTGTCTTCTGCCAGTAGAGCATAATAGCTGGACTCACTCGTTACATGTCACGGGCTTATTATTGACAGTTTGCCATTCCTTTGTCCCAGTCTCCCGACAGTATATGTAGTAGCCAAGAGGCTCCAGACCATCCTTTAATTTATCCCACTGCAAAACAACGGATGTCTTGGTGTCGCGGAAAGCTAAAACCTGAGATGGTGGTGGCAGAGGAGCTAAAAAAGATTAAAAAAGAAACCACAGAGAAAAATAATGGAGTTTAAAGTTTATAAAGTAAAAATAAAAAAAAATACAGTTCAGTTGGCCAGTTTGATTTACTCAGCTTTTCCAGAGCTTCACTTTCAAATTAGGGCAAAATACCATGGGCATTGTCCCAGTCTCCTGCCTGCGTTCTTATGTTTCAGTTTGCCATATCTCATACTCCTCTCTCTTAAAGCCCATTGATTTCTGTCAGGTTACACTGACTTAACTTTCTCTGAAGCGGAGGAGAAAGGAGACTAGTATAGGAACTCTCATGTGACTCCTCCATGAAACGGGACCTACTCCACTCCTGGGAAAAGGACGGGATGAGTGGACACTGGGGCAGCTTTAGTGTGAAAAAAACAAAAGAGCTAGTGCTCATCTTTTTGCGCAGTGGAAACATGGATGTGAGTCTTTGCATCTCTTATTTGGCAGCTCAGTCCAGGAAGAAAACAAAACGTATCAGCCCTGCAAGGACTGCTGTTCTCTCTGAAGCCCCCAGAAACAGGCTCCATCAATAGCGCTGTCATCCTGTCCAGCACTGGTCCGTGTAACTGCTCTCTTACACAGTGCTGGGAGCACACTTGGATTAAATGTGGGCTTCAACTGTTTCTTATTTTATTAAATGTAATTCCCCCATCATTGCTTGGTTAGATTAACACTGCACTGACCAACTGCAAAGTAATTAAACAAGGATTTGAGGCTTTAAGAGATTTCCTGATATCAAAGCAACTGCTGTGTAATCATATACCACAAAGTTTCAAGGAAAGGGGGGCAAGGCAACCCATGCGTTACTTCCATAGTACGTCTCCTTTTCCATAGTGTTAGTGTAGAGCGTATTAGTTAAATAATTACCCAGTTTTGCTCCAGCTTTTACAGGTTCACTGGGCAGGGATGGCTCACTGATTCCGTACTTGTTAACAGATCGCACGCGGAAACAGTACGATTTTTCTTTAACAAGATCAAAGAGTGCAAATCTTGGGGAATTAACTGGCATATCCAGATTAACCATTTGCCAGGAGTTGCTGCCTGCATTCGACTGTAATGAAAAAAGTGATGATTTACAACTCATGTTCTAACTCCAGATTAAAACCCTCCTGAGCAATAACAAAGCTGATTTTTACAGGAAAGTAGTTTTAAAAATAAAACAAGACAAAAAAAAACCAAACAAAAAATGTAAATTGTATATTTCTTGTTGATATACCAATACTTTTCTTCCTTGGCAACAGAGGCCCCCTTTGTGGCAGGAATGGTACAGGAGGTAGGAAATGAGTATATATGGAAGGAGATTGGTAGAAGATACTAATTAACCAGCAAGATTACTCATGGAGAACAGGAAAATGAACTCCTGTGCTGTTCTTCACAGCTTTTCTATACTTAAGGGCCCATAGGGCAGGAACACTCTTTTTGTTAAATCTCTGCTACTGTTCTGTGATGTAAAACCTACTTGATTATTATTTGTTAATCATTACCACTTGAGTTGGTATCAGGAATCAGGATTATAGCTCAAAGAGCTAGCGAGATGGAGAGAGGCTGAGCAAGCCAATTTTAAGGCTATAAATCTCCATTTATTGAGACAGGGAATGACCTTGCCTGTGCTATAGGCCATCTCAGAAATAAATGATTCCGTTGTGCAGTTTCCGTTCCATGAGATATTATTTTCATACCTTTTCCACATAATAGTTCAATGGCTCTCTGCCTCTTGAATCTGGTTCATCCCAGGCCAAAGCCACGTAATCTTCTCTGACCTCACTCACATGAACGTTGGTGGGTGGCAAAGGAATTTTAATGTGTCCTATGGGAAGTCAGAATAGGCTATGGTTTAGTTACAATGCAGCAGGAAATAAAGTTGTTTTAAAATGGATTATGTTTTCCCATTATAAGTAGATTCTTCAATATGAAGGAGGAAATGTAAACCCTTTGGTGACATACAGGCAAACCAAGATTATTATTGTAAAAGGCTCTGCTGTTCAGAATGGTTGCTGATCCCTGTGCATTGTAGAATAATCTTTCACCATATATTTTCCTAAGTGTGTTTTATCCAGAGTTATGTTATTACAGATCTTGTCATCTAACAGTCATTTGTCTCTGAGGGAATGGTAAGTGTGCTTACCTTCTAGGTCGTCCTTGAAAATTTCGATTGTCCTGCCTCCGTCATATGGAATAACTGTAATGTCAAACAAGGCAACGTTAGCTGCCAAGAGAAGGTGCTTGGGCCTTCTCAAAAAAGAGCACGGGGCTGTGTCATTTTGTTATGTGCACAATTGGATACATCTCATTACACAGGCAACGAAGTGTTGTAACTTGTGTTTTGATATTTTTCTGTTTAGATTAGTACCAGGGTGTGTTCAGCAAAAGCGTGGCGTGACAGTGTGCTGCGGTGGTGGTTGTGAGAGTGAGGACAGTCTGGACACGCTGCAGTTCTACCTGCAGCCTTACTTTATGCTTAGGGAGAAAACTGTCCTGGTTTTAGTACAAACCTGTCACTCTCTTGTCCTTGCAGGGGTCGTATGTTGTAACCAAATCACTGGATTTTGAAGGATGACTGATGCCCTCTTTATTGACTGCCTTTACTCGGAACTGGTATGTCTGTCTTTCAGCAAGGCCTAAGACAGGGTATCTGCAAGTTCTCACAGGCTTGTCATTGCATGGGACCCAGTCCTCTGACCCGGCCACACACCTGAAATGAAACACAGCCCTTGAAGCTCCTTCCTGTTTTTTCCACAGTGTGATCATCTGTTGCTTTTTTTCTCAAAGATGATTAACATACATACCATTCGATATAGTATCCCAGGATTGGACTTCTTCCATTGTCACTGGGTGGTACCCAAGTGAGAATCAAGCAGTCTTTATTTACATCATTGCATTTCACATTGAGGGGAGATCCAGGTGCGCCAGCTGTTTCTGCTGCAGCATCTATAGAAAAAACAAGTTAGGTTTTTTCTTCTCTGTACCGAAATTTTCATTCACTAGCTTAATTTTATGTATCTAAGGGCCTACATCCCAGTAATACAAGTCATATTCTCTAATGCCTAAAGCATTACTGAAAATAAGATTTGGACATTTTGATTCATACACAAAACTGGGAGACATTTTGTTGTGAATGAGGTTGTGAATTCCTTTATGCCAGAGTATTAGGAAGGGAGCTTTTTTTTAAGTAGAATACAATCCTGCTTATACCTCTGACAAACACATAAGTGGTCTGCTCTTTATATCCATCCAGTGAGGGGACACGGATAGTGTAGAATCCTTCATCTTCTTTGTAAACATACGATGCCGTCAGAGAAGCCTCCTGGTCTTGGTACTTTAGTTCCTGACATTCAGAGTTCAGCAGCAACTCCCCTGTGAAGCATAAAAGACAAATTGCCCACAGAACAACACAGAATATCCGAAGGGTTTTTTCACCAAAGAACCACTGGCTTTTCAAGCACTTGCCACTTTCACTGTATAGAACTAAGGCTCTTTAAATTATTCTTGTGAGCAGAAATGTTACTATCTCCAAAACATTTTAGTGGTATCATCCTTTTACAAATGAGGAAAGTATACAAATTAAATAATATCTGTAGCTTGAGAGGAGCTGAGACCAGCTTAATCCTGAATTCTGGTTCTCTTCTGTGAACATTAAATCACAGCTGTGAGTACAAATAGGTATATGTATGTAAATGTAGCAGTTGCATACAAACCATCTCTGAACCAGGTAATGTCTTGTTGGTGTTCAAGTAAATCAGAAGAGAAGTAACAGGAGAGGGTGAAAGGCTCCCTTTCTCTTGAAAATAAGGGTCTCAGTGGAAAAGCAAAATCTGCCTCTCTGGCCATAAGGGATCCTATGAAATAAGAGGAGAAGTCAGTACAATAAAGAGACTTCCCAGAGCCTTTCTCCTGGTAGTATTTTTAGTATTGTAGATTTAGAGTGGTACTTGAACCTTGCACTTTTCACGTGCACTTCAGGCTATAAAAATAAAAGAAATAATAATAACAGTCATTTACTCACTTCTGTATATTTCTGAATCAAATCCTGACTCCTTTCCATAATATTCTGTAAGATAAGAAGAAAATACATTTATCAGCTCTCATGCCAGTGTTTATCTTCCCCTCAAAAACACCTGATGGTGCTCAGCAAATTTTGGTTTTCCATGAAACCAGCTCTTAATGTGAACCTTCAAAGCCTCATCATCTGGTAAAACATTAATGCGTTTGTGATGACCTTCTCAGATAACTGAGGATGCGTCTACATAGGAAGTTGCTTGTATGGCTGTACTTTATAAGTAGTACTGTGTTACATGCTCAGGTACAGGCAATTACATGTAGCTAAGGAAGGGATTTTTTTCAGTTTGCCTTCTGTCTTTTTAAGCTGCTCAAGGAAACGTACGCTGAATAAAAGCATGCAAACAGAGAGCTACAACTTTTGTCATATGAGTGTACCAAGATGGTAGCATCCAAATTAGAAGTGTGACTATCTAGGATCCCCCATGACCAAAATGTTTCAATAATGTCTCTGTTTGGAGACAGTATGACAGCTACTCATTGCCACATACAGAATGGGAAAGAAAAGAAAAAAGCGTCCTTGTCATAAACATTACTGAAAGAGGAATTTGGCCAAAGCCCTGGGTTTAAACAGCGTTCACAGAAGATGATGTGGGATTCTTGAATGCTACCATGACTGGAACTTCAAGCTTTAACCAAAAGAAAGGATATTTGTCCTGAGGCACTGAGGTGTTTTCTGTAGCCAAGGGAAAAGTGTCCCTTACCAAATCACTCATTTCAAATGCCACATATTCTTTGAAGGCATCCTGTGTGTTGGCTCACTTCATCTGACCTGGCTTGTGGCAAGTGCTGGTGTCACAGCACAAAATAAAATTATTTTGAGTAAAATCTAGGAACAGATGCTGTTAACACAGGATGAAATCGAGGTACTTTCTTATCTTTATAAGCTGCAAGAAATGCATATAAAGTAGTACATAGTTTTTCTGTGAATGAAGCTTGGCTGTAGCAGAGCTCACTCATAAGCAAAAGGTGGTGACTGAGTGTTAGCAGCTGAACAGGAAAGAGAAAGCACAAGGGCAAAGCACAGCCTCATGCCAGGTCCTGTGAGACCCTCAGTAATGTCTTTAGGGAAAGGAAACTTCTGCAGTAGGAGCCACAGATCCTGAGACCCTTCCCTGGCATCAAGGGCGTTCCAGACAGTGTGGGGCCAGGAGAAGAGATGCCATTGGCCTGCCTGTTGATGAGAAATGTTTCCAGTGGAGGCAGGATTAAGGCCTTGGTGTAGTCTCTATTTTCAGAATGTTAAATGCAAATGGCAAAAGGAAGAATCATGTTACTGGGATGGCGTTAGACAGGGTCAAGGAACAGCGTGGGCCTCACCCACAACCACAAGAACAATGTTTGCCAGCTGTTTGAAATGCTAATCAGGCTGGATGAAGGACAGTTTAATCAGGCACTTAGAGGTGAAGAGAGCAGTCCCATCCAAGGGTTTCTGTGCTCTTATTCTATCATCATGGCTGCTATGATCCTAAAGATTCTGGTGGGAATTGGAGGGAGTATGTGATTACTGACATGGGGGTTTTTTTCAGACGGCTGCTTCTGCTTTACAGCAAAGACCCAGTTCCTGAGTTCTGGGTGTAGGATAACAACCTTCATAGAAGGGAAGCATTGCACAGCTGGTGACTTTTTCTGTATTTCTGCGTCAGGGTAAGGGGAATTTACGAATCTATGAAGGCTTGCAAATGCAGGTTTTGTGGGCTGTTATTCATGTCCCTTTAGAATTGGTAAGTGTGTGCTGAGTATTTCCAGATACGCTGAATTTTGACATTGTTTAATTAAAGTATCTGAAAGATATCATAAAAAATACACTTCTATTAAAATTCTGGAGTCATATGCTTCTGTATGTATACGTATCCCCAGAGAATGATCAGGTATAATCAAAATACAGCACACAAAGAACTAAGGATGATAACATAACCCGTGTCAGAGCCAAGAATCGATTAATAACAATAAGTATACTATCTAAACCAAAGAAGATCTCTTCTGTCTGAGAAAATGGTTCAAGCTGGCTTTGAAATTCAATCAGTCAAAGAAACCTGTCTCTTCATGAGCAGTAAGATGTCCAAAACAAACCTGTTCCCTTCCTTTTCATCTGTTACCTTTTGAATAATTCCCTGGACTCTGTCAGTCCCACTGACGCATTGAGTTGTCTGCAGTTCTGTTGGTCTATTATGTGCAGGCTTTTTATGACAAAATTATAGGGGTTTATGTATATGTGTGTACGTATATGAGATGTGAACAGCTGAACTATGATCCTATGAGAGTGCACTGCACAATTCTTAAAGCTTGATATAACTTCTTTTTCTAAGTACTAGTAGATGACTTCCTTCGCCATATGTCTGAATTTGGCTTGTGCAGAATGTGTATCTACAAAGCCTATGCCAGTTGTTTTAAGCACAGCACAGATCAGAGAAGAAAATCTTGTATTTCCTCTTGGTGATTAAGGATTTAAGAACAAAATAGGGTATTCCAAGCGATATTGTGCAAAGAGATCCCTTTGAAAGCCACAGTAACCAATTTCTTGCTTATCGTTAGAAGTGCAGCAGACTTTCTAACCCTGGTATGCATTTAACTGTGTAGCTTTTTCATATCAGTCCAGAAGAAACAAGTACCTAAATTTAGTACCATTTCAGTGCAGTGGAAGGACAGCTGTGTCCGTATGGAACCTAAAAGATTTTGCCTGAGTCCAGAAGTGACTGAGAAGGAGAAGCCATTATATCAGCTTTATGCATACTAGCTAGAAGCAGCTAAGGATTATTTTACTCAGTTATGCTTTACCGTCACTAATAACTGAGAGAATTTCTCCTCCCCTGTTACCAGAGTGCTCACTTCTTTCTCTGTTTTTCCAGAGTGCTTGTATGTTCCTGTCATATAATGTACAGCATGAAAAATATTTTGAAGAATCTAGAGAATCTGTCGATTTTAAACCAAAGGAACATTTTATACTTACTCCTGACAAGCACTGTAGCAAATGAAAAAGCTTCGCCATATTGATTCTTAACTTCAACACTATACTCAGCAGAGTCATCCATGGAACATCTGGAAAAAATGTTTCCCCAACATTTAGGTTTCAGTTATGGTGTGTACTTCACAGGACAAACTCAAAGGGGTTCTCCTTTAATCCCAGAACTTAGAAATAGATACTTGCTTTTCATCAAGTAGCTGCTTTTCCTTTTGATTACAAGGATTTTTTATACTTAATGGTCTTTTTTTTTTCTCAATTCACAGAAGCAAAACATTTCAAGTAATCAACAAGCAAAAGACCTGTGGAATGCTTGGTTCCACTGCAGGTATGCATGTTTGTTTGTCGCGTATGCAATTCACAGGGTTGTTGAACTAATATCATTCTGATTACATTGAGCCATGATAAATCACAATGGTATATCTACTCGGGAAGGGCTCTTAGTGTTCATGGCCTTACCCTGAATAAGGAAGTTTTTGCCGTAGCTAAAAAGAGGAGCAAAAATAAATAAGGATCTTCAAAGCTTTTTGAAACCTCATGAACTGCTGTTGCGATCACTTCCTAGCGACAGAGGTTTAGCTCAGACACAATGCAATAAAGTCAAGCAGGGTCAGATTCCGGAAGAATTCTGGGGTTTTTGTTTCACTTACACAAACTGGGAGTGTCAGGAGAGCAGGTTTTATTGAACTGAATAAAACAGACAAGAGCACATACATTACCTGCTGATATACAGGGTCAGCATCCCAAACTTGTTTTTTATCTTGTATTTTCCTGGTGGGGCGAGGTGAGGATCAATACGGATTCCATTTTTATACCTAGTTGAACACAAAGGAAACATGTCACTTAGGAAAGGATGGAGAAATCGACTGGTAAAATGAACACTTTAGTTTAAAATTAATCATGTTAAACACAACAGAGGTACAACAGAAAAGACACAATCCCCTCTTTTACAGGTCTCCTTGCAGCTAACCTAGATCCCCTCCCCTAGCCCTGCCTGTGCTCCTTCCCCAGGGTTGCTTGCAGACTGCATGAGGCAGCTTAGTGTTGGCTTGTTGCTTCCTCCGCAGTTTATGCTCCCTGCTTCGCAGGTTGTGTGAGGGAGTTCGAGCAGATGTCTCTTGCTTCCTTGTGTTCACTGGGGATCTGTGGGAGGCTCATATTCTCTTTGCTCTTTGAATAATTCTAAGAGGTTATTCTGGAAAGACACAGGACATAAGGAGCTCTCACAGCAGCTGAGTTGTCTGCCTCCAAAGTCATTAGTAATCCAAATGTTTGCATTATTGAAACCTTTCGTGGGAGGAATAGTCAATCACTCTAACAAACCGATCGAAGTACACTTTGCAAATTGGTTTTTTGAGGTGATCTTTCATTTATTTCCATCCCTCTGTTATTAATGGTAAATGCTGCAGTCAGACCCAGTATGCAACACTTCCTCTCCTGGGTCTAGTATATACACAAAACTCAGTAAATGAAAGAGTTGGTTTGTATTTTACAAACACTAAGAGTGATAGCAGTTTAGAACTGAAACTTGCATGTTATCCAAGGTAGCCAGGCTTTAATGGTGCGCGTGTGTCTGGTAATTTAGGGCTGGCAATAGATTCTGGTTTCTAAGACTTATATCCTGAGTTTGCCTGCAGGGATGGAGTACAGCACTGAGGGAAGCAGGGAAATCAAAGTGAACATCAGTCCTATTCGAGAAGGAGCCCCATAGGACTGTCTACTGCCTCCAGGGCCCACTGAGTTCTTAATGTCTTTCCTGGTCCTAACAGAGGGACTGGAGAATTGAAAGTGTTTTCTGAAACTCTCCCTTCTTTCTTTCTAGTAGGACACAGATGTTGCTCCTGTGGTTGCTTTCTGAAACACACGGTTAGACACATGGGCAATGTGAGTCATTGCTGTCGACTGACGTACCAAGTAACCTGCGACAGTGGGGAAGCCAGGACTGTGCACGCCAGCGTCACTTCCATCCTCTCCCAGACTGCATGTGCTCTGAGGGGGATCCAGAACATAGGTGGCCGCCCCAAACACAGCTCCGTATGTTCCTTCTCCATATGTGCCTTTTCTTCAGCCTATGACAAGGATAGACTACATAAAGGCAATATAAAGGGATTGTGTTCTAATTACACAAATTCTTTTACAAGAGAGACGTGATAATGCTTCAGTGACAGGAATATAAGGTCTTGTCCTTATTTCTAATAGTTTTGAGGTTATTCTAACACTTGAGTAAGTTTACTGTCCTCTCCAGAATGCTAGTTAGTCTTGGCTATTTGAATCCTGTTGGCATTTCTGCTACCAATAGAGATGTCTGATCTGACCTTCCTCCTAAGGGCCTTCTGGTCAACTCTCATGCGCAGCAGTCTGCAGTTCCGAATAACCTCCTTTTCCAGCTTTTCCATGTCGTTCCCAAACCGAACTCTCTTTTGCCCTCTCTGATCTAGCTCTAGGATAGCAGCTTTTCTTCTTAGCTTGTAATCCCTGCAAAAAAGGATGATAAAAGCCAACTGATGTTAGGATAATGCTTTTTATTTAGTTTTGATCTTTGTTGTTGTTGTTTTATAGCACATATTTTTTGTTAATTATGAACAAATGTAAAGTTTGCATGCAATTCTGCCTCATAGAAACCAGCAGCACTACCATGAGAGATAATACTTCAATGGCACAAGAAGAGGATCCACTATTTGACCACTTTTAATTCTGGTCAGGGAACTTGGAGAAGGGTTAAAGAGATGAGGGATGTTGCAACTTAGGTTATTGAGCCATCACAAAAGGATGAACTGCAGCATCAAGGCCAATAATTTCTAGAAAAGACGGGAAGTTTCATCTGTTACTGTTAATTTATTAACCTGACTGTATTTTCCATTTGTTCCCATGAAGTCTGGTTTCTCTTAAGCCCTTGCATGTGAGCAGGGCAATGTTACTCATTATCACGGGTATCAAGGCAATAGAATTCCATTTCCTGAATTTTAATTGAAGTCTGGCATTTTTAATTTTGAAAGAAGAACCTCTTGATTAAACCTGTTCTTTTAGCATCCAGTGAAATTAGTTGGAATCTGTGAGACCTGTTTGCAAAGGCAATGTTGCATACAGGGGTTGTATTTGAGTTATAATGATTTCTGACTTACTGTGATACTTCAGATGTCAAGGCAAGGGCAGCTGCTATTGATAACTCTGAAGGGCTGAAAGTCTCTTCTTCCTCACTTCCAGAGGCCAATTCATGTAAAAGAATGCAGACAGATCTCCATAATTTCATAAACTCAAACCTGAACAAATCTGTGAATGCTCAGTATTGAGTGTAGAATCCTGTCAGCAATTTATTTACTTGGCCTGTCCCTAACTCTGTGGCTTACCTGGTTTTGAACTTTTTCTTTCTGGTCATGGAGGTCATTTGCAAGCTCTGTTGCCTCTCCTCCTTTTGCTCATCCTCTCTGTGGTGGAAGAAGGTTCGGGTTCCCATGCTGGGAAGTCAAAAATGACCTTTCTTGCTGGAACAGAATAAAACATAAAATTACTTTTGAATAAGACACCTTAACAGAATCTCTGTAATTTATCATTAAGTCCTTGGTTTTCTTTGACGTTCAAGTGCTGTGAATGAAAGTTTGTGCAATACTGTCTTCTGGCATTCAAACTAGGAAGGGGCTTTGTTTCGTGATGCTTCTGTGAAAAATGGAATCACATGAAGAAATTCATAGTTTTTAAAGGCAGCTGTAGTTGTAACAGAACAGTTAGTAGGCAGCATTTTGTGGGTAGATTTGTTTTCCTAACACTGACCTTATGCTCTGAATCTAATAGTTCCAGGGAGTTCCATTAGGTCAGACCCCCAATATAGCATGCAGACGACAGAGGAGCATTAGGAGAACGAAGATCAGAGGGACGTGGGAGATCAGGGGCAAAATAAGGTGTGGAATGTCAGATGGTGAGGTATGGAGGAGAAGTTTAAGAGATAAGCATATTTTTAGTCTGGAAATGATACTGCAGGGGATGCTGTGATGCCAGATAGCTTGTGACCTGCCACCTAGGTTGTGGTGGTCACACCATGTTCTGCCCCTGCCTAGATGTGCCAGTGGTTAGATAAGGGAGTGCTGCTGGTCCAAACACACAGGCTGCTGCGCAGGCATCACTTCGTGTCTGTAATAGTGGGAAAACCCAAATGGATTTTCCTGGAACTAACCAGTTCCAGGTGTCATTGCTTAAACAGAGTGTATCTTCAGCCTGTATTCCCATCTGCGTGTCTGGGCTGACAAGAACAGTTATCATTCAGTACTTTAAGAGATTGCTTTCTCCAGTTGTTTGAGTGCATCCTGAGAGTTGTTTCTTCTTAGGTCTTAGGAAAAGGTTGATAAATCATGGGGAAAACATAGCATCTTCCGAAACGTTAGCCTTAGAGGAGCTGCTCAATAAACTGTAGGATTTGCCCTGGAGTGACAAGAGGAGCCTTCCCAGAGAGATCCCTCTCCTGCAGGGGAAGTACGTGGAGCACACAGCAGTGCTCTTGGCTCCCCTCATCTCCTGCATTCGCTGCTGAAGAACAAGGCTGCTGCAGCAGCCTCTCCACTGGGAATAAGCAGCGGGCTGCTTTTAGGCACTGACTAATGAGTGGGCATTAAATGACAGCAAGTTTTAAAAGTGTTTCCCTCCTTATCTCCTTCTGTCCTGCAGTTGGTTCAGAAACATACAGCACAATCCGTAAACTGTTGAGATTTCCAAGTTTTGAGAGCTTAGGTTACCTAATAAAAGCAGCTTTGGAAATTTAATTTTTGCTTTTGTAATTGCTGCAACTGTAATTGAATATTTGTTTGAACATACTTGTAAATCTTTCCCTAGCACATGTTCCATTACTGAAATTTTCCCTTGGCAAATTCTGCACCTGGATCTTAGTTTTGCTGCTTTCTAATCCTAAAATAGTGAAACATACAAACCCCTCAGCTTTACTACTAGTACAATTTTCTGTTAATGTAAACAAATTTCTTAAAAACAGTCCGTGGAAAAGTCCAGTTGTATGGAAAAGCAAAGTTGTTGTGGTAAATGCAGAATATCCCAGAATGCAAATGAAAATACAGAATTATCATGATATTTCCTCAGTAGATGTTAACTATGGAAGAAACAAAGAGATGTTGGTAAATTTAAGAAAGGGAAAATAAAACAGACTTTTATGGAAAAAGTATCTTTGTACTTTCATAGAATGCTGCTCTCTTCAGGACTATTCCAGCTGCAGAATGACTGCTGGTCGTCAGGTTTTTGTTTCCAGCTTCACGAATAGTTACCAATCCAGGTTAATTTTTACTATATAATGTTTTTTATTTTTCAGTGCAAAATTTTCACTGCTTTGTTATAATCTGGTTTTTATGGTAAAGATACAGAGTTCTGATCTGTTAAAACCTAAGCTTTTCAATCCAAGTATATTTTTTTCTGAATAGATCCTTGTGAAAAAACATGAAGTAAACCAGTATTTTCATAAGAATAACACAGTAATGACACTTAAAAGCAGATACAAGCACGTAGCACAGTCTATCTTTGAAGTGCAACACGAATAAAGTGGTCATACGAAATAACTGATGCTGCTACATAGATCTTATAAAATCTTGCTATAAACAGTAGTTTATTTAGAGATAAACCAGACTCACCCTGTGAAGACCTACAGTGAGAGTGCCTGTCGTCGTGAGAGAGAAAGGACAAAGGAGTGTGGCTTTCTCCCTGTTGATGACACTAAGAATGACTCTCCCCAAAAGAATGTTCCCCATGTTTGAGTGCCCATCCTGGAGTCTTAAATATAGCATCTGACCGTGCCATCACAGTGACAATGGGGAGACCCGTGCAGGGGTTACACAGCCTGAGCTGTTCACCGCAATGGCAAACTTTTTCAGATCAGGCAAATTATTGCCTTTGCCAACTGATGTAAGGAAAGACAGGTGCCTCCAAAATTCCGGCACCAGAATATTGGATTATTCTTTGCTTATTTAGGATAGAAGCTCACAGAGCATCTCAAATGAATTATGAATGTTTTAATCTCCTCCAGGAATTTCCCTTGGGTTAACATTGCCATTGCTGCATAATGAAGTGAAATCATTTACTTTGACATCTCTTTAGTGAGTGCCAACTCCAGACAGATTATGTCAGTGTGCAATTAGATGCACAGCCAACAGCAGCTCTGATGGTTTGGGTGGCTGCAACTGTAACACTTCCCTTATTACAGGCAAATGAAGGCTTGTTGCCACAGCAGCGGGAGAGCTCATGTGTCCAGCTGCCCATGGGGGCTACTTAAGAGTCTGGGGCAGGGAAAGAGAACTGAGGCTGCTGATTTTCCACTTGTTTGAGATAGGCTTGCAGTTTCAGCATTCAGTGTGGTGTCAGAAGGAGAAATGCAGGTTTGAAGGTAGTGAAGCTCCAAGGCTGCCATGCCAGTTTGTGAGCCAGATGTTTCCAGTGACGTTTTATGAGCTGAGGAGTCAGCGCATCAGCAGTGGGCTTCTCAGAGCTGCTAGGAGTCTGTAAAGAGTATGGAAGAAGATAAAATTGCCATACTGGATGAAGCTGAGGGTCTGTTCAGCGCAGTGTCCCATCTCCCAAGAGCGATCCCTGAATTTTCCTGAGCTGGACACAATGTTTTATTGTCACTGCCAGTCACGTCCCTGTTAAATTGCATAATTCCTTTTTGAACACTTGATGATTCTGGCCGTCACAAGACGTCATGGAAATTAATTCCACCAATGAAAACTGGCAGAGTTTGAGTCATTCTGCCCGTATCAGTAGGATTCATTTCTAAGAACTTTGTTTGCTTCATCATTCAAATAAAACAAAAATGAAATCCAGCAGGATCAGCATTAGAACTACAAGGACCTCTGCGTGTGAAGTTTGTTAAGTGACTGCATTTCACACATTCCTGAGAAAGCAGTAAATGGGTGCTGCTGGACAGGCATCACTGAATCCATTTTGGTGTAAGCTGATCTGTCAAAGTGAATGAACACTTCTCTGTCATTGGTTATGAACAATTGCATGACTACTTGAGTGCTTTCCTGAATTTTGTGTTATGAGAAGTGGTCTATTCTGCTTAATAATTTAATTCATCTTTGTCTTATCAACACTCTGTTGTATGTTAGGAAGAAGGGTAAGTTAAGCTGACTGCTTTTGTCACTTATTTCTTAGAAAAAATACCATATAATCATTTTCACAGCTCTCATTATCTCAGTCTGAGAAGAAAGGCGATATACATGGACATCTTAAATCCTCTGAACCAGCAAATATAAGGCCACTGCTTAGCACTGTGATCCAGCTGTTGTGGCTCTGCCACATCGTAACTCCCCATTGCTGCCAGCAATACCACCAGGCTAATGCAATGCCAGAGCTAAAGTATGAACTCTCTTTTGTCAGGGTCCCTAATAGTTTCAGAGCTGCCCCTCAACTCTGTTTCATTCTGTCTGCAGAACATGGAACTTTGAGTTTGTTCCTTGAGTAAGATTTTCGTCAAAAGACTTGTTAAAAAAATCATTGGTTATTTTCATAGTCTTCAAACAGGCACTTTTCAGTGCCAGAACAAACAGTGAGCAAATAACAGGAGAACGTGAGCCTCAGTTGGCAGCAGTGTCTCCATCCCTGTGTGAGGATTCCTGGTGAGCCATGAGCCGCACTGCTGGTGCCGGGAGTGGCAGAGCAGCAGCTCCCGGATTTAGCTGGGCAGCCAGAGAGCGAGAGGTTAGCTCTAGGGTTACAGCTGCCACCTGCTGTGTTGGGGTCCCTGCAACAGCCGGAGCTGCAGCACTCACCTGTCACCAGCGTGACATCTGCCTGGGAACAAGCGTGGCCTTTGTGGCAAGGCATTTTTCATTTTTATTAGTTGGAGCTATCAAAACTGTTATCTGGGAGAGTCAAGATAATTGAGAAGTCCATAGTTAGCTAGGGATGGCTTCTTGGAAAGACCTTTGGAATTGTGTTGAAATCCTGCTGTTTATCTGAAAATGTCCTTACACAGAATGAGACCGTGATAATTAGATTCCACTGCAGCTGTTTGCTGGGATGCACTTTGAAACAAACAAGCTGTCAATCTGATTTTGAAAAGCAGCGAAGTGGAAAGCAGCAAGGTCAGCACGTGGTGATAGGGGAATGGATGAGCGCTTTCCTTGCATGGCTTTGACAAAGCTCAGTAGGATTAACATCTGTTTCCAAGTTTTTCCAAAGAGAAATAGTTTTAGAAGGGGTGATCTTCCTGTTAAATTTAAGAGGTGATTCATGAGACAAGAATCAGTCTCCTCCTGTTTAGCATATCAAAGTCTAAAAGGTAAATATTGTGATAGGCATAGTCAGAGCAGGAGGTTGAGAATATTACTGTCCATCACCTCCTTAAGTCCTGGCTTTCAGAGTCTATTTCGACTGTGTTCCCTGTTCATTACAGGTTCTGCTGTTAGTGGTATAACATAGGAGGACAGGATGAGGCAATAACTGGCCTGTGAGCCTTTAGGTCATTGCTGCCATACAGAACATCTGCGTGTAGTCAGGGACAATGCAGTTTTTCAAGTGTTTAAGGTGCCTGAAGAAGAGATGGACATCCCAGCTGAGGGACATCTCATGTCTTGAGGCATCTACATACATTCTAAAAATCTGGTCCTAGGCTTTCTGTGCCTCACTTCCTATCACTCCTTCTGGGAGCCAAGATGATACATTTATTAAGGGCTGGACAGGATCAGACCCTGTGGCATGGGGGCCTGCGGAGAGACTGGAAAAATCTTTTAAATAAGAAATCTTGTGTTTTTTAGTAGCATCTTCAAATGCTCTCCCTTCCCTTCCCTTCCCTTCCCTTCCCTTCCCTTCCCTTCCCTTCCCTTCCCTTCCCTTCCCTTCCCTTCCCTTCCCTTCCCTTCCCTTCCCTTCCCTTCCCTTCCCTTCCCTTCCCTTCCCTTCCCTTCCCTTCCCTTCCCTTCCCTTCCCTTCCCTTCCCTTCCCTTCCCTTCCCTTCCCTTCCCTTCCCTTCCCTTCCCTTCCCTTCCCTTCCCTTCCCTTCCGCGATGTGCTGCCCATGCTGACCCTGTGCTGAGGGTTGTGTTTCACAGCATTAGCCCAAATGTTGATTACTCCCTGAGTAACATCACTGGGAATGTTATTGATGCAAGATATGCAGCCCACAGGCAACTCTGGATAAGGTAATTGGCATCACTGGCTTGAAATGTAACCTCTCTGGGGGGCAGTTAGTCGGGAGAATGTCAGCCCTGGGGTCTCACATTCCTCAAAAACAATACAGCTGCGTTGCTGCAACTCCTGTAACTGCAGCGCTTCTGCGTGTGTTCATTTTGATGGTATGATTTGGACACAGAGCACATGAAACGGCTCCAGTGGCATTCTACCAACCCTTTGATAGTGAATTGTGCGAGGTAAAGCTAGCACAATGGAAATGCCCTTCCAGGTTGCTGCCCAGGCCATGTACACATTTGTACCTTCCATACCCTTTGCCATGACACCTCTTACCCACATCTGGCATTCTGATTTTTTGGCCTTGTATGGCCTAACCTTGTGTTGGAGCTGAACCTTTGCCTGTAAAGTTTCTAAGACTATTCCTTTAATCCTGCATTGAATCATCAACCCCCTTTACTTCACTATGTTTTATTTGCAAAATCTCACCAAAGCAAGTGGAATTTAGCCTTTACCCTCAGCTTCCCCAGACTGAGCAAACCCTAAAGCATGCTCATGGTGAGAGCAGCTGAGGTTTGCTTCTGGTCGGCCTTTTCTGGCAGTGCTCTTTATGTGAGCACTTCCCCAAACCGTTCGAAGCCTTGCTTATTCCTGTAAATAATTTCAATCCTCTTATGCTGTTGTCATCAGACACTCTTTTTCACCACATCAGTGGAAATCAACAGGTTGAACTCTGCTTTCCTCTTAATGAAAAACAATTGCTTCCTCTGTGCCAAAAGAGTAACACTAAAGGAATTTGTCTCTCAGTTTACAATGGATTTGGTAATTGCAGCCCTGGCGGTGGGTGTGCTGGCAACAGGAGCAGAGAAGGGCTCTGCTATCGGAGGCTCCTCTTGATTGTACAGATGGAGCATGTTCCTTGGTGACAGTGTCACTAGTGGGTGGGAGGGAGCAGCTCAAGACCTCCCTACTCTGCTTTATAGATTAGTGAGTGTGCGAATTCAGATCGGTGTAAATTGAGATTGAGGGCTGAACTGAGAGTAGTGTAAATCCTCATGTTTCTGCCTACGTGGAATGTGATTCTGTCTTCTTGTCCCTGAGGATTTCAAGGGAAGAAGAGAATGTGTGACTATTTCAGAGAAAGGAATGAATAGCAGCTGAGAAGTGCATCAGGACTGGAACAAGAGTGCATTAGTCTGTTGCAAAGATGAAAGGCATTAAAGAGCCCAGCAGGACAGGGGAAGTGTAGTTTCACAGAATTGCTGCATGAATGGCTATTACCACAGTTTCAGTGACTGCCTTAGTGGCAAAGTTTGTTTCATGGAAGCAGCCTGTTTTTTTGTGCAGATTATATATCCAGGGATAGAACACCAATATATATTTGATTCCTTTACTGTGCCATAATAAGTTTAATTCTTTTATCTTTCTGTACACCTGCACTTGAATTTCTTCAAAGGACAGATACTCCTATATCTTGGACATAGATCTTTGGTAAAGATCAAATAAAATTTCTGCTGTGAACTTTGTTAATTTTAGAGTAAACTGAATGCAGAATTTGAACTTGAATCTTAACTCAGTTTTAAGTAGTCCAATTCATAATCAATTTCAAGTATATAAAAAAATTACAGACCTATTTCTTAGGTGCAAAGATACAGTATTGCAATGGACCAAGAATTAATTGTGTAAGTAAAGGCACCTCTCTCCGCTGCAGAACAATAGTGGAAGCAGCCTGACAACTCTAGTGTGGTGTTGATTCATCCCCGATTAGTTATGTTTATTTACATTGTCCTGTTTGCAGGGCAGGCAAGCAAACATAATCTGGACTTTAATATCATTAAGTCATCCTAAAAAATTTCAGTGTTTTCTTCCTGATCCCAGAGTACTTTTAAGCCCAGATCTTTAAACCGTGTGATGAGAGGAATGCCATTGTCCCAGCCTGAGGTAGTGTCTTGGGACACATTATTTAGTTTTGTGCAGCTGAGCTCCTTTGTTGCTGTTAACATTTCTGTTTCGTGAATATCTGGGAACTGCATTTTATTTGCAGCATGTGAGAATGAATCTGGCAACATCCACTGCTCCATATTGTTCTCTCCAGGGAAGCTGTTACCCGCACCAGCCGAGAGGAGGAGGGCTACTGGCAGGGGTGGTAGCGATTCGACCTCTCTAACATAGTCTCTGTCAGCTTTCACTGAAGACAGTAACAGTGGCAGTTCTGCTGTCTGTCGTCTGTAGCCCCCAACTTGTTCCAGCAAAGGCAATGGTGGCTGAGATATACGCGCTTTACTTTCCATCTCGTCAGTCTGTAACTGCAGTTGCTGTGTTTGTCCAGGGTTCCTGTGTAAGAGAACTGATTCTCTTGTGTCATTGCTGTCCCATGATGCCATGTTTGGTCTCTGGTCTTTGTAATTCCAATGGCTACAGCTCTCTCCCAACATCTGGGTTATGAGCTTTCCACCAGCAAAACTATATGGAGATATTTCCTTTAGCATTTGATTTGGCTGCAGATTCTTATCAGCGTGGTCTGTGCTTTCAACACACACCCCATAGGACAGGGGCAGAATTTTGCTGGACACAGCAGTAGGAACGCTTTGCTCAGCTGTTTGAGGAGCGTAACCAGTGGGAGCTGTGCTTGCCAAGCAGGTTGGCTGAGTTGGCAACCGTAATGTTGGTACATCTGTCTGTTGCTGATAGGCAGTTTCTGGAGGACAGAAAGACCATGGTGACTGCAGTGCTCCATCCAGATGTTGGCTGATCTGCGGTAACTGCACTTCAGGAGTGAGAAGTGGAGGTTTGGGTAAATTCATGGGCTTTATAATATGCTCCACTGTCAGTATAAGAGGCTGGAATGATGAAATCCCTCTAAAGTCCTGTTGAAGTAGTCAGACAAACATGAGTTAGTAGCAAGAAAGCTGTGACTTCGAAGGTTTGCTTTAGATTCTTTAAAATTTTATTCAGTGAAATATCAGTATGGGCCAGTAACAACCACCAGGATTGCTCTGTTAACAAAAGAACTTATGGGATTTTTTCCCAGGGAATGACCTTTCAGAGGACTACAGATGCCTTTCATTATGTATCAGGGCAACTGTCTGATCCTAAACCACGTAAATCGAATTGCCGTCGGCTCACTTAAAAATGAGAAACCAAAATCTTAAAAAGCTTTTTAAAATTTTAGGAGAAAAGGAGCTCCTAGGGGTCTGTGATTTTTAGCTGTTCTAGCACACTGGTATAGAGCCCTGCACTCCTCCAGCAACAACAGACACAGTTTATTGCCTTTAATAGAAATACCAAGATTCTTCAGATCTTCAAGCATCTATACGGTTTTACTTTACAACTCCCTGTAACAAATGTTCTCGACCTCATGTGGGGTGGCCAGATTTACACTGCCAGTAGCCTGCAGGGGTCACCTAGACAATGCTCTTGTCAGCTCTTCATCCCCCCCCAATTAGCAATGCTGTTTTGGGGCATGCAGATAGTCCTGAGCATTTTAAAGGTTTGCTGCAGTAGCTCAGGAACACTTACCAAAGACATAGGCTGTGCACTGTGTTGCTTGACGTATTTATAGATCACATAACTAATTGCAGCAAACACCAGTCCGGCACAGAATGCAAGTGCCACAAAACAGGAGAGAAGCCACGTGTTGTCTGGTTCATGGAGAAGAGAACAAGTAGGAAATGTGGGTTCAGAGGGTTGGATTAGAAAAACTGCATGGATTAGCTAGATAATATTATAGGTATAGTCTCATCGGGCTACATTTTTAAACTAGGAAAGTCAGTGTTGCTTTAAGATCTTTACCAAGGCTATGTTATTTTATACCAGCTGAAAATTGGTCTATTTTGTGTATCCAGTATTCCAGCTGGACTTCTAAATGAGCAAAGTTAACAGCCTCACCTGCAAGTGTTTTAACCCTAAATACTTGAGATCTGCTGTTTCTTTGGAGGAGAGAGATGTATACTGTTCCATTATATTCAGTGTCTGGGTCCAAGTTGAAAACTTCAAATTCTTTGTTGTGCTCATTCTTTGTCTGCTATTTAAAATAAAGGCAAATTCTGTGTTTCAGAAAGATTAAATGTATATAATTTCTTAAAATCAGACTGCAAAATTCAGCATAGAATTTTATTTAGTAATAAGGTACTATAGGACTATAATAATTCTGTATATATGGAATTCTAAATATATACTTTGCTTTCAACTGTTACTATACTTAATTTTTGCGTTTCTGTTCCTTGAGACTTGAACTAATAAGTTGTTCTCTTCTTTAGTCACCAGCGGCTTTACTTTTTTCTGCTTATACAGTACCTTGGGAAACTCCAGTTTCCTTTCCAGAATTTTAGATGAATGCTTACAGATCCTCTTGTCTACTTAGAGTCAAAGAGTCTGAGACTTTCCCTTGTACATCAGAAATCTCATCCGTCCTGTAAGAGCTCTGCAGTTCTTCTCCATCTTATGTGAAATGTGGTTTACAGAACTCAGAGGGCTCATGGCCTGGAGTCGGCCTTTACCTTTTGGTGTGTCCTTTGGTTGAATATTGTTAAGTGGTAATCAACAGCACCAAACTTGCTAAAAACATCCTCTACGGTTAGCTGGTGGTCATCCTTATCTCTCAGTAGAGTGTAGGGGGGCCGTATAAGAAACTTTATGGATCGTACGTAAGGAATATACTCCACTTCTGGAGCTCCAATAATAGCTAGAAAAGAGAATGGGAAGTGTCAGCTGTTAAGATCAAAGCTGATAAATTATCAGATCATCTTATACACATCTTAGAGACACGCTCCAGATGCACTGTAGATTACTGCTGTTTATATACCAAAAAGTATTTGAGCCATATTTCCTAGAGCAAAGGAGAAATCAGGCAACTGGAGATGGTCTCTTTCCTCAGGGTTCTGCCATTTTATCCTGTGTTTGTCCCTAGAAATTCTCTCCCCAGGCTTCTCCTTGGGAGTGTGCTCTCACTGTTTTCATGTTACTTCCCTGTCCTGCCCAGGAACACCCTCCTTTGTGCACGTGTGATGAGTGTGAAATCCCACCACAGGGCACTCAGTTAACTGACACCTATGTTCCTGTTCCCATTGTACACCAGATTTTGTCTTCAGAGTAGTTCAGCTCTTTTGTATCTACACTTATCTTCAGTGAAAGGCAAATGCTACACCCAGCATTTAAACAGCTTTAGCCCAATCTATCACAGCATATTTAAAAGCAGTGTTCAGATATTGTTCCAAGGCCGTGTAGCTTGAAAACATCAAACTGGAACGAATGGCTCTGGAGGTAGGATCAGCTTGCCGTGTGTGCTAATGCTCCAATGAAAAATGAATGTTTAGTGATCACAGCAAGTCATAGCTTTTTCATAGCTTATTTTGTGCAAAGATCTGAAGGCTCTTCGTAATCACTGACTGCTAATACCACCTCAAATTATTCTTGACGAATATGCAGTGGGAAGATTTTAGTCACAGGGCCAATAAGAGAATTCCTAAAGGCTGTGTTGTGTATCTGCGGCAGAACTCACTTAGGGATTGGGAGCATTAAGTATCCACTGGTCTGACTGCTTATCCTGATTTTCAGTTCACATTTTATAGCTTTTGTGACTGTAATACTGGCTGTCCTTAGGTTGACCGTCATGTCTCTTACGAATTTCCTTCTGCCTCTCATCAGCCTTAATAGTAGTTCCTCCTTCAAGGAGATCTGGCTTTCCTTTTCTCCTCTCATCCCACTTCGGGCTCGAACCTCAGGGAAGGCCCTGTCCATTTTCTCATTTGTCTCCTTGCCCAATAACAAGCTTCTTGAGGCCTTCACTCCCTTCCTGTCAAGCACAGAGTCTTGCAATACTGAAATTAGAGGAAATGCAGTTCTAAACATCACTGAGATTTAGAGCAAATCTAGCGAATTTAGAGCGAATTTAGAGCGAATTTAATAGATTTCAGCAGCGGTACATACTCTCTTTTCTGGGTTCAAATCTTTCTGAACGCACCCAGGTGGAAGAGCAGTAGTTCTGGCCAGTGGCCCTCACCCTGGCGTAGTAAAGCTCCATGAAGTTCTCTGTTTCACGAGTGAGGTTGCAGAAAGGCTGTGTGATACCCTGGCACTCGTGCTTGTTAAGCCAGACTTTTTCTCCATACCTTAGGACAAAAAAACCTTTTTAGTCTGTTTGCTAGAACACACGAAATACAACCCTTCTCCAGAATGATCCAAACAGGCTGTTTTGCCAACTCTCAGTAATTTTTAAATTCATTATTGCAATTAGAAAGTGGTGGGGAATGGAATAGCAGAGGAATTTCCCCTGGTCTGCAACCCTTAGTCCATTCCCCTTTGTGGCTTCTGCATGGATGTTGCCTAAAGGAAGTGCAGCTTCTTCAGGGGACACACAGGAGTCCTTCGAGTCAGCAGCTCCGGGGTTTTGCCCAGCTCTGACACTGAATGACTGCACTTAAGTTTGCACTTCATAGACCTACCCCAATGCAACAAAACTGTTGTGTAGCATTGGTCTGGCTTCTCTTAGCCCTAGTGACTGAACCAGAGGAAGACAATTGCTGTTATCTGCCTTTACAGGTGAGGAAACCACAGAACAGAGAGAAGGAATTTGCTGAAGGCAGAAAGTAGCTCAGTAATGCAGTAAACTGCAACTGAAAATGTGAAAGTATCATCTGCTTTACTGAGCACCATCTACCAGGTCAAATAATCCTGTCCTTATTGAGGAAGAACCATTTCCGTAACAGTAAAACAAGCAGCAGAAACAACCAAATCTACTTTTCTTTCTTGGCCATTCTCTCTCTGAGAACAGTGGACCTAAGAGCAACAGAACTCCAAAAAAGAAGCAAACTTCACATACTGTTTATACTGGACATCAAATACAGTGCCAGGGGGAATATCTGCTTCAGTTTCCCATATCAGGATGTTATCAAAGTTAATAGAAGAGAATGCTGCACGTTTCAGACATGATGACGTCTCTGTAGTCACAACACCTAGGGGAACAAATAAAAGAGTAATAAAATGCATATTCTGGCATCTCAGCCCTGGGATGAATAAGGGCCCAGTGCTGCTCAGCCTTTTGGTGAACAGAAATACCAGGCATGCCAATTCCAGTTTCCTAGGTTTGGGCTGCAAAGCAGAAGCTTAAACAGAACAGGAATTCAGGCCCTGCATGCATCACCATATAAGTGATTGTTGACTCATCCTGAAGAAATATGTCAGGAATTTTTACAGATAGACTTAAAAAACTCAGAGTCAGAAAGAGAATATTTGAATTCTTTTTCAGGTTTCTTTTAAAGCAGGTAGATGGCGGGATGACTTAAGAACAACAGCCTGTTTTAAAGAATAAATTCACGTCTATGAATACCTCTGCTGAGATCAGTTTCATATCTTTGAAGAGGTGACTGCCATTAACCTCTCGTGCTCCATGCTTTATTGGGTGGAGGCTACCTGAGCAACAAGCAAAAACTTGATGCCTGGACTCTGATCTGGGTGTGCCAGGGTGAAGGCAAACAACTTGCTCAGCTCCCTGCTTTCTGAGCCCTGTGCCTTTTCCCCACAGAGGATGAATTTTAGCTTTAGGTAGCAGAAATGACAAACATGCCCTAATCTGGGCTGCCTTTGTAGAACAGAACACCACCATGATCCACCTGCAGCTCTGAGCAGGTGCTGCAGAAGAGTGTCCTGAGACTTCTGGCTGTGTGATGAGAATACACAGTGCAAAATTTTCTCAAAGCTGATTGATGACACCTTCTAACTTAGAGAGTAACCTTCAGAACTAATGAGCTCTGTAAATTCAAATTATAGCCACAAAGTTAAATAATTTATAAGTGACTCGACTCTTGATTTGCAGTATTGATAAACACCTTGAGCTTGTGTGGGCTTCAGCCTGCACTTGCTGAAAATGAACAGTCACATTATGGTGCTTGTAAATGTACACTCAAAATCAATGAGGAAAAACCAATCAGGAAAAAATGATGGGATAAGCAAGGAAAAGCAGCACCATTTTACAGGGAAAACTGAGGACCAGAAAGGGAGTGACTTGGATGAGATCACATTGAGCTGTCATGGTAGAAGCAGAGGATAAACCACACCGTTTCTGGATCCTCACTCCAAGCTTTCCCTCCAGCTGCTGCCGTGGAGGAGAACTGACTATCAGTGGTTTAAACTAAGGTGCTGTACAGGAGGAGAATCAGGCATAAAGACAGGGGTCCAGTTCCCAGTCTTGTGTATGGCATTTTGGCGGGGAAGCAACTCAGAAATGGACTACAATCTAGTCCAGATTTTGTCCTGACCTCATCTACCATTCAGCCCTTGCCTCTGCTCATGTGGAGCTCAGCACAGTCTTCCTTAGGAGGCAGAAATGCAACAGTCGGTATAAAGAGGGTGAGTTTCCCTGTCACCATGAAAACTGAGTCACCAATCCTCTGATCATATCAGAAGTGGGAAATTGCCGTCTTCCTATATTTATCCATACAGAGATGCAGTTATGCAAAGCAGTGTAATACAAGCACAGTCAAGTGTGGGCAGGGAAAACCCAGGATGTTTCACAGTGTGAAAGTCTCTCAGTTTTAGAGGTTTCTGAAGGCTCCTTCCCTGCAGTATAAGATCATGAACATGAGCAGCTGAATGATAAGTTTACTTGCTGAAACGCTGGCGTCTGGAAGCATAGTAAGTTTATCCTTCATTCACCCAATAGTGAGTTTGCCACATCTAGAGGAGGATTAAATGGTTTTTAGGGATACATTATTTGTTTGAACCTCTATTAAAATCAGGGGTGTTCTTGTACTCATTTGCATTTCCCTTAGGACACAGGGAGACTGATCCAAAGCCCTGTGAATTCAGTGAATATCTTTTACTCCTATAGGATTTGGGTTGTAACACATCTGTGGCAAAGGTTTTGAAGGGAAGGAATCTTTTCTTCTCCCTACTAATCCTTGAAGTACTGAGCAACTTTGAAAATATTGAAAGGAGAGAACAACACAGAAGACAGCTTTTGAACTACCTCAGACAACAGCTCATTCTCTAGGTCTTCTTTCAGTAAACACGATTGAACTACCTCGCGTACTACAGGATCAGACAGAAGCAACCATTATCAGTGATAGGAAAGGAGAAGCCAGGACTTACCAACCACTGAAAATACAGCCAAGATGATCAGAAGTTGCTTCATGAATAACTATGCGAACTGAGCTGGGAGAGCAGGCAGTTGATCCTGTGTGCAGGTGAATCGCCTTTTATGTGAGCTATATTCTTGTGAGGCTAGGCTGGATTTGTTGTTCAGTATCACGCTGCAGAGCTACTGTCCTGCCTGCATTCGGATGTGAGATCACCAGCTAAAGATGTGTGCGCATGTGTAAGAGGGAATGTCAGCATGACAGCAGGAGCACCTCTCCCCTTCTGCGTACACACACCTAACTGTACAAAGGTGCCTAACTATACAAAGGTGCACAAGCCAGAGGCTTAGAAAATCCCCAGCTTTTGAAAGGGAGCCAAATATCATTTGGCTGATAAAAGAGCTTCCAGCCTGAAAGCCCTCACTGAGGTTTCTGGGTTTGGGGACTTGTTTTTCTGGTCGGGTAACTTTGACTTGTTAAAACTCTGGAAATTAAAACCTAGTGCTGCACAGCTGCTTGGTTTTAGAACTGCTGCAAGCAAGACACCTATTCCCTTAAGGAATATGTTCAAATACTGTATAACATCTGAAGAAATGGTACAGCTGCATGCTGCTTATTTTACCCAAAATGTCCTAAGCAGAGAAAGCCCCACACATACAACCTGCATTTGAGGCTTAGGAAATTCCCTTAGCCACTGCTTTTGAATTTTTATAGTACAGCGATTTCCTTGACACAGACTGGATAACATCCCGGGCTTATTTCTCTGGCTTATTTTATCCCAGGGTCATAACTGTTCAAAAAATGGATGTGTCCTGTCCTCAGTTCCCCGTTTTGCCTGGTACTAACTGGACCCTTGCATAAAACTGAGATTCTACCAAAGCAAAACCAACTGGACTGTCCTTTTGAGCACTGAGAACTGTTCAAATTTTGATTGCTTCAGCCCTAGAAAAGCTTTAACAGAAATATCTGCTTTAAACTTCCCAGGACAACTGCACATTAGACAATTTCCTTAAGAGCAGTGCTCTTTTTCTTACTGTTGCAAGTGAGTTCCATAAGCAATGTCACACCTGCAGCCAATTTAATTAAAATACAAACCCTGTGTGCTTCTGAAGCTTAAAGCACACTGCTTTCACTATTCCATCCTTGTGGCCAAACATGTATGTGATAGAAATTACTATCCCTTCCAGTTACTTCTTCATTTTGTGGATTTTCTGTTCCTGAAGTTGTTTCTATTCCGTGCCCTGCTTTGATACTAATGGAGCTGTATGCTTCAAATCATGCCCCTAATGCGTCACTGTTGTTTTATCTCCCTGTTCTTGCTTGGATGACTGAAGAAGCCTCACACGTTTATTAAACAAGACACACCTGTCTACCAGTATGGCCTATACCTAATGAAGTTCTACTCTTTGTTAGGGTGTTTCCTGAATAGCTTGCTAAAGTATTTCCCTTTCTTCCTTTCTTCCTTTCTCTCTTTCTCTCTCTCTCTCTCTCTCTCTCTCTCTCTCTCTCTCTCTCTCTCTCTTCTTTCTTTCTTTCACTTATCCCATAGATGAGTGGTGTCAGAGTTTGGTGTCAGAGTTTGTTTTTTTTTTTGGATTGCCTGCATTGTACCTCTTCCAATGAGAGGGGAGAGCTGCTTTTCCGATTACACAACTACAACTGTTAAGTAGGGGTTCAGAAGATGGGACCAATTGCCCTGAAAGAGGGAGCACTGTGCTCTGGCTGTCTCTGACCCTTTTGCAGTCTCGAGCCATGGTGAAAGAGAACATGGAGAAGGAGGTTGCTGCCTCCACCAGTACAGCTCACCTGGCCTACAGTGTTTCTCTAAGTTCCCATCCTGATCAAAGCTGTCAAGGCAAAGGAGTGATCCCAGGCCCTGTTTGCAGAGCTGTAACATGTCAAAGTAATTTTGTAGAGGTTGCACAACTTCAGAGCTTCCTGTAACTCAAAGCCCCGGGGTGGGGGTGGGGGGATGGTTTCCTTGATTGCATAAGAAAGTAGGTGGTGATTGTATTCAGATGATCTGTATCTTTCTAAATGAACAGAAGGGATTACATTCCACATGTACCTAAGGACAGGACAGGTAGGGAAAAAAAAGGGAAGTTATAGTTGATGACTCTTTTCTCCCACCTCCCCTTTTTGCTTTAATTCAGGACATTCATTAGTACATCACACTAATTCACAGCCCCTCCTATCATCCTCTCCCTCTGATGTTGCTCTCCTGATTCTGTGAAGATGTCAACTTTAAGACCCCCCATCAACACCCTTCCCTCCTCTGAGACAGCTCTCTGAATGCAGAGAATGGCTATTGCATGTCTCTGTCTTTCTCTTAATGCTTTGCTTTTCTGGGTGTCCTTCTACTGGAATAAAATGGGATAATATGTTTCTGTGAGATGTGAAGAATGCAAAATAAAAATACAAATGAAAAGGTCAGTATGGACCAGTGGAAGGACGCCTTTCCTTTCCTGTGCCCTTTGCTGGTGGACTTGGGCTGTAATTCAGAGAGACGGTCACAGCCCTGGTCTTTCACTGACCCAGAGAGAAACCTGGCTGGGAAGGATTCCACTCAAACCAAAGTGTTAGGAATAGGAAGCCCATAACTCAGTCCTGCTTTAAAACGTAATGTTTTTCAAGATGAACTGCAGTCACCCTTTGTAGTTCTGGGAAACGTAAACACAGACACACATGGAGGTACGTATCAAAATGTTATTGCCTCTGCGTAAAGCAGCTCTCAGACATTCTGCACAGCAGGGGGAATTTCAGTGTCAATAAGTATATTTGTATAAAACCATAAATAAATAAACATTCATGGTGCACATTTATCACTTTGACTTCACTCTGCTGAAACACAGAAAATGATCTCTGTAGGCTGAGGTGGAGATCTTTTCAGCCCGCAACAAGCAAAGCTTGCTAAATGTCTCTGTAAGGTATGTCTGGTGAAGCAGGAGTGCAGCTTTGCAGTTACAGAGAAGCAAATGTAATGTTAGCAGTTCATCCTGGGCAAAAATCAACATGCAGGCACAGCATACTGTGTTTTTTCAGAACCTAGCTGATGGTTTCACACAGGTCCAGGTTGTGGTTTTGCTGTCTCAGAGGTGCTTTTTCCTTTCATAACTCATATATAAAAAGTACCTTGCTCTGAAGTCTCAAGTGAACAGAAGGCACTGTGTGTTTGCTGTGTGATACCTACAGGAGGTGTCACTGCCTGCCTCACCCCTGCCTGAGTCAGGTACTGTGCCTCATACCAAGCCTTAACTCCTGACTGCAGCTGTACTTGGACAGAGGAATAGTAAGCGTATGATATTTACTTAGCCGTAAAAATACACCGTTTGTGTCCCTAAAGCCCTGTACCTTGATAGGCCAGACATTAGTAGAAAAAAACTCTGTCTAGGTAAATAAGAACAAAAAGCACCACTATCAGTTACTTGTCCTTCTCTGTGTTTAGGTATCTTTGCCTGGATGTCTGGTGGTCTGTAGCACTTTCTGGACATGCCACAGAGCTGCTAGGGTACTCTAGCTCCTTCCCATGTAATGTGCATGCACGTAGCCTTTGAATTTAAACTTGTGATCATATTTTTCCTCCATATTTGAAGTTTCAAATGTGTCATTTAGCACTGTGGATGTGAGTGTTATCCCTTTGGTAAAATTATGACTGTCACAGTTACTTGCAATGCCTTCATCTTCTGCCACCTGTAATGTCTGAAAAGAAATGAGCAGCTCAGTGCTGGGGTCCTCGTGGGAATTTAATATCTCACCGGTCTGGATGTGCTGATTGCCTATTGGTGTCTGATAATACTTGCTGAAATGATGAGCCTTCCTGTGCAGGTAGTGCTCATTAGCTGAAAGTTTAGCAATAATCCCTTCCATCAATGTTTGAGGAGGGGTCATTTCTAGACATTCGGCCATGTCTGTATCATGCTGTCCATCTTCACTGGAATCTGGAAATCTCACTTCGGTGAGGGATATTTTTCCCAAAGAGGAGATGTGAGAAAGAGATACCTTCTTATTTCCTTGGGATCCTGAGGTGTCCACCTCATTCTTTCTCATTGGAAAGAATGAGAAATCCGAGGTACTTAGGTCAAGCACAGACCTGCTCTCCACAGAGAGACCTCCAGATCCAGAGTCCAAGATAGTTCCCCCCTGAGCCGTTCTGGATGACTGGCAGTTGAGATGTCTCTTTGGAAACCAAAGCTTTTCTGTGTATAGGATGAAAGTACTGCTGTCTTCCTCCCCCTCTTCTTCTTCTTCTTCTTCTGATGATGATGATGATGATGATAGGAAAGAAGCCATCCACAACAGGCTGTTTCTTGCTAAAGGTTTGTTTGTCTTCCTTTGTGACACTGGCTTCTCTGTGCAGATAAGGTAGTCCCTGAAGAATTCCTTTGCACTGGGCTCATAGCAAAAGGCTGGTCCAGCAGCTTTTAAATGAGATAAATCCTACCAGGGAAAAGAAACAAGACATACAGATCAGTCAGTTAATGATGCTTTTTAAAGAAGAGTTTGGATATAGGGCATGCCAGCATCAAAGCTGACTTATGGTGGGACTCATGAATGCAAAACTGAGAAGCACAGAGCCCGTGCGAGGCTCCCACTCCTCCCCAGTCACCAGCTGAAGATCAGCAAGACTGAGTCAGGAGGAGACCCCACGTTGAGGCCATACCAAAGCATGAGGTATATTCTTCCCCTTAGCGTCTTGTTTCAGTATGCAGATGGTGAAGGCACTTGTCAGAAGGATGAGGAAGACAAACACAGGGATCATAGCAGAAAATGGGAACTTCCATTCCACTGCTGAAAAAGAAAAAGACAAAAATAATCTCCTGCTAATAATGGGCTATTATACTCAGATTTCTTTCAGAAATCTCAGAAAACGTTAGGCTCAGGATCGTTGATACATGTGCAGAAAAATGAAACAGGCTTGCGTGAAACTCTTAAGTCAGAGTCACAGTCAGAAATGAATGCTGATACAAACCAGTGCCTCACTTGGAGCAGTTAAAATGCTTTATTCATGTATTTTTCAGGAGAAATTTGAATATTCCCAAAATTTCATTGTGAGCACAACTCAAGTACAATATTTCAGGATTTTCTGGAAGTGTTTCAGGGTTGTTTTTTTTCAATTTAAACATTTCTATAGAAAACAGACATCTTTCATTAGAAAATCTAACCAATCCATTTAATGGGAAGTCCATTTTTTTGGTTGAAAGCTAATTTTGCCTTTCCCTAACCCACTAGATGTCTCACCACCTCCTTTTCTCAGCAGGGACATACCTTTGTGGTTTAATAGCACACATACTGGTTGGGAGAATTTGCTGTGCTTGAAGTCAATGCTTTGGAAGGAAGATCTGGCACTTAAACAGTAGTTGCCTCTAAGTGCAGTAGTGTCAATGGTCAGTGTGTTCTTCCTAAAGATACCTTCGTATTGCTTCTGTTTAGGAACAAAAGGAACAGAGGGTTGGAAATATGATTCTTTTGTTGTTTGGGTGGTGTTTCTCTACCTTTTTAGCCCATGATTCTCTTTATCTTGTGTGGTTGCAAGGGGCATGGAGAAGTACTTAATGTCTTGCTTGCTGTTTGTAGAAAGCATCTCTCATAGGGCTTATGGGTCCTAGGGTGGGTTTTCCAGCTGGTGCTATGCTCTGTGCTGTTAGCTGAACTCGTTTTAAACCTCAGATATTGCCCTATGGTACTGACTGTGGTATAGCCTCCCTATTGCATCTTCCTGATAAAAATAGGAATATAATAGGAAAGTGAACTACCAATAAAATAAGGATGCACACACACATCTACTTTTTTCCTCTGGCTTTGGTTTAACTCTGGTTTGGCAATTTCAGTATCACAGTATCACAGTATCATAAGGTTGGAAAAGACCTTTGAGATCATCGAGTCCAACCTATGACCCTACACCTACACCTACACCTACACCTACTCCTACTCCTACTCCTACTCCTACTCCTACTCCTACTCCTACTCCTACTTGTCAACTACAAGACCTTTCTCCAGACCTTGGATCCAGTCCTTCCCTGCCTAGAAATTTGAAGCTAATTCAATTCAAGCTGGGCATCACTCTTGTGTTCCGTGTAAGAAGTGCCACTTTTACTGACCTTGTCTTCAGATCCAGCTTCCCAGAGGTTCAAGTCATACATCCAAGAGAAGCTCTCCACACAGGTGGCCAAAGGGAAGGAGGCATTCACATGGATTAAGTTCTCCTTGACATTCACGTTTAGCCCTGGTGGAGCCAGTTCCACTGTAATTGAGTGAACAAAGATGAGAATAGTGCTTGCTTGTGTCTTAGCTTCACAGAAGGAATGCTTTTCTGTGACTGATCTACACTTCTGGTATCTTGTGATAAACATGAAAGGAAGAGGGAAGCAAAGGAATCCCTTTTTTATCTAACATAACTCCACTGGTATGTGGAAAGCTTGAAACCAGTTTGTTCACCTACAGCATTGATGAACAAATTGTGACACTTGCGACAAAATTTATTTTCAAATGATCATGGCTTGTTGTTTGTGGCCGTTCAAATCTCTGTCATTCGTGAAGCTGCATGTCACAGGTTCTCTTTCTTTGGTGTGTGCTCTACTCATCTGCTCCTGCCTACACTGTTGTTGGGATGTCCTGTCACCCAGACTGTAACCTAATAGACACTCACCATCCAAGTGGTATTCCTTGAATTGTGATTCTGCCCATGGTGACTGCAGTTGTCCAGAAACAGCTTTTACTCGAGCCCGGACTTTAACAAAGAAGTTTGGAAGCACACAGGTCAGATTGCAAGAAGTTCTGTGAATATTTTTGCAATGAGGAACCTTTATCCATTTGTCCATGCGTTCCTGGCTAAAAGAAGAAACAAGCACACTGTAATATTAAACATGCTATTTTGTTATAATTTATAGCGCAAGAGAAGAAATTGTTTTGGAAGATGGGTATCAAATCTTGCTCAGATTTAGAGCACTTCTCAAATGGTTAAGGATTTGCTTTGCTGAAAGGATGCAGACAGGTCACTGATCATGATGTGTGCCCTGCGCCATCCTTTCAATCAGGCATCCTCTATAAGCACTTACCTTTCATACCTCACAGTATATGTCACATCTGGTGGAGAGCCTTCTCCTGGGGTCCATGTCAAAATCATATCAAAATCCTTCGAAAGTAGTGTAACATTTTGAGGGGGGGGAAGTTGAACATGACCTGATTGAAAGGGAAAATTATGTGAATAATTTAAAATATTTTGGGGGATAGGAAATAGTTTTTTACCAAGGTGGGTTTGCAGTTTGGGGTAGAGCAGCTCAGTTCGTTTAAGACTGCAAACTGGCTATGGAAACAGGTATGCCTGTGATGTAATTGTGTTTTCCTCATCTCTTATACAACATCTTCATCTCAATAGCTGTTAGAATTAGGACCTACATTTGTGTGAACCATCCTAGTCTATACTTTTGAGTGGCTTCTCCCATGGCCTCACTGGATTTCACTGTGACCTGGTTTACAGCCCCACCAACTCCAACCTGACTCCCTTGAGCTCCCACCTCCTCCCCCTGGATGAGGCCAACACAGCTGGCTAATGCTGCTCATTCAGTCCAAGTCTCTCAAAGGTAGATCCTACCGTGAATGCAGAGAGACGTAGCACACAGGCATGTTACTTGTACTTTCCTGGTACTTATTGTTTCTGACAGGTAGATGTGTACATCGCTAGACTTTAGCAAGGCACACTCTACAGACATATTTTAAATTGCCATTTCTTTACAGTGGAATATTTCACTTTATGTGAATCATTCCCATTTAAACTGCTTAAAATTCACCTGTGGGTGTCTTTCCTCCTACAGGCAAAGCCACATAGCATAGCAAAATGAGAAGTAACAGAATGCTGTACTGTACCTTTGGTCTGCTGCAGGAAGCACAGTGCCATCAGGACTCTGACTTTCCAGGTAGTCATGCCAAAGCAGAACCTTTCCACTTGTAATATATTTCTATTCTTGCTACCTTTTCATTGTGTTGTTTTCTTGTAGTAAATTGCATGAATTCCAGGGGAGCATGAACTGCACACGCATGCACAACCTCGCTTCCTGGTACGGCCCAAATACAGCCCTGCGCATACAGCTGGGAGCAGTCCGAGGTGAGAGTGCTTTTGGTGAAAGCAGAGATGTAAAGATTGCAGTATTGCGCCCTCCAGTGTAACATAACTGATCTCTGTCACAGGCCATGAGCAATAGGAGCACAGTAAAATGGTGTGAGCCTTATCTTGTGATGCACCTCATTAAAAAAAGTGACCTTTGGAATTTAACTGTGTGACTGTGAAATATTAATAGAAATCAAACAAGGTTTTACTGCATGAGCTATCTGATAATGAATCTAGCAATAATAAAAAGCAGCGATCAGTCAGTAGTATGTGATATTATGATGGTCTTGTGTTTAAAAGAGACCAAGGATTTTCTCTTTATTTATGTTACCAGGTTAAGAATATTTTTCTACTCATTTTACAGGTGGGGGAAGTGCAGAAATAGGACAGGGATCTGCCCCGTACGCAATGTGGGGGAATCAAAGGATGTGGGTCCTTCTGAGAAATCCTGTGGTTTTGTTGAATGCCAGTGCTGTTATTTCCTTATATACCTTAGTAACCACTTATCAATTATTTGTCATCAACCTGAAAATATCAGTCAAGGTCAGGACCAGCTGCCAGGACTGTGCCACCACACGGATGTTCTTGGCCCCTGCACTGCCTGATAGATGAGCACGTTGGCTGTTGGCCTTGGCATTTACATCTAGGAAACTCATGAGGTGTTCATGTTTTCATCACGTGGTACCTTTAAACTCAAGAGCCATCCTGGGACAAAGCTCAGTTCCTAAGTTGTATATTATTTCCTATGTTTTATGTTGTTAGAGCCTCACAGATCTTCCTAAAGCAAAGTCACAGAGACAGAAATTTTGTACTATGTGTATTACAAGCACAGCAGGAAACATCCTGGTTCATCCGCGAGCTGCAGCACCAAGTGCAACGTGCCCAGGCTTATGAGCTTGGATAGCTGCGCCAGAGAGAAGGGGCAGGGAAAATAGCCCCATCAGTCATGCTGTTTGGTTGGCACGTCTATTCTCCTGGTCTTTCCATCAGTCACCTCCATGCCTGTGCCAGGAGGAAAGAAAATGGGTTAATGAAGTTACTACACAGAACTAACACTAGCATAGAGAGAAAGCCGTTTTCTGGGTCTTCCCTAGATGGAAAACTCACCGAGCCCAGCAGACAGCCTGTTGCTGTACCTGTGAGTGTCAGATTCTGGGTGCTAAGAGCTGATGGAGCTGGGGTTTGTACTGGCAAAAGCTTGCACGTTTACCAGGAAGGTACTAGATGTCTCATATCCCTGCACATGGCACAATTCAAACTGGAGGAGAAGACACAGTTATGTGTTTTTTCAGTCACAACTTTCTCCAAAAATCTCCATTTCTTCTTACCATGGGCTTCTATTGTCCATACTTTTCTTGTTTCCTGACTGTTTTGCTACTTCTGTTTAATTTCTATGAAATTTCTCTTTCTCATGCAAAAAGGACTCTCACCATTTATACGAGAAAAAAACAAAACTAAGGGTGTGGAGGGTCGTAGGTCTGTTCCCCTTTAGTATCAAAACTGTGGAACTGGTACCAACACATGGCATTTATGTTTCCTGTAGCAGTCTGAACGAAATTGGAAGCAATCCTAGGGCCTTCTTATTAAGGTCTTGCCAAGAGCCCTCCGGCAGCTTCTGTTAACGATGATGTGTGATTTTTAGTAAGCGTTTGTAATAGGTGAATCTTACCATCATTATTGCTTCCTGTGAAACATCTGCCCTGAAATCTGGGCTCCACTGGAATCTGTGGCAAAATTCCCACTGGTTTTGGCATGACACACATCATCAGACAGATCATCACCAGGAAACACAGGCGTATCCTTGGCAGCAAAGCGGAACAGGGGCCCCGTGCCACGAGGTGTCGCTGCCTGTCAGACAAAATCCCTGTATTCCTCCAGCGACAGGAGTTCCTCTGGACCTATGTAAAATTTGGCATTCTTCACTAAAACTCCTGCCGCCCTCTGCACTGCCTGGCACCCTACATGAGTATTTTCAGCAGCATCCTCTCATTGCAGGCACTGAGTTTGCATTGTCCACAGTGGATTGGGTGCTGGCGATAGCAGGACCTGTGTGTGAAGGGCAGGGAGCACCCTTGCACCTGTTGACGTGCTGGAGGGTTGTTTGGTGTGGCCTGTGATGACTTTATGGTTGCAGGCATAGGGATAGGGATGCCTGCTCCTGCAGGGGGCTTGGCTTGATAACACTCTCCATTATGGGGCAAATCATGCCGCTGTGCTTATGTTCTCCCACTGTTTAACTCATAAGGAGCACAAATGCTTTGGGATGGGTTTATCATTCCGTAGTACAGTGCAATCTGTAGGTGGGTCTTTGCGTCCTGCTATAGTACCAATGATACCTGGAGGAATCACTCGATTTGCCCATCTCTTGCCTCTCTGTGTGCAAACGGATGATTCAGACCACGAGGGCAAACCCTGCAACCTTTGCTGAGTCAGAGCGACTGACATTTTCCTTTCTTTGGGAGGGGCACTGCGGGAAATACAGTCCTAATCTTGTGACGAAGGCACAGTTTGGGCTGTGGTTTGATTTTATGAAACTTTTGGACGCAATAGGCAGCATAAAATACTGTCATCCCAGCTCCTTCCTTGTGCTCTTACCCGATCCATGTGTTGTGCTGGTGGAGCTGTGTGCGCTGCGTGCTGTGAGCTTGGGAGGACCACTGATGCCCCTGAGAAAAATTCCACATCTTAAAAGAATTAAGAGGGCATTTCTGGTATGAGTGGCACAATGGGAAATCAAACCACTGATCTGTAAGTGCAGCATGCTTCGTGTTTCCCCTGTGCTCTTACATCTCTGTCACCACCGTATTGCGTGAAGGATTGGCTGAACATTTTCAGTATTTCTTAAAATGTGAACCAACCTTCTGAAATAGCCTCCATATGAAGTCTTCCACAGCTGGTTTTTTTTCTCTCTGAAATGTAAGAAGGTCTTTTTAGTCCCTTAGTGAATCAAGATGTTTTTTGAAGAAGGTTTCTATTGAAATACTGGAAAGTTGCAAGTCAGCATTTTTGGAAAGCCAATGTTCAGTTTCTGTAGGACAAAACTAATTCTTTTGTAGCAGCTTTCATAGTCCTGTGCAAGGTGAGGTGGCTCAGCCAAAGAGAATGGTGCAGGTGAGGAGATGTCAGTTGTCACAAACTTGCTGGACACTGAAAATCGCAGGGAATGAGAGTGACTTTTCCCAGTCATTCTCACTGGACGATTTGAGAAACTTCTTAAAGAATCGGGATTGAGAAAAAAATTACTTTAAAAGGAGTTTTTTCTAAGATCTTGGTAAATGACTAAGACCTTTAGTCATTCAGACTCAGCTCCTTAAATGGTCTTTTCTGCTCTTTAATTAACTGCTTTGCTGCGGACAGCTCTGGCAGCACCTGCTGTCGCATGGCTCCCGCGCTGAGCTTGCTGCCCTTGCACTTCCCTGTAGCAGTTCAGAGGTGCAAGCCCAAAGCTTGGCAGTCAGAAAGTAAGGTCTTTGAAGGCACATGCAGAGCTTCCTAGTGGAGGTGCCATCTTCACCAGAGTAAGATTGCTTTTCTTGCCTTAAAGTCTTTATTTCTGGAGGTGGTGGAGCTGATGTAACTGGTGGCAAAAGTGTGCAGTATGGGCCTGTCTTCAGAGCTGGGCAAAGTAAAACCTGAGGGCTGGAGAGGAGTTTTTCCTTCAATGTTTTTCACCACCTGTTTGGGAAAGGGAATGAGAATGGCAGTGTCTGAAGAGAAAATACCCATGAGCCCTAAACTAAACAAAAAACACAATCTGAAACTGAAAGTGAGACCTGACCCAGTTCAAAGTCTTCCCTGGAAAACTCCTAGAATTTTTGTGGACAACATACTGTTCTTCAAGGAAACCTGCACTTAGGGAATGGGCAGAAAATTGCCAAACATCTCGAAAGTAACCAGTTTTGGAACCCTCCTCCCCTGTCCTGAGTTTGGACTTAAGGTGCATGGAGCGCTCTATCTTGGACAACGTTCCTCTCTTTGGCCCGGTACTGTCCAGCTCTCCCTCGTTTCTCCCTGGCTCGTGTAGGTCTGTAGGATGAACTGTGCAGAAAAGGCATTCGTACCATCCAGGAACGCAGAGTGTGGAAATAGCCACCGCCTCTGAGAGCACTCACAGCCGAGGCGATGGCAGCAGAGTGCAAGGCAGATACTCTGGGAGGAGGAGATACACTAAAGTGACAGCCCAAGACCATGAGCACCACAGAGCTCTAGCAGTGGGCCTGATCTTTGCGTTAGTGAACTAGTTTTGTGAACTTGACCCTTCTTGCCTATCCCTGGAATATCTTTTTGTTGAAGGCTTAGCTCTGGCCTGGAGCTGGGAGAATGTCATCTTTTGTAGCTCTAGAGGGGAAATATTTTGCTCATTAGGCTTAGAAACTAGCTTGACGTATAGGCTGCTGAGTGGTTGGATTTGATGGAAATGATTTTGGAAGATTTAGGAAAGTGAATATGGGGAAATGTTGGGAGTAGAGAACAAAATGCTATTTGGAATAAAGAAGTTAAAAAATCTGCTGGGTGGGGTGATGGCAGATGGTAAAATAAAATGTGGCAGTGTCCCGTTGACCCGGACGGGCATTTGGGGAACCTGTCACTAGGAGGTGAAGAAGAGAATGAGCTTGATTTGTTTTTTAAACTGAGTCTGAAAAGACTTAAAGTGAAAATCAAAACTAAAACCATAAAACATTCCCCGTACAAGTGCTATGAATCATTTCATGTCCTTTATTTTTTCTGCCAGGGCAGGGTTTTTAAAGGAACACAGGGCTTTGCCTGCACATGGCAGCTGTAGCTGATACAGTTCCTGATACAAAGGGTCATGATTTAAAGGAGAATACAGTAATCCTGTAAAGATATCTGAATATAGGCCAACCTTTGTGTTAAGGATTGTACCTGTGTCTTAGTTTCATTAGGCCATCTTACTCTGATGGTATTAAGTGTGGTTAGACAAGGCCTTAGGAGCTGCCTAAGGAGAGCAGAGCGTTTCTCAGCTGTTTCTGGCCTATACAAGCAGCATGTAGTTGCAGGTCTAAAGACTCTTCCCCCCTCGTAAGCGTCATTGTTGTTAATATTGCAGTCAGGCAGACTGGGTGCCACTCTGACGCTGGTGGAGGAGAGCTGCACGTCTGCTGGCTGTGCTGGCAGAATACCAGAGCTCAGACTGGATGGGCCAGTGCGAGTGGGGGAAAATAGGGGCTTCACAGGCGTCTCCATCCCTCCTGAATTTAGGTCCTCTGGTTCAGGGACAGATGGTAAGATGCACGCTTGTATTCAGAGGGGACAACCTTCCCCGCATCTCCGCCCCTGTCCCGAGGCTTCAGTCCATTCTTCCTGTGCTGTCCCTTGCTGCTTTATCATTTAACAAGTGTAGATCTGTAGAGATTTTTTTTCTCGGCAAAGAGAAGACCCTGCTGAGCGAGGCACCAGCCCTACGCTTGCAGAGTGAAATAATTCCTTCCAATAGGTTTCATTTCCCTCACAGCAACTGATGAGAAGAATCTCTTATGTCCACCTTTACGGGACACCGAGAAGGCCTTGCTTCAGTTTGTGGTAGTGGTTACTCACACTGCAGCTCCGAGCTGACTTAATTTTCACCTTCCCTGTGACCTGCTTTCTGTGTGCAACTCTGTGGTGTGCAAACACGGTGCTGCTTTACTGAAATCCTCCTGTAGCAACCCTTCCTGGCAGCTGGCTGCGTAACAGTAGAGGCAGCAAATTGCCTGTTGAACAAAGGCACTAATTCAATCAGCTGGCAGTTCGGCGGTGTCCCCGGATCCCACATGGACTGGAAAGGAGCAAAGTACTGCCCCTGATTTTGTTTGGATGAGTTGGGCCTGCCAGCAAGCAGAGACCTTTTCTATGACATAAATTAAATACAGCGGTTAAATATATCTCATTTAAAGTCCAAACTACAGCAAATTAGATGTAGTTTGGATGGCAGCCTGAGATCAGACAGACCTCTCCCTTTCCTCTGTGCCTCCCTGGGCAGTAAGACAGACGTGTGGGATGGTACTGATTAGCCAGTGGGCTCAAGCTCATGGCCTGTTTTATGCTGCTTCTCTTGCTTTTCCTGAAACTTGTCCCTTCCCCATTACAGTGCCTTTTTATTCATGCTGAAAGCAGTTAGGGAGCTTGCCTGGACATGCACTAACGGCGAAACTCTAGTGCACACGGAGTAAAACGTGCTAGCCCACAAGGTGCAGATACAACAACACGGGAACATCCTGGGGGCACCATGCCTTCCGAAACCCCTAGCTCTCACTGATCCGCGTGGGAAAAGTGATGGGGACCCTGCGTGTTCTAACAGAGAGAGACTTAATTCTAGCAACCTATCTGTTGTACTCTGAGCCAAACTGTGCTTTTGGGGGTCGTCCCACAGGCTTCAGACCTTATCCCTCTTGGAGAGCATTTCCTTACTGTCTGATGTGACATCACCCTGCCTGATGTGAGGGGTTTCTCTCTGGTCTCAGCACTGTGGGATGCTGGTACTGGCCTTAACAGCGAAACTCTGCCTTACATGGCAGGAGGATGCAGGGATCTCTACACATCCCTTTCAAGCAAGAAATAAATTTTATTTTGCCTGTATATCACCCAATGGTAGAGTGAGTTCACATACTGGGAAGAAGGAGTATGACATGGGGAAGCCATGTGCATTCTGTATCTGTAATTTGAATGTCATCTTCAGAAGGTGAGTTATCTGCAGAAGTGGATGAGCAGGGTGTCCGGTGGATTTCCATGAACCCTTGCCAAGGCCGCGAGATGCTGTTCCCCCGCAGCCACTAGTGGCAGCAGCTGCCTGGTGGGGTGGGTGGTATTTGTTTGAATGTTTGCAATGTTTTGCATTGCAGTATTTGGATGCCAGAGCTATACGGGGCCATAAAAGTTAATTAGTCAGATAAATAATTAAAGAGTTCTCCCTTTTATTGTTGCAAACTTGCAATTCAGAAAGGGGCTTGTGTCAAAGTAAATCCAGCCACGTACCCCAGTGAAAGAAGTGATAAACAATTCAAGATCTAATTAACCATTCAGGGGACTGATGTGGGAAAATCCCATCACTGTCTGGGGAGAAGAATTTTCACAATCACATGCAGCACAAGCCCAAGTGACCCAGCTTTGAATGCTTCTCCAGAGGGGGGGGATTAAAGCCTGGAACTGAGAATGGAGAACAGGATTTTTAGGTGTCAACAGCCATTGTGGTGTTGGAACAGTCCCCATGAAGGTCCCCCTTGGGGACCTGGTTTGTTCTCCCTGGGAAAGATCCAAAATGTGAGTTTATGCGGCTCTGAGCTAAGAGAGGATACAGAAGAGGCTGCAAGGACACGAGCTCGTGAAACTTTGTAAAGGGTGATCGGTGGTGGCTGTGGACCTCTCTGGGATGGTCCCTGTCCACTGAGGGGGTCTCACTGGGACAAGGGAAGATCTCACTGAACAAGCAGGCTGTCACTTTTCCATGGGTTACTGCAAAGGAGATTCATAACTATTTTTTTTTTTTCAAAAATCATCATCAGCAACACGTTCATACGTGCCAACTTTGTCAGCGGTGCAAGAGGGTGCACATTCCATCATTTTAGCTGTGCCCTGGCCTGGCAATTGCTGGGGTTACTTTGGTCTTGGGGAATATACAATTAGAGCGTAGAGGGCAGAATTGCTAAGACAAGGTTCAGACTCCTCTGATCTGGCCACTAGCCAGGAGACGTGCTGTAACTAAGTGGCATTGGGCCCAGAATTTCTAGGAGGGCTGAGGTCCCATCTGGGATAAGGAGAGGGGCCCCAACTTCCACCAGCACTTTGCACTTGCTGGATGCACACAGGGTCTGGGCTCTTGCGAAATCCCAACCTGGTTGAGGGTGGATGGGTGTTTGAAATTCCACCGAGCTGCCCGACCCTCCTTCCCTACTGAAAAAGAGGAGAATTGAGCAATTTCATTAAGTGTTCCTTGTCTGTGGAACTCACGTACTTCGCAAGGCAGACACACAGAGGATGATGCTGGTTTCACCCAGCAACCTGCTGCCTCACAGAGGATTTAAGGCTTGTAGTTTTGATGACATGATTGCTGAGATCAGTCCACTGGCACATATTTACACCAGATGAGGATCTGGCCAGAGTTCCAATACTGGGAGAATATACTTCCCACCCCCACTACTATCAGGCCCAGCCCTCAAATGACAAGAATTTAATTTAAAGGCTCAGTCTCTTGTCTGAACAGCTCCCTCCCTCCTCCACTTTGATGAGAGGAAAATCTTCGGAGAGGCACCCCGGCGAGTGGGAAAGCTTTGGAGAGAGCTGTCTCTTGCCCTTTAGCCATCCAGAAAGGAAGAGCTCATCTGAATGAAATGAGGATCAATCAGAGAGAGGCATGGGAAAAGCTGGGAAAAGGAGCCTCCAGTCATTTATATTCATAGAGGAGGGGAAACCTCCTCCAGACATGCAGAAGCTTTGATGAAAACCCTCCCAGCTGTGCTGCACCTTTGAAGTGACATAGCACAAGTGTATTCACGATTACCCAAGAGATAGAAGCAGATGAGTTCTCAGTCAGCTGAAGCCTTCTGTTTAAGATTGACTTTAAAGCTTACTTTTTATAGCTCTTTCCAAAATTAATGAGAATCATCTGCATGACACTCCATCGTTCTTCTCTGTTGCTTCCTCCCCCACCCCAGATAACCCTCAATTACATTTCCAGATGGCAGAGGATGAGGTGGCCTTGGTGTTTCATGCTCTAAAGGATAACTGGGAAGAGTCCTGAACCATTTCCAGGAAATAAAAAGCTAATGGAAATGAGCTGCTTTTTTTGACAGAAAGGAGGTTTCTGGCATCTCCCCACATAGCTCATATGTCGTAGTGCTTCATCAGCAGTGTGTCTCCTATGCCAGCATTTGTCTCTCTCTGCTCCCCTAATCTGAGTCTTTAAAAGCTGAGTCTGAAATCTGTGCTCTGGTTCTTGAGCTGAGTAGTGTTGGAGCTGTTTTCAACACGGATGGCCTTCGTACGTAGGGAGACTTATGCAGCGGGTGGGAGGGATGAATCCCCAATATAGCATTGACTAGCATGGCATTCTGCATCCGCAGCACAGACTAGTAGCACCCGCTATCCAAGGAACTGAACTTCATACGTTGAGTTCACATTAGCACCCGAAGCTGGTGAGAGTTGTTGAAGGTGTGTTACTGCTAGAGTGTTTTCTCCATTCATAATGACAGTGGAAAGGTCAGTTCTTGCTAAAAGCTCATTCAGAGATGCACTTTGACCTGGCCTTTGCTTACCTGAGATGGGTGACATGCTAAACACAAATTCCTGAAAGTTCCTCCTCGGAAAAACCTGCAGTAGCCCAAACCACAGGTCATTCTCCCTTGTGCTGCCCCTTCTCAGCGTGTGCTTCCTTGCAATTACACTTAATGGGAAGAGGCAGATGCAGTCAGCCATGTCATAGATGTTTAACGCGCTTCAAGGTGCGTTGGCAGTTCCAGATGATCAAAGCCTCTCTTGTGATGCAGTGGCATTGCCAGGGTGTTTTCTTTTAACTCTATCAGATTAGTTAAAAGAAAGTCAATAGTCAGTTTTGATGTTTCAAGAAACCAATTTGGGTATGGTCAGAGACAAAAAATTGCTCAAGAACTCAGTTAGCTGAGACCATGGACAAAACTGAGGCTGAGAGAGGCCTTGCACGTGTTTCTTTTGTTACAAGTGTGTCCTGGTTTCACTTTCTTCAGTGATTTTGCAGTTCGCAGCTGAATTAGAAATGTCAGGTGCCAGTGTTTTGAAATGGGAGGTCTTTGTCTATGAGAATCAGCCTAAAATGTCCTCTGATGAACTGACACTATGATAAGCCTCCACCCAAGAGGATGGTTCTTCCCAGGCGCTTGTTATTTCTTTTTAGTGCTAATGTCAGTTGGGCAATGAGGAAATGTCTTCACCAGGTGCCTTTGTGCTCTTAGAAATGTGTTTGCATTAAAAATATACCTTTCTTATACAGATGTTTCTGTGCAGGATGGTGCAGGCTGTGTCTGGTGTTTAACTACCCAGTGAGGCAGGCATGGTAACACATAATCTTTATAACCTGGCTTGAGGAAAACCAGTACAGGCATTAAGTTCAGTCCAGTGAAGACCTAGTATGTTTATGACAGAGCAGAGGAAGTGCACTAAGAGGGAAGAAATGACACTGTTCATCCCATGAATCCAAGAAAGAGGCAGGCTGTTCTAGTAGAAAGGGCATCAGCCTTAGTTTTGAGCAGAGTTCTGCTCGTGGATCTCCTGTGTGACTTTGAGCAAGAGGTTTGCCCTTTCTGAGCATGGTTGCCTTCCCTCTTGCCTCTTGTTTCTTAATATTAAAATGAGCGTGGGTGGAATGTATAGCACAGGCAGTGTGGTGGGGCTCTCGCATTTGCTGGCATTGCCAATAAATGAGGGAAAGTGATGGTGGCAACAAGTACGTGGCATAGCACAGCAGCTCTGAGAGCTCAGTCTGCTCCTCACCCACCTCCTTGAGAAGCTCCAAACTTCTGTCCTCTTTCCTGGCTGCCACTGGTCTGTCATGGACCCGACCCACCCTAGCTAGACACCCTCCTTCCCAGCACATCTCCTCCATAGCAAACTCATTCAGTCGGGAAGGAACAACTGTTAGTACGTCTAATGCAGTCATTTAGCTCTGATGTCTGCAAGCCCTTTGTTTTCATTAGTAAACATGTAGCTGTATTTGTGGCTTCTCTTGTCTCCCAGCCCATTTGCCCAGCTCTGCTCCTGCTTTTATCCACTCTGTAGGCACTGCTACATGGCCAGGTCAGCAGGAGGGACCATGGCTCAGTGACAGGGCTCCAGCTGTGGCCCAGTGGGTCAGCCAGAGGACTCGAAGCAGGGCCTGGAGTTGGGATTTCCACCGATACTGTGGCACATGACGTGTGTGTTATGTGCTAGACAGCAACATAATCTGTAGAGAGCAAGACATGATTAGTTGACATCTCTGTAATTTAATATGCTAGCTCAGAAAAAGCATGACACTATATATATATACTTTGCACTGGGTTTTGATGTCCCCTTGCCTGAGAATATTTTGTGTTATACTCCCATTGTTTTTTCAGGCTTTCTTTGACAATGTCTTAGAAGTGTGAATTTGAAGCTACTTAAGCACCTTTAGATTTAATTAGAATTAGAGTGGTCCTTGCAGACTTGATTATAGTTAAAGGGACGGTCTTTGGACTTACTGTAACTTAATTGAAAGTGATTTCAGATCGAATGGCTCGGTTAAGGCTATTTCATTCTGAACTGGAGCATCTGCATGAGAGTTCATTGCCATTTTACTGGCCTGTTTTAAGTTATTACCCTTCATGGACTCAAACTGCTTTCCCTGAATTTCCGCCATGTAGACAGGCTCAAGGAGTTCCAGCATCATTCTGAAATGACTCCACTAGACCTCCATCATTTTTCGTGGCCTTCAGCTACTTTGGAGAGAAGCAAAGAAGCAATGAGCTTTTTTACCTGTTTCCCATAGTCACTGCAAAAAAATGTGAGGGATTACAAAATGCCTGGCTGAATCAACAAACAGCAATAAGCAGTGTTTGACAATGCGTCCGCAGAAGGCCATTACCTCCTCTAATTAATCCTCACTTCATTAGGCAGAAAGAAGGCCACTCATGGGAGTGTGGGTGTGATGAGGATGCGGTGGCGGTAACTTCTCTCCCCACTGCTGTTTGTTGGTTTCTGTGGCCCCGCGGAGACAAACAGACCCGCCCTGAGCGCCTGCGTGGGATCTGCAATGAGCACATGCTGAGCAGAGGACTTCTGCCACTGCGTTTTCTCAACAGGGATTAAATCCATTTCACCCCTGGCTCTTCTGGCTTTCTTTATGCATGGAGGCGAAACCTCTCTCCTTCTGGGGCAGGGGAGTGGCGGTGAACCTCTACCTGGGTGTACACTGCCGCAGCCTGTGAGCTCCCATTTGGGCTGTGCCATTACACCAAGATGCTTCTTGCATCACGAGAGATCCCATTCCCTATCTTCAGTCCACGCCCTCTTCATCCTATTGAATACTGCCCTTATTCAGCAACAACCGTTTAGGCAGAAGACACCCTTCCTCACATCTCTGCTCCCCTATCGAATGCTAGTTTGAAGTGGGATGGATTTTTGCCTGTGTAAAAAGTAGAGAATTGGGGCATTCCACTGTCCCTTTCCTTGGATGATGTGAGAACCCACACATTACTGGCGTTAAATCTCTCCGTGCAGAGCCCTTGGTAAATATCTTTGAGGAGAGTAATGTAGCACCTATCTGTTGCAGCTTTCCTCTAGCCTGCACCCAAAGGAGACCGTTCCATGCTGGAAGACAGCTTGTCCAGAGTGGCAGGATATGGCAAGGCAGCCGTTGGCTTGCAATGCATTGTCTGTTGGGAGAGAGGATTTTTTAGCAGATAAACCTATAGTTACGAAGTGAAGTCTGCCTCAGATATAACAGAGGAGGATCATAGAGGCAGTTACGCTAATTACTGCTAATGATACTTGCACTTACCCATACGTTAGTTCCATATAAACCTTTTTTTATTCCCTGTGCAAACAGTGAATAATTAGCAACCTCTGTCATTGCCTTTTTAAGAGTTACATCATGTTTCCTGAGACAAAGACCGTCTCTTTAAACAGCGCCTAGCACTGAAATCTCGAGGGTGTTGGGTGCCACTGTAATAAAAGCATGTCAAAATCGCAAGTGAATTCATTAAAATCAGTAGGGATGATTTATCTGTAAGGCAGAGCTGTTCCCAGAAGACCTTTTTTGTTAGCTTTTTATCGGTGGTGTAATTTTCAAGGGCGTTCTGTCACAGTACGGAGCAAAAATGTTTTAGGCTTGTTTCTGTTGCTGCTGAAATTGTAAGCATTTGTTTAGGGTCTCTCTGATGGAAGATAGTTCTGCTGTTCCAGGGGTTCAAAGTGTATTGTTGTTTCCCTATCACCTACCTTTCTTCTGCCTCTCCTTTAGTAGTTGCTCAGCCTTAGGTGAGTGAAATATCTCTCTCAGCCTTGATTAGGCATCAGGCATGCACTTGTGAAAACAACACACCATTTTTCTTTCCACCATCATTTTTCCTCCAGACAAAATTGGATTTATTGCATAATAAGTACGTTCACTGGAGTTAAGTTGAGGTGCTGGTTAAAAACAATTCTGGTTTACGTCCCTTTTCAGACCACCAAAGCCCAGCCCTCTGGTTTCTGCTGATACATTACCGCTGACAGCAGTAATTTTTAGTGACAGATACAGAAATGTCCTTAGGGAAAATACAGTAGTGATGGAAGTTTCCTGTGGGAAAAAAAGCTGTTTTTTTCTTCTTTCTTCTTCTTTTTTTCTTTTTAAGTGCCTTGACTTAAAAAGGTGGGGTTTTGTTTGGTTTGCTTTTGGTTTTTTTGTCTTTGGGGCCATTTTCTTCACAGGCATTCAAAGGTCTTGATTGCATTAATTTCACTGTGATTTAAGGTCAGTCTGCATGTTGTGAGTTATAATCAGTTTCTTTTAGGATCAAACCTGAAACATTGGCTGTGCTTCCCAATTGTATTGGATCTCAATGACAAGCCAGCTGTGATTGGTGTTTGTTGCAGTCACTGGAAAGACCACACCTCTGGATGAAATATTGTCTTTTGCATAGCAACTGATACTGTGAGTTAAGTTGGATTGCACAATTTAGACCCTAATCTTGACTGGAAAGATAACATCAATTCTGAGTCAGAACCGTATTTTCATGTGTCTCAGAGACAGGATATTTTTGCACAGAAAACAGCAAAAATTTACATGTTTGTAAACATGTTTCATCTTAATCCCACCACTCTGAGCAGGTCCTGGGTCCGATAACTCTCCTACTGAATGCAAATAGCTATTAATATGTCGCAGGCTGAGCCAGGGCTGGAGAAGGCCCTGCTGGCAGCATCTCCCCATCTGCGCACAAAGGGAGCGTTGCAGTAAACAAAGGGGAGGAGACTGGTTGGGAGGATGGAGGTTACGACACAGAGATCCTGAGATTCACCTGCTGTTCAAACCATTTAGTCAGGTCATAGTCCAGAACCAAACATTTTCATTAAAAATCATTGCTAAGTGATAACGCTGTACCTGCTTACATGATTTGGAAATCAATCGTGTCAGAGCACGGAAATGACTCAGTAAACAACTGCCCACAGCTCAGGTCATATTTACATGGACAGGCGTGAGCAATCACCAACCTCATCTGTCCGTACCCCCAGCCTTTAAGTCTATTGGCCGTATTAGCATCACAGGAACTTGTGCTAACAAGCAAATACATGGCAAAAGTTATCAACTGTTTTTTTCTCTCAGTTTGCTTATTGATCAGTATAATTTCATGAAACTCAGATACAGTTTTCTTGGCCTGAACGTAGCTTGAAATTTGTTGCTTTTGAGTCAGATCTAGATGTATGCTTGAATGCCCCAAAGTGTCTGGTTTTTTCAGCCCTAGCAGCTGGTTTATAAAAGATAATGCCTCTGACTACAAATCTTTGCTCTGTCTAAATGCACTGTGAAATGCTGGTTCCATTAGCAGGAGCACGGAAGAATAATGCTCCTTGCTGCAGATCTTGCCTTGACTAAACATGCTGGGGAATCTTGGTGTCCATAGGAGGTCTCCACTCAGCTTCACAAAGTTAGGATTTCTGGCGCGGAAGTAAGTGTTCTCTAGTGTCACCTCAGATCCTTAACTCTGAGCTGGAAGTGTTGATCTTTGTAACGAATTTGGCTCTTACAGCCTTGATGCCATTATCAGAATGTGTTCTTTTAAATAATATGGGGAAATGCAAGAAAACAATGAAGTGGTACATTTACTGACTTGTCTTTGAGTGTAGTGATGATAACTGTTACCTCTTGATAATAAGGTTCTGTATCTTAATGGGAAACTTAATTGCTGTTGTAGCAGTGACGGCAGTCCCAGACCCCCTGTGCTTGATGTACTCGCAACAGAAGGCAGTCCCTGTCCTAAAGAGAATGCAGCTGCGATGGGGTGTGTCAGCAATATGTTCACATAGTTTCCTTGCTTCTCATTTGAAAGAGTGTTTAATGATAAAATTCTTGGGTTTTGTTCTGATCAGGACAATGACTAATGTACATATGCTGTAATTAATACTTGTTTCTTTAGATTTGATTATAGTGTGACTGTGGTGTGAGAAGTACAAGGTTAATGGCACATGTAGCAATCCACTGTTTTGTTTCCAGCTGGTGAAGCTGTGCAGAGGAAATGACAAACACTCGTGTTGCTGTTGCTCTGTGAGTCTGGATAAAGCTCTCAGCTAGTGTAATTGTCTCCTGATATGACGTGTAAGTTAAACTGCCTTCAGCTAGCTCAGCTCCTAGAGCTGGACTTGGGTCTCTCTTTGGAGGCACTTTTAGCAGGATTCCCTAGGGTGTTTTTCTTTCAGTAGACGGTTTGTTGTGGATCCTGTTATCATGATATCTGAATCATCCCTTTTAACTAGCTTACCTCCAAAAAATGAGTGCATTAGGGGACTGATGTTGTCATTGGGTGAGATGGAGGTAAAGAGAGTTTTCCTTGAAGTCATATAGAAAATCTGTCGCAGAGACTCTGAATTCTGAGGTACAGCTACAGTTGCTGGGCTTTCTTCCTGCCTACAAGGTTCTTTGGACTCTGACTGGGAGAAGGTGAAAGGACTGAGCCTCCTGATCAGGGAATACTACGGTTACTTTAATTGTGACAACTAAATGCCTGGATATGGAGGAGGCCCAGTGTATTCGTTAAAAATTGATGGTTATTGCAATTAATAATACACTGAAATTAATTACTGGGAAGAAAAATTATGTCTGTGTTGATCCATCCTTGTGAATGACAGTAGACGCGCCTTCTGTGGCCCTTTGTTCTCTTACCATTTGTACTGTTTTCCTGGAGGGACTGGGGTTTCCAGTTAATTCTCAGAGTGACAGTTTAATGTATTTATCTGATGTAATTAATTCCCCTCCACAGCCCCATCTCCAAGCAGCAAAGCAGGAGAAAATTAATGCTCAACCACCCCTTAATCCACTAAGAGTAAAGGCAGAGACACTCTGAACTAGCCTGACAGGAATGATGACCAAGAGAGCGAGTGGCTGGAGGCCCTGCGGAGGAATCTGCCAAGCTTTCGTCCTATAAACCACCTAATCCCTTTGGATTTGTGTGCCTTTGGAGCTGCTGAAAGTGTTACGGGACAGAAGATGCTGTTGAGCCCGTTTGCTAGACTTTGAGTCCTGATGTCTGTGTTTTTAAGCTACTTATTATGAGGGTTCTGGGAGAGATACTGCAAAGTGGCTCCAAGCCAGCTTAGATCTAAGGATAAGATTTCCTGGAAGCGCAGGTTTGAACTGTTCAGGACTGCATTGACCATCGTTCTTCCACTGAGAAATGGGTTCCTCGCAGGTCTCCTCAGTGAGCATATGTGGACGCACACGCACGTGTGTGTAGCAATGCCTGAGATCTCATAAAAAGGAAATTCTACCAGGACATGATCATTCACTTGAAGCAGGCAGGAAAACTGCAGCAGGAAGACGTATCCCATAGGTAGATGTTGAAAGCTGAAGTACTAGGCAGGAAGGAGGATGGTAGAGGAGTTCTTCCAGAGTAATTTTTGGACCCAGACTTTTTTTTTTCAGAATAGACAAAAACTGTATACTTATGAAATCTGCTGAATCCCATCTGGACTTCATTAGGGGAGGATCAGGGCGTTCTACAGTAAGAGCGGTGTGACCTTCAGGCCCAGAGCAGTAGAAAAAAGATGACATTCACATTAGAAAATACAATTCACGCACTTCGGGATTTAATGACTAATCAGCTACAAACAGGGAACGTTTAATTTGAAGATAACAAAAGAAGGGAAGGACCTGGGTGTGCTAAGTGATCACAGCAGATCTGTGAGCTGTGGGACACAGATTCAGCTGCCCAGCCTTTAGCCACCAAAGGTGGGAATTGAAAATCAGTTCCACAGACATAATATTTGGCTGGCCAGCAGAGCAGTGTTGGGTTGTCTGCTCCAACTCAGTCAAAGCACAGTGGTTTGGCCTTCCTTTTTCTTTGTGTATGATATGTTTACATTAGGTTCATAGAGAGCATCCCTGTGGATTTGTTAGGACCCCAGAGCCGGACTTTCATCCAGTGTCTCCTTTATTTGATAGCAGTATTGCTGCATGGCTTATTTGTTAGATGACTGTACCAAATCAAGCCAGTGCCTTGTCCAGTGCAGTACCTTTTTTTTACAATCAACAGTTGATATTTCTACGGATGGTGAGACCCCTACAGAATGTGCCCAGCTGCTTGAGCAGTGCTGTGAATGGGAGGAAAATTTTCTCCATTGTCCCTAGAGGCCACCAATCCATGCACTGAAGCAGGAGGTTTTATTACCTAATTTTTTTCACTTGGGTTATATGACTGCCAGTGCTATTCGCAGTCATAAATTTTTCCAACTCAGGTTTGAAACCTAGTCAACATTGTTTGTCTCAGTTCTGTTACAAACAGCTCCAGCAGTTGATTTAGGGAGTGGTTTATTTGAAGCCTTTTGGTTTTTTATTCCACTGCTCCCCTTTTGGCAAGAGCAGTGAAGGACTGGCTGAGTTTACATGTTTTACTGACAGGAAGGAGGATGGCTTGGTTAGTACATGCATCTAGTCTTCAAAACCAAAATGTGTTACCAATGCAGACGTAATGTCAGCCACACAGAAGGTGCGGAATCACGTGAGGAATGGTGACCAGCGTCCTGCAGCAAGAGAAGGTACTGGAACATTTCAGGGCGGGCAGGCAACTCACAGAGCCCAACAGTTACTGCATCTGAGGACTGCAGCTGCTGTTCCTCTGCTTGGATATTCCTGGGAGTGGCGGTGCACTTGGATTGCAGGTGGAGAAGTAGTTTTCCTCTAGGCCCTGGTGGCAGGGATATACAGAGGATTTCACCATAACTTGGAGCACCTAAGTAGGGCTAATTTGGCCTGCTCTCTGCTCTCCCACCATCCCAGTCTTCTGCCACGGCAGTGAGATCCCTCTAAGAAGTCATTGCTGTCATGCGGCTTTGCTAAGGGAGTCAGGATTATCAACTGTGCTTGGATGGTGTCTGAGGAAGGTCTGAGGCCAAACTGAAGCAGAGCTGGCAAATCAGCCTGAATCTGTCCCTCTTTCTTCCCCTGGAAAGTACATATTCATTGCCAAGGACATGCTATACTTAGGAACAGACTATAACAAATGTGAGAACTAAGGGGGCATAAAACAGGCAGAGAATCTGGCCTTTTTGTCTTCAGTGCCACAAGCACAAACAGAAGTACCTGAGTACAATGTTTTACTTTCATTGGGACTCTACAGATGTGAAGGGACCCGTGTCAGATTATTTGCAGAGATAACTTAGAACATGTAAATAAATCTGTTCCTGTCTCCCCAGAGATCCCAGCTGAGATGTTGCATGCTTTAAACTCTAGCATTTGTAGCTCTCATTTACATGATCAGATGGGGAAGGGAGGCAAGTTAGTAACAAAGGGTGCAGCTGCCTGCCTCACTTTCTGTCTCCAAGATCAACAGATCCCTTCACCCCTGTAGGTGCTGGAGTCTTTAATCTAAAGCTCCATGGAGATGCTCCATGCAATTAGCACCTATGCTTATTACTCTCTCTTGCTCCATTCTTTCCCCAGAGCTCTCTAGATAAAAGGGAAGACTTTAAAGCTCAGAGTTTTCTGTGTCGATTTCCTACTTCGTGCATTTTTATCCCACCACTCCTCTCCCTACTCCTATCTCTATGGCTCTGAAAATCTCCCATGTTTGTTGGTGTTTTTTATTTTTCACAGGAAGATCAAACTTGGTCCCATGTTAGGCTTGTCTGTAATTCCGTCTCCCACATATCTTGTCATCCTTGAAACTTTTTTGTCTTTTTATGCACCTTTCTGCATCCCAAGCCCAGCTTGTTACTATCTTTTTCCTTCACTGGGTAGTGGCTTATCATTTATTTGCAAAACTGGATGGAGGTCTTGTAAAAGGAGATACTTTCATTTGACTTCCAGCTGCCCTTGCTCCAAAGAGAGACATAAACTTACGAGAAGGAAGATTTTAGGAGGGGTTTTTTCATAGTCCCGACAAAAATCTGAAAACAGTGTGGCAGAAATCAGTAGTGCTTCTTGTTATCTGGGCTCTGCTGCTCTCTCATGCTGCATTCTTGCGCGAGACACTAGAGATTTGAGTCTGCTTTCCCCAGTTATCAATAGACAGAATCAAATGGGTTACAGGGATGCTATGTTTAATTAGATGGTCCCTAGGGAGCACTTTCAATGTGCAGTTTTTTGTGGTAGAGCTAACTCTTATTGTCCAGAGAAAAAATATGGCTCTTCCTAAAAGGCTGAGTAAAGGGTAAGGTATGTGCTGGAGAAGCAATAAGGGGATGGGAATCAATTGTCATTAACCAAAGACTCCTAGGGGATTTGCATGACTTCTGGTGGGTCTCCAGATGGTAACTGAGAAAAGGTAGCTTATTGTCCGTTGACTTAAAGTAGTTTATATACAGAAGAATGGAAAATGTATAGAGATTCTTCTCCAAAGAAATGTTGAAAACTACTGGTGGCTTGAAATGGGTCAGCACTGGAATGGAAGGAGTCAACAAAGACTTGCTCAGACTTTCATGTGAGTTCCTTTGTGACTGCACACCTGTGGGGTATTCTAGGGATGGGTCAGCTCCCAAGAATAATCCTGGAACTAGTGAATTTTAAGGAGCTCTGATTTTAATTCATGTAGTTTAGTTTCTGTGGTTTACATCAAAAGACACCAAAATGCTGGGAAAACCTCTGGAGCAGCCACACCTCGGTTTTGAGAAGGGCAGTTCATTCACAATACTTCAGCGCTCTTCCTTTTAAGCTGTATTAATTGTTTTAATAATCAAAACAGTTTTCTTTCTGGAGCACTCTCTTCTTTTAGCTGCTAGTCACTTAAACTTGTCCCCTGCTATGAAGTTGTCCTTGTTTTTTCTTTGCCAGACTACATTTATAGCTTTTCATTGACTTTGAAATCGGCAAGAAAGAACAGATTTCTTGGAGTTCAGATCGTTCTGTCACTGGCAAATTCTCAGAGATGTTCACTGCTCTCAGCTCTCCAGATCCTACAGCTGTACACCCAAATCAGGCGGGTAGCCATGAAAATATGGAATTAGGTGGCTAGTTACCCAATTTGCATGCACAAACTGACATTTCTATGTACAAATGCGGCTTCTTAGAGATGTAACTGGTTAGGTGTATTTATTTAATTTCTCTTTAAAATATTCCATCAGTTTCTTCTGCCACTTTTGCTTGCTGCTAATTAGGGCCAAACCAATTAAGATGGTGCAGTTGCCTCAATGAAAAATAAGATGAGCAAGAAGAGAATTTGGTTTATTGTTTGTTTGGTGGTTGTAACTAGCAAAAAAAAAATCGTTGTGCACTGTGGTGGGACAGTTGACTTTGCTGCATATTTGAGATATTTCCCGTTCTAAGAATAGGAAATACTTGAACAAAGTAAACAACAGTGTAGTCAGCATGTGGTTCTCTTTGGATGCCACCATTATAGCTGTGTGTTGTGCTGACAGAGTGAATTCCAGATGGAGCTTGGAGAAGTGATGATTAATTTCCAGCAGTTCCAAAGAGGAAATTATACTTGTTAAATCAATCTAAGCGAATTTCAGCTCTTGCATAAAGGACAGCCTAATTGCATTGGTGAATTCAGATGAACTGCAGTGCAGCATGCAGGAAGTTCACACACACCTTGTACTATCATTAATGATTGCAAAAGAGCCCAAAATGTTTACTCACTCGGCCAATAACCTGTTTGTGTTCCCTCTTTTTTTTTTTTTTGACCTTATTTAAATTGCAATGGGAAGGGGGCAAGTATATGGCTAAACAAATCTGTGTCGTGCCTCTGTGCTTGGGAACAGCAGCCATGGTTTGTTGTTACTGTCAGCCTGCCCTACTTTGCGCTGTCATTAATCATGGAGAGGCAGATGGGATGGAGATGAGACTGGCAGTTCCTTGGTGGGGACGGCCGTACAGCTGTCGGTGCGCTGTCTGCCCCTGCACCACTTGCTTTCCACCAAGTTTTTCCTCTCCCAGAAGCGAGGTCAATGAGACATTTAATTTATTAGCTCTGCAGGGTGATTAACTGACATCAAATTAATATGAGTTAAATTCACAAGGAGCCTGTGGAGGAGAAAAGCAGCAAAGGAATGAGGCAGTGAGTGTTTTGTGGGTCTGTGACTCAGCAGGCTGTAATTAGACCACGTAGGGGAATGGAAGGGATAGCTGCTGCCTCTTCCCACTGCAGTCTCACTGGGGACAGCAGTGAAGCTGCTTCAGGTTGACAGCTGGGTGCTTAACTCAGGACTTTGGGTGCATCCTGGGTGAAGATTTTCCCTCAGCCTCTCCCTCTCTCTTACAAAATGGCAGTGCTAATGACAGGGCAGCACTGGAGTTTTGTCTGTGTCCAGGCTGAGTGCAGTTAGGTTGTGTGTGGTCCCTGTCACTTTATGGGACTTGGGTAAACACCAGTTGCTATGTTACATGCTGTATAGGGAAGTTAGCCCAAAATGAGCACTAATGTGAGGTCATTTAACCTTTATAGGAGGTCTTTTGAAAAATCATAATAGAGTCATACAGGAGTCAGGACAAACCAGTCATAGAGCCCAGAGAGGTTTTGTTCAAGATTAACAAAACAAGAGATTTTGTTCAAGATGCATCTTCAAATTTGTAAATACTCTGAAACCATCCAAGAGAAACTTTCCTCCTGCTGGGCTGATTATTCCTAAAGCAGATGCTGCTCCCAAATCCTCATGCAATGGCTACAAGCTCCCCATATTATTCCTGCAGGGTTTCAGGCCAGGAGAATGAAAAGTGAATTGGAGCGTCAGCATCTCTCAATCCAGTGCATTCATTGACATAATAGGTGCTGGGTCAGGGCAGCTCTTCCTGCTATTTCATTGTCAAGCCCTTGAAACAAGAGCTAGTCTTTAATTGCCATTGAAAATAACTGTGTGGCTTGTTTGGGACATGTATCAGCCTGTAAGTGAATGAAAGCTCTCACAGGTGTGATACAGACACTGCTGTCCTCCGTTCTCAGGCAGTTATGGACTAGGGATGGGCAGATGTTTCTAGCCCACCTTGTTCCTTGTCAGCGGGAGCAGTAGTCTGTGCTGGTCAGTATCTCTCAAGCGGTGTCTACATCTGTGTGGGAGTTTGCTTTCAAGCAACCTACACCATGGGGGAAAGCCGTGGTGCCCTAAAGGACTAAGCAAACTATGAGGAGGCCATAACCTCCTGTAACTGGGGCCCCACATTTGCAAGATTTGTTAGAGCTGTTGGTCAAGGCACAAAGGCAGAATTATGGGAGAGGAGCCCAGCATCAGTGGAGGCCATGACTGCTACTGGTAGGGGCTGGTGTGGCAGTGGGTAGTGTGGATCCCAGCAAAGGGCAGAGGATGGACCAGGGTTTTGTGAGGTGGTACAGCTGGAAGGTGGGCACAGGTAGGCCCGGCGTAGAGCACAAAGAGGTCACAGAGTGATGGAAGGAAGTGTGGGAGCTTGGAGCACACTGAGCTGGAGAGAGGGAAGCAATTCAAAGAGCCTTGCTCCGTGCATAGGCCCACAAAAGCTTGCTGATGGGTGTCTGTCCTGTCCCCACTGCCACACAACTGAGTGTGCTGGGGCCCTGGCTTTGCAAGGATTCCTTGGATCCCTCTGTGGTGATTCCCCTGTGCTGGGCATGTCAGGCGTGCTTGCCCTATGAAGGTGTCTGTCACTGGGCAAATGGGCTTAGGCTGGAAACAGGAGAGCCTCATTCCTGTCACCCACTGTGTGTGGCTTTAGGCTGTCAAGATGGGAACAATGTGTGTCTCCGTTTTCCTGGGGAGCTCTGCACTGTCCTGTGTTGCCAGGTAAACACATACCTCACATTGAAAAGGGAGGTTTTCCTGGCTTCAGGGAGAGCTGGTGTGGGACACTTGATGGGGTCAGAGACCACAGACAGACAGTGAACAATCCTGACCCCTGGAGCTACCAGAGCTTTTTTATCTATGCACTGGCAAAGAGAAGAACTAAAGGCTTTCACCAGCTAGCTTTTTACAATATTACACACATTTAAAATTCCAATACGGTTTACATCCGCTTGAAGTCCAAATGCTGTCCAAAAGTCAGGAGAGAAACCTTGGTCAGTGTCTCCTGGTGGAAACCTGGCTGTACTTCCCTGAATACCAGAGAGTGCTAGCTCTCTAATTCCAGCCTTCCCAGGATGATTCCCCAGGCTGTTGAGAAATACCTATCTGCCAAGTAGTCAGCAAGACCGGAAGCTCCAGATACCTTCTCATCTGGAAACGCAATCAGACAAAATGCCAAGCCCAGGGGGCAAAATTTCAATCTTGGTGCCAGTCTTGCTTATTACATACCTGGGTTCTGCAGCCTGGTAGACTTTCATCATATAATTTATTTGCTTCTCAACATCCCTGCAGTTATTAAAAGCATCGTACTCAGAACTGCCACCCAAGGTTTCTGTAATTAGTACTTCTACCTTTTGGGGCAATTTTGGATTGTTCGTTTTACAGCTTGACCTCAGGCAGTGAATGGCCAGAATTCGATCTGTGTTGCTGTTAGCCAGGGGAACTGCCTGGGGTCTTTAGGACACAGAAGATCACAGGGAAAAAGGATCTGATACTGCAGGGGTGGGCTCTGTAGAAATGTCAGCCGAATGCCATGCTCAGGTCAAGGGGGAGAATCTCCAAATAGCCTTGCCTGCATGCTGCCACACAATGCCAGCTTGCACTGCATGGCTCTGCAAAGGGTAGTTTTTCCTTCTGTGGAAGGCAAGAACAATCCAGATTAGATCTTTCTAGCTCATCCTAAAACAGATTTATTGCTATGCTGAAAATCAGAGCAGCAGGCACTGTTTTCACTGGCAGTGATGATTAATCCTAAAGCTACTGTAGGAGCTCACAGGAAAAGGTCATAGAATCATTGAATGATTGAATGGTTTGGGTTGGAAAGGACCTTAAAAATCATCTAGTTCCAGCCTCCCTGCCATGGACATTTCCCACCAGACCACAAGACCCCATCCAACCTGGTCTTGAACACTTCCAGGGAAGGGGCATCCACAGCTTCCCTGGGCAACCCATGCCAGTGTCTTGCCACCCTTATTGTGAAGAATTTCTTCCTAATGTCTCACTGTGAATGTTATAAATCCTTCAGGATGAGATGAAATTGTAGCTTCCCTTTTGTGCCTTTTTAGGACTCATCTGTACTTGGGGTTTGGCCACAAGTACCAGTTCCGGCTCCAGCAGAGACACCATTTATGCTGGTGCAGTATAATTTCTTTGATCTTGTTTCAAACTGGGGTAAAAATGCATCGCTATAAGTCACATCTCGACTTGTGGTTTGCGTGGGTGCCTAGACACTCAGGGTAGGCAAATTTTTCTAAGACTCACATAAAATTACTGGCAATATGGACACGGCTGCAAATCCCATGATAGCCCCAGGGATGGCATCTGTCCAAGTGCTCAGTGTGGGACTGCCCAAACAGGCCTCCGACTGGAACAGGCACAAAGGTTGTGAGAGGCAAAGCTCCAGCACACGGATGTGCAGCAAGCAGCGCTTCGGTTTCCTGCTTTCCATTTCAGTGCCATAGAAATGGGCTGAGGCTACTCACTGAATTTCAATGATGAGAGCCCTGGCTGCTCAGACCCAGCATCCGAGGTTTGCAGGTAAATCGGGTCTGTCATTCCCAGGCCCAGCCAGCCCTCAGTGCTGGGGATTCAGGTGTTGTAGAATTTATGGGGAAAATATGGAAGCATCAGCTTAGCAAGGAGACCGATTCTCTCATCTTGAAATGAAAGAAGATTGATTGATTTATGTAACAAAGATAAAGCAACAGTTTGTTTTGTAATAGGTATGTGCCTCTTGCAGAAGGCATTTTCTGTGAGGAAGGAAAATCCCCAAGCCCCTAAGGGCCAGTTATGTGCTAACTGCTGCCCAAGATGTTCTGGGTGCATCTCTTTGAATGTTGCAAACCTACCTGATATTTTCCCACTCCACAGGATAGCTGGTACCTTGCGGTGACCTTTCTGTTAATCCCCAACAACAAGCTGCCCTGAGAAGGGAGTTCCAGCCATACAGAGGCAGATAAAAAGTAAACTTTACTGCATCTGTTGTGCAGGAAGGCTTGTGGGTTTATACATTTGACCCCAGATGCTGGGCAATCTAATTAGTTCTTAAAAGTTTTGGTTAGATTTGTTACTGAGAAGGTGACACACTGATATGATTTGAATTTAGGTTTCATTTAGTATGGCAAGATTTTTCACCGTGGATATTGGATTATGGCCTGACCAGGAAAAGTAAGCAGTATGAGCGGGCAGTATGAGTCAGAATTAAATGGGCCTTTATTTGGTATCAAATATGATAGACAGGTGCCAGCGAGGGAGCAAAGAGAGCTTGTCCACTACCACATCCCTGGTCGTGCACTGTAGCTCTGATAGGGAGAGAAAAGAGTGGAGGCCAAGTTCCTTGCAGCTTTTGGTCTCTTTGGCAGAAGTGTCAGCAGGAGATGGACTGTGGTGTGTGGGCTCTGGCAGGTGAAGACCCGGTACCTGGCTGTGATTACCTGCACCCTCACCAGACCATAGCTTCATCCAAGGGTGGATACAGCTGCAGTGTGGATGGACGGGGGCTGTGTAGCTGTGGAGTTGATGCTCAGAAGGTCCCATGAGTCCCTGACAAAGTTTTCCCTTCTGCTACTGCGTGCTGGCAGAGTGCCGTCACGGCAGTGGTGTGCAACACCAAAGGGGAGACAGAGAGCCAGATTTGCTTGCACTGTCAAGCGAAGGTGACATCCTGCAGCGACTCCCTTCAGCTGTGCTTGCTCCAGAAGATAAAATCCAAAAGTCTGAGTTTCCCTTTTCTCCAGTCCAAACCCGTAATTTTTTACAGGAGACTTCAACACTGCGGAGCTGCTTGGGTTTTGCTGCAGACTCCAACACAGTGAGCTCCCTATGTTTTGTGAGGGCAGCTCTCCTTTTCCTTTGATGGCTGCGTGTTGGCATGACAAAGCTGGAGCCCTTCAAGGACAGAGCAGGGCCAACACTGGGCCTGTTTGCCCAAGGTTTTCAAAGGGAAATCCCTCACAGCCTGTAAAGAGCTGAGAACTAGAGCTCCAAGTACCAGGTGGTTCTCCCACATGAGGCTTGTTCAGAGGTTTGTGCTGTGCTACCTGCGCAGTATCAGCCAGCCAGACGATAGCTGGTGACTCATGCAGGGCCTTTGGCAAGGGTTTCCAGTTTTCTCAGTGGAAATGAGATTCAGTTCCCACAGTTGATACACCAAGACCCTGCCCAGCCTCACTTCTTCCCTCCCTCTGTGTTTGCCTTTTCATTTGAATGCTTCAGGAGCAGAAGGTGTCTCCAGACCAGGCCTGAGATCTAAGCACAGAATCTCAACTCCAAGGACAATTTTAGAGTCAAATCAAGATTGAGAAGCCAACAACTTCTTCCTCTTTTCTACAGATAATCAGATACAACAGCTGTCTGCTCGAGGTATTGTGGGAAAGTCAGCTCCTGCCAAAGTGCTGAAACAGAGAAAAGCAGGACGACTGCTGCCATGTGCCAATTCTGGCATTCCCAAGACATCTCCTGTACCAGTATCCCATGACTGGTTCAACTGAGTAATGACGGATGTAGAACAGAAGTGAGAAATAATTAAAATTGGTTTTGATGATGCCAGTATTGGTCAGCCTTGGCACTAATATGTCATGGGCCACAGTCCTGCTGAGCACAGGGCTGGCTTAGAAACCACAAGCCAGGTCCCTGATAGATGTAGGATTGGCTTTAAAATTGCTTAACCTCGTTTGGTGTGTGAGGGAGCTATTTTAATTTGTTCTTCATTCCTGAGCACTGCGGAGTGGGATTGGATTTTGAGAAGTTTTGCAACAGTTGTGAAGGACAGATTTTTATGTTGAAAAAACTTTTGCATGATCATGTGATTACAGGAAGTCAGGCTTTAAAAAAGCAACCAAATAAGCTAATAACAACAGTGGGTATCAGCAGATTTGTGATGAAACCATGAAAGCTGGCAAACCTGAGATATTATGAATTCCAGATGTTGCACGAAGATAAGTATCTCTGACCTGAGCTTTTCTAAGTAGCTACAGAAACTAAGTTGTCACGTAAATACGTCTTTCAAGATTCCCTGAGCAGATTCATTGTAGTCTGATATTCATTCGTAGTATTTCCTTTTTTATTTGCTACTTAGGATTTACTGAATGAGTTTGAACTCCTATTTGTGTGCTGTGCTTAGAATCAAATCAGAACTGGCATTTCTGCAACTGCATGAACTGAGCAGACACTGGGATCCAGCCACTCTTCATGCTTCAGCTGGAGTCTGAATCTGAGCCCAGTGTCTGCTGCCGGGATCTAACTGCTGGCTGATAAGGATAATTTATTCTGAGCAGCTTGGGACAGTTCTGCCAGTGACATTTCCATAGCTCTGCTCGAGAAGGGCTGATTAATGATGAATGGAGTCGACTGAGGTATCTCAGACCAAACCCATCTCTGCTGTAGCGTCACCAGCTGACATCAGATAACTTCCTGAAGGGAGGCAGCTTTGATCAGGCTGCAGCAGTGCGGGAAATGCTTGGGAGCAATACCTGATGTTTTGCATCTTGTCCGTTTTAAAAACTGGTTTCATGTTTAAAAGCAGGTTTCTCTCAGTGAGGAACCACAGCACTGCAGTAACTGTGGGCCCAGCCTGAGCCTTTCATTGCACTGTTGGCATCATTGACAGCACCTTCAGCTACTGGTGTGGTAATCGCTGGGAGTGACAGTTCAGCTCCTTGGGGTTTTTTCAAGAGGAAATGTAACCTACCTACTAAACTGGTAGGTCTGTTCCCTGCTGTGGGTTCCTTCTGACTGGGTTTGGACTGATGGATGTCAGCTAAAGTTACCTCCAGAGTGAGAGCATGGGACACATTCGGGTCAGAGCATGCAGAGAGAACAAGAGTGTTTTCCTGGCATAGAGCTACAGGGGACTTTGCCTCAGCTGTCCAGACCCTGTAGGACTGTGATCCTCACAGCTGCCCAGCAGGGCCTTTTCTACACACTTGGATCCTTTGTAGGTGAGAAAAAGTGAAGCTTCTTCCACAAAGAGAAACTGGCTGAGACAGTGTGTCTTGTTTGTTTATTTGAACTGAAGGTGGATGCCCTGAAGACTGTTAGTTGGGTCAGTTGTTTGCAACCCAAACTTGTTACTTTGTAGAAACTGGTAGAACTAGGTAAAGACAACAGGGATTTTGCTATAGCCCTGTGGGCTACAACAGGATAAGAACAAACTGACCCGAGTCTATTAAAAAGACATTGAAGCGTCGGATCATGTTGTTCAGTGGTACTAGGATCCAGCAGAGCCAGCCGGCTTCCCCGATACCCTGCAGTTAGAGGGTCAGTGAGGGGTTCATCTGTCTTGCTCACTTCAGAAGGCCAAATTCTTTTTTTCCTTTTCCTCATTATTACTGTGACAATAGTGCTATAGAGTGACTTTTGTAGCCTTTGTTGTGCTATGTGTTGTACAAACAGAGCAAAAGGGCAGTCCTGCCAGACTAAGACTTACAGCCCAAGGAAGTTCCAGTTCAGCCTTTTGTTCTGCCTTCCCAAGGAAAAGGCTCTGGGAGGCAGAAGGAGTCTGGCTGGGAAGGAGTGTCTGGTCTGGGTATCAAAAGTTTCTACAAATTCATATGGCAGCAACTATATTTTTTGCTGGAAAAGCACCTGAAGCAGCCACATGTCCCTTTGGAGAACATCTCTCTTTAACCTGCTTCAGACTGCTTCCTTTTACTGCTTATTAATTGTTGAAGTGTTTTAATAACCTTTGGTCAAAGACAGCTGAAATTCCTGGCACATCACAGGACAACTGGAAAGGTTGTTTGACAGCTGTCAGTGGGAAAAGCTGTGTATCCTAAAGGGATAAAAGCCCTTGCTTTGAAGTTTCTTACAAGTTATACAGAAAAGAAGCCAAACTGGGAACAGGGAATGTGAGATGACTTATCCCAGGTCACACTGCAAATTGGTGGCAGGGGGAGAAATAGGAACATCAGGGTAGCGTGATCACAGGACTGCATCACATCTTGGGAAGCTCTTCCAGATACAGATCCAGCTGGCTCCTGACAAGACAATGGCATCTAAGGACTGGAGACCCCATCAGTGATGTTGCACTCAGCCATTGGAGCTGATCTCTTGCTAATGAAATGCAGCTAATCACAGTCTGCCCCGGGTGTTTAAAGATGGTTTAACAATCCAAACACAAGCACAACCTTGTTGCCTTAGAGAGGGTGTAGCTGTGAGCAACATTTGGCCTTCTCTTCTAAACTTTGCAATTTGTCTTGACTGCTGCATGCTTTATTTTTAGAGCATCATAATGGGCTTTTGTTTCAAGGTGTATTTAACAGGGGAGTGGAAGGGAAATGGGAGGGTTTTGTGCACAGAGAATGTATCTCTTGGTCTCTTTCTTCTAACCCACCCCCTCACCAGATACTCTTGTAGGGTGGAGTATTAAAGGAAAAAAAAAAGAAAGAGAAAATAATAATTAAAAATACTGAAATTGTAGTCAAAGGGATTGTCTAGGCGTCCAAGCCTGGAGGCCTCTCAAGCACCATAAAACATACATTATCAAAAAAAGGAAAGATGCTCAAGGGAATGGAAGAGGCAGGGCAAGGGTGGTCCTGTCTGGCAGGAGCTGGTGAGTGCTGGAGGCAGTGTGGTGCCCAGATAGTGCTGGCTGTGGCTGATTCCCACTGTGACTGATTTCCACTGGGATGCCTCACACCTAGACTGGTGTGTGCTGGAGCAGTTCTGATCCTCCTTTGCTAGCCACAATTTAAGCTTAAATCAGGGGAGGCAGCGAGGGTTCTGTCTGTGGGAATGTTGTTGACAGGGGTTGATACCATTTTCATCTGGCCTTGAAAATGTGTCTGAGAGAGAAAACTCAAGCTGGTGTTACTGTAAAGAAGACACATGTGTACGGGCCCCGCAGTACTGACACAGAGGGACTGGTTTCTGCTGTGAGCCAGTTTACCAAGGAACTACAATTCCTGGAGGCTGGGAGAGTGCCACAGTGCTGCAGGGAGGTGCAGGGCTAATTGTAGAAGAAATGACTGTATGTGAGAATGAGCACGCATCTCCCTAGCTGGCAAAGTTTTTCCTGGCTTCTCGGGCTAGCCACACTGGAGCAGGACAGGGCTTGCAGCCTCACCAGTGACTGGCAGGCAGGACCAAGAACCAGGTAGTCCAAACTGGCCCTGGACGTCCACACTTCCATCTGAGCTGTGTTATGAGAGCTGCAAGTGCAGCAGGGGGGAGCTCAGACACCTAAAGGTAGGAATGATGCTCTGTCAGCAGCTCGCTGGCTACCAGAGCTTAGCTTCAGGCAGACAGAAGGATCCGGTAGCTTAATTTTTCTCTTGTCCCCTATGATCAAGCAGCAGACAGAATCGCCTCTGCTGTTCTGCAAAAGACAAAGTCTAGAATCTTGAATGTTTCCATCGAGAGGTGGATTTGGCCTGGACATGATGGTACTGAGGCCAACAGGACACCTTTCGCTAAGGCAAAGCCCGTCACTGCTCAGCTTTGTCGGACACATGTCTCCCTCTCTTTTCTTTGACACAGGGTATTTCCTGTGAAGGTCAGAATCCCGTCCCCTGCCATTCCCCTGCATGGTTTGACTCAGCTAGTGTTTTCCTTCACTTTTGTTGCTGGAACATGGTAAGTCTCACTAAAAGGTTAGAAGAAACTTGGAAATCCCCTAAGGGGTGGTTGCTGTTCCTTTGCACTACCCGCAGTCAGTGAAATACCATTTGCCTGGATCGAGGTAGAGGACAAGTAACCAAGACTATGACTCCAGTCATCATGAACAGGGCACAGTTTCCTTAATTTAGAGATATTATCAGAATATTAATCAAATAATGCCACCACTGCATCCTATTTGTACTTTCCTCGGCTGGACAGGACGTATATGTTTCCTCTTCTTTTTTTTGTACTCTTACCACTGCATACTCTCTGGTCATCAGCCCTCATTCAGCTGACTTTTGGGTATTGCTGTTCTCTGCTGTACGAAGTCTTGGCAGCAGGTGCTCACCAGTGATCCCCAAATGGAGTTTGCATTGTTCCAGACCTTTGGTTTTCATTCCCAGAAAACAGACTTTGTCCATTTCCTAGATCCTTAGCAGGCAGGAGTTTGCACAGCAGAGTGGAGGGCAATGGTTGCTGGCTGCATCAGACACAGCTCAGCCCAGCACATCGTTGTCAGCCAGTGCGGGTACGTCACAGTCCTTCCTTGTCCTGCACTCTGAACTGGCCATACTGTCAGTTGGGAGCCAGGCAGTTGTGTTTGAAGGGTGTTGTACTCAAGTAGTTATGCTCTGTCTCCACCTCTGCCTGTGTAGACATGCCTTGTGCCTGCCTGAGTGAACTGAGAAGGCCATTTGCCACCAAGTTGGGAGAGCTGAACTTACTGTTCTCTGAAGGAAAGCTTACAGGCTTTCCTGTATGTAGTCACCTGCTGGTGCAGGGCGCCAAGTGGGACAGATGCAGTGAGTGAGATGGTGATAGGGGGCAAGAACGAGTGGTGGAAACCTTTCTTTTCCCCCTTTGTTTTAAGACATGTACCAGCTTGTCTCGTAAAACCCTCTCCTGCCTTCCAAATCCAGTCAACATGAGTCACTTGCTGAGCCCATCCTTTGCCTCCTCATTGCAACACAGATCACAGAAACTATCCAACAGGAGCGCTTGAATCCATGAGGAGTTTTGTTTTATTGCATAAATCTTTTCCCCATCTACAGGTGAGTTGCTACAGAGCTATTGCTTGGGCGGTATTCCTGCAGTCAGTTGCCAGATGGTGTGTGTCCAGGCTTACCGCTGCCGTCCTGTGCATCTTGGAGAAATGCAATTAATTCTGCAGTCACAGAAGGCAGGACAATGACCATGAACAATATGGAAAAAGGTTATCCCACAGACCTGCTTTCCTTACGTACCTTGTGTAATGCAAAGATTCCCTGAGCCAGTATATTTGCTGCATGTCTTGGCATCTAGCAGTTGGGGTTTTAATGTTACTTTTTAAGAGAAAAAAAACACCCATGGAGATTTTCTGGAGTTAGCAGCTAAGAGAAGGTGAGAAAAGGAAAGAACAGGTTAGCCTGTCAGTACAGTTGCCATTTAGGAATGAGAAGAAACTAAGAGGCTTTTCTTCTTTCCTAATTTATTCCTTTACGTACACGTATGTATTTTTGTCTGTACATTTATATATAAAGAAACAGCAAAGGACAAATCAACCCCCATATTCACAAAACTGACAGCTATTTGGCATCGCAGTGTATGGAACACATCCACCAAACTGAAACTAATTATCACAGACATGAGTAACTGATTCCCCTCCTTTATCCTATCTTTTTTCCCCCAGGGCTCTTCCCGCCTCCCCCACCCAGCTCCCTTTGCCCGGGCCGGCAGGCAGAGGGTTACGCTGCACCTGTCTGGGTGTACCTGTCCCAGGGCACCTGTGCCGGCAGCCAATCCCAGCCTGTCCGGAATACCTGTACGCAAAACCGCATCCCTCACACCCTGCACAGGCAATGTCTGTCTGCAACTGGGACTAGGAGGGAGAAGGCATCAGAACTGACTGTCTGCGAGGATTTGGAGACGGGGGGGAAATATGTCTAATGAACTTGAGTAAGTAGAGGTTTTCTGTTTACCCACTTCTCACTGTAAGGGCTGAGGGTTTCTTCTGAGGCTTGTTTAAGTGCTTTGGGTTGGAATGGATTAGAGTCCTTGGGTTGATACGCCTGTCCAGCTGCTTCCAAGTGGAAGTGAAAGAATAAGATGAGAGCATTTGCCAGACTTTCTCTTCCTCGCTGACCTGTTGCTGCTCTTAACAAGAGTCACTCCTTATCATTGGTATTATTTAAGAGTTGTTTAAAATCAGGATTCTGATTTTTTTTCCCCAGACTAAAACTTAACACGTGACGTTTCTGTCTAGAGGCAAGTCTGCTCTGCCTCTATCCAAGACAATCTAGCATAAGCTACGGTAATGCTGGGTGTTTTTTTCTTAGAAAGTATCTTCCAAAGTATTTGCTGTTTTCTGGGGGTTTTTTGGAGATGGGGGTTTTGTGTACAGTTCTTCTTTTGTTGTTTTTTGAGTTTGTTTTTTTTAAAGTAAATGGAATCACGTTATGATCCTATCGAGTAATTTATTTTTTTGAACAAGAAAAATCATTTAAGATTTTATTGATCCTGTGTAACTCTTGCTTTTAATCTTGGGACCTCCAAAATATTTGGGACTTCAGGTAGTTATGGTATGCATTTGCACAGCATACCATGCCTTACACCTCTAGAATAAAAGCAAACAAATGTCATATTGGTGTGTCATGAGATAGTAAAGGCTGGAGCAGTATTGAACAGTGGTAGTGAATGCTGCTGTCAGTCCAGTCTGGAAAAGCTATTGAGGTATATAAACCTGTATGAAGTACTTGTGTATTATAAAATATACTGAGAAGGAGATGTCCATATATCCACACACCTGTGTACAGATACGGTGCTTTGGAAGGTGTATTTTGAAAGAAAACCTCATAACTGTATGTGTTTACAAGCCTGACAGAGCTGTTGTGACAGTTAATATCTTAATAATTAAAAACCCTGAAAAGGAGCAGCAAATACTGGGATCAATATGCTTGGATTGATTAAGAATCAGTGACTTCAATTTTTGCCTTCCGAATTCTTTGGGTAATTTATAGATGGTGCTCTTTAGAGTCAGGCCCTGCGCTTTACTCCCCGGACACTACAGAACGTTTGTGTGTGTACACAGTGCATCACAAAGTTAGACTGATATATTGCTAATTATGCACTGGGGCATTATGTTACCTGATGAATTACATGGTTGCTTGCCTTTTCTCTGGACTGTTAACCCCTGTGCCTTGCACAGGAGAAAAGGCCTTTTGTGATTCAGAGCTGGGCTCAGGACCAATACCAAAGCCGAGGCTGCTGTCTGCTCCCAGCTCTGGGTGCGTAACTCTTCAGTTTACTCTGCAGGTAGAGGGCTCCATGTGATGTTTTCTTATTGGTTGAACCTCAGAACAGGTTGCCAGATCTAGTCCACGATTCTGGGGGTAAGTTCCCTAGGGAGAGCAGACAGCGGGATGTAAAGCTGCAGCCTGGCAGAGAAGCTGGGGCACGCACGGCCAGCTGGCCCGGAGAAACCATGTACGGCCACGCTGGGGCTGGATTGCCTCACCCAAGCTCCCCAGGGCCTGGCAGGGAGCAGTGGGAGCAAGTAAGGGAGCAGGGAGCTTCGTGGTACCAAAGGCATAGTTGAAATGTTTAAACAACCTTTGGGTTTACTGTGAGGGGAAAAAGTGTCACTGGGGAGGGAGAACCTTGTGAAGAGTTGCTAGGGCCCAACACCTGAGCCATGGGTCTGTTACGGGAGCTGTTAATCTCTGGTGGATCACAGAGGCCCAAGTCATACAGGGCGTATCTTTGTAGACATCAGTGGAACGAAAGGGCTCTCAGGAGCAATGCTTGGAGGATCTGACCAGGGCAGCACTGCCTGTCTGTGTGTCGCACAGCCATTGATCTTTATCCAACCCCTAGGACAAGCAGAACACAGGGAGGATGGATCTGAGCTGTGACTATGTGCCCAAATGCAGCTGATTTTAAGGGAGCTGTGATATCCCCATGGACTGATGCTGTCACCCAAAATGACAGGGAGAATATTTTCATCTCTCCCTTTGCTACTTTAATTTTACAGGAACGACTGGGAAGAAACTAGCATAGCATGAGAGAATGAGATGTTTTGCCTATTATAAAATATTCTAACTGATAATTTCCACAGTCTTCTAAATTGAACTTATGTCTAACTCTGAAATGCGTGGGCTTGAAAGAGTTAACCATGAGTTACTCCCAGTTGTGGTTTTGTGGTCGAAACCATGATCGCCAGAAGCAAATTTTTGTCATGCATAAGGTGTGTTATTAAAACTTGAGTTATGCTCCTGGTGAATGAAAAGTTAAAGCCCTTTTATAAAGTCCTGACAGTAAAGCACACAAGGGATCACTGTGCTGAAGCAAGGTACACTTTCAAGGGAGACGTGGGTTTTATTTTTTTAAAGTTATTTAAAGAGAAAGAGAGATTTGTAAATTAGAGAAACAGCAATCAAGTGACTGCTCTGCAATTCACAATGAAGGAGTAAAAGCTCTCTGAATAAACTCCAGACTCAAAACAGAGATAAATCAACATTTACATAGTATCTCTACTTTGATGCTTTGGGTCACATTTTCAACTGATTGGTACATGGGTAAAATTCCAGAGAAATCTGTAGAATAAGGACAGTTACGCTGATGAGGATCTTCTGCTCTGTTTGTCTGGTGCTTAGGTTGTCGGTCATTCTGAAGTATTCATCTGAAAACACACTTCCATTGCACCTGCAAGTGCTTCAATTCAGCTGATTTGGCAGGAAGACGGCTCCCGATCAGTGCTCCGATCCTCAGCCAAAATGCATCAGTCACTGTAATTGATCATGTAGCAAACGATTAAATTCTGGCTTGGGACTCCATTGCTAATACTCAAGTTTCTAAGGTTTGGAAGATAAGAACATGGGATGGCTTGTTTGTTGTTATTCCTTTAGGTGTGATGTTCTGGCTTGCAGCTGCGATTATGGAGTGGATGAGGGTAGCTCTGATCCAAAAATGTACCTTGTCCCCAGGGTGTTCATAACCACACGTGTTCAGAGGAGAAGGGCAGGCATCCCTTATCAAGGTACTTGGTTCCCGGGTGCCAGCCACCTGCTGTGTCAAGTTTTTGCTTCTTTTCATCCTTCTGTCTTTGCTGTCTGAGCTGTGATGCTTGCTTCCCAGAAACGCATTGTTAAATAAGGTTATACCTAGAATGGGGTGAATCGTATTTATTTGGCAAAAGCATTGTTGAAATACTTTATGCTATTTTTTTCTTAAAGAGCAAAGCAGAAAGCTTGTCTGACCCTGGGGGATACATATTCACAGGATACTCTGAATCAGCATTCATTAGAGTGTGCATCCAGAGTATATCGATCAAACACGTTATAGGAGATCCAGGCAGCTGAGATCTGGCCAGTCTGAAGAGTCCGTCCAGGATGGGAAGAAGGAGGAGAATGAAAAGGGAGAGCCAATCCTGGCTGTGTGTCACCAGGCTTGCAGAGGCCACAGTGCAGCTGAAGAAGCACAGCCACTGCCAGACATTGAGCAAAGACAGCCTGATAGGGTAAGGGAGCAGGCTGTGTCACCTGAGGCTTGTGTCAAGTGTCCTGCCCTGACACACGCTTCCTGCGTCCTCTTGGGCAATGCATCGAGGATTCGCCTCACTCACCTTCAGCCAGCTCAAACCCAGGTGCCCAGTTTGTTTGCTGACTGCCTTTGCAGGCAATAGGAAGAGATCGACACATCCCAACCTAAAATGGGAGGGCTGAATTGTGCTGTTGGCTCTTGGCGCACATAGGAAGCCTGAGACTCAACCGAAAACTCTGAAGTGACAAACTTCCCGTGGGGTTATATTAATCTCTGCTGCTTTCTTAAATGAGTGCTGAGGTTCACACAGAAATATGTAACATCTTTTAGTGTGTTACTGCAGGATCCTCTGTTAGCATATGATGAAGGAAATATAGAAACTTGAGTAAATTTGGGCTCTGTTCCCAGTCAGGGCTTCTGGGCCCTGCTGCCATATAAATACCCCATAGTAATTGATTACTAGATTAAAAGCAGATTACCTGTAAGAACAGTAGCAAAGAAACAAACTTTGTCGCAAAACATTGCCTTTATTGCTACCATTGATTTTTTTAATCCAAGTCTTGTGAAACTCTGAATTTATTTTTTTCATTTAAAAAACAGAGCTCTGAGAGTCAGTGAGTATATGAGAATTAGAAAATAAAATAGCAAGTAGCTAGGGTTTTGGATGTGGAAGCTAGGAACGAAATCCATAAGTACTGTAAACAAAAAAAGGTAACTGAAAGCACCTGAACTCTGGACGTTTAAAGTTCTTCTCATCATGTGTGATCTTTCTCATGGGGTTGGAAGGGCTGGGGACTTCAGTGCAGCATGCATGTGCGTGTGTTAGTGGAGGTGAAGGTTTGTGTTCATGGATACATGTATACCTAAGGTGTCCTCATCTGTCTATGATGAAAATAAGAGAGTGAAGTGTTGACCAATATTTCAGAAGTGCTAGGTGGCAGCAGATGCTCAGTTAGAGGCCCTGTTAAGGCCTCGTTCTTGTGTTCTCCCTTTGGAGGCAGATCACCCTGAAACTCAGGACACCTAAAATCTAAAGCATCCGACATCACAAACTGCTTTTGGGAAAAAAACGAACATTATTCCTGAACTGGAAACTAATTCTGTGGTGTAATTTGTTATGTTAGGCAGGGAGGGCAGAAAAGCAGGAATTGGAATTGTTTGTGAAATGCGATTGTGTGGGTGGATACCTCAAGGATGATGCTATCAGGTAAAACACAATACCAGCTGGTGTCCCCAAACACCCCTCAACACTGAACCATCTCATGGAGCCCTTCAGGCTAGAAAGGCAGGAGCCAATCCAGTGCTACCAAAGTTTATAGCAGAGGTCCAGGTCTAATTCTGTTCTCTCATTTTCACTGAGCTGCACTGGAAAAGTCATTTTGATGTAAATCCCCATGACTCAGTTTCTTCTTCTGTGATAATAAATAGCTTCAAAAGCAGAAAGTTGTGCTGGTGTAAAGGTGGAAGAATATTGAGCTCAAATCTTGGGTTTGTGGTTCTTAAAGAGGTGTAAGTAACCAAAAAGGGCCAAGAGACAGGTGAGTTCCCTGCATGTATTGCCTGCCCGTAGAAGGTTTGTCTGACTCCATAGTGTTTTGGATTCAGCCTGCAAACTGTTCCAACTGGTTTCAGCTCTACAGGAGAGTTGGAGTAGGGGATTCAGTCAAAGAGTTTGTCAGGGCTCTATCTCCCTGAGTGTCAGTGCAACACTCATTGCCCTTGTCCCCCCCCTCCTCTAACCTAGCACACATTTCCTGCTGTATGGCCGGAGTCAGCTGCACAGCTGACCCATCTTCCTGGGTGCTGCTGCACACCACTGGCTTCCATCAATGCTGAGGACTCTCAGCACCCTTTTGGGAAATAGGAACCATTTTTTAAAGGTGCTTATGAAGGCCCCTTCTCTTTCTATCCCACCTGCCACTCATTTCTGCTCTCCACTTACTAAATGCAGGTAGGTGCCCTGTTGTGTGCAGGGTCTTTGGTTGAATGTGGTGCTGTGTTAGCCTGTCTCATGCATATGCCATACAGGCCACGTACTTTATGGAAAAGGGAGGCTCATGCTCTGTCTTTGGGGTGAAACAGGCTGAGGGATGGTTAGGAAACATCTAGCTGTTGTGTTGAGTTAAAATACTGCCTTACTCTGAGGCCAATTGTGCTGCTGAAATGCCCCTGAAGAAATCCAGTGACAGAGGCAACATTGTTAGCTGGCTGCCAGAGAAAATATTTCAATCCAGCAGACAGTGCAGGTCAGGGTCCATGAGTTTAGTGGTCTCCTTTGACGCCTGTGGGTTGACATTGTGTTATATTTGGCATCTGGGTAACTTTTTTCATCATTAGTCTGTGTGTTTGTTATGTTTCTCATTGCATATTTTTTACTTGTTCTGTCTCTGTTGGAATTTTTGCCTAAGTGCGCTGGTGACAGTATGCTTACTGGTGGCTGTACTGTCACCACTGTCTTCAGATGTGTTTATTTATTAAACTTGCAAAGATAGGCTAAAATCAGAATTTAGCTGAGAAGTTTGGATTTAGTGATAACGTGACTCTGGGACGCTCTTCTTCCTTGGCGAAGTGGGCTGGTTTACAGACCAAAACCTCTGCCCCAGAAAGCAGTCATGGTAAATGCTGCTCTTCATTGGTCTCCTCTCTCGTGTGTACTGATCCTTCCCCATGTGACTGATAAGAGGCTCTTGGGGAATGTCAGAGTAATTTCAATAGGGAGGTGAGTGCAATGCATAAAGCCAGAGCTAATGAGAGACCCTGCATGAACTGCTTGGGGTATCTGAAGTCCTGTGGGCTGGGGTCTTTATCCTGTGGCTTTGAATTCCTGCTGCTGGTTGCCATGAATCCTCTGCTCCTTTGACAATGTGATGTTTCTCTGTAGAGATCAGCATCTGGCATGGCTAGGATTTAGGTTGGAGGCTTAGTCAGTTATAGGGGAGAGAACAAAGACAAGTGACACAAAGCTTAAAGGCCTGCAAAACCACCCACTGAAACACAACAAAAGGTGAAAGGAATACAAACGTTTCTTTCCCGCTTGGTTCATCTCCCCAGCTAGACCCCTTGGGCATGTTCTCCTGTTTCAGTTTAGCCCTGAGTGTTTATTCATAACTAGGAGCCCACTGTTATAGTAGAGTTGGCAGATCAATAGGAGAAACCGAGACTTGGTGGGATGGAGCAGGGAAATGGGGCTGGTATCACCTTGTGTCAAGCTCTAAACTGTTTGGAAGCAAACAGAATGCTCTCTTCCCAAAATCGTGGACTGCTTTGCACGTGACCCTGAGGCTCCAGCGGGATAAGTCTGTGCACACAAGAAGGGAGGCCACTGATTCCATGCGTTTGTGTTTCACCATCCCATCCTCGCTTTGTCTGAACCACTGCACCAAAGTGGCTGCCTGTAAAAGGAAAGTTTATTTTGCCAGAGAGCAGACAGTTTGCAGTGGACAAATATGGCATAGCCACGTGGAAAGGACATCGCAGGGAACTGTGGATGTAAAGTTCACCTGTATTCACATCTGGTTTTGGATGTCTTTTTCCTGCATCTCTACTTCACAGAGACTGCTCATGCTGAGTTGGAAGTAGGCTGTAGAAGCGACCTGACAGTATGCTGTAGCTGTAGGAACTGAAATGCATATGATGTCAAAAAGGCGCCTTTGAACATGGCATCATATCTGCTCATCTCCTCCATTCACTCTCCTTCTTCAGATATTGGTTAGACCTGTTGACCTTCTGGAATAGAGTCAGAGCAGACCAAACTGTCTGGAAAAGTAAGGTGAGATGGCGTTTGTGTTACATCTCCTCTGCAGAGCTGTCCTAGCTGCAGAGTTTTATCTAAGGCGATTCACGAGGCTCCACTCAAATATATTTCAGTGGCTGCTGGGAATCATGTGAATGCTGGAAGAGAAACAGAACGGTCTAAATGCACAAGCCCCATTGTGTCACCTTTGTCCCAAGTCCTCAGCTGAGTGAATCAGTGGAAGCTCACTGGGACCGGTGCAGTTACCGGTGCATGGGAGGAACTGCTGTGTTGCTGTACTCTCAGTCCGCTGACTTCCAAGGACTTTACGGTTTCTAAGCACCACAGGGTCCTGACTGAAACCTCCAGTGAGTCTTGCTGGAGTAGCTGCTGTCGTAACCTTCCAGCCCAGAAAGGATTCTTCCGAAGTCTGTTGCTTTGTAACAGGAGTACCATAAGGCAATGTGTGCCCACTTTCTAGCATTTCTCCAGTTTAGGCCATGGCATATGAACTTAGGAAAGTTCCTTTGTTTTAATATGCCCGATCAAGGGTAAGACTGGTTTTCCATTGTGCCATCTCTGCTTCAGGAACAGTTTCTCCTAGGAGAGACGTGGGGCAGGCAATTACGAGGTGCTGATGTCCACAAGCAGCAGAGCCAGAGCTACCCAACGAAGCCAGGACCCACATGTGAAAATGAGATGCAGCTCCTAGGGCACTTTTCAAACTTGTATTCTTGATAAACTGGACACAGCTACAAGCGGTCAAGATCTCAAGCTCCCTCTCCACCTTCCCTTTGCCTCCTCAGTGCGGACCGGATGATTAAATGTGAAAACATCGTGCACAGTGTGGTTGTGCCACACCAGAGTGACAAAGCAGGGAGGGAGGACAGAGTAACACAACAAGGAGTGCTTCAGCTGAGGGCTTGAGTGAGGGAGAATAAAGCTCCAAAGCATTTTCATTGTAGAATCTATGCTTTTTTAAGCTGCTGAACACTATATTGCTACATCTTACCATAGCGTGTTTATCTATATTGATTACAAGTGATAGGAGCTGAGTCTTACCCTAAGAGCAAGCTCTGTTGCTGCCTGTTCTTCCTTGAGAAGTTTGGATTGAGAATGGGTGAGGATTCCTGTCCAGACAGGATGGAACGGCCCATCACCAAGTCGACAGTAGTGAAATCTGAGTCATGCTGATTGCTCGCCTCAGAGACAGCAGCGGCAATGAAGGGGAGGGAGGGCTGCATGAGAAACGCTAGACAACGAAACTCGCAAAACACCTGGTGAAGTTTCGTGCACGGAGTGAAACTGGTGTTAGTGCATCATACTGACATGCGAGAAAGAAGAGGAGCAAGCTCAGCAGCTCCGTTATACCTGCACAAGATGGGAGCTGGCAATAGCCAGAACTGTATCAGGGAAGCAGCAGTTCTCCATACCAGCCTAAGCTCAGGCACCTGCTGCCACGTGAGCACAGAAACCAGTGGGAACTGGATGCCTCAGGCCATTAGCAGAGTGGTTACCAGCTTCTCTCTTGCGCAGCTCAGATGTGGAGGGACTCTGTGTAGGCAATATATTCTTTAATAAGAAGGTGATGAGAGTAGAGGCAGTAGTTGATGGCCTTATCTGTGCTGCTTTAGGAGAGATTGTGTACCGTTATAGGGCTGCCACTCTGCTCAGCCAAGGAAAGCTCCTGGGTCTGATACAGGACCACTACCAAAACCATGCACGCATGGTTTATATGTGTATTCCCTGCTGGAAATACAGCAGTGTGAGAGATGGATGCGTGTGCAGGAGTAAAATTGTCTTCATTGAGCTGCTATCTTTTACCCTACCCAAGGTCTAACTCTGCACCCTTCCAATTTCCAGCCCAGGAGCATCTGCCGAGCAGATATTTTTTCACCCTGTCAGCATGGGCAGCTCATTCCAAATGGGCTGGCAGTATCTACTGTGGTTAGCCATAACTGGGAGTTGCAGAGTTGCCAGATTCCTTTCAAGAGGAATTATTGTTCTCCAGATGATTCACTTAAAAGCCTAGCCCATGACTTATTGTAAACATGCAAAGAATAGTTTATTGGAAAAAAAAAATCCTGATAAAAATGCCAGTAAATTTAGCATGCATTACCTAAATTCCTGTACATTTTATTTGCCTTTCCATAAAAAGATTCAGCAATTGAAAACGTTCTGTTCTTGGCAACTTTGGAGATTTTAAGAAAACTATCTTCTTATCATTTTTTTAAACTTCTTCCCCTGATAAAAAACAGTCTGCCCTTCCAGAAAGTTTTCCATTTTTATGAAGGAGTACTCTTTGTCCACAAACACTTTTTTATGATGAACAGTATGAGCTGTTGTGACACCATATACACGTGGCTGAAGGAAGCGAGAGGAGTATGGCCACTGACTCATGCTCTCCTCTGGGCAGGGTGAACCTGCAGCGTGGAGCAGCCACTGAATGTGTGGAGGTGCTGCTTTGCTGGCTGCTAGTAGGATTTGCTGGAAGAAAAGGAAAGATGACCAGTGTTGGGGTAATTAAGTGTCTGACAGTTTATTAACAAGAGATGGAGGGACCTGGAGAAAGTGCCAGAAGAGAGGCCACGCAGGGCATCATTTTGATGTGTTGCTTCTCAGCTCACGTAGCCCCATAAGCCTCACCATTGTCAGGAATTTTTTAGTGGGAGGATGTTACAATATGCCTGTCTACTTCCCTCTACATAAAGCCATATGCAAATGATTGAAAAAAACTAAGTTATCTTGGAGCTAAATATAAAAACCATAAACTAGAGCAAAGAAAAGCAATGGGGTTTGGTTTCACCTGGGTAAGTCAAGTTCTCTGAACACTGAGTGATCACTTACATCACAGTTGTCGGCTGCATGGGCCTTTAGTTCCAAATTCAAAGAAAAAATTTACAAAGTCCCCTGATCATGTTGCATTCAAGCTACTGACCGACATCCCACCTTGATGGTGCGTGGGCTGGCTGGCCGGTAGCATGTGCTTGCTGAGGAAGGAGCAGTTGCAGTTGGCGCTGTGGTGTTTTGCATCCCTTGGGCAGAGGTACATCTGCCTCTTTGCATGGCCCCACCAGAGTCACTCTGGCCTAATTTTGTGCATTGCTACAGACAGAAGAACTGTTAATCCCAAAGACTCTGGGAGCTAAGGACCAGGAAGCATCCCTCCTGCATTCCAGCAGTGCCTTTGGGAAACCCTGCAAGCATTCAGCTAGGTGGCATGGAAGTGTCTGTGGAAAAGCACTAAGTTTCATTCCATTTCTGCTGTCTGTCTCAGTTTTAGGTCTGTGCGCCTGATGAAGAATGACACCATGAACTTCCAGAAATTCCCCTATACCAATGAAGATGAAGCATGGAAAATGTACCTAGAGAACCCACTGACTGCAGCCACCAAAGCTATGATGAGGGTGAATGGAGATGATGACAGTGTGGCTGCCCTGAGCCTCCTCTATGACTACTACATGGTGCGTTCCTGTTGGGGCTGGGTCTCTTGGGGGAGTTTGTCTCAGAGGAGAAGCGTGAAGGTAAAATATGTGGTCCACCACCTTCAGAGGGTACCCAACTCCTGAACTCTCTGTGTTGTTTATGCAATGAACCTCATAATATTCCGAAGCACGGAGTGCCACTGTTATCCCCAGTGAACAGATGGCAAACTTGAGGCACAGAACACCCTTATACTGTAGAGGGAACCAGCACAGGGGAAGAAAATGAACCTGGGTGTATTGAGTTTCAGCCTGGTGGGTTTTTTCACGTGACAGCTTTCATGTAAGAAATGGGAATGCTTTGAGAGACATGGAGCCAGAATAGCTAGGTGCCTTGCAGATCCTAGGATCTTTACTTTTCTAGTGTTGCTGTAGGATGAGGCTTCAAGAAATGTGAGTAAGATCTACCCTTAATTGAAATTAATAGGACACCCATTCACTTGGGTGCTTTTGAAAGTCCTTCCCAGAACAAAATGATGTGGCCTGCCTCATGTTACCTTGGGAATCCATAGCAGAGCCAGTAAAAGAGCCCAGGTCTCCTGTGTCCTCAGCTGGTGTTGATTATTTACTTGGTGTCTTCTTTATGAGACTTCACTTGCTACACAGACAAGGCTAATTTTGCCTCTGTTTTCTAGTAATAAAATATAACAATAAACAAACTCTTTGCTCTGGCTTGTTCTAGGTCCCAAAGGAGAAGAGGATTCTTCCATCTGGTATGATGGGACGCAGTGATCTAGGAAAAAGGTTAGCTTCATTTTTTGCTCTCTATAGCTGTCTAATTCTTTTGCAGCTGCTTGCATGAATGATGGGTCTCTTAGCTTGCATAAAGTAGACATCAAAGCACAGTGTTATTAACAACAACAGTGGAGGTTATTAACCCTGAGACATACATTAAAATTCTTTAGGCCAGATCCCACATAGGTATAAATTGAGCTCCACCCATTTACACAACCGAGGATCTGTCTAGCTGTGTTCAGAGGAGTTGCACTGATTTTGTCTTTATTTCCTACTTTGTGATAGTAGGAAAGGGGAACGCGTTGGCAGCGAGAAGGGAATGACTAAGTCCTCTTCCATTCACTAGACTGATAAGGATTTCTGTTCCGCTTGCTTCCAGTCTCCCAGGATTCTCTTCCAGCGACTCCCATTTGTCCTTTAAGGTTTTCAGATAATTAACTGTTAAATTAACGGCTCGTTTGCCACTATGAGTTCAGTTCCCCTTCCTGAACGCTGTGTACTGGTAACCTTTTCTCGTTGTCTGTTTTTAACTACTAGACCAAATAAGTCTCCTGCATAAGTAAGCTGAGTTAAGCTGTTTGCTCCTCTCTGAAAGGCCACTGCATACTGGACAGTGGTGTTTCTTATTCACTATGGAAATACCAGCACATACCTGAGGTGAAACTCTTGAAACGGAGGGGGTGGGAGCTTTACTTCACTTGGGGTAGCTCATTCTGCCAAGAGGTGTGTGGGTTGCTAATGTGAGGGTTGGTTTCCTGAGCATGGTAACAGGGGCAACAAGCTGCCTTTTCCCAGCTCTGCTAGGGTTGCAGAGTCAGCAGGGCCACCGAGTCGCTGCTGCTGTTGAAGAGAACAGTTCTTGGGATGCTGCACAAAGGGAGGACTTCTGTGTGTAAGAGGAGTATGGGTTTGTACATGTCTTTATCACTCGATAGTGCCTATACTTAGTCTTTTCTGCTCTGAAGTCTGGGCCATACACCTCATTTCCAGTACTGCAGCCCTGTCAGTTTTTCACCGATCCACATTCTCTGGGAGTTTTGCTTCTTAAGCTCCTGGAGTCTGTGAATTTATAATTTATACACGAATAATAAAATAAAATAAAAAAAAGTCAGTTTTAAAAAATCAGCTTTCAGTGTCAGTGAGCCCTGAAAAGACTAAAATAGAAAGTTCATACAGCAGTTATCTTTCTTATTGTCCCTGTTGCTCTGAGTGTTTAATAGCTTAAATAAAGAAATAACGCATGTAGGTTCGTGTTGTCTGATTCCTTATCTGCTGAGAACCTCTTGCTGATTGCACTGAGAGGTTTGTGGGTGGATGGAGATCACCTAGGGGCCTGTCAGATCTCCCATATCAAGCAGGAGATGTACACAGCTGACTCAAGGTCACTTGTCAGCTGCACTGTGCAGTATGCTTCCCAGCAGCACAGCAAGGCACTTGACTCTTGCTATGACAACTTGCTGGGGTTTTCCACCCTCTGCCCTGGTTTGAAACAAGACCCTTTCTCCATCAGGCACTGCCACGGAATGGAGTACGACCCAGAGATTGCATCTTTTGATGGCTCAGCCCATCTCATGAAGCTCTTGTCTGAAAATGTTTCCATGACCCAAGAATATTGTGAACCACAGAAGAAGAATGGTTTAAGTCTTGAAGGCATCCCTACTCCTCACAAGCAAGCCATGCTTCCACCAGGCACTAGCAAGCTGGATGCCACCCCAGACAACTACCTGGTCCCGCCGGGGGATGTGTATGACAGCTCATTGAACTCTCTCTTCGAGACCATTCCCGTAGCCCCACCACAGCAGAGGTGGCAGCCAGACAGCACTTTCAAAGAGGATCCCCAGGAGGTCAGAGCCATTAGTGGGTGCATGCTGGCAGTGCAGCCCAGGGTGTTCTGCATGAGGCTGGCTCTGGTTTAGGGTTTGCTCATGCTGGAGTCAGTGGGAGCTTTGCTTTTGTGTTAGAAGTTTGATGCCATCATTCCCAGTGAATTGTTGGGGATTTTACATTCATAGAATCATAAGGTTGGAAGACCTCCGAGATCATCAAGTCCAACCGTGCCTGTCTCCCTACTAAGCCTTGTCCCTAAGGAACTCATCCATCTGTCTTTTAAACCCTTCCAGGGATGGTGACTCCACCACCTCCCTGGGCAGCTGTGCCAATCCCTGACCACCCTTTCAGTGAAGAAATTCTTCCTAATATCCAGTCTAAACCTCCCTTGGCACAACTTGCAGCCATTCCCTCTCATCCTATTGCTGTCACTTGTGAGAAGAGACCAGCACCCACCCTGTCACAACCTCCTTTCAGGTAGTTGTAAACAGTGATGAGGTCTCCCCTCAGCCTCTTCTCTAAGCTAAACAAACCCAGTTCCCTCAGCTGCTCCTCGTGGGGATTATTCTCCAGCCCCTCACCAGCCTTGTTGCCCTTCTGTCCACAAGCTCCAGCACCATTGATTCTGGAAGTAGGATAAGGCTTTGAAATGAGGGTCTGTGTTCAATCTGTTGTGATGTCTAGGAGAAGGTGAATGGACCAAGCAATGAAAGATTCTGCTTTTGACTGTTTTGTTTCCACTTGTCTACAGTCGCTACTCTTCAGTGATATCCTCAAAACCCAGCCAGAGCCACCTTGCCCTGAGAGTTATGCTACAGATGGCATTAAGAGGTAACTGCCAATCCACGGTCTCTGGGTTTCCAGTGCAGTCCAGTCTGTGTCCCTTTTCCAGGGAAAGACTGCATCGCTTTCCTTGCCCCTGTGCCAGTCTTGCAATGACCACTGTGAATGTACAGCTCTCTCATTTTTGGAGAGAGAAGTTGTGTACCCCTGGTGTCTTAGAAGCAAGTTTCTATTCCATAACTTTGTAGACACAAAGCAGTGAAGGATTTTAGTGTTTGAAGCAGGGATTATAATTTGAAATGATTTGCTGGAAAGGAATCAAACACAAGCTTAAGTTGAAGTTACTAGATGGAGATGTGCCAGATCATGTTTTTATCTTGAGAGCTGCATGGTTCAGACTGTATTTTGTTGGCCAAACTGCTGTAAATCCAGTGCCAGCTGCTTCCACTGCTGTGTTCACATCTCATCAGCACCTTGATCTGCACGAGGAGAGACGTGGCACTGAGATATTCCATGTGAGGGTTTGCTGTGCTTTATAGCCCCATCCCAGGGAGCACTGCTCGATTCCTGCATTACAGATAGATCTAGGTGACTGCACCGTCTTTACACAAGCTACTTGGAATGGGGTAAGTGACAGAGAAAATCAGGATGACAGTTGATGAGGGTGATAAGCAGCCTCCTCCTAATCTAAGGTTTAGGTTCTCGCTTTGGATTTAGCATTGTTAGACAACCACGATTTTAGAAGGTGCCACTGCCTCTCATTCCTAATAAATGAGAGAGATTTCTTCCTCCTTTCCAGTCCTCTCTCAGACAGAGGTTCCCTGCTGTAGGCACCACCTCAAACCTCCAAGTAGGTAACATTATTCCACCTCCTACTTATATTTGCCTCCTGAGTCACCTGACTCCGTGACTCAGCTGTCAGATGTGGAGATTTTCACACAGACAGCAGCTTCAATTCGTGAGCTGTTTATTTATGAACTAAAGTTCTTGGGCACTCCTGGCTCTAGGTAAGAGGAGTTGTCGAGCCTCTTCAGAGGTGGCGGCACAGGGGAGACAGAGCAGGAGAAAGAGATGGGTTGGTAACTAAACAGGAATACAATGATCTTCAAGTCCAGGGCACCTGAAGAGTCTGTGTGAAGGCTTCTGTACAGGTGATGGCTTGCACAGGTTCCTCACAGAAGAAAATAGCTTGAGTTACAACCCTAAAGCTTTGAATGCTCATATACCGAATGTTCAATACCCAGTGTTTGAATGCTCATAGGTTCTGGTGAATGCCCAAGAGCAGGGCTTCTTGAAAATCAGGCTCTTGTTTTAAATTTGCTTGTCAACAGTGACACCTTTCTCTGTGTAACAATAAAAATCTTTTCCATAACGACTAAATTTGCTGGCCACCAAACAAAGAGTTCTACAAGCTGGGCTTCTAAGACAATTTTTAAGCACCTGGATAAACCAGCAGATGTCAGTGTTCTGCAGATCCTCCTGTTACAGACACCATTAGGATACAGTCTTCCTGAGTCAGCTGTTTATGGGTGGGGATTTGGAGACAGAAATCTGAGTTTAGGATATTGTAGAAGTCTCATCACAGGTACCTGTTTTTCTTTGGTTTGATTTAGGCTTCTGATTGTGCAATGATTCTGTAGCCATCCACAGAAAAGTACTGGTTACCATAACGTACAGAGATTTTTAAGCCAAAACCAAAGAGTAGTGTGAGGCTAGCAGGGAGCTGCTGCTCACCAGGATCAGTATATGCCGAACTAGTGGGTGCTTGATCACAACGATAGGGGCTTGTGAGATGGGGAATAGGGCAGAGACTTCTGTGTGTACAGTGTCTGCCACCTGTAAGGATGGAGATTTGCATGTCATTTGTTTCGCTTTTGGAGTGAAACAGCAGTGTATGCTTATTCATCATTCTCTCTCTGTTCCATTCAAGTGACTTTGAATACACTCTGGGGTCACCCAAAGCCATTCATATCAAATCCGGGGACTCTCCCATGGCCTACCTCAACAAAGGACAGTTCTACCCCATCACACTGCGGACAGCTGGAGACAGCAAATGTTTACACTTGTCCTCAAATAAAGTGAAGGTAAGAGACAAGCTGATAAATTTGCTGACACATGCTGTAATCAGACATCCAGCAATTGTGCTGGCCTGGGAACAGAGCTGAACATGAAGAGTAATGGCTTTGCGGCTCGTGTTGGCTTAAAGCAATGAATAGGCTGGATTCACTCATAGCAAGAAGGCAACAGCCTTCTTGTTACCTGGCAGTTGAAACCATTCACAGAAAGGTCAGGGATGCACAAAAGGCCTCCCTAGCTGATGGCTCACTCTGGGCCCTGATGGGAAGACTTCAGAGCTGGAGAGAGGTTCTCCATCTGGCTCCTGGGATGTGCGGCCAGGCCTCAGAGCCAACCCCAAGACAAAGCTGAGCTCGAGTTCCCAGAAAAAAACCCTGGTTGTCTAATCCCGGGCAGTATTTAGGGGCTTGGAACTTCTCAAGACTTAGAGGATTCCTGAAAATGAGAATGGTTAGAAAAAGGCCTTTTAGGCTGTGCCAGTCTAATACTGCAGCACTGCTAATATTCCCCCAGCGCAGGGTCTTTGTATGCCTCGGAGTCAGTAGAAACTTGTGGACAGTGTGATTAGGGGACATACAGGGCATCTCAGTTTTGCTCCTGGCCTTCTCACTGCCTGCCTGTGGGACCATGTTCAAATGCCTTCCCATGCCTGCGTGAGTTTCCCCAGCAATAAATTGTTAACAGTGACGCTGACCTACCCTTGGCCAGCGCATGGATGCACTCGATGGACAGAGCAGTGAGACCACCAAGCATTAGCCTGCTGTTGTATACTAATTTGGTATAACCTCGCTGTGTTACAGAGTGTTGTGATGATTGTTTTTGACAACGAAAAGATCCCAACGGAGCAGCTTAAGTTCTGGAAGCACTGGCATTCCCGCCAGCCCACGGCCAAGCAGAGAGTCATTGATGTCGGTATGAGCGGGGTTGTCGGATTGTGGTGGCTGGATGGGGTTGATGACTTATAACACACTTTTACTGGATTTCCAATACACAGTAACACAGTTGAAGCTCCAGAATCTGGCTCTGGGGAAAGCGGGGAGGAGCGGGGTAATCTGCTGGCTTCAGATTCTTTCTCGCTGAGAAGATCTTGCAGGTTTAGGGTGGTGATTGTCAAGTGTAGGGACATGTGCTAGGACCCCAAGATACATCAAGAAGAACCTCAGTCAGAGAGATAGAAACTACTAAACTATTTTGGCTCTTAGTGATGTGACCTGTGGCCTCTTGGAGTCCAGGAATCTGAGCTAGAAAAGGTTTTAGTACTGCTTGTCCTTCTCCACTGCCACCACACAGGCTTTACAGTGTGTTGTGCTGGGCCAGGCAGAGGTTCTGTCTGTCCAGCTGGGCACCTCACTGAGCACTTTGTGGCTCAAAGGCTCAGAATGAGACACAGGGTTATTTGAATCAGAAGCAATCTACATTGACTCTGCATAACATCACTACTCAAACAGCAGTCATCAGCCAGTTCCTTTGAGTCACTTCTGGCCTATCCCTTATATGCACACCAAGTTTTATACAGTGGTATCAAGGATGGCCTCTATTATATTACAAGGCTTCTTTTAACCTTTAAGTCAGTGAGAGGCAGGTTTCTGGGGAGTGGAAAGTCTAGGGAATGTAACCAGTTTTGCAGCCAGAGTATAAACTACTTCTCCATTGCCTTTCAGCTGACTGTAAAGAAAACTTCAACACAGTGCAGAACATCGAGGAGCTAGCCTACAATGCACTGTCCTTCGTGTGGAACATCCACGAAGAAGCAAAGGTACAAAATGCTTGTGGAAGGGATGTGGGAAGCCTTGGTCCACAGCAAAACTGTAGCCTCCTTTCTGATGGCCCAGGCACACACCTCCCTCTTCTCAGATGAAAACCAGGGAGAGTTTCAAATCCAAACAATTCCATTCCAGTGGCCCCAGGCAATGTTTGTCTGCCAGGACAGTGAGGAACACCATGCTTCTCTGTGTGTTTAAGCATTGCCATTAGCTAATAAACACTCTGAGTACACCTGAGACTGGCTCAGAGATGTTTTTTTAGTGCTGATGGATAACTTGGAAGAAATCCTTTTGCAGCAGGCAGCCTAGATCCGGGCTCTGCTCACATGTAGGTGAAGCCTATTTAAATAAACCACAGCTAAGGGAACAAAGACCCTCCTTTCAAGGCAGCATTTTGGTGCAGAAATGACTGACCACCTGTCTGTGGCTTGTGTGATGTGGAAAGGAGCCAGGCAAGTTACAGGATCCCTTTTGACTTTAAAATCTGTAAAGCTTTTGTCAAAATCTTTCTAGCTCTGCTGTCTGTTCTGTATCTCTTCAGACTCTGTTATTAACACTTTGTGTCTACTGTGGATTGAAAGGACTGTATTAGAAAAGATGAAGTAACTAAGAAAAAAAGAAAAGCATAAATAACCCATCTCTCTGAAGATGATAGCTTGGGAAAACTCTGGTTGGCTTTGAGATCTCAATAAGCCCTTCTTTTAGCCCAAAGGCAACCTTGGTCTTTTACAAGCCTAGAGGTTAACAAATGCCTTCAAGGCAAAGTTGTCAGAAATGGAAATATGTCAGGTATGTGACAAGCCCTCCAAGGCACCTCGGCAGAACTGAATTTAACTCTTAGCAGAAACTCTCTACCTGTACTGGCAGTGGGACAGGTAAAGGTGAGGAGAGCTGTGAGGCCTGGGAGCCGTGACAGGAGGGGTCAGATATTTGGGTCTGTAGCACCTGTTACTTCTCTTCTTGCAATTAAACTTCACACCACACTTAAGTGGTTTTCTTTTCTATGTATAGGTACTAACTAGATATGACATTAGATTTCAGGGCTGAAATCCTCAGCCACAGCTCGGATGAGGGTGCTGCGGGAGCTTCACCAGCTGTAAATCTGTCCCCAGAGTCCAGGGGAAATTTCAAGGTCACACAAATGAGTTGGTAACTTGGAGATACAATGTGGATTATATCTGTGCTGAGCTTTTCTTCAGATCTTTCCACTGGAGGTAACTCCATCCTAGTAATAAAGGAGACGAGTATATGATGAATATTTACTTAACTAGCACCGATGATTTGTAATTCCTGAAGCTGTAGTCTAGCACTCCTCCCTTCCTCCGGGGCGTTGCTGTCTGAGGGTCCCTTGTTCAAATGGAAGATCAGAAATATCAGCAAGAACATCCCCAGGCAGACTTTCCATCTGGTCTGACACCTGAGCTGACCGGAGAGGAGAGCCTGTTAAAAAAGAGATGGAGAGCTGCAGTAGTGTGTGGGGAGACTGTGACCAGGAAGCACTGGTGGTTGCACTCAGCTGGGAAACCAGCAGCTCACATGCTTGGCTGGTGCTGGGAGGGTTGGAAGGATATCTCGGTACCTGCTTTTGTTCCTACCCAGTGCCCTCATCACTGTTTGCAAATCAAGTTTTCAGTGACAACAAGCAGTATCAATCTCTGTTCCCATCTGTAGGTGTTTATTGGGGTGAACTGCCTGAGCACTGACTTCTCCTCCCAGAAAGGAGTGAAAGGTGTCCCGCTTAACCTCCAGATAGACACTTACGACTACGGCAATGGAACCAGCCAACTGGTGCACCGGGCTGTCTGCCAGGTCAAGATATTCTGCGATAAGGTAGAACACTGATTTTCCACCAAGTTGTCTGAGAGGGAATTTGACCTGGTGGCCAGCGACTCCAGGAGGAAAACTAGAAATGTTGTCAGAGTTTAGAATAGCCTTGAGGTCAAGACGGAGGAACAGAGATGGTTAGCCCCCTCAGCTGAGGGAAACAGGACAGCAGGGATATGTCTGCACTGCTGAGGCCTTTGTAGTACAGAGTAACAAGAAAGTTTTCCCCATATCAGACCTACCTGGGATTGCCTTTCATAATAAACTCTATCTTTGACAAGTTTCTAAATAGCAGAAAAGATGAGAATCCCCTTGGAGGTTCTCCTCCAGCCTCAGATATCTGCCTATGGAGGAATCCCTCACAGCTATTTTATTCTACATTTTTCATTTTTAGAAACAAATTCTGGGTTTGTTTTAGCTTTTTTTATCTTTTAAGTATCAGAAAGTTCTGGATGGCCTGTAGAAGGTCTCAGAGATGAGCATTTTTTAATACAGGCTGCCTTTACCTTAGTGTGCTTACCTCCCAGAGAGAGCCAGTAAACCCTGTCTTGCCAATGTTAGAACTCTCGATGTCCTAATTTTTGCCTTATCTTCCCCACAGGGAGCAGAGAGGAAAATGCGGGATGATGAAAGGAAACAGTTCAGAAGGAAAGGAAAATGCCTAGACCCCAATAACAACGGTCAGTGGTAGTGTTGTTACCTGATCTGAAGCGTGTTGAAATCCATGTAGGCCTGTCCGTTAACATCCGCAAGATCTTGCCCTGAGTGTTTCCAGGCCTGATGAAATCAGCCCCATTCAGAAACAGCTTGTCTGTCAGGTCCTCACTTGGTCTCCTACCAAGGCTCTCAAAGCCCTTTATTAATACTAGCCACCCTTTCTGAATTGTCTTGGGATCTTAACAGGGAGCCTTCCCTAGGGCAGACAGCGCTGTGCAAGCCCTGAAAACCTGGTTCTTTGACGTCCTAGATGTCTTTTTTCTAGTACTTCTGTTGGGAGGCCTTGGGCAGGTGCTTTCCCCTCTCTGTGTGTAGTTGTCTCTTGAACTGCCATCTGAACTGAGATGAACTGGACTTTCCATCTGTAGGTCTGAAAGGCTGTTTGCTCTCTGGCTTCAGAGGGAATGAAATCACGTTCCTGAGGCCAGAGACTGACCTCGAAACCCAGCCAGTCCTGTTTATCCCCAACGTCCATTTTTCAAACCTGCAGAGGTGTGGCACGGTAAGTCCCTTCAAGAAACAACCAACCTGTTGCCCTCATCTGTCACCACCATCATTTCCAAACTGATCGGTCCTCCAAACATGACTAATGTTATATAAAGAAACAAAACCAAACCACAATTCTTCTGTGGAAATATGGTGAACTTGAAGATGTAGCTGTCAGGAGTGGCCTAGATATTCATGCAACACTGATGGGCAAGGGTTTTTTTTTCCAGCTTCCTTCCAGCCAGATATTCCTGTGGTTCACAGGTTTCATCTGCAGCTTTCACAGAGGACTGGAGTAGTAGCAAAAATATCAGCAAAAAAATAAACTATAGAAAAATGCAACCATATCAGTCCCTGCACTTGTGGAGCATCTCTCACTTGTCCTCTGCCCTTCTCTATCCCCTTGAGCCTGAGGAAACCTAGACCCAGTGTCCTTCAGATCTCATCAGTGTTCCCTGAAGAAACAGCTGTCTCAGTTTGTCAAAAAGGGGGAAAAAGCCGTCTGTGACAATAATGTAGTATCCTATTGCCGTGTCTGCTGTACTGATGCACCAGTGTCGAAACCAAGGACTAAAAGAATCTGGTTTACAACCAAAGAATTCACTAAGGAACTCGGTCCTTGACCCCAAGCAGGTTATGAGATTTGATCTGCTTTTGGGTCTACCTAGACAGGGGTTCAGGTCTCTTCTAGGCAGAGGAGGACGATATAGATAGGTTCTTTATATGAGATTTTGTTTAATCTGAGAAACACATACAGATGTTTGGGTTTCATTGCGTAGGAAAAGTTATCGACTGGGAGGAGAGAAATCATATTTAAAATGTGCCCAGTTGCCTTCTCCTCAGTTAATTGGCACACGATACTAAAACTAAACTAAAAAAAATATGTTCTCTTTCCATTACAAGGTGCTCTCCCCAGCTGTTCCCAACTCTGCTAACAGGTAAGGATGAAGCAGTTTGTATTCCCTGTCCATCAGGTGCTCTGTTTTTTTGCGCATGTCATAGTTGTTTGGTAGCCATAGGCAGTATATATCTATAGGTGCAAAATAACACAGCACAGTGCCTCGCTGATGTCCTGGAGTGTCAAAATATGTGTTAAACTTTGGCCTAGGATGGACTCAAAGGGATGCAGAAACACAGATACATTTCTTTTGCTATCATTGAGCCACTCCAACATGAGTCTGGTCCATGACTGTCCTGCTATTCTTACTGAGACAGTCTTTGAAAGAAAGAAGATGGTGGTCGCAGAGCCATCGCTGAAGGGTTCTAGTAACCAGAGGCCAATACTGCTGTAAAATAAACTGGGATGAAGTAGAAGTCACACTTGTAATATGCCTAGTGTGGGGAAAACCAGTATTTACCCTCGGCCTGATCCACTATCTAGATAAATAATCAATAGATTACCTAATCAATATCCAATCAATAGAGAAACAACGACATGAAGGTGCAAAAAGCTTTTGTTTATGATGTGATACCAAAACCACTGCCTGCACTCACTGCTATCCCTGTGTGTATTAGGTGGGAAGCTGCCACTCTGGTAGACACTCTGTTGCTGTAATTACAGAACTGATATTTAATTGCTGGGTGTTTGTTGGAGTAGTTGGTTGTTCCATCAAAAGTTCAATTGCTCGAATTGTTCCGTTCACTGCCATTGTTCTGTCCTCTTGAGAGTATTGCATTCCTTTTGCTTAGGCTGCCCTTGAAACGGAGTGGTGCCTCATGCACAGATGAGTTTGACCCCATACCTCCAAAGCAAACAAAGGAAGAAGATCCTCAGAGAGGTAATCCCAGGGATGGGAACTCTTCTCGAATTTGGTGTCTCATTTGACTTGAGTAACCCTGGATCTTGAATTACTTGAGGCGATATCACTCTCAAAACGTGCTGTGAAGAGCACTGATTCAGCGCTGTGCTTTCTCTCTTTCAGTCTTGTTGTATGTGCGGAGGGAGTCTGAGGAAGTATTTGATGCTCTCATGTTGAAGACACCAGATCTCCAGGGCCTCAGAACAGCTGTAAGTGTTACCCAAAAACTGTGGCACATGAACAAACTGCAGATAAAAGGTTGCTGGTTCTTGGCATATGAGAAGCTGGAAATGACTGCTTATATCTCATGTCTTTTTTCTCTTGAGAATGGAAATGGAAATAGTGAGCAGCAGGTGAATTCTGCCCACAGCTCCTGGCACGGGCTGTGTGTTGCTAGTGCTGCAGAGGGAAAGAGCACACCTTATGGCAAGATGTTTTGTTCAGAACATAATATAAGCCTCTCCTTGTGACAACACAGTCATATTTTCCGTTATAAAACACCCTTTCCTTTCTCAAGACTGTAGATGTGCAATCTGAAGCCAATTCTGGTCTCACGCTGGAATTCCCTGTGTTGTGTTTGAAGAGCATGCAGACACGTTTCTGTGATGATTATCAGCAGCATGTCTGATAACCCACCTCTCTTTGGGGATTGCTGGGAAGAAAACAAACAATAAACTTCCCAGAATTGGGGTGGCTTTATGGCTCCACTTTAAGTTCTGTTGGTTTTACAAACTTTTAAAAATAGAGTTTGGAAAATGTCAGCACAGTGAATTCTTTGCCCTCTTCTCCCCCACCCCCTCCCTAACCAAAGAGAGTAAAAAAAACCTCTGCAGAAAACACTTGTAAAAATGCTCCAGAACTCCCCTGCCTCCCTAAGACTGCCACTGTACTTGCATGGGAGGGCTCTGCAGGAAAGATTTACAGATCGGCTAAAACCTAAGCAAAAGCTGCAGACACATCCACAGCAGACACTTAAGCACTTTCTGTAGTGTCTCTCACCTTTGGATGCATCAGCAAAGAAAGAGCTCAGCGCTTTCTCTGCCCAGCAGGCTGAAGCATCAAGCCCCAAATAGGCCAGGGAATGAGAGAAAGAAAATGAAGATTATTCCCCAGGGTTCCTGGCCTGGCAGTCGCTGTCTGAAAGAGAACCAAGGCTGAGCTGCAGCCTGCTCATTTGCCCATTGCAAGGCACAGACGTGTTCGAATTGTTCTGTTCAGATCATTACTTCTTCCCTTTTTCTTTGAGTAAAAGGGAGGGGGGATCCTTTGCTGCTGAATAGCCCCGACTCAGTGTTATCTTTGACTTTTATCATAGGAATTTCATTTTACAAGTACAGAGAATTGCCATGTTTTCTCTCACAGATTTCAGAAAAATATGGGCTTCCTGAAGAAAGCATTTATAAAGTCTACAAAAAATGCAAAAGAGGGTAAGCTAATCTCTCATTTGCTTTTATGCCTTGCCTCTAAAACCTCTTTCTCTTTGGATACCTTGCCATAAGCTGAAATAGAATTTTAACAAGATAATAAAAAGTAAAGCCATGTGATTCTGTGCTATTTGGAGCATATAAAACTCAGACCTTCTGGGCTTTAAAGAGTTGGGATAATGCTTCTTTGTGTTAGATGTGTTTGGAGTTTAAAATCTGCCAAGGAAGGGAAGTTGGGTGAAGGAGGAATTGTTTAGGTAATTTAGTGGCTGATCCTTTGTGTCTCAGTCTGAAAGCCTGAGGTTATGGAGAATTTACCCTACTGCCATTAGAGAGTTATAAATGTTTGCTTCTCTGAACCAAAGTGTCCTGGCTCAGCAAGAAACTGTACAGACTCAATAAGAGCATGGGCAGCCCCGGTGGAGAAGAGGGGAGATCTAAAAGGGGATTGTGTGTTCCCAGCTTTGACATCCGTCCCCCGACCAAGGAGGACAACAGGAAACTTCACGCTCACCCTGGAGGTGATGGATCAGGCCGTTCTGGGCACTGGTGACTCCGGTGCAGCCACAGTACAGAAATGCAGATTCCACTTGACACTTGCCAGGCACTGCTGGGAGACGGGCATAGCTCTGCAGGGGTGACAGGTGAGGTTTTCAGTAGATGTGAAATGGCTTCTCAAGTAATTTCAGCGTGGTGTTTATTAGTGACCGATCCGTGTGGATCTCCCCCAAAGCTGAGAGGAAACAGTCCTAGTTTGCATGAGCAGAGGACGAGCCACTGAGTCTTCCATGGAGGGCACTGGTCTTTATGTGTAGCCAGGTGCTACTTTCTGAAGTGTTTTTTGGACTAAGAACGCCATCTGGGTTGTCCCATCTCTGGCAGTGAGTTCTCCCTCCACCTGATGGAAAAGGAACTCATAAACTCCCGAGCTTATTTTCATAAAGCTAAATCCAGAGCCCTTCTGGCAGAGCGAATGAGATATAATCAGGCTTTGTAAGCAGCAGTGACTGCGTGGGGGATGAATTCATTGTTGTTGCTGGCCCTGGTCCAGAGTTTGAGCATGGGGAGAGACAGGCAGAAAAGCAAGACTGATGAAAGGTCCTGCGTTATGCAGCCCTGCTGTTCTCACTAACGTGGCCCCTAAAGTGGTCTCTGTAGAACAAGGGAACGGAGGCCTTGGGAGCTGAAGGTAGTCCAAAGCTCTGCTTCTGCCTTTGCTTTCTGGTAATAGTGAGATGAGAAAGTTCTAAAACTCCTTGGATGGGATCTTCTAACTCATTTGGTATCACCGTAAGTTGATCCTCATGGGACTCAGCCTGTTTGCTTAAAGGGGAGTAGAGCTCAAGTGAGGCTTGGAGGCAGCTGCAGGATGGGAGGCAGAGAGGCAGTGGTTTATCCTCCAGGCTGGGATGCAGTGTCACTGAACTGGGAAGCTGTTACAACCCCCTCACCTCTGAATCCACAACTGAGCTACCTTTCCCCATTTAGGAGAGGTTTTAGATATGCTTCTAATTTTAAGATGATGGATAGGCCATAGTGAGACATCTGAATTTGTCACGAGGCTCTTCCACCTCTTCCTGACCTCAGGAACCTCAGTGCTGCTGCATGCTGCTCATCTAGTAGCCCCAGAAAGGGAAATTTTCTCCCCAAAGAAAAAGAGCAACAATGGTGGCCTCAAGAGTGGAGTTCTCCCATAACCCTTCAATCAGAGGGTGCCTTAAGTCTGATCTTGAAGCAGAACTGCTGTGAAGGACAGGGGTGGTCAGTTTATTATTACAGCTTTAGGACTGAGGCAAAACTTAGGTGTGTCAGCTGTGGTGGTGGCCATCACAGGTCATTAGACTGTCATCAGGCAACAGTTCCGCTCCGGTAACTCCAGCTTGGGCTGGAGTGTTCTGAACTAGCTGACTGTGAACATCTGCCCAGCAAGAGAGATCCAAGTGCTGATGAGCTTACAAGTGGACCAGGAAATGGCACTGCTTCAGGGGAGAGGCCACCTAGACTTTGTTTTGCTTTGGTTTTGCTCAGTACCTGACCTGATAAGTAGTGAATGTTGTTTAATAATGGGAGCGGTAACAGGCAGATGTCCTTCCCATCTCTTGCCCAAAATGGAGGAGCAAAGAGGTATCTGATGGAAAGAAAAGGCAACCCCTGGAAATTAGATTGAAAAAAAATACATTTGACACCTCGTTTAATGGAAGCTGGACATGACTGATATCATTGGTTACTGTCAAAGCGTGAGAGATACACAAGATTTTCTCCAGTCTACTAGACGGCAGGGTCAGACACCGTTTCCTCCTCCCCCAGAATTAATTTTCTTTTAAATAATATTATCCTATGGCTCCACCCTAAACACTCCTCTCTTGGTAATTACAGCTTAAGGGTCAGGTCTTCAGCTGGTGTAAATGAGCGTAGCTCAGTGGTACTACCTGGATTTGCAGCGGTGAGAAGCTACCCTCAGCCGTGGACCACTTCAGTCTCAGGGTGACTCAGGAGCAATAATTATAGATTTTGTGTTTTGGTGAGATTTGGTCTAGAAAAACAATACAGGGCTTAGATTCCTAGTGAACACTCCCTTGAATCTTTTGCGATTGAGAAATCAGATGGAAGTACGGTAGTGAGACGCACAGGTGATTTCTCTGGCTTCCTGCACTAAGATAGCCAGAGATAATTGGAACAGCTCTGTTGTAAGGCTTTTTGTGACAGCCCACCCCTGGGTATCCGCTCGGTCTCTCTGGGAGCAGCCGCTGGAGGCCAGACTCCCTGGGATCCAGAGCTTGGGGAGCTGGGCCCCGTGCCCCCAGGCAGCCCCAGCACTGCTCCTATCCAGTGCCAGAAGGTGAGGTGTACCCCTGAAGGTTGTGATTCACCAAAAAGACCCTTGGACAGGGTCAGACCCTTTGACTCAGCCTCCCGCTGCGTGGGGTTGGATGCCTTCACCGACTGCTATGACAGCATGACTAGCCTGTCGGTAAAGTGTTCTGTGCAGTGTTGAGCCCGGGAACAAAGCTTATGCCAGAACAGAATGGACAACTTGGGCACACTGGACCAGGGCTGTGACAAGCCTGCCCGTGGGCGCTGTGATCAGACAGCCGGAGCCACTCACTGCGACCCATTGTGGCTGCACTGACCACCGAGGCGTTCCCCGGAGCTTGTGCTTGTTAAACTGTTAGATTTGTTAGATGGTCAGCCTTTTCTTTTTCTTGTTTTTAATCTTGCACAATTAATGCTATTGCCCCATTAATGACCCCAGCAGGAACGTGGAGGGGGATGTGCTTTCTGCAAAGAAAGATAATTTATTCTTTTTGTTTCCTCCAAACAGTTACAAATTTCACATCTGATTTATGGGAACCCAGTGGGGTGATGCAAAGCTGCTCCGTTACTTCCATTACAATAACGAGGGGCTCTTGCTCGGCACAGAACCGCCGCCTCATGTTTAAAATCAGCTGTTGAAATGTTTCTTTCTCCCTATATCTCCACGTAATTCGTTCCAGGTCAGAGAAGCTGTGTGCTCTGTGGCAGGGTTGGAGGCGCACCCTCGAGTACAGGGAGGGATTTGCCGCCGGCTGCCCCAACTGGCTCCCTACGTTGGGCCTACCCTGCATGTATTCCTCGCAGAAGGGGCTCCCAGGCAATGCTCGGGGCACATCTGCGTGGGAAGTTATTCTGACATGGGAGACGGGCATCCTGTTCCAAACCACTTCCATCTACTCCCAAAGCAGTTTCAGCTTGCTCAGAATAATGCAGCCCTAAAAGCACCCAGGCAAGAAGTGAGTAGTGAGTGATTCTGCTCTGAATTCACATCCTGCCATAATCCCGATTTATTTGCCTTTGTAGCAAATGCTGGGCCTAGGCGTGTCAAGGGTAGAATTGCAAAAACCTCCGCACGAAGTTTCCTTGTGTTGTCCCATGGCTTTAACCTGAGGGTCTGAGCCCCTCAAATTGGATTTGATGGAAACTGCGGTGCCTTCTTGTGCCTGCCCGGGACTGTGATTCGGAGCAGCCTCGTGGTGGCCAACCGACCTGGGTGGCAGGCAGTGAGGAGCACAGCCATGATAACGCAGCACTGACCAATAACAGGGAAGTAAAGGCAATTTTTAATGGGAATTTTGTGTGAAGATATTTTGGACAGGGTCACTTTGTGCCACGAGATTTTGTTAGTGATGTTATTCCCAGTTCATAACTAGGAATCCTGGATGTGCAGTAATGCTGCTCTGCAAAGCTTTTGATGTGCTGCATCTGAGCCAGATGTTCTCTCTCTCCTGCAGGATCCTGGTGAACATGGACAACAACATCATCCAGCACTACAGCAACCACATGGCCTTTCTCCTGGACATGGTGGAAGCAGAAGACAAATTCCAGATCATTCTCAAGGAGCTATAAAGAGCCGCAGGCAGCACTTACTGGGACTTCTCTTAAAGCCGGCAAGCTTGACTCAACAGAACTCAGCCCAGTGCCTCAACTTGTTGCCTTTACTTGAATACACTGCCTCTGGGGAGAGCCTTGGCCTCGCACTGCTGGGCTCGAGACTGCTTGGAAGGTCTGTTATCGATGTGAATATGGAACTGCTCTCTGTTGAGTTTATTTTTTTTATTATTATTATTTTATTTTATTCCCTTCCCTTCTGGCGATGGGCCTGACCTTCTGTTTCATAGCTGGGAACATGCAGCTACACATTGTGGCTGTCGGAGCCTGGGCAGAGGCAGGGGCTCTGCTCACTGTTTGCCTTGGCCTGTGACTGATGCAGCCCTGGGCACTGGTTTTCTCCCAAACTATCCATCATGCAGACCCTTCAAACCATTTCCAGCAGGGCTGAGCCCAGCTCTGAGCTTCCCTCTGTCCACAGAGACTTTCACAGATGCATTTAAAGGCTACTGTTGAACGGACACTGCCTGCTCTCGTGCTCCCTACCCTGCCACATCTCTGATTGTAAATACCACGAAGGCCTTCACAGTCCTTGTTTATACATTTCTGAGTTATGGTTCCTTTTATATTTTATATAACTATAAATATGCATTGTTTTATATTTGACTCAGTACAGTGACACAGAGCATTTCAGACATAGGCTGCTTCACATTTCTCCATGAACTCCTTTTGTAACTGTGTTTTTGATTTTGTTGTTTTGGATATTCTGTAGTAATAAAGGCTCAAAGATGATGAAAGGTGAACTGGCTTCACCCAGCTCTGGAGGTTGGAGTTGGGAAGGGCCGGGCTGAAGCTGGGGCAGGGAGGTGACCAAAGAGGCACAGAAAGGACTTAGGGTTGGTTTTGCACTGCATGCTATTTAGCAGCGCAAGGAGTTTGAATGATCTCCACGCAGGGGTGAGAGACAGTAAGCACTGCCAATCTGCTCTCCTTTTCAGCGACTGCTTCCAGAGCAGTGCCTGGGCTCCTCCTGAACCTGTGCACTGAACTTTTCTTCCCGGTCCTGTGCCGACAGACATGCCATCACAGTGCTGCAGGCAGGTGGAGGTTACTGAGCAGCTCCAGGCACATCCCTTTGATGGAGGGATTACATTACACAGATTTGGTGAACTTTTAAGCGAGTAAAAAAGAAATGCCCTGTTTTACGTATGCTCACAGAGGGAGTCACTCAGCCTCTCTCTGGTGAGACAGCGTTACCAGCGCCAACTCTGTACCTCTTTTCCTGTGCTGCACATGCTATTTAAACTCCTGACTGCTGCTGCCTTTCAACTACCCATCCACCCTGCACTAAAACTGTCTGCAGCTGCTTCAAATTTAGGTAAAAAAAAAATACCAGGGGGAGCCCTGTCTTTTCTAATTAGTCCTCTGGCTAGTGAAAAATGGGGATCTTTCTCCTCCCTCACCTTCATCCTCTGTTTTTCCCATACATATCACAGAGCAATGCAGCTGAGTCCCATGACTAGAGAAGAGAGAGCCTCTGCTCTCTGTGGGAAGAAAGGTTTGAAATGTTCAAATGCATCAGGCTAGTGAATGTTGGATTACTTAAGTGTTGTTATCATAATGAGGAGGCCTCTAAGATGAGGCTCAGATAAATTTGAAGGCTTATCAACATGTGAAGATCTCTCCAGCATGCTGCACTCCTTCATCTTTGTATCATAAAGTCATCCTTCAGCAGGATTTCTCTGATTCAGTGTTAGTTCTGCAAGGCCGTGCCTGCAGTCTTGCCAGAGCAGATTTTCAGTGTCAGTTAAGAACAGGCACCCCAGGAATCTCTCCAATGCTTAGCTTTGACGACTGTGAATCCTACAGATCCCCTCATCACCCTGATGGCACAGGGGCTCTGCCACAGGATTCCATGGGCAGGGCAGCCTACCAGCACTGCCTCCACAGGGCTCATCCCAGGGAAGGGGGAACCCATTCTGCCTGACAGCATGGACAAGCGCCAGCTGCTCGTGTAAGAACAGAGGCTTCCTGCTGCCTGTGGAGCGGGAGCACCCATCCCCCCTTAGAGGCAAGGGGGGTTGTGGTTCAGGGGAAGCACTGTGTCCTCCACACCCTCAGAGAGGCCTGAACAGAAGGAATCAGTACAAACAGCTGACGGATGGCCTGGGAGTGCCCCAATGGCTTGTGCCTCGGTTTCTGCATGGTGCCAGTGCTCTCCCTCAGGAGCTGTCATTGCTATGGCAGCGGCTGGGGCTTTGGGAATAGCTCTGGTAGTGGAGGAAGCTTGATCTGCCTGCAGTACAGATTTGGGAGGGCTGCAGGCAACTGTGGTTGCTTTTCTATGCGCGCAATGTCATGGGCTCTTGGTGACCTCTCATCCCTCAATTAGTTGCTCTAGAAGTCTGATTTTGTGTTAAAACCCTACCAGTGCAAACACAGCACTGCCTGTCTGATGCTTTTCTTGGCTACGCCAGTCTAACACATTGATCATCGTAGTATTACTTCTGATTTACAGTATTAAAAGGCATGTTGCTGGTGGCTTCAGGTTCCCAGCAGAACAGATGAGTTTTGCTGCATTTTACAGCGGACCCTTTCACACTAGCAACAAACCTGTCCTAAGTTTTGCAGCATGAGAACTGCCCTGACTGGAGCTATGCGTGTCCACGCTGTGCAAATGACTCCCCTCCGGCTCTCTGTTCATGGGACAGAGGCAGGGAAACGGGCACTTTTTCTGTGCAGGTTCTGGGTAATCCTAATTTTGTCAGGTTTCAAGTCGTTGTAACTTTGCTGTTTTCAGGGAAATGCTGGTTGATTCATGCCTGCGTTGAGAGCAGACACGGCTGCCTGCCCACCTCTGCCACGGGTGGGTGTTTTGCTGACTGGCTCAGTATCGTTCATCCCTTCCAGCAAAGGTGAGTTGCTGTAGAGGTTGCGTAAACCAGAGCTCCAAAATATGTAAAAGCATTCTTGACTCTTTGCCCAGAGCCCACCAGTTCCTTTTGAAGATTAAGATACGCATGAATAAGGCGATTCACCTGTGAGCAAACAAAGGTCATGTGAAAATATGAACCCGCTTGTGTTTTGCAAAGGGCTCGCGCTGAGAAATGGAAGCAGCTTCCTCTGGAGTGGGATCCAATCTGGGCTGCCAACAGCTGGTTCGTGCGGACTCCAGTCAGAAATGCTCAAGTCCACTGGCTTGTAAAAGGCACCTGGCTGGTGTCTGGGCACATGCACCCTGCACCGCGGACGTGTAATGTGTGCTCTGTACAGGCACCGGTTGCTTCCACTATGTCAAGGCCAGATGCTGTGCAGCAAACCCAGCGTCTGTCTGCTGACTGAGCAAGCAGCAGAAATGGAGGCTTTGCCTGCACAGCCCTTCTCGCACATTTCTGCCCTAATAAGGAAGGACTCCTCCCTTGGGTAATGTCTCCCATGGGCATGGTCAGTCTCCAGCACTTGCTTTCTCTTTGATTTATCGGATGAAAGCACCGTGAGAAGTCTTTTTGCAGCTCCCATTAATTGTAGTAATTAACATTACAAGACTGGAAGCTTTCAGTCACCTTTAGCTAATGATCACCTTCCACTATACAGTACCAAGTGCCGTTAATTAGCTGCGGAGCTATCAGCCAGCCAACCGTGGCAGGCCAAGGATGGCACTGCTTACTGTGAGTTAGCGTCTGCTTTGCAGAGTTGGAGTCCTGTTTGAGGAACCCTGCTCTGATGTCTGGGTTCTGCTGCACACAGTGCTGGGAACCACTTCCTACAGTAACGGTAGACACGAGAACACTCCCCCAAGCGGTCTGGGCAAATAAGTGCCTGCAATGACAGAGATGCATAAAAAAGAGATACATAGCAGCATATAAGCGGAGTTGTGCAAGAGCTTCAGTATCCCCGGTGCTGGGTGGAGGGCTCTACTGTTCACTTCTACAAATAATACCTAGTTTCTATGTCTTTATTCGTGCTTATTCGTTCCTTGAATCGTCAAGCAAGCAGCTGAGGATCTTGGTGAAAGGTGTGATTCTCCATCGCTATAAAGGCAAAAAGGTCATCCTGTGTTATGTTTGGACACCCACACATCACGTTCAGAGATGCGCTGGCGCTGTGTTGGGTATCAGAGAGTATTAAAGACAGAAGGAACTGAAACTGCCTGCATCTCTCTCAGAGTGTGAAAACTTTCATGAAGTCAGTGAGGGTACCCTCTGCTCTCTTTCTCACTCCTTTCCTTAGGTAGTTCCTTGGATTTGTAAAACTAAATTTCTGTTCGGTGAGATAGCTACTAAAACTCTGAGCCTGTGTTAATGTCCCAGTATCTTCAGCTGGAACGAGTACTTGGCTGTAGAAGTAGAGTTTAGTGCTAACATTTGGTGTGCACAGACTTTGGGGCCAGCTTTAGCACATCAAGGGCTGCATTTGACTGCAGCTCCTGTGCAAGGGATTGCGCAGAGCTCCTGGAAGTACTGAAAACCTGGCTCCAAGCAGCTCAGGCATCAACAACTGATGAATAACCAGCACTTAATAAAGCTGCTGTTTTGTATTGGCCACTGGCTGATTTAACTGTGAAGTATTTTGTTCCACACGTGGTATCGTACAGAATAGCAGGTAAAGGGCTTGAGTCACCTCTAATCTTAGGAGTAGGAGTTTTTGAGCCAGTGGAATTTTCCCCTTTTTCCAGGACAAATTGGAAAGGAGATGTGGGGGTTTTTCTAGCCACAGATCAAAGGCTACGTAGGTAGCTATGTCTGCCTGTGTAGTCCTTATAGCCCCTTGAACTTTTCATGCATTGACACGGTGTCGCACGATTTCTGATCAAATTGGCACAAAGGCCTGAGTAAAATGTAAGACAGCATTTCTCCACCACCTGCAGAAGGTATTCCTAGACCATTCCCTTCCTCTTCCATTTGGTAACAATCTGTAACAATCCTGGGCCAGATCTCCAGCACAGACAAACTGGCCCAGCTCTGTTCCTTTAACTGAAACGGGCAGATTTATGTTGGCTGGGGATCTTGTCTTAGCTGAGTCAGCAGGGCAGCTTTCAGGGAGTTGGCATGTTGACACAGTGCGTTGCAAGTCCGGGATAGGATGTGGCCATGGCTCTAGAAAAGCCCTGTTTGTGCTGTGGCAAGGGCCCTGGAGAGACCAATGGCACCAGCGTGCTCTCTTACTGTCTGTGGTTGGTTTAAAATCTGCAGCCAGCTAAGCTCAAACAGAAGAAATAAAAGCAGTGTTGGTATTGTCTGGTTTTCCAGCCTTCAATAACCTCCTGGAAGGACTTAATCTTAAAAGAATAATCAGAGCAAGAAATATGAGTCTGACTAACTGAAAAAATTAACGTTATTTTTTTCACCTGGCAACAATTCGCCAACAGGCACCCAGAGACACAGTCCACCCAGGCTGAACTGAGCTCTGCCTTCAGCACATGACGAGCTCTGCCTCCACACAGCGGAGAACTGCTCAGCACTAGGAGACTGCAGCAGGATGTGTCCCTGCATCCGTCTCTCTCGTATCAGTGACAATGTCAGAGGGTCAAAATTCAGCACTGTTCTCTGTGCAAGCTGTCCCTTTGCTTTTGAAGAACAACTTGAGCTGTGCCCATTGATCCTGACTGGAGGGACCGGTGGCGGATTGTCCCTGTAAGCCAGGGTGGTGTGTTCGACCCATTCCTGACTGAGGGTGGATGGGTCCTTACAACTTCACCAGGCATTTCCCGATTACAAGCTGCAGGATACGTTTCTTCTTCCATTTTACTCAGCTTTACATTAGGAAAGCTCTGACAAAACCTATGGAGGACAGTACAGCCAAAGGGGTGTAACGCTATGCTGAGGTGCTCTGTAACGCCGGGGCATGCAGGCTCTCTCTACTGTAAGAAGGCAGGTTTCTTTTTTTTCCCTTCTCCCTTCCTGCAAGTGCTCCTCTCTTCCAATCGAATAGAAAAAATATTGCAGGTGAAATATCTGTTGTACACACAGCTATAATTATGCGATCGTTTTACACATGCACCAGATCTCACAGAACCTGTTTGTCAAATACACTGACAGCCAGTGATACTTTAATGGCCTTTACATTGCAAACAGGCTTTTTTTCAATCTTGCTTTTAAAAATAATACTGTAAAATATGGACGAACAAGTTGCATAAAGAGCAGGCAGTCAGGACTCTAGTGCTGCTTCTGCCACATTGCTGCTGTGTGGCCCTTTGGAGACCATTTGCAGTGATATTAGACCATCTAAAGGTATTAGGAGTTGCTATGCTCTGATCTTACGAGAATTTAGACACTTGGTGCTCATCATAAGCCTAATGCCACCTGTTCCCAAAAGACCACACAGACCATGTGCTACGGAGATAAGCACCTTTCAGAAATGATGTGTGTCTTCAGGGGTACGCATGCCTTTGCAGGAGGGCTCTCCTAATTTCTGTACTTTATTTTCTTCCTGTTGAGTGGGCATTAGCACTGTTAAATCACATTTGTGTTGGGCTACCTCTAGTACTAAGAAGTACTTCAGAACAATTCTTATGTCGACCTGGCCCTGAAAACCCTTCCTGTGATCTGCTCCATGTTTTGAGACAAACACAGCACTTGAGCAGTCCTGCTTTGGAGACCCTTTGTAATCCACAAAGTTGTATTGCCTGGGCCCAGGCGAAGGAGGATCTTTATGAGGGGGAATGGCTGAAGCACAGAGAGTCCAGCAGAATTTCTGTCTCTCAGGAGAAAACGAAATTTGAGGAACTTGCCCTACACTGATGGGGTCAGGAAATAAAATCTGTGATTTCTGTTCAGTGCCTGGGCAGCTGGATGCTTTATCCTCCTAAACCAAAGTCTTTGGGAGGTGATCTGAGGAAAAAAAAAGCGTACGATTGCAACACCATAGACAGCAAGTTTTGTTTACAGTAAAACACAAAGGCTTGCAAGTTGGTCCAGTCTCTGTAGATACCTGGCTGCACAGCTACTCCAGAGCAAGGTAGCACTGAAACCAAGACAACTATGCCAAGTGACTCCAACTGGGAGTTCCTCCTGTTCTCTCGCACCAACTGAAATGGTGAAGGGAGCAGGTGCTAACCCCAGCAGCTGGGCCTGGAGTGTTTTTGTGCTTTCTGATAATACAGACTTGGTGATCTTCTCTCCTCATATTTAATTTGCCCTTTCCTCTATCTCTTTGTCCTTATCAAATACCACTTGGCATTGCTTCTCTCCCAGCCTACAACTTCCCACTCTTTTTACAAAACCCCTGTTATAGCTGCTGAGAGATGTAGTAAAGATACACCTGTTGGGTAAGGAGAGCCGTAGGCTTTCTCATGTTCTCATTCTTTTTCGTGGTCAGGAATTTATTGTTGATCTTAATCTTAGGCCAGACAATGTCACTGCATGGTGACAATAAACTTGCTTGAACAATTTGCTGATAGGCAAATTTGTCTTCTCACAAGGATACCAAGGGGGGAGGAGGGCTTGGGAGAAGGGAGTTTACTTTCATGCCTTTCAGTCTCTTTGAAACAAGCAGTAGGATGAAATACATGAGAATGGCAGTTCTGGCTTGAAGGAAGTACTGGAGACTTTTACAAGCCTCTTTCCAGCTTTAGCAGGGAAAATTACCCATCAGGTTCCTTGAAATGCTGTGCAGTCATGAGCATCCCTCACTGTTCCCACCTAGTGGTTCCCAGATTTGACTCTTTATGCCCAGTGTGTCCCTCTGGGGTGAGCTTAAGCACCAGCAATGCAAAAGATACGCAGCCTAATGCTTAAAGCCTCTTCCTGGGATGTGAAGGATCTTTTCTCAGGTCATGTGTGCTCTGACTTCTTGCTATGTAAAATGAGGGTAAGAAATTACCCCTACATCATAAATACGGTGCAGAATTTAATCACTGTTTGTAAATGTCTGAGGTCATCAGATAATATATCTTTGAAACATTGCCCAAGGTGTTATGAACCCACACGCCCCTTCAAAACAGCGCTCTTGCAATTCCACTTCTGAGTCGACTTCTGTAAACCTGTGGCAATAACCATCCCCACTGGACCAAGTGATATAGTGGAACACTGCAGGATCACCCGGCTGACCAATGTGTGTGTGTTTAACTGCTGTCTCCATACGTGTCCAAAGTCAGCTGTAGGTGTTCGATTTTCTTCAAGTCAGCATCTAAATTTCAGGTGGTGCTGCCAAGACACCGACGGTGCATCTGCTTGGGAGCCCCTGAAAAAGCACTACAGAGAAAAGGAGACGTCTCTGTGGTTGTCGTTGCTGAGACTGCAGGGTTGCTGATGGCTTTACACTAAGGATGACTTGAAGTATCTGTATTTCTGTTCATTCACGCCTGCAGGTAACTGCTGGGAGTAATTGTGCCCTCCTGCAGCTTGCACCAAGCTCAGTGTGCAGCATGGTACATTGCTAGCGGTCTCCGAGCCAATTAACTTGGACAGAGGCACTGCAACTCCCTGTGGGAGCAGGTCACACTGCTGTTCTGGAGCACTCAGCTACTACTGCCTGCAGTCAACCGCCTTGGTGTACATTGCAGCTCTTCTACAAAATATACAGAGAAACCCCTTTCATTCACAGCTCCTAAGGAGCCTCACACTCAATGTGAATGGCTCTCCTTACAGAGTCAAAACCACTACAGTGCCAAAGGTTATGCGAGTTACCCAAAAATCACAAAATGGATCACTAGTGAAATGGGGCAGAGGAAAGATTCTTCACATTCCCAGAATTAAGCCTAACCTCCTGGAACATTCTCCAGGACTTAAAGCTTTTTTTTTTTTTTTTTTTTTTTTTTTTTTTTTTTTTTTTTTAATTGGCTGCTGAAATTGATTTTATCTAAGCAGGGAATAATTAAGGAAAACATCTAGCAGTCAAGGCTACTTCTGTTATGTAAGTGGAAGAGTCCAGTTCAAGCAGAAGCGTGGGGAAGCAGCAAGACTCCTGCATAAAAGATCCAAACACACACACACACACACACACACACACAAAAAAAAGCCTGATGCTTTCCCCCTTATTTCCTGTATTAAGCTGGTGAAGTGACTACAACATTTAACTGGCTTTATTTTAATACAGAGTTTGGCCCCAGAGTTTTGATGACAGCTTGGGACACTGTTTTCCTACTTCTCACTCATTTTTTTCTCCAATATTCGTCAACTTTCAGCTGTCACTATCTCAAAAGCAGATCCCCTGGTTACTAGACAATAGTTCCTTTTCACCTGGGAGCCACGGCCATAGAAAGGCTGCAGGATCTGGCCTTTTTCTTCTTGGGTATCTCTTTGCCTATAGTCATAAATTATCAGACACTGCCATCATTTAAATAGATAGCTTCCTGTTCTTATAGGTTAGATATTATCTCCTCTAGTAAATCAGGAGTCAGTCATTAAGTCAAGAAGGCGGTTCCCAGAAGCAAATTCTTATAATGTTAAAAATACTATGATGCGATTCCATTATTGCATGATACAGAAAATAATTGTGGCCTGCAAACTAATTTAATCAACTCAGAACATGCTGGGGCAGGTACTCTGAAATCGGAGTGAGTCATTATAAGAAAGTTCACACTCTTGGTGTATAGGTTGTGTGAGCAAACATGATTACCCCATGTCAGCTGAGTCTCTGTAACATTGTATGTGTGCTCTTTGCCCATCCAGTCCTGAGGTAAGACGTGATTTGTTTAAAACACCTTTGCTGATGTTTAAACTGTATCAAATTACTTCATAAAAGCATGAATTGCTTCAAGAACATGCATGCAGCCAGTTAAGATGTCCGAGCTGGTGAGTGTCAACTTATTAAGCTTGTGTTGTCCTCGTTCTGACTTAAACATCAGATATTAGAGCGAGACAACGTGTTCTGCCTCACACCACACAGTGGACAAATCTTGCATTGAAGTGCAGTTTAAAAGGGGACAGCTCACTATGAAATTGCTGCAATGCGGACATGCTGTGCAGCAAAAGACAAAAACTCTCTCTAAAGAATTAAAAAAATTATCCCAAACTAATCACAGCAAGACACCATAGAAGGGACAGGAAAATCCATTAGCAATGCGTATATTATTATAAACTATCTGATAATTGTTAATAACACTTTCTATTTTGTTAACATTTTCCATATCTCAATACATACTCTGAATCCTATGGACTAAAGTGTACAACACCCCGGTGAAGCCTGGTCACAATGTCATGGGTGTGGAGAATCATGCACAGAAGAGTTCAGTGACTTACAGAAAGGTGAATTAGCAGGAGGTTCAGGAACTGAACCTGGAGGCTGGGTCCTCAGCTCATACAAACTGGCACAGCTCCACAGCAACTGGAAGTGCACAGCCAATTACATCAGCTGTACGTACACACACACACACGATCCTCAGCTCTGAGACTGAACCTCAAAGCCCAGTACCTGTTGCAGGTATCACATTCACTTGCCTTGAGCTTCTTGGCAGAAATTCCCTATAATCAGTCAATGCAAGTCACATATCTGGGATGAAAACTCACAGGGTGCAAGGGGGTCTTGCAGTATTAGAGTCAGTGACAAGGGCAGGGCTTGCTGCAGTCCCAGGGTCAGGGATGTGTTCTTCCTCCCTTGGTATTGAAGACCTACTGCCCAATGTGCGCTCAAGGTTCTCAACAGCTTGGGGTACATCTGCAGCAGAGAGCTGAGACTGCAGACCATGCAGAAATACATGAGCTATCTTCACGCTCATTCGTTCAGATACTGGTGCCAAACTGCCTACAGTGACAGGACCTCTCAATCAAGGTGAGTACCTAGCACAAAGCTCTGGGCTGTTGCAGCTACCCTGAGAATTGTACCCAGACTAGTTAGGTTACAGCTCGTTCTAGTGTTTTCTGAAACATCTAACACGGCTTCACAGACATCACATCAGCCTTTTCTTCCCTTGCAAATCGGCTCCATAGGGGGCTCCACAGGGCGCGTGCAGGGCTCTATAGGGGCTCCATACCAGGCTTTATAGGGGGTCTATGGGGGGGGCAAAGTGCCCTGTAGGGGGCTCCATAGCGGGCTCTATACTGTGCAATGAGCTGTGGGTGTTCTCAGCCAGGATCACCTGTGCAATGAACTGTGGGGGTTCTCAGACAGGATCAGCCATCCAATGAATTGTGGGTGTTCTCAGCTGTGGCTCATCTGTGCAATGAGCTGGGGCCAATCTCAACCAGGATCACCCATGCAATGAGCTGTGAGTGTTCTAAGCCAGGATCACCTGTGCAATGAGCTCAGGCTGTTCTCAGACAGGACCATCCGTGCAATTAGCTGTGGGTTTTCTCAGCCAGCATCATCTATGCAATGACCTGGGGCTGTCCTCAGCCAGGATCACCTGTGCAATGAGCTGTGAGTGTTCTCAGCCAGGATCACCCATCCAATGAACTGTGGGTGTTCTCAGCTGAGGCTCAGCTGTGCAATGACCTGGGTCCATTTGCAGCCAGGATCACCCGTGAAACGAACCGAGCCAAACCATGCCATGCCGTGCCCAACCCTGCAGTGCAGCGCCGAACCGTGCTGGACCTAGCCCAGAGAAGCCTAATTAAGCCGAGAGGAGCCGAATCGAGGCTGAAGGATTCGAGAGTAGCCAAGAGGAGCCGAAGCGATACGAGCCGAGTCGAACAGTGCCGTTCTCAGTGCTGCCGCCGTGTGGCTGCACGGCGGTACGGCAGCCCGAGTGTCGCGCGGGGGCGGTGGTGCCCCTCCCCGCTGCTCTCTGCTGCCGCCGTGTGGCCGCACTGCGGCACTGCAGTTCGGGCGCTGCTGTGCTCTGCGCCGCCGCCCTCGTGCGTAGCCGTCACCGCTCCACTGCCGCTGTTGCCGAGGGCCGGGGGTTGACGCACTGCTTGGAGGAGGCTGACGCTCCTTGGGGTGGCTGACACTATTTCGCGTCTGCGGCCCCCCGCGCTCCATTCGGCTCGATTCTGCTCGATTCGAGCTCGATCCGAGCCAAGAGTGGCCGAGAAGAGCCGAGAGTTTCCGAGTAGAGCCGAGCGAATACGAGAAGAGCCGAGCCGGACACTCATTTGCCGTGCCCTGCGTATCCCTCGCGCACCGCCATATTTGCATTTCCCGGAGAAGCCGATCCCATTGGCTGTCGCGCCGCCTCGTTTGCATATTCCCGGCGGTCTTTGCGCGCGGCGCCCTCTTTACATCGCTCCGCCCCCGTCAGTTGCCATTGGCTGCTGCACCATTTCATTTGCATGTGCCCGGCGTCCTCTGCGCGCGCCGTCTTATTGGCGTCTTCCCGTCCCTCCCGCTCCCATTGGCTGAGGGGAGACCACATCACTGCCTACAGCTGCCTGAAAGGAGGTTGTAGCAAGGTGCATGTTGGTCTCTTCTCCCAATTGACAAGTGATAGAATGAGAAGAGATGGCCTCAAGTTGCATCACAGGAGGTTCCGTTTAGATATCAGGAAAAACATCTGCGCAGAAAACATTGCCAGGCACCGGAAAAGGCTGCCCAGGGAAGCAGTGCAGTCATCATCCCTGGAGGTATTTAAAATACAAGTAGATGAAGTACTCCTGGATATGATTCAGAAGTAGACAGGAACGGTCAGACTCAATATCAAAGGTCTTTTCAAACAAGTATTTCTACAATATGAATTCAATTACTTTGTTTACTTTCATTATGTCATTGATTATGAAAAAAGTCTTAATGATTTTCGTAGCTTCCAAGTAAGTTAAGATTTTCTTTGAGGAGGTTTAGAAACCAGCCTTTTATTTACTTTTTATAAGCACTTAAATGTTTCAATAATGCATTGCTTTTTTTCCTAAACATTTTGAAGTAAGTTTGAGCTTAAAGTAAGAAGTAAATGTGAAAACACTGAAAATCAGGAAAATATAGACAGAAGAGAAAAAAGATTTTTTTGATGGTGAAATAATGTATTGAAGCAAGCAGTACCACAACTGATGTTGCAAAGTCATGTCCACTAATGCATTTAGTTCTATGACAGTTAAGGCCACAGAGACTTGCAAGTATTTTATTTATAAAACATGCTATACATCTAGAAGTGCACAACTACAAAGAGTCTGTCTTTCAATGGAGTTGCTAACATAATTCAAGTTGTGAACCCTAACTCCTGAGTGTGAGTATTAGTTCAGTAAGCTCTTTATCAGGTCATAAAGAATTGGAGGGACATTCAATTCTTTTTGGACTAGCTAGTTACATTCCTTAGAGAAGTACTGTCACAGACGTTAATATCCACAAATCAAATACAGAGCACTCTAAAGATTTGGAAGGAAATGAAAAAATAATCTGCTAGTTCTAGCATATGCAGTTTGTTTACAAAGAAGATGGCTTGAAATCAGAACCAGAATCAAACCCCTAAAAACTCCAGTTTTGTTGATCTGCCTAAGAAATTGTAAGCTAGGTGTATGAATTTGAATTTTAGTATTGGCATGATGCTTAACGTCAATATTTCAGTAGTCTCACTCTGTCTTTCACACTCAGCTCTCTAAGTGCTTGTGCTACAGAAAGGACCGACTCACAAAAATAATTTTAACAGCTTTGTGTTTCTTTACAAGGGGTTTTGTGCATATAATTCCCCCTCCCCATTTTCTCTTGGAATTCCCTCCATTATACAACTGCTAATATTACTCCCAGCATCAAATGAATCACAGGAGCCAGAACCAAACATAGGATGTTTTCAACCTGTTTTAAAATATGCAGCAACTCCAGCAGAAAGATGCAAAGTGAAACGGGTCCAGCAGCAGCCTCCACATTAACTTGCAAAAACCTCACTGCAGCACAAGGTGAAAAATAGTTCATCCTGCTCTATTAAGTGCCTTTATGGAACAGATTACCCATTTTATTAAACTCTGCCAAATCACACATGACGATTTTGGGACAACTTTTAAGGTTGGTAAAGACCAAGTTACAACAACGATACTTACTGTAAAATTGCAGCAATTTTGTTCTGCATCACACTCTGAAACTTCATGTAATGTGATATATAAAAGAGGAATGCTGAAAATGATAAAGGAACTATTCAGATTTTTATCCCGAGAGTACTATCAGAAAACCAGAAAGTATTTGGATTCAAGTGAATACTAAATCATCTGTTTTTCTGAAGTGAAAACACACCATTGGAAATGCTATAATGGAAATTATGGAACACATAGCAGCATACAACTTAGAGGAAGAGCATTATTCAGCTTTTATTTTGCTTACTTGAACAAAAAGCAGTGTCTCTGGATGAGAGTCATTCACCCCATCTGAACGACCTCAATTCCTCTGCAAGGGCTCACTATTCATTGGTTTTTACACAATATTTTCAACATAAAACTATTTGGAACAGTAACATACAAATGAAAACATACTCTAAAAATGAAGATAAAAGTGTGGTTTCACATAAATATGCACTAGATTTATAATCTCTTACATTTTCAGTACTCAAAACATTTTCAAACTCTAAGCAGGAGTTAAAAAAACCCAAAACAACAGAAAAGCACAAAACAGGGCAGAAATCCTCCCCTCCTCCCCCAGTATCATTCTGGGACAATACAATTTTTAACTGCTTCTCAAACAAAACCAAACCAGCTCTGGGAAGTCCATTAACAGCTATCACTAGAATTACACTCAAAATCTCATTTAAGCTGACCTTAAATCCTTTGTGTCCCTATGGATTAACAAGAAGAAAAACTAAACAAAAACACCCCTACCTCTAATAATAAAACAAGAACAAAGAAAGACAAGACAGCATTGATTGCAAATATTTGTGGTAACACATCTCAGAAGTTGTCACATTCCAAACCAAATTTGCCTTAAGATTAAAAAATAAACCCACAAGTAAAATTATTATCTGACACTTACAGAAGAAATGATTACAGTCTGCTCAAATGCACCATGAAAGAAAACACACAACTCCCCAAAACAGAGCAAAGAAACAAAAGCTGCTCTGACCCCCAACTTCACCTAATCCTGCAGCAGCAGGTGAGAGCCAGCTTTAAATCAGGAGGCCCTTTAAGAGGCAAACCTCTTCACCTGTACCAAATTGGTTAGCACAGGTGCAGCACAGATGTAACAAATCCAATTATTACTTTCAGATGTTTTTGAACAAGATCTACTCTTTTAATTCCAAGTCTATCATCCTACTTACAATGGGTAATGAGAAATTAATCCTAAATATAACACATCAGTGGTTTCCTGAAAGTTGATATATCATTAAAATAGCCAAGCTTGATTTAAATTATGTAAGTTAATTGCACATACATTATCAAGCCATTAAAAAACCAATTTTCCTTGTTAAAAACCTGTCCAGATTAAAAGATTCATTCCATATTCTAGTCACTGAGATACAGTGCTCAGAAGTATATTAGTAACAGTTAGATATAATGGGCTTTACATAAGCATATTGTCTTACCATCACATGTAGATATGGGTTACATGCAGTCATAGTGCTAAAAAAGTCAAGGCTGGAAAGTCCAATAAAACTATCAGAGAAGGTAAAAATAAAAGCAAACCCTAGACATGAAAGAAAAGGCTACAGACACAATCATTGCTTATATCAGCTGAGTTGCACTCCTTCCTTCCACAGAAGTAACTGCGATCACTGCTGTAACATCATTAGTCAGGCTCTGATTGCAGGGTCCCGTGAATCCCAAGCACGTAAAGAAACTCAGCTGGGGTCCCGTGCCTCTGAGTTACAGAGGAGGAAAAAAAGCAAACACAATAAAACTCTGCCACTTGAGACATCCTGAGGAGATCAACACACATTGATCTTGTCACCAACACTTCTCTGAGCAGAAACTTAGAAGAAAACCCCAGGACAGGAAGCTTATGAAGCGACATGTTAAGAAACACTACCTTACTCAACAAACTAATGAGACCAAAACTAGTGGGAGCTGCAGTGGTACCACACAGCTGTCCTGCACGTGCAGAATGCTCCCCAGCACTCCTCCATCAGGAAGCAGTTGCTCTCGGTGTAGAAAGCTGTTCTCACCTTTGTGTAGCATGTGGGAAATGACAAAACCCTCTTCTCCGGTTCCCTGCTGCTAAAAACAGTCAGGGATTAAATAATACAAACTGCTGTTTTTTTCCCCTATTTATCAAGGGAGAGAAGGGTCTTTTGATCTTTCCCAAACTAAAGCTGGTATCTCAATATAAGTTTCACAGGCCTCTGTTACATAAACATAAAAGCTTTGCTTGTCAAACACACAAGGCTAAACAACAATTAGTTTGATATATGTGTTTTTCTACATCGCAGCCTCCTCGGCAATCTTGCACTAAGGCTGGGAAAGCTGAAAGTGTGCATTTAGGCTTGAGAGGTATAGTGCAAAGTAATTTACAGAGGCATGCAATAAACACACTTGGAAAAAGCAATAAACATATGTGCAATAACACTTTGAATCAGGTGTCCCACTCCTCCTGCCAGGGAATTAAACCACTCAGCCAGCCAGGCATCCAGTAAATTGCTTCATTTGATGCACCAAGTCGTGGCTGGCTGATTTATCAGTTCTGTTGCAGCAACACATGCCTTTGAAATTGAAGCAGAATATATTGAAAGGAAGCCACACAGAATGTGAGGACTCGCAAGGTGGAAATCAGTATTATCGGGCCAAGTTCAAAAAAAGTCCAGAGAGAATGCAATTTATTTTAATATTTTTTTCTGTCATATGTACATAATAAAAGAGAGAAACAGACCCAAACTGAATCTTATCAAATATAAACTCTTTACATTAAGACCCTCTAAATTATGTCCCTGTGAAAGTTCAACACAGAAAAGCAGGCCAGGCACACCGTTACTGTTAAAACACACTCCACTAGCAAGATTTACAGAGAGGTGCAGCGAGAGGACTGTAGGGCATAAAACGCTTCTACAAACACGGCTGTTGTGAACGAAGCTGAGAACACACTCACGCTTCCAGGTTTGCAGGCAAGATTCACGTCAACAGTTCAAATGAACAAACGTTTGGGCAGCTCCAGTTTCAGGCTCCAGCTGCACGGGAGACTGGAAGGTGCCATCCAGAAAGGGTGACGCTGCAAGAAGCCGAGGTATTTCTGAATCTGAAAAAAAAAAAAAAAAATTAAAAATCAGCAATGTTTTCTCACCAGGTCACACCCTAACAGTCCCTTCCAGTGAGTCACCAGCTGAATTCTGTACTCGGTTCTGCTGCCAGCTGGATCTTTTGTCCTCCAGCCCAGCAGAGCACTCAGTCCATATTGAGTTCTACTGGCCACGCTGGAGGGGCTCGGAGATGATGCGTCCCCAGTCAAGAGAAGAAGGCCGAAGAAACTGGCTTGCAGCAAGCCATTTGCCAGAGAAGTGCTTTCCAATTAGAACAGCCCCAGCTACAAACCAGCAGGTTTCATGCTCTAACACGCACATGCTTTGCAAAGCAGCTGGAGCCCAAGTGACACAGCAACAGCCGCTTTTGGAGGCATCTCTTTCTTCTTCTGCAGCTCCACACCTCTCCCCTGACAGTGCTGCATCTTTCCTTCTGTACGCTCCAGCTCACTGTAAAGACTGGCCCTCCTGCAGCAGCACGTTAAGGACAAGAAAGCCTGCAGCTATCTGCCATCCGACTACAGTTTTGACTTTGAATACAAGTAATCGTTTCGGTGATATTCAGGACAGCAGCTGTAAGAGGCTTGGTGTTAGCATTTAGCTTCCTAGAGTCTACCGTTAGCCTCGTGGTCCCTTTGGGCTTTTTCACTGGCCAAACGGAGTTACAGGGTGAATGCGTTCAGGATATTATTCTCTGGGATTCCACACATGTCATTACATCACTGATACCTGCTAATCTGGCTGTGGGTAAAGGCTAATGTTTCAAGTTACAGACTGTGGAAGAGGGTAATATGGCTGTTTCTAATTATCTACTTTGCGCCTGTATTTTTGGAGGCCGATGAGCAAAACTCTATATTGTTCCACTAGGTAGTTTCCAACACTGGCCCTTTGGTAGATTGAACGTGAACATATTAATTTTGATTCAGTCCAAGACTAAAAATCACACCACAGGAGCTCGAACACCTCCAGGGGAGGGTTATTTTAGTAACCATGGTGGGGCAGTCTTTTTTTTTTTTTTTAATACCTTCTGTTCCAGAAAACTTAATAATTAGATTTCCTTGTTTTAATTCTAATAAAGCCACAGCATGGGTCGTTATGACTGACATCTGGGCCCCAGTGTCTATTAAAAATTCAAAAGGTAGTTGTCGCTCACCCACTGGTAAAATGACAGTAGGTTAAAAAAGGATCAGGTAGCCGTTGGATATTCATTACCTGGGCGCAAGGGTGCCTCAACAACTTCCCAGGGGTCTCTTGTTTTTTGACATGGCATCTTCTAACTGGATGAGATCTCATTCGGTTGGTACCAGCAGTGGAGTGCTCAGGGAATGGGGACCAGACCTTTTTGGCTCACTAATGTCACTAATTGTTGCAAATTTGGTGTCGATACCCCATATAACAAGCTTTTTTTGGGATTCCTAATTCTAGCACCCTTTTCCACAACTCATTTCCTTTGAAATCAAAGGTGGGTCTATCTGGGATCCTTCGTGTTCTTTGATCCTTTTTTGCCCATTCACTGCTTTGAGCAAAACAGGCCCTTTTACCGCTGTTAGGATTAACAGGGTCTCTAGGGTTTCGGTCTTGTAGGGTCACCCCACCCGTCTCCCTTAACCGATTGTATCTCAGACTGTGTCCAGGTATAGGGTTCACCCATCTGGGCTCGCCTGGTCCTTAACTTGTCTTGAATGGAGGCTAAAAACGTATTTAGACTGTCTTGTAGTCCTCAAGTCGGTGAGGTGAATCGGTCAAAGTGCACAGGAGCCATAGCAGGAGATTCAGCTACTCTCCCTGCATTCTCTATGGCCTGTGTGTGAGAAATAAAGAACAATTTGCTGCTTAAACCAAAGGATACAAGGAGAAAACGGCCTCACTGTTCCAGGCACAAAACACCCTCTTTAAGAAAGAATGAGGCACGGCATTATCTCAAGGTTGCAGTGTTGTCTGCTTAGTGAAATATTATGTTAACATAACGTCCTTGCTTTTGCTTAGGATTAACAGGTGTTACTTGCTTTTGCTTTATCTTGCTCAAGATTAACAGGTGTTGTTATCCTGTTTGCTCTCCTGTTTGTGTAACTGCTGAAATCAGCAAGTCGGAGAAAAAAAGGGTATAAAAGACTGCTTAAGCTACCCAAACTTCGCGAGCCTTGGTGAAGCTGCGACTTCCCGGCCACCCAGTGCTGCATTTGCTTTCCTATCTTAAATAAACTTTTAATGAACCATTTGAGACTTTATTTGTCTTAATTCAACTATAACATGTGTGCACACAGCCTTTCATACAGAGGCTGTTAAATCTGAAAGCCCAGCAGTTATAATTGCCAAAGATTCTCCTTTTCCTTATGGGTTTAATCCTGAAGGCCAACGTGTTACTTGTGCGGTTATAGAGCAATTCCAGTCCTCTGGCCCTAGGGCTAAAAGGACTCCCGGGCCATAGTACCCCTCTGCCTCAGATGAATTTAGCAGAACTCGGGCCCCTCCCAACGATACTCGCCCTAAATATTCTACTTAAAATTCTGAGGGCTGCCATGGATATTTCTCTCAGATCTTGGTTAGTTCCACAGCAAAGTAGCCTGCAGGTGGTTACAGAATGGGTATTTTCAGGGCCTTTTTGTTTCTTCCATTTTAATCAGAGATCAGCGGTTGAGCTTTTCCCCGATTCTCAAGGAGACGGTTTGGGTCTAAAGTTCCTTTGTTCCCACTAGAGTCCCAAATAATTGCCCTCCTATATCTTGGAATCGCAACACCAGCTTAACTTCTGAATCTTCATATCATTTTTTGTGAGAGGCATTTAGGTTTACAGCAAACTTAGCTTTCCCTGGCATCGTGTCTCTTAAGCCTCAATGTCCATTAACCTTAATTTGTGCTCCTCTGTCTCTTGTTTCACCTCTTCTGGTTCTCACGGACCTGTTACCCCACGTCTGTTCTGCAGCATTTGTGGTGACTTATGGTTATCGAGGGCAGGGGGGGAGTGTAATCTTAGATATTTGTATGTCTTTTATGCCCATGTAATTATTCTAATCATTAGTGTTATAGTACCATAATGTCATTAAAGTTGCAGCTTTAGTTTCTGCTCTGCAAGCCTTTCTACTCTTGTTTTCATTTCCCCTTCACCTGAGGGTGGGGCACGGTGATTTCGGGAACCTGGCTGTGTAGCTTTAGTTGCCAAAATTAGTCAGGTCAGAGATAAACTTTGATGATGGACATAACTGTAATAAATGAGCACATACCTCTGTTTCTGGTAAGGGTCCACCTCTCCACTTGATATTGTCCTTGTAAATGCAAGACAAATGAGAGAACTCCGCAGCTGGTCCTATTTATCCCTTTGTGGGGTTTTCCCTGCCCCACTCCCAGGTGGCGGGCGGGGAGGCCCAGGGGTTTAAAAGCTTCAGGCCTTTCATCTGGGGTTTATTCAGCTTCTGGTCTCTCTTGAGATCAGTGTTCTCCTCTTCTTTCAATTCATTGTAGCCTTTTGAGTAGGCTAAGTTCTTTTGGGCTTTTTGGGTTTTTTTTTGGTTTTTTTTTTTTTAGTTTAGAAAAGTAGATGTGTCTGTTAGATGCAAGAGTTTTGTGCTGAGTCAAGGCTAAGCAGCACATGTATTAGAAAATAAAATTATTTTATGTAGGAGGTGTATGATTTTTTTAGGTCAGTAATTTTATACTAGGTGTCCAGCCATGGTAAGATATTTTAATAGTTCATACTTTTTTTAGGTATTATATTAGGTGCTTTTTGTTTGCTTGGATTTCTTGGCTATGGGGTAACCTGCTGCTGTTTCTCAATATCTGTGGAACAACACATTGTTCCCAGAGGCTTTATGCTTTGTAACAGGCACCCTTCAGATCATAGGAATTGAATGTCAGCTTACCCTGTCAGACTGTAGCAGGCACTGGACTCTTTAGGATGACAGAAGGTAAGAAGGGCAATGAAAATGCAGGGAAGGGCTTGGAAGCGCAGCTCGTGAGAAGGGCCATGGAAGATTTGGGAAGTACAGTACAGGACAGGAGCTGTTAGGAAGGAGCGGGGATTTTTACCTGACAACTCCTGAGTAGAGAAGGACTTCCTAACACTCTGGGACTAGGATGCAGTTTAGGAAAGGGAGGCGGGTTCATCAGTTTCTTGAGGATGGCTTTGGCCTCTGAAAGCCGAATCAAGGGATGGGGCTTGGCAAAGGAGAGAAGACTGGGAACGGCAGAGAGGTGTTTTAAAGGTAGTGTAGGGGAAAGTGCAATGTAGGAAGAGTCCCCTTTGGGTCGGTATAGGGAGCGGGGTTCTCTTCGGCCTGATGCAATCGGGTGCGGGGCAGAGCAGTTCCAGCCTGTGTCTGTCATTTGGCTGTTTGTCTGTCTGCTGTGTCTTAGAGCTTTCTTGGGTCTTTATTGTCTTTGTGATCAAAGGATGCTGCGTGTTCCTCAGGTAACATCCCCAGGGTCTTAGATGCTTGTAGTTATTGGCACAGTGCCAGTTTTTTCTTGCATCGCATGCTTAAAGTATGGTTTAGTCTTAGTTTAGTTTTAGTTTACAGTCATCTCTTGTGGCAGTATTGCTGTCAGTGCCAGCATCCCTGCTCTCCAGTCATTCATCTTTGTGCATTGGGATGTCTTCTCTGTTATCTCAGTTTTAGATCTTAAATGGGCTTCTTGTGCCTACTGCATCTCAGTTTTGGCTGTTTCTTGTTTACAAGCCATGATGCTTATCTTTGTCTGGCCTTGCTACGCAGCCTGCTTACCTTACCCTTGTGGACCTGTAGATCCTCTTGCCGGACCATTCCTCCACTCCTGGAGTTGTTCTTATTGCTGACTTCTCTCATCATTTCAGTTGCACTGTTTAATGTTCTGTGTAGTGTCAGTCTGTGTGTATGCGGCTCGGTGCTGCTCTGCCTGACAGTGTAGAATCAGGGTTAGGTGGAAGAGCGGTAAGAGTATGTAGTTATTAGGATGATATGCTGAGGCCATTTAGGTGAAGTTGCTCAGTCTTCTTGGATCCAGTACATCTGCAGGTTGCATGGGAAGCCATTTCAACAGTGCTTTATGGGAGTGTCTGGAGCTATGTGGGAGGGGCTGATGAGCAGTAGGAAGCAGACTGACTCTCAAAGATGTGAAGACCCATATGTACAAGCCTTAAAGTATGGCACTTTTTTCTACGGCTGGCTGTAGTTGGAATCTAGACAGAGTTCCTAAATGGGAGCGAGAGCACAGGAATTGTTCAGTTATCGATCAGCATCTGATCGATGCATTTGGTTTTGTTTTCAGATGCAAAGAGATGAGCTGGGCACCAAAGGGCGACAGAGGGGAGCGCAGCAATAAGAAGGTGACTCGGCCCACAGTATCAGAGGAAAGATGTGATCGGTGGCCACGTGGGAGCTTGTGGGTTGAGGTTTTGTATTTTGAAGGAGTGAAGCAATGTGCAAAGAAGAATATTGACACTGGAGCTGACTCAAGCGAGGACAGCGATGGCAAGTGGGCCGAATTAGCAGTTTGCTCGGGAGTTGTTGCCTGCGAAGCTATAGGCATTTTTTGCTTTTTCTGTATTACAGGTGACGTGCAAACCTCGCCATGGCAGCACGAGGTGATGGAGTCCCGGCAGATGAGCGGTCAAAGCTACAGAGCAGGAGCTGGGGAATTGCCGTGGGCAGCGGGTGGTTTTTGAATACTGTCTAAACATGTGACTTTCCTTTAATTGCACTTGCCTCACGCAGTCTCAGAGGCATGAAGTTTCATGCCTCCAAGCGGTATGAGAAGGGGAGGAGGTTGTCATTGAGATTGACATCTAAGAGCAAGGTCTTATCTAGCAGCACAGGTGAGCATTTATCTTCGTTTTTGCAGATGCTGTTTGGGCTGCATGTGGAACAGGAGGAGTGTTGGGGATGAACTGAGTAGTAGTGAGGAGGAGTGTGGTATTGACTTCTCACAAGTGCAAGAGTAGTTTAATTCCTCTTGTCAACTTAAAGTGCCCCAGGTAATGATGGCTGCAGCATTGAACATTCGAGCGGGTGAGCAGAATGACATGGCAGTTTTGCAGAGCAAGGTGTTGTGCAAGGCACCGGCATTGGCCAGTGCGATGCAGAAGGTCAGTGGTGTTTCAGTTCTTTCTGATTTTCTTGCAGATGGTGAAGAAGTCCCCGGTGAGGGCAGGATCCTCCCAGACAGCCGATGGTGTTGAGCTTTTTCTGTCGGGGACAGCTTCAGACCTCTGGCTCTCTGAAAGCTAAGTTGAGGGAGCAGGGCTGGCACGGGGATGGGAAGAAGGAAGAAGGTTGACAATAGAAGAGAGGTGTTTTAAAGGTAGTGTAGGGGAGAGGGCTGTGCAGGAAGGGTCCCCTTGGGGCAGATAGAGAGCAGATTGATTTTCAGCCTGATAATAGCATGTGCCGGGCAGGGCAGTCCTAGCCTGTGTCTGTGTCATTGTGTGGTTTACGTAGTCTGTCTGCTGTGCCTCAGACCTTCCTTGGGTCTCAATCTCCTCTTTGCTTTAAAGGTGTGCAGGATGTTCCTTGGACACCATTTGTAGGGTCTTGAATGCCTGTACTCCATCAGTAAGGTGCCAATCGGGTACCGCTTTTCTTGCGTGGCAATCTTGGTGTGGATCGGCTGCATCTCTTGAAGATTCCGATCAGTCTGCCTTCACAGAGGTCTCGTAGCCCGTGTCAGCATCTCTGACTAGTCATCCGCTTCCTCGGATCCCTGTTCTGGGAGTCTTTGTCTTCAGGCCTTTAAGAAAGGCTTCTTACAAATGCATCATCCCATTTGCAACTGCATCTGTCTGTACCAGCCCACGGTATTCCACTTGTGCAGGGCTGCTGTAAATTGTTCCTCGCGGCCTCCTAGCTCTTGTTGCCTGATGGTGTCTCTTGTGCAGGAATTGTTCCTTTTGTCTCTGGTGGTTGTTGTAGGTCTTGTGCCCAGTGTTGGTCTGTGCATGTCTGGGTGGATGGAGCTGCTCTGCCTGTAGCACAGAAGCAATAGTCAGCGGAAGAATAATGGTATTGCCCTATGGTTTATATGTCTACAGACTTAGAGTTTGAAGGGCTGTTTGGTCCGTTACAGACCAAGTAGCTGTACACGCAGCAGATGGAGAGAGTCATTTCCTTGGCATTATGCAGCTGCTGAAGGGTTGACCGCAATTGCCTGGGAGAAGCCACTTTGAGCAATAGTAGAGCAGTTTATATCCCTGGGGCCTTATAGCTGGTATGCTTGGGTGTTATTGTTTGATTTCAGTGGGGTTTGCCTATTTTTCTGTCTGGCTGTAGTGTGAAATAGAGGTGATGTTCCTAAATGGAAGGAAGATGTCTGGAATTGTTAAACCATCACATGGCATCGTGGCGACTTGTCTGATGTTGTTTCTTCAGATTGAGAGGGAGGAGCTGCATGCCAGAGGCTGACAACGGGAGAAGCGAGAAGAGCTTCCTAGCAAGGTGGGCTGTCTGTGGTGCAGGTGGGAATATGTGACTGGCACTTATATACAAGCTAATGGGTTCTTTTTTTTTTTTTTTTTCACTGTGAAGGCCGCAGAGCCCTGAGCAAAGCAGAATGTGGAAATGGCAGCTGACTCGGGCAAGAAGAGCGATGGTGGGTTACCTGAAGTAGTGGTTATTGTTTAGGAGTCTTATTGTCCACAAAGTTACAAGCATCCCTTGGTGTTTGTGTATTACAGGTGATGTGGAAGCCTCAACCCAGCAGTGTGAGATGACGGAGGCCCGAGAGGCTGAATGAAAAGGTAAGGGAGGAGGAGCTGGGGAATCATGGTGGGTGGCCTGTGCTTTTGGGTGCCACCTGAGCATTAATCTGTGGCTTTAATAGCAGGTGCTGCACGGCTCTGAGGGGTGCAGCTTCGTGCCTATGAGTGTTCTGAGAAGGTGAGGAGGTTGTTGGTGGGTTGGTGTTGAAGAGCAAAATATTGTCTGGCAACTTTGCCGAGCATTTCCCTTTGATTTTGCAGGTGTCATACAGGCCACCTTTGGAAAGGGAAGAGTGTTTGAGGTGAGCTGGGTAGTAGGGCGAAGGAGCGTGGGATTCATTTCCCACCTGCACAAGGGTAAATTTTAGGTCTATTGTTCCCTCAGGCACCCTGGGTTGGGCAATGACAGCTGCAGTATCTGAGCAGGTGGGCAGAAGGCTGTGGCAGTTCTGCAGAGCAAGTTGTCATCTGAGACACTGGCATTGGCCAGTGCAATGCAGACTGGCGGAGTTTGTCCTGTCTGGTTTTCTTGCAGATGGTGAAGAGGTCTCCCGTGAGGACAGGATCCTCTCAGACAGCTGATGCGTGTTGAGGTTTTCCTGTCAAGGATAGCTTCAGACCTCTGGCTCTCTGAAAGCTAAGTTGAGGGAACAGGACTGGAATGTGGTTGGGAAGAGGGAAGAAATTTGTGAATAGAAAGGAAGGGTTTAAAAGATCTATGGTGGAGGGGGCTGTGCAGGAAGGGTCCCCTTGGGGCAGATAGAGAGCAGATTGATTTTCAGCCCAAAGATAGCACGGGCAGGGCAGTCCCAGCCTGTGTCTGCGTTGTTGTGTGGTTTGTGTAGTCTGTCTGCTGTGTCTAGGACCTTCCTTGGATCTTGATCTCCTCTGCTTTAAAGGCACGCAGGATGTGCCTCAGCCACCATTGGTAGCATCTTCAATGCCTGTACTCATCAGTAGAGTGCCCACCAGGTGCCACTTTTCTTGCATGGCAATCTTAAAGCGTGCATCTGTGTCATCTCTTGGAAGTTTCTAGTCGGTCATCTTCTGCGGCAGCATTGTTGCCCAAGTAGGCATCCCTGCTGGTTACTCCATCATTGTCTCGGATCCCCCTTCTGGGACTCGCTTCCATGCATCCTCTACATCTTTAGGCCATTAAGTGACGCTTCTTTCATGTGCATCCTCCCAGTTGCGGCCACATCTCTCTGTAACGGGACATGGTCTTCCACTTTTCTGTGGCTGCTGTAGATTCTTCCTTACAGCCCTTTAGATCTTGTTGCCCGATGGCATCTCTGGCGTGGAAGTCGTTCTTACAGAGTTTTGTCTCTGGTTGTTTTATCATTGGTCTCGCATGCACTGTCGGTCTGTCCGTGTCTGTGTGTGGTTGGAGCTGCTCTGCCCCAGGCATAGAAGGAATGGAATTGACTAGAAGAATAAGATTCTATGTCTTATAAGTTGAGAGGCCCAGGCCTTGTAGGCAAAGGCCATAGGGTCCGTTACAGAACCAGCAGCCGTACAGGAAGCAGGTGGTGGGAGTATGTAGGGTTATTTAGATGTAGAGAGGATGAGCAAAGGTGTGTGTGATAAAGTGCTTGAGTGAGGGAAGGGGAACAGTTGAAATTCCAAGGCCATTACCACTGGTACACATGGGGCATAGCATTTAGGTTGGGTTGGGTCTTATTCTGCCTTGCCATAGTGCATAACAGAGGTGCTGTTCCCGCATGGAAATTAGATGCTCAGAGTTGTTAAGGTATTGCTGAGCATCAGGGAGACCTGTTTGTTTGTGTTTTTCAGATGCAGAGGAAGGAGCTGCGCAGGAAGCACTGATGATGGAGAGGCAGATACGGTGCCGTAGGAAGGTGGGTCAGCTGTGCTGTCGGTGGGAAGATGTGACTGGATAACAAAGTTTAGGTTGGGTTTTTTTCCTACTTTGAAGGTGCAGACCAATGAGTGAAGTGGAATTCCGGCACCAGAGCTGACTTGGCCAAGGAGAGCAAGGGTGAGTTACCCGAAGCAGTGGTTATTGTTGAGGTGGTGGTATTGGTGAACACTAAAAGCATCCTTGCTGTTTGTATTACAGGTGGCGTGCAAGACTCAACAAGGCAGTGTGGGATGATGGAGGCCAAGCAGGGGAACAGTCAAGGTAGTGGGGTGTGAAATAGGAATTGCTGAGGGCAGCCTGTGCTTTTGGGTAGAATGTGAGCGTGTTGTAGTCTTTTTTTTTTTTTTTTTTTTTTTGCAGGTGCTGCACGGAGCCTCAGAGGGGCAAGCCCACATGCCTGCAGGCCGTCTGAGAAGGTGAGCAGGCTGTCATCTGAATCGGTGTCTAGAAGAAAAAAGGATGATACAGCAGCTTAGTTGAGACTTACCTTTTGGTTTTGCAGGTACCGTTTGGGCTGCCTTTGGAATGGGAAGAACGCTTGAGGTGAGCCGAGTCACAGTGAGAACGAGTGTGGGACTGATTTCTCATAAGCCCAATGGTAACTTTGTCTCTTGGTTACTTTAGGTGCCCCAGGTGACCATGGCTGCAGTGTCTGTTTGAATTGGCACAGACCAGGTGAGCAGAAGCCCATGGCAGGTTTGTAGCGGGGCTGTGCCTCGTACAAGATGTTGGCACTGAGCAGCACGATGCTATCTGTAAGCACCACTTTTGTTTTGTATTTGGTCCTTTTGCAGGTGGTGAAGAGGAGGGTGGTGACTGCATATTGGTCCCAGACAGCCGATGCCATTTGAGCTTCTCCTGCCAGGGATGGTTTCAGACCCTTGGCCCTCTGAAAGCTAAGTCGAGGGACAGGGATGGGCTGGGTTGGGAAGAAAGGAGCGGATGGGAAGGGCAGGGAGGGGTTTTAAAGGTACGGAGGAGAGGGCTGTGCAGGAGCTGTTCCCTTTGGGCAGGTTCAGGCAGAGGGGATTACTTCTCAGCCCAAGGCTACCATGTGCCGGCAGGGCAGTTCCAGCTGGTGACTGCATTTTTGTGTGGTTTACGTAGTCTGTCTGTGTCTTGGATCTTTTGCAGATCTTGATGTACTGTTTGTGCTGCAGAAGGCAAATCTCGTGTGCTCCATGTGCCATCTCTTGGGTCTCAAATGCCCATTCTTATTGCCATTAGTGCTGTTCTGGCACTGCTGTTCTTGCATGACAGTATTAAAGTGTGAATCGGTCTCATCTCTTGGAAGCTTCCAATCAGTCTGCCTTTGCAGAGGCCTCATATTCCACATCAGCATCTCTGATTAGTCCTCCGCTTCCTTGGATCCTGGTTCTGGGACTCACTTCCATTCATCCTCAATATCTTCAGGCCTTTAAACGAGGCTTCTTCCACATGCATCCTCCCAGTTGTGGCTGCATCTCTAATGGCCCATGGTCTTCTGCTTTTCCAGTCCTGTCATAGAATCTTCCTCGCAGCCCCCAAGGTCTAGTTGCCTGATGGTGTCTCTGGCATGGGAGTTGTTCTTATGGAGTCTCCTTTTGTTTCTGGTTGTTGTGTCACCGGTCTCATGTGCAGTGTCAGTCTGTGGTTGGAGCTGCTCTGCCTGTAGCACAGGAGCGGTAGTCAGCAGAAGAATAATGGTGTTGTCCTATGGTTTACATGTCTTTTAGGTGTAGAGTTTGAAGTACAGGGCTGTTTCGGTCTGTTACGGAAACACGGAGCTGTTTATGCAGGAGATGGAGAGAGTCCTTGCCTTGGGGTTACGGAGCTGTAGGGAATGAGCTCAGCTGCTTGGGAGAAGCCACTTGAGCAACAGTAGATAGTGTAAGTTCCCAGGGTGTTGTATCAGCTGTGTGTGGGTGTTAGGGTATGATTTCAGTGGGGTTTGTGCTGTATGGCTGTAGTGTGAAACAGACAATGTTCCTAAATGGAAACACAATGTCTGGAATTGTTCAGCTGTCACATGGCATTGTGGTGACTTGTCCAATTGTTGTTTCTTCAGATGGAGAGGGAGGAGCTGCACACCAGTGGCTGACAATGGGAGAGTTGGGAAGAGCTTCCTGGCAAGGTGTGCTGGCTGTGGTGCAGGTGGGAACCTGTGACTAGTGTGTGTCTGTGTGTGTGTGTGTAGGACCAGCTAACAGGTTCCTTTCTCTCTGCTTTGAAGGCGCAGAGCCCTGAGCAAAGCAGAACGTGGACACCGCAGCTGAGTCGAGCAAGAAGAGCCATGGTGAGTTACCTGAAGCAGCAGTTATTGTGCAGGTGTCTCATAGTCCACAAGTCACAAGCATCCCTTGCCGTTTGTGTATTACAGATGCTGCGCAAGCCTCCACCTGGCAGCATGTGGTGACAGAGGCTGAGAGACTGAGCGGTACAGGTAAGGGAGGAGGGAGGAGTTGGGGGATCCCTGTGGGCAGCTGTGCTTTTGGGCGCTACCTGAGCATTTACCTGTGGCTTTAATCACAGGTGCTGCTTGCCTCTGAGGGGTGTAGCTTGGTGCCTACAAGTGTTCTGAGAAGGTGAGGAGGTTGTTGGTGGGTTGGTGTTGAAGAGCAAAATATTGTCTGGCAACTTTGCCTTGGATTTTGCAGGTGCCTATGGTGCCACCTTTGGAAGGGGGAGGGTGTTTGAGGTGAGCTGGTTAGTTGGGAGAGGGAGCGTGGGGTTCATTTCTCACCTGCACAACACTGAGTTTTGTGTCTTCTGTCACCTCAGGTTCCCTGGGTGATGACAGCTGCAGTATCTGCCATTGGACTCAGCGTGGAGCAGGTGAGCGGAAGGCCGTGGCGTTTTCACACACAGGTGCGTGTTGTGCAAGGCAGTGGCATCGGCCAGCACCATGCAGACTGTTGGCAGCGTCTAAGTTTCCCATTTGCTTTTCTTGCAGATGGTCAAGAGGTCTCTGGTAAGGGCAGGATCCTGCCGGGCAGCCGCTGACATTTTTTCTGTCGGGGACGGCTTCAGACTTCCAGCTCTCTGAAAGCTAAGTTGAGGGAGCAGTGCTGGGATGGGGATGGGAAGAGGAAAGAAGGTTGTGAATAGGAGAGGTGTTTTAAAGGTAGTGTAGGGGAGAGGGCTGTGCAGGAAGGGTCCCCTTGGGGCAGGTAGAGAGAGGATTGATTTTCAGCCCAACACTAGCAAGTGCCAGGGCAGTTCCAGTATGTGTCTGTGTCGTTGCGTGGTTTATGTAGTCCATCTGCTGTGCCTTGGACCTTCCTCGGGTCTCAATCTCTTCTTTACTTGAAAGGCATGCAGGATGTGCCTCAGGCATCATCTGTAGGGTCTCCAATGCCTGTACTCCTCAGTACAGCACCAGTCGGGCACCGCTTCTCTTGCGTGTCGATCTTAAAGCGTGCATCAGTCTCATCTCTTGGAAGTTCCGGGTGGGTCATCTTTTGGGGCAGCATCGCAGCCCACGTCAGCATCCCTGATGATCAGTATCTTGTTGTCTTGGATCCCCGTTCTGGACTCGCTTCTGCGCATCCTCAATGTATTTAGGTCTTCAAGCGAGGTTTCTGGCACGTGCATCTTCCTGTTGCAGCTGCATATCTTTGTAATGGCCCACGATCTTGTGCTTTTCCAGGGCTGCCATAGCTTCTTCGCAGCCCCCTAGGTCTTGTTGCCCGACGGCATCTTTGGCGAGGGAGTTGTTCTTCTTACAGAGTTTCCTTTTGTCTCTTGTGTTGTCGGTCCATGTGCCGTGCCGGTCTGTGCCTGTCTGTGTGGTTGGAGCTGCTCTGCCTGTGGCACAGGGGTGGTGGTGTTGTCCTATGGTTTATATGTCTATAGATTGAGAGTTCGAGGGCCAGGGCTGTTGGGTCCATTACAGAACACGGAGCCGTACATGGAGTAGACAGAGGTGTCGTGTCCTTGGGGTCACACAGCTGCAGAGGGGGTGACTGCAGCTGCCTGGGAGAAGCCACTTGAGGGATAGTAGGACAGTTGATATTCCTGGGGTGTTCTGATGTGTGTGTGTGTGTGTGGGGGGGGGTTTTATTTCAGTGGGGTTTGCCTCTTGTTCTGTCTGGCTGTAGTGTGAAACGGACGATGTTCCTCAATGGAAACAAGGTGTCTGGAATTGTTCAGCCATGACATGTCCTCATGGTGACTTGTCTGTTTCTTCAGATGGAGAGGGACAAGCTGCATGCCAGAGGCTGACAATGGGAGGGGTAGGAAGAGCTTCCTAGCAAGGTGTGCTGGCTGCGGTGCAAGTGGGAACGTGTGACTGGTGTCTGTAGGACCAGCTAATGGGTTCCTTTTTCTTCATTTTGAAGGTGCAGAGCCGTGATCAAAGCAGAACATGGACACCGCAGCTGAGTCGAGCAAGAAGAGCCATGGTGAGTTACCTGAAGCAGCAGTTATTGTGCAGGTGTCTCATAGTCCACAAGTCACAAGCATCCCTTGTCGTTTGTGTATTACAGATGCTGTGCAAGCCTCCACCTGGCAGCATGTGGTGACAGAGGCCAAGAGACTGAGTGGTACAGGTAGGGGAGGAGGAGTATGGGGATCCCTGCGGGTGGCCTGTGCTTTCGGGCGCTACCTGAGTGTGTATCTTTGGGTTTAATTGCAGGTGCTGCATGGCTCAGATAAGGAGAAGCTTTGTGTCTACGAGCAGTCTGAGAAGATGAGGTTGTTGTTGGTGGGTTTGGGGTGTAAGGGCGAAGACTAATCTGGCAACTCGGTTGAGTGTTTGCCTTGGATTTTGCAGGTTCCGTCTGGTCTGCCTTTGGAAAGGGAAGACCATTTGAGGTGAGCTGGGCAGTAGGGCGAGGGAGTGTGGGGTTCATTTCTCACCTGCACAACACTGAGTTTTGTGTCTCCTGTCACCTCAGGTTCCCTAGGCAATGACAGCTGCAGTATCTGCCGTTGGATTCAACTTGGAGCAGGTGAGTGGAAGGTTGTGGCGTTTTCACACACAAGTGCATGTCATGCCAGGCAGTGGCATCAGCCAGCACCATGCAGACTGTTGGCAGCGTCTTAGTTTCCCATTTGGTTTTCTTGCAGATGGTCAAGAGGTCCCCGGTGAGGGCAGGATCCTGCTGGACAGATGCCGACATTAAGTTTTTGCTGTTGGGGACGGCTTCAGACCTCCAGCTCTCTGAAAGCTAAGTTGAGGGAGCAGTGCTGGGATGGGGATGGGAAGAGGAAAGAAGGTTGTGAATAGAAGAGAGGTGTTTTAAAGGTAGCGTAGGGGAGAGGGCTGTGCAGGAAGGGTCCCCTTGGGGCAGGTAGAGAGAGGATTGATTTTCAGCCCAACACTAGCAAGTGCCAGGCAGGGCAGTTCCAGTATGTGTCTGTGTCGTTGCGTGGTTTATGTAGTCCATCTGCTGTGCCTTGGACCTTCCTCGGGTCTCAATCTCTTCTTTACTTGAAAGGCATGCAGGATGTGCCTCAGGCATCATCTGTAGGGTCTCCAATGCCTGTACTCCTCAGTACAGCACCAGTCGGGCACCGCTTCTCTTGCGTGTCGATCTTAAAGCGTGCATCAGTCTCATCTCTTGGAAGTTCCGGGTGGGTCATCTTTTGGGGCAGCATCGCAGCCCACATCAGCATCCCTGATGATCAGTATCTTGTTGTCTTGGATCCCCGTTCTGGACTCGCTTCTGCGCATCCTCAATGTATTTAGGTCTTTAAGCGAGGCTTCTTGCACGCGCATCTTCCCAGTTGCGGCTGCATCTCTTTGTAACGGCCCACGGTCTCATGCTTTTCCAGGGCTGTCGTAGGTGCTTCTTCGCAGCCCCCTAGGTCTTGTTGCCCGACGGCATCTTTGACGAGGGAGTTGTTCTTCTTACAGAGTTTCCTTTTGTCTCTTGTGTTGTCAGTCCGTGTGCCATGTTGCTCTGTGTGTGTGTATGTGGTTGGAGTTGCTCTGCGTGTAGCACAGGAGCGATGGTGTTGTCCTACAGTTTATATGTCTATAGACTTAGAGTTCGAGGGCCAGGGCTGTTGGGTCCATTACAGAACACGGAGCCGTACGTGGAGTAGACGGAGAGGTGTTGCATCCTTTGGGTCACGCAGCCGCAGAGGGGGTGACCGCAGCTGCCTGGGAGAAGCCACTTGAGGGATAGTAGAACACGCCAGGAATATGAACTGCTCTATCTGATGTGTGTGGGTGTGTGGGTTTTATTTCAGTGGGGTTTGCCTCTTGTTCTGTCTGGCTGTAGTGTGAAATGGATGATGTTCCTCAATGGAAACAAGGTGTCTGAAATTGTTCAGCTCTGAGCGTCAGGGTGACTTGTTTTCTGTTGTTTTTCAGATGCAGAGGGATCAACTGCGTGCAGAAGGGTGATGATGCAGAGCTGGGCGGGTGTGTCCTGCCTGCACGCCAGCGAGCATGTTCTGTAGTGAAATTCAACCTGCGACCGTGTTATGTTGTATGATGTCATGGCAGTGAGTGTGTTTCCATGCCATGCCAGTGACAATGTTGTGTTACATTATGGATCACATTCTGCTATGTTATGCCATGCCAGTGAGCATGTTATGGGTCATGTTCTATGTTATGCCATGCCAGTGACCATGTTATGGGTCATGTTATGGGTCATGTTCTATGTTATGCCATGCCAGTGACCATGTTATGGGTCATGTTCTATGTTACGCCTTGCCAGTGGGCATGTTATGGGTCATGTACTGCTATGTTACACCATGCCAGCGGGTCATGTTATGGGTCACGTACTGCTATGTTATGCCATGCCAGCGACCATGTTAAGGGTCATGTTATGGGTTATGTTATGGGTCACGTTCATGCTCTGTTACACCATGCCAGTGAGCATGTTTACATTATGGGTCATGTTGATGCTATGTTACGCCACGCTAGCGATCATGTTATGGGTCTTGAGGGACAGGGAGGTGTCTTCATTTCTCTGTTTCCTTTGAGGTTGTAGGTGCAGTTCAAGTAGTAAAAAAAAATTTTATAACAAAAAAAACAGGTTAGGGGATTAGTGTTTTCCCTGCTGGACTTTCCCCCCCCACCCTGGCCGCTCTGCGAGGTGATGTTCATCACCAAGGATCAGATGCAGGCTGAGCCAGGCTGGGTGTTTTGCAGGCAGGGTCAATTTTTGGAGGCCTCGGGGTCATTGTTAAGGAGGAGCCCTGGGGGGGTGTGTGTGGCAGAGTGAGGATTATTCTTCAGGGGAGTTGCTTGGGGGGGTGAGGTTAGGGGTGTGATTAGCTTCATTGTATGTAGATTGGCTCAGAGTGAGGGTTGGGTGTGCGGTGGGGCTGTGAGTGGGTGTTGAGGTTGGGGGTGTTGATGCACTAATGGTTTTGCTTTTCAGGTAATTTTTAAGCATTAAAATAGAATAAAAAAACCCCAGTCGGGGGATTTTTTTTTTTTTTTTCCCCCGACTGGGTTTTTTTTTCCCCGGTCCCGGCCGGTCTGCGAGGCGATGTTCATCGCCAAGGTTTGGGTGCAGACTGAGCAGGGACCGGGGTTTTTGCAGGCAGGGTCAATTATTGTGGGTCCTGGGAACACTGTTCCTGGTGAGCCCAGTGTGGAGTTTGGACTGTATGGATGGGGCTGAGTGTGAGGGTTGGGGGCGAGGGGCTGTGAGTGGGGGTGTTGAGGTTGGGGGTGTTGATGCACTAATGGTTTTGCTTTTCAGGTAATTTTTAAGCATTAAAATAGAATAAAAAAACCCCAGTCGGGGGATTTTTTTTTTTTTTCCCCCGACTGGGTTTTTTTTTCCCCGGTCCCGGCCGGTCTGCGAGGCGATGTTCATCGCCAAGGTTAGGGTGCAGACTGATCCAGGACCGAGGTTTTTACAGGCAGGGCCAATTTTGTGGGTCCTGGGAACGCTGTTCCTGTGGAGCCCGGTGGGGGGTTTGGATGGTAATGGTTGGGCTTGGTGTGAGGGTTTTCTGTGTGGTGGGGGTTGAGGTGTGGGGGGTGTGCTTAGCTTTGGTGTTGTACTAATGGTTTTGCTTTTCAGGTAATTTTTAAGCATTAAAATAGAATAGAAAAACCCCTGTCGGGGGAAATTTTTTTTTTTTTTCTCCCCCTGACTGGGTGGTTTTTTCCCTGGTCCTGGCCAGTCTGTGAGGTGATGTTCATCGCCAAGGTTTGTGTGGAGACCAAGCAGGGACTGGGGTTTTTGCAGGCAGGGCCAGTTTCTGGGGGTCATGGGAAGGGTGTTCCTGGGGACTCCTATTGCAGTGTGGAATGGAGATAAGAAAAAGGGTGCTGGAACAATGTGTTAGCTGTAAATAATTTGTTTTGGAAATAGGGAAGTTAACATGTTAAAAGGAGGATGCCATCATTACTTTGGTGTTAGGACTCTGTTTATTCACATCTGTAGGTAGTGGTTGATAATAAAGTAATGTTTGTGGTTCAGTGTCTTTACTTAGTACAGGTTTGGATTTGCTGCGCTTCGAGACGGCCGGCGGGGGCGCTGCGGAGCTTCAGATCAAATCACAGACTATGACTCCACCTGCCCGAGTCAGAGTTAGTTAATGAAGTATCGGCCAGTGGTGTTTGACAGACAGTGCTAAAGTTGGTATCAGCACTGTCAGACTGTCTAACTGTACCTTTGGTTGCGTTGTGTTCAATGTAAGCATTATGAGAGCAATGTGGGTTCCTGTGCAAAGGTGACTCAATAAAGAAATAATTAAATCTCAGCAATTATATAGAATTTCCATAGGGTTTGAATAAAGATGTTTATTTCTCTCTGGGGTGCTCTTTATTAAATTTGCGCTGTTGTTGTGTGGTCTTTATTTTGCGCCGTTGTTGTGTGGTCTTTATTTTAGTCGTCTCCCCCCATCATCTCCCCCCAATTAGGGGAAAAGGGGAAGGAAAAAAAATTCTCCTCCCACTTTCCCTGGAAAACTATTTTTATTTTTTTACTTACAGTACAAAAAACCAGTATTGTACATAAAAAAAAAAAAAAGCTCTCTAGTACCACCTAAACTCCTTAATTACCTCAATAATCAAATAATTAACCAATTAATTACACAAATTAGGCAAAAAATTTTTTACACCACCACCCAAACAAAATTAAAATTGCTACCACAAATTTCAATAACTAAGTACTACATAAACATAAAAAGTACTTAAAAACAACACAAAAAACAATAAACCACCAACACAAAATAACAAAAAAACCAAAAAACCCACCACTCAAAATAACCACCACCCACAACTACAAACACAACACAAAATTCAAAACAAGTAATACAAACACTACACAAGTCCCATAAATGAACACAATGTATTACAATAAATACAAATTAAACACCAGAACCAACTATATAAAAACACAACACACTAACAACTACCACAAAAACACAATCACCATAAAAACCAAAAAATAAAACATAGCCTTAAACCACTACTACAAAGCAAAAAGGATACAACCAACACAACCAACTGCACCTACCACAACACTATCACAGCACACTACTACTCAAATATGATTACCACACATCACAAAAATCAACAACTACAAATAAAAACACAAGCCAAGACACACAAACACCAATAAAAATTTCAACAAACATAAAAGTAAACACCTCACCAGAACCAAAACAAATAACAAAACAATGAACAACTGCAACACCAAACACAAACACAGTACAAAATGATTAACTAAATACCAATAACAGAACAACCAACAAACAACACATACATGATAATAAAACACAACAACACCAAACATTAACAAATTAAACAACTCCATCAAACATTCAAGAAACAAGAAATCTCCTCAAAAAAATACACTCATAGGAAAAATAGTAAAGACAAAGTCAACACCAATAAACACCAAAAAAACATTTAAAAAAACCCAATAAATAACTAAAAAACCAAACACAAACTAAAAACACATGCACTTACACATTTACTCTCCACCAAATACAGTTCTGACTGTCAACTGCATTCCCATATACATTAACTACATAAACACTCACATATTTTACACATACCACATTACTACTTATGTTATAACTTAGAGCCTAACATCACACTGACAACCCAATCAACAGACCATAAGACACACAAACTTTAAATCCACACTGGTCAACTACTTAATGATGATATTTTTGGAAGTCACACAATTATTACTAAAACTACAACCTATTACTATAAATCAATCTTACCACTTAAGACTTACAAATGATTATTCAAAATTATTTACTATAGCTTACACATGATAATTACACTAATAACAGCAAAGTAAAATATATGGTCTATGAACAACTCTTTTTATACTTAATAACTGACTTCACAATCTAGGGCAAAAGTTACACTTATTGGTGACAAATATGAATGACAGTTTACAAATCACACACTTGAATTATGAGCTACATGTAAACACTCACAAGACACAATTAACACTAAAATGTAAATTACTTTATCTAAACATGTTATAAGTTATAATTACCACTACACTTACACAATTACAACAACACATTTACACACTTACACCTTTAAACTCAGGAGACTACACCTACAGCCTTCACCTAAAGACTT